>CM028134.1:544652500-545872500 GCA_016271365.2 Neoceratodus forsteri | reverse complement strand
GAGGCCTGCTTTGAACTGAGACAGGCTGTTTTTTGTTTGTAATTTTATCGGGAGTTCATTTATCCAGAGGGGGGGCCCGATAGGAGAAACGCGCTGCCCTAGTGAGATTCAGCGGAATGGTATGGACAGTGCTTCATTCTTCCTCCCTCTGGTGATGTGTGATGAGAGAGAGAAGCCTCGAGCAGGTTTCCTATACAAGGTGTTTTTTCTCCGAGGAGTGCCTTTTTTCCCAGGAGGCAAGTCTGGTATTTGATCCTGTCTTTTTAGGTTACGCCAGTCTGTACGCTCCTTACAGGGATACGTACGTAAGGTGTAGTGATTCTATTGCAGGGTGAGGTGGCATGCCTTATTGAATGCAATTTGGACCCTTTTGAGCACTATATCAGTAGCGGCTCCATAGACCACCAGCCCATAGTCTATCGTGGAGAGTATGGAGCTGGAGACTGAGATCTGGAGTGCTTCTGGGGTGAGGGATTTCTTATGCCTTTGTGTTTACCACTCTGACAAGGGAGTCTGCATGGTGCGTATAAGTGAGACTCATTCATGGTGACTCCAAGGTACTTGAACAAGTGCACCTGCTCAGTCTGCTCACCAGCCTTACTGGTTATTACGAGGGGAACATGCCTGCATTTGTTGTAGGGGCTGGACTGTAGCATAGCCCTGGTTTTCTTGTAATTTATTAGCAGCTTTTGCCTACTGAACCAGTCCTTGAGTTTATTGAGAGTGTTCTGTAGTTCTGTTTGTAGGGCAGCCTGAGAGGTGCTGCTGCTCAGCAGCACAGCATCGTCCGCATACAGGATAAGTTTGGTGTCACAGGCTGTGGGTGGGTAGTTTACAAAGAGGCTTAAAAGCAGGGGCCCTAGAATTGATCCTTGAGGGACTCCTAGGAGTACATCTCTGGAGCTGGATAACGTCTGCCTGATTTTTGACTCGCTGGCTTCTGTGTGTTGGGTAGTCATTGAACCAATTTAGGGCGTTGGGTGCCACGCCCAATCTTTGGAGCTGGAGTACTAGGAGAAGGTGGTTGACTGTGTCAAAGGCATTGGTGAGGTCAGTGAAGATGGACCCCACCAATTTGCTTTCATCCAGCGCCTTGTGTGCATAGTCAGTGTATTCCAGCAGTGCCGTGGTAGTACTGTGTTTTTGCCTGAAACCATGTTGGTTTGGGCAGAGCAGATTGTACTTATTGAGGTATTCTGTAAGTTGACTTCCCACAATTTTTTGCAAAGCTTTGGATAGTGGGGAGAGGATAGATATTGGCCTGTAGTTTGACACCAGTGCCTTGTCACCATTCTTATGCACTGGAGTTACCAGGGCTTGCTTCCATACTTCCGAAAATTGAGCTAGAGCCAAGGATTTATTAAATAGCATTATTATGGGCATGATAAGAACATCAAGGGTGAGAGATAGTAACTTCATGTCTAGCCCATCACTCCCCAATCTGGTTTTACCTAGGACTTTCCTGATCATTGTTAGGGCCTCTTTCACCATCACCTTCTTAAAGTAGAAGGCTGGGTGGTTAGTTATGGGCAGGTTGGGGCAACCTTGGTCCTCCGCAGGCAGAAGGTAGTCTGGAGGCAGCACTGAGGACAGGTCTGTAAAGTTCTGGTTAAAGGCATCAGCAATGGCTAGCAGATAGGAGGATGAGTTGTTAATGTTGAGCATCTTAGGGTGCTGCTTTTGATCTTTACCAAGCATGTTCTTGATGTTGTTTCAAAACCTCTTTCTATCTCCCCATGTGTTGTTAAGCTGGGTCTTACGGAAATCGGCTTTTGCAAGCCCGATAAGTTTGGTGCACTGATTTTCTAGCCATTTTGTAGCACTGTAGGTCATGCTTGCTATCTGAGTTTGTCTTTTTTCCCAGAGGCAGTCCATCTCCTTTAGGAGGGAGAGGAGCTTGCCATCAATCCAGCCGTTTACCTCACCCGAATTTTCCATTTTGTGCGTGGTGCGTAGATATCACAGATGGAATTGAAGCCCTCAGTGAAAAAACTGAGGGCCTGGTCCAGCGTAGGTGCCTTGTTGATGGGGGACCAGTTGTAGGCAGACAGGGCCAATTTGAGGGATCCAAGTTTGCCTTTCTGCAGAACCCTGCTCTTGATGAGGCGGGGTGGGCTTTTGGCAAGTTTAGTGGTCCATATAAAGGTGATCGGGGAGTGGTCACTCAGCACGTCCAGGAGAACCCTGAGTTTGGAGAATTGAGTCGGTGAGCTAGCTAAGACCCAGTCAATGAGGGTGCCGATACAAGCCTTGTAGTTCTGCCTGGTGGGGTGAATTACAAGTTGCGTGAGATTTTGGGAGGTGATTAGGTCTCTGGAGGGTGTCACCTCTTTACATAACAAGTTAATATTAGTCACCAGTCAAGATGAGTTCTGAACCCTTTTTGAGTGTGCTAATTTCTTCCATAACAAGAGGAAGGCCTTTCTTGGCTTTTGTTCGGGGGGGCAGGTAGGTTGTGGCGATGGTAAGGGTCTTGCCTTTTAGGCCAACTTGTATTTTTACCATTTAGTGGCTCATAATCCTCCACAACTTTGGAGATGGGGAGGACGGAGCAACTCTGAGTTTCTGGCATATAAGAGGCAGCCGCCACCTTTTCTGAACTCTTCTGAACTCTGCAGCTGACTCTTCAGAAATTATTTTTATCGAGTACCTGTACTCGCCCAACATTTGTAAATACTCCACACGCCAAAGAATAATGCTTCATAACATAACTGGTGACTCAAAAGGAAGTTTTTTGCCAGATTTACAGCACTTGTATGCATTCCACTTTTGTTTTACTCAGAGGGTGGGATATTCAGACTGCACCAGGCAGGGGTGCAAGCCTGGGTGCAGTGCAACTGTGATGCGGCAGGGCATGGTCCGAGTGATATTCAGCGGCGCTGTGCCATGACCCAGCACCATTGAATATGGCACTGGGGGTGCCCGCACTGCGCACAGCGCAGTGGCAGGTGAAGAGCATGGGGCTGCGCCAGTACAAGTGCAGTTGCACTAGGCACAGCAGGAGCGATATTCAGACGTGAGCATGCAAATGAGGCCATTATGTATGCAAGGCACAAATGGGGCCATTTGCATGTCATTATGGACCCATTTGCATGTGGTGCGCCGATCCCCGGTGAATTTTGCCTGGCACCCTGCCAGGCTGCAGCCGTTGGGGGACCAACGGCCCCTGCCCCTCGGCGGGCAACATGCCCCAACGCCTGATCGCGGGCATAATAGTAAAATATCCCTGGTGGTCCACTGGACCCGATCCACTGCCCAGTCGCGGGCATATGGTTATAAATCCCTGGTGGTCCAGCGGTACCTCTCCTCCCCACCGCCCACTGAGACCACCTACCTGCACCCTTGGTCAGCGGCGGGTGGCAGCTCCATACTACGCAAGCCTGGGCAGCCACGGTGACAGTGTACAGTACCACTGTCGCCTTATCCGCGTAATATCGGCTGCGTAGCAGATCGGCCCCTGTACTACAGTCGCAAAATGTGAATGAACCGCTCACATTTCGGAATGGTAGTACAGTACGGTCTGCACGCCTATTGGCCTAATGCAGTGGACCAGTAGGTGTAAGCCGTACTGTATGCTGTCAGTCGGTGGGCGGTGGGGAGCTGTCGCCCACCTCTGACCGGGGTGCAGGGTATGGTCTCAGTGGGGGGTACCGCTGGACCACCAGGGATTGTGGGATTGTGTTGACTATGCCCGCGATCAGGCGAAGAGTTAGGGGTCCACTGAACCACCAGGGATATATTTCTACTATGCCCGCGATCCGGGTGAAGGGGGGCACGCCTGCACTCAGTCTCTGGTGGTCGGGTGGCCACCCACAGCAGGCGGCCGCGCGTCATGTGCCTGGCAAACACGGCAGCCCACCTGTGGGTGTCCCCGACATGCTCCTGCCTTTACAGGCATATCTTGTGTCCCCTGTGCTGTGCAAGGCGGTTTGTGCCTGGATATGCGCCCGCACATCCCGGCTGAATATCCGCTTACGCCGCATATGCATGGGCACGCCTGCACTTGCGCTCGCGCACATTATTGGTGCACACCGCCGTCGGAATTGGCCGCAGCAGTAACAAACCCCTCTGAATATCGCGGCTGGGATCAGGCTGCGCAGATGGTGCAACATCTTGCACCTGCGCAACCCTTTGAATATCCCACCCACTATGTTTTAAAACTGGTGATTAAATTCCTACCTGCCATCATTATTTGGAGCATTGTTGGCACCTGAAATTCTTATCTAGAAAAAATCTACATTTTTTTTTTTTTTTTTAAATAAATGTACTCCTCAGACCACTCTAGCAAGACTTGTACACATCTGAATTTTGTTTTACTCACCTCGCTTTCAAAATGAGGAGTACAAGTACTCATCAAAAAATCGTATCTAGAGCCCGTGTGTGTGTGTGTGTGTGTGTGTGTGTGTGTGTGTGTGTGTGTGTGTGTGTGTGTGTGTATGTATGTGTATGTATGTATATATGTGTATGTATATATGTATATGTATATATGTATATGTATGTATGTATGTGTGTGTGTGTGTGTGTGTGTGTGTGTGTGTGTGTGTGTGTGTGTATATATATGTGTATATATATATATATATAATATAATATATGTGTGTGTGTGTGTGTGTGTGTGTCTACAGTAGGAATACAACCCTAGCTACTGTATTGAGATAGCCAAATGTGTCAACTTCTGGTTCTTTCATATGTGATTGCTACAATGTATTTGTTGGTGTACTCTTTATGTTGGTTAATGTATCCATGAAACTTTAAGATTTGTACTTTTATATTATGTAACCATCCGCCTACACAGGGCAACTTTGTAAAATGGGGCTTTGCAGTCCTAAAGGTTATCTCCTGTTAAAAAAAGAATTTTTTTTAATCTATTTATATGTGTGTATATATGTGTATAATATATGTATGTGTATATATGTGAGTGTGTGTGTGTGTGTGTGTGTGTGTGTGTGTGTGTATTTTTTTTTTTTTTTTTATGTGGTACTAACAGTGGTATGTTTTGGTGTGTAGGATTCTGTCTCTGCACCAAAACTTTGCAAAATATACCATTCTTAGAATCTTAGTACTACATGTACTTCCCCAAACATGCAAAATATGTGGATTTTTCACTCCAAGCAGAACCAGGTAGAACCTGATGTATCATATTGTAGAACCTGGTTATACCCAGTAGATGTTATAAAATAGTGTTGAAACAGATGTATATGACTCGTATAGCATCCCTGACATCTTTCTCTTTCTAAATCTGGTTACCACCAATAGGAGGCTGAGGATCTGTTCCTGAGGGCTGAACATCAGGCCCCCACGAGGGGCCAGGTTTCACCCAGCAGTAATGAATGGTGAAGATTCACAAGGGCAGGTATGAAAATTATGTACTTTCCATAATTCTTGATCTTCTTCTTTTGTATCTTCACCATTCATTACTGATTCCCACCCACCTTCCCCTCATGGACCTCAATTCTCGGGCGTCTCCCCCGCCCTGCTCGCCCTTCCCTCCTTGAGGCCAATTGTGAGGTTGAGTCCCCTTGGTACCTCAGAACTCTCTGTCCCTTCCCTGAAGTCACAGAGTGTTTGCTTCAGGGGATGGTGAGTAGGACCTTCATCCTAATCCTCTGAGGGAACTTCCTCTGATTCTCTTATGTACAGGGTGTCCCCCAGTTAGGGGGTCCTCATCTTCTGAAATTCACCTTATGAGTGTCTTTTCATTACAGTTCTAAGAGAGTCCGTGGGAGTTCTCCTTCTCTCTTTTTTTTTCCTCTTTTGGCTGTTCCATATTTCTGTCGAAACGGGAACTATGTCAGTACCCCATGAGGGTACTGTAAAAGTTTTTGTCATCTACCCCTAAGTCAGGGCTCACTAGCAGAGCTGCTCCTTCTCTGGGGACAGCTGTGAGCCTAGAATCTGGGTTACTTCAAATTTTGGAGAAATAGAGAGGAAAAGAGGTTTGTCTTCAAAGCGCTAAGAAACTATAGCCCAACCTTGGACTCTTAACCTTGAACTGGCAAGATCCTTGCTCCTTGTCTTCAGTCCCTGCTGGGATTTGACATTTTTTTAAGCCAGTGTTCTTCCGTTTCACCTGGACAGAAGTCCTCCTTCCTCACCATTTACCCCTTTTCTGCTTCTTCCTTCCTTTTTCCTATTCTTGCTTTCTCTTCCCTTAGAACTGCCCGAGGATTGAGGCCCTGTGGCCACTTAAGGTAGGGTTCTCTCTCTTTTTTGTCCTCTCCTTGGCTTATTCCTTTTTCAGTTTGTTTCCTTTCCTTTTCCTGTCCCTCTGCTCCCATGCCTTACTCTACTCTACTCCTATAATCTATTTCTGCCTCTCCGGCTGCACAGAACTGGGATGGAGGAGGAGTCTACGGCACCTAACGGCTGCCCCTTGCACACTATGCAATGCATCACTCTTGTCGGCGCCGACTCCTCCCTCCCCAGAAAAACAAAATCCCCCATGGCGTGTGCACGCATCTGTCTTACACCCAGCAGTAATGAATGGTGAAAATACAAGAGCAGATCAAGAATTACGGTTGGTACATAATTTTCATTTTCTGACAGACTGGTCGGGTAGTGCAACCAAGAAAGGTGAGAAGAGTCAAGTTGTTAAGTACTAAAAAACATAGGGATATTTATTCCCAAACAGATCAGTGCATCACTGCTGGCTGCATTGAGTAGCTGTGCCAAAAACAGGGAAATTTACTCCCTCACAGGTCAGTACAGCACTGCTGGCTGTGTTGAGTACTTTAAGTAGTAAAACACAGGGCTCCACATTTTCAAAGGAGATGTGTGACCCAAAATGGAGATGTGCGGCACATCACAGAAACTGCGCAGAACCACGATATTCGAAAGGGAGAGATGAGTTCCGCATTTCTGAATGCGTGATCAAGCAGATATAATGTATGCAATGCAAAAAAAGGGGGCATGTACATGAATATGCCGTGCATCCATATATTCATCCCAAATGTGCGGCGCAACTGTCGCGCATCTCAAAAATGCTCCGTGCAAAGTTAGGCATGTAAGAGGAGGGCCTATTTTTTTCCTTCCAGCAAGACTTGGAACAGTACTCCTTGTCTTTTTCTCAAGGTTGTGCTCATGAACGGCCACTTACCAGTGCACCCTGTCTTCGAGGCTCCATAATCATCAGTTAGATGTGGAGCAATATTCCCCTTCTTCCTCAAGGTTGCGCTCATTGATGGACGCTTTCCAGTGTTCACTGTCGACAGTACACCATTACTTCAGCTCGATATGGAGCGATACTCCTCATCTTCCTCATGGTTGCTCTCGTCAACGAGCACTGTTACCAGTGTGCAAAATCGGCGCACTTTACCATAATTTTTTTGATGTGGAGCAATACTCTTCATCTTCCTTAAGATTGCTCTTGTCGATGGACACCATCAGTGTTCACCATTGATGGGACACCATTACATCAACTCGATGTGGAGCGATGCTCCTCATCTTACTCATGCTTGCTCTCGTCGACGGTCACTGTTACCAGCACACACACTGTCGACTGGGCACTATAGCATCATCTTGATGAGGAGCAGTACTCCTCATCTTCTGCATGGTTGCTCTCATAGACGACCAGTGTTTCCAGTGTACATCATCGACGATGCACCATAAAGATACCTTCCTTGTCGACACCACTACACCTTCGTCGACGTTGTTGGCACTCATCGACGCCAACATTTCCAGTTCACCATTGATTGTGCACCATACTGTCAGCAAGCTGTGGAGCGCTACTTCTCATTCTTTCCAGACAGAGTATGAAATTCGTGGAAAAAAAGTACATGCCCACTCGGGCATGTAGTAAGCAAACATACATGCCCAAGAAAATATTTACATGCCACTCCTTAATTTACATTATTTTAAATGTCATCTTAACTGAAGCCAGCCCCGTGGTGCTGAGGGCTGAGGCACCATACCTCGCGCTACGCTGGCGACCTGTGTTCGGGAACGAGCACGAGCTGTCGGGGTCGGTAGGAGGAGAAGGATTGAGCGTCCGATGGACTGCCTCCTTCTACGGGATGGGGTTCTTGGTGGTTGGCACTTGCTCGCCCCCCCGGTGGAGGCTGGAGGACTGGGCGCCGGACGACAACAAGTAGGGGAGGAGTTGGGCCAGATGTCTGGAGGGAGCGCATGCGAATGCGTGCGCGCTCCACTTCGCTGATGTCATGGCATGGTCCTGACTCTTGGGAGAACAGGAGAAAAGGATACCGCCGTGCAGGATGGTGGAGGGCGCCTCGCAGACTCCGTCCCCGGCTAGCCACTGCTCTAGCCACCTAATCCGGTCCTCGTTGGGGGAGTTTGACCTTCGCCAACCCCGCGGGGGGGGTAAGCCCTGGGGCTAGGTCAGTGTCGGCTGGTGGACGCCGGGGGACAGGGCTGGGGACGCCCTCCTGATATAGCCGGCAGTAGGAGGAGAAAAGTAATAGCTGCAAAAAAAAAAAAAAAAAAGTCATCTTCACTGGACCAAGTATTTTCATTATCTCCACCACCATCAATACCACTAGTACTGAGCCTGGCAGAGGCAACATGCAGTGACACTGTTCTGGAGCCATAAGCTTTGGTAGTGGGCCTTCTTTTGCCATTTTTCCACCACAGTGATATGGCACCTTCAGGGTTATATTCACTGAGCTGGGGTCCATTGAGAGATATAGACATTAGGTCATGAAGGGTGTCTGGGCGTAATCCAACCCTCCAATAATTTTTTTATTCTTCCCATTAGAGAGCAGCCTCGTTCTGCAGCAGCGGCAGCAGTGTGAACGGGAATCCGGAGAATGATCTTGACAACGGCCAGCACATTTTGGAATTGCTGATCCTGCATGTCTGCAAGGATCACTTTCTGCCACAATTTCAGAGACCTACAGTTCTCAACAGACAGCAAGTGAAGTACGTTTTTTTTTTTTTTTTTTTTGTCTAGCCACTCCAGCAGTATCAAAGTAATATCAAGTCCACATGACTCTGGGACAACTTTACAGTGATCTACAATTGTTTGAATTGCCTGATCTCCATATGTTTCAAGTGCCTCTGTGGATGTTTGGCCAGGACTGAAAACTTAAAGTTCTCGCTATTAGCAGCACTTTATTCGTTGTGAAAGACTGAAAGCAAGATTCAGTGTGTTGTGATGTTTTCTGAAGAATTTTCTTTATATCTGAAATTGTGGCTTCTACAATGTCTGAATGAGAACCTGATCTGTGTCTGCTTGTTTCATTTGTCAAGTCAGCACTGCTGTACTGAGTTAAATTAACATTTACACATGCAAGTGTTATGCGGTGAAGAGTTTTGTGGTTCGACAGACCATTTAGTTTCTGAATTGTGCTTTCTACTGTGCTGTGAACTTTTTCCACAGTGGCATCCTCTTGCTGAAAGCAGAAACTAAGAGCAGAGATATAACCAAAAAACACTTTCAGAAAGTTCATGTACATGACGCATTTTAAAGTCTTAAGCACTTTAAGTATTCCCAATGCTTTCTGGCCATGATCTTGCTTGTTTGTCAGCTAGACATGTTCGAGATGAGGGACTAAAGCAGCCCAGTTCCTTTCAAGGGCAGAAATGGCCTGTTCTCTGTGTGCAAGCCACCTGGTGCCACCAGTGTTAACTGGTCTGACCACAGTAATATTTAAAAGGGACTCTGTTTACTGTAGGCCTTTCCAAGTTTTTGGTGACCTGTAGTGAAATGAATAAATGTTCAGCAGACGCTGTTCTACCGACTTGTAAAAGGGACAGTCTTTGAAAGAATCCTTTATAGCAAGCTCTAAACGATATGCACAACAGTGTATGTCAGTGAGGTGTGGGCACTCTTGTTTTGTTATATTCGAGTAAGGACACCTGAGGTGGATCCTAACATGACAGCAGCACCAACAGATGCTGCACTGATCAACTTTTGTTTCCAACCACCATCCTTTAGACCACCCTCACTCTCTAATGCATCAATGACGACATTTAAAATGCTTTCAGCATTAGGAACACTAACTGGTTTCATACTAACATACTAAAAGCCAGCAGAATAGGCCAAAAGGTCTCTCAATGTCTGCTCGAAAGCCAGCAACCTAGTGGTTGCTCTCCTTACCACCCCCCCCCCAAGAGGGTGGTCTTTGGTTCCAGTTTCCCCTTGTACCTGTCCCACCCCTTTCTGAAACCATCCACTGTGCCCTCCTCCAACAGCCTACTGGGCAGCGCATTCCACAGCTCCACCACCCTCTCAGTGGAAAAAATGGCTCCTACGCGCCCCCCTATAATTTTTCCCCCTCCAATTTCCACTCATGGCCCCTGGTTATTCCCTTTTTTTTTTTTTTAGCCTAAACAGCTCCTTGGTTCCACTCCTGGTTATTCCGTTTACATACTTGAAAACCTCTATCAAGTCTCCCTTGTCCCTTCTCTCCTCCAGTGAGAAAGCCCAAGCTCTTCCAGTCTCTCTTCATAAGTCCTCCCCTCCATGCCCTGAATGATTCTGGTCGCTCTCCTCTGAACTCTCTCCAGCAGCGCTATGTTCTTCTTCAGATGGCGTCTCCAGAACTGTACACAGTACTCTAGCTGTGGCCTGACCAAAGCATTATATAGAGGGAGGATCACCTCCCTCCTTCTGGACGTAATTCCCCTGGCTATGCAGCCCAGTATCCTGTTTGCTTTGGCTGCAGTTCTTCTACAGTTGTCAGAGTTATTCATTTTGACGTCTACCATCACCCCTAAATCCCTTTCACCCAGTGTGGCTTGCAGTGTTACCCCCCAGGTGTATACAAGGCCCGGATTATTGACTCCCAAGTGAAGTACCTTGCATTTCTTAGCATTAAATTTCAGTCCCCATCTCCTTGACCACCCCTCCAGAATATCCAGATCCCCTGGACCGTCTCCCTCACTTCTTCACAATCCACCAGTGCTCCCAGTTTTGAATCATCCACAAATAGACTCAACCTATTCCTAATCCCCCTCCCTATATCAGAGACGTAGGCATTGAACAAGATTGGGCCCAATACTGAACCTTGAGGGACCCCACTGATCTCCTTCCTGGGGGAGGAGAGTATCCCACCCACCATTACCCTCTGTAAACGCCCCAAAAGCCAATTTTCAACTCAAATTAGCTCCTGTCCTCCCACCCACCCCCACCCCCATTTTGCTATCAGTCCATTATGGGGCACTGAATCAAACGCCTTGCTGAAATCTAGGTATAGGACATCCACCGGCCTATGTCTGTCCAAGGCCCCCATCTCCCAGTCATAAAGCTGTACGAGGCTGGACTGACACGATCTCCCCGGGACAAAGCCATACTGTTTATCATCCTGGTGTCCTAACCTTTCCAACTGCCTCCCAAGCCTCTCCTTGATAAAGCCTTCCATTACTTTGCCTACCACAGACGTCAGACTGACAGGCCTAAAATTCCCCATCTCCTCCCTAGACCCCCCCCCCTTTATGTTTAGGCACTACATAAGCCACCCTCCAGTCCTGTGGCACCCATCCAGTTTCAGTGCAAGAAACCTTGTAACTGGCAGGCCATTGTCAAAAACATTCATGTAAATGCCCTCCTCCTCTGTCACACTTATCTGTGCATGAATCTAGAAGAAAAGAGAAGTAATCATTGTCTTTTAAAAGATGAGCAGTAGTGTTTTGAATATCTTGAGCAACGTAGTGAATAAAGACACGACATTGCTTGTCACTACTGTAACTTTGTCCCATTACGTCATCTCCATGATTTCTTTTTTGCAAATCTATTAGCCCAGGAAAATCCCTGAAAGGCCTTTCAGTCCTAGCAACGTAATATGCAGTACAGAACAGTTTAGTAATTTAGTCCATTTCTTTTTGTTCCATTAATTGTATGGACTTCTCTATTTGTCTTTCTACAGTTTTTGTTTTGTTTGCTATGTATGCCCTCTCAGCATTTGTGTGTGCTATGGACACTTCATGTGCTGAGATAATGGGAAGCATGTCATTTCAGCACTGCAATTTCAGCGAGTCAGTTACAGCGATGCAATTCTAGCGACTGCAATAATAGCGATCGCTGCATTACAGCACAGAACAGTTTCAGCGATTATGGGGTAATAGCCTACCTCCGAGGTCCAGGTGTGCCTCGAGGATGTTATTTTAGAAATAGGGGGTTCAACGACTCCCTGGGGCGCGGGGGCGAAGTCCACCTGCAATACTAGTCTCTACCACTTTATTATCCTACTGTAAGTGCACTTCGGATAGCACTTGTAACTGCCCCAATGTCTGAAGTCATGTTCGACTGACCACATGTTTGGAATTGTACAGGAGTACAGCATACAATCACAGTAGGATTACTTGCAAGGAGTGGCATTTAGTTCGCAATAGAACATTTAAAGATGAGCGCTGAATAGACATTTACTGAATTTTCCGATCCCTGAAATGGGCTTCGCTATTAAAAACTTGAACTTGCACTCGCTGAAATATATTCGCTGTATTGACATGGAACCAGATAATGTGTACTCTGTAAGTACTGCATCTAGTTCTAAAATTATTTTTGCTTTGGCTTTTATCATAATTCTGACACCATGTATAGAACATAGCACATTTATCTGTGTCATACGTAAGCCATGCCTGCCCTTTTTCAATGATTCTTGAAATGTTCTAACATTTTGGGCCGTAACTGGGTTTTCACTACAAGCGTCAGCACTGGAGGAAACTTCAGTGGTCGCAGGAGTTTGACTGTCTGGGCAAGGAGGTGGTGGCATTACAGTGTTGGTACTGCTAGTGCTTGGTGTTGGGGAATCCTCAGCTCCTACAGTCTCATCAGAACAGTTTCTCTTAAATTCAAATTTAAAAAGACTCATGGTGTCTGCCTGACTGCTCGTGACTATTGGCTTTGGAATTTTGATTGTGTGGACAGTGTCACTTACTCAGTAGCAGTAAACACACTGCGCAATAAGGAAAAATATATGTTGTCTTTTTCAGTAATAAACATAGCAAGAAAAACTGTGTTGTCTGATCATTTTTTATAACAGTACTGTACTTAGTATTCAGATTTTAGATGGTCCAGACCACTCCACACACAGCGTAGCTTGTAAAAAGCATATATTTTTTATAATAATAATAATATTCAGATTTTTAGATAGTCCACTCCACACACAGCGTAGCCTGTAAAAAAGCGTAAATTTTTTAAACAATATTCAGATTTTAGATCGTCCAAAAACCGCAGCGTAGAGCTTGTAAAAAGCTTAACAGATTTTTTTATAACAGTATACAGATTTTAGATAGTCCATAGTGTAAGATTTTTTTAATAACAATAGTTAGACTTTAGTCAACGCCACATAAAGTAGCTTTATTAGCTTGTAGAAAAGCTTTTAAGATATATTTGTTCACAGAACCTTTTTATTTAGATTTTCTGTAGTGTAAGCCACAGAATAAGATTTTTTTTAACAGGTCCCCTAAGTTTTAAGTAATCCACATATTATTTAGGTGTTCCAAGTCCAAGTAGCTTTTAAAAAAGCTTTTAGAATCTTAATTCCTTATTAATTAGATTTTCTACAATACACAGCATACTAGCTTGTTAAAGCTTTTTAAGAGATTCTTTTTAGCACATTCACTAAGTTTGTAAAAGTATAATGAACTTTTTTCATATGGTTTATTACTAATAGTTTCAGTTAGGTAGAGTTTTTTTTCTTTCTGTCTCAATTCAGTTCCCTTCCCAGCTAGCAACTGTGTGAATGTGACTGGGTGACGGGGGCCTTGGACAGACATAGGCCGGTGGACGTCCTATACCTAGATTTCAGCAACGCATTTGATTCAGTACCACATTATGGGCTGATAAAAAAAGATGGGGGTGGGAGGACAGGAGCGCAGTTGGGTTGAAATTTGACTCTCAGGGCATTTACAGAGGGTAATGGTATGTGGAATACTTTCCTCTCCCAGGAAGGTAATCGGTGGGGTCCCTCAGGTTCATTATTGGGGCCACTCTTGTTCAACGCCTATGTCTCCGATATTGGGGGTAGGAATAGGTTGAGTCTCTCTTTGCGGATGATTCAAAACTGGGATCACTGGTGGATTGTGAAGAGCGAGGGAGGCAGTCCAGGGAGACTTGGATATCCTGGAGGGGGTGGTCAAGGAGGTGGGGACTGAAATGTAATGCGGAAATGTAAGGTATTACATTTGGGAGTAAAAAAAAACAGGTCTTGAATAGAGTCGGGGGTCGCACTGCAAGCCACATTGGGAGAAAGGGATTTAGGGGTGGAGATAGACATCAAAATTAATAACTCTGAAAATTGTAGAAGAACTGCAGCCAAAGCAAACAGGATACTGGGCTGCATAGCTAGGGGAATTACGTCCAGGAGGAGGGAGGTGATCCTCCCATTATATAATGCCTTGGTCAGGCCGCAGCTTGAGTACTGTGTACAGTTCTGGAGACCTCATCTGAAGAAGGACATAGCGCTGCTGGAGAGGGTCCAGAGGAGAGCAACCAGGATAATTCAGGGCATGGAGGGGAAGCCTTATGAGGAGAGACTGGATGAGCTTGGGCTTTACTCAGTGGAGGAGAGCAGGGACAAGGGAGATATGATAGAGGTTTTCAAGTATGTAAAAGGAATGAACAGGAGTGGAACCAAGGAGCTTTTTAAGCTAAAGAAGGGGGAAATACCAGGGGCCATGAGTAGAAACTGGAGGGGAGAAACTACAGGGGGAGCGTATGAAGCATTTTTTCACTGAGGGGGTGGTAGAGCCATGGAATGCATTGCCTGGGAGGCTGGTGGAGGAGGGCACAGTGGAGGGATTCAAGAAGGGGTGAGACAGGTACAAAGGGAAACTGAAACTAAAGAAGATCCTACTGAAGGCTGGGGGGGTGGTAAGGCGAGTAGCCATTAGGTTGCTGGCTTTCGAGCAGACAAGACCGACCATTTGGCCTATTCTGCTGGCTTTTTAGTATGTTAGTAATATGTAGACACACAGTGCGCACACACACACACACACACACACACACACACACACACACACCAGTGATGATGAGCTGACTACTAACTCACTACTAGTCTACAATAGCTCTCTCCTCCTCACACAGTATTTAGTATCTAGTCCTCTTTTTTTATAGGTACTTAGAACAGAGAACTGTCTACATTATCAGTATAGGCTGATCTTTATTTTCTGTTTCGCTTCAGTTAAATCGAAATAGCTTACTATATGTTAGTTTTAAATTCAGTTCCCTGCAACTTAGCTAGTTTAGCTGACAGCAACTGTGGCTAGAAACAAAAACGTGCTGCAGAGATCAGAGAATGGGTCCTCCTCCTTTTTGCTGCAGTCAGTTGGTTTTTACTGCTATCTGCCTCTCCTTCTGTAAATTTACAGTGCTGTACCAAACTTATAGAATTAATATCGGGCACTAGCTGGATGGATTGATTTTAACTCAAATAGTAGTAGTAGTAAAAAGTTTATTTCTGATATCAGAAACCGGCTGGGTTGGTATTAAGGACTCCCCACAGGTTCAAGTCAGTCTCACTCTCGCCCCCACTCCTGTACCAGAGTATCAAGTGTGTTGCTTTCTGCTGTAGCTGAAAACAGAGCACTGTCTGCAGACTGTGATAATTCCTGTTCTTTACTGCTTCTGTTCTTTTGTCTCCCCCAATACTACAGTTACATTTATGTTCTTCTACGATGCCGATTTCCTCCCTTCAAGTCCTTAGACACCCCTTCACAGCCTCATCATCACCCTCCTCTCAAACTCCCAAGTCCCCGCCTATAAGTTCTCCACTTCAGGAATTGAATTTTGCTAAACAGAGCTCTTAAAAGAGCTTTTGGGTCTTTTTGTGTTTGTATTTAAGAAAAAAAAGATCGCAATCCGAGCAGCACACTTGCAGTCTAGAGCTACTGCACGGACAAGCGACCTCTCTTTCCCAAAGCAAGTGACAGAATGGCACGCTGAGCTGTGTCCTCACATAACGGAGAGTTAAGGGGGTGGGTGAATGGTCCCAACACTCGCACCAGTTGGTATCTGGCTGATTCCCACCTCATGCAGTGAGCGACCGATGGACCTAAGCAGGTGGCTGGTTGATGACTGTGCCAGTCAAATTAGGAGAATTTCAATACTGTACTGTCAGCTGACAGAAACAGCACACTCGTGATCGACTCTTGAGAGTTGGCTTTGCGCCTGCACTCTTCCAAAGGCTTCCCCGCCCTATTGAGGAAAAAAAAAAAAAGGACAACGAAAACTGCAGAGACAAAAAACAAAACAAACACACAGTAAGAAAAAGAAAAATGGAGCTCTGCACAAATGTCTTTGGTGCCCTAGTGGGCAGGCACAAAACAGTAGTAGGTGTCCAGAGGTAAAAGTGCCTGCCCTGGGACACCTAAGGTATAGGAATTTCGCACCCTGTTTCCAGACTTGCTCCCATCGGTGGCTACTGTAACCAGTGCCCACCGACAGCGGTGCCTCGATGCTGACTTTGTCGTCGATGGGGTCTTCGTCACCTTTATCATTGTTTGCAGTAACTCTCATTTATAATTTATCAGGACAGAACGTCCTACTCCTTGTCCTTCAGATTGCACTCGTCGAAGGCTACTACCACCAGTGTATGCCGTCAATATTGCATTATAAGATGTCTTCATCTTTTCGACATCATGGGCCATGGAGTACTTCTCACCCTCCCAGGTGTCACTTTCGTCAGTGGTTTCTGCTGCCAGTGTATGCCATCAGCGCCACCTTTTTTAGCAGTTGTCTCAGCTAATTAGCAGACCCATCAATGGTTCCCCCTTTTAGGACCATCCTCTGCATCTACCTTGCCGCCGCCGATGGCTTCGAGCTCTGCACTGAAGGATAAGAGCTTTACCGTTACGGTCATTTCTTCTCCTTTTCAACCGGTCATCCATAAGAGTACAGCTGACCACTACGACCCAGGGATCCTGGTTTATATATCCCAGGCTCCAGTCCTCTGCATGTACATAGACTTGCATCATCTTTGATTCCTATGATTTGCTATAAGACAGGCAACCCCTGTTGCCATGTCATCCTCTATACACGTGTCACTCAGTTGTTTACAGATCATGGTAGATACTCAGACCTCCATTCCCAGGGAATCCTTCTAGCGGTCACGCTCACTTACTTCCTCTCCGACATGTTTCCATTCGGATTGGGATTGTCCTCCTAATATATCTCTTATGTTAGAGAGGTAGAGTCTTCTTATGGAGGATAACTCTGAAGAAATGTTAGGAGAATATTCTCCTTACAATGCAGGTCCGAGGCCTTCTTTCAGAGGCCTGCTCTTTTTACTTTATTACTGAGATGCTGTTCACCAATGCAGTCATACCTGCCTGCAACCACCCTTTAAAGGTCATGCCATACCAAGACCTGGTGTACCATCCGTACTTTGCAAACACCCCGGATGCAGGTTCTGTGGCTATTCCTGCCGCTCATGATCGCACAAATCAGCCTAGACACATGTGAGCTCCTTACCAAGTAACACAGTCTCCCCACCATCTAGCCTACCTTGCTAAACATGGTATACCACGTGGGACCGATGAATCTTCAGATTCTCAAATTGTAAGGAACATATAATGACCTACCAATGTACACTCTGGTCTTTAGCCACAACTCTTGTCAACTGACTCCCTCCTTTCCCATAACCTGGGACTGTTGTTGGTAACTATGGCCACTGGTATTTTTCTCATGGTATCCCCTCAGATCAGGGTATGACGCTAGGGATACTTCACCTCTGACCTCGACCACAGATATTACCATCAGAAAACATGTGTGGCTCAGATGCTTCAATTTTACCCCAGCTGTGCAACTTAAAATCATGACTTCAAACAACATGAAGTCTTGGTGTATTCTGACTATTGCAGTTAGGTCCTCCCTTTCAACTGCCCCGGAGAACAAAGAGTTAACTTTCCATGGCCAGCATGGAACGTTCAGCACGAGCTCGGTTGAAGCCTCTGTCTGCTGTTGTTTAAACTCCAACCGTCAGATTCTTTACTCCGCCTCACTGAACAGTCGCTCCGGAGATTTCTCCTTTGCTCGGTTCAGAAAAATCGGTTAAAGTGTCATTTTTCACTCGGTTTCTACCGAATTTTTGCTACTGAACCTGTCAGTTGAAGTCTCTGTCTGTGGTACCGTGAGTACTAGATAGGTTTTGCATTTAGTTTCTGTGTGGAACTTGTAAATATTGGATCAGTTCGGTTTGAACCGATCAGATTGGTCTTAAAAAAGTTTAGAAATTATTAGAGTGGTAACCAGTCCGTATCGGTTCTAAAAAAAAAAAAAATGGATTTAATTACGTTTTTTTTTTCCCCCAAGACCCGTATCACGGTCAGGAACCGATAGGGGTGTCTTGCCTGGCGGATTGCCGAAAAAGGTACGTTTTGGATAGGATTGGCCATGTCTGAGAAACCCAAGGAAAAAAACAGGCCCACTGAGTTTCAGCACTGTAGTGTGTGTGTGTGTGTGTGTGTGTGTGTGTGTGTGTGTGTGTGGAAGCCTTTGCTAAGGCTGATCCCCACACCACCTGTGTTTATTGTCTGTGGTTTGACCACCTCGATTCAGACTGCCAAATTTGTAAAAGTTTTCCTAAAGCTACCCTGGATAAGAGAGTAGGTAGACTGAGGGAAAAGGAGGCCGAGAAGTCCGCTGACCCGGATGGCCAGCCCGGTTCAGTTCCGACCAAACCAGAAGGAGTGCCCTTTGACCAGGGCGAAACTTCTTTGGGCAAAAGGAGAGCCGATTCTGAGGAGTCGGTTCCGGTTAACAGAGAAGAGAAAAATCATCCGGTTCGGATCCACAAATTCTTTCTCTGATCGCTGATGAAATAGCCAAAGCGATAAGGATAGTTCAGTCGCTAACTTTGGTTCCAGCCGAACCGGCACCATCTGGCAGGGGCTCGGTTCGGTCGGTTCCCCCGGTTCCGGATTATACTTTAGAAGAATTTTATGAACCGGAGGAGGAAGAGGGAGAGTATGATGATGGTGATGGTGGTGGTGGTGGTGGTGGTGATTATGAAAGTCTGGATGTGCCTATTGACGCGGACATCTCCCCAGACAGACCTTCAGGCGTTTCTCCTCCTAGACTTTCTGAGTCTCCTTCCCACTTTATGTTTTACAAGGAAGTGGCTGAAACCTCCCAGCTTCCAATGGAAGAAGCAGTAGAGGATCAGGAGGAGCCTGATTTTGTTGAGATGGTGGACATCCCAGAGTCCAGAAGATTGTCTGTTCCCCACCATAAATCTATTGGGAAACAGACATTTAAAATTCTAAAGACTCCTAATTCCATACCTCCTGTGGACAGAAGAATGGACAAGAGGTATACCCTTTCAGGCTCGGACACGGAGTTCCTTTCCCAGCAATGCAGCCATGTTGGGTTAGTGCAGGCTGCTGCCTATGATGAGGCAAATATTCCCTTGGCATCACACCCCTCAGATAAGGACTCCAGGAGGATTGATGCCATGGCAAAGAAGCAGTACATGGCAGCATCTTTGGGACTCAGGCAGGCTAACTATATGGCCTACACAGCTAGATACCAGAAGTCCAGGTGGGACACTGTGCTGGCTCTGGCTAAACAGGCCCCTGACCAGCTTGCCAAGGAGCTGGAGCAGGTGGCTGCGAATGGTATTGCGGCATCCAAGGTGCAATTTCATGCTGCTGTGGAATCCAGTGATGTTTCATCTAGAGTCATGGCTACATCTGTGGCCCTTCGGAGGATGGCTTGGCTCAGATGTACTAGCCTGTCACAGGGTACCCAGGCTAAGGCCATGGATTTCCCTGTCATTGGTAATTCTCTGTTTGGGGAGCAGACAGAGAACTACATGAAAAAGATGGACGAGTACAGGACCACCTACAGGAGTGCTCAGGCCAAAGAAAGGCAAGTCACTCCTCAAAGGCAGCAGTCCTGGGGCAGAGGCAGGCCCTTTCAAAGGCCTTTTTACCAAGCCCTGGCCTCCTCTTCTGCTTATGCTCAGAGGGGGTTCTTCAGAGGGAGAGGCAGATGGGGAATGAGCAGGCCTGCTTCCACCCCTCAGCCTAAAGCCCCTGCCAAGCAGACACCCTGATGGGTCTGCCTGGGCCTATTCTCCAATACCTGTAGGAGGCAGGCTGGCTTACTTTGTCCAGGACTGGAAGTCTTTGACATCAGGCAAGTGGGTCCTGGAAGTAGTAAGCCAGGGACTGGTTCTCAGCTTCAAACAATTTCCCAAGATGAGAACCAGATCTTTTCCACCTGCAAATCCATCAGAGACCCTTGCCCTAGAGGCAGAGGTTTCTTCCCTCCTGGCTCTCAGAGCCATAGAAAGGGTTCCTACCCTACACAGGGGCAAAGGATTGTCCTCCAGGTACTTCCTAACCCCCAGAAAAACAGGAGAATGGCGGCCCATCCTGGATCTAAGATATCTGAACAAGCACCTTTTAAAACCAAAATTCAGAATGGTGACTCTGGGAATAATTGTGCCCTCTCTAAAGCCAGTGGACTGGCTAGCCTTCCTGGACCTCAAAGATGCCTATTTTCACATTCCCATCAGGTGCTCCCCCAGAAAGTACCTCAGGTTCGAGTTGCCCTCAGACCACTATCAATTCAGAGCAATGCCCTTTGGCCTAACATCAGCCCCAAGGGTGTTCACAAAGTTCCTGGCAGTAGTGGTTGCTTTCCTAAGGAGAAAAAAGATCTCCATCTTTCCATACTTGGACGACTGGCTCATAGTGGGCCAGTCTCCAGACCAAGTCAAGTCACATCTGCAAATAACTCAGCAAGTGCTCACTTCCTTAGGATTCCTCCTCAACCTTCCAAAGTCAGTTCTCGAGCCAGTACAGCTCCTCGCCTTTATAGGGGCAGAGCTGGATACAATAAGGGCAAAAGCCTTCCTTCCCCTGGACAGGGCAAGGACCCTTATAGAACTGGCCTCTTCATTCACCCTTCAGGTGTCTCGACCAGCAAGGCATTTCCTGCAGCTCCTGGGCCACATGGCAGCCTCTACAGCAGTGGTCCGGGGGCAAGATTCCAGATGAGGGACATTCAGTTCCGCTTAAGAGCCTTCTGGTCCCAAAGAAAGGATTCCCTTACCAAACTAGTCCCAGTGGCTTGAACCCTGATCCAGGCTTTGCAGTGGTGGCAGGATCAGGACAGTTTGAGACGGGGAGTTCCTTTTGTCACTCAGTCTCATTCAGTGATACTCACCACAGATGCCTCCCTGCTGGGCTGGGGAGCCCACATGGGGGATCTTACCACCCAAGGACTGTGGTCACCTCAGGAATCTCTGCTTCACATCAGTCTCTTGGAACGCAGAGCAGTGTTTCTGGCACTGCAAGCCTTTTCCAAATCTGTACAGAACAAGGTGGTACAGATCAGAACAGACAATACCACCACAATGTGGTACATCAACAAGCAAGGAGGCACTCTGTCTACGGCCTTGTACACTGAAGCAATGAAGTTGTGGTCCCTGGCCTATTCCCTGCAAACCTCTCTGATAGCAGTTCACCTCCCAGGGAAGGACAATGTCCTAGCAGATGCTCTCAGCAGGATATCCCAGCGCCACCACGAATGGACCCTAGATACCCTAGTTTTGGAAGTGATTTTCTCGAGATGGGGCACTCCACAGATGGATCTTTTTGCAGCCCCAGACAATCACCAACTTCCTCTCTTTTTTGTTGCAGACCCCCAGTCTTGGGCTCAGTCCCCCTGGATGCTCTGATTCTGAATTGGGAAGGGAAGTTCCTGTGTGCTTTCCCCCCCCTTCCCTCTCCTGTTCAAGGTGTTAGTCAAGATCAGGTCTCAGCCATGCAGAGTGATTCTGATTGCTCCAGACTGGGCCAGACAGCCCTGGTACCCACTGTTGCTGTCCTTAACAGTCCACCTTCCCCTGTCTCTTCCCAGGAATTACAACCTGTTGACATCCTCTCGGGAGGATTTGGTATCCGAACTTCAAATCTCTCAATCTCAAGGCATTGCTCTTGAAGAGTTAGAGTTTGCTGATCTACACCTTTCTCAAGGGGTTCTGGATATCCTTAAGGCTTCTCGAAAGCCTTCCACCAGAAAGACTTACAACTCCAATAGAAAAGGTTCACTATTTGGTGCTCCAATAACATATTTCTCCAGAATCTGCTGGGTTGCCTACAGTCCTGGACTATATGGTTCATCTTAATGGCTTGGGACTTAGGCCAGCTACACTTAAAGTGCATCTGGCAGCTGTTTCTGCCTTCTTGTCAGTAGGCAAGCCCTCTCCTCTGTCAGCCCATCCTGTGTTTTGTAAGTTCTTCAAGGGATTGCTGCACACCAGTCCCCCCTTAGGGACCCTGCTCCTGCTTGGGACCTTAATGTTTGCATTGCTCAGCTTATGCAACCACCCTTTGAGCCTTTGTCCTCTGCAGAGCTTAAGTACTTGACTTGGAAAACTGTGTTTTTGGTAGCCATTACCTCTGCCAGGCGTATCAGTGAATTGCAAGCCCTGTCAGTGAAGCCTGATTTCATCTCTTTCCATAGAGATAAAGTGGTCCTAAGAACTAACAGAAAGTTTTTGCCTAAGGTGGTTTCAGATTTCCACCTTAATCAGTCTGTGTCTCTCCCTGTTTTCTTCACTGACCATTCCTCCTCTGGAGAGAGGAGGCTGTACAGCTTGGATGTTAAAAGGGCCCTCAGCTACTACATAGAGCGCACCAAGGGTCACAGGTTTGAGTCCCTCCAGTTCCTCACATATGGAGAGGTTGGTAAGGGCAACCTGCCACTAAAAGATCTGTTGCCAGGTGGATTGTCTCTTGTGTACAATTCTGCTATGAAAAACTGGGTAGAACCCCACCCTCAGGCCTGAGGGCTCACTCTACTATAGGTACAGCTGCCTCCCTGGCTGCTGCCAGGGATATTCCTATCTTAGAAATTTGTCAAGCAGCCACCTGGAAAACAGTCCATACATTCACCAAGCATTACTCTCTGGATATCCAAGCTAGGAGTGATGCTCTGTTTGGCACAGCAGTACTTCAGAGCCTATTCCCAAAGTAGGTTCTGTCCCTCCTCCATGGAGGTACTGCTTGGTAGTCTGCAGTAGTCAGAATACAGCAAGACTTCATGTTGTTTGAAGAAAAAATTACTCACCTTAGTAATGTTGTTTATTCTAATGGAGTCTTGCTGTATTCTGACCTCCCCTCTGCATCCCCTTTCAGAACCTGGTTTTTGGGATGTGGGTGGGCAGGAACAGTGTTGGCACCCTAGAGGTGCCCCTTTTTCACCCTCCTTTATTTTGGGTGTGTGTTTTTTTTTTTGTTTTGGGTTTCCTGACTTGAATCTTTGCTTTGAAACCAAAAAACCCTTTTTAATAAATTTAGTTGCCAGTTGGTTAGTGTGAGTTTTACAGTTTCCACACAGAACTTCTAGTGAGTATTGCCCATAAAGATCTGACGGTTGGAGTTTAAACAACAGCAGACAGAGGCTTCAGCCGAGCTCATGCTGAACGTTCCATGCTGGCCATGGAAAGTTTAACTCTTTGTTCTCTGGGGCAGTTGAAAGGCAGGACCTACCTGCAATAGTCAGAATACAGCAAGACTCCATTAGAAGAAACAACATTACTAAGGTGAATAATTTTTTTCTTTGCGATCCTGCCACCCAAACGATTCTGGATACCCTGCGGATGCCTGATTGACGATTTAGAACAGTCCATGACTGGTATCGCTCTGCTCAGCTATCAACTTGATAAGTCTACCACATCTACCATTCCAGTGGTAATGGCATTAAGCGTGTACCTTACACCGATCGAGGCCACACTACGTCCCCATGGTACACTACTACCCCCCGCCCATCCTCTAGTCTACTGCCTCCTTCGGTTTCCGTTGCTGGCTCAGCGCTACCAGTTCTGAACCCTGCATGTCTGATTTTCATCCTCCCCAAGGCTGTTTGTTTGCCACCTGCCTTGCAGTAGTGCCTGCGGTGATCTGGGGTCATACCCACTACATCTTCCCATACCGGGACGATTGGCTTTTCGTACTAGACTCGTATGCCTCTTCTTCTTTCTCCCTACGAGCCCCCTGACACAATTTGAAGCCTGGGGATTATGGTAAATTGGCCCTCTCCCCTCCCGATCCCCACCCACCTACTCCGATACATAGGAGTAGTCTTGGACACCACTGCAGGTGGGGGCTCCCTTACCAGAGGACAGTCAAACCACTTTTATGTCCCTGGCCATTTAAATTCAAGAGGCACGATATGTACCAGTAAGTCAACTACTTTTTAAGACCTATGGCAATGGCCATCTCAAAGACTGGTACCCACGCAACACTGTGCATGTGGCTTGACCAATAGGCACTACAAAGTCAGTAGCATCAAAACTCTTAATTTCTTCAAGGCTTGAGTTTGGGTCCCTCTACACCTCCAAACCACTTTTCATTGGTGAACCTGCTGAGCCCACATCTCTCAGGGTGCCCCTTTCAATCCCTGCCACCATCACAAACATTAATTGAGACTTTCCCGATGGCTGGGCGTACATTTTGGTCCATTCAAAACTCGAGGACTGTTGACTCCAAGCTCCGCCTCACTGTATGTAAATCTATTCAACATAAAAGAAAAAAAATGTGACTTGTCCTCTGGGGCTCTCCGTCCATTCCTGAAAAACAGGGACTCTCTATGGCTGCCCTGTCCCTCCCTTGGCCAGGACTCTCTTTCTCTGTCATCTCTCTCCCTAGATCCTCCTCCTGCACAGTATATTAATCTAACTTGTGCCTGGCACTGGCCCCGATGATCTTTATTGCTCCCTGTAGCCTGGGCCGGTTTGGCTCCTATTACTACAACACTTAACGGTGGCAAACCCACTGCTGTTACCTCTCAGATCAGATCTGATACAGGTAGGTTACTCCACCCCACTCTGGATTCCTTCTGCCTCTACGAGTGACCCCTGAAGAGGCTTTTGATATCTTGTCTCCAGGTCTTCTTGCAAATGGTGAACATTCTGCTGGCATCTTGCAAATTTTCTACCGGAATTAACCTACAACTTAAAATGGTAATGTTTTTTTCCATATGGACTACTTTCCGGCCCATGGACCTTTTTTATTTTCATGTCCAGTGCTACAAGTCTTGAAATGTTTATCCTTGCTCAAGGCTACGTGCCTGGGCTTCTGCTCCACTGAGGTTCACCTGCCCTCCATCCCAGCCTTTTCTGAACCACTTGAAGACCACCTGATTTACCAATATCACTTGGCAGCAATGTTTTCTCCGGGGGGGGGGGTGGAATGTTGCATCTTCAGCCCCAATTGGACATCCTACTCCATAGTGGAGCCCTTACTTGTCCTTCTGGACAGTTTACTTTGACCAAGTGTGACCTTTTGTTTTCTTTCATGGAAAACGCCCAATTATTATGGCAGTAACTTCTGCCACATGTATTTCTAAACTTCAAACTCTGAGGTACAAATAACTTTGCTTTACTGTCTACAGAGACACTATTTCCTTAAACATCAACCCCTCCTTTTGCCGACTGTTTTGGAACATACTCTGAGCTACCTGTTTTTTACATACTAACATACTAAAATGCCAGCAGAATAGGCCTAACGGTCTTTCGTGTCTGCTCGTTTGGTCAGCCCCCACCCTGGGTGCTGACCTTGCTGCCCCCCTCGCCTTCTCTGGCTTCTCCCTTCCCAGTTCCGGATATTCTTGCTGCATTGGATTTTGCTTCCAGAACCCTTCCCCTGTACCTGTCCCCCCCTCTTGAACCCCTCCACTGTCTCTGCCTCCACCAGCCCCCTAGGCAGTGCATTCCATGGCTCCACCACCCTCTCAGTGAAGTAGCACCTCCTCCTTTCTCCCCTGAATCTTCCCCCCTCCAGCTTCCACCCATGCCCTCTAGTGGCCCCCTCCTCCTTCCTTCGAAGCACCCTGACTGTTCCTCCCTATTTTACCCTCTTCATGTACCTGAAGACTTCTATCATGTCCCCCCAAACTTATTTAAACTTAAATTTACCCCAGACATTTCAATCTGGGGGTATCACTTCTGCACATTTTCAAAACAAAACAAACTGCCACTCAGAATGACACCACAATTCTTTGTCTCCATCGTACAATCTAGTGAAAGGCTGCCTTTTTACAACACAAACCCTTTCCACATGGCTAGCTAACTGCACATTCTAACAATTACAACAAACTACCTGAACATGTCCATGCACACTCTACGAGAGCCATAGCTGCTACAGCTGCTTGCTTTACAAGAGTGTCCACTACAAATATATGTAATGCAGCAACATGGTCCACAATTCATGCCTTCACGAAGCACTACAACCTAGACGTTGCTTCACGCTGTAGAACTGCCTTTGACCGAGCTGTCCTACAAGGCCTTCTGTCATAACTCCACCCTTCTGGGGTTTACTGCTTGGAAATAATCCCAAGTGTGTTACCTGCTAAAAGAGATCACTCTGTGGAAGATAGTACAGTTACAGTATGTAAGAACTTACTGTAATAGTAGATCTTTGAGGGGTTATCTCTTACAGCAGGTGCATTCCCTCTCTCCTTCCCTCTTCCTTCTCTGAGAACAAATTTTTACATCCTCACATATGTAAGAGGAAAGTTCCTGGTTCCCTCAGTTCGCATATCAGCGAGCTGAAGTCTGCAAAGGAACTGAGGATGCCTTGGGCCACCCACTCTTATATAGTCACACAGTGATGAGGTCACTCTGTGGACGGCCCCTAGGCAAAGACTGCTGGGAAAGCTTACCATATAGAAGAGCGCCCTTTGGCTGTAACCCAAGTGTATTACCTGCTGCAAGAGATACCCATCGAAGATCTGCTGTTACGGTAAGTTCTTACGTAACTGTACTTTCTGCTACTAGTATTCGATTCACATCCTTGTGGTCTTCGTAACTTCCCCCCTGCAAGGCTTGCTTCAGATGCCTGTACCAGTATACAGAGCTGAGTGTACTGGAGGATGGTGCCAGAGGACCACATGGTTTGATGGTAGGAGGAGTCTAGTGTTAGGACTGTTCCATTTTCGGCATGCTCAGTGGAAGACTGCTTAAGTGTGGATGTAAAGTAACAGAAGTTCACTATGGTTACAAGTGAGTCACATCTGTATCACCTCTATTAAATTTTCTGTAAAAGTGTGCCAAATTATGTTAAGCTCAGAATTTCTCTACAGTTTGCTTTTGTACTTAAAACTGTTTTATCTTATTATATTTGTATATCTAAAATCCTTCCTTTGGTAACTAATGTTGCTAAAGTTTAAACTGACATTATTTATTGTCATGATGATCTTGACAGTAGTTTTGTTACTCTTCATGATTTCATCATATGTAAACAAAGGTTTTAACTACCTGTCCAGACAAAGCATTCGCGAAGCACCCACTGAGTGATTCAAGAGATTTGTGAATCATTTCCTTTTTGGCTAGTAATCAGTCAGTCAGTCTTTATTTTACCAGGAGAAACACCGTTGAGCAAGCTAATTTACACAGTGGTCCTGGGTGGACACGAATGGAACAAGTTGCAATACGAGATACAGTACATGGCAAGAGTACATTACATCACAGATACAAGCAGAGACAGTTTACATAAAACATGGGCAATGCATATAATGTACAGTTAGGCAACAGGAAACGTATGTTTAATATTCAACAAGCCAGACAATATGTAGGTTCCAATGTAAGTAAACAACAACATAGCAGGATCATGGGCAGGAACAATAGAAAGCAATACTAGTGGTCTTGGAGGGCAAGTAGGTAGGAAGGGGGTTTCATGGAAAAGAGAAGCGGTAGGGTTAAGCGGTGAAAGGAGTAGCCAAGGCAGGGGAAGCAAACTGGTATATAGATACATAGATACATAGACAGTGTCGGCAGATAAGGGCCTATGGCCCACCCAGTCTGCCCATTTGAGCTTGTAAGTTCAGTTTGTTTTCCTAGAAGTCTGTTGCCCCATACCCCTGACCTCCAGAATTCCTTTGTCTATCCCATGCATTCTTAAATCCCGTGATTGTTTCAGCCCCCACCACTTCCTCTGGCAGGGTGTTCCACTTGTCCACCACCCGTTCTGTGAAGAAATTCTTTCTCATGTTTCCTCTGAATCGTCCTCCCTCCAACTTCATCCCATGCCCTCTAGTCCTGGAACATCTTTTTCGCTTAAAAATAGTGTTTTCCTGCACCCTGTTCCTCCCTGTAAGATACTTGTATGTCTCTATCATATTCCCTCTCTCCCTCCTCTCCTCCAGGGAGTACATGTTCAGTTCCTTCAATCTGTCTTCATAGGACTTGTGATGCAATCCATGCACCATCTTTGTTCCCCTCCTCTGAACCTTCTCTACCCTGTCTATGTCCTTACGTAGGTATGGTCTCCAGAACTGTACACTGTACTCCAGGTGGGGCCTCACTAGTGTCTTGTGTATATATATATAACGGTAAGAGGAGGAGGTAAGAGGCAGGAAGGAGGAAGCTGGAGAGAAGGGACACCGAGAGAGGAGGGTATAGGATCATGATGGGGTTACAGATAAATCAGCAGGCGGCCAGTTGCAGAATTGACACAATGCAGACACCCAGGTATGGGTAAGGGCTGAATCACAATCACTTAGTTAGGGAATAAGTGCTGAAGACCACTGTAGGCTCTTCAAGGACTGGGGCAAGTTAGGAATAGCAGTTACATGTATCCTTCAGTGTGCACCTTAATAGGGATTTGAATATAAATGTCCTGATGATTTTTGAAAGCTTTAAAGATTTCTGAAGGTTATTCTATAACATGGGGAGGGCATGGCTTATGGAGGAGGCACCGTAGTGAGTTCTTACCTTGGGGATGTCCAGCAGGATGTAGGAGCATCTCCAAAGAAAATAAAACACTGGGAGTAAATTCAAAAAGGTCAGTAATATAAGGGGGGAGTTTGTTTATGATGGTTCTGTAGGTCCAAAAGGAGGCATTACTCCACCTCCTGGTATAAAGTGATGACCAGCCTAGTTGCTCGTAGAAGGAGCATTGGTAATGAACCTTAACACTCTGTGATACAAGGTATTCAGTTTTGTTAAGGCGAGTTTGGAGCAGTGGCTGCATAGAAGGTCAGCATAGTCAATAAAATGGAGAAATGTGGATTAAACCAATCTTATTTTAGCCTCGAGGTTAAGAAGATGTTTGATTTTGGTAGAAAATGCCTAATCTCTGCCTTAGTATTTTTGAATAATTCCTCAATATGCATTGTAAATGAAAGTTTACAGTCAAGCCAAAGTCCTAGGTACTTTAGTTTACTCACTATTTCGAGTGGTTCCCCCAGGATAGTCATTGTCTGCTGGTTGGTGCTGAAAGAGTTAGCAGTCTTTGCTTGAGTATGGGGTGAGAGATGCATAGTTTTTGCCTTTTTGGCCTTAAGTAGAAGTTTCAGCTGTAACAGATTTTGTTGTAGGATATTGAATTTGTCCTGCAGTTCCTTACATGCAAGCCCAAGGGTGGGCCTTGCAACATAAGTACTGAGTCATCTGCAAATAAGTGAACATTAGCAGTACTGATTTTATAGTCGATATTGTTTATATAAACTGCAAATAGTAGGGGCCCCAGGATTGATCCTTGCGGTACCCTTCTCAGCAGAGTTTTAAGGGGGGGGGGGATCTCCTTGGGCTTTAACCTGCTTTTGCCTGCCCACAAGGTAGCATGAGAACCATTTCTAGGCAGTGTCATTTAGGCTAAGATTACGCAGACTCGACAGGTGCAGCTTTCAACAGTGTCAGACGCCTTGGGTAAGTCCAAAAAGAGAGCGCAGACATGTTTTTTTAGAGTCGAGAACAATCTGCCAATCATTGGTGACCTTAGTGAGAACAGAGACTGTGCTATGTTTAGGCTTAAATCTGGACTATACGGGGTTAAGCATATTGTAGGTTTCCAAGTGTTCTCTAAGTTGAGAGTTACCTATCCGGTCAAAATTGTTAGAAACACTAGTTAACAGGGAGTTAGGATGGTAATTGTTAAGGTTGCATAGATTTTAACTAACAATTCTGACAAAGCGTTAGCGAAGCACCCATAAAATAGAGAGATTTGTAAACCATTTCCTTCTAGGCTGGTAAGGAGCTGTAAAAATCGGGTTTGCACCTTCCCTCCTAAACTTGTGGTTCATTGTGTCCGTCAGCCGACTGTGAAGGAAGAAGGCATATACTTAGGAAGATTTGATCCCATTGAAAAGGATATGTCGTCTGTGCAGTACAGCAGCAACTGATCTAGGCTCCTGGAGCTGGACACTGTCCAGTTGTTTGCTTTTTCAGGTGGTTGACAAGCCTCCCTTTGGGGCAACCCCCGTGAGACATCGATTGGTTGAACTGAACACCTATATGTGCAGTTGCCACCCCTTTGGTGACAGATCTTCATTGTTTACGGCTGAGATGAGCTTTTTTAATATAAAATTGTAGTGAGAAATTGAGTCTTCTGATTGGCTGGGCCCATGTGAATAACGCACAGTAGCCACATAAATCACATACACCCTGCCATTGCATGATGCAGGAGATGTACAAGAGCCAACAGTAAGCGTTTTTTAATTATACAGTCATAAAAAGCCACTGAAGCCCCTTGCCATGTTTCATTATAGTGGTAAGGTGACTCCAGGAGGGTGGTCTTCGGCTTGTGTAAGTGTGGCCTGCAGGTGCTGGGATTACTTCATAGCAGTCCACCCCACATTGTGCCTTGCTGCTTAAACAGTGTACTGTAATCATCATTTTATGCAATGTGTAAGAATGTTTAATTCATTGCTTGGCAATTAAAGTGTTGGGTTTTTTTTGTTTGTTTTTTAAATCATCACTCTGAATTCACTCAGAAATTAAAGAAACACTGAGTCAGCCCCAAGTGCTCATGTCAGTAAACAGAAATTCAGTCACTGAGTGACTGTTACTCAACATAATTAGATTGAAGTCCAGCCACTGGCAAACAAATGGATTGCTTTCAGAAGAATTCAGTTATACAGCACTACAAAAAAGTCTGAACTTCCAAGTCATATTATGTATTATTAAAGGCATTTGCACGAGAACTGGACTTGTGTCCCTTTGGGTTTGTATGTTCCTGTCGCTCATCCTCCAACTGAGGTATTAATCTTCCGTTTATGACGTCAATATGATTTCCACAATAAGCAATTCTGATATCACAAGCTGAAAATTGCAATCTCCGCTAGGAATCATCAGGGCGTAGATGAACTGGTAGGGGAAAAGGTCCTGTAGTCATGGTAATGTAAGAACAGAATGGCCAGAAGTTGATACTGTTGAGGTATTTTGTAGAACTGAACAACAGAAAACCAGTTCCCAACTGTGACTTTTTTAATGTTGCAGGTGCGTTCAGCCACAGTACAAAGTTTACTACTTGTGTTCTTTCCTAGCTAGAAGATGGGCAAGAAAAGTCGAGTGAAAACGCAGAAGTCTGGTAGTGGAGCTATGACAATGGTGTCCCCCAAAGAAATGACGAATCTGATCACTGAACTCCTACAGAGTAAGTCGTTCTTTAAAAAAAAAAAAAAAAAAACATTCACACACAAACACACTTGCCAGCAGTTCAGCAAGGTTGACAAGTTGGGGGGGGGAGAGAGAGAGAGAGAGATAGACTGAACTTTGGAACCAGTTGCAAAGTTTTACAACTGTCGAGAAATCTTGGATATAAAACATTGTGTGTTGGCTCCTATAGGCAGTCATTTGGTATGGGCTGTCCTCTCATGCTGGCAGGGACAGGATGAAAACATTCTGAGAGAAGTCTTAGGACACTCCCCTTCCCACACTCCCTAAGTGTTTTTTTTGTTTTTTTTTTTTATCCTGTTCTAGTTGGTAGAAAGATTGCTGCTCTTTAAGGATACTCTTTTTCTCAACAAGTGTTTTCTTTTTTTTAATCCTGTTCAGGTGCTGCTCTGGCACTTCTGTTTAAACAGCAGCACAGCTGGAATTCTTCAGCATCTATCAATCAATCAACTCTTTATTTTTAAAAGGTGCCTTTCTTAAATTCAAAGTACCTGTACAAAGATACATAAACCGTGTACACAAACAAATATAAAATCATTAAAACATCAGATAAATATACAAATAATCAATAAAAATTATCATTCAAAGCCTGGGAGAAAAGAAAAATATTTCAATTCATTCTTAAAGCTGTGGACAGTTAGACATTCTCTTACCCGACGTGGTAGAGAATTCCACAGGGTGGGGGCCACAAATGCAAAAGATCAGGCCCCAGATGTTTGCAAACGAACCCTGGGAATCTGTAGCAATCCCTCGTCGGAGGAACGGTGCTCACAGGTGGGGCGGTAGGGAGAAAGATCTTTCAAGTAGCGGAGTCACTGATCATGCAGGGCTTTGTAGGTCAGTAACCCGACCTTGAAGGTGATCTGCCACCATAGAGACAGCCAGTGCAGTCCGCGGAGCACAGGCGTAATATGACTGGTACGTGAAGCACCAGTCAAAAGCCTGGCTGCCGCATTCTACACCAGCTGAAGGCGATGGAGCTCAACCCCCAGTAGCCCTAGGTAAAGGGCATTGCAGTAGTCAAGGCAGGTAGTCAGAAAGGCGTGGACCAGAGTAGAAAGATCCTCTGGGGGGGCCAAGTGTTTCACGTGGGCAAAATTCTTAAGATGGAAAAAGGAGTTCTTGACAACAGCCTACTACAAGTCAGTCTACTTTGCTTTTGCAGGGGCTGCAGTGCCTTGTAGGGCTGCCATAGCACATACTCTGCTTGTAGTGTCAAATTCTGTCTTCCTTACGGAAGACATGGTAGGATCTGGGTTGTGGGCTAAGGAATTTTTCAGTCTGGGAACCCCAACCTGAGTTGCAGTGCTTTGTAGGGTTGCTATAATCCACACACTCCTTTCTGGGCCTTGCAGTACCAAACTGCCTTTCCTACAAGAGACAAGATGGGATCTGGGGACAAAGGACTAAGAGTGTTATGTGGCCAACTGGGAACATGGCGGGGAATGACCACGATTGAGGGGTTCTTGTGTTGGTTGCCCAAGCATGTGTGGCGGGCACCATTCTGGGAGGCCAGAAATTGCACTTTGCCAGCCGGCGTTCCTCTCAGTACAGTTCGCAAATGTGTATTATAGCACAAGGACCATACTGCAAAAATATTGTAGCACAGAATTGTTGCTGTGGATAGTTGAGACACAGCTTTCATGATTTGCTACCACTATATCACCATTGCTCAGTATAACTGTGTGTTAAAAACTGTGTGTTAAAACACAAGCCACCTCAGCACTTTTTCTGACTCCATCAGGGAGTCCGAAAATTCCATGCCGAAGGTAACTGGATCTAAGGTCCCCAAGTGTAAAAACTGCAAGACAAGGCTCTGGTCCTCCATGGCCAGCTCCTATTGTCCTTCTGATAGCAGATGTTTTCCTGTAATAAGAGCAAAGCTCAAGAGGCAGGAGTAGAAAGAAGTGCCTCAGAGTCCAGACCTGTAACTCATTTCTAGACTAGAAGACTTTTTTCAGTTGGCCAAACACAGGGCACGTCAGGACTCTCTTGACCTCAGCATGGAAGTCCCACATGCAGCCTTCAAGGAGACTGGTCGAATGAGCCCCTAGTGTAACAGAAATGGCACAGTAGGCTCCAGTCTTCTATATTCTATGATCTTCGAGGATATCTCTTTCATCAGGTCACAGCTATGGTACTGAGCCATCAGGCACTAGGATCCCATGGAATTTTTTTCTGTAACAGTTCTGCACCGACATCACCTGCCGGCATCACCCTCCATATATGTAGGCGTCCCCAATCTCTCTTCACTTCTTTTCCCGCCATCGACCATTCTCGCACAGACTCCTTCGGAAACTTTGCCATTCAGTTGACTGCCAACACTTTTGTAAAGTTGTTTCAGTCTGCCCAAATCTGTTCTTTTCCTGTCCCAGTGCTTGTAGTACATTAGCGCGGTTCTGGACTCAACCGAAGACCAGGCCTTCGTGCTACGGGACAGGGTGGAATGCCTTATTGCTCACACCTCCCTAGTAGCTCGGGAATGGCATGTCACAGCTAGTTCCTATCTCGGACACTTGTGCCTCATGGCAGTGACTATTGCCACTGTAACTTAAGGCTTCACATGCGCGTACCCCAGTGGAACCACTGGTTCAGTGGGACCAGTGCTCCGACGACTTGGACCAAATGATGTTTCATGCCTGGTTTGTGAGGTCCTACAGTGGTGGAAGAACCCACTTAACCTTTTGCGAAGAGTCCCTTTCATTATTTCCTGTCCTGGGCAGATCCTTACCACGAATGCCTCGGGCATGGGTTGGGAAGTCTACCTTGGTCCCTTCCAGACTCTGGTGTCCTGGCCTTCGGTGGAGAATCACCTCCATATAAACATGCTAGAAATGAGAGCAGTCCTATATACACTCCAGGCTTTCTAGAACCACTTGTTTCCGTGCCCTGTACTGGTGCAGTCAAACAACCTCAGTGTGGTATATTACATCAATAAGGAAGATGAAATGCGTTCTTGCCTCCTGTGCAGGGAAGTGATGAGTCTGGTACTGGGCTCTGGACCACGGCCTGGAGCTATCAGCCATCCATGTTCCAGGAGACAAAAACGTCTTGGCAGACAGCCTCAGCAGGACGCAGTCCAGGAAACATGAATGGGAACTGCTGTCCTCTGTCATGGACGACCTATTTGAAAGATGGGGTCATTCTGAGTTGGACCTTTTTGCATCACCACTCAGCACAGAACCACCGCATTTCTGCTCACTAGAACCAGGGCCTGAAGTTTTCTGGTGAGACTCGTCCCTTTTCTGGAAAGGGAGGTTTTTTTATGCATTCCCTCCCTTCCCTCTGATCCATAGGGTGCTTCTCAAACTACAAATGGAGGGGGGTCTCGTTCATCCTGCTGGCACCATTCTGGCCTCAGCAAATTTGGTTTCCATTACTACAACAGCTGGCTATGGAACCTCCAGTTCCTCTGCCTCTTTGCAGGGACTTGTTGATGCAGGCTCAGGGAACCCTGGTCATCCAGACCTCAGATCCCTTAGGCTGCATGCTTGGCTCCTGAGGACATAGCCATAGCCTAGTTCAGTGTGTCTCAGATAGTGGCTGATGTCTTGGTGGCTGCTAGGAAACCCTCCACCAGAGCAACATATTTGATGAAATTGAAGCGTTTTGGGTACCTGCCCGTCACTTAGACTCTTTCTCCTGTTCCATACTCTAGATGTGCATAGAATTTTACGTTGCTATACACATCATACTAGGGACTGCAGAAAGTCAAAAAAATTTTTGTTTCTTTTGCCCCTGGGAAAGAGGGCACCATGGTTTCTAAACAGTGCTTGTCCAAATGGTTGGTCAACTGTATTACTTTGTTATAGGAAGTATGGTAAGGAACTTCTGGTGCTGTTAAGGGCGATTCCACCAGGGGCATGGCCACTTCTGTTGCCTGTTTCAGGAATGTGTCAGCTGCAGACATCTGTACTGCTGCCAGTTGGAGTACTGTCCATACCTTCATCAAACAGTACAGTTTGGACATTGCCTCTCACAGGTGGGCAAGTTTTGGTCTGGCCATGCTTCACAGCCTCCTTTCATAGGTCTTTGGCCTCCTGCCACCCTCTGGGTCTTGCTGTCAAAACTGTTTGGGACATGTTCCATAGGTGTGACCTGATGAAAGAAATAACCCCGAAGAAGATAGAACAGTTGCGTAAGAACTTACTGTAACAGTAGATCTTTGAGGGAATCTCTTTCTTTCATTAGATCATGCCGTCCCACCCTCCATCCCCCTTTGGAGCTACCTTCTGTTTTCAGACTGGCTTGTCTGTGCTCCAGTCTTGACTAGGGCTAGGCACTCTGTCTCTCCTAGGTTCCCCAGGAGTAGCCGGGCGAGAATGTTCTCCAGCGGGGAACTGAGGAGGGAGTGGGGCTGCCTATGCCTATATATGGAGAGTGACGTGGGCAGGTGAGGTTGGCGTAGGTGGCCCCTGATAAACTGCTACAGAAAAATCTTCAGTGGACTCCTAGTGCCTGATCACTAGGTTCCATAAGTGTGACCAGCTGAGAGATTCCGTCGAAGATCTACTGTTATGGTAAGTGCTTGTGTAACTTTCTTCTCAGCCCTTTATAAGCCAGCTGTCATGGTCTCCCAGCAACCAGGCTTAGTCCTCTAAACCTGGAGTAGTAGTAGCGGTAAAAACTTTTATTTTTATACAGCAAAGTGTCATTTAGGTTATACAACACAATTTGCAAGACAGTCCTGTTTATATCTACAGTAAGTTACTTATACATAGACATATATTATATCACATACTTATCACATAATACTTACATGACATAACTATAATATACTGTGATGCAAGACATTTTCAAAATTATTAATGAAATCCCGGAACGGAACAAAACAAACATTCCACATAATATCCAGATAGTGCAAAAAGTAGAATGCAGCATCCTAACTACATTGGTATCTGAATTGATTTAAACTATTTCCTGTACAAATGATTTGTATGAAGAAGATGTGTGAGCTGAATAAGGTAAGATATTCCAGTGCCTGGCTGCTTGAAAACTCAATGTTCTCACGCCATATTTATTTCTAATAACTGGAAGAATAATGTTATTACCATTCTTTTGGTGTCCTCATGAGGTGACCTGTCCCTGCCAAACAATGTTTCATTAATATAATGATTTGAGTAAAAAGCATGGTATCTATAAATTGTTTTCTCCCCCCAAGTTCTTACATAATTAATATCTAGGTCTGCCACTGCAATGAGGACAGCAAAGCACAGTAATGAGTTCTTGTATTACACTGCAATACATACCTAGCCAACTTATAGGTACCTTATCTAATTTATTTATTTGTTTATTCGCAGTCTGATACATAAGCTCTCCATACGTTAGAACAGGTAAAATTAGTTGTTCAGCCACTCTTTTCCAATCATTCCTGGTCAGGCATTTGGTAGTTTGTGCAAAACGCCTATTCTTTTATTTATCCTATCAGTGAATCAGTATGTTCACTGAAAGACAACTGGGCATCAAAAATGATGCCTAGATAACAATATATCTTACTTCGAGAAGGCTCTTGCAGTAGATAATAACTTGTAGGACTGCGTTCCCTGGCATCAGGACTACACGGAAACTTTAGCTAGCAGTGTCTGATGGGGGACCGCCCACCTGACGGACATCAATCAGCATGGCACTATATAGTTGGCGGTCCCCACGTCCACCCTCCAGTTCTTTCCTGCCATCGACCTGTGCATGTCTGGCCTTCTGAAGGTCGTTGCAGCAGTTCGTTCACTTCATTTTCAGATGAGTATCCATTTTTTTTGTATCATTTATTAGCTTTATCCTTGTGTATGTCTTCCACTTCTTCGGTAGAATCTCATAAAAACAAGTGCGATTCTTGCGGCGTCCAGTTACCGCATAAGGCTCGACATACCCTCTGCCTCTTCTACTTTGGCCTGGACCATAACGTCTGATTATGAGGCCTGCTCCCAGTTCAGCCAGGCCACACGGAAAAGGCACCAGCAGTCCCTTGAAGCCCATCTTCTCAAGCTCAAAATGTCATAGATGGAAAAGGAGCCGAATCCAGAAGCTCAAAAGCACCTCTTGCTCGCCGACTGACTTCCACAAGAAGAAGAGGGACAAAGAAAAACGCCAGGACCAGGAACGGTCCTCCTCCTCTCACCTGAAGCTGCCCTCTGGCACTTTGGGTGAGCAGCGGCCCTCTTCCTCTGGGAAGACCAGTGCCGTGGCCAAGCCTGCGCTCCCTTCTAAAGAGCAGACTTTGCGCCCGCCACCACTGGTAACAGTGACCGCGGGCACCTTGGATACTTCTGAGGCCTCCACTGCTCTTGGGTCCATCACAACCACGGGTTCTAAGCTGGCAGGCATGGCTGATAAGCCGCTTATCAGACCCTCTGCGCGACCCAGGTCGCTAAGTTGGTAGTCGAACCCTCAGACGATAGTATGACCACTTTGCATCAGTCAGACCTTCCTGGCAGTCCTGATGATGCACGGCAGGATGTTGGCTCTATCCCGGCTGTGGGGCCGTGGTCGCCCCAGGGTTCCCTTCACGGTGAGCCCCCATCTCCTTCTCTATTGGAGCCTCCGCCGTTGTCCCCAGAACCTTAGGACATGGTGGACGAAGACCTTCTATCAGAAGTTCCTGATGCAGCAGCTTCCACGAGTATAACATCAGCTTCGCCACATCCGATAGGGGTGCCAGACCCTGCTCCCCCTCAGTGCCCATCGTCCCCTTTGGTTCCCCCGTCGGGGCCGCCATCGTGCCATCCTCTGGAGCAGTTGCCAGGTTTGCCACCATCGAGGCCTTTGATGGGCCCTCCGACTTCGGGCCCTTTGTCGGGGTACCCCCCCCCCCATCAGGGCCGCAGTCGAGCTTTCCACCACCAGGGCCTCCGTGTGTCTTCATGCCTTCAGGGCCTCCATCAGGCTACCTTTCTTCAGGGCCTCCATCCAGCTTTCAGCCATCAGGCTACCCTAAATCAGGCCCGATGCCGTAACTTTTTTCGGTGGGTTATTCTTATTACCCTGGGTATCCTCTGGGGTTCCAGATGCCTAATTTCCAGCTGTCGCGTTATGCCCATCATTATTCTGCACCGGGCTTCCCGAAGCACGGAACCCATGCTATGGGACTAGGCTACCATCCAGGGTGTCTGGTTTTTCACCTACCACCAGCTCCTCCTCCACAGCCACAGTTGAACTTCCGAGAGATTCTACAGTCCTGATGGTCTAAGACAAAATCCCAGTCACTCTCAGAACTGGACAGCAGACAGCCACGCCATTTGGAGGCAGGACGACAAGGTCAGACCCCTAGGGCAGCTTCACCGGCCACACCTCAAGCCTCAATGTCAGACCTGACAAAAGGCTGTGCGCAGGCCCCGACGTCAGATGTGGCCCCATTAGGAAAGGAGTCTGCTCCTTCAAACAGAGAACCTTTGGAATCTGATGATTTGGATTCGGAGTCCAAGTCGTCCTCGGAGGGTTCAGGATTTGAGACCACTCCTCCAGAGGAACCTGCCCCTAGAGAATCCCTCAAGTCACCCCCTGAAGATACCTCCCTTTGTGGACCGCCTGATACAAATGGTGGAGGCACAAGGCTAGAAGTCGGATGCTCAAGACTCAAAACGTCAGAGGTTTGCTGAGCACCTAACTTTTTTTGAAACTAGTCTGGTTCTCACTCTTTCTTGGCTGTAACCCCACAAGGCTCTGTCCTATACCATCTGGCAGATGCCCTCCTCTATTCCGACTATGGCCAAAAAGGCAGACCAAGTTTATAGGACGCCAGAGGGCAAAGACCAGCTCAGCGTACATCCAGAGGTAGACTCAGTGGTCATCACTGCGGCCCACAATAGGTCCGCCAAGCCTAAGTACCTCAGTACTTTCCCTTCCGACAAGGAGTCCAGACATCTGAACCAGTTCGGGAGAAAATTCTACTACTCTTCAGCACTAGCCATTCATGCCTTAATTATGTGGCACACATGCTAGTGTACCCAAAATCTTTGTTCTGCCAGCTCAAGCCCATTGTCGAGGCCCTCCCTGACTTGGAGTCTAAAACTGCCTTGGCAGAAACCCTCTGGTCTGCTAAGGTGGCAGGATGTCATCCCTTAGGGCCTCCTACAGTGCAGTGGATTCCTATGCCAGAGGAACAGCCATAGCAGTCAGCCTTCGGAGGTTTGCGTGGTTAAGGGTCTGGCACCTGATGTCCAGGGTGCCATTCAGGATGCCCCTTTCAGAGGCTCTGTCCTGTTCTGCGGAGATGCCCAGGACATTATCGCGAGCCTTCAAGATAAGGGTGCTGCCCTCAGGTCGGTGCATACTATGTATCGCCTGAAACCTCAGCCTAAGCGTCCTTTTCATCTGCAAAACAGGACGCCAGGCAATACTACAGCAGGTACCTAGGCGCAGTTCAAGTGTAAGGCTCCTAACACTGCCGCCACCCCTCCAGCCAAAACCCAGAGAGCTATTGGGTGGCCCTCCCTAACTCTCCCTCAGTCTTCTGATTCACTGCCCACCCTTCCTCCTCCTCCTCGTCAAAAGGGAGGAACCAGTGGGCAGCAGGTTCGCAAGGCACCTGGGAGACTGGGAATTCATCACAACAGATGCCTGGGTCATTCAGCTGATCAAGCTTGGTCAAACTCTCAAGTTTTGCGAGGTGGGGGGGGAGAACAAGCAGACCTCTGGGGTTTTTCCACTATCCAGGGGCGCATATTCCCCAGTTAAGGGAAGAAGTCATGGCTCTTCTTCGAAAAGAAGCAATAGAGCCAATGCCTACAGACCAGATCGGGAAGAGATAATACTTCTTTCTGATCCCAAAAAAGACGGGGGATCTGCGTCCAATACTGGACCTCAGCACCCTAAACCTATCCATCGAATACAAGCGGTTTCAGATGCTGACGCTCCAAGGCCTGCTGCCCCTTTTATCCAAGGGACAGTGGCTTTGTGCCCTGGATGTGCAAGATGCATACCTGCACATTCCAGTCTTTCGACCCCACTGCAGGTTCCTCAGGTTCCTATTTCCAAGGGGAGCATTACCAGTTAAAAGCCCTCCTCTTTGGCCTGTCATAAGCATCGCGTGTCTTTACCAAGTGTCTCGCGGTTGTGGCGTGAGCCTTGAGGAGGCAGGGGCATTACGTCTTTCCCTACCTCAGTGATTGGTTACTTGCGGCCCTGTCGATGGAGTTCAGTTAGTTTTTTTTATTGTTCAATCTAAAAAGATCTTTATAAGCACAAACGCTATAAAATAGACATGTACATGAATACCTATACAGCCTCCAACCGTACAAAACATTTTTTTTCAAAAATATCAATATCCATTACACATATACTTATTCAAGACATTCCATAATATAATAACTTAGTTTCTCCCTAAATTTAAATCTTCTTACGGTTTTATAATCCTTATTCTATTACTAACCCTTACTGTATTTCCTTTATATTAATTAAAAATGTTATTTTCCTTATGTATTTATTTGTTGTTAGTAATATATTGATCTTTAATTCATCATCACACCCTTGTAAATCAGATAGGATGTCTGCCAACCATTTGTTTCTGACTTTCTCATACTACGTACATTTTAATATCAATATGCAACACATTTTCTGTCTCTGAAGCACCACATAGACAATAGGAATGTGCTGGATTCACTTCTCTATTAACTCTTGCTGTTAATTTATTTGAGTCCTGAGATTAAATTCTAAATCTAGCATTAACTTTTCTTAGTTCTGGTTCTTCTAACACGTCCAAATAATGTTTATATTTATGACTGAAAATAATATTACTATACCACAATGAATAACGAGAGTTTTTTTTTATATTTTCCATATCTGTGTTGTTATGCTTCTTAACAATTTTTTGATGTACTTCTTATTTTGAACATAAACTACCACATTCTGAAAAGTCAGGTCGAGTAATTGATCTAATTCCACTGTCCTCAGTATCCTTTTTGCTTTCTGCAACCACGCTGACTGGATGACATTCATAACCCAGTATTTCTGGGATCGTGGATATGTTGTTCATCCACACTTATTGGCACGTCCCTTTCCCCTTTAAATCTTGCCGGAAGTTTTCAAGCTGGCTCCTCCCTCCCACCCAGGTGGTTTGTACCTCGGCTCCGCCCCATGACGCCAGATCTTCCTTTCTGCTGGAAGATACAGGTTGCCTCCCTCGTGCTCACGCATTTCGTAGGCCCTGGCTTTCAAAACTTCGGTTTTACCGAAATTAAAACTCGTTAGAGTTGGCAACGCGCTTTTAAGGCCCTCGATCATGGAAAAGAAATCTCCAGGATTTCGCCGTGTCCTAGTGCCAGAAGAGGTTCACACTCATTCCCTATCTCATGCCTACTGCCTAGGTGTCGGCCATGACACCTCGTCTCTGCAGCTATTCCTTGGCCTTCCAGCCCAGTGTCCTGGACGACCGACTGGCACATTTGAAGTTGGGGAGACCGGAGAAAAGGAATCCTTCGGTGAAGTCCAAGGAGGCTAGGTGGGTGGTTTCGGCAGCCGCGGGTTCCGCCGAGCAGCTGGAATGCATGAAGGCGTTCAAAGAAGAAGCCGTCCGTGCTTTAGCTAATCGGAGCTTTTTCGTTCCACTCAATCTGGGCTCCACTTCCACAGGTTCCTTTAAGGAGTTGTGCCAGTCTCTCCCCACCTTGGGTGAGGCACCCGCAGGCTCGCACTCCTCCCAATCTCGTAAGAGAGAGAAGGAACCTGACACGTCTTAGTCTCAGCGACGGTGCTCTTGGGACCGAAAGGGGTCTTAGTCCTAGGCACATGCGGTCTTGACCCCTGTCGAGATCGCTTCCTTGGCCGCAGCAGGCTTCATGGACCTTCCATCTGGCCAGACAACCAAGGATTTGGCTGATGAGGTCAAGATTGTTCTCGATCCAATCGACCCTCTGTCACCGGCCATGGCTAACGACTCTTTGGAGAGGACTCCGGTCATTGTGCTCCCCGATGAGGAGGCCCAACCCGCTGGTGTCCCCATCGAGGTCCCGGTTCCAGACCCTTGGGTTTCACTGATCCCTCAGGTATCTCCTGAATGACCGAGTCGGCCTGCCCGATCTCGGTCGAGGTCTAGAACCCCCTCGGTCAGTCGACTAAGGAAGAGCTACAAGCGCTCCAAAAAGAGGCAACGCCACAGGTTGTTCTCATCCTCCTCGGATGAGGAGAGGCTCCGAAGGAAACTCCGGTGCTACGAGGACCTTATGTGACAACAGCTGATTTTGTCCATGCAGAAGCCGGCTCCGCCGCCTGCCATGGCCATTACTTGGCTTTTGCCACCTAGGCCAAAGTTGACCCCCTCTGAACCGAAGCCTTCGTTTCCCCCGTCTGTGGGGCTGGCTCATCCTCCGGTTCTTTTTATTTTATTTGTAAAATCAGTTTACAACCTTTGAGCCAGAGGCTCGTTTCCAAAGGTACTTCGTCACATAAAGACATACATAGTGTTTTTGGTTACATAGCATAGGTTTTCAAAACAATAGGCGTTCAACAGAGGCGCCACGTCACACTGTGGTCAGATAAATACATTTAGGTTACAGGGTACATGTAATTGAGAACAGGTGTTACACAAGTTGGTATCAATAGTGAGTAATCTAATAGGTAAACACTGAAACAGCTGGCACTGGCCAGGTTAGACATAGGCACGGTGTACAGGGAAGGTGGTGGGGATGGCAAGGTGGAGAGCTGCCCGGAGGGCGTTGTCATGAGAAGTAGAGGTGGAGGCTACTTTCAGAGACAGGAGCAGTTACGAGTGTTGACGATGTGGTTTTGAACTTGGAGATGGTGGTGGCATTGGTGATGGGGGCAGGGAGAGAGTTAAACCAGGTTGGGGCTCTATAGCAGAAGGACCTCTGGCCATGGCTGGTTCTTGATCTGGGGACCATTAGAGTGATCTTGTTGGATGACCGTGTTGCAATAGTGGGAGGGCTCTGGTGGATGGATGCTGTTACCCCGGGGGGGAGAGCCCGAGTAGGGTTTTTTTTGTGAGGAGACAGGTTTGGTATCGGAGCCGTTCATCCAGGGTAAGAAGTTTAGTCTCGACATACAGCTGACAGGGTCGGCCTATTCCGGTCTCTCCACCGATAGTGGTGGAGCCGCCGCCTAAGCAGCCTATGGGAGGTGCTCCTTCCAAAGAGGACCGACCAGATACCAGGCTTCCCCGACATCTATCGGTCATGGTCACCTCGGACCACCCTCAGCGGGTTGAGGGTTGATTTGGGCAGCAGGCCGCTGTACCCAGACTGTTTGGACTCTGATGTCACTGGGCAAGGGATCCTTTGTCTCATCTCTGATTCCACAGGGATGCCCTTGGAACCTATCTAGAAAAAGGTGGAGTGCCCTCTCACGGACATCCTCAAGAGGGCGGACACCCCAACTGAGGCCTTTCCTGTGGCCAAGGCCATTGTTGGTCCAGCACTCGAACTTTGGCAGCGTCGTGCCTCATATCCAGCACCATCTGCCCGCATGGCCTGCAAAAATGCGGTGCCCATGGGGTCCCTTGCAGGGTTCACAGAGCACCCTTTGACCAAGAGCCTGGTGACTGCCTCTGTTCAAGCATACGGGCAGTTCTGCTGACACTGACCGACCTCCCGACAGTGAGTCCAAGTATTTGGACCACTCGGGGTGGAAGGTCTGTGTGGCGTCCTCCTTGGGCATTCATCAGGCAAGTTTGGCCGTCATCATGGCACACTTCTCCCATGTCCTTCTCGGGTCATTGGATGAAGTCCTCCCACCTCTCCTCGCGGACATGCAGACCACGGTCAAGCAGATCTGAGATCAGGGACTTGCTGTCACCAAACAGCAGCTCCAGATGGCCCTGGACATGAGGGACTCTTATGCCCACTCAGTGGCCGCTGCAGTTGCCTCTTGCCGCAGGGTTTGGCTGAGGCTGTCCTCCTTCCTGGCGGATACCCGGCACAAGTTAGCTGAAGTGCCTTTCCTTGGAACCAACTTGTTCGGCCCAGGAGTGGCCGGTCACCTTTAGAGCAGTCCAGTGCCACCTTGGATGCCACTTCTGCTAAGATTTCTTCGGGCAAGAACCAGCAGAAGAAAAAGAAGCGGCCTTTTCGGCACTCTTCCCCTGTGATTCAGCAGTCCACCTTCCATGGAGGACAGCAGCATCAGCATCAGCAGCAGGCTCAAGCTTGGCGCCCTCGGCCCAAGCCTGGACCTCAGCAGGCCCACAGAGGAGGCCAATGCTCAGGTTCTGGAGCTTCCTCCTCTTCCAAGCCTGCTCAGTGACTGGGTAGGAGCTGCCACCCCTATTCCCGTCATGCCAGCTCTGGGTCTTCTCATGGGGGGTCCGGCTCCACCACTTTCTTTCCACCTGGTCTGCTATCACTTTGGACAGATGGGTTCTCGAAGTGGTCGGTCAGGGACTGCCTCTAGAATTCAAGCAGTACCCTCCCAGTTGAGCCCGCGCCCCTTGAGAAGAACGGATTTCCGCATGTACCCAGTCGGCTCTTCGAGACATCACTCAGCTCCTCCTTAAGGAGGCAGTAGCTCTCATGGCGGATCTGTCTGCAGACCCAGGCTTTGTCTCCAGGTACTTCCTGGTGCCCAAGCAGACGGGGGCTGGCGCCCCGTTCTAGATCTCCACGACCTGAATCAGTATCACAGGTCACGCACCTATTGGATGGTCACTCTGTCCCAGATCGTACCATCCTTGGAATGAAACATGTGGATCTTACTTTGAGAAACAGCTCTTGCAGCAGGTTACACCATTAGGACTGAAGCCGGCAGGCACCAGGACCCAACGGAAATATTCTAGCTAGCAGTAGTCAGGCATAGTACAAAAGGAGGCGGTACCCCAGGATCCCCAGTTCTTTTTCCGCCGTCGACTCTCCAGCATCGGCCTCTCAGTCTCTACCTAGAGTACAACGACTACAGAACTTTCTGTGTATTTTTTGCCAACTGATGTCTTCTCCAACTCCATCGCTTGAGGGTCACCTTTCTAAGTGTGACTGCAGAAAACATATATCCCTTTCAAGGATCCTCACTCTTCCTGCGTGCTGCCTAGGCCCGGACCACGATACCAAGGCCTGCACCTTTTGCCAGGGGTTCAGTAGCTGCACCAGAATCCACCGTCAGAAGGTACTACAGGGTATCTCCTTGAAGAGAAACTAAAAAGGATGGACCAAGAACCTTCCTCCAGGGGAGAATCTTCTTCAAAGGTCTATAAACACTGGGACAAGCATGGAGAGAAGGTGAGGTCCAGATCCCTTTGGGCCTCGGACTCCCGCAGCTCAGGCTCCAGATTGGACCGCTCTCCCTCCAGGGCTCGGTCCCCCCCCTCCCCCGGTTAAGGTCCAGTCTTCAGGCGGCTCTTCTTCGCTCTAGCCGATCAAGACCTCGAGGTCCTCTGCTTCCTCCACTCCATCCAAGGCCTCTTCGAAGTCTTCTGAGCGTCATAAATCCTCTTCCACCCGACGTCGGGACACCGACTCCAGGTCGGTCTCCCAACCGCCCAGAGGTCCTGACCCAGCCCTCAGAAGGACTAAGGACCTGACGTCCCTGAAAAGGCGTCAGGCCCGATGTAGGCTAGACGCCCAATGTCTGCTAAACATTAAGTCAGCCAGCGCTCACAGGAACCTGCGACACCAGCCAGACACCAGTCGCTGGCGGGCATCCAGATCCGAGAGCGCCGGGTCGTAGACCATCGCCGGCATTGCACCTCCGAGTGGAAGACGGCCCCGGCCACTGGGAATCGACTGAGGAGGACACCCCACTGCCCAAGACCAGAGGACGGCACAGAGGATGCCGGGCTCCCACAGGAACCTTCTCTGAATCAGGAGACACCAGGGGACCCGACGCCCGACCCCGGTAACAGACCACTGGCACCAGGCCCGTCGGGCATGAATATCAAAGAAGTAAAGGAGCTCTTTAATTTGTGGTGGGACACCATCCAAACGGATGTGGTCCCTGTTAAACCTCCTTCTCCTCCTATTCCTACTCCTCCTCATCCTACTGCTTCACCTCCTACGCCCCCTCCTCCACCTAAGGGACCAGCAGGACGACCACCAACCCCAAGGAACGGACTCCACCTCCTATGGGCAGATCTAAAGACAGGAGAAGGCCTTCCTCCAGATCTCCATCAGGGTCTCCCAGCCATAAGCGACCCAGATGGCGTAGGTATACTCCGTCGGGGGAGGACTCCAGATTGGACACCTTGGACTACTCCAGATATCTTTCTCCGCTCAGCATCTCCTCTCCAGACCCACATGACCTCCCTAGGTCTCCGCCGGATGATCCCTCTTTCGCTGAGATCATGAGGCACTTCCAGGACGACATGGGGTGGGATGCTGAAGACCTTGACCCCGAACGACAATGTCTTGCCTGCTATCTTCAGCAGAAAGACCCAAAGCCTGTGGTAGTCCCACCCTTGGTGGACACTTTTGTGGACGTCACCAAGGCTGTGTGGAAGCGTCTGCACTCCACTCCCGCAGTGCCGAAGAAGGCTGACTGCCTGTACAAGGCTCCGAGAGAGGACCAGTACTTGGCGAAGCAACCGACAAAGTTCCAAAATAGCAAAATTACTGCGCTCACCCACTTGGAGGAGTTCGCCACCAAGGTTAATCACCTAATAATCTCAGCATCTCTCCAAAACAGTAGCACTCTTCCAAAGTAAAGACGGAAATGCAGGCTGCAGTAGTCAATTGTTGAATTTATTGTCACCTCTTGTGGGGCTCCCACAAGAGGTGACAATAATTCAACAACTATTAACTACTGCAGCGATTCTTCTATTTGGAAGAGCGCCACTGTTTTGAGAGTTAGCTAACAACCTCTGGCAGACTCCCTGGTCATCACAACCTCATATGACTGATCTCAAAGACCCCAACATATGAGCACTCAGCCACCGGACCAGGAATCCAAGCAATTGGATGCCCTGGGGAGGTGCACATATGCGGCTGCTACATGCGCCATCAGGTCTCTGAACTACCTTACCCACATGGTACAGTTTCAGAACGTCTTGTGGGATCAGGGCCAAGACCTGGTCGACAAGCTTCCTGATGGCGACCAAAAAGTGGAGCTCCTTAACCTGCTGCGCACAGGGTCAGATGTGGGGACCCAAGTGCTTAGAGCCATATACAATTCGGCGGACTCTTTGGCCAGGGCTGCAGCTTCAGGTGTTTGTCTCCGGTGACACTCTTGGCTCCATGTCTCCGGCTTTACCCTGGACGTACAGAAGAATATTCTAGACGTCCCGTACAATGGCGAGGTATTCTTTGGTGAATCCTTGGAGAAGATCATCATCAAACTCCAGGATGCAGGGAGGGCAGTCCAATCTGTATGGGCCATGTACAGATCCAGGCCTAGTTCCTTTCGTAGGAACCAGAGCCGCTTTCGCAGCCTGCAGCAAAGGAAACAGCCACGATCCGGCCAGCAGCAAAGGGATGTTTTTCAGCGTAAAGCCCAGGCCAAGTCATCCCCAGGCAGAGGCCAACGCTACACGAAACCGGCCCAGCCCACAGGGACCAATGCTGCCACAACATGACTCCTTCCCAGCCCCCGCCCCTCCCTTGGATCAACGGGCAAGAAAGGTCGGGGGGGGTTGCATCGCTTGCCACTTTTTAGGGTGGCATTCAATCACCACTGACAGGTGGGTTCTAGAGTTGGTCAAGAAAGGCCATTTCATAGAATTTCTCGACCACCCACCTGCAAGACCTCCCCTGCTCTCCCGTTACTTGGGTCAGCATGCCCTGCTCATACAGCAGGAGGTGCACATGCTTCTGGGAAAAGAAGCCATAGAGCACGTACCAAGGAACCAGAGGGGACTAGGATATTATTTTCACTTCTTTCTGGTTCCAAAGAAGACAGGGGATCTCTGTCCAATACTGGACCTCAGCGACCTAAATGACTCTGTCCTGTACAAACGCTTCTGCATGGTGACCCTCCCAGGTCTGATTCCCACGCTAAAGCAGGACGCTTTTCTAGCGTTCCTAGACATGCAGGATGCCTACCTGCCTATTCCCATTGCTCAGACTCACTGGAAGTTTCTGCACTTTGAGTTTCAGGGTTGCCACTATCGGTTCCGAGCTCTCCACTTCGTGCTGTCATCTGCACCTCGGGTGTTCACGAAGTGCATGGCGGTCGTAGCCACACCTCTGAGGAGACAAGGCCACTATGTGTTCCCCTACCTGGACGATTGGCTTCTTATGGCGCCCTCTCGGGAGGCCTTGATGTCTGCCATTCACTGCACTCAGTCTCTGTTCGAGACGGGCATTATCATCAATCACGAGAAGTCACGCCTGGTTCCGTCCCAGACTCTGCAATTCATAGGTGCAGTTCTGGACACCATCAAAGGGAAAGCTTTCCTTCCCCAGGACAGAGCGGAACACATCAGATCCCTCATCGGGGACTTTTCGGCGAAGCAGACCGTTCCTGCCAGACTGGTCCTTTGCCTGCTCGGACACATGGCTGCGGCCATTGCTACAGTCCCGCTAGCCCGTCTCCACATGCGGGTAACCCAGTGGATGTTAAGGGTCCAATGGGACCAAAAGCAAGCTCATCTGCAGCATCCAGTCCGGATCACGAAGGTCGTAATCCGAGACTGGCAGTGTTGGCTAGATTCAAGGAATCTCTCGGCGAGGGTCCCCTTCATTGTGCCGCCACCGACTGTGACACTCTCCACAGAAGCCTCAGGGCTCGGTTGGGGAGCACACCTCGATGGTGTCGGGTCTTAGGGCCTGTGGACAGACCAAGAGGCTCATCTCCACATAAATATCCTGGAAATGAGGGCAGTTCTTTACGCCCTGCAGGCCTTCCAGTCGGAGATTCCACCGGGTATTCTTCTGTTACAAACAGACAATTCCACGGTGATGTATTACCTCAACAAACAAGGAGGCACCCATTCCTACCCGCTTTGCAGGGAGGCCATGAGAGTGTGGGACTGGGTCTTGCAACACGGCGCAAACCTCATTGCTGTTCATGTTTCGGGAGTGGACGACGTCATCACAGACTGCCTGAGCCACTCTCAGGCCAGAGTCCATTAATGGAAACTACTTCAGGAGGTAGCAGAGGATCTGTTTTGCAAATGGGGCTCTCCAGAACTCGACCTTTTCATGTCCCCATCCAACACAAAACTGCCCAATTTTTGCTCGCTAGATCCAGGGTCTGGTGTTTTCCGGTGAGACACGTTGTCCCTCTCCTGGGCAGGCAGATTCCTCTATGCTTTCCCCCTTTCCCGTTGATCCAGAGAGTTCTTCTAAAACTTTGCAGAGAGCAAGCGACACTGATACTGATCGCGCCATTTTGGCGCAGACAGATCTGGTTCACTCTCTTGCATCAGCTATCCCGGGAGCCTCCAGTGCTGTTGCCAATCAGCTCCCATTGGCTGTCTCAGGAGGCGGGCTCCTTGGTCCATCCGGACCTACGTTCCCTGAACCTACATGCTTGGCTCCTAGAGACATAGCCATGATGCGACACGGGGTCTCGCAAGAGGTGGCAGACATTCTCACTGCTGCCAGGAAGCCGGCGACCCATGTGACCTATGCCATGAAGTGGTGTAGATTTTGCTTATGGGTTCAAGTGCGTGGTTTATGACCTTTGGACTGTCCAGAGAAGTTGATATTGGACTACCTGATGTCTCTTTTCCAGTCAGGCTTGGCTTACTCCTCGATTAAGGTACATCTCTGTGCCATCTCAGCCTATCACGTTCCCATAGGCCAACGTACTATAGCTCAATTGGACACGACACGTGCCTTCCTGAGGGGTGTCTTCCACCTCAGGCCCCCGATTAAGGATCTGATTCCACCATGGGATCTACTCTTTGTGCTGGAGCAGCTCACGCTGCCACCCTTTGAACCAGCCGTGGATTGCGAGCTATGTCTTCTCTCTCTTGGAAGACGCTGTTTTTTAGTTGCCATTACCTCGGCCAGAAGAATTTCTGAACTACATGCACTTATGTGCAAAAAACCTTATTTGGTTTTCCACCAAGACAGGGTTATCCCTAAGGAGTAATCCAGAATTTCTGCCTAAGGTGGTCTCAGCACTCACTCTTAATCAGGATATCGATTTACCATTGTATTTCCCGAAATACTCTAATCAAGGATAAGCCCTTCTGCACACTCTAGATATACATAGGTGTCTCAGATACTACCTGACCAGAACCAAACACCACCAAAAATTGGACCAGCTTTATGTCTCCTTTGCCCACAGGATGATGAGAGCTCCTCTTTCAAAACAGTTGCTGTCCAGGTGGCTCATCCAGTATATTTTGTTCTGTTACCAGAAGCACAACAAACCCCTACCGGGCACGGTTAAAGGTCATTCCACTAGAGGGGTGGCGACCTCTTTTGCAGCTCTAAAGAACGTATCCACCTCAGTTATTTGTGCTGCAGCTACTTGGAGCTCTGTCCACACTTTCATCGGGCATTACAGCCTGGATATCGCATCGAGGCAAAGAGCAGGTTTTGGTCTAGCAGTCCTTCAGGGATTTCTGTCCTAGGTTCGATGTCATTCGAGGATTTCTGCCTTCCCTCCTCCCGATGGTGTGTGATTTCCAGGATTGCTTGGGAATCGGTCCTAATGGTGTAACCTGCTACAAGAGCTGTTTCTCGAAGTAAGATAGTACAGTTACGTAAGAACTTATCGTAACAGTAGATCTTAGAGAACAGCCCTTGCAGCATGTACCTTCCCTCCCACCATCCCCGCTGGAGGTAGATTCTGGTTCCAACATTCTTCTCTTAGGATAAGGCGTTCACAGTCCTTTTTTTTTTTTTTTCTGTCCGCCATATGATGGCGGATCCTCAGTCTCCTTTTCTGATGTGATCCAGCGGCCGGGAGTCTCCGGCAGGAGAACTGGGAATTCTGGGGGACCGCCTCCTTTTGTACTACGCCTGACATCGGGGCCGGGACCGACGTCAGAGGCAGTCCCCGCTGAATACTGCTAGCTAGAAAATTTCTTTGGGATCCTGGCTCCTGCCGGCTTCAGTCCTAATGGTGTAACCTGCTGCAAGAGCTGTTCTCGAAGATCTACTGTTACAGTAAGTTCTTATGTAACTGTACTTTCTGTTCACTGGATCTACAGGACGCGTTCTTTCATGTCCCAATCTGTCTGTCCCATCAGTGGTTCCTCCGCTTCAGGGTCGAGGGGACCCTGTAAGAGTTCCGAGCCATGCTATTCGGCCTGTCATCGGCCCCAGGTCTTCACCAAATGCACTGCAGTGGTGGCGGCCCATCTTCAGCGTCCGGGGGGGGGGTGTCAGAATTTACCCCTACCTCAATGATTGGCTCCTAGCACGTTCCACCCAACAGGAGGTAGAGAGGTCCATGGATCTGGCCCTCCAAACCTGCTCCCAACTTGGCCTCCTTATCAACGAGGCCAAGTCTGAACTCGTGCCTTCTCAGGCGATGGGCTTCATCGGGGCAGAGCTCGACTCTTGTCAAGCCAGAGCTCTGCTCCTGGCGAACAGGGCGGAGGTTCTCTCCTTTGTTGCCCAATCATTTCTGGTTAACACTTGCACCCTGCTCGGGACTTTCTGCAACTTCTGGGTTACATGGCAGTGTGCACCTCAGTGGTCCATTGGGCCCAGTTGCACATGTGCCCCCTCCAGTGGGAGCTAGCCGCCCAGTGGACTCATCACCACGCTCATTTCGACCAGCTGATCACTGTAACCCAGAAGATGTGGGACGCTCGCCAATGGTGGACCGCCCCAAACCGGTTGCAGGAAGGGATCCAGTTTGTCCACCCTGAGCTGATGGTCGTCCTCACGACTGTTCCCTCTCTCATGGGCTGGGGAGCCCACGTGGGGGACAACAGTGCCCATGGACTCTGGACCTCCGAGGAGTCCCGATGCCACATCAACCTTTTGGAGCTCAGAGCAGTCAGACTGGCACTGTCAGCTTTAGCTCCTCAGCTCCGGGGTCAAGTGGTTCAAGTCCAGATGGACAATACCACGACTATGTACTACCTCAACAAACAGGGCGGCATGCACTCCTGTTTGCTGTGCAAGGAGGTGCTCCGCATCTGGACCATCATGAGCCGGTTGGAGGCAGATCTCCTAGCCATCCATGTGGCAGGAGTCTCGAACCAACTGGTGGATGCTCTAAACCGCATATGCCAGACATCCCACGAGTGGTCTCTCCATCCAGAGGTAGCTTACAGTCTGTTCTCCCGTCGTGGCAAACTGATGGTGGATCTGTTTGCCTCCAGGGAAAACACCAAGCTGAGGCTGTTTCATGCCGGCCCCCCCTCAGCAGGGCTCACTGCAAGGGGGGTGCCTTCTTGAGGCCGTGGACCCTAGGTCTCCTCTGTGCCTTCCCTCCATTTCCCTTGATCCACAAGGTGTTACTCAAGGTGAGGAGGGACAAGGTGAAAGTGATTCTGGTAGCCCCAGACTGGCCACGCCAGTTCTGGTATCCAGATCTCTTCGGCCTCAGCTGCAGGCCTCCGGAGCGGCTCACGCCTGGACCTGATATCTCTGAATAGGGGGAGGTCTTCCATCCAGACCTTCAATCCCTGCACCTGACAGCCTGGTACCCGAGCGGCTAGAGTTCCAGGCTTTGGGTCTTTCCGAAGATGTCTACGCCATGGTGGAGGCATCTAGAAAGGAGTCAACCAGGAAATGTTACGCCTTCAAATGGAAAAGATTTTCCATTTGGTGTCTGGGTAAGGGTCTGGACCCCTTATACTGTTCTGTGGCTAACATTCTCAACTACCTTTGGTCTCTCTCCAAAGGGGGTCTACGGTGATCGACCCCTTAGGGTGCACCTGGCAGCCATTTCCGCTTACCGGGCAGGGGCCGGTCAGCCGACATTGGCACGGGAGATGGTGGTCGGGTGCTTTTTCAAAGGCTTGGATCACATATCCGCTCCGATGCGTGAACCTTCACTTCCGTGGGATCTAATGCTTGTATTAGCAAAGCTCATGGGCAAGCCTTTCGAACCAATGCACAAGTGTGAGTTGTCACAGCTTGTCGTGGAAGACTGCCTTCCTGGTGGCTATCATGTCTGCCAGAAGGACAGGGGAGCTCTAGGCACTTTTGGTGGACTTCCCTTATCTGGTCTTCCACAGGGACAGAGTTGTTCTGCACCCCAACCCGAAATTCCTTCCGAAGGTGGTGTCAGTTTCACCTTAATCATGTGTTAAATCTGCTGGTATACTACCCTAATTACCCCTTGGAGGCCGAGTACCGGCTCCATACTTTGGACCTGAGACGTGCTCTCACCTATTACAAGGAGAGGACGGTGGAAATTTGTGGAGAGGTTCACCAGCTGTTTGTCACTTACGTTGAAGCCGCTTTTATGCAGACCTGCAGCCAAACGGATCATAGCAAGATGGATTACTTCATGCATAGGTCTATGCTATGAGTTGGTGGGCATGGAGCCACCCAGAGGGATAAGAGCTCATTTTACCCACCATACTGCTGCATCAGTGGCTGCTTCCAGGGATATCTCTATCCAAGAAATCTGTCGGGCTGCTACCTGGAAGTCGGCAAACACCTTTATTACCCACTACCACATCGACCGGGAGTCACGCCGGGATGCTGGCTTTTGGGACCTCAGTTCTCTAATCTCTGTTCCCTAAGTAGGGGGTGTGCGCTTTGACTCCTCCTTCCGGAGAACTGCTAGAGTCCCAATAAGTCTGGATGAACAACATATCCATGATCCTAGAAAAACAGGTTACTCATCTGTAACAGTAGTTCTAGGAGTGGTGTATGTTGTTCATCCACAAGGACCCACCCGACCTCCCCAGCTGCGGACGCACACAACCTGTCTTCCAGCGGGCTAAGATCTGGCGTCATGGGGCGGAGCCGAGGTATATACCACCCGTTCACTTATTTCTGTTCCATATAATATTTGTGAATTATATTTTGCTTCAGTAGCTTTTAATAATGGTTTTCTAGTGTAACCTCCAAACTTCGAATTAAATCTTTTTAGCACTAATACTAAGTTTGCTAACTTATTATAAATTGTGGTATAATGAGTCTTCCAGCATAGATTTTTTTGAGAAGACCAACCCTAGATAAGTATATTCATTTACAAATTGCAGTGGTTGAAAATTTGATGTACCATTTCCCATAATATTTTTTTTCCCCAAACATTGTTAGATTTAGACATGTTCACTTTTAGATTCCTGTCCTTAGCAAATATTTCAAAAAGGTTCAGCTTATCCTGAAGACCTTTTGCCATTAATGAAAATAATATCAGGTCGTCAGCGTATGCAAGTCCCGCACAGCAATCCTTTCTAATTTTAGGTGAATCTGTATTTATCGTTTGCAGGGTTCTCAACAATGGATTTAGGTAAATTGCAAAAAGATTCAGGGCGAGTATACACCCGTCTGACTCCCATGTTTGTTGGAAATTGTAGGGAAAAATTACCTCTCGTATGCAATCTAACCTGTGCCCATGTATAGGAATACAGTAATCTGATACTATTTATCAGTACTGGTTCAATACCAATACTATACAGTGTATCCCATAACTTAGTTCTATCAGTTGTATTGAATGCAGTGAAAATATCTATATATGCTGCATATAACCTTTGTACCCTTATCTTAACATATTTCTGACATAAATTATGTAATATGAAACAGTTGTCCACAGTTGAGTATGTCCTACGAAAACCAGCTTGGAGGGGAGATGAGCCTCCATTTTTATTTAAACTTATCAAAGTTCGATCCAATAATATTCTAGCAAAACTCTTTCCTACAATATCCAACAAGCTGATTGCCCTATAGTTTTTTTGGATCATACTTATTGCACTTTTTATAGATGGGCAGTATTACTGCACCCTTCCGTGATTCAGGAATATAATTATGGTATATACATTTGTTGAACAGTGAAGCTAAGAACTCTGCCCAATAAGTATCTTTTAGTTTAAATAGCTCACCCAGCATCATATCAGGCCCTGGTGCCTTATTGAGCTTTAATTTCCCTATTGCCAAACAAACTTCACCATTTGTAATTGGAATAAAATTCATACTTATCAAGCTCCTTTCCATAGTTGGCCATGAATTCCCCTGAATTACATTATACATTACAGTTGAAAAATGCTTAACCCAGCCAGCACCATCTATATAATTTACATTCTCCACCAAAAATTCCCTACATCCTCTGGCTACTAATGTCCAACATTTCTTATTATCCTTTGCTTCTGTTGTTTCTATCATTTGTTTCCACTGCTCAGGATAAAATTCCATTTTTTTTTTTTAAATATGGCAGTAAATTTCTGTGTTCTTTCTTTACCGCCTTTAGGATATCATATGTTTCTTTTCTACCATTTTGTCTATATATTTTGAAACATTTCATAAGCGGTTTTTTACTTAACTACAGTCTTTTTTTTTTTTTTTTACTTGCTATTTTATCGGCCTCCTCACACCGAGCTTACGCTTTTTCGGGAGATTCCAAGTTACACCACACTCTGCCTTACCTGAATCCCCAGGAGTTCCCCCATGGAGCCATTGATATACCCCCCAGGCGGGTACGGGATGGGACCCCAACATCCCGATAACTTCAATGTCTCGTCGGGTCCCCCGGGGGTCAGGCAGGCAGTCTCCATTAGGGTCAGTACCAGTGCTCTGTCTACCCGTGCTCTGGTGGTGTTTTTTTTCTCCTTTCTGAGGAAGTGGCCAGTGCCCTGATGTCCAGGTGTTCCTGCCGATGCCCACCACTCCCAACCCCTTCTTGTGTACTCCTGTGCATGCTATGCCTCCAGCTTCTGCCAGAGGCCAGCCAAGCACCGAGCAGGTGCCTCCCTCCCTCCCGAGAGAAGAGAGCTGTCAATCGGATGCTCAGTCCTCTCCCTCCTCTGCTGACCCCCAGCAGTCCGGGCTCGTTCCTGAACCCGGGTTGCCAGCGTGCCGTGAGGTGTGGCGTCCAGTGTCTCAACCCTCGGCACCACCGGGCTGGCTCTTAACCTACAGTCTTCATCAAACCATCCCCATGCCTATATTTTGGGTGTAATATCCCCTTCTTTATATAATTTAGACTGAATTTCTTCAAAGAAGCTTTTTAATCTACCATAAAATGCAATAATATCTAACTCATTCATTTGTAATTTAATCTCATCAAAGAATGCCTCAAGTTGTCTTATAATTTGCATTTCTAAAGTCACTATCCGCCTAAGCCGTTTCTTATATCTAATCTCAAATTGGTTTGGTCTTGTATTTTCATTTACTATAACCATTCCATCCTCCAATTGATCGGTATACACTATTACTGGTGGATGATCACTTTCAAGTCTTAGTGTAATAGTTAATAACTTCCACCAGTCACTAGGACCTCTCCAGCAAACTAAATCAAGTACTGTATTTCCATGTTTTGAAATATAGGTTAGTCCTCCATCTTCATCCCCCTTTAATCTCCCATTCAAAACAAAAAGACCATTATTTTTTTAATATTTCACAACGTTTTCTCCCATTCGGATTAGTTTTTTCATCCTTTGTTTTTCTCTAAGTTTTCAGTATCCGAACAAGTCTAATACCTAACTGTATTATCTTTTAGGCCATCGAACTTTCCAACTCTGGCATTAAAGTCTCCAAGTAGTATTAAAGGATCCTCTGGATATTCCAGGAGAAACTTCAGAAATACTACTTTCTAACCTTTGCCATACCGATTCTTTATAATAATTGGACTGTGGTATATAACAACTGACTATTATGGATATTTTATTTGACCCCAATCTGAGGATCATATAATAATCATTTTTAGTCGGTTCTTTAATAAACTTAAATGTTCCATGTCATACATGCGTGATTAAGCCACAGACTCTTCTCCCTAGTTTACTATCCTTATAGCTTGGACATTGAAGGGTTTGATACCCATTTAAATTTATATCTATTTTGATGTCGTGCCATGTCTCTTGTAGGCAAACGACTGAACTTTCTTTTAATAAATGTCAACCAATCCTGATTATGCAATCTGGTATTATAACCTGCTATATTCCAAGACATAAAGCTAATCAGGGTTTGTTCTTTCTTTCATCGCATCATGTCCTTCAATTATTATGTCATTACAATCTTTTCCTAAGTCACAATTTGAAATTCTCTCTTCTGGTCAACTTTCTTCTTCTAACAATTGGTACCTATTATAAGTCTCAATTGATTCATTCATAACACAATTTTCATTATGTCTATCTTTCTATCTCCTTCCTTGGTTCTCGAACGCTTTCTTTATAGAGGGCATGCATGTCCACTACATAAATACCCATCTTATCCAGTTTCTCTTAACATTCCAATATTCTCTGTGCCACTTCTTCATTGTTACATACTATATCCACCTGACTATCTCCATTTAAGCTTACATGCCTAGAAGTACTCATAATACCCATTCTTCCTAATCTAATCTGAAAACCATTGGAAATTAGGTTACACATAGTATCCAATTCCAAACTTAATTTCAGGCAATTCAAAAGATGGCCATTTCTCCACAAATATTCTACCACTCTCTTATGCACAACCCTTATCCATATTATATCAGCAAAGTCAAGATTATATGGCCTAGCCACTTCTATAATATCTCCTTCTTTAATTGCCAATTCAAGTACTTTGTTAAATATTTTAATTACCTGCTCCTTTAATGTTGTTTCTGATTCATCATCCAGTCTCTTTAAACCATATAATTTTAGACAACAATCCTTTTCCCACTTTTCCCGTTCTTCTCTGTTTTTGCTTAGTACATTTTGATCCTTCTTTAACTTTCTCCCTTATCTTTTGTTTCGTGTTGTAGGCCATTCATATCCTGCCCTTGCTTTACTGTGTCAATATCCATAATCTTTAACACATCCATCTCCCATCCTGTAGGTTTCTTCATATTCCTCAACCCCTATTTCTTTCTTTTGTCTCTTGTCGACACCTTTATTACTCTCTACATTACTTTTTTAATCACTCTTTAACTTAATCTTATTCTGATCTTTCACCTTATTTTTTCTTTTCTTTTCTTCCTCTGAGCTATAGGTTCACTGTTCTTAATATCATCCAGTACAATTTAAGGAGGAGAAATCTGGTCTTATTCTTTTTCCTTTATTATCTGTATCAAGTTCAAGTTTATTGCAGGAAAACTCCATTGAGCAAGCTCATTCACAAGGAGGTCCTGTGACATAAACACTTAAAGTACAAACACAGATAGGTAATAACAGTATATACATGAAATGCACGTTACATGATACAGGCTGGATATACATACAAGGGTACCACATAGGGTGACCGCAGGTGGTAAACATTGATATGAGACAGGGAAGCGACTTACAGGTTGCATACTGATAAATGAAACATGATGACTGGTGTGTGCAATACATATACAATATTTTGGCAGCTAGAACAAACAGTCTACAACTGATATGGGGGGAGGAGTGATTTGATAGAGTAGCAGTGGAGCGTAAGCAAAGATAAAGCCAGGAGTAGAAGGGGAAGGAAAAGCAGTTAATATGACAAATCAATTATACCTTACCAGTGGATAAATATGGCACACATGGGGAAGGAAGAGACTTAATGACAGTTACAGGTGTCTTTTATTTTGGCTGACCTTAGCGATTTGTAGAAGTTTATTGAAACTGTGCTAGTTAGTTTCAGTGCGGTTTGTAATTGGTTCCAAATGGAGGGAAGGGCATATGCAATAACGTTTACCAAAGGAAGTCCGCGTCCTTGGTATGTCAGGCATAATAAAGTCAGATTTTCTTAACAGTATGCACTATGTGAGATACTAATAAGGGAAGAGATAGCTTGGCAATTTTGCAGGAGCAGTTTGAGTCCATAGCCCAGCATGGAGCAGGCGTCTAGTAGTAAGGATGTCCAACCAACAGCTGCATATAAGTCACAGTGGTGCGACGGTGAGGGAGTTGGTAATGAACCATAACGCACTGTGATAAAGGATGTCCAGTTTACTTAGATTTGCAAGAGTGGTGGAGGAATAGATTACATCGCCATAGTCGAGTAGGGGGAGAAAAGTGGCCTGTACAAGCTTATTTCGAGTTTCAAGGGGGAAAAGGGGCCTATTTCTGTAGAAGAAACCTAACCTTGCTTTTAACCTTCTAGAGACATATTCGACGTGGTCACTGAAAGATAATTTATTGTCGATCCAGATACCTAGATATTTAAATTTGGTTACAACTTCCAGAGGCTCGTTTAGCGAGGTGACAATGAAGTCTTGGGCAAGGGTATTGGGGGGGCCTGAGACAGCACTGCGGGAGAATATCATCGCTTTAGTCTTCTTAACATTGAGCAGAAGCTTTGCCTTTATTAGATTATGCTCAAGTTGTGTGAAGTCCGCTTGAAGCACTCCCTTGACTTCAGATAACGATGAGCCAGAAGTATACAACACAGTATCATCTGCAAAAAAGTGTAGATTGGACGTAGATATGTTAGCATCTAAGTCATTAATGTACAGAAAACAAGATATGGCCAAGATGGATCCTTGGGGGACTCCTCTTGCAACTGGCAAGGCAGCAGAAAAAAAGCCTTCCGCCTTTACTTTTTGGAATCTTCCAGTTAGGTAGCTAGAGAACCACTGGGTGGTATGGTATGTGGCACCCAACTTTGCAAGGCAATTGACTAATAGTTTGTGATCAACAGTATCAAAAGCTTTGCTGAGGTCCAAAAGACTGCACCAGTTACCTTCTTAGCATCTATGGCAGAGATCCAATCATTGGTTACTTTTGCTAGTGCAGTGATTGTGCTATGATTAGCCGGAAGCCAGATTGAGCTGGGTTAATGAGAGAAGGTTTCAAGTGAGATTTTAACTGAATATGGATCAGTTTTGAGAACTTTAGAAAGGATAGGCAATATGGAGATAGGCCTATAGTTGTTTACATTGCATGGGACACCAGATTTAAATAGAGGGAGGATATGTGCTGATTTCCAGCAGGATGGCACAGTAGCAGATGTAATGGAAAGATTGAAGATGTGGAGGAGTGGGGCAGTGAGATGGGCGAGCCTGACCTTAGGAAAAAGGTTCCAAGCCATCGTCCCCGGCTTTTTGGTGTCTAAGCAGAAGAGAATCTTCTACTTCTTTATAAGTTATCTCAGGCAGTTGGAAGGGGCTGGGTACAGGACTAGATGTGGCGGGAGGGGTATGCTGGCTCACCACAGCACCAGCATAAGGTGACGAGTAAAGCTAATCCAGCTGTGGCAAAGTGGGAGTTAAGTTCCTCCAGGATTAGGGACTTGTTTTCCACAATCTTGCCACTTGCAACTATCTTTGTTGGGACAGAGGGGCCATGGGCGTCCTTCTATAGCTTTGATAGTCTTCCATATTTTATGAGGGTTACCTTTAGCTTGTTTGAGAGTAGAAATATAATAGTTAGCTTTAGCAGAGCGTTTTTCACACAGTTATTCCTGGCTGTTCTAAGGCCTGCCAATCCGAAGATTCTTTGGAATGTCTAGCTTTAGCCCAGAGCTTATCTCGAGCTATAAGGGCTGCCTTGAGATCCAGGTGAACCAGGGTTGGAATTGTTCCGTACCTTTACTTTGCTGAAAGGGGCATGCTTATTTATTATTGTACTGAGTTTGTCATTAAGGATGCAAGCTGCCTTGTTGACATCTTTGGCTAGGTAAAGATCTTGCCATCTGATCATGCTCAGGTCAGATAGGAAGTTTACTGCACTGAATTTGCGAAAGGATCTTTTGTTATAAAGATGGGTTCAGACGACCTTAATTTGAGATCTTATGCAAGCAACAATTCCATGATCGCTCATATGGTTGTGAAGCACTGCCAAATGAGATATTTTGTGTGGATGGGTGGTTAGTACCACATCTAGAATGGAACTGTTGGCAGTATTTAGAGTGTTGTTCCTAGTAGGTTCACTGACTAATTGCCCAAGACCTAGCTCGTCACAAAGGGATTTGAGGCCGTGTGATTTAGGTGACAGCCAGTCCATATTTAGATCTCCTAGAAATATTGTTTCAGTTTTGCATCTCTGAACATGGATTTCAAAAGATTAAGGACTTCATCACCACCAGGACGGGGGTCTATAGCCACCTAGGATAGTGATACATTCCGAGGAGGAGATGAAGGCTCAGCGAAACTAACTCAAATTCCTTGGCTAGAGATTTGCAACTAATATTGGTGACCAAGTACTTAGATTTGGTGTAGATAACCACACCCCCGCCTCTAGACTCTCTGTCTGCTCTAAATAAATTGTAGCCCTGCAGTGATATTTGTTGATCAGTGTTCGTCTTTTTTAACCACGACTCAGTAATTATGATAAGGTCTGGGTTAACGTGTGCAGCCCAGGCTTGCAGCTATACAAGTTTTTTAGGCAGGCTTAAAATGTTGACCATCATCATTTTGAGACCTGTGGCCTCAGCAAAATCGATAGGCGAGGTAAGTTGTGGGGGGGGCCAGGGTTGAGCTCCACATTTCCTGAGCAGAGAAGAAGCAGAAGTATAACTTTCTTTAAGGAGCTTATAAGAATGGAGACTGCTTTTTTATTTCTTCGCGGCAACCCATATCGTGCTGCGCAAGAGGCGGCATCACTGTAATGACAGTTGATCGTGATCAATGTAAGTGCTTGGGTGGACATAGGTGAGGACAGTAACAAGGGGGTGTAGGCTAACCGGGGGGAATAGGCTAAAAGGGGAGAGGAGAATGACATAGTGTCTGCATGGTAGACTGTTATAACATTAGGCATTGATAAGGTACATTGGAGAACTGAATTGCATTGCTGAAAACTCTGCACCTTAGGAGCAATAAAAACACAATAAGGAGAGCCATGGTCCCAGATTGAATGGTCTCGTGATTTGTATTAGTGCAATATTTTCTAGGCAAGAAATTTGCCCACCTAGGTACTCACTTAAAACCTAGATGAGAAAATACAGCAGAAAGGGGAACAAGGAGAGCAGGAGCAGCTTAGTTAGTGGCCATCCACCCTTCAGACTCGAGTCCTTGTAGCAGAACCGGAAAGAGGTAGAATGATAATGCAGGCCATATTGCCCACGAATGAATACAGTGATTTATGTAGAAGACCAAGAATCCCTCTAGTGGCAGGTCTGTATAACCTGCTAATGGAAAACTAGCCACAAAAAAAAAAGGTAGTTAGACTTATCGGCACCAAGGCAGAGTGCTTGGATTGGGGGTGCTGCAGGAAGAGCAGTCAGACAGAAGAGGTGTAAGCACTTTAAAACAGTAGTTAAATTACAATCCAGCTAATACAGTTGAAAAACTCCTAATAACACAGTTGAAATGTGCTTAGTTCTATCGAAAATCTAACAAAGTGCCAGGTGTCTATAGCAGGGGAAAACTCCTGCCAATCAGAGTGGGTTTGCTGGAAGCACCCGTGTTCCGATTGGCTGCGCTGTTCCGTACCTTCCAAGGAGCTGCAGGCGGGTGTCCTGGTCTTGGTCAGTGGCTGGGTGGGTGCCGGCCGACCGTGGGTGAGCTGGAGCAGCCCTGTTCAGGGACAAGCAGCTTCCAAGGAGCTGCAGGCGGGTGTCCTGGTCTTGGTCGGTGGCTGGCTGGGTGCCGGCCGACCGTGGGTGAGCTGGGGCAGCCCTGTTCAGGGACAAGCAGCTTCCAAGGAGCTGCAGGCGGGTGTCCTGGTCTTGCTGGGTGGGTGCCGGCGGACCGTGGGTGAGCTGGAGCAGCCCTGTTCGGGGACAAGCAGCTTCCAAGGAGCTGCAGGCGGGTGTCCTGGTCTTGGTCGGTATCATCATCCATTACCATAATTGATGATGATTCCTTTGGAGGCTGAATTTTATTCGGAACACCCAATATCTCATCCATTCTATTTCCATTTATGGCTATATTCTGCTTGAGTGTATCAATTTTTCTTCTTATTGCTATCAATTGCTCCATTAATATCAAAATTCGAAGCATGTTGATTTTTCATAATAGCAATTATCTCCTCATTAATTGCCGTGGGATACTACATCATCAACTCCTCCACTATCTATCTTTCTCTCTCTCTCAATCCTATAAACCTAGTCAGACTTTGGTGCCAGGCTCTCAATTACAACCTTAGTATCAACACAACTATTTATTTTTTGACGATCATCCAACAGTTTAAGACCTTGTATAGTATTTTGAAATTCTCCCCCCACCTATACCATATACTGTAATTCATGATTTATTAGTTTCCTGTTTACTATTGGAGTATATGAAGTAACATCTCCAGTCAATTTCTCTAACTCACTCCCCTTCATTAGCTCTAGACTACGTCCTCTAAAGGAAAATGGTGTCATAATCACATTTTTTTGCTACTGTTGGTGTCTATGTCGAGGGAGGGATTGGAGGCTTTCCCTGTCAGCCATGCTGCACCTTTTCGAGTGACTATCACTGTCAACCACCCAAAATCGCAGCTCGCTCCTACCCAGCACCTGCAATTTATTGAGACGGTTCAGGACATGATCCAGGGTATGGCCTTCCTTCCCCTGGACAGGGCAGAGGCTCTGCAGAGGCAGACCCAGCTGGTAGCCTCCAACAGACATATCTCGGCCAGGGCAGTTCTTTGCCTACTTAGACTCATGGCAGCGGCCATCCCCTTGGTTCACTTGACCAGACTCCACATGCGTATTTCGCAGTGGACTCTCGTATCTCAATGGGGCCAGAGGGCAGATGACCTGGACTGCAGTGTCATGGTCTCCGGCCCGATGCAGAGAGATCTGCTCTGGTGGCAGAACTCCGACAATCTTACCCGAAGAGTCCCTTTCCAGGCCCCTCCTCACTCCCAAACCCTTACCACAGACACGTTGAGGACAGGATAGGGTGCCCACCTAGGGAATCACAGGACCCAGGGCTTGTGGTCCCCTTTGGAACTACACTTGCACATAAATATGCTTGAAATGAGAGCAGTTATGAATGCACTACAGGCTTTTCAGCGCCTGCTTTGTCAGGGTATGCTGTTGATCCAATCAGACAATGTGTGTACTGTGGCACCTCAACAAGCAGGGGGGCACCTGCTCGTATCCTCTATGCAGGGAAGCATTGGGCTGTCCTGCACAGGATTCACCTCCTGGCAGTCCATGTTCCAGGCATACAGAATGTCCTCTCAGTCTCAGCCGCACTAGGGTAAGGGCGCACAAGTGGGAGCTAAAGCAGGAGGTAGTAAATCACATCTTTGACCTGTGGGGTCACCCAGATATGGATCTATTCGCAGCCCCATCCAACACAAAGCTTTTCAACTTTTGCTCGCTCAGTCCCGCGCATAGTGCTTTCTGGCGAGACACGCTGTCGCTTTGTTGGACAGGGAGGTTTCTATATGCTTTTCCTACCTTCCCAATTTTGCAGAGTGTGCTGCTCAAGCTTCAAGTGAAGGGGGCTCAAATGATCCTGATCGCCTCCTTTTGGCGTCAACCGATATGGTTTCCGCTTCTTCCGACAGCTAGCAGTGGAGCCTCCAGTTCCACTGTCGCTTTGTCACAACCTCTTGACCCAGGAAGGGGGCACGCTGATTAATCCATGTCTGAAGTCCCTTCACCTTCATGCGTGGCTCCTCAAGACATGGCCACTTTCAGATTTGGAGTTTCCCCTAGGGTAGCTCGGGTCCTGGTAGAGGCCAGAAAGCCTACTACCAGGACGACGTACACTATGAAATGGAAGCGCTTCTCCATCTGGGCCACCTCAAAGGGTTGGGAATCTTTCTCATGTGCCGTTCTTCAGGTCATGGAGTATTGTCATCGGACATGGGTTTAAAATAACACAATTTCAGGCAGACCACAAGTCAGCTGCATAAAAACGCATGGTTGTATTTATAATTGTATTTTCATCAAGTAAAATATACAGAAAACAAAATGGTAAGTCAGACAGCTGCTTAGCTTCAGCAGTTTCTAAGGCTTTTCTTCAGCCTAATATGAATCAAACAGTGTGAAAGCACACACTACCAGGAGGTCTTTTTCACCTTCCTCAGTCAGTATTCAACTGACCTCCCTATCTATCCAGTCTCAGCACTGAGGTAGGGCTTTCTATAAGCTCACTAGAAGTTGGAAACGCATTTTTCCCTGACTTAACAGCAGACACAACATAAAACTAGCCACTAGGGCCCACTGTTGCTTCATAGAGAACAGTTATTTGGCAGCCACCTGGAGCACATTACATAACTTGTTTACAACACTGGAAAAGGTCAGAGCTGAGGTTAGAACATTCTGTTCTCTTAAACTCTCCTGCAGTGTCATATTACCTCATGCTGTCTACTGCAAATATATCTTAGAAGAGGGCTGCTAACATCTAGAAAACACAGACACAAGTTTTTGTTATTCTTATATAAAAACTACCCTCTTATTTTGTAACTACTCTTAGTTTTGTTGTTAGGTAAATATGCACAGAAAGCTTTATAAGCTCTTCAGCACTTAATTTATAACCAGCCAACCAGCATGTTGGACATTACACAAAACATAAACTGCTTGGGGAAGGGGTTTCAGTTTATCCCAGGGGTGTCCACAATGATGGGGGTCACCCTGTCGCATGTATCTCCTTCACCTATCTGACCTGGACCTGAGTTATTCTTCTCTGAAGGTGCATCTGGTGGCCATTTCTGCCTACCACATTCTGGTGGAGGGCAGATCTCTGGCTCAGTTGGAGGTTTCTAAAACCTTCTTAAAAGTAATTGTGCATTTGAAACCCCCGGTGCGTAACCCTGCTCCACTGTGGGACCTCAACTTTGTTTTGGAGAAATTGACTTTGCCTCTTTTTGAACCGGCAAGTATGTGTGACATGCACTTTTTGTCCTGTAAAGCCCTTTTTTTAGTTGCTGTTACTTTTGCTCAAAGGATTTCCAAGCTTCAGGCCCTGTTGTGTTAGGAGCCCTTTATGATTCTTCACTGAGACCGGGTGGCTCTGTGCACAAATCCTAAATTTCTCTCAAGTTTTCTCAGAGATCACTTCGAATCCGTCTCTTCAACTGCTGGTCTATTACACTGAGTATGCTAATCAGGGGGAGGCAGTTCTGCACGTTAGATGTTCAGACTTTTACGTTACTACACTAACAGGACAAAAGCTGTCTGGAAAACGAGCTAACTTTTTGTTTCTTTCGCACCCAAGCGAGAAGGTGCGACAGTTTCTAAGCAATGCTTTTTCAAATGGTTGGCCAACTGCATTATTTTTTGTTACCAGACGTATGGCATAGTCCTTCCGGGGCAGGTTAAAGGGCATTCTACCAGAGGCATGGCTGCCTCTACAACCCGTTTCAAAAATGTGTCAGCCGCAGAAATTTACACGGCCACTACTTGGAGTTCTGTCCGCACTTTCACTAAATACTACAATTTGGACATTGCCTCTAGGCGCAGGACTGGATTTGGACTAGCTGTCCTCCAGGGACTCCTGTCCTGAAACTCTTACTGCCTTTCAGCAGATTTCTTCCAGCCTCCCGTGTTTCTTCCCATCCCTCAAACTCTTACTTCTTGGGACTCAGTCCTACAAGTTATTATCTACTGCAAGACCCCTCTCATAGTAAGACCGTACAGTTACGTAAGAACTTAGTAGTTCTTCGAGAAAGGCTCTTGCAGTAGGTAACATTTTTCCCTCCCTCCTTCCCCCTTTAGTCTGTAGCTCTTTTTTCTTGAGCCTTTCTTGGCTCCAGGAGCCTCTTTACCATTCTCCTGTCATGCCTCTAGGAGGTCTCTGGCAGGAGAACTGGAGGGTGGACGTGGGGATCTTCCACTATACAGTGTCAAGCTGACTTCCATCATGTGATGTCGGGTGGGTGGTCCCCCGTTGGACACTGCTAGCTAAAGTTTCCATGTGGTCCTGATGCCAGGGGGTGCAGTCCTACAAGTTATTACCTACTACAACAGCCTCTCTCAAAGATCTACTATAATAGTAAGTTCTTGCATAACTGTACTTTATGGACCGGTTACAAACATTCACCATTGTGTATATTTGTTTTAATTTGAACAGAACTTTTTTGTTTAGAAGTGAAATGCAGCACTTTTGTTTTCTTAGCATTCACAGCAAGTCTCGACCTGGTGAACCACTCCCTCAGACTATCAAAATCTGCCTGCATATTTGTTTGAAGTTCTTGAACACTACATCCAGTTGCAGTAAGCCCAGAGATCTGCCACAGGGGCACCAGAGCTGATATATGCATCAGGACCCAGATATATGGCATCTTCATCCAATGCACATGAGATTATCTGACGCCAGCACTGAGGAGACGAGGTCTAAGGCTTTACAGTGTATAAGATGCCAGGCTAGGCTCTGGTCTGCCCAGCTCATGATAAAGCATCTTTCTCTAAGACAAAAAAGGCTCAGTGCTCATCAGTCACCACCTCGGACTTGGCCAAATGAAGAAACTCCTCAGATGGGATCCTAAGTCCTCTTTAGCTTCCGATCATCCCTTTTTGTTTATCTGGGGTAACACCAAGGGGATTTTGTGTAGCATCCTAAATCCCCCTCTCTGTTTAGAGAATCGCAAGAGGACCTCACGATTGGGGAGCTAATCAAGGCAGCTGACCTCACTGAAGCTATGATCATTTCACCATTTAGGGGTTAAAAATCAAGATCTTGAATATGCTGCATCTGACAGCAGCAGTAAGTAGCCAAGACCAAGGCTCGAAACTGCAAATTCTGCCAGACTTCGCTCCGATTTTCCTTAGGCCTGCTCCTATTGATCCTCTTGACAAAGGTGCCCTTCTTTCATTCACACCAGACTCTTAAGCTTCACTCACCTTTGTACACACAGAGTAAAAGGTTTCGCTCCTCCACAAATCAGCAAACTCCTAAATAGGGTGATAAGCATACTACATTGTGGAGTTCGAGCTCTGGAGTACATGCAAGGATAATGGTTGCCATAAAAGCCATCTGTCACACTGAACGCTGCTTCAGCTTTGCGCAAGATAAGGCACAAAGTTCATCTACACATGGGTCATCTTGCTACATTGGAGAAAGGTGAGACGCAGTAATTCACAGGGACAACAGAGATCCTATGTACATGTCATTCTGAGATTGGGCCGTCTCCTCCATGGTACCCTTCTTGGTGTGAGTCTCTTACTATATGATAAACCGGCAGAATGAAATTTACCTCACATTAATTGGATTCTTCGTTGTCTACCATGATTGGTTTTGGACTTCCCCAAGCCTGGAATTCTACCTGTCTACCTGTAATCATCACAGTCTGACCAAGTTTCAAGCAAGCTTCGCTGTGATCGGCTATACCAGAAGAATCAACACAATCCAACTGGTCTCTGCATAGCAATGGAAGGATGTCTTAAATTTTATTTGACAGCCTACTGTTCGTTTATTTGAGTGCCCATCTAAATTTTTTGTTTTATGCTTTTGTTGTTTCCCTGTACTGCGCGCCCACACACACACACACACTGAGTCTCTGGGATACGGGGTCTTATAAATAAACTTGCCTTGCCAATGGAGCTCAGGCCTTTACTTTGTCTTCTTCACTGTTTCCAAGATGACATGGGCATCAGGCGTCCTAGCTCTCAAATTCCTCACCACAAGAATCAAGTACTCGCGTGTTACGGATGGAAATGCTGTGCTTCTTCATAGTGGCTGTGCATACTTGAGATTTTTGTTTAGTTTTGTCTGGCATCTCTGGACTCCAGGAGGAATATGCTCATTCCTTAATCACATTGCCCATTCTTTGTTCACCATTTTCAGTTTAGTGTACTACCATTTGGCTCGTTCCCCACACTGAGAGTATTTTCGAAGGTCCTGCTGTCTCTGGAGGCACTCTTCAGGGAGAAAGGCATATATGTTTACATCATCTGGACAACAAAATCATTGGGGCACAGTCTCAGACTGCAGCACAAGAGGCAGTGTGGGTGGCACCCAGAGCATTGCAGTACTACAAATGCATAATCAACCACAGCAAGAGGACTATACACTCAGTGTAAGGCAGTCCATGCCCAGGGATAATGTTGGCACAGCAAATCTACATTGTCCTCACAGCAAGCAGAGTACAGCATCTCTTACAGGCTTGAGAGAGGCTCGGACGCAATCTGTGCGAGGACAGCCCGGCTTGTGCTGGGTCTAATAGCAGTTAACATCGACTTGGGACACCAGACAAGGTTTAACTCGAGTTCCACTTCAAATCCACCGACTGCAAATGTGGGATGTGTCATTCAATTCTCTGTCCTAGTCTGGTGAACTCATACCTCACATGGTGCCCAGGACAGACAAGTATGACTCTGGAAGTGTCTATTCAGAATGAGCAACAGCTCACCCTCATGATGGCTGCAAGCCTTTCAGGCTGGGGACCAATGCTGGACATTGCTCTGGATCTAGGAACATTAGTTTAGTTGTAGTTTAGTTTATTTGAAATGATTGCAACTCACCATAAGGTGGGTTGAAGTTTGCTACAAGGAAAATAACATACATCTTGATTGTCAAACATATTATATAGTGTTGAAACCAAGTTAATATACCTCTTATCTAATCTACACAGATTTACCTAAAATTTCAAAGCAAGAATGTACTTTTAGAAGTATTTACATGTACTTCCTTCAAGAAAAATATACATATTGTACACAAACTAATTTTCCCAGTATTGCCAGTGCTTAATTTGTAAGAGACAAGCATGGATCTGTAAAGAAGAATGGGAAGAGAAGAGGGGAGGGGATATTACACTTATATTGAACAAAAATTAATTTCTTATACAATTTTGTTCTTTTTGTTTGTTTTTTTGGGGAACTTTCTTTATCCTCTGCAGCACTGGAACTCTCTCAGGCTGCCCCCACTCGCCAACTGCTCTGCCGCTCACCTGATTCCTCATCCCTTCAGAGGGTAGCTGCCCTCCACCAGCCTCTAACTGGGAGACCCCCCCAGCTCTGAGCCCTCTGAGGTGGACCGCCACGACTCCGACGCTCTGTCTATAATCCAGTTCCCAGCTGAGGAGGTGGAGGGACGGGAGGGGTGGAGACAAGGTCCGGATCTGAGCGTGTGGCAGTACGGCACTGGAGGGAGCCGTCTCCTATCCAGGTGCGGGGATTTTTCTTGATTTCCCCCAGGAGCACGGATATGCAATGACGTCTGCACGGTGGAGCTGTAGACATCCGCCACGCTCCTCTCCTCACTTCACTCCATGTAAGCTGTGCCCCCGGTCACCACCAGGGGTCCCCAGCACAGCGGAGATGCTCTGGATCCCTCCCCAGTGAGAGAAGAGCAGTCATCGGATGCTCAGTCCTCTCCCTCCCCTGCCGGCGCCTGAGCTCGTTCCCGAACTTTGGTCGCCTGCATGGCGCGTGGTGTGGCGTCCAGCGTCTCAACCCTCAGCGCCATCGGGCCACCTACACTTTTGTTCTTATTTTGGGTTTATTCCATTTCACCCGATTCCTTATAGTATAACTTGAAATCTCGGTCTGAGCAATCTCAACAGGGAGTGGGGCTGGGGCAGAGCTTAGGATCCGGTTTTTGCCTCATCCAAAGGTGGCAACCTATTGACTACAGGGCAGGTAAGTGTTGTACATGGGTCTTGGTGGGGTGGGGGTGTAATGTCAAAAATACCAGGAAGGGTGCTTTTTCGGGGCACAAGTGGTTGTCCTTTTGGCTTGGGGGTTATGAGGGATAGCAGTCCCTGGGGCCCTTCCAGATGATGTCTGCGTCTTCAAGGCATGTCACAAAGTTCACTTCAGAAGCACACAAGTTGCTTCTCACTGAATGTTTCAGTGGCCCTTAATGCCACTGGTTATCCCATAGCTCTGATCCCTGAAGGTTCTCTTCCTTGTGGCCATCTCTCTGCTTGAAGGATGTGTGAGATTTCAGCTTTTTTCACACAAAGAGCCTTGTGTGGTGTTTCACAAGGCTGAAGTGGTCCTCCGAACAGTTTCTTCCCTCTCTTACTGGGGTGGCATCCAGCTTCCAAAGGCAGCTGCAAGTAACATTACTCTCCCTGAACCCAAAGATCAGGGTGGTCCAGCTACATTCTCTCAGGATTTCAACACTCATGGAGTTTGCATTAAAGGAGATAGGAAATGCTTTTGTGCTAATTTTACCTGTTAATTAAATCATGAATATCAAAAAATTTCCCTTTTTAGTAATAAATGTTCAGAAGCATATGCCCCTGTCATCTGTTGAATTGCCTACCAGCCTGACACCTTTTTTTTTTTTTTTTTTTTTATTTGTATCTGGAATCTGCGCTTGTCAAGCCTTGTAATGCTTACATCACAAACTCCCGATACAGCCTACAGTCTACTGTAACTGTTACAGCAAAACTCATGTAAAAGCTGATGCTACATTCCCTGTAAATAAAGGCTGGTCTCCACTTGGAAAAAGCAAACAAAAAACACTTGTAATGTGACCGCCCCCCACCCAGCCAGCCGCATTGCCAACTACCAGGAACAGAAACATCTCTTGATATATTTTTAAATTATTCACTTTCTTTTATTTATTCCCTGGTGTCCAGTGGGTCCCTCCCCACCATGTCCTCATGCTGTAGTTTCACAAAACTGAGGAAATTGAAAAGAATGAACCCGTGGGTTCTATTACCACCCACTGGCTCCTGCTACAGTCCTGATGTGCAGTTTGTACCACCACAGGCACCAGTTCTTAATTTCTTCATTTCCTCTCCTTGAATACTGACCATTGTATCCCCAGTAATGCTCAGAACATTCCTAACTTTATGCAGTAAGCCTGGAGGGTTGGACTGCCCGGAGAGATAGAACACATGCAAACGATGGAACACTTTGCACGTGACCATCTTTCAAACACTGTCTCTACTGACTGCCTATGTTCTAAACCTCTTCAGATTTTTCTCTCTGCCCAAAAAGTCTGGTCACTCGGAGTTTCATTCATCCACTTTCTCCTGTGTGAAGAAAACTTCAAATACTACTGTAAGTATATTTTGTTTACATTTACTGCCTCTATTATTTGTTTTGTATTATTTACTAAATTTACGGTTAAATTTGTTATTTTTCCGGTTCCTCTCGGTTCGGTATAACCGTGGGGGAACTGGGTTTGTTTCTGTTAAATTGGGGTTCTCTGATTAAAGAACTGCCTTAGTTATATATTTAAGACTTGTTTTATTTAAATTTTTGTAACCGATAATTCTTGGTTACCTGAACCAATTGACCCGGTTCCATACCGCTACATCGGTTCCTTCTCAATTCCGAAACCAATCATTAAAAAAAAAAACTCTTGTTATTCGTGGTTGGGTTTTTTTCTCTTTTAAAACATCATGTCTCTGAAACCCAAAAAGTGAACCAGTGAACCCGGTTTTAAGAACTGTTCTCAGTGTGGGGAAGTATTTGCTAAAGCAGATAAACACACTTTATGTGTGATATGTTTGGGTTTTGACAACCTTAAAGAGGAATGTGAAGTATGTAAAACATTCCCAGATAAAACTGGAATAACGCCTTGAAAGGCTCAAGAAAAAGTTTGCAAAGGGTCCCCTCTGGCTCTGACCAGCCGATACACAAAGAATCTCTGGTTGAACCCACATCTGCTTCTGTGCTTGCCCCTGAGACGGGCGAAAAGGGCACAAAATGAACAAATGAACCGGCTGACTCCCTGGTTCCTTCTAAAAAAAAAAAAGCAAGCACACAGAACCCCCACCTGCCAAACCAGGGACTTCTGTGCCTGCTATGCCTGTACCAGTGGCCCAAGAAATTGCTCAGGCCTTTAAAATAATTCAATCTTTACAAGCAGTAGTTCCTTCTCAGCAGTCTCCTGCCCCTTCCCAGGGTCCCCAGGCTGGCAGCAATGTGCATCCTCCCCCTCAAGATAGAGGGGATCAGGAGGAGGAGGAGGAATACTACTACTACTACTACTACTACTACTACTACTACTACTACTACTTGGTTCGCCTCCAAGGGTGATAGAGGATTTTCCATCCCATTTTACTTATAAGGAGTATGGCAGATGCTCTAGACATCTCCACTACCGAACAAGTTGAGGATGAAGAGGAGGTAGTGTACTTAGAGATGATGGGGCTGACACCCACAAATGCTCTCCTCCTACCGATGCACAGATCCTTTAAGAAGGATGTCTTAAAGATTCTCCAAGTACCGAATTTGACTCCTTCCATAGATAGGAGGATGGCCAAAAAATACCAGTTGGAGAGGGAGAAAGCTGCCTTTCTCTTCTCCCATCCATACCATCAGGGGGTAATTCAGCAAGCTGCTTGCAACAAGGCCAGGGTCCCTCTGTCCTCACATCCTCCAGACAAGGACTTCAGAAAGATTGACAGATAGCCAAAAAAGGGTACCTGTCAGCCTCTCTGGCTATGCGTCAGGCTACCTTCCAGGCATATGCTGCCTAGTATCAGAAGTCACTGTGGCAGTAAGTCCTGGCTATGTCCCAGAAAGCTCCCTCGCCCCTGTCAGATTACCTGGCTGAAACTGCCAGGTTTGGGTTAGAAGCAGCTAAGTACTAATTCCAAATGGCTCCTGACACCAATGGCACTGCAGCCAGATGGATGGCGAATATTGTGGCTCAGAGGAGGTTTGCATGGCTCAGGGCCACAAACCGTACTCAAGATACCCAGTTAGAAGCCTTGGATTTTCCTCTAGAGGGAAATTCCCTCTTTGGGGAGTCCACTGTGGCATACATGAAGAAGGTGGATGAGTATAAGACCACTTACAGAAGCAGCTCTGCCAAGGAGAGAGCTGCACCATCCACAAGGCCCTATGGAAGGGGAGGCCGGGGCAGGTCCTTTTATACCAGCCCCTTCCTCCAGCCAGTGGCCTTACCCCAGTACACAACAGGGATACTCCAGGGGCAGGGGGAGTAGGGGCTCGAGGCGAGGGTCCCAAGCTCGGCTTCAGCCACAATCAAAGCAGACCTCCTGAGCCACAGGCCACTTCCTCCTTACCTGTGGGAGGCAGACTGTCTCACTTCCTCCATGCCTGGCTGAACATCACCACAGACCATAGACAAATGGGTTCCGGAGGTAGTGGGTCAGGGTCTGTCTCTGGAATTCAAACCCAACCCCCTCAGAAAATTGGAGTATTCAGCTCTCCCTCACTAGCAAAAAAAAAAAAACACTGCTAGAGTCAGAGGTTCAAAACCTGCTACAGCTGAAGGCAGTAGAACTAGTTCCAGAGTCTCTGAGGGGAAGGGGTTTTTATTCCAGACATTTCCTAACCACAAAGGAAAGTGGGTCAGGGTCTGTCTCTGGAATTCTAATTGATTTCTTTGACTGGGTGACCAAAGCAGTAGACCAGGGAGGGACTGTGGACATAGCAAGGCATTTGACACAGTCCCGCACAAAAGATTAATAAACAACTTAGCCATCCTGGGAGTGGGTCCTAGGGTGGTAGCCTGGGTAAAACACTGGTTGGACAACAGGACACAGCAGGTAATAGTAAATTGAGGGTAACTAGTGAGGTACCGCAGGGTTCAGTACTGGGGCCGGTCTTTTTTAATGTCTTTATAAGTGACATTGCAGAGGACTGGAAGGGAAAGTATGTCTCTTTGTAGATGACACAAAGATCTGCAACAGGGTTGATACACAAGGTGGGGTGGAAAGGATGAAAAGGGACTTGGCAAGGTTGGAGGAATGGTCAAATGTATGGCAGCTTAGATTCAATGCAAAAAAGTGCAAAGTAAGCCGGCCTGTTGGCACAGCGGTGGGATTTCCGCTTGCGACACCGGCGACCCGGGTTCGGGAGCGGACCCGGATTGTTGGAGGCCAGTCGGGGGGAGAAGGATGAAGCGTCCCAAGACTGCTCTCCTTCTCCGGGGGAAATGATCAGCGATTGAGGACTTCCTGGGCGGAGGCCGGGGATCCCAGGCGACCGCTCACAGCCTGGGAGGCGGGCGGACGCTGGGCGTCATTGCACGTCCCCGCCTCCGTAAGGAAAATGGCAGAAAATCGAGGCGGGCAAGGACCACCGTATACATGAAGCCCTCCTGGAAGACCTCGATTCACCACCGTCACTGCAGGTTCCCCAACCAGACATTGGTTCTGTGGTCACCGAAGAAGGTGGCCACGGCCCCGCCCACCGGGGGTGACTGGGGGACCTCGGCAGCCATAGATGGTGGTGGAGGTTTCAAGGGGCCGTAACAAGGGCCGATGAATGACGGGGTCCTGCCAGGGAAAAAGATAAAATTGGAAAAAAAAGTGCAAAGTAATACACCTGGGAAGCAAAAACCCAGGGGAAGAGTACACAATGGGGGTGAGATACTGACCACAACAAAAATGGAAAGGTACCTGGGGGCAGTCTTATCAGACGACCTAAAGGTGGGCCAGCAATGTGAGAAGGCAGTAAGGAGGGCTGGGGGAATATTAGGATGCATAGGGAGAGGCATCACCAGTAGAAAACAAGAAATTGTTGGCCCTCTGTACAGACAGTTGGTAAGACCACATCTGGAGTACTGTGTACAGTTCTGGAGACCCCATCTCTGCAAAGACATAGACAGGGTGGAGGCTGTCCAGAGGAGGGCAACCAAAATGATGCAGGGTCTGCATCAGAAGACATATGAAGAAAGACTAAAGGAACTAAAGATGTATAGCCTCGAGGAAAGGAGGAAGGGGGACATGATAGAAACTTTCAAATACCTCACGGAATCAACAAAGTCCAAGAGGGTAGCACCTTTCAGAAAAAGAGATGTGCAAAACAAGGGGCACAATTTGAATATAGAGGGGGGATGGCTTAGAGGTAATGTGAGGAAGTATTTCTTCACAGAGAGGGTTGTGGATACATGGAACAGCCTTCCTGAGGAGGTCATAGAGTCAAAAACAGTGGGGGAATTCAAGAATGCATGGGACAGACATAAGGCAATTCTAGTGTGGGGTAGGAGGAAGTAGGCTGTGGGTTAACTAGGATCTGCAGCTTATCGGTTAGGTAGGGAAATGGGCAGACTAGGTGGGCCAAGCAGTCCTTATCTGCTGTCAAATTCTGTTTCTGTGTTTCTAAAAGTGGGGAGTGGCGACCTGTTCTCAGTCTCAGAGCTTTAAACAAACATCTAAAGAAACAAAAATTCAGAATGGTAACTTTAGCTGTGATTTTGCCAATGCTCCAAAAGGGAGACTGGCTGGCATCACTGGACTTAAAGGATGCCTATTTCCACATCTCCATAAGGGATTCTTACCGGAGATATCTCAGATTCAGACTCCCTTCAGGTCACTACCAGTTTTCAGCCCTGCCTTTTGTCCTTTCTTCAGCCCCAAGGGTATTCACAAAGTGTCTGGCTGCTGTAATAGCACATCTTCGGAGACAAGGTGTCACTGTTTTCCCGTATCTGGAAGACTGGTTAGTGGTGGGAAAATCCCCACTGAGGGTACAGCAGAATTTGTCACCCAGGACCTCCTAGAGTCTCTTGGGTTTCTAATCAATCACAAAAAGTCTGCCTTCACCCCCACACAGGTGTTGGCAGTTCATAGGAGCAGAAATAAATACCTTACAGGCCAGAGCCTACTTGCCTCTGGAGAGGGTACAAAGCCTCCAGTCAGTGGCAAACTCCTTCAGGTTACACAAACCAAAAACTGCAAGACAGTTTCTTCAGCTACTGGGCCACATGGCTGCTGCCATAGGCACAGTGCTGGGTTCCAGATTCCATATGAGACATCCAGTTCCACCTCAGGGTTCACTGGTGTCAGAAAAAAGGCCCTTTTTCAAAACTCATTCCAGTAACAAGGGCACTGTTGCATTTCCTCTTGTGGTGGAAAGAGGAATCAAATTTAAGACAGGGGATTCCCTTTCAGAAGAAGAGTCCTTCAGTAATTCTCACAATAGATGCATTCCTATTGGGCTGAGGCGCCCATCTAGGGCAGCATACCACTCAGGGTACCTGGTCAGCTGCAGAGTCCCTTCAGCACATAAACTTGCTGGAACTCGGAGCAGTTTTGCTAGCTCTACGAGTCTTCTCTCCTCTAGTACAGAACAAGGTGGTACAGATCAGAACAGACAATACAACCACAGTGTATTACATAAACGAGCAGGGAGGCACCAGTTCAGGCCTCCTTTGCACAGAACCCATACGTTTCTGGACTCTAGCTTATTCTCTGGGAATATCCCTGCAGGCAGTTCATTTGCCAAGGAAAGACGACCTCCTGGAAGATGCCTTGAGTCGAATCAACCAGGCCCATCACGAATGGACCCTGAATAGACAGGTGGTACAGGTTATTTTTGGGAAGTGGGGCACTCCACAAGTAGACTTGTTCGCATCCCAGCAGAACCACCACCTGCCCCAGTATTTTTGCAGACCACTGGATCAGGGCACACTTCCTCTGGATGCCCTGACCTTGGATTGGTCAGGGAAGTTCCTATATGCTTTCCCTCCTTTTCCTCTGGTTCACAGGGTACTGCTCAAGCTCAGAACCCATGGAGCATCACTGATCTTGATAGCTCCAGATTGGCCAAGGCAGCCATAGTACTCTCTTCTGCTCTCCATGTCTGTCACAAAACCGATGCACCTCCCTCGGAGGCACAATCTACTGACTTCCAACCAAGGAACTCTGTTGTACCCGAATTTCAAGCTCCTCAACTTCAAGGCCTGGCTCTTGAGGATATAGAATATGCAAAATTGAACCTCTCTCAATCTGTCTTAAGCATTTTAAGAGCTTATAGAAAACCTTCTACTATGAAAACCTATTATCCTGACTAGAAAAGGTTTTCACTTTGGTGCTCGAGCAGATCACTAATACCAGGCCAAGCTGAAATTTCAGTTGTCCTGGATTATCTCTCCCACTGACATTCCTCTGGTTTGCAGCCCAGCTCTCTGAAGGTTTATTTGGCAGCTGTCTCTGCTTACCTCTCTGCAGGGGCAAGGGTAACCTTAGCCTCAGATCCTGTCTTTAAAGATTTTTCAAAGGTCTGAATCACCTACCCCCACAGGGCACCAGTGCCAGCTTGGGATGTAATTTGAATGTGTGTGTATAGCTAAACCCATGGGCTTCCCTTTTGAACCCATGGCTACAGCTCATCTAAAATGTTTTTCCTCATGGCAATGACTTCTGCAAGAAAGATTAGTAAGCTTCAGGCTCTGCATAGATCAGGACTATATCTCCTTTCATAGGGATAAGGTAGTCCTTAGAACAAACAGAAAAGTTCTTCCCAAAGTAGTCTCAAACTTCCACTTAAACCAGTCCATCACCCTGTCTTTTTCACTGATCATGCTACCTCTGGTGAAAGAAGACTCCACAGTCTGGACGTAAAAATGACTCAGTTACTACATGACAGCCACAAAAGGCCATAGACAGGACAGGAAACAGCTGTTCCTGACCTATGGGGATGTGGGGAAAGGTAAGCCAGTCTCTTAAAGGTCAGTTTCTCGATGGATAGTCCAGTGTATCCAGTTCTGTTACACAAAGGCTGGTATGAGGGCCCATTCCACAAGAGGGACAGCTGCTACCTTGGCAGCTGCCAGAGATGTTCCATTACTGGACATTTGTAAAGCAGCTACCTGGAAGACAGTACACACCTTTACAAAGCATTACAGTCTAGATATTCTGTCTAGGAGTGATGCTAGGTTTGGCACAGCAGTCCTGCAAAGTCTGTTTCCAAAATAGAGTTCTGTGCCCACCTCCAGTGATACTGCTTGGTAGTCTGCATAAAGTTAGGAATATTCTGTGCATTACTTGGGTTAGAAAAAAAAATTTCTTACCATAGTAATCTGCTTTCTTCCCAGTGATGCTCAGATCAATCAATCAATCAATACTTTATTTATAAAAGGCACCTTTCTAGAACCAAGGCGCCTGTACATCACATAATAAAACAATATTACAAAAAGCAATAACAATTATCCAAACTTAATAACATTTAAAAATCATTATACGCATGTTTAAAAAGATATGTTTTAAGTGCTCCCTTAAAAGTTTGGACGGTCGGGCAGTCTTGTACCTGACAAGGTAGAGAATTCCACAGAGTCAGGGCCATAAAACTAAAAGATCTGGCCCCAGAGGTCTTCAAATGAACCCTGGGAATCTCCTGAAATCCCTAGTCAGTGGATCGGAGAGAGCGGGGGGAACAGTAGGGATGAAGGAGATCTTTCAGGTAGCCAGGTCCCTGATCATGTAGGGCCTTATAGGTCAGCAAACCGACCTTGAAGGTGATACGCCAGCATACTGGCAGCCATTGCAGTCCGCGGAGCACAGGCGTTATGACTGGACCTAGAAGAACCAGTCAATAGTCTGGCTGCCGCATTCTGCACTAGCTGCAAGCGGCGAATATCAACCCCTGGTAGCCCAAGATAAAGGGAATTGCAGTAGTCAAGATGGGAGGTAACGAAGGCGTGGACCAGAGTAGGAAGATTGTCAGGAGGAACCAGGTGCTTCACCTGGGCATTGTTCCTCAGATGGTAAAAAGAGGCTTTGGCAACTGCCAACACCTGTGATTTAAGTGTTAAACAGCTATCAAAAACAACGCCCAGATTCTGCACCCGCTCTGAGGTAGTTAGCTGGACACCCTCGAGCCATAAGCCCAAGAGAGATCCCGCCAACAAACCCGCCTCCCGGTGACCTGGGTCCACGACCAACACCTCAGTTTTTTCTGGGTTCAACCGCAGCCAACTCACATTCATCCAGTCCTGGATTTTGGCAAGACAGTTGTTAAAAACCAAAAAGCCGGCATCTTGGCCAGGTACAAGGGACATGTACAGTTGAGTATCATCTGCATAGCAGTAAAAACTCAAACCGTACCACCTAATGATTGATCCCAATGGCAGCATGTACACCACAAACAACATGGGTGCCAAAATGGAGCCCTGCGGCACCCCACAGGATAGGGGGAATGATGTTGAGGAAAAAATCCCAGACACCACCCTCTGAGTCCTACCCTCTAGGAAGGATTGAAACCAACTGAGGACTGTACCAGACAGCCCACAGATAAACCGCAGGTGCTCCAACAGCACATCATGGTCCACGGTGTCAAATGCCACAGAGAGATCAAGAAGGACCAAGACAGAACAGGTCCTTCGATCTCTCGCTATCAGGAGATCATTTAGTACCTGGACCAGAGCCGTCTCGGTACTGTGTCTTTTCCTAAATCCGGACTGGAGAGAATCATAGACATTGTGACTGGTCAAATGATCATCCAACTGCGACACGACCACCTTCTCAATAACCTTTCCCACAAAAGGTAGGTTAGAGACGGGTCTGTAGTTAGCCAGACGGTCCGGGTCCAAGGAGGGCTTCTTAAGAAGGGGCTGAACCATAGCCTCCTTCAGAGGATTTGGAAAAATCCCCCTCTCCAAAGACCTCCAGAATATCTCAGCCAGGACCGGGCCGATCTTATCTACACAGCCCACTAGGAGACGTGTAGGACCCGGGTCCAAACCACAGTTGGTCGGACGCAATAATCGGATGACCATCACAATGTCATTGATTGTGGGAAGGCTGAAGTCGGACCACACAAAACCGGTGTCTGACATCTCCTGTCGACCATCACAACTCCCATTAGAGAGAGTCAAGCGGACTTCGGACCTGATTTTGGCAACCTTATCTGAAAAGAATTGAGCAAGCTCCTCACACCACTCTTGAGAAAAGGCTCTTCTGGGCTGAAGACAGATTGTGCAATCCAATCTGTCCACGGTCCAGAAAAGCTGAGCTGGTCTATTCTGTGCAGCAGCAATCTCTCTGGACAGGAATTCTGCCTTCTTACAAGAGATTGCTGATTGATAGACCACATAATGGTCCATCAAACTAAGTTTGTCACAATCCAAGCCCGACCGCCGCCAACATCTCTCCAATCTCATCCAACTCTCCTCAACTCCCTTAGAGTCTCATCAAACCAAGGAGACCTGGGGAAGAGTGAGGGGACGAACACAAACAGGAGCAATGGAATCCAGGGCCCTGTGACCGCCTTATTGTAGGCAAGTACCAAGTCCCCTGGGTCCATGCAGTCACTCGGAAAACCCGATAGGTCCATCACCGCCATCGGGCCATCTGGGGAAACACCCCTCAAAGGGCGGTACCGGACCATCTCCAAAGGGGCTAGCCTACTAGGGGTGGCCTCAAAACTAAACCCAATGGAATGATGGTCAGACCATCAGACTGGTTCCACAACCAGATCGGATATCCCCATCCCCAGTAGGAACACCAAGTCCAATGAAAGACCTCCGATATGGGTCGGGGAGGAAATATTCTGTGTGAAGCCCAGTGAAATCATTAACTGGTGGAAGTCTTGACCAAACTGCGAGAGTTCATCGTCGACCCAGGCATTGAAATCCCCCAGAACCAACCATCTGGGGGATCCCAATGTCAGGTCGACAATGAAGTCTGCGACTTCCTGCAGGAAAATATTCCCATCAGCTGGTGGACGGTAGTCGAGAAGAATCCAGCGCCCCACACGCTAGCCCATAATACATTCAAAAGAATTGGTAGTTCCCATTGGTACTTCCACTAGGCCCAGTTCTGATCTAAAACAAATGGCAGCACCCTCGCCCTTACGATCCATCCTAGGGTGGTGCATCATTGAGTACCCGGCTGGAATTGCTGAAGCCAAAACTGGGCCAGCATTTTCATCCAGCCAGGTCTCGGTGATGCACGCCAGGTCTGATGTTCCAACAAGATCCGCTATAATAGCGGTCTTGTTTTTAATAGACCTGGCATTGCATAACACCACCTGAGTACGATGAGCATCTGAGGATGACCGTGCTACCTGCTGACTACCAGCAGAACCCTTGGGTATGGGAACCAGCCAGGGAGAACCCCTTTCCTGGACCCATTTCGCCCCAGGACGTCTCCTTGTCCCCAGTATCCCTGTCCGCCCACTCCTTTCCAATCCCTCTCCGGGCCCAGCCCTCGTCCTCCCCTTTTTCCTAGTAATCCCCAGAGCCCTACACCGTCTATACACCTCTGGTGACAGGGGAGGACAAAAGAATGGACAGAGGTCTCTGAGCCTGGAGGGGGAGTAATACCCGACCGTCCTAATGCCATCCCAACACATATTTACTGCGCTAATTAAATCTCAATAAATAAACAATCCCAAACTTCAAAATTTAACCTAAATCTAAACCCAGATAAATAATAAACTATTACAAAAAAAGACTATAAAATTATAAATGTAAATAATCAGATACAGACAAAATTTTAACTGTAACTTAAGTCCAAGAATATAAAATTTATGATGAAAAATATAAAAATAAAACAGTTCTTCAGCTGCCGAAGGCCCTCTCACAACCTAGGGAGGCCAGTAGAGCACAGGTACTGTCACTTCCTGAGCCAAAGGAACTTTTACTTTTAATTTATCATTCAACCCCCGAGCACTCTCACTACCAGGGGGACCAGAGAGGCATTCTCACTGCCATTCAGATGTAAACAGAAGAAAATTAGAGTTATTTCCTTCGTCTTGAAGTTTAAGTGGGACTGTTTAAAAGGACTGGTCTCGGTACAAGTTAATCGGAGGAAGCAGAAAATTCTTAAAGATGAGCCAGAATATACACTGGCAGACCAGCAGCGAGTGAGGACTCCCCCACCCCACCCCCCACCACACCCCAAAATCGCTAATTAGACTACACCACACAGGACCCAAGACCACAGATACCCAGAGGCCAGACTAAAAGGCCAACTTCTGAATACCCTAAGAGTACCCCAAAACCTCTAGCTCCCAGAGTCAACTCCTGCTCGGTCCCAGGCAGTGCAGTCCATGATCACCCAGGCACAGATGGGGGAGGTAGGAGCCTCCGTCAGTCAATATACCATACAAGGCCTGCTTCCCCTAATTTAATGCTGAACACTCCAGAAGAGTATATAGTCAGAAATAAAATCCCAAATATTCATAACTTGCATGCTGGTGCCACCATTATCACTATACACCCTTGGAGTGTTTTTACCCTGCACCTGTCAATAGTTTGGGTGAACAGGGTTCATTGTGTTTCTTCCTTTTCTGTGTATTTCTCTGGCACTTTGTTCAAATCTTGTTGAATTGTTTATCTCTCCAGTTGGAGTTTTTATTTTACAAATTTATATTATTGGGGAAGACCCCAATTTTAATAACAAAATGATAGTACTATATTATTCTGGGCCTACTTTCCAGGCTCCTTTTATAAAATCTGAAGAGGTTTAGAACACAGGCAGTTAGTAGAGGCGGTGTTTTGAAAGATGCTCACGTGCAAAGTGTTCCATCATTTGCATGTGTTCTATCTCTCCAGGCAGTCCAACCCTCCAGGCTTACTGCATAAAGTTATGAATATCTGAGCATCACTGGGAGGAAAGATTACAATGGTAAGTAATTTTTTCTATTGTTACTCTACAGCATGAGGGCAGGGTAAGGAGGGATCCACTGGACACCAGGGAATAAATAAAAGAAAGGGAATAATTTTAAAAATAATTAAGGGGGGGGGTTCAGGAATGGACTCTGGGCACCGGGGCTCGGCAGGGGAAGGACTGGATTGAGCTTCCGGAGGGCTGCTCTCCTCTCCTGGGGTGAGTTGGGGAGCTTGCCTCACTCTATAGTGGCCCCTGGTGGAGATCGGAAGCACTGCGGAGTGGAGCTACAATTGGGCCAAGAAAAAAAAGAGAGAGAATGGCGTCTCGAACGACCAGATAATGGCTGCCTGGACCCTTGCTGCCACAGAGCCCCCAGACAGCCAGGACCAACCTCAGCAGCACCCAGGGCCAAGAAGGTAAGCCGTAAGGCACTTTCTCTCCAGAAGGAGCGAACCCGTCCAATGAAGGGATATGTCTGGTTACCCTGGGACATGCTGCAGTATGAGGCGGGAGTGGGCGACAGGAGCTCCTGGGGAGGTGAGCTCATTCCTTGGTGGCCCAAAGGAGAGGCCGCTCAGGTGCAGTGGGGAGTAAATAGATAATGCAAAAAAAAAAAATCAAGGGATGTTTCTGTTACTATAGTGGTAGTGCGAACAGCTGGGGGGGGGAGGGGGCTGTTGCATTACAAGTGTTTTTTTTGTTACAAGTACAGACCAGCCTTCCTTTAGAGGGACTGTAGCATCAGCATTCCCATGAGTTTTGCTGCAGCAGTTATAGAAGACTGCAGGCTGTATCAGAAGTCTGTGACATAAGAACTACAAGGCTTGACACGTGCTGACTCCCAATACAAAAAAATGATGCTGTCAGGCTTGTAGGCAGTTCATCAGATGAAAGGGGCATACAGATATGCTTTTGACATTTATTACAAAAAAAGGCACAAAACAATGTTCTCATATTAATGATTTGTTTAACAGGTAAAGGTAACACAAAAGCATTTCCTGTCTCTTTTAAGAGCATTAAACCATTCAGTTCAGACAGACTCTTGTTCTTGTTGATCTGGGGAAGAATGGGTCTGTCCCAGCCAAATGTATTTTAGCCAACCGGCTATGGGTCCCTGTCGGCCTATGTCTCTTCCCAAGGTCTGACTGCTCCTTGTAGGATCAGAGCTCATTTCATGAGGGCTATGACGGTTTCTTACACTGAGCATGCCTCAGCACCTCTGGAGGTTGTTTGCAAGTCCGCTACAAGAGCTGCCGTCTATACATTTTCCAGGCCTTACCACCTTGATTTGCTCAGCTCTGCCTATGCGTTCAGCAGGGGAGTGCAGAACTTGTTTTATACGCACTGATTCTTCCACTTTAGGAGATGCTTTTTGGGACCCATACCAACTGACTGCCTAGAGGAGCCTGCACACAAAGGAGAATTGTATTTTCTTACTGTTAATTCCAGTTTTGTACAAGCTCTGTCCGTAGGCAGTCAGGCCCTCCCAGTTTCCAGTGCCGTATTTTTCACTATGGTATATTCTGTCCTATATTTCATAGAGTTCCCTTTTCTTGTGGGGTTAATGTATGTTGTTAAATGTTTATTACAGTATGTCTTTTCCTATTTCGCTGTGTTTTTATGCTACAGACTAGGACAATATGTTGGGCTGTGAAAGTCTGGGAAGGTGTGTCATAAGACTGATGTCCAGCTGTTTTTCATCCTGTCCCAGCTTGCAGGGGAGGATAGCCCATACCAACTGATTGCCAATGGGCAGAGCCTTCACACAGCCAGAATTACCTGTAAGAAAATATAGTTCTCCTTTGAGGTGCCAGTAAATTTTTTTTTGTTTGTTTGTTTTGTACTGCAATCCAATTTAAAAATTAGCAGAAGGCTAGTACCAGATTTTAATTTCTGTTAAATATTGTTTTCCAGTAGTATTTTGCTATGTGTATGTGTCTGTTAAGGCTTGAAATTGATGTTTTCTTGCCCTGTTATGTGCGCCAGATTTCAAACAGTAATGCTGTTTATGCCTCACTGCTATTCCAGTTGGAATACTGCTCCACTTTCTGGAAGTTCTGTTACTAGCACTAGTTTTGTGTCCCAACGTAATTGGAACCAGAATAAAAGACAGCATGAAACTTTTTTTTTTTTAATTAGAAATTAGGCCTTGTGTGACGTCTACTACAACAGAGTACTGTTTTGTTTTGAGATAGTCATATTTATTTCTTTATATAAGGTCTCATGTTGAAGGTAACACACAAATCAGCCACTCCAAGTGTGGCAGGTCCATAGACAAAACTCCGCTATAGTGCAGAAAGCCTGGGCACATAGTTGCCTCACCACGATTACAACACTGCACAAAAACTTCTCATGTAAAGATTTTTTTTTTGCATCATTTATTTGTAAAGTTTGCAAGAATTTCTTACAAGCATTAATCCCAGAAGGCTAGTGCAGTGAAAGATAAATTGCTACATTCTCTTAACATAGGATGTGAAGAACCCTTCCCCTTGTGTTACAGCATAGGGGGAAGTACACATACATGCAGCAATAGCATACAAAATATTATCGAAGGCAGGGATGAATTAGAATAAAATCATACAGGTCACTTCCTACTTTTCATTTAGGTATTATACCCCCATCATCCCCAGTAGGTAAAAGTAATCGGCACTAAAGTTTACCTATTGCCTGGGAGAAACCATTAACACCATTTAGCTATTCCAACAGTAGCTACAACAGCAGTAAGATCATTAAATCAATAGTGACATAATATGGGTTTCTAAAATTGCAACTGTGAACCAGAGACTTTAATAGGGAGAAAGGAGAGAAAACAAGGGGTCCCAGCAGAAGGGCGTTATGCAAATACCACACCCCATATAACAGTACAAGAGGGGGGATAATCTCTCACCACTCAGGAGTCATAGGCATTCTAATGGTTCTCATACGAGCAGTACCACAACGATTGCTGGCAGCTATATATGGAGGCATAACCTCTGCACACTCACAGAACATCCACTTGGAGTGATGGGGAGAAACATGGGCATGGCAGAGGCGGGAGTCGCAATTTACTAGCAGTGCGGCCGGAGCATCATAGCGACTATACCAAGATCACTAAACCAGTTACCTACCCCCAAACATGTAACAATAAAGAAAATCGCCGGACATTACCGCCTCTCAATTAACTACATATGAAACTGTTAAGGAACAATAAACGGGATCTATGCAATAATTACCAAACAGCACTTTTTTTTTACTTATTTATAGAGTTTATGGTCATACAGTAGGTACCATACTACATAAAATAACATAAGTGAGGTACACTAACCTCCAGACTGTATGTACAGGATTTAATTGAGAAGCAGGTACATTTTAAATGATGGGTCCATATGTCCATACAGTATAGAGAACCGCTGAGTAAAGTCTGACCTGATTACTCTGTAGGTCCACATCACTCTCATCAACAACATATGAACAAGCCAGCAGAAGGCCATTTGGTCTATCAAGTCTGCTCATATTGCAGGGTCCACAGCTTGAGCTAATGTCCCTGCCCTCCATCCCCACTCCTCCCATCCTCCCTACCCATGATTCTTACCTTCCCCCTATGCCTATCCCAGCCTCTCTAAAATTTGCTCACTGTCTTTAATGAGATTACCTCTTCCGGCAGCGTACACCAAGTGTCCACCACCCTTTCTGTGAAGAAGTGCTTCCTGACATCCCTCCTAAACCTCTCACCCTCCAGCCTAAGACTGTGCCCCCTCGTGATATGGTTGCCACTCAGCTTAAAGAGACAACATGCGCAGTAAAGAATAAAACAGCATCTTAATAGGTCCCAAGCAAAACTGAAAGCTTGAGGGGGTGCAGAAGTGCCAGTGGATATAGACAGACATTTATAATGATGGCCTGGTCTCAAGTTGTTTTGCTTACCTACAGCTCAAGGTGAGACACGGCAACCCACCCTGTGGGTAAACAGGAGTTAGTTAACATTCTCAAATTGAGAGGTGTATACACACCAACTATATAACTTCTATACCATTTAGCAAGAACAGTACTCCGAACAGAATTTGAGATTGGAGCAGCAATCAAGGCTCAGAATATTCAATAAAGGGTATAACTTAGATTAGAATAGCAAATTTTTAAACATAATCCGGTATAGCCTAGCTTTCACTAGAAACGTTACAACAAAGCAGAACATTTGGTAGGAAAAGTGCTACCGTCACCAACCTAGCTAAGGAGATTACACACCAAAACATTTTATTATTGATGTTCAAGTCCAAGTATCGGCCAAAGCAAACCACTTCACTGAGTTATCACTGAACGTCACCCCTCATCGTCTGATTAATCCTCCGGTGGGTTCTGTTCTCCAAGTATTTTTCACCACAAAGGCAGCAGCAGCATCGGAGTCCACAAAATATGAAGTTTGGCTTTATATCCTACTTGCAGCTGTGTAGGGTGGTTAAGTTGAGGCGCAATGGCCGGTCCAGTGGTGCTGAGGGTTGAGGCACTGGACGCCACACTTCACGCCACGCCGATGACCCGAGTTTGAGAGTGAGGTCGGGGGTCGGCAGGGGAGGGAGAAGGATCGAGCACCCACTGGGCTGCTTTCCTCTCCCAGGTGGGAGGGCATGGGTTGTCCGGTACTCTGGTGACCCTGGTGGAGACCAAGGGGCATCACAAAATGCCAGGCTGCACACAAGGAGCGTGGCTGACGCAGGCAGGGTTGCTGTGCGTGGCAGGGTTGCCATGTGCTGCAGCATTAGAAGTGCAACACGCACAGGGGGGGCTCTTCGGGGTTATCAGAAATACCCCTCCAGCCCAGATAGGCGACGGCCCTGCCAGTGCCGTTGCCACACGCCCAACGCTGGTTCCCCTTCACTGCCCCTTCAATCTCCCTGGGTTGTAGTCCCCCAACCCGGGGAGCCGTAACAAACTTGAAGATGGTGGGGGAACACAGCGGGCGGTAGAGCTACACAGTGAGTGCAGTGGCCTGAGATCGTTCCAGACTGGAGGGCCAGTATTAGAATCGGGGGGTGGGGGGGAAGTTGAGCCGCAATGCCGTGCTGTAGGAGCTCTTTCTTAGTGGCTTGCAATTCTTTCTTTTTGGCCAGAAAAAAGGTCAAACGGCTTACTTCCCAGGAAATATCCACTTTAGCCCTAGCAGCCTGCAGGAGAGAAATTCGGGCTCTGGAGAAGATGAGATAGCTTTTGCGGTAAGGGGACGCCCCGTAGGATCACCTCGTGGACGTGGATGTTGAGGAATGGCAAACACTTTAACAAGCTTTATGTTAGAATCAGAAGGCAGTAGCTGAAGGTCCTGAAATATTAACCTATGAACAGATTGGAACAATTCCATTTACGCCACAAAACGAGGTGGAAAGCCCACGATACGAATATTGGTTTAGCGCTGCATGTTTTCCAAGGATTCCACTTTGGCCTTGAGAAAATTAAAGTCCCACATGTAGGTGGCATTACAGTCCTCTTGCCGAGTGTTTTTCTACTTTTAGGTCCTGAATTGCAGTAGAGTTTTCTTATATTTATGTTCATTTTCAGTGAGTTTAGCCTCCACTGCAGCAAGTCGTTTGTTAGTTTCGTCTCTGGTGGCCTGAAGTTTAATTAACATCACAAGGATTTACGCAGAGGGTAGCTCCGGCTGCACCATACTACTTCCAGCAGTCTGCCCTGGTCCCATTGAGGAGCTAGCAGAAGAAAGGTAGACGCCCAAGCCTCATGAAGCATGCTTGGCGTCCTTTTTCGGGCTCATCTTGTACCTGGATGTTTCAGGCAAGATTCAGACCAATTCAGACGTTTTAGAGTGAACGATGAACTATATTTCAGGGAGTTTTAATTTATAGTACAGAGAGCGGTTTCAGAAAGCAGCCACTATGTTGCTGCTCTGCAGTGCCCCCCCCCCCCAACAGATTTATTTTTTAATTTTTTTTTTTTGTAAAGAAGACCTGGACTCAACCAGTATTATGAAAAATATACCACGAGAGAGCATGTAGTGCTTCAGTTACAACTCACAATATCAGTCATTAAAAAGGTATAAACCCAAAGTTTCTTCATTCTTGACCTATGCCATCCGAGCCTTCCTTCTTGCCCTCAGCCATCTCCATTTCAGTAATCTTCACCAATTCGGCAGCATCTACTGGATCATTAAAAAGGTAGGTTCAGCCATTCCAAGATACCCTTCGTTTACCAGGTATCAACAGTCTATGCTGAACTTTAATTGTTTTGAGAGAACTCCGGACCTGATTGAAACCTTTCCATCGAAGTCTGGCACTATAAGATAAATCTGGAAAGAGAGAGATGTCCGATTCACTGTATTGAAGACATCAGTTCCTTTGTGCCATGAGCAACGCTCTATCTCGTTCTCCCACCCTGGTGCAGACTATCAAGAAAGTTTGTGGGAGAGTAGCATCACCAAGGGCTCATCGAGGAGTAATCTGAAATGCGTTCTCGATGGAGAACCTGACATCTGCTTCCAAGAGGCCCAGAAGCTTTTGTAAAAACATACTTGCAAATTCCAAAGGGTCCTCACCTGCTGCATCTTCTGGGAGCCCGATCATTTGAATGTTTTTCTCCCGTGTCTGGTTATCAAGATTTTCCAGACGCTGCCGCAGTAATGAATTTTCTCTAATGAGCTTGGCCATAGCTTCTGCTGTTTTTCAGGCCGAACCCTCCGCCTACTGAATCAAATGCTCTGTGCTGTCCAGCCGAGTTTCCAGGGTGGCTGCCCGAGGTGTTAGTCCATTCAGCTTTTTGTGTATGTCCTGGATGGTGTGATTTAGATGAGCTGTGTTGGTATTCAAGGTTTGTAACGTAACCTCTCCCGTTTGAGAATCAACACTCTGAGGCTGCCCTTGTGCGGCGGAGGCCTAGCATCCCTCTGCTGGATGGTTTTTGGCTTAAAATCCGTAGTTGCATCAAAATTCATTTGTTTGCCCGTATTTGATGGCAGCAGAGCTATAGGCAGGATACTCAACCGAGATAATAAAAGTGGAGGCTAAAAATCTGATCCAAAGTTTATAAAAACCTGACTTCTCCCAGGAGCCGTGCTGAACAAAGTCTGCTCTGCTCAGTTGCTAAGTCACTCCCCCGTAAATAATTTTTATTATTAGAGCTTGTAACAAACAGCTTGATACTCAGACAGCAGCTGTTAGGGAAATTACCCTAACCGCTGCTGTCTGTGAGTATCCAGCTGTTTATTACAAGCACTAATAACAATTCTTTGCATGAGAACTTTTTGTGGTATGTTGTAATTGTGGTGAGGCAACTGTATGCCCAGACTTACTACAGTGGGGCTGTTGTTAAAGCTGCCTTTTTCCTCTCCCCGTATTCATTTTGTGACTACTTACTGAGTTATAAAACCCAGTGATATCAGTTGAAGGGACAAGAAATAGTTTTTTATTTTAAATAATATCAGTGAAATGACTCATTAAAAAATTACATTGTTGGTTAAAGAGCTCCTGATGTAGTTGTCTTTTTCTGTGGATCCAAACTCCTTGAGACACCTTTTTTAATAAGATTGTTGTTATTTTGTCATTTACAGTTTGTGTCCCCACTTCTGACTGCAATGCCATGCCACACACTCCCTGTATAGTTTTCCCGCGGTTTGCCTTTGGCTGCCAGACTACATTGCAGGTGATGTCATTTGTAGTTGAGCGTTCCCTGAACCGCGACAGAGTGCTGAATGAAGAGACCCTTCAGGCTCTGAGCTCGTTTCGGTCCCCGCCCAACAGAACACATTACTTCATTCCAGTTCAGGTTGTAAAAATAAAAAAAAAAAATAAAAACACAGAGATAAATGAAAAAAACAAATCGGGGCAAACAAGCGCAGTTTGTGAATGCTCCTTCTACTTCAGTCTAAAAACCAAAAAAAAATGGAGCACTTCAATTGTATGCACTGACATCTGCTCCCACTACCCTTCTTCCAATATGTGCTATTGGTAACAAAAAAAAGTTCCTTGCCCAGAAAGTGTTTCCTTCGGGCGAATGTCTGTCCCTGTCACTTAAGCAAGAGTTTGAAGCGGCAGCACTTCTTGTGATTGCTTTGTGAATTTCCACGGGCATCTCTATCTTGTCAGCTGACAGGAAAACCAGTTGCTGCGCTTCAAACTCCTGCTTTCAGTAAGCGACTGGGACAGGTATCTGTTCAAGGAAACACTTGGGCAAGGTATTTTTTTTTTTTTTTGTTACCAATAGCACATATTAGAAGAAGGGTAGTGGGAGCAGATGTCGGTGCATACAATTGAAGTGCTCCGTTTGTTTTGTGTTTTTTAAACTGAAGTAGAAGGAGCATTCACAAACTGCGCTTGTTTGCACCGATTTGTTTTCAATTATCTGTTTTTTTTTTTTTTTTTTTACAACCTGAATTGGAATGAAGTAATGTATTCTGTTACGGGGATCAAACGAAGCTCAGAGATCTGAAGGTCTCTTCATTCAGCACTCGGTTGCGTTCAGGGAACGCCACCTACAAATGACATCATTTGCGATGTAGTCGGGCAGCCAAAGGCAAACCGTGGGAAGACTATACAGGGAGTGTGTGGCATGGCCATTGCAGTCAGAAGTGGGGACACAAGCTGTAAATGACAAAATAACAACATTATTAAAAAAAGCGTGTCTCAAGGAGTTAGGATCCACAGAAAAAGACAACTACGTCAGGAGCTCTTCAAAGTTCAAGCAGTGTTGTGCACTGCTGCAAAGCACCACTTTTTGAAAATGACAGGTTAGCTGCAGTAGTTTTGATCAACAGCACCTGTTAGATCTGCAGCTAGCTGCAGGATCATGCAGGGACAGTGTTGCTGCTGCAAAGCTCTCTGCCCCACCTCCAGCCAACATCACTTGCCCAATTAGCAACAAGACATCTCAAATAAAAAATACTGCTAGTATTGTCTTTTGTTATAAACATTTCTACTGGTAAACTGTTGACCAGAGATAGTTTACTGTTGTGTTTTGTAAGAGTGTTAAAACGTTCAGAAAGTTGACTTAAAGAGGACCAGTATTGCTCAGCACCCAAAGGAGCACACTGACTCTTACCTACAGTGCCTGTAAAGCAACAGATTAAATCCTTACATTTTTTTTTACTGCACCCCTTTTGGAACTGAAATAATCTGTTTGCTTCCATGAAGCTAAGTAGACTGATCTCTGCCACTTCTTCCTGTTGCAGTCCTGTTAGTGAGCCCTGCCTCCATGTAACACTGTTTGAGAAGTCACTGTTTGGAGAACTGGGGGGAATCTTTTAATCTGTATTTAATACTTTCCAGTGTTTGTTTCAAATCAAAGCCACAGCTCAACTAACTAGACTCTATTTAGTTGAGCAGTTGCTTTGATTTGTGTGGAGGGGTTGTGGGATAACAGATGGACCAGACACCGAACTTCAGGTTCAGCACACAATCTCTGTGTGATGTTTATTCAAAATAAAAAGAAATAAGCTTCTGCAGTGCCATATTTTTTTCAGTACATCAGTTTGCAGCAGCAGACTATGAATGTCCTTTCTCTGCAGTTAACCAGCACCTGCTGTTACTGGTCTCTGATTCAATTTACTAGTTGAGATGTAGCAATAACCCTTATGCAGGCCTCATTTGCTTCTGTAGTGGGGGCCCAAAAAGAAGAAAAACAAAAGCTATAAACAAAGAACCTCAATGTAGAATCACTGAAAGAACAGTTACCCCAAAGAGCATTGGCAACAAATGAAGTTTCAAAGAAATACAACATCATACTTACTTCCATAATGTTATGCATCCTGGGATATATGCAAATCACCATGCCATTTCTGGCTTGTTAAGTTTACAACAATTTACATGCATTTTAAATAGCACAACTAGCTTAATTTCTATAATAGTCACCTAGTACTTTTTACCATTATCAAAGCACCAAGTACCATGGTATTTTAAACATTTACAGGTTTCATAAACATAAGGTATATACATTAAGGTATTTTATAACATAGTGCTATTACATACTAAATCCAACAACAGTAAACACAACCTATTTTACATACATCTGGAGGTCACCACAATAATCTTCCTGTACGAGGACCTGAGAGGGAAAAGGAAAATTAAAGAGGACACTGTAGCATAGTCAAGAGAGGGAGAAGGGGTGCCCACAGGTGGCCAACCTTATAGACTAGAAATAGTAAAGTATAGATTAGGGTTAGAAATAGAACTGTTGAAACAGATTTAAGGAAAGGTCGGTCCTCAAGAGTGGCAGGAGCTCCCGGTCACAATTTGAAACAAACGTCACTCAAAAGTATTAAAAATATAGATACTCCATATTCTGAGTTATATTTCTGAATACTGTGTGATTCCCCCTCAACTGAGTTTCATACAGATCTCTCCAAATAGTGACTTCACAAAATATCAGCATATGGTGGAAGGGCTCTGTAACAGGAAGGCAGGAAGAAAATATTACTGTGGTAATGTTTTTTCTTATGGGATCGCTCACTGTGTTTACGCTTTATGCAGTCATCTCAGCAGAGAGTGACGCCCTGGAGGTAGAACTTAAGCAAATTGTAGAATTTGGAATGTAGGTTCAAACTCTGCATCCGCACTCTGCTCTGGCAATTGCTCGGATCAATTTCCAAGCCAGAGTGGAGCAGCGGCTAGTTAAAGTAGCTAAAAAGCTACTAAAATTTTTTTAGAAAAAATGTTCTATAGAATTTTAAAAACACCAAACAAATTGACAGACTTGTGAAATGTTATCATATAAACAATTACAGCAAGCTTACTATTGTAGTAACTGCAGTAGTGATGCTTAAGCAGCGTTAGTGGAGAAAGGAACTGATTGTTGTGTGAACCTATTTCAGGTTCTGGAAGAGGAGACCGGGTTAATAGTGCCAGTGATTTTCTGTTTTTACTGGAAAACACTGGTAAAGAACAGATTTTTTTATTTTAAACCAGCACTTGAGAGTCAGTTTTTCTTGAAAAAAACTCTTATTCGCACCACTTTATCATGTGAAACATGCCGCTTTGCACCAGCTTTTTGGACAGACCCCTCCATTTTGAAACCAATTATTGTTAAAAACTTGCTGCATTGCCCTCATTGTGGGGGTGGGGACACAGATTTTAAGATTTTTGCCAAACTGAATTGACCATTTTTGAAAAAGGAAACTCATTGGTTCCAGGTTAGGGAGTGTAAACATAGTGAATGGTCCCCTAAGAAGAAACAGCATTTATACGATGAGTAATTTTTTTCTTCTAACCCTAGGAATCACTCACTTAATGTTTACACTTTATAAAGACTCAGTAGCAGTACCTTGGGAGGATGGCTCCAGAACCTAATTAGGAAAAAAGTTCTGCAAGACAACAGTTTCAATGCTGGCATCCCTTCTGGACTGCATGTCCAAACAGTAGAGCTTTGTGAAGGTGTGCACTGTTTCACAGGTAGCTGCTTTGCAAATATCCAACAATGGGATTCCCCTTGAGGATGCCACAGAGGGAAAGGGGAAATTGTTTAAACAGAAAAGGCACATTAAGCCGAAGTTTGTTTCCAGGTGCGACGTGGGAGCACAAGGAAGTTGAGTGATTTGCTCAGGGTCATACAGTATGCAAGTAGGGGCTGTGGGAATCAACCCCAGGTCTCCAGGTTTGCAGCTCAGTGCCCTAAATCACAGTGCTATACTGCCTCCTAGGATGGGATTAAGGATGCCACAGAGGCAGAGGTGCCCCTTGTGAAGTGTGTCTTTAAGCCTCTTGGTGGCTTTTTCATTGCAGAACTGAATGCAAGAGACTATCCAGTGAGAGACAGAGCTCTTCGTAGCTGATTTACATTTGCCAACCTCACCATAGGTGTCAAAAAGCTGGGTACTGTGGGACCCAACATCCTCCAGTCCATATAGATAACCAGGACTGTCTTTAGGTCTAGGCTATGTAACTTTTCCTCACCTGGAACGGAATGCTCTGGAGAAAGTACAGGGAGGGTCACTGACTGATTTAGATGGAATTCAGATTCCACCTTAGGAAGGAATTTTCTGTTGGTTTGAAGAGCTACTCAAACAACATTAAGTCTTGCTGTATTCTGACAATCTACAGTTAGGTCCAGCCTTTAAACTGCCCCAGAGAGTATAGGATTCATTTTCTATGCAGTGCATAGAACGTTGAGCTCGAGCTTGGTTGAGGTCTCTGTCTGCAGCCCTTTGAAACCCAACCGTCAGATTCTTTACTCCGCCTCACTGAACAGTCGCTCCGGAGATTTCTCCTTCTGCTTGGTTCAAAAGTCGGTTAAAGTGTCGGTTTTAAGCCGAACTTATTCTGCATTGTCGGTTAAGGCTCTGTCTTCGGTACCATGAGTACTAGATAGTTTTTCTGATTTACTTTGTGGAAGTTGTAAGCTTTTTTGATCGGTTCAACTGAACCGATCCTATATATTGAATTCTCTTACTCTGCTTTAGTGTGTGGTTACCGGTCCTTATCGGTTCCAAAAAAAAATGTGTTTTAAACGTTTTTCTTTTCAATACACGTGACACGGTTAGGAACCAATAAGGAGTCTCTGCTCACAAGTTGCAGAAAAAGGGTAAGTTTGGTTAGGTTGGCCATGTCTGAGAAACCAAGAAAAAACTGGGCCCACTGGGTTTCAACACTGCAGTGAGTGTGGGAAGTCTTTGCTAAGGCTGATCCCCACACCACCTTTTATTGTGTCTGGGGTTTGAACACCTCGATACAGACTGCCAAATTTGTAAAAATGTTCCTAAGTCTACCTGGAAAAGAGATTAGGTAGACTTGGGGAAAAAGAGGGCAGAAGTCTGCTGACCCGGATGGCCAGCCCGGTTCAGTTCCGACCGAACCAGAAGGAGTGCCCTCTGACCAGGGCGATACTTTTTTCGGGCAAGAGGAGAGCCGATCCTGAGGGATCGGTTCCTACAAAAAGGAAAAGGAAAGACAAATCCGCCGGTTCGGATCCAGAGGTTCATGTTCCAACCGCTGATGAGATTGCCTGAGCGATTCAGATTGTAGAATTGCTTTGCCCAGTTCTGTCTGATCCGGCTCCATTGGCTAGGAGCTCGGTTCGGTCGGTTCAGAAATATGCCCCTGAAGATTTTTATGAACCGAATTTGAGGAGGAGGGGGATTATGAACAAGGTGATGACTATGATGGAGCAGAAAGTCTGGATGTGCTCATTGAACTGGACATCTCCCCAGACAGGCCTTCTGGTGTTTCCCCTGCTAGGCTCTCTGAGTCCCTTCCCCACTATATATTTTACAGGAAAGTGGCTGAAACTCTTTAGCTCCCTATGGAGGAAGCTACAGAGGATCAAGAGGAGCCTGATTTTGTAGAGACGATGGACATCCCAGAGTCCAGGAGACTGTCTATTCCCTTGCAAAAATCATTTGGGAAACAGACACAAAAAATGTTAGTCTTCTAATTCTGTACCTCCTGTTGATAGAAGAATGGATAAGAGGTACACTTTATCAGGCTCGGACACTGAGTTTTTCTACCAGCAATGCAGCCATGTTGGGGTCCTGCAGGCTGCAGCCTGTGACAGGGCTAATGTTCCCTTGGCTTCACACCCCTTAGATAAAGACTCCAGGAGGATGGATGCCTTGGCAAAGTAGCAATAAATGGCATCCTCTTTGGAACTCAGGCAGGCTAATTATATGGCCTATACAGCCAGGTACCAGAAGTCCAGGTGGGACACTATACTGGCACTGGCTAAACAGGCCTCCCCCAGCTGGCCAAGGAGCTGGAGGAGGTGGCTGCGGATGGGATTGCGGCATCTAAGGTACAGTTCCATGCTGCTGTGGACTCCAGTGATGTCATCAAGAGTCATGGCTACATCTGTGGCTCTTTGGAGAATGGCTTGGCTCAGATGCACTAGCCTCTCACAGGACACCCAGGCTAAGGCCATGGATTTCCCTGTGGAAGGTAATTCTCTGTTTGGGGAGCAGACAGAGAATTACATGAAGAAGATGGAGGAATGTAGGACCACTTATAGGAGTGCACAGGCCAAGAAGAGGCAGGCAGCTCCTCAAAGGCAGTATTCTAGGAGCAGGGGCAGGCCTTTTCATAGGCCTTTCTACCAAGCACAAGCCTCTTCTCCCTTTTTCACAGAGGGGGTTCTTCAGAGGGAGAGGCAGAAGGGGGATGAGCAGGGCTGCATCCACTCCTCAGCTTAAGGCCCCTACCAAGCAGACACCCTCATGGGTCTGCCTGGGTCGACTCTCCTATCCCTGTAGCGGGCAGCCTGGCTTACTTCATCCAGGACTGGGTGTCTGTTACTTCAGACAAGTGGGTCCTGGAAGTAGTAAGCCAGGTACTGGTTCTCAGCTTCAAAACATTTCACAAGATGAGAGCCAGATCTTTTCCACCTGCAAGTCTCTCCGAAACCTTTGCCCTAGACGCAAAGGTTTCATCTCTTCTGGCCTTAGAAGCCATAGAGAGAGAGTTCCTACCCTACACTGGGGCAAATGTCTGTACTCCAGGTACTTTCTTACCCCAAAAAAGACAGGGCAGTGGTGACCCATTCTAGATCTAAGATACCTGAACAAACATCTTTTAAAACCATGGTTCAAGATGGTGACTCTGGGAATAATTCTTCCCTCTCTAAGGCCAGGGGACTGGCTAGCCTCCCTGGACCTCAAAGATGACTACTTTCACATCCCCATCAGGTGCTCCCACAGAAAGTACCTCCGGTTCAAGTTGCCCTCAGGCCATTACCACTTCAAAGCAATGCCCTTTGGCCTAACAACAGCTCCAAGGGTTTTTACAAAGTGCCTGGCAGTAGTAGTTGCCTTTTTAAGAAGGCAGAAGATTTCCATTTTTCCATATCTGGACGACTGGCTCATAGTGGGTCAGTCTCCAGGCCAAGTCAAGTCAGACCTGCAAGTGACCCAGCAAGTGCTCTCTTCTCTGGGGTTTCTTCTCAACCTCCCCAAGTCAGTCCTCGAACCAGTACAGCTTCTTACCTTTATAGGGGCAGAGCTAGATACTGTCAAAGCAGGAGCCTTTCTTCACCTGGAAAGTGCAAGAGTTCTTGTAGAACTGGCTTCTTCCTTCAGCCTTCAGGTGTCCCGACCAGCAAGGCACTTCCTTCAGCTCTTGGGCCACATGGCAGCTTCTACAGCAGTGGTCCAAGGGGCAAGATTCCAGATGAGGGACATTCAGTTCCATTTGAGGGCCTTTTGGTCCCAAAAGAAGGACCCTCTTACCAAGCTGATTCCAGTGACTCTGACACTGATCCTAGCTCTTCAGTGGTGGCAGGATCAGGACAATTTTAAGGCAAGGGGTCCCATTTGTCACTCAGTCTCATTCGGTGGTCCTTGCCACAGATGCTTCCCTTTTGGGGTGGGGAGCTCATCTGGGGGCTCTCACAGCCCAGGGACTGTTGTCCCCTCAGGAGTCCCTTCTTCACATCAATCTCCTGGAACTCAGGGCAGTTTTTCTGGCCCTGCAAGCTTTCTCTCAGTCTGTGCAGAACAAGGTGGTTCAGGTCAGAACAGACAACACCACCACCATGTGGTACATCAGCAAGCAGGGAGGCACTCGGTCTACGGCCTTGTGCGCAGAGGCCATGAAATTGTGGTCCCTGGCTTATTCCCTGCAGACCTCTCTGATAGCAGTCTACCTTCCAGGAAAGGACAATGTGCTAGTAGATGCACTGAGCAGGATCTCTCAGGGCCATCACAAGTGGCCCCTGGACCCCCTAGTGTTGAAAGTGATTTTTTCAAGGTGGGGTACTCCAGAGATAGATCTCTTTGCAGCCCCAGACAATCAACTTCCTCTGTTTTGTGGCAGACCCTCAGTCTTGGGTTCAGTCCCTCTGGATGCTCCGATTTTGAACTGGGAAGGGACATTTCTGTATGCCTTCCCTCCCTTTCCTCTACTGTTCAAAGTTCTTGTCAAGATAAGGTCACAACCTTGCAGAATGATTCTGATTGCTCCAGACTGAGCCAGACAACCTTGGTACCCCTGTTGCTGTCTGTAGCAGTCCACCTTCCCCGGTCTCTTCCCAGGAATTACAACCTGTTAACCTCCTCTCGGGGGAGGATTTGGTACCCAAATCTTCGAGGTCTCATTCTCATCAAGGCATGGCTCTTGAAGAGTTAGAGTATGCAGATTTGCATCTGTCTCGGGAGGTTCTGGATATTCTCAAAGCTTCTCGAAAGCCCTCCACTAGAAAGACATAACTCCAAATGGAAAAGATTTTGCATTTGGTGTTCCAAGAAGCATATTTCCCCAGACACTGCTGAATTGCCTACAGTCCTGGATTATATGGTCCATCTTAATGGCCTAGACCTCAGACCAGCTACTCTCAAGGTACACTTGTCAGCTGTTTCTGCTTTTGTCAGTGGGGAAGTCTTCCTCACTATCATCTCATCCTGTGTTCTGTAAATTTTTCAAGGGATTGCTTCATACCAATCCCCCCTTTACAGATCCTGCCCCTGCCTGGGACTTAAATGTTTGCATTGCTCAACTTATGCAACCTCCTTTTGAGCCTATATCCTAAGCAGAGCTTAAGTACTTGACTTTCTACCAGACGTATCAGTGAATTGCAAGCCCTGTCAGTGGAACCTGATTTTATCCCCTTTCATAGAGATAAAATGGTCCTTAGAACCAATAGGAGGTTCTTGCCCAAAGTTGTTTCAGACTTCCACTTGAACCAGTCTGTCTCTTCCTGTCTTCTTCACTGATCCTTTTTCCTCAGGAAAGAGGAGGCTACACAGTTTAGATGTCAAAAGAGCCCTTAGTTACTACATAGAGCATACCAAGGGTCACAGGTTTGACTCCCTCCAGTTCCTCACTTATGGGGAAATGGGAAAGGGCAAACCTGCCACCAAGAGAACTGTTGCCAGGTGGATTGTGTCTTGTATACAATTCTGCTATGAGAAACTGGGAAAGATTATACCTTCAGGCCTGAGGGCTCACTCTACAAGAGGTACAGCTGCTTCCCTGACTACTGCTAGGGATATGCCTCTGTTAGAAATTTGCCAAGCAGCCACCTGGAAAACAGTCCATACCTTTACCAAGCATTACTCTCTGGATATCCAGGCTAGGACTGTTGCTCGGTTTGGCACAGCAGTACTTCAGAGCCTATTCCCAAAGTAGGTTCTCTCCCTCCTCCATGGAGGTACTGCTTGGTAGTTTGCAGATTGTCAGAATACAAGACTTCATGTTGTTTGAAGAAAAAATTACTTACCTTAGTAACTGTATTTCTTCTAATGGAGTCTTGCTGTATTCTGACCTCCACCCCGCCTCCCCTCTCAGAACCTGGTTTTTGGGAAGTGGGTGGGCAGGTGCAGTGCTGCACCCCACGGGTGCTTCTTGCACACCTTCCTTTTTATTTGGGTGTTTTTGTATTATTATCCTTGTTTTAGACTGGTTTTTGGTTTTTGGTTTCCTGACTTAAGTCTTCCTTTGGGAATCCAAAACTTTCTGTTGCCATTTGGCTAGTTAAAAATTTTACAGTTTCCACATAGTATAGTTAGTGAATTTTTGCTTGTAAGAATCTGACGGTTGAGTTTCAAAGGGCTGCAGACAGAGACCTCAACCGAGCTCGAGTTCAACATTCTATGCACTGCATAGAAAATTAGAAAATTAACCCTATACTTTCCGGGTCAGTTTAAAGGCTGGAGCTAACTGCAGATTGTCAGAATGCGGCAAGACTCCATTAGAAGAAACACAATTACTAAGGTGAGTAATTTTTTCCTTTATCCCTGTGCGGGATTATGTAATTTGGCTCTGTGCAGAGAGTTTGCAGTTCACTTCCCTTCCTAGCAGAGGTCATTGCAACCAGGAAAATGGTTTGCCATTTGACATACTTCAGCAGTTTCCATAGACTCAAAGGGAGCCTCCATAAGTTGGGCAAGCCATATGTTGAGGTCCCAAGGTGGACTGGTTGGTTCAAGTGGTTTAGGCCTTTAAAAAAATCTTTTTGAAAATGGATTGTGAGGCCAAAGACTTTTCCTTGCCCCTGATATGTATGCTGATACTGCTGCTTAGTACACCTTTAAAGTTGTAGGCTGTAGGCTTAACGACTATAGGTGTACCAGATATTGCAGAATTATGTACAACCCTGCCTCTGTTGGGTTTATTTTTCTGGGAGCACACCAGTAAGAAAACCTTTTTTATTTTAAAGTAACAAACGTTCCTGGTAGCGAGTTTCTTTGAAACCTTAAGCACTTTTAGGACTTCTTCTGAGAGGTCCAATCCAGAAAATACTAATAACTTCTCAAAAACCATGCTCTCAGGTGCAGGGTGTTGGGATTCAGGAATGTTATTCTGTCATGGGACAAAGTCAACAGATTGTGTCTAACTGGCAGACTGATTGGATGCTTGTCGGACAGGAGCACTGAGTACCAGGCTTGTCTGGCCCATTCTGGAGCTACAGTATCATAATAATTTTTGCTGGTTCCCTTCTGAGTATCGGGAGTATTTTCTGAATGAGTGGAAATGGTGGGAAGGCATACAGAAACTTCCCTGACCATTTCAGTACCAGGGCGTCCTCTGTGGCTGTTCTCTGGACAGGTGGTCTGCAGCAACATTGTTGGAGCTGGTAGTTCTCCCAAGATGCAGACAGGTCTCTATTGGGTTGCTCCACCTTCTGAATACTGAGGCCGGAACCTGCTGGTTTATGGTCCATTCATGATTTCCCTGGCTGATTCTGTTAAGGGAATTTGCCAGGACATTGTCTTTGCCTGGCAGATGCACTGCAGATATGTTTGCTTTTAAGGAATATGCTATGTCCCAGATCCTCATTACTTCTGTACACAGTTATGAGGCTCTTGTTCCTCCCTGCTTGTTTATGTAATACATTACTGTGGTGTTGCCTGTCCTGATTTGGACAAACTGACCCTGTAGCTGGGAGGAGAAAACCTGTGTTGCTAGCAGTACTTCTCTGAGCTTCTGGAGGTTTATGTGTTCTACTGACTCTTGTGGTTTCCCTGTGCCACTAACCATGGGGCCCTGCACATGGGTGCCCCACCACAGGAGTGAGGCATCTGTACTAAGAATACTTGTTGGTGATTGCTGAAAGAAGGGAATCCCCTCTCTGAGGTTGCTTTCTTCATCCACCACTCTGATTCCACTACTGCCTTCGTCACTAGCACTAGTGTTTTGTTTTTTCTAAATATAGTCTTTTTATTAAGCATTTTTCCAGTTACAACAGGGTGCAAGCAGTCACAAATGCATCAATAAAAGGTCAGTTTAAATGTACAGGGGTACAGGACATAGTTACCCATCTTTGGACCAGTTGTCCCTTCAGTGGTACTGTGTATCTTAGTTGGAAATTTGACCATGGAACCACAGCTGTGGATGTGGCCATGTACCATAGTAACTAGGAAATATAGAAACATAGACTTTGATGGCAGATAAGGACCGCTTGGCCCATCTAGTCTACCCATTTCCCTACATACAGGATAGGCCGCAGATCCTAGTTAACCAACAGCCTATTTCTTCCTACCACCCACAAGAATTGCCTTATGTCTGTCCCATGCATTCTTGAATTCTCTCACAGTTTTAGACCCCACAACCTCCTCAGGCAGGTTGTTCCATGCATCCACTACACTCTCTGTGAAATAATACTTCCTCACATTGCCCCTGAACTGCCTCCTCCTATCTTTAAATTGTGTCCCCTTGTTCTTGCACGTCTCTTTTTCTGAAAGATGCTACCCTCTTGGACTATGTTGATTCCACTGAGGTACCTAAAAGTTTCTATCATGTCCCCCCTCTCCCTTCTTTCCTCAAGGGTATACATATTAAGCTCCTTTAGTCTCTCCTCATATGGCTTCTCTTGCAGACCCTGCACCATTTTGTTGCCCTCCTCTGGACTGCCTCTGTCCTGTCTATGTCCTTGCAGAGATGGGGTCCCAGAACTGGCGCAGTACTCCAGATGGGTCTTATCAACTGTCTGTACAGAGGATAACAACTTCCAGTTTTCTGCTGGTGATGCCTCTCCCTATGCATCCCAGTATACCCCCGGCCCTCCCTACTGCCTTCTCACATTGCTTGCTAACCTTAAGGTCATCTGATATGATTACCCCCAGGTCCCTTTCCTTTTTTGTTGTTGTTACTACCTCCCCCCATTGTGTATTCTTCCCCTGGGTTCTTGTTTCCCAGGTGCATTATTTTGCACTTCTTTGCATTGAATCCTAGCTGCCATACTTCTGACCATTCCTCCAACCTTGCCAAGTCCCTTCTCATCCTTTCCACACCTCCTTGTGTATCAACCCTGTTGCAGATCTTTGTGTCATCTGCAAAGAGGCATACTTTTCCTTCCAGTCCCTCTGCAGTGTCACTTATGAAGGCATTAAAAAGGACTGGACCCAATACTGAACCTTGCGGTACCCCACTAGTAACCCCTCGTTCTTCAGAGTGGACTCCATTTACAATTACCTTCTGTGTCCTGTTGTCCAGCCAATGTTTTACCCAGGCAACCACACTGGGACCCACTCCCAGGCTGGTTAATTTGACTATTAATCTTTTGTGTGGGACTGTGTCAGATGCCTTGCTAAAGTCTAGGTAGGCCATGTCCACAGCCCCTCCCTGGTCTACTACTTTGGTCACCCAGTCAAAGAAATCTGTTAGATTTGTCTGACATGACCTTCTCGCTGTGAACCCATACTGCCTTGGGTCCTGTGCCCCACTGGCCTCTAGGTACTCAACTATTTTTTTTTCTTCAGCAGTAACTCCATCACTTTCCCTACCACAGAGGTCAAACTGACAGGTCTGTAGTTTCCTGCCTCTGTCTTGGTCCCACTTTTGTGAAGGGGAATCACATCCGCCTTCCTCCAGTCCTCGGGTACCACACCATCCTTCCATGATTTATTAAAAAGAGTAGCCAGTGGTTTCACTAGTTCCCACCTTAATTCTTTTAGAATTCTGGGGTGAATTCCATCAGGCCCCATTGCTTTGTCCACCTTCAGTTTTAGGAGTTCTTGCAGAACCCTTCTTCTGTGAAAAGACTGGGATCGACCCCCATCAAGAGTGCTTCTGTTAATTGGATTAGGCAATTTCCCCTCCTCTTTTGTGAATACTGAGCAGAAATATTCGTTCAGTATCCCTGCTTTTTCACTGTCCCCCTCTGCCCACCTGCCGTTTATTCTATTCAGCCTCACTATCCCTCCCTTTTTCTTTCTACGCTCGCTGACGTACCTATAAAAGGTTTTATCCCCCCTTTATAACCGAGTTGGCTATCTTTTCCTCAGTTTGGGCCCTTGCTATTGACTTCCCTCCCTGCTTCCTTCTGCCTTAACTGGTACAGCTTTCTGTCCTGCTGCTTCTGTGTTTCCTTATAGTTCCGGAATGCTATCTTTTTCTTCCTGACTTTCACAGCCACCTCTTTTGAGAACCATAGTGGCTTATTCTTTTGTTTTGATTTATTTTCTTCACACAAAGGCTTTGTTGCCTCTGTGATGTCAGTTTTGATGATTCCCCATTGTTGCTCCACACCTCCTTCTAGTCTGTTTGCTAGTGCTTTTCTGAGGTACTCTCCCATCCTGCCAAAGTCAGCCCTCCTGAAGTCCAGTACCCTCACTTTTGTATGGCTTGACTCTATAGCTGAGTTTAACATGAACCACACTGTTTGATGGTCACTTGTTCCCAGTTGGCAACCCACTTCTAGATCTGAGATCCTCTCACTGCCCCCATTTGAGAGTACGAGGTCTAAGATTGCTCCCTCACGAGTGGGTTCCGAAACTAGCTGTCTGAGACCTGCCACCTGTAGGGCATCAAGAATGGCCCTGCTCTTGGATGTGGCTGCAGCAAATGTGCTCAGTTAACATCTGGCATATTCATGTCTCCCATCAACAGTATCCCCCCTTTCTCTGCCATTCTCTGAATGCCTTCTATCATATCCTTGTCCATTCCCTCCCCTGACATAGGGGTCTGTACACAACCCTGTGCAGATTGTGGTGCCTTTCCAGTCTCCAAGGTGACCCACAGTGCCTCCTCTCCTTCCTGTTTACTCTTTTGTTCAGTTGCTTTTATCCCTTCCTTTACATGGAGGCTACTCCTCCCCTCTTCTCCCGTCTGTCTCTCCTGTGGGTTATTGTACCCTGGTATGTTAACATCCCAGTCATGGTTCTCTGTGTACCATGTTTCCGTGACTGCTACGATATCCAGGCATCCCTCTTCCATCAAGACCACCAGCTCAGGGAGCTTGTTGCCCAGACTACGGGCATTGGTACACATTAACCTCCATTTCCTGATGGCCTTACTCCTTTTTGCCCCATCCCTGTCCTTCTTGCCTTTGTCACTTTCTCCATTTACCCCTGCCCTTCTCCCTATCGACACCTCTATGTTGGTGTTTACCGCACTTACTACCATTATTTTTTTGGGGGGGCTAGGATTTCCCTGCTCCTTCCGAGTGCCTCCCCCCCTTGGCTAGTTTAAATGCTTGCCAATGAAGCATTTAAACCTATCACCTAGGATCCTGGTTTCCCTCCTGGACAGATGCAGCCCATCATGCCAGCATAGGCTTTGCATCACTCCAGGTGGACCCCCATTCCCCAATGAAGCCATATCCCTGAACTCCACACCAGTTTTTCAACCACTGATTGAATCCCATGGTGCGGAACACCCTAGCCTCTCCTACGCCATAGATGGGCAGCACCTCCAAGAAGGTTACTGTGCATGCTACTTGTCTAAGGCCCCTCCCCAATTCCACAAACTCTTCCTGCACTTCTCTAATCCCTTTCTTAGCCAGGTCATTTGTCCCTGGGTTGACAATGACATCTAGCTCCTTCCCCTGTGCAGCTACTCCAGCAATCCTGAGGATTCGCTCCCTGTCCTTCCAAGCCATGGCGCCAGGCAGGCACCTTACCTTCCTCCCCCAGTTCTACCTTCCTAACAATGGAGTCCCTCACCAGGAGTTCTTTCCTTCCCCTACGGGGTCCCCTGCCACCCTCCTGTGGGTCTCCTTTGTGGAGGTTCCCAGCATCTTCCTTGGTCTCCACTGCGGGTGCCGCCATAGAGGAACCACACTTTGCCAGAATGGCATAGGAATTGTGGAGAGGTACAACTGGAGGGATGCGCCTCTGTTCCACCACCCTCACCCTCCCTGAGCCCACTGTGGTCCAACGCCCTCTTTCTTGGCAACCTCTGAGGCAACAGCAGTGGCACTGGTGGTCCCTGGATGGAAGAGGAGGTCCCACAAATCCTGGCCAACTCAGCCTGGAGATGAGCAACCTCCTCCCTCAGCCCAGAGAGGTGCTTGCAGATGGGACAACACCGCATCCTCCAGAACGTCTCCCGGAAGACTGCTGCTCCACAGCCACTGCACTGCACCACTCCCATCATGTCTTATTTCTGGCCCCTTAACTGTTTGCAATCCTTACTCTTTCCTCTGTTTGCACAACTTGGCTGACTTGCTGTGAAAGTCTCTTATGTTGCTATCAAAGCTGTAACTCTGGCCTGCAGGAGGAAAGCTTTCCCCTGCAGGGTGTTTAGCTCTGCTCCTGCGAAGTCCAGTAATTGAAAAGGCTGTAACTGAAATATCTACAGGTTTATCAAGAATCCCGTTATCCAAGGTGCTTTTCACCAACTGAACTGAGCACCTTGCCTCTAGTTCTGCCCAACCCCCCTCCTGAGACCTGCCAGTCATCGAGGAGGGGGAGAACCACCGCGCCTTGTTTTCTCAGAAGTACTGTCACAATAGCCAGGCACTTTGTGAAAACCCTTACAGTTGAGATAAGACCAAATGGAAGAGCTGTGAACTGGTATTGGCAGTTCCCAAACTTGAATCTGAGGTATTTTTCTGAGACTGTCTGACTGGGATATGAAAATAGGTATCTTTCAGATCCAGGGATGCCAGTCACTGACCTGTTTGCAAAGATGATGTCACTGTCCTTAGTGTGACCATCTTGAGTTTGTTTTTTGCAAATGCTTGTTCAGAAACCTGAGGTCTAAAAATGGGTCACCACTCCCCATTTTCTTGTGAGTCAGAAAGTATCTTGAGAATAGACCCGTGTCCCACTGGGAGCAGGGACCTTTTCTATATCCTTTGGTAGTAACAGTTTATTTCCAGTTCCAGCAGACTTCTTTCTGTGGGAGAGTGAGCTGAAAAACCTATGTGTTTCTGCAGGTTTGGGAAGTGTTTGAACTGCAGACAGACCCAACCCCTTGCCCACTACAGTACTTCCAGTACCCACTTGTCTGTGGCAGTTTTTACCCATTAGTGTGCAAGTCTTCCTCCCACTGGCAATGGTTGGACAATCTGGGCAGAATTGTCAGGGGTTTTTTTTGGTGGGGCTTTGGCACTGGAGCTGCAGCATTTCGCCTGGAAGCTCCATTTCCCCTTCTCCTATAGTAATCTCTTTGTGATTGGTATTCATTGGAGGCATAAAAGGCATAATAATCTGTGGTATCTTCTGCCTCTGCCTTGCCTTCCCTTCCATATAACCTGTAGGAGGCAAAAGCCTTATCCTTCTCAGTGTTACTTTTGAAAGTGATTTTGTATTCATCCACTTTTTTCATATAGATCTCTGTTTTGTCACCAAATAATGAATCTCCCTCTAAGGAGAAATCTATGTCTTTGTTTTGCGTTATCTTGGGAAAGGAAAGTAGTCCTCAGCCAGGAAAACCTTCTTAAGGACACTGCATGAGCCAAAAATATGGCAGCAGTGTCATTAGTGTTCACTGCAGTACGGAAATTGTATTTTGTGACATCCAAGGGTGGTCTTGCGGTGGTAGTCCAGTTCTGTGCTAAAACATCTGCTCTTTCTACCAGTGTTCGAATTGTGTTCCAAAGTGCTTTCTAGTACTGAACTATATGTGCTGAATAAGCTGCCTGCCTGATAATTAGAGAAGCTGTTGTATAAGCCTTTATTGCCATAGTACCCCAATTTTTTTTTTATTTTTTTTTTTGCTGTTACTTTATCCTCCCTGCTCCATGGCTCTCGATCAGGAGGGCCCCAGTCCCGTCCACCAGCTGGCGCCAGCAGTTACCCCCAAGGGCTTGCCCCCAAGGCTCAGTCTGGAGTACCCCAAACCCCCACGAGACCAGATCCAGTGTGGTTGGTGCCATGGCTGTTCGTGGGCGGGACCTGCGAGCTCCCTCCACCATTCAGCCAGGAGCTCTCTTTCATCCTGTTTCACCCCCCAGGGGCAAAGCGTGCAATGACATCAGTGACGGTAGCGTGCATGCTTCTGTGTGCGTCCTGTCAGGCGTCTGCCATGCCTCTGACCCCAAGCCGTCAGCATCGCGGTGCCAACCCCCAGCCTCTGCTAGGGGCCAGGCATGCACCGACAACTGATTGCACCCCCCGCCCCCAGAAAAGGAGAGCCATCTCTGGGATGCTGGATCCTTCTCCTCTCCTGCCAACCCCCGGCAGCCCGTGTTCGCTCCCAAACACGGGTCGCCGGCATGGCATCCACCGCCTCAACCCTCAGCACCACCAGGCTGTACCCAATGTGTTTTTTTTAGTCTTTTTCAGGGGGCTGCGCAGATGAAGTGATATTCTCATTCTCTCTCTCTCTCTCTCTCTCTCTCTCTCTCTCAAAAGCAGCAGTCTGAACTATCCTATGATGATCAGGATGGGCATACAGATATTCCATTCACTGTATGTCCACCTGATATTTTCTCTGTTATTTTGTCAGTGGCAGCAGCTGAAGTGGGTACAGCAATGATTTTTTGCTGAGGCATTTTTATGTGGTGTATGTATGGGAAGTAACATCCTTTTGGTGGAGCTACTCCCAACATGTCCATAAAATCGGAATCCTATTCATCTTCTGTCTCTAGTTGGGGGATGTTGATGGTATCAACTGTTTGACAACTGAGGAAAAGGATAAGTAGTTCTCAGATTGTCTTGGAGGAGGTTCGAAATCTTGCTGGGGTGTGCCCTGTAACTCCATCGGATCACCTTCCTCCAAATGCAAATAATATTCTTCCTCCTCCTCCTTTACAGGCAGATTGGTTGGAACCTGAGCGGGGAGGGCGGCAGCAGTTATCTCATTCAAACTTCCATGCATGGCCTGGACCGCCTGGAAGAAACTGCAACATTTTTGATATGTCCGGTGATTATGGCATTTTTTTCCCTCATATCTACCTGCTCCTTTCTCCGTGCAGGAGGTGTGGCAGTGGCATTTTTTTTCCAACTTCTTTTTAGCAGGTGGCATTTCCAGTGACTGCTCTTAGGCTTTTTTTTTTTTCTGCCATCACTGCATTCAGGGTTCCCAATTTTGAACACCCTAATATCTGAACTGTCTTTACCAAGCCTTTCTGATGGCTGTGCAACTTTTCCTTTTTTCTTGTCACCTTTTATTAGATTTGCTGCTGTACACGAGATGGAATTTTCATGCATGCTGTCCTCCATCGCTGGGACCATCCTTAGAGGCTTTTTTAGGTGACACAGAGGCAGATTGATAAAGCATGTTTCTTTAATTTTATTTTACCCCATTAAATGAGGTTTTTAGACAGAAAATATGACCAGACTTGCAGTATGTAAAGTCGTGTTGTGGACCTAAACACTTTAAACAAAGCTCAAGACAGACTTCCCTTGCCAGGAGGTGGAAGCCGTTTGTACAATATTCTTGATAATCCACAATGTCTCTCTGACATAAGTTTGCAAGAACCTTGAAATAATAAAACGATTCCTAAAAAAAAAAAAAAAAAGTGCAGTACAAGAGCCCAGTAGTAAAACACACCTCTTGTACTGAAGAAACTGTACCAAAGGTCAGATCGCAACCCCTGTAACAGGAACCGATTAATTAAGGTGAAAGGGCACAGACAGAAACAGAAAGTGAAAATGCTCCTTTCTCTGTAAGTTGGATAGCTAAAAATAGTAAACCACTAATATTGAAAAACAGATGTGGTATACTATCCAAACAGTAACAAAAGGAAAAAAATGAAAAACCATGGCAACGGTAGCGAAGTGGGATATTCTCCGGTTCCTGGGAATCAAACGGGAACTGGAGAAACCATAAATTTACAGAAGAAAAAAAAAAAATGAGTAATCAATAAAACTAACCTAAGTAAACTTTCTAATATAAACTATAAAATAAAAACCTGGCTGGAAAACCAGCCGTTAAGAGTTCAGTACGGGACCAACTGCTCTCTTCAGGCAGAGAAACAGATCCAGGCAATGGCCAGAGTGGAGCGTGGATGCAGAGTTTAACCCTGCATTCCAAATTTTACAATTTGCATAGGCTGCATCTCCGGGGCATTACTCTGGGCCAAGATGACTGCAGAAGGTGTAAACATCAAGTGAGTGATTCCTGGGGTGAAATGATCAGTCTGTCCAGCTACACAGAGCTGAATTTTGTTTCCTTCACTTCCGGAAGCAGAGCAGTACAAATAAAACATAAAATGCAGATTTGACCTGTTGCCTTATATGCAGATATGGTAAGGGATGTTATGCCATAAGCACAACTGGTGAGTTTTAAAGTAGAATACCTAATTACTGAAATAACCCTTCCCAGTGTCTAACCATCAGATTAGCCTTTTCACAAAAAGAGATAAATCATTGCATTCTTAAAAACTCTGTATTTTAAGTTTGTGCAATGCGCAGTTTCAAAGAGCACCTTTTCAGTCCCTTCCCCCAGCTCCAGTGGTAGCTTTACCGTGCGATACTTGAATGGACACAAATTCAAACTTTTTATTGCTGGCCCTTTTAGTAGGGGTAGGTATTGTAAATTGGTCCCGATGAGCCTACTGCACAGTCCCTTGCCCTTGCTGGTATTAGTGTTTTGCCTTCACACTCTGTTTTGTGATGTCCGAGTTTGGAGAGCACAAGGCATACGCCATAAAAAGTAATAGGTGTGCTTTTTAACATTCTGTTGTCAGCATGTTGGTGGTCTATTTTTATTCATGTCAGAGCCACAGCTCAACTAACAAAGCCTTCGACCAAATTAATGTACTGTAAGTCTTTAAAAAGAAGTGGGGAAAAGGTAGCTTTAGTGGTCCTCGGAAAGCAATTCTGTAAATGTCGCTTAACATTACATTAAACTATACTGTACTTTACACCTGAAGTGTTCCCCTTTTCTTTAAAGGTCTGAATATTTTGCAATTTGAGCAGTAGATGGAGCTTGCAGTAATCTGAATGTATTAGATAATTTGCACTGAACAGATGTTGAAAGAGATTTTTGATATGTTGCTGTTTAACCCTTTCTAGAGTGCAGCAGCCCAGCCCCTGCTCCAGGAAGAGAATGGGAAGAATATCTACAGATACGAGGCCTGGTTGAGAAAATCCGCAAAAAACAAAAAGGTAATTTCCTCTTCAGTTCTCTGAATTGGTGTCATTCTGTGGTAGGCAGGCAGGTACTTGGCTGGTGAACACTTATCAGGAATGCTGGAAGGCCACAGGGCTGTGCATACCTTAGGCTACATTTTCAGTAATATGTCACCTGTAGCAGTGTGGCCCACCTGAAATATATAAAACAAAACCTCAAGCACAGTGGAGACAACGACCCACTTATTGGTATATTTTTAAGTGCCTTTTAAACATAAACATAGACATTTGCCAGCAGAAAAGGACCTCTTGGGCCATCTAGTCTGCCTGAAATCTCCCCCAAAAGTTACTAAACCAGTATAGAAACAGAGAATTTGTCGGCAGGAAAGGACTGGTAGGTCCATCTAGTCTGCCCTATTTTCCCTATCTGTTTCTATACCCTGGACCCTATTTGGTTACAGGTGTCCCTCTATCCTCCCTTTCCTCCATCTGCGATGCCCGTGTGCCTGTCTCGCACATGCCTGAAGCTCCCCACTGTCTTTGCCCTTACCACCTCTTCTGGTAGGCTGAGCCAGACATCCATCACCATTTCTGTGAAGGAATGTTTCCTCCTATTGCTCTTAAACTCCCTGCCAGCTTCATTATATGCCCCTGTGTTCTGGTACTCCTCATCTGAAAGAGACTCCCCTCTTGCACCTTGTTTACCCATATGAGGTACTTATAGGTCTCGGTCATGTCCCTTTTCGTTCTCCTGTCTTCCAGGGAGCACATGTTGATCTCCCCACAGCCTCACCTCGTATGGTTTCTCATGTAATGCCCACATCATTTTGGTTGCCGTCCTCTGGACCTCTTCCACCCAGACAATATCTTTTCGGAGATTTGGCCTCCACAACTGAACAGGGTACTCTTGGTGGGATCTCACTAGCGAGTGGTACAATGGCATCACTACCTCCCTTCTCCTGATAGTAATCCCCCTCCCTATAAACCCCAGCATCTGGATAACCTTGCTTACTGCCTTGTCACACAGCTCTGCCACTTTGATAATCAGAAATGATTACCCCAAGGTCCCTTTCTCTTTCTTGGTGACTCTTAAGTACCTCCCCCACATTTATACATGACTCCTGGGTTCCCCCTCCCTAGGTACATGACATTGCAGTTTTTGGCATTGAAAACCCAGCTCAGCACGTGATGCAGAAATCAACTCGCATCCTCGTAGAATTTATAAACTCTTAAAATCTGTTTTAAACTTTTACTGCACACTTACTTTAAAGCAAAAGAGTAGTAGTAATTTTATTTAGCACCCAGTTACAGAGGTTCTGGGCACTGTACATCATCACACTAATGAGACCAGCACCGATCCAGAGCATTTAGTGGTAGCCTATAATAAGGCTATTACCTCAGCTCTTGATCGGATTGCTCTAATCCATGTTCGTCCCCTTCAGCTTCACCCTTGAACCCCATGGTTTGATGGGTCGCTGAGGGAGAAGCGGAAGTTGGGTCATAGGTTAGAATATTGTTGGCATAAGTCCACCTTGGATACCGACCATCTTATTTTTTTAGAGCATTATCAATCAGCGATTTCCTGTAAGAAGGCATAATTCCTGTCAAGGGAAATCGCTGTTGCTGAGAACCGACCGGCTCAGCTCTTCCGAACTGTGGGCAGGTTGTGCAACCCAACCTGTCTGCAGCTCCGTCGAGTTTTTTCAGGGAACTAGTGGGACAGATCAGGAGGACCTGCGAGAAGGGTAGTGAGATTGTGGGGGACTTCAACATGCCAGGAGTGGACTGGAGCACCCCAACAACCAGGAACAGAAGGGAGCAGGTACTGCTGGATGCCTTCCAGGACAGCTTCCTGCTGCAAATGGTCAGTGAACCAACCAGGTTAGGAAATACCCTTGACCTTGTGCTGGCAAATGGGGACTTTATTGAGACAACTTACAGTGGGGAACCACTGTCAGGAGTGACCACGCTCATTATGGCTCACATTGGATATGGGCAAGAAAGAGTGGAATCTGGCACAATAGTGCTGGACTTCAGGAGGGCCGACTTTGGGAGGATTGGGGGAGTGGTAAAAAGGGTGACTAACAGAATTCACTCTAGTATGGACACTAACTAGAGGTGGAGCTCATAAAGCTGGGATAGTGGAGGCAACTAAAACTTGCTGCAAAGCCCAGAGCAAGAAGGCTAGGGCTTAAGAAACCAATCTGGTTGAGCAAGGAGGTCATGGAAAGGTAAGGGAGGAAAGAGCTGCCTTTGGAAGTACAAGAAAACAGGGAGGGAGGACAGGTAGGAGATGACAGAATCGAAGGAGGTGACAAGGGCAGTAAGGGCCAAAGCATCTGCGAACTCAGGCTGGCACAAGGCATTAAGAAGGGAGAAGGACTTCTTTAAGTACATCAGGGAGAAAAGGAGCTATAAGGACCACATAGTAAGGATTAGGAAGGAGGGGTTGGGTGGGAAGCAGGGGTGCGATAAAGCGGAGCACTAAATGAGTACTTCTGCTCAGTATTTACTAAAGAGAAGAGGGGGGTGACACCCAAGGTGGGAGAAATGGCAGAAGCAGGGGGGAAGTGGTGACAGATGGGGAAATCATGGAGAGCAGAGTTCGAGAGGGTTTGAAGGCATTGAGGGTGGACAAGGCGCCAGGCCAGATGGCATCCACCCCAGGGCTCAGTGTTGGGACCAGTGTTGTTTGGGATTTTCATTACAGACATATCATGGGACATCAAGAGCAAGATCAGTCTGTTTGCTGATGATACCAAGGTAGGCGCGGTGGTGGATGACCTAGGGGGATGGCAGGGGTTGCAGGATGATCTGGCAAAGCTTGAAACCTGGTCAGACACCTGGCAACTGGGCTTTAATGCCAAAAAGTGCAAGGTGCTACATTTTGGGATGAAGAACCCAAGGAGGAGTTACCAGCTAGGGGGAGTGCAGCTAGCCCACACAAAGGAGGAGAAGGATCTGGGTGTGCTCAGTACAGGGTCAATGAACAACTCGGCACAATGTAGGAGGGCAGCTGCAAAGGCCAACAAAATGCTGGGTTGTATTGCAAGGGGTATATCCTCGAGGAGGGCGGAGGTGATTCTGCCACTGTAGGTCATTAGTTAGACCACACCTGGAGTACTGCGTGCAGTACTGGCGTCTTGTCTGAGAGGGACATTAAGTTACTGGAGGGGTGCAGCGCAGAGCGACAAAAGATGATCAAGGGTTGGGGACTTATCACACGAGAGGAGGTTGAAGGAGTTGAACATGTACTCACTGGAGGAGAGAAGAGACAGGGTGACATGATTGAAACCTTTAAATACATGAAAGAAATAAACAAGACTGGTACAGAGGGGCTGTTCAAAGTAAGGAGAGTAGGGCCACCAGGAGCGCCAGTATGAGGCAATGAGGAAGGTTCAGGAGGGAGATGAGGAGACACTTTTACAGAGAGTGGTGGCTGGGTGGAATCGTTACCTGCTGAAGTGGTATGCAGTAGAACAGTGGACTGCTTCAAACAAGGATGGGACAGGACAAGGGGAGGGTTAATGAAGGGAAGGGTGGAAGGGAGGCAGCTGCTGAATAAGGGTGCTAGCTGCACATTCGAGCAGACTTGATAGACCTGTAGGCCTTTATCTGCTGGCAAATTTCGTATGTTCGTAAATTGAGTGTGATGAGATTGCTTGATTCTTTGTGAATAAGGTGGCTATCAGGCAGGAGATTCGTCTTTCTCGTTCTATGGGTGATATGGTTGGTCGGTGCTCGGTCACTATGCCCGGTGTTTCCTGGAGTACATTTGACCTACCGAATTTCGTTGAGATTATGAGGATTGTCTAGGGGATGCGCCCCATGTGCTGTAGTTTAGATCTGGGCCCTACTTCCCTAATTTTGGGTTGTAGTGATATTATTGGCCCGGTCTTAGGTCAGATTGTCCAGTGCTCCCTGGAATCGGATGAGCTCCCTGGCTCCCTGAAGGAGGCGGTGGTGACACACCTTCAGAAGAAAGCTTCTTTGGACCTGGAGTCCCTGGCTAACTACAGACCTATCTCGAACCTTCCTTTTGTGGGAAAGGTTATCCAGAAAGTGGTGGCAATCCAACTGGAGGACCATCTAACCATCCATAATTTATACGAACCTCTCCAGTTGGGCCTCTGTAAGAGGCATATCACCGAGACTGCTCTGGTTCGGGTGCTCAATGATCTTCTGATGGCGAGATATCGGAGGAACTGTCCTATTCTGATCTCTCCTCCACTTTTGACACTGTCGACCATGGGGTTCTGCTCGAGCACCTGAGGTATATCTGTGGGCTGACGGGTACAGCGCTCAGATGGTATTAATCCTTTCTCACCGGTCGAACTCGGGGAGTTGTCTCAGGGAATATTTACTTCCGAGTCTTTCTCTCTGCCTTGTGGGGTACCTCAGGGCGCGGTGCTGTCCCCCGTGTTGTTTGCAGTGTATATGCTGCCCCTTGGAGACATTGTAAGGCGGTATGGGCTGAGGTTTCATTGCTATGCCGGTGATATCCAGCTCTACCTGTCTTTTGCGCCCGACCAGATGTGTGCCCTCTCAGTATTCAATAGCTGCCTCATTGAAATCCAAGACTGGATGAGTTCCAGTGGGTTAAAGTTGAATGCGGGGAAGACTGAGGTTTTGGTGGTGGACACTGGTCGCAGGATAGAGGGGTTAGGGACGGATTTGCCCTCTGGCTTATTCCTGGGAGGCGAGCAGATCCCTACCTCTGAACGGGTGTGTGACCTGGGAGTGATACTTGATGATGGTTTGACCTTCCGTCATCAGGTGTCTGCTGTAGTCAAGTTAGCCTTTTATCATCTTAGGAACATTGCCAGGATCAAGCACCTTGTTCCGTCCAGCGACTTGCCAATTTTGGTCCACGCCTTCGTGACCTTGCGCCTTGACTACTGTAACTCCTTGTACCTAGGGCTTCCTGGGGTTGTTATCTGCCGCTTGCAGCTAGTGCCTGGGGCATTAAGAAGATCTCATATAACCCCAGTGCTGCGTGATCTGCACTGGCTGCCAGTTCAGTGGCGGATCACCTTTAAGGTAGGTTTGTTAACTTACAAGGTCCTACACAGACTGGGTCCTGACTACCTGAATGAACTTCTGATCCCTTACACGCCTGTGCGAGAACTCCACTCCGCTGATGAGGGGTTGTTAGAGAGTCCGAGGGTTAGATTGAAGTCATCTGGGGCTCTGGCTTTTATGTTCGCTGCCCCATCCCTTTGGAATTCTCTACCTTGTCAGCTACGGGAGTGCAGGCTAGTGGGGAGTTTTAAGCAGGCACTGAAGACCTTTCTTTGGGTCAAAGCATTTCCTGATTTTCAATGATTTTATTCTTATTTATTGTTTACTTTCGTTCGTTTTTATCTGTGAAGCACCTTGATGATTTGAAAGGCGCTATACTAAATAAAATTAATTGTTATATAACGAAAAATAATGTAACGCATAGGAATAGACAGAGACAACTTGAAGGGGAAAAGGGGAACTTGTTTAACCAATAAAGGCAGCCTGGCCCAGTGGTGCAGAGGGTTGAGGCACTGGATGCCACACCTTGTGCCACGGTGGCGACCTGGGTTCAGGAACGGACTCTGGCCGCCGGGGGGTCGGCAGGGGAGGGATAGGATTGAGCGTCTGGACAATGGCTCTCCCTTCCCAGGGTGGGTTAGGGGACTCGCACTGCTCCTTTATGGCCCCTGATGGAGATCAGGGGCCTTGCAAGGAATCTATGCTGAAATTTTAGGGTGGAGCGACGGTGGACATCTGCACGTCAGTGCCAGGACATCATTGCACGCCCGCGCTCAAAGGGGGCAACCACAATGAAATACCCCCAGAGGGACCAGGGAGGCAACAAGGGCTCCAGGGCCTAGCCCACATCTAGCATAACCAGGACCGACTCTCTCTAATCTCAGAAAAGGCGTCAGGTAGACAGGCGGGCTGTCCTCCAAGGGGTGGTCCGGGGGGGCTGGAAGGTCCTTGGGAGGGGGTGCACCAATCTCACTGCCGGAGGGGGGGGATCTCGGTGGGCAGTAGAGGCAACGGCTGAGTGGGCACTTCTGAGAGATGCCCTGGTCCACCAGAGCCGCCAAAACGACTCTACAAAAAAAACAAAAAAACGGCAAAGGCACACTTAGCCGAAGTTTGTTTCCAGGAGCAACCTGGGAGCACAAGGAAGTTAAGTGACTTGTTCAGGGTTACACAGTATGCAAGTGGGAGCTGATGGGATTCAAACCTAGGTCTTCAGGTTTGCAGCTCAGTACCCTAAACCACAGCGATATACTGCCTCCTTAAAACATAAAAGTGCAAATTTGGGCCGGCCCAGTGGCGCTGGGAGTTGGGGCGCTGGACGCCACATTTCGTGTCACGCTGATGACCGGGTTCAGGAGCGAGCACGGGGTGTCAGGGGTCAGCGGGGGAGGCAAGGAGTGGGATTCAGCTACTGCGAGTCAGCTCTCCTCTCGCTGGGAGGGATGAGGGGTTTCCCTGGCCCTTGGTTGCCACCTGGTGGAGGACAGATGGCAGTTTGGGCAACACGGAGCCCGGTGATAGCCAGGGGTGGGGTGGAAGGGGCCGAGCTGGTACCCAGAGTGTGTGTGCTCCTCCACATGCACGCACTGCCGTGTCTGCCAGGGTCCTGGGCTCCTCAGGAGAAAACCAGGAAAAAACACAGAAAGTACTAATTAAAAAAATATATATATATATATATATATATATATATATATATATATATATATATATATATATATATATATATATATATATATATATATATATATATATATATATATATATATATATATATATATATATATATATATATATATAAATTCAGCAACCACGATAACTTTAATACTGTATAGAAACATAGAAAAGTGATAGCAGAAGGAGACCATGGGTCCATAATGTCTGCTGGAGAGTTCCCAGGATCAATTGTAGGTCCTGAGGCCTAAACCCCTTTTTGTGACCTGTCTTTCCCAGGTTCTGCCATGCGCCTTGAGCCCTTGCTGTGTCCCACCCTGTTTGAATGTTGATACAGATTTTGCATTCACCACCTTTGCTGGTAGGCTGTTCAGGGTTCACTACTCTTTCCATAAAGAAATGTTTTCATAGATCTTTCTTGAGGCCCCCGCTTCCATTCGTGCCCTCTGGTGGTAGAGCTGGAGATCCTTTGGAACATATCTGTGTGTGGCACCTGATTTATGCCTGTTAAGAATTTGTAAGTCTCTATAATATCCCCCTCTCCCTTGCTTCTGTAGGTTTAGTTCCCACAGGTGTTTCTCGTATGAGAGTCCATGGAGGCCCTATATCATCTTGGTTGCTCTTCTCTGCACTGTCTCCAATCTATCTCTGTCCTTTTTCAGGTTTGTATTCCAGAACTGGATGCAGTATTCCAGGTGAGGCCTCACCAGGGGACCTATACAGGAGGAGGATCACCTTCCTGCTCCTGCTGTCAAATCCTCTCCCTATGCACCCCAGCATTTTGTTTGCCTTAAGCTTTGTTGCATTGGCTAGACTGAGGGTGTTGCATATAAGGACCCCTAGGTCCCTTTCCTCTTGGGATATGCTGAGTTTGACTACATTTAGCCAGTACTCCGTTCTGGGATTCCCTTTTCCTAGATGCATCACTTTACACTTCTTTGCGTTGAATTTTAGTTGCCAGACTTTAGACCATTGTTCTAGTTTTTGTAAGTTGTTCTGCAGTTCCCTAACCACCAACCACCTCCGCGCTGTCAACCGTACCCCCTAGTTTGTTGTCATCCGCGAATAGTTCGATCCTACCCTAAATACCTGTGCCAGTGTCACAGATAAACATATTGAATAGGACTGACCCTAAGACCGAGCCCTGGGGCACACAAGTGATCCTACCCTCCCCAGACTGAACCCGATTGACGACTACCCTCTCTGGCTTCTATCCCGTAACCAATTTTCCACCCATCTGACTAAGCTATCCGCAATGCCTATCTAACCCCCCTGTTACCTGGGGTTACTAGAATCCCAGTAAGTCCTAGTGGGAGGCAGGGAAGGCAGCTTGTGAAACTCCAGTTAAATGGATTTCACACTGTCTCACTCTGTTCTCAGTATCCGCTGAGACTGAGGGATGACATCACCATAGAACTCTCGCAGCTGCATGAGCCACACTGGAATGCTGCAGTTGGAAGTTAGGATAGAATGTTGGGGATTTTGAACAGAGTGTGTGCAGTCTTGGAAAGAGACAGCAGCACAGCAGTCTGTGTGCAGGCTCTCAGAGCCTTAAGCTCTGTTTTAGAGCTACTGTTAAGAAGGTGTGTGTTTCCACCGTAAGAGGGACACAGAAACTTATTGCTGAAGTGGTGGAGACCGCTGTCACTGGTCCAAGTGCCCACTCCCTGAGGGGATGGGGGAAAGGTTTGCCTGTCTTCCAGGGGCAACCCTCCTGGTTCCGGCTAAGGGAAGAAGCTGCCTATTTCAAGTTGTGCTGTGGCACCAGAAGCTCTGAGAGAGAAATTCTTGTGGAGGAATCGCCTGTGGGGCGCCTGCAACCAAAGGGTGAGATCGCTCTGACAGAGGGCCAGTGTTTTTCACCTGAACTGTTGGAACGTGGGGATTGGACTACTTAATCTGTAGGAGGTCTAGTGTAATAGACATTGCCGGTTAACTCGGGTAGGTTCAAGTCCAGCACAAAGAGTAAAGTAAAGTGGGGATTGGACTGCTTAATCAGTGGGGGGCCTAGAGCAATGGGCTAAGCCAAGTAAAAGTATGTTCAAGTCCAGCACAATGGGAAAGCAGGACAAGTAGAGGAAATGTGACATACATTTAGCCTTAATCTACATTGCCAAGCTTTACAGTAAAGGTGTTTATGTCAGAGAAATGGCCAGGTATGATTGTGGAGGCGAAAGGTGGAGACCCCCATCAGTAGTAACCAAATTCACCTCTGGATTTGCTCTGTGGCACCTTTACTTTCTCTCAGGTACTTGGCCAGTGCCTGAGGAAAGTACCCAGATGTAGGATTAAAAGGAGAACTCCCTGATAGAGCTGAGGTGCTCTTAGGTGCTTTAGGGAGCCACCAGAAAATATTTCCATGACATATGGAACGTCTCCGAGTGGCCGGCAAGGGAGCCAAGCCAGGGAAGACCCAGATCAGTGTACTAGTTCAGGCTGTGTACCCAAAGCAGCGTGCAAGTCCGGGCTGTGTGCCCAGTGGGTTCAGAGCCTGAGGGCTGAAGTGTTGAAGAAGGGTTCTTGTTTCTCTTAGTCTGCATTACCAGAAGTGTAGCCTCGTGGGGGGCTGTCTATGCTTTGTTTGTTCTGTTTGGATGTGAATAAAGCCACACTTTAGAATACCACTTCTGGTATTGGACATTGCAGTTATTGTTTCCTGTGTTCTGAGTTACTTGGGTGCCCCTGTGCAGAGTAGCCAAACCTAGCCTTTATGCCAAGTGACCTATTCCTCCCCGAACCCAGTCCCCACCTGGTACTACTGTCAGATTCAAACAGCATACCGCCTGTCATTTGCAAAATGATGGGAGTGGGGGTTACACCTAGATCCTCCAACTTTTTTAACAGTTGATTGTGCGGCACTGAGTCGAAGGCCTTGCTGAAATCGAAGTATAGTAGGTCTACTGCATGACCACTATCCAATTCCTTCATTACCCAGTCAAAGAATGCAATAAGATTCATCTGGCATGACCTACCTACCACGAATCCATGCTGTCTAGGGTCCTGGAGGTTGTGCTCATCTAGTTAATCCACCATATCCTGCTTAATCAGGGTTTCCATTAATTTTCCTGCAATAGATGTGAAGCTGACTGGCCTGTAGTTGCCAGCCTCCTCCCTATTACTTTCCTTGTGGAGAGGGACCACTTCTGCCCTTCCCCAGGCCCTAGGTACCACTCTTGTCTGAAGCAAGTGGTGAAACAGGTGTGCCAATGTGTTTGCTGGTTCTTCATCTAGTTCCTTCTGTACCCTTGGATGCAGCCCGTCAGGCCCTGGCACTTTGTCCATTCTGAGGTTCACTAGTGCATTTTTAACTCTTTCAGTGGTGATCTTTGGGATCTCCATCCGTGGGTGCCCTCTATCAGATGCTTTTATGCCACACTCTGGCAACAGTCCACTGTGCTCTTTGGTAAACACTGAGCAAAAGAAGTTTGTTGAGGACCAAGGCTTTGTGTTCATCATCCTCGATGGTTCTGTCCCCCTCTGTAAGTTTAACTATCCCACCCCCTTTTTCTTTTCTCCCGGATGTTTTGGAAAAATTGTTTACCAGATTTGACTACAGAGGTGATCCAAGGTTTGGTCGCCGCCTTCACCCATTTTACCTCTTTCATTTATTTATTTTGTCCTCCTTACTTTCTGAATGTGGTCATCTCAATCACTGTCGTTCTGATTCCTTTTGTGGTAAGTTACTTTTTCATCTCTGTCTACTGCCCTGATCTGGTTAGTGAACCATATGGATTTCTTTTGCTTATTTCTGTTGGACACTGTTTTAATGCAGTGTTTAGTGGCTCCAGGTATGGCGTGTTTGACCATCCCCCTGATGTCTTCTGCCCACAGTTTTCTGCAAATCTCAGTCAGGTTGTCCCTAACCATCATTCTTATTTCACTAAAGATGGCATCTTTAAAGCTTAGGATCTCCACCTGAGAATGAGATCTTACCCACCCCTATGGACATTGTGAACCAGATGGAGCTGTGGTCACTGTTTGCCAGTGGTTCACACCCCAGGAATACTCCAATATTCTTAACTCTCATGCAGTATGCCTTTATGCTCTGCATATCTCTACCACTAAGGTGATAGAAGATGAGGAGGAGGCAGGGTACTTGGAAATGATGGGGTTAATATCCACCAAAAAGTTACTGCTTCCCATAAATACATTTTTTTTTTTTTAAAAGGGATGTGATAAAGCTTCTCCAGACACCTGGGTCTGTCCCTCCTTTGGATAAAAGGTTGGACAAGAAGTACCAGTTAGACGTAGAAGGGGCTGCATTGTTATTCTCCCACCCTGACCACCAGGGGGTGGTACAAGCCGCAGCCTGTAACAAGGCAAAAGTACTTCTTGCTTCTCATCCACCAGAGAAGAATTCTAGAAAAATAGACAGTATGGCTAAAAAGGGCTACTTATCAGCTTCTTTGGCTATAAGATAGGCTAATTTCCAAGCTTATGCGGCCCAATACCAAAACTCCCTCTGGCAATCTGCCATGGCTATGGCAGATAAGGCTCCTTCCAGTCTTTCAGCAGACCATGCTGAGACTGCCAGATTTGGCTTAGAAGCTGCCAAATATCAGTTTCAAATGGCAGCAGACACCAATTACACTGCTGCCAGGTGGATAGCCAATACAATTGCCCAGAGAAGGTTTGCCAGGTTAAGAGCCACAAACCTTACTCAAGATACTCAGAATAAGGCTCTAGATTTTCCAGTTGAGGGTAATTCTCTCTTTGGAACTCACACAGAAACCTATATGAAGAAAGTGGACAAGTACAAGGCCGCTTATAGAAGTAACTTGGCCAAGGAAAAGGCTTCCCCGTCCACTGGACCTTATGGAGGGTCAGACGGGGGCAGACAGTTCCATTCCAGGTCTTTTTTTATCAGGCCATGCCTGTACCCCTAGTGCAGTAGTACCCTCAGCAAGGGTACTTCAGGAGCAGAAGGGGTTCCAGGCATGGTTCCCACTCTCAGCCTCAGGCAAAGCAGGACCCCTGACTTGTCCTCCCAGGCCACCTTCCCACTTCCAGTAGGGGGCAGACTGACTCACTGTTTCCGAGCTTGGAAACCGATCACCATAGACAAGTGGGTCCTGGAAGTAGTGAGTTGGGGCTTGTCCCCAAGCTTCAAATCCCTTCCCTCTCTAAGAACCGGAGTGTTAAAACCAACTTCCAGTGCGGAAAGAAAGCTGTTGGAAAAGGAGGTTTGAAATCTATTGTTGGCAAAAGCAGGGGAACGTGTGCCTCCACAGTAAAAAGGAAAGGAGTTTTACTCAAGATACTTCCTCACAACAAAGAAAAATGGGGAGTGGCGGCCTATCCTAGATCTAAGGGTTCTAACAGGCACTTATTAAAGCCAAGGTTCAAAATGGTAACCATGTCTCTGATCCTGCCAGCTCTCCAAAATGGAGATTGGTTGGCATCCCTGGACCAAAAAGATGCTTATTTCCACATCCCCATAAGGGAGTCTCACAGAAAGTACCTCAAGTTCAGACTCTTCTCAGGTCATTACCAGTTTTCAACCCTGCCTTTTGGTCTCACTTCAGCTCCGAGTGTTCACAAAGTGCCTGACAGTGGTTGTGGCACATCTGCGAAGGTGAGGTGTCCCTGTTCCCCTATCTGGATGACTGGTTGGTAGTGGAAAGATCCCCTCAACAGGTAGAGAAACATCTTCAGCTGACCCAAGGACTTTTGGAGTCCCTGGGATTCCTGGTAAATCTCAAAAAGGCAGTCCTTGTCCCTGCGCAAGTACTGCAGTTCAGAGGAGCAGAACTAAATACTCAGGAGGGCAGGGCTTACCTGCCTCTGGACAGGGTAAAAAGTATCCTGCAGATAGAAGGCTCCTTTAGCTTAAACAAACCAAAAACTGCAAGACAATTCCTACAGTTACTGGGCCACATGGCAGCCGCCACTGGCACAGTTCTAGGTTCCAGAAGAGAGATATCCAATTCCACCTAAGAGCTCATTGGTGTCAAAGAAAGGATTCTCTCTCTCAAAGTTGGTTCCAGTAACTAAAATGTTACTCCTGGCCCATCAGTGGTGGAAAGAGGAAGCCAACCACAGAGAAGGGGTTCCCTTTCAAAAGGAACCTCCGTCAGTGATTCTTACAACAGATGCATCACTACTAGGTTGGGGTGCCCACCTAGGGGATCACACTACTCATGGCACATGGTCCAATGCAGAATCTCTCCAGCACATAAACCTGATGGAGCTCAGGGCGGTGTTCCTAGCACTCCAAGCCTTCACACCACTAGTTCGGGGAAAGGTGGTACAGGTCAGAACAATCAATACCACCACCATGTGCTACATAAACAAGCAGGGAGGAAAAAGGTCAGATCCTCTCTGCACAGAAGCTATGCGAATTTGGACTCTGGCCTACTCTTAGGGAGTTTCTCTTCAGGCCATGCATCTGCCAGGCAAGGACAGTATCCTAGCAGATGCCCTAAGTCGAATAAACCAGGCCCATCATGAATGGACCTTGAACAGGCAGGTGGTGGAAGTGGTTTTCAAGAGGTGGGGCACTCCAGAGATAGATCTTGTTGCATCCCACAAAAGTCACCACCTGCCACAGTATTGTTGCAGACTCCCAGCTTGGGGAATGGTACCCCTGGATTTTCTGATTCTGGACTGGTAAGGGAAGTACCTGTATGCATTTCCTCCATTCCTTCTGGTATACAGGGTGCTACTCAAGCTCATGGCCCAGCAAGCCTCAATGATCTTGATAGTCCCAGATTGGGCCAGACTGCCATGGTACTCTCTGCTGCTCTCCACGTCTGTGGCCGAACCAGTACGCCTTCCTTGGAGGCACAGCCTGCTAACCTCCAGTCAGGGGAGACTCGTACTCAAACCTCATGTTACTCAGACTCAAAACATGGCTCTTTAGGACTTAAGAGTATGCAGGCCTGCATCTTTCTGAAAGTGTTGTGGATATTTTAAGGGGGTACAGGAAACCCTCCACCAAGAAATCCTATGCCTCTAAATGGAAAAGGTTTTCTATCTGGTGCTCCATCAGGGATATGGTTCCAGCTCAGGCAGCGGTTCCAGCTGTGCTGGACTACCTTACTCATTTGGATTCACTGGGCCTGCAGCCCACTACTTTAAACGTTCACTTAGCTTTAGTGTCTGCTTACTTCAGTTAGGAAGTATGCCTCCATGGCATCAAGTTCTGTCTTCAAAAGGTTTTTTAAAGGTCTGGATCCGTACACCCCCCCTCACAGGGAATCGGTGCCAGCCTGGGATCTAAATGTCTGTCGTCAAGCTCATGGGTCCCCCTTTCGAACCCATGTCTTCAGCTCCTTTGAAATATGTCACATGGAAAACAGTTTTCCTAGTGGCAATCGGTAGCACTCAATATGAGCATGTATTATTGAGCGACTCCGAATGAGTGACCTGAATAATACCGCTTCTTGTAGAGCGAGTAGTAAAGAATAGCTGTGAATAGGAAAAGTGAGTGTAGCGTTCAGGGATATGCGCTACACTTGCGAGGAAAGGGGATAAAAGAATTACGTGGCTGAAGTCCGCTCCCCTGGAGTTGAAAATCTTTATGTTGGGGGGCTGCCCCTCGGAAGTCCCATAAAAAAAAAAAAACAGATGCATTTTATGTTTATAGAGGACCGTCTGTTTGCAGCAGTCTCTCTATTGTGAAGTCACTGTTTTGCCTTGGTGATTTTTTTTTTTTCCCCATTGTTCTATTGAGCGGCGATAAAGGGACTCACCCTTATCACATAAACCGTGACAATCACTTCTGCTAGAAGGATCAGTGAGCTCCGGGCTCTCTGCATGGAGCAGGACTACATTTCATTCCACAAGGACAAAGTGGTCCTTCGAACAAACAGAAAATTTCTTCCAAAGGTGGTTTCGGACTTTGATTTGAACCAGTCTGTTACTTTATCTGTCTTGTTTACTGAGTATTCAAGCTCTGGGGAGCATAGACTGCACAGTCTTGATGTCAAGAGAGCTCTTAGCTACTACATGACAGTCACCAAGACCCATAGACAGGATAGAAAACAACTGTTCCTGACTTATGGGGATGTGGGAAAAGGAAATCCAGCATCTAAGAGGTCAATTTCTTGCTGGATAGTTCAATGTATTCAGTTTTGCTAATCAACAGCTGGGAAGGAGGCTCCAGCAGGGCTGAGAGCCCATTCCACTAGGGTTACAGCTGCTACTGTAGCACCTTCCAGGGATGTTCCTTTGGTGGACATCTGTAAAGCAGCTACCTGGAGAACAGTGCACATCTTTACTAAGCATTACAACCTGGACACACAGGCTAGAGGTGATTCCAGGTTTGGCACAGCTGTCTTGCAGAGTCTATTTCCAAAGTAGGTTCTGTGCTCACCTCCAAAGGTACTGCTGCTTAGTCTGCGTAAGAGTTAGGAGTATTCCTGGGGTGAGAAGAAAAATTAACTTCTCTGCACTTAGACAGCACCTACTGACACTTATCTCTGATCTACTTAGCAGTTGAGATTCAGCCTCCATCCCTGTGCGGGCCTTGTTTTCTTGGGTAGTGGGGTCTCAAATGAAAAAAAAAAAAAGCTAAAGACATAGAACCTCATTGCAGAAGCACTGAAACATTGGTTACCCCATAGGGCATTGACAATAAGCCAAGTTTCAAAGAAACACAACATCACACATATGTCCATAATGCAAAGCATCATGGGATATATGCAAATCACCATGACATTTCAGACTTGTTCAGTTTACAGCAATTTAAATCTTTTTTTTAAATAGCCAACTGACTTAATTTTTATAATAGTCACCTAGTACTTTTTACCATTATCAAAAACACCTAGTGCCATGGTATTTTCAACATTTACAGGTTTCACAAACTTAAGGTGTATACATCAAGGTATTTTATGACATAGTGATATTACATACTAAAACCAACAACGATAAACACAACGTGTTTTACATATGCTTGGAGGTCACCGCAGTAACCTCCTAGTACGAGGATCTGAGAAGGAAAAGGAAAATTTAAAGAGGATACTATAACGTAGTCAAGAAAGGGAGGGAGCGTTCCCATAGGTGGCCAGCCTCATGGACTAGAAATTGTAAAGGATAGATTAGGCTAAGAAATAGAAGAACTGTTGCAACATATTTAAGAAAAGGTTGGTCCTCAAGAGTGGCAGGAGCTCCCTGTCACAGATAGTCCAATATTCATAACTCTACCACCCTGTCTCCCCTGCTAGAACCAGTGGCCTCTGCTCTCCATGCTGTATTACCAGGGGTATGTGTGCCACAGTCTGCCTTTTGTATTTGAACTGTGTTCTAATTGGTTTTACCCTTTTCAGGTGATTCTGACATTGGGGGGTGTTAATTTTTTTTCCCTCCTTTTGGAGGCTTCTGGGTGTTTTAATATTATTATTATTATTATTATAGATAATTATTAATTTCCTCTCGGGCCCCGTCTTGTCAGGCGTCCACGAAATCTGAGGGTTAGAAGGTAGGTAGTTGATAGGTGGCAGCATTTGAAAAAGTGCCATGAGCCAGTGATTCCATCATTAGCATAATGTTCCATCTCCCGGTAGATGTGGCTTAAAGGCATACTGTATAAGAGTTATGAATATTGAAGTATCCCCTGGAAGAAACAAGATTACTATGGTAAGTATTTTTTTCTTCTCTGACTTCCACATGTTCAAGTATTTCGGAATTTGTTAGGACCCTATCAAGGATAGTGGCCATCCTGGTCGATGTGTTAACTAGTTGGGTGAGTAGACAGTCCTGTAAGGCATCTACCATTGCTGGACTTCTCCCCATTTGATATCTGGCATGTTTAGATCACCGATTACAACAGTGTCCCCTTTTTGTGCCATGCCTCTGATTTCCTCTATGAGCTCTGCATCTATCTCTTCTGATTGCTCTGCTGGTCTAAGACCAGTGGGGTTAAATCAAACCAAATGATTAACTGAATAGATGGGTCTTTAGGCCCCCCCTTAAAGGTCTCCACTGAAGGAGCCTTCCTCAGAGACCTGGGAAGTGAGCCCCACAGGGCTGGACCAGCCACTTCAAATGTTCGGTCACCCGATGTCTTGAATGTGGCCCTAGGAACCAGCTAGGAGGCTCCCTTTGGAGTAGTAGAGAGGGAGAGCTGGGCAGAATGGAGACAGGAGCTCACTCATAAGCCAGGGCCAATCTGTGTAGGGCATTAAAAAACTTTGATCTTGGAAGAGATTTGCCACTTCACTGGCAGCCAGTGCAGATCTCGCAAGACTGGGATCACATGACACTACCTCAGAAGTACCATCAGTAACCTGTATGCTGCATTCTGCACTAGTTGCAGGTGTCATTTGACCCCTCCACTCACCCTGATACAGAGCGTTACAGTAGTCGTGCCAGGAAGTCACAAAGGCATGTAGCAATAAGGGCAGGTCTTACAGTAGGATCGAGGCTTTAATCAGGGAGATGTTACAAAGATAGTAAAAGCCAGTCAGACCACAGGAATCCCTCGGTCTGCTTTACTGCAAATCTGCCTGCTGGTTTGAGCTGCCCCGGAGAGTAGAATTTTATGCAAATTAGAGAATCTTGGAATGTAATTTAAATCTTTGCTGTATGGTCGCACTCCACTCTGCCCTCTGTCAGATTTATTTCTATGCCTGAGAAAGAAGTCACCCCAAAGAGCTCTTGCCTTTCTCTTCAGCTGATCGTGGTTTTCTTTAGTATTTTCTTTACTTTCTCACCGTATTGTTTTAAAGAGCAGCTGACACCTTCAGGAGAACTTTAACAAAATATAATATTTTGACACAGTTCAGCTTATGCTTCACGTGACTTCTGCATTCCTCCTTCCCATTATTTTCTACTGAGGTCATTTGCATGAAAACAGGATCTCTGCCCCCTGAAGAGTTCATCTATTCGTGTTGATGTCTCCCTACCTAAGGTCATAATGCACTTCTTATGACATCAGAGTTACTTCCATGGCAACAGACTGGGATATCACAACAGAGGATTATGACTTAAAGTAAGGAGTAAGGTACAGAGGCAGATGAACTCCAAAGGAATTCTGAGGAATAAAGATCAAATATTCATGTACATTTCCTCAGTAATAAATAATGGGGAGGAGATATATATGGAATATAAATGGAATTCAAGCAGAATTGTACCTAATTATTCAATTTTTTAAAGTTTTCTTTGAGGCGTCAGTAGCTCTTTAATTTTTCGAATCTCTGCGTTGGGTGTTTATTTTGTGGCTTCTAAATTTTTATCGCCTGTCTCCAGTTCCTGAATGGTTCCCTGAAACCAGAGAAAGCTCCTTCACTTGCGCTTTGCCCACTATGGGAACCGCTTTTAAAAAAAAAAAAAAAATGTGAGGCCTTTTTATTTTTGAAACTTCTTTCCTTACCACTTTGCGGTTGTTATTCGTTCCGTTTTCCCCCTTTTCTGGGAACTGAGATGCAGCTGGTGCTTTTTCATTTAAATTTCGCCATTAGACACTTTTGTTGGCAGTTTGTTTGTATTTATGGATCCGGACCACAAACTACTTTTTTTTTTTTTTTTTCATTTTTGGAAGCGATCCAAATTTGGGTTTGTCGCAACTGGCATGTATGACCGACCAAAATTGTTTTAACCTCCTGTCTAAGGCAGACTGCCACGAGTTGTGTTTGAAGTGCCTGGGTCCAGATCACCTTCTTTCTGATTGTGAGCTTTGTATTAAGTTTTGCCCTAAAACTGTTTAACAGAAGAAAAAAAAAAAAAAGGCTAAAAAGTTAGAAGACCTTCCAACAACATGAAGTCTTGCTATATTATGACATATGCAGTATGACCGCAGGTTAGAACCGCTCTGGAGGTGAAAGAGTTAACTTTACATGCAGAGCATGGAACCTTAAGCGCGAGCTCGGTTGAACACTGTCTGTTGTAGCTCAAACTTAAACTGTCAGATTCTTTACTCCGCCTCACTGAACAGTCGTTCCGGAGATTCCTCCTGCTGCTCGGTTCGTTTGTCGGTTAAAAGTTGTAATTTTCGGTTTATTGAATGAAATTAAACCGCATTCGGTCGGTTCAAGCTCTGTCTGTGGTATTGTAAGTAATAGATAGGCTTACGTTTATTTCTTCTGTGTGGAACTTATAAACGTCTTTTTCGGTTCGGTTTGAACCGATCAGATTGGTTTTAAAATAACTTTCTAGTCCTTTAGAGTGCGGTTCCCGGTTCTTATCGGTTCAAAAAAAAAACCCGGATTTTATTGCGTTTTTTTCCACGACCCGTGACCTGAGTTGGGAACCGATAAAGAGTCTTGCTGTGAATTGCACTACGGGCAAGTTTTGGTTAGGCTGACACTATGTCTGAGAAACCCAAAAGAAAAAACGGACCCACTGGGTTTCAGCACTGTGGCCTCTGTGGGGAAGCCTTTGCTAAGGCTGACCCACACACCACCTGTGTATATTGTCTGGGGTTTGACCACCTCAGTGCAGACTGCCAGTTTTGTAACAATTTTCCTGCTGCCACCGTGGAAAAGAGGGTTGGTAGGCCCAGGGAAAGGGAGGCCAAAAAGTCAGCTGACCCGGATGGCCAGTCCGGTTCGGTTCCAACCGAACCTGAGGGAGTGCCCTCTGACCAGGGCGATACTTCCTCGGGCAAGCGAAGAGCCAGCTCTGAGGGCGGTTCAACTAAAAAGGGCTAGAAAGTCAGCTTCGATGTGGAGCCAAAAGTTCTTTCTCCAACCGCGTGAGGAAATAGCTAAAGCTATTCAAATTGTCCAGTCCCTTTCCCGGTTCACGTCCGAACCACGACACCATCAGGAAGCGCTGGTTCAGACGGTTCCTCGGTTCATGATTATGATTTTGAGGATTTTATGAACGGAGGAAGGGAAGAGGATATGAGGAGAGTGAATGTGATTTTGAGGGTCTGGATGTGCCCATTGAACCGGACATCTCCCAGACAGACCATCAGGGCCCCCGGCTATCTGAGTCCCCTTCTCATTTTATGTTCTATAAGAAAGTTGCTGAAACTCTCCAACTCCCTGTTGAGGACCTGATTATGTGGAAATGATGGATATTCCAGAGTCTAGGAGACTGTCTATTCCCTTGCACAAATCCTTTAGGAAACAGACAGTAAAAATTCTAAAAACTCCTCATTCTATCCTCCCTGTGGATAAAAGGATGGACAAGAGGTATGCTTTATCAGGCTCTGATACGGAGTTCCTCACTCAGCAATGCAGCCATGTGGGGGTAGTGCAGGCTGCTGCCTGTGACAAGGCAAATATTCCTCTAGCCTCTCACCCCCCTGAAAAGGATTCTAGGAGGATGGATGCCATAGCAAAGAAACAGTACATGGCAGCGTCTTTAGGACTCAGACAGGCAAACTATATGGCTTATGCTGCTAGGTACCAGAAATCCAGATGGGATACTGTGCTGGCCCTAGCAAAACAGGCCCCTGACCAACTTGCCAGGGAGCTGGAACAGGTGGCTGCAGATGGTATTGAGGCATCCGAGGTGCAATTTCATGCTGCAGTAGACTAATGATGTGTCATCAAGGGTCATGGCTACATCTGTGGCTCTTCGCAGAATGGCTTGGCTCAGATGTACTACCCTGTCACAGGATACCCAGTCTAAGGCCATGGATTTTCCTGTTGTGGGCAATTCTCTGTTTGGGGAGCAGACAGAGAATTATATGAAGAAAATGGATGACTATAGGACCACCTACAGGAGTGCACAGGCCAAAGAAAGGCAAGCCACTCCTCAAAGACAGCATGTCAGGGGCAGGGGCAGGCCTTTTCATAGGCCTTTTTACCAAACCCAGGCCTCCTCTTCTGCTTATGCCCAGAGGGGTTCTTTAGAGGAGAGGCAGACAGGGTACAAGTAGCCGGTTTCTACCCCTCAGCCCAAAGCCCCTGCCAAGCAGGCTCCCTGATGGGGTGGCCAGGGCGTTTCTCCACTACGGTAGGGGCAGGCTGGCTTACTTTGTCCAGGACTGAAGTCTTTAACATCAGACAAGTGGGTCCTGGAAGTAGTAAGCCAGGGACTGGTTCTCAGCTTCAAGAAATTTCCAAAGATGAGAGCCAGGTCCTTTCCACCTGCAAATCCATCAGAGGCATTTGCCCTAGAAACAGAAGTTTCCACCCTCCTGGCTCTCAGAGCTGTGGAAAGGGTTTCTCCTCTACATCAGGGCAAAGGGTTGTACTCCAGGTACTTCTTTACCCCAAAAAAGACAGGAGAATGGCGGCCCATTCTGGATCTCAGGTATCTAAACAAGCACCTTTTAAAACCAAAATTCAGAATGGTGACACTGGGAATTATTTTACCCTCTTTAAGGCCAGGGGACTGGCTAGCCTCCCTGGACCTCAAGGATGCCTACTTCCATGTTCTTATCAGAAGCTCCCACGAAAGTACCTCAGATTGAACTGCCCTCAGGCTATTACCAGTTCAGAGCAATGCCCTTGGCCTCACCTCGGCCCGAGGGTGTTCACAAAATGCCTGGCAGTAGCAGTTGCCCACTTAAGAAGGCAAAAGATTGCCATCTTTCCTTATCTGGACGACTGGCTCATTGTAGGCCAGTCCCCAGACCAGGTCAAACTACACCTTCAGGTAGCTCAGCAACTGCTCACATCTCTAGGTTTCCTTCTCAGTCTTCCAAAGTCAGTCCTAGAGCCTGTCCAACTTCTCACCTTCATAGGCGCAGAACTGAACACAAAAGAAGCCAGAGCCTTCCTCCCTCTGGAAAGAGCAAGGACCTTGGTCTCTCTGGCCTCCTCTTTCACCCTGCAGGTCTCTCGACCAGCAAGGCATTTTCTACAGCTCCTAGGGCACATGGCTGCTTCTACGGCAGTAGTGCAGGGAGCAAGATTTCAGATGAGGGACATCCAGTTCCATTTGAGAGCCTTTTGGTCTCAAAGGACAGACCCTCTAACCAAATTGATCCCAGTGACTCGAACCCTGATCCAGGTCCTTCAGTGGTGGCAGGACCAGAGCAATCTGAGACAGGGGGTTCCCTTCACTCCTCAGTCTCACTCCTTGACCCTTACTACAGATGCATCCCTCTTGGGGTGGGGAGCTCACATGGGCGACCTTACTACCCAGGGGTTGTGGTCCCCTCAGGAATCTCTGCTCCACATCAATTTGTTGGAACTCAGAGCAGTTTTTCTAGCACTCCAGGTTTTTTCCACATCTGTTAAGAACAAGGTTGTTCAGGTCAGAACAGACAATACCACTACAATGTGGTACATCAACAAGCAAGGAGGCACTCGGTCTACGGCCTTGTGCACCGAAGCAATGAAGTTGTGGTCTCTGGCTTATTCCCTGAATGCCTTTCTCACGACAGTTCACCTCCCAGGCAAGGACAATGTCCTAGCGGATGCTCTCAGCAGGATTTCCCAGGGCCATCACGAATGGGCATTGGACCCCCTAGTACTGGAGGTAGTATTTGCCAGATGGGGCACCCCGCAGATAGATCTCTTTGCAGCCCCAGACAATCACCAACTTCCCCTTTTTTGCTGCAGGCCCCCAGTGTTGGGCTCAGTCCCTCTGGATGCCTTCCTACTCAGTTGGGAAGGGAAGTTTCTCTATGCTTTCCCCCCTTCCCTCTTCTCTTCAGGGTGCTAGTCAAAATCAGATCTCAATCCTGCAAGATGATCCTGATTGCCCCAGATTGGGCCAGACAGCCCTGGTACCCACTCCTCATGTCCTTAGCAGTCCACCTTCCCCAGTGTCTTCCCAGGAATCACAACCTGTTAACCTGTGCCCAGGGGAGAGTTTGGTATCCGAACCTCAAATCTCTCAATCTCAGGGCCTGGCTCTTGAAGAGTTAGAGTTTGCTGACCTACACCTTTCCCAAGGTGTATTGGATATCTTGAAGGCCTCTAGAAAGCCTTCCACCAGGGCTACTTATAATTCAAAATGGAAGAGATTTTCCGTATGGTGCGCTGGCAAGCATATTCCCCCAGAATCTGCTGATGTGCCCACGATCCTGGATTATTTGGTGCATTTGAATTCTTTGGGGCTGAGACCAGCTACCCTAAAAGTGCACCTGGCAGCCGTGTCTGTTTTCTTATCAGCAGGTAAGCCGTCTTCTTTTTCAGCTCACCCTGTATTCTCCAAGTTTTTTAAAGGGTTGCTTCACACCAACCCTCCATTCAGGGACCCTGCCCCTGCTTGGGATCTTAATATTTGCATTGCCCAGCTTATGCAACCCCCTTTTGAGCCATTGTCTTCAGCAGAGCTTAAGTACTTGACTTGGAAAACTGTGTTTCTGGTAGCCATCACCTCTGCCAGGCGCATAAGTGAGCTGCAAGCATTGTCAGTGGAGCCTGATTTTATCTCCTTTCACAGAGATAAAGTGGTCCTCAGGACTAACAGAAAGTTTTTGCCTAAGGTGGTTTCAGACTTCCACCTTAATCAATCCATGTCTCTTCCTGTGTACTTCACTGAACATTCCTCCTCTGGCGAGAGGAGATTGCACAGTTCAGATGTCAAAAGAGCCCTTAGTTACTATATAGAACGTACCAAGGGTCACAGGTTTGAATCCCTCCAATTGTTCCTCACTTATGGTGAGGTTGGTAAAGGTAAACCTGCCACTAAAAGATCCATTGCCAGGTGTATTGTCTCTTGTATCCAATTTTGCTATGAAAAACTGGGTAAGATTCCTCCCTCAGGTCTGAGGGCTCACTCTACCAGAGGTACACCTGCGTCTCTGGCTGCTGCCAGGGACATCCCTATCCTAGAGATATGTCAAGCAGCTACCTGGAAAACAGTTCATACTTTTACTAAGCATTACTCCTGGATATCCAGGCTAGGAGTGATGCTCGATTCTAACACAGCTGTGCTTCAGAGCCTATTTCCTAAGTAGGTTCTGTCCCTCCTCCATGGAGGTACTGCTGTGTAATCTGCATATGTGTAATATAGCAAGACTTCATGTTGTTTGAAAAAAAATTACTCACCTTAGTAATGTTGTTTCTTCTAATGGAGTCTTGCTATATTATGACCTCCCCCCCAGCCTGCCCCTCTCAGAACCTCTTCTTTTGGGATGTGGGTGGGCAGTGCAATGTTGGCACTTCATAGATGCCCACTTTATTTTCACCCTTTCTTAGGGTGCTTAGGTGTTATGCTTTATTTTTTCTCTCTTGAATCGCCTGACTTGAGTCTTTGTTTTGGGATCAAGAACAAAAATGTGTTTTTATAGTTAGTAGCCAGTGGGCTGGTGTAGGTTTACGGCTTCCACACAGAACCTTAGTGAGTTTTTGCTCGTAAAGATCTGACAGTTTAAGTTTGAGCTACAACAGACAGAGTGTTCAACCGAGCTCGCGCTCAAGGTTCCATGCTCTGCATGGAAAGTTAACTCTTTCACCTCCGGAGCAGTTCTAACCTGCGGTCATACTGCATATGTCATAATATAGCAAGACTCCATTAGAAGAAACAACATTACTAAGGTGAGTAATTTTTTCTTATGGCTTCTTAGTCTGCCTCCTCATCACGAAAGCATTTAGAAGAGGGTCCAGCCCTTCACAGTAAGCAGAAGGACAAGTCTGCTAAAGATAGCTCAGAGAACAGACAGAACGCCAGGAGGAAGGAGCTACTGGTATAACTAAAACGTCTCTACTGGGACTAAGAACTAGAACTCTTGTACTGGGACCTTCAATTTAGGGTAAAAAAAAAAAGTGTGTTTGTCAGAGGTAGTTGAAGTAAGTTATCTGTGTACTTATCTAAGTGCTTGTCACAGGTGTCAGAAGGGAGTTGTTATCTGTGAAATTAACTAAGTATAGAAAGATTTGCAAAGTAGGGGTAGTGGCTTAGCTAGCAGGAGCCAAGTTAAAACCAGATTTAAGCACCGCCCTAGATAGCTTGTGCCAGAGAACAGACAGAACACCAGGAGGAAGGAGCTACTGGTATAACTAAAACTTCTCTACTGGGACTATATTGCCCTCCTTCTCTTCCCTCCACCCTAAACCAGTTCTACTTTTATAGGCACAGGATTTAACTGACAACAGGAACTTCCTGCTTGGGAGCAGGAAGTGAATGATCACAGAGCCACCAAAGACTCACCATCCTAGAAGGGCAAGAGTAGCTCTCCGTCCCACCTTAGCTGCTGCAGGTCTGACTCTGAGCAAATAAGGAGAATACTGAGAAATATAGGAACTTCTTGTCTCGGAACAGGAAGATCAGGAGCTAAAAGGGCACAGAGGCAGTAAGTAGGGAAAGGAAAAAAAAAAAAAAAGAAAATAAACAGAGGAAAAAGTAAGTATTCCAAATAACAGTTAGGGGGCCAGAAAAAAGACATGATGGGAGTGGTGCAGTGTAGTGGCTGTGGAGCAGCAGTTTTCCGGGAGACGTTCTGGAGGATGCAGTGTTGTCCCATCTGCAGGCACCTCTCTGGGCTGAGGGAGGAGGTTGCTCATCTCCAGGCTGAGTTGGCCAGGATTTGTGGGACCTCTTCTCCCACCCAGGAAACACCAGGGTCAATGCCGTTGCCTCAGAAGTTGCCAAGAAAGAGCAGCGGTTGGACCACAGTGGGCTCAGAGAGGGTGAGGGTGGTGGAACAGAGGCGCATTCCTCCAGTTGTACCTCTCCACAATTTCTATGCCGTTCTGGAAAAGTGTGCTTCCTCTATGGAGGCACCCGCAGTGGAGACCATGGAGGATGCTGGGAACCTCCACAAAGGAGACCCACAGGAGGGTGGCATGGGACCCTACAGGGGAAGGAGACGACTCCTGATCGGGGACTCCCATTGTTAGGAAGGTAGAACTGAGGGAGGAAGGGGAGAGGGAGATAAGGTGCCTGCCTGGCGCCATGGCTTGGAGGGACAGGGAGCGAATCCTCAGGATCACAGGAGCAGCTGCACAGGGGAGGGAGCTGGATGTCATTGTCCACCTAGGGACAAATGACCTGGCTAAGAAAGGGATCAGAGCAGTGCAAGAAGCATTTGTGGAGATGGGAAGGGGCCTTAGACAAATAGCACACATTGTAACCTTCTCGGAGGTGCTGCCTATCTATGGCAGGGATGAAGCTAGGGTGCTCCACACCATGGGATTCAATCAGTGGTTGAAAAACTGTTGCAGAGCTCAGGGATTTGGCTTCATTGGGGACTGGGGGTCCACCTGGAGGGATGCAGGCCTATACTGGCGTGATGGTCGGCATCTGTCCAGGAGGGGAACCAGGATCCTAGGTGATAGGTTTAAATACTTAATTGGCAAGCATTTAAACTAGCCAAGGGGCAGGCACTGGAAAGGAGCAGGGAAATCGTAGCCCCCAAAAATCAAGGTACTAAGTGAGGTAGACACCAACATAGAGATGTCAATAGGGAGAAGCGCAGGGGTAAATGGAGAAAGTGACAAACGCAATAAGGACAGGGATGGGGCAAAAAGGGGTAAGGCCATCAAGAAATGGGGGTAATGAGTACCAACGCCCGTAGTCTGGGCAACAAGCTCCCTGAACTGGTGGCCTTGATGGAAGAGGGATGCCTGAATATCATAGCAGTCACAGAAACATGGTACACAGAGAACCATGACTGGGATGTTAACATACCAGAGTACACAACCTACAGGAGAGACAGGGAGGCGGGGGGTGGCCTCTATGTACGGGAAGAGATAAAAGCAACTGAACAAAAGAGTAAACTGGAGGAGAGGAGGCACTGTGGGTCACCTTAGAGACTGGAAATGGCACCACAGTCCGCACGGGTTGTATACAGACCCCCATGTCGGGGAGGGAATGGACAAGGATATGATAGAAGGCGTACTTAGGATGGCAGAGAAAGGGGAGATACTGTTGATGGGGGACCTTAATATGCCAGATGTTAACTGGAGCACCTTTGCAGTAGCCACATCCAAAAGCAGGGCCATTCTTGATGACCTTCAGGTGGCATGCCTCAGACAGCTAGTTTTGGAACCTACTCGTGAGGGAGCAATCTTAGACCTCGTACTGTCAAATGGGGAGAGTGAGAGGATCACAGATCTAGAAGTGGGTAGCCATTTGGGAACAAGTGACCACCAAACAGTGTGGTTCACGATAAACTCAGCTACAGAGTCAAGTCATACAAAAGTGAGGGTTCTGGACTTCAGGAGGGCTGACTTTGGCAAGATGGGAGAGTGCCTTAGAAAAGCACTAGCAAACCGGCTAGAAGGAGGGGTGGAGCAACAATGGGGAATTATCAAAACTGCCATCACAGAGGCAACAAGCCTTTGTGTGAAGCAAATAAACCAATCAAAACAAAAGAAAAAGCCACTATGGTTCTCAAAAGAAGTGGCGATGAAGGTTAGGGAGAAAAATATAGCATTTAGGAAGTATAAGGAAACACAGAAGGAGCAGGACAGAGAACTGTACCAGTTGAGGCAGAAGAAAGCAGGGAGGGTAGCCAGAATAGCAAAGGCACAAACTGAGGAAAAGATAGCCAACTCGGTTAAGAAGGGGGATAAAACCTTTTATAGGTGTATCAGGGAGCGTAGAAAGATAAAGGGAGGGATAGTGGGGCTGAATAGAATGGATGGTGGGTGGGCAGAGAGTGACAGTGAAAAAGCAGGGATACTGAATGAATACTTCTGTTCAGTATTCACAAAAGAGGAAGTGGGGGAGGTGCCTAATCCAATTAACAGAAGCACTCTGGAGAAGGGGGGTCGATCCCAGTCCTTTCACAGAAGAAAGGGTTCTGAAAGAACTCCTAAAACTGAAGGTGGACAAAGCAATGGGGCCAGATGGAATTCACCCCAGAATTCTAAAAGAATTAAGCAGAGAACTAGTGACACCACTGACTACCCTTTTTAACAAATCATGGGAGGATGGTGTGGTACCTGAGGACTGGAAGTAGGCTGATGTGATTCCCCTTCACAAAAGTGGGAGCAAGACAGAGGCAGGAAACTACAGACCTGTCAGTTTGACCTCTGTGGTAGGGAAAGTGATGGAGTCACTTCTGAAGGAAAGAATTGTTGAGTACCTAGAGGCCAGTGGGGCAGAGGACCCAAGGCAGCATGGGTTCACAGCGAGAAGGTCATGTCAGACGAATCTGATTGATTTCTTTGACTGGGTGATGTAAGTAGTAGACCAGGGAGGGGCTGTGGGCATGGCCTACCTAGACTTTAGCAAGGCATTTGACACAGTCCCACACAAAAGATTAGTAGTCAGATTAACCAGCCTTGGAGTGGGTCCCAGGGTGGTAGCCTGGGTAAAACATTGGCTGAACAACAGGACACAGAAGGTAATTGTAAATGGAGTCCACTCTGAAGAAAGAGGGGTTACTAGTGGGGTACTGCTGGGTTCAGTACTGGGTCCAGTCCTTTTTAATGTCTTTATAAGTGACATTGCAGAGGGACTGGAAGGAAAAGTATGCCTCTTTGCAGATGACACAAAGATGTGCAACAGGGTTGATACACAAGGAGGCGTGGAAAGGATGAGAAGGGACTTGGCAAGGTTGGAGGAATGGCAGCTTGGATTGAGTGCAAAGAAGTGCAAAGTAATGCACCTGGGAAACAAAAACCCAGGGGAAGATTACACAATGCGGGGGAGGTAGTAACAACAACAAAAATGGAAAGGGACCTGGGGGTAATCATATCAGATGACCTTAAGGTTGGCAAGCAATGTGAGAAGGCGGTAGGGAGGGCTGGGGGGATACTGGGATGTACAGGGAGAGGCATCACCAGCAGAAAACAGGAAGTTGTTTTCCCCTGTACAGACAGTTGGTGAGACCCCATCTGAGTACTGCATCCAGTTCTGGAGACCCCATCTCTGTAAGGACATAGACAGGATGGAGGCAGTTCAGAGGAGGGCAACTAAAATGGTGCAGGGTCTGCAAGAGAAGCCATACGAGGAGGGCTAAAGGAGCTTAATATGTATACCCTTGAGGAAAGGAGGGAGAGGGGGACATGATAGAAATGTTTAAGTACGTCAGTGGAATCAACAAAGTTCAAGAGGGTAGCATCTTTCAGAAAAAGAGATGTGCAAGAAGAAGGGGACAGAATTTGAAGATAGAGGGGAGACAGCTCAGGGGCAATGTGAGGAAGTATTTTTTCACAGAGAGGGTGGTGGACGCATGGAACAGCCTTCCTGAGGAGGTTGTGGGGTCTAAAACTGTGGGGAAAATTCAAGAACGCATGGGACAGACGTAAGGCAATTTTTGGGGGGGTTAGGAAGAAATAGGCTGTTGGTTAAATAGGATCTGCAGCTTATCCTCTAGGTAGGGAAATGGGCAGGCTAGGTGGGCCAAGCTGTCCTTATCTGCCGTCAAAGTCTATGTTTCTATGAGTCCAGGGTGTCTGAACAGGGGAACCCTGAAACCAGTAAACACAAGAGAGCCTCTGAGCAGGTACTGAATATGGTGCCTGCTAAGAAAAACAAAAAGAAAAACATGTTGCTGCCTTTCCTTCTGAAGAAAGAAAGGCATTGTCAGTAGACAAGAGTAAAATGTCTTCAGTAGAGGACATGACCCAAGGCATGGCAGTTTTTCCTGGCCGTGGGTTCCCTAATAGGCATTCTGATTCCTTCCCCCCCCAGTTCTGGTTCCTACCCCGGTTCTGGAGGAGCAAGGGACTGTATTTTATTATGATGAAGAGGAGGCATAGGGAGAACCTACTGAACGTGACGGTTCCCCTGAACAAGAATGTGGTCCTCTTCCCCGAGCCCAGGATGACTTCCCCTCACATTATTCCTTTGTGAGGCAGAGGGTCAACACCCTCAAACTCTCCACCCAGGAGACGGCCGAGAACGAAGACGAAGTAGAATTCCTGTATATGATGGGGTTAACCATGACCAGGAGGCTGCTTTTGTCGGTCCACATGGCCCTAAAGAAGGCAGCCTGCAAGCTATTGCAAACCTCAACCTTTACCCCTGGTATTGACAAGAAAATAGAAAGGAAATACCAGCTCGACAAATGGGATGCTGAGTACCTTTACTCCCTCCCTGTGAAGGGGGTAGTACAGGGTGTGGCTTGTGACAAGGCATAAGTCCCCCCCCCCCCAACCCCACCCAGCCTCCAGATAAGGACTCTAGGAAGCTTGATAGCATGGGACAAAAGGTCTACACCTCAGCATCCCTGCTTCTGTGACAAGCGACCTACATGGCTTGTACTGCCCAGTACTAGAAGGCTCTGTGAAACACCATTCTGACCATGTGCATTAAAGCATCTGGTGACCTGGCACAAGATTTAGCAGATACTGCTAAGATGGCCATGGATGCCCCCAAATATCAGTTTCATATGACAGTGGACACCAGCGACATTGTCTCCAGAGTGGTGGCTCATGCAGTGTCCCTGAGGAGGTTTGTTTGGCTTAGGACCACCAGCCTCTCCCAGAACAATGAGACAAAGGTCATGGATTTTCCATGTGAGGGGAAATTACCTGTTTGGTGACAAGACAAAGGGGATACATGAAAAAAGTGGAAGAGTACAAATCTGCCTACAAAAGCAACAGTGAAAAAGAAAAGACCTCCCCTTCCAGCAGGCCTTATGGAAGGGGGGTAGAAGTAGGGGATATTTTACCTGTGGATTCCTCGCATGTAACTTTTCCCAGCTGAGGGGTTTCTTCAGAGACAGAGGTAGAAGGGGCGCTAAGCGTGCTGACTGAACCCCAGCACCTAGGCCTCAGCCTAAGCAGAACCTCTGACAGGTTGGTCCAGGTCGTTCACCATTGCCAGTGGAGGGAAGGCTGGCTTACTTTTTCCAGGAGTGAAAAAACATCACCACAGACAAGTGGGTCCTGGATTTAGTGAGCCAGGGGCTGACCCTGTAGTTGAGAAGGTTCCCAAGACTGCAGGTTCGCAAAAACTACACCTCCCACTCCCAACAGATACAATCCTGCTTGAGTTGGAGGTAGGAAGTTGTTGAAAGCAAAGGCAGCAGAAAAAGTCCCCCCATCACAGTGAGGAAAGGGCCTTTAACTCAAGATACTTCCTGACCCACAGGAAAAGTGGGGAGTGGTGACCCATTTTAGACCTCGGATATCTGAACAAACACCTCAAAAGGGAAAAGTTCAAGATGGTAACCCTGGCTTCAGTAATTCCAACCCTTCAGCTAGGGAACTGGCTGGGGTCTTTGGACCTGAAGGATGTCTACTGTATCCCAGTCAGGCCCTGTCACAGAAAACAGGGTTCAGGGTAGGGACTGGTTATTACAAGTTCACAGCCCTCCCCTTTGGGCTCATGTCTGCTCCCAGAGTGTTCACAGTGTGCTTGGCTGTGGTGGCAGCACATCTGAGAAGACAAGGTGTGGTGGTTTTCCCTTATCTCGACGACTGGCTGGTTGCAGAGAAGTCACACCAGGAGGCCAACGTCTCTCTCTCTCTCTCTCTCTCTCTCCTCCTCACTCAGCATACCCTCGGGAATCTGGGTTTCATCATAAACACTCAGAAGTCCCAGTCAGAACCAATACAAGTTCTAGAATTTAAAGGAGCAGAATTGGATGCCATCCGAGGAAGGGCCTTCCTCCCACAAGAGAGTGAAACCTGGTAAGCCTGACAAAGTTTGACACGACTATCCCAGACCTGCAAGAGACTTTCTCCAGTTATTAGGCCACGTGGCCTCATCCACAGCAGTAGTGGCCTAGGCCAAATTCTGAATGAGAGACTTCCAGTACCACCTAAGGCCCATTTGATCCCAATGGTGAGACCCTCTCTCAGGGCTGGTGCCTGTGACAGTCTCTCTCTTAAGAGCACTGGACTGGTAGAATGAAGAGGGAAACCTCAGGGAGGGTGTGCCCTTCCTACAACAGTTACCCACAGTAGTACTAACAACAGATGCATCCCTCCTGGGCTGGGGTGCCCATCTGGACAACCTAACAGTAAATGGGTGTAGTCCTCCCAGGAGCACATAAACCTGCTGGAACTCTGAGCAGTGTACCTGGCTGTCCAGGCTTTCACCTCCCACATCAAAGGTCCGTCAGTCCAGGTCAGGACAGACAACAGCACTACCATGTACTACATCAGCAAACGGGGAGGCACAAGATCCTCAAAGCTATGTACAGAAGCAACGAAGATCTGGAATCTGGCCTACTCCCTAGAGATGCAACTATCAGCAGTTCACCTGCCAGGGAAAGACAACGTATTGGCAGACTCCCTGAGCAGGATCAGCCAGGGACATCATGAATGGACCCTGAACAAGCAGGTCTTGGCTACAGTGTTCAGGATGTAGGGTACACCAGAGATAGACCTGTTTACATCCTGGGAGAATCATCAGCTTCCCCTGTTTTGATGCAGGCCTCCTGCAGTGGGCTGAGTCCCATCAGACACACTGACTCCAGACTGGATAGGGAGGCTCCTGTATGCTTTTCCTCCCTTCCCACTCTTGCTGAGAGTGCCCTTGAAGCTGAGGAGCCAGTCTGAAACCATGATCCTAATAGCCCCACATTGGGCCAGGCATGTTTGGTACTCCCCTACTCCTGGCCCTTTCCATCAAGCATCCCATCCGCCTCCCACCAGGACACAACCTGCTGACTGTGTCTCAGGGTAGGATAACCTTCCCAGACTTCAGAACTGTGCATCTCAAGGCATGGTTCATGAAGAGGTAGAGTTTTCAGGTTTTAATCTTTCTGCGGAAGTCTTGGAAGTCCTTAAAGTTTCCAGGAAACCAGCAACAAGGAAAACCTATGCTTCCAAGTGGAAAAGGTTTTCCCTGTGGTGGTCTTCTAAGCAGCTTAGTCTCTTGCAGGCAGGTCTGCCCACAATCTTGGACTACCTAGTCCACCTTCAGTCCTTGGGCCCTAGACCTTCAACCCTTAAGGTACATCTGGCAGCACTGTCAGCTTATGTTTCAGCAGGCAGAAAGAAAATGGTGCCTTCACACCATATTTTCAGAAAGTTCTTTTGAGGGCTTCTGCACCTACATCCCCCTGTCAGGGACCCAGCCTCTGCATGGGATTTGAACCTGTGCATTGCTAAGCTCATGGAGCATCCCTTTGAGCCCATGGCTTCTGCCGACTTAAAGTATGTCACTTGGAAAACGGTTTTCCTGGTGGCCATGTTTTCTGCCAGAAGGGTTTGCAAGCTGCAGGCCCTCTGTACAGACCCAAATTACATAATCTTCCACAGGGACAAGGCAGTCCTAAAGGCAAACAGGAAATTCCTTTGTAAAATGGTGTCTGACTTTCACCTGAACCAGTCCATTACCCATCCAGTGTTCTTTACAACTAGATCCAGCAGAGGCTCCACAGTCTGCATGTTAAGAGGGCACTCGGTTACTACTTGGACTGCACTAAGGAAGTCAGGTTCTCCCATTCACAGTTGTTTGTCACATATGGCAATGGTAGGCCAGTCTCCAAGAGAACAGTTTCTTGCTGGATAGTCTCTTTCTTTCAGTTCTGTTACAGAAAAACTGGCAAGCTACCACAACAAGGCCTCGGGGCACATTAAACACAATGCATTAAATAAGGATTTTCGATTGATTAGCACTTTCACGTGGAAAAGTGCCATTCAGTGTAGATAATGTGTAGCGAGGGGACTGAATTGATTAGCAAAATAAAAAAGTTGTCCTATTTACAAGATACAATTACACCCAGGCTGCGTGACTTGCCCTTGACAAAAACATCCCATGGTGGGCTTTGTGCACAACTGTGGTGGGACTGGAGGGCCAACAGGACTCCCAGATGAGGTGGCCCACTTAATGACAATGACTATGGCTTGCACTGAGGGCAGCCCACTGTGACAGTGACGCTGAAACTGCCTAGTGGCTTTTCCCCCACACTGGCATTGAGCACACATGGGCGGGCAGTGCCTGAAGTTTCCCCCGATGTTCTCTGTCAATAGCCAGCACAGAGCAGTCAATGCAAACCCCGGTGCTGGAATGTCTGGGCCCAGGCAGATTAACAACAACACAGATTTTACCACCAGGACACAGAGGTCAGACTGCCTGATAAGAACCCCCCGCATGTGGCAGGCAGGCCAGAACCAGAGATCTTCCCAGTGAGTCTCGTGGTAGGTAGCGCCCTCACGATTCAGCCAAATTCCCACAACTTAGCCTTGCCGGGCACACTGGATTGAGCTAGCGGTGTGCCCAGACTAACTTGCCCCTAGTGGTGACTTATTCTGACTGGACTTAAGTGGGTATCCCCGCCCTCACCCCCAAAGTGAGGGCCCAGAGTTATTCTGATCAGCGGGCACAGACTGTGCCTCTCAATCAACCACCCACCCCATGTCACAAAGCTGGAGCACTTGTTCTTTTTCTATGCAGTTCATAACACCCACCCCCCCCTTACCCGCCTTGCACACAGGTCTGCAGGTTTCCGCAGCAAACTGTTCTACTGACTTGCACAGATGACACCTGCTTCAACCTCTGAAGCAGCTCCCCCCAACTCTGCACAATAACGCCAGTGAGAAAAACAACGGGAGGGGGCATGATTTTGTCAAATGGATCACAGCTGCTGCCAGGCAAACCAGGAGATGACAAGACTTCATCCGGATCATCAGCGGGACTGCAGTGACAGTGCCTCATCCCCTCGGAAAGCTGCTCAGCACATCAGCGGAGGCCACGGTGGGCAACAAATTTAGAAAACTGCACAACATGACCCGAGGGACCAGATCGCCATGGGCTGCACTGCACTGCACTGAATGGAGGGCTCTAAGGCCGGGTGGGCGGACAAGGGAGGGCTGAGGCCGAGTGGGTTGACAAGGGAGGGCTGAGACCGGGTGGGCTTCATTGATTTTAGGCCAAGGGCTATGACTGGTGCCAAATCTCTTTCAGTAAACTCAACTGGTGCTCCTGGTCTACAGTTTTGGGCCAAAGTAAGTCCTTGGATCCTGAGCGATGCACAGCAGCTGAGGCCATGGGGGAGTGTAGAACTTTGCACGTTGTGCTGGGGATCCGTCTCTTGGCAGAACACTAGGGCTGGAACTGTTCAGGCTGCCACAAACTGGTACAGACACAACAACTAGGACCACCTGAAACCACACAGGCCACTGCCTCTTCCAGCACCCCCCCCGACACTAACTTTACTGTCACAAAAGACGGTGGGGTGCATTTGCCTGCAGCACCTTTGTCACCTTGGCCGCTGTGCCAAACCTGAACCTGACTTGTTACCCTGTCCCAGCTGCACTGATTTCCCTTGGTACCACCATTAAAGCCTACGACAACTACTACACAGCGAGCTGCCTTTTCTCTCCTAGTGAAATAAGCTGAGCTCGGACAGTGACATAGAAACATAGACTTTGACGGCAGATAAGGACCACTTGGCCCACCCAGTCTGCCCATTTCCCTACCTACTGGATAAGCTGCAGATTCTAGTTAACCAACAGCCTACTTCCTGCCTCCCCCCACTACAATTGCCTTGTGTCTGTCCCATGCATGTTTGAATTCCCCCACTGTTTTAACCCCAACAACTTCCCCAGGAAGGCAGTTCCACGCATCCACCACTCTCTCCGTGAAAAAAGATTTCCTCACATTACCCCTGAGCCGTCCCCCCTCTATATCTTTAAATTGTGTCCCCTTGTTCTTACACCTCTCTTTCTATAAGATGCTACCCTCCTGGACTTTGTTGATTCCCTTGAGGTACTTGAACGTTTCTATCATGTCCCCCTGTCCCTCCTTTCATCAAGGGTATACATATTAAGCTCTCTCAGTCTCTCTTCATATGATTTCTGATGCAGACCCTGCACCATTTTAGTTGCCCTCCTCTGGACTGCTTCCATCCTGTCTATGTCCTTGCATAGATGAGGTCTCCAAAACTGCACAGTACTCCAGATGGAGTCTCACCAACTGTCTGTACAGAGGGATAACCACTTCCCTTTTTCTACTTGTGATGCCCCTTCCTATGCATCCCAGTATCCCCCTGGCTCTCCATACTGACTTCTCACATTGCTTACCAACCTTTAGATCATCTGATATGACTACTCCCAAGTCCCGTTCCATTTTTGTTGTTGTTAGTACCTCCCCTGCTATTGTGTTCTCTTCTCCTGGGTTTTTGTTTCCCAGGTGCATTACTTTGCGCTTCTTTGCATTGAATCTTAAGTTGCCGTATGTCTGACCATTCCTCCAACCTTGCCAAGTCCCTTCTCATCCTTTCTACCCCCCCTTGTGTATCAACTCTGCTACAGATCTTAGTATCATCTGCAAAGAGGCATACCTTTCCCTCCAGACCCTCTGCAATGTCACCTATAAAGATGTTAAAGAGGATTGGACCCAGTACTGAGCCCTGAGGTACTCCATTAGTGACCCCCCTTTCTTCGGAATGTGTTCCACTCACTATTACCTTCTGTGTCCTGTTGTACAGCCAGTTTGCAACCCAGGCTACCACTCTGGGACCCACTCCCAGGCTGGCTAACTTGATTATTAATCTTTTGTGTGGGACTGTGTCAAATGCCTTGCTAAAGTCGAGGTAGGCCATATCCACAGCCCCTCCCTGGTCTATTACTTTGGTCACCCAGTCAAAGAAATGTATTAGATTCATCTGACATGACCTTCCTGCTGTAAATCCATGCTGCTTTGGGTCCTGTGCCCCGCTGGCCTCTAGGTACTCAACAATGCTTTATTTCAGAAGTGATTCCATCATTTTCCCTATCACTGAGGTCAAACTTACAGGTCTGTAGTTTCCTGCTTCTGCCTTGCTCCCACTTTTGTGAAGGGGAATCACATCTGCCCTCCTCCAGTCCTCAGGTACCACCCCATCCTCCCATGATTTGTTAAAACATGTGGTCAGTGGTGTCACTAAGTCCTCCCTTAGTTCTTTTAGAATTCTGGGGTGAATCCCATCAGGCCCCATTGCTTTGTCCACCTTGAGTTTTAGGAGTTCTTTCAGGACTCTTTCTTCTGTAAATGGACTGGTGTCAATCCCCCTACCCAGAGTGCTTCTATTGTCTGGTTTAGGTAACTCCTCCTCATCTTCTTTTGTGAATACTGAGCAAAAGTATTCATTTAGTATCTCTGCCTTTTCACTGTCTCCCTCTGCCCACCTCCCCTTTCCCTTATTAATCTTCACTATTCCTCCCTTAACCTTTCTATGCTCACTAATGTACCTATAAAAGGTTTTATCCCTCTTCTTAACTGACTTGGCTATTTTATCCTCAGTTTGGGCTTTTGCTATTCTGACCGCCTTCCCCACTTCTTTCTGCTTTAATTGATACAGTTCCCTGTCGTGCTCCTTCTGTGATGCCTTATACTTTTTGAATGCAGCCTTTTTCTCCTTAACCTTCCCTGCCACCTCTTTTGAGAACCATAGTGGTTTTTACTCCGCTTTGTTTTCTTTATCTGTTTCACAAAGGCTTGTTGCCTCTATGATGGCAGTTTTCATTTTCTCCATTGTTCTTCCACCCTCCTTTTTGGCCATTTGCTAGTGTATTCCTCAGGTATTCACCCATTTTGCCAAAGTCAGCCCTTCTAAAGTCCAGTATGTTTGTTTTTGTATGGCTTGTCTCCATGGTTGTGCTTATTGTGAAGCACACTGTGCAGTGGTCGCTTGTTCCCAGATGTCTACTGACTTCTAAATTTGTGATCCTCTCTCCATTTGAGAGTACCAGGTCTAGTATTGCTTCCTCTCGAGTGGGTTCCAACACTAGCTGTCTAAGGCCTGCCCCCTGCAGGGCATCGATAATGACCCTGCTCTTGGATGTGGCTCAGTACATGTCATCCAGTTAACATCTGGCATATTCAGGTCCCCCATCAACAGTATCTCCCCCTTTTCAGCCATTTTGAGAATGTCCTCTATCATTTTCTTGTCCATTTCCTCCCCTTGAGATGGGGGTCTGTATACAACCCCGTGTGGATTGTGATGCCATTCCCTGTCTCCAAGGTGACCCAGAGTGCCTCTTGTCCTCCCCCTTTACTTTTTAGTTCTGCAGCTTTGATCCCTTCGCTTATGTATAGAGCTACTCCACCTCCTCTTCCCCCCCCCCTTCCTTCTGTAGACTGTGTACCCCGGTATGTTGACATCCCAGTCATGGTTCCCCGTGTACCATGTTTCTGTGACTGCCACAATATCCAATTTTTCATCTTCCATCAGGCTACTAGCTCAGGAAGCTTGTTTCCCAGACTACGGGCATTGGTACTCATTGCCCTCCATTTAATGTTGGCTTTATCCTTTTTTTCCCCATGCCTGCTCTTTTTGCCCTTGTCTATGTTTCCATGTACCCCTGTCCTGCCCTCTGTTGAGCACTGTACCTCAGTGTTTACCTTACTACCCGTCATGTTTTTTGGTGGGAGGCTTGAAATTTCCTGCCTCTTTTTAGCACCTGCCCCCATGGCTAGTTTAAAAGCTTGCCAAGGAAGAATTTAAACCTGTCACTTAGGATCTTCGTTCCCTTCATGGACAGATGCAGACCATCGTGCCAATATAGACCTTCATCTCTCCAGGTGTACCCCCAGTCCCCAATGAAGCCAAAGCCCTGTGCTCTGCACCAGTTTTGCAACCATTCATTAAACTGCATGGTGTGTAGTACCCTAGCCTCACCCCTGCCATGGACTGGCAGCACCTCTGAGAAGGTAACCATGCTTGCTACCTGTCTAAGGCCCCTCCCCAACTCCACAATTTCATCCTGCACTGCACTGATCCCATGCCTAGCTAGGTCATTTATCCCAAGGTGAACAATGATTTCTAGTTCCCTCTCCTGTAATGCTGCTTCTGCAATCCTGAGGATTCGCTTCTTGACCCTCTAAGCCATGGCACCAGGCAGGCACTTATTCCCTCTCCTCTCCCTTCCCCAGGTCTACCCCTCTAACAATTGAGTCACCTATCAGAAGCTGTTTCCTTCCCCTGTGGTGTCCCTTGCCACCCTTCTGTGGTCTCCCTTGTGGGTGTCCTTAGCATTCTTCTTGGTCTCCACTGAGGGTGCCATCATAGAGGAACCTTGCTGTGCCAGACTGGCATATGGTTTGTGCAGAGGTACAACTAGGGGGCTTCGCCTCTGTTCCACCACCCGCACCCTCCCAGAACCCACTGTGGTCCAACTGCTCTTCATACTTGGCAGCCTCTGTGGCAGTGGTGCTTTTTGAGTGGGGGAGGCCTCCTTAGTCCTTGCCAGTTCAGCCTGGAGGTGGGCAACCTCCTCCCTCAGAGCTGACAGTTGGCTGCAGATAGGACAGCAACGCAGTTTCCAGAATGTCTCCCGGAAAACTGCTGCCCCACAGCTAGTGCATTGCACCACTCCCCATGTCCCTCTCCTTATAATATACAATATATATATATATATATATATATATATATATATATATATATATCTTTTTTTTTTTTTTCCTTTGTGTGTGTACTTACCCTTTCTGCACTGTGCTGGGTTATTAAGAATATGACAGTTCTGCCCCAAGATCTGTTGAGGAAGTGATGTCAGAACCTTGGCTACAAAGGAAACAGCACGCGTGGGGTGGGGGGGTAGTCCACAACCACTGGTGACTGTTAGAAACAATCAAATACACCACTGCTCCACCACCCTGGTGAGTACTGCCCTTTATAGTAATTCAGCTAACCTCCAGTAATTGATTTGTCAACTATTTAAAGTAATTTGATGCAAACTGTCACAGAATACTAGTAGACAGTCCAGTTACCCACAAAGGAAAATCAAATATGCAGTTATCTCAACCCTTCTGAAGTTGCTCACAAGATAAGCAGTTTTGAAAACCCCCTTCCTGATTTAAAAATGAACATAATTAAACACAAAGCAATACTAATGTAAGACTGTAAAGTAAGGAAAACTTCCCTCAGATGTAAGTAAGAGAGATCTGTTGCAGATTTCTAGTCCAATGTAGTATATCCCATGCAGCTTCTCAGTTGTTTCAAAGCACCCCACCTTTACACAACAGTGAAGTTGAGTTCTTCTCCTTGGTGTTGGAGTTCAGCTGATCGGTATGTCACTGCACCACAGTCCCGTTTAGCAGCATTTCTTTTCAACTTCTCTTGTCAGGAGTGTGGGATTGGGCAGCCAGTTACTTTGAGGTGGGCAGAGCTAAGCACACAGTGAGGCCCATCCATTTTGGACTAATTGACTTTACTGCAGGCAAAATTTTCTATCTGAGCATGTGGAAACAGTGAAAAAACTTAGAAAAATGGATCGCACTTTTGTGCGATCCATTCCATGTTTTAACTTGCACAACCAGCTGGTTTGCCTCGCAAAATGAAATGTGATACCAGCTATTTAAAACCCTTCACTTCTGCCTCTGTGGCAGCTGCAAGGGATATTTTTGGGGGCGTCGGACCCTGAACCCGCTTCTGGCACGGCTCGACCAGGACTTGCTGCTTTGACTGCGCTCCTGGGCTTCCCTTAAGTGGGCAGGGCACTACCCAAGGACTCTCCCTGGGCCAGGACCGTGAGCCTTGCTGCATTTTGGAGCAGTGGGCGGCAAAGCCGTTAAAGGCAGTAAGGTGGTCATCAAGCCCACGAGGCTTGGACCCTGAGCCTGCTGCCGGCGTAAACCGACCAGGACTTCCTGTCATGTGCTCCCCTGAGGCTTCTCCTTAGGTGGGACAGGGCGCTACACCCCAAGGACTCTCCCTGGACCAAGGACCGTGAGCCCGGCTGCATTTTGGAGCAGCAGGTGGCAAAGCCGTAGAAGGAAGCAAGGTACATCTTCTTGGCTCCTAGCGCTCCATTGGAAATTTCGGAAGAAGGCGCCATGTATTCGGTTGGCTCTCCTTGTATTGCTCTGGCTTTCTGATTGGTGCGCCTTTCCACACTGCTTACTGATTGGTGCGCCTTTCAACCCTGCTTTTCTTTGGGGGATCTAGTGCCACTTAGGTGGTTACCTGGGTCTGTGAGTCGAAATTGGCTGGAAGTGTGTCTTTTTTACTATGTGGACTGACATGCTTAAAATAGCTGTTTCACTTAATTTTTGTGAGTGCTCCCTCTGGGGCCTAGTCTACTATAGTTAGAATTTACTGGAGTAAGTGATTACAGTAACTACTGTCCCGTCGGCACTTTGCACCGGCTCCCCACCTGCCCCCCCACCCTGGGCGGACACTTGATTTTATATAGGATTTTTTTGGTCTGTCATGACTTAAGTACCCAAAATCCCATTGGCTCCTTATACTATAGTGCCACTATGGGGCAAACAATTGTACTTCCAGTAATCGGCCTGTTTACAAATCTTGCTCTGACTACTTAGCCTTGCTAACTTTGTGTTTCTGGATCAGTGGTATCCCTATCAACCGAGACTACTCCCCTTTTGCCTGCTAGAAAAATCCTCTCTGGGCAATTTTGTTTGGTGCTTCGGCGGTATCCAATTTATACTGCTACCTAGTGCTAGCCTTAGCTTCCTCCTACCGCTGCTAAGGGGCTCTCCTCTAATCACTTGATCTCTTTGAGACCTTCACATTTAAACACTGTCTCTCTCTGCCCATCTGCATTGTCATATGCTAGTCTACGAACTATGACTCTCCTTTTGTCCCAAAATGTACCCCAAACCTAAAATCATGGTTAAATACCGCTTGGGAGGAATAACCCTCATCCTCTTAGCTCTACTCATTATGAATATATTGTCACTCCTGATCCCCTGTGACCACCTTAGCATGATATCTGATACCCAGGATTTTTGCTTCTCCAACATAATTGTTACCAAACACTGGCCGGTAGGCTCCTGGTAATTTATCCTGTATCTAAAGGGCTGTACTTATTATATGCTTCTAGTCCTTGATAAGTGGAGTAGGAGGGTTGTCCATATCCAAACCTTTCACTCAGTCAGGCTCTGTTTCTTAGCCTTTCTTATACTCCTTCTGGCAGGTGATGTTGAGGTCAATCCTGGCCCCCCCCCCCTACTCACTTTTCTGCGGAAGACTTATCTGGAGTATCTAGTAAAGGGCTCTTTGTTGCGCACCTGAATATTAGGAGTCTAACATGCCACAAGGATGAACTTGAGGCGTGGACGAAAGAATATAATCCAGACATCCTTTGCCTTTCTGAAATGTGGCTAAAACCCAGTATACCTGACACTCTCTGCTCAATAGCCAACTATTCCCTGATCCGTAGGGATAGGTCAACAACCAAACGTGGTGGTGGTGTGGCCATCTATCACAAAGATCACCTCAACCTAACAGCTGTCCGTGACCAGGCCTCTCCCACATTATGTGAACACTTATATGTTACTGTTAAATTAGGTGTAAAGAAACTTCATATCGTCTGTGCCTATAACCCCCGTTCTGGTGGATTGGCTGGGTTTCAGGACCTGCTCGACACAACATTTTCTTATGTCAGTCAAAATGAGGTTATAATCCTAGGGGACATTAACCTAAAATGTCTGGGTCTTGCTCATAGCTCCTTGGTATCTGTGGCTACAAGCTGTAACCTACATCAGATGATAACTGACTAGGGCACCAAGTCCAACTAGAACAGGTACCCTTATAGACTGGCTACTTACATACCGGCCTGAACATGTGACCTCAACTGGGATCCTTGCGGATGGTATAACTGGTGCCCCGCCATCTCCACCACCTCATTACATTACCTTCACGAATTTTGGACAATTGGACGAAAAGGCATTCCTTTAGGACATATCATGTGTAGACTGGACTGATATCTATCACACAAACAGTGTAGAAGAGGCTCTACACATCTTTCTCAACAAATTTACTGCTATTCAGTCTAGGCATGCCCCTAAGATCACCAGGAGAGACCGAGGTAAACCAACTAGATGGCTACACAAGGACCTCCTAACTGAATTACGTGAGAGGGACAAACTATGGAAGCGCTTTAAACAAACTGGGCAGCTGGCTGACTTTAACATCTCATAGGGCTCTCAGAAATCTCTGCAAAAGGAAAATAAGAATAGCCAAAAGTAAGTACTGCCGGGACCTGCTTGTGAGCTTGGCGTTGGACTCCAGGAAATTCTGGGCTCGTATCAAGACCTGTCTAGGATCCTCTCAGTCTTACACCCCAACGGATATGATACTAAATGGGGCGCACCGTAATGACCCGAAGACTGTAGCAGATGCTTTAAACCAAATGTTCTCGGATCTGTCCCTGTATACCTCCGCTTTCCCACTGCAGGCCTCTCACCCTCAGTCAAGAGGGTTACACAGGACACCTGGCTCCTCCTCATCCCCCCAAATATCTCTGCATACCCCACTTTTCTACTTTAAGGCTATAACTGCGCAAGAGGTCTTTAAACTCCTTATATCTATGTCTGACAATACTAGTGTAGGTTCGGACCTCCTTGAACCTCATCTGCTCAGACTTGCTACCGCCTGTATAGCTTCTCCATAGGCAAAAATATATACATTATCCCGATCTAGTGGCACTGTTCCAGTCCTTTGGAAAACGGCTTGAATAACTCCTGTCTTCAAAAAAGGGGACAAAAAAGATATCAACAATTCTAGGGACATGGATATGTTGTTCATCCACACTCATTGGCAGGTATCCTTGCCGCTTTAAATCTTGCCGGAAGGTCTTCAAGCTTGCTCCTCCCACCCACCCGGGTGGTATAACTCTCGGCTCCGCCCCATGACGTCAGATCTTCCTTACCGCTTGGAAGCTCAGGTTCCCTCCTTAACGCTCTGCGTTTGTGACTGGTTCCTATTTCTCCGTTTGCGGATTTAAAAATAAATTTTGCAAAAAGACTTCAGTCTTCTATCCCTCGCGGCTGCGATGGACAAATCGACTCCCGGATTTCGGAGATGCCCATGCGGGCAGAAGATGTCTCGGACGGATCCACACTCCACGTGTGTCTACTGCTTAGGCCTTGAGCACGACCCGCGAGCTGCGACCTGTGCTCATCTTTCTCGGCCTCGTCACCGAAGACCGTGCTGCCCGATTGCAACTGGGCGCGTCCCGAGCGTTTCCTCGGTGAAGTCAAGGAGGCCCGGTTGGCGGTGTCGGCGGCGGCGGGTTTCGGCGGATCAGCTTCGAGCGGATGGTCGCCCTCGAAGAGGAGCGGGCAACAGACTTTCTCGGCACTGCATTTATCCCGCCTTCTGGGTTCTTCCTACACGGCTTCTTTTAAGGAGCTTTGTCTGTCCCTCTCCACTAAAGGAGAAGGGCCTGCGTCTGCTGGACCTTATTCTCGGTCCAAAAAGAGGGACAGGGGTAAGTCCCTCCGTCGACGCTCTTGGGAGCGGGAAAGGTCCCTCTCCCCGGGCCGTCGACCGTCGGCTTCGGTCGACCGCTCAGCTTCGGCCACTGGCCTCACGGTGTCCCCGTCAGGTCAGTTGACCGAGACTCCCACCGATGAAGTCGAGATTTTTCTCGACCCATTGGACGGGCTGTCGCCTTTAGCAGCCGAGATTCCCCTCTCCCCGGTTCCCCCGGGAGGAGTTGAGGATCCCGTGGGCTCGCCTGTGCCTCGGTTCGGGCCCTCGGATGGACCATCGAGCCGAAGGAGTGCGGTTCCGGCCGACACCTCCCCACCAACCTCGGAAATTCCGGGACTCTCGGTCTCGGTCTCCGGACCTCTTCGCGGTCCAGCCCGATCCCGTCGCAGGCGGTCGGTCGGCACGCGGTAAAGCGGCGTGCCGCTCGTCCCTATCCTCCCGGATGAGGGAGGCTTGGCGTAAATTACGTCGGCAGTGCGAGGACCTTATGTTGCAACAGCTCCTCCTGGCGGGAATAAGCCGACCCGTCGCCTTCCCGGCCATTAAGTAACTGTCACGGGCAGCCGACACAACCCCTCGACTTATCCGAGGAGCTATACCCAGGCGGTTGTTCGGCCAAAACCAGCTGCTCCACGATTCGGTGGAACCTCCGCCTACAGCCACCAATTGGGGCTCCGACCAGGATTCTCGGTCGGCTAGGGTCTACCCATCGACTGTCAGTTACCCTCACTCCGACCGACCTCGGCAGGTGAAGGGTGGCTCAGGCCAGAGGCAGCTCTTCAGGACTCTTCCGAGTCGAAGATGATTCCTCCTTTTTCTCCAAGCGACTGGATTTGGAGTCTTCAGGAGGTCAGTCAATGGACGATAGCCCGTCGTCCTTCCTAGGACTGCTTCGGCTCATCTCGGAGTCTACCGGGATGGAGCTCGAACCCGTTCCAAGCGGGCCAGGTATCCCTCACGGAGATTCTGGACCGAGGTTCTCCGGCGGAGGCCTTTCCGGTGGCGAGGCCATAGTGGGTCGGCACTGGAGCTTTGGCAGCGCCCTGCTTCCTGCCCTGCCCCGGCCAGGATGGCCAGGAAGTATCACGGTCCCCGGTTCCTTGTCCGGTTTTGAACCCCTCTGCTGAGGGTTGGTTACCAGACAGCGTTTTCCGGCGCCCGGCTCGCGCCAGGATGTGGACAAACCTCCTGACAAGGAGTCCAAGAAATGGACTATGTCGGGCGAAAAGTCTACGCTGCGTCCTCTCTCGGCCTTCGTCAGGCCAGTTCGGCCGTCCTCATGGCACATTTTTCTCATGCCCTGTTGGGCTCCCTGGATGAGGTCATCCCTCATCTTCCCGCCGATCTGCAGACTACGGTTAAGCAGGTGCGGGACCAGGGCAGGGCAGTGGCCAAACAGCAGCTCCAGACTGCTTTGCATATAGGGGACTCATGTGCCAGATCGGTGGCGGCCGCAGTGGCTATGCGTCGGCGGGCTTGGCTGAGGATATCCACCTTTACTTCGGATACCCAGCACAAGTTGGCGGATGTTCCTTTTTTGGGGACTGACCTCTTCGGCCCTGGGGTGGAAGGTCACCTGCAGAGGATCGAGAAGTCCAATGCCACCTTGGACTCTGTCTCTTCCGCTCAGAAGGACAAGGCCGCAAACCACAGCCTAAGCCCTCGTCCTTCCTGCCCCCGGCGCGCCCGGCCCATCAACGTCAGGGCCAGCAGGCTCGGCCTTGGCATCCCAAACCCAAGCCGCCGGCTTCCTCTAACAGGAGGCAGGGAGGAAAGGGCCCAGGAGGTCCCTCGGCCGGTCCCTCCTCCAAGCCTGCCCAGTGACGGGCTGAGGGGTGTCGCCCCCATCCCCGTCACCTTACCCCTGGGTCCCCCCGTGGGGGGACGGCTCCGGCACTTCCGTTCCGCCTGGTCCGCTGTTACCACGGACAGGTGGGTCTTGGAGGTGGTGGGAAGAGGCCTGCCTCTGGAATTCGAGCAGGCACCACCTTCAGAGCCGTCGCCCCTCGGGGGGCTTCGATCCCCAGCCTCACTGGCGGCTCGTCCGAGCCGACATCGCCTCCTCCTCCAGAAGGAGGTGGTAAGAGGTGGTGGACCCTCCTTCAGACCCAGGGTTTGTGTCCAGGTACTTCCTGGTTCCGAAACGGACGGGGGGCTGGCGCCCCATTCTCGACCTACACGACCTAAACAAGTTCCTAAGGTCTCGAACCTTCAGGATGGTCACTCTGGCTCAGATAATACCATCCTTGGGCAGCGTGTGGTTCTGCTCTCTGGACTTGCAGGGCGCGTTTTTCCGTCCCTATCCGTCCGTCTCACCAGAGATTCCTTCGCTTCGGAGGAAGGATCCCTCTTGAGTTCCAAGCCATGCCCTTGGCTTGTCTCCAGCTCCCAGGGTCTTCACCAAATGCATGGCAGTGGTGACAGCATTCCTCGCGGCGCCCGAGGGGTCCGGTGTACCCTTACCTGGACGACTGGCTGATAGCAGCTCCTCCAGGAAGGAGGCGGAGTGGTCCAGAGATCTGGCCCTCCAGGTCTGCTCTCAACTGGGCCTCCTTATCAACGAGGCCAAGTCGGAACTCGAGCGAAGCAGGTGATTCTATTCATCGGGCGCAGCTCGACTCTCTTGAGCCAGAGCGGCTCGGCCGGACAGGGCCGAGGTTCTTTCCTCCTTTGCCCGATCATTTCTGGTTGGGCAATTGCGCCCCCCGGGACTTCCTCGCCTCCTGGGTCTCATGGCGGCCTGCACCAGCGTGGTCCGTTGGGCCGCTGGAACATCGCGTCCCCTTCAGTGGGAGCCGGGCCAGCCAGTGGTCTGGCGCTGCGATCCCTTGGACCAGCTTGTGTCGGTGACACAGGGGATGTGGAACGCTCTCCAGTGGTGGACCGTTCCAGATCATTTGCAGGAGGGCATCCCGTTCGTCCGCCCCGAGCCGACGGTCTCTCTATCGACCGATGCCTCTCTGATGGGTTGGGGTGCCCATCTGGGGGAACACCGGGCTCATGGCCTCTGGTCCCCGCGGGAGTCCCGATGCCACATCAACCTGCTGGAGCTCCGAGCGGTCCGCCTAGCTCTCACCGCCTTTGCTCCGTTCCTCCGGGGTCAAGTGGTCCGAGTCCAGACGGACAATACCACGACCATGTACTATCTAAACCGCCAGGGCGGGACGCGCTCCATGCTTCTATGCAAGGAAGCTCTCCGCATTTGGTCACACCGTGCGCAGCCTGGGGCGATCTCCTAGCCATTCACGTGGCAGGAGCCTCCAACACCCTGGCCGATGCCCTGAGCCGGATAGGGGCTGCATCCCACGAGTGGTCTCTCCTGCCGGAGGTAGTACAGCATCTGTTCTCCTTTGGGCACACCTCAGGTGGACCTGTTTGCCTCCATGGAGAGCACGGCTGAGTCTGTTCCATGCCGCCCCCTCAGCAGGGCTCGCTGCAGGGGATGCCTTCTCGAGGCAATGGACCCCGGGCCTCTTTTCGCCTTTCCCCATTTCCCTTGATCCACAAGGTGCTTCTCAAGGCGAGGAGGGACAAGGCGCAGGTGATTCTGATAGCCCCAGACTGGCCTCGCCAGTTCTGGTACCCAGATCTCCTCAGTCTCAGCTCCAGGACTCGGGCAGCTTCCAGCTCGCCGGACCTGCTCTCAGTCAATCAGGGAAGGTGTTCCATCCGGACCTTCAATCCCTGCACCTGACGGCCTGGTTCCTGGCGGCTAGGTTCCAGGCCTTGGGTCTTTCCGACGGGGTCCTCAATGTAGTTGAGGCGTCCCGTGGGAGTCGACCAGAAAATGCTATGCCTTCAAATGGAAAAGGTTTTCCATTTGGTGTCAGAACAGAGGCTTGGACCCTTCCTCCTGTTCCTTGGCAAGCATCTTGGACTATTTATGGTCCCTTTCTAGTCAAGGGCTTAGGTCGGTGACCCTAAGGGTGCACCTGGCAGCCATCTCTGCTACCGAGGCGGGCGGGAAGCAGTCGAGTGGCGCAGGAGAAGGTGGTCTGGCGCTTTTCAAAGGCCTTGATCCATTTCCTCCAGCGGGAACCCCCACCTCCGTGGGATCTACTGCTGGTACTGGCAAAGCTCATGGGCAAGCCATTGAACCTATGCACAGGTGTGCTCTCTCTCACCTGTGTGGAAGACCGCCTTCTTGGTGGCTATCCGTCAGCCAGAAGGATGGGAGAGCTCCAGGCGCTCCATCGAGTCTCCTTTCCTGGTCTTCCACAGGGACAAAGTTGTCCTCTTGCCACACCCAATTCCTTCCGAAGGTGGTGTCGGAGTTTCACCTTAACCAGGTGTTGACTCTGCGGTGTTCTACCCAATCACACCTCGGAGGCGGAATATAGGCTCCATACTCTGGACCCTAGAAGGGCCGCTTATTATAAGGAGCTGCGGCTGAAATTCGGGAGAGGTTCGCCAGCTGTTTGTCACCTACGCTGAAGCCGCATCTGGCAGACCTGCAGCCAAGCGGACGATAAGCAGGTGGGTAACCTCCTGCATAGATCTCTCATATAAGTTGGCGGGCATGGAGCCTCCCAGAGGATAAGAGCTCATTCTACCCGCCATACTGCTGCAACGGTGGCTGCTTCCAGGGATGTCCCTATCCAGGAAATCTGCAGGCTGCTACCTGGAAGTCAGCAAACACCTTCATTACCCACTACCACATCGACCTTGAGTCACGCCGGGATGCTGGCTTTGGGGCCTCGGTTCTCCAGTCTCTCTTCCCAAGTAAGTATTGGGGGTGTCGTTTTGCCTCCCTCCTCCGGAGAACTGCTAGAGTCTGCCAATGAGTGTGGATGAACAACATATCCATGTCCTAGAATACAGGTTACTCACCTGTAACAGGAGTTCTAGGAATGGTATATGTTGTTCATCCCTACATTTTCCCATCCTCGGCCGATAGCAACCTGTGAGCTTCAGCGGGCAGATCTGGCGTCATGGGGCGGAGCCGAGGTTATACCACCGGGTGGGTGGGAGGAGCAAGCTTGAAGACCTTCCGGCAAGATTTAAAGCGGCAAGGATACCTGCCAATGAGTGTGGATGAACAACATATACCATTCCTAGAACTCCTGTTACAGGTGAGTAACCTGTATTTACTGACCCATAGCTATTCTCTCAGTCTTGTCCAAATTACTTGAGAAGGTTGTCGCCACCCAAACACTGGACTTCCTTTCAAAATGGGGTATTCTCTCCGGGTATTTTTACCGGAAAAAACATAGCATGTCCACTGCACTGCTAAAAAAAAAAGATATTCTCTCAAACATGGATTCTGGTAGACTTACTGGTGATGTTTTCATAGACCTACTAAAGCCTTTGACCTCGCGGACCACCCCCTACTTCTATCCTGCCTGCACAACCTGGGTTTCTCCACTCCGGTTGTACACTGGTTTAGCAGCTATTTATCCGACAGGTCACAAGCAGTTAAATTCAACTGCGCTATATCTGCGGTTGCATCAGTAAATGTGGGCGTGCCTCAAGGCTCTATCCTAGGGCCTCTCCTCTTCTCTCTCTTTGTAAATAATGTCCGTAGTGCACTGCAAAGCTGCTCATATCTCTTGTACGTAGATGATCTTATTTATCCCAGTGATAACATAGTGGAAAATTTAAACTCTGCCCTCTCAACTGATTTCAGAAATGTCCAGAACTGGCTGTATGAGCATAACTAGTTCTAAATGCTAAGAAAGTGAAGGTCATGCTCCTAGGCTTGGACCCTAAACTCCAAAACTGTCCATCCTCCATTACGGTACATGACCTAGAAGGTACTAAACTCGAAACTGTCACATCTTTTAATTATCTCGGGGTCTTGCTCAATCAATCCCTTGATCTTAGCCTGCACATTCAATCTACCTGCAAGACAGTAAACTGCAAACTGGGTGCTGCGTACAAGTCTGGTTACATGCCAACGCCATCTGCTAAACAGGCCATTGCCAGAGGAATACTACCTTCCCTAACCTGTTGTGCCCCCATCCTTGCTGGTGCTCAGAAAACTGCTCTCCAGAAATGGGATGTCTCATACAATAACATATGTCGATATGCGTCCTCCTCCTCACGACTATAGCACCGCTGTCAAACAATTGATTTTTTTTTATATACTTTATTTTTATTCATTCATCATAGACATGACATCTGTTAAAATCACATAGCAAACAGACCAACTACCATCAGGCAGAATGACTTTGGGGAGATAACTCCTTTAATCAAAGGTTAACATTTGCATCTGCTACATATTGTTACATCATCAGGGGAATTATAGATTTAAAATAGTCCAGTGAACAAAGCCAAGTTTATGCTGTGTAAACAAGCCCATGAGCTTCATGGCAGTTCCTTCATGCAGTAGGATTGTCCAGCAACTCCAGTCCAAAGCAATACAGCGCCCCATTTGGAACAATTGTGGCCATGCATTTTGTCTAAATGTAAAAAACTTTCAATATGATTTTCATGCAGCAGGTTTTTTCAAATTATAAAAATAAATTACTGCCTCCAACCACGTCCCCCGCACTCTATTCTTAAAGGAGCACCTCTTCCTAAGTCTAATAGGCAATCTTCAGGAAAATAAAACCCATCTAAGAAGACATTTCATTTAATATTTAACCCTTGAAAAACAACAACTTTCAACTTGAGATGTGTTTACAAATCTGTTAAAATAAGTCATAACCCCATAACAGTAGTTCAGCTCACTACCAGACGTGATCAGTAAACTTAACGTCCTGTGTCATATTTAGAATAGGCTTGCATCTCCTTCAATTCCACTCCGGGTACATACTAATCTTCAGAGTCACCCTCATGAGTACGGGATTCAGCTGCTCTTCGGTCGGCCCATTTCCCAGCTTCCACAGGATCTGTAAAAATATAAGTTTTACTGCTGTGCACAATCTGGAGCCATGCTGGGAAAATAATAGAATGTGGCACTCCTAGGTCCCGTAGAGCCCTCCAAACTCCATCAAATTTCTTTCAGCATTGCCTTGTGGCATAACTAATGTCGGGGAAAATGTGGAGTAAGTTTTCATCTTGAGTCAAGGGAGCTGCGCGACAGGCATGATGAAGGATCTTATCCCTCACCCCGACAGCGGAGGTGATTAACATCAAGGTCCTGGGTTCCTCAGAATTTTGTGGGCGACCTCTGGGCGTGATCTGGTAGACCACCTGGATCTCCCACTGCCCATTGGAGCCTTCTGGTGGTAACTGGCTGGTAAGCCAATCGAAAATAAACATGATTGGGTGGTCACCTTCAGACCCCTCTGATAGCCATAGTATTCGAATATTTGCTGACCAGCTCTAATTTTCAAGAGCTTCCAGTCTGGCCCTTAGGTGTTGATTTTCTTTCACCATGAGGGTGTATGTATCCAAGGAGGTCTCTACTTGTTTATACATTTCTTTCATTTCTCCCTTCAACCCATCCACAGTGGTATCTAGGACCACCACTCTACCATTAGTCATCAGCCTTTTGAAATTCAAGTTTATTGATTTTAACAGAACAAAAGTAAACCAAAGCCATTACATAGGTTATGCCAGATATCCATACATGGTATAAAAAAAAAAAAAAAAACATACCCCCACCCCCCCACCACCCCCCCCCCTAAAGTGTGCCACATAACAGTGTAACTAATATTGTTAACAAGTTCATACAAGTCTCGAAACTTTAGACCTGCCTTCAGGATCCAAAAGAATAAGTTTGAAAGATGAACAGAAGGAAGAGACCACTGTGGGCATCAGCAAGGAAGCCAGGAGATCATTGGTGTAAATATAACGCATATAAATTACCCCATTTTTTTATAAAACAGGTCCATGCGGTTGCGCGAACTGGCTATCAACCTTTCCATGTTAAAAAAGGCAGAGAGCTCAGTCAACCATTCAGAATAAGTCAGGGTCAGTTGATCGGTCCAATGCTTAAGAACTAATTTCTTGACCGCAATGGACACAAGGGCGATGTGATATCAGCGTTCTCGACAGTCTATGCCAGAATAATCCCCTAAAATACAAATTTCAGGAGTAAAATAGTTGGTGAGACCAAGTAGGGGTCCAAATTGTCTTGGATAGCGGACCACAAAGGGCAACCTTATTGCAATACCAGAAAATATAGGGATTCCCTCACTGTGTGAGCATCTAGAACAGAGGAAAGAGTAAGTTTTTAAGCTGAAAAGTTTCTTAGGGTATAGTACATATTATTCAAAATATAATATTGGGTAAGTCTAAACCTGTCTTGGGTATGGTATTTATGCAAGTCTTTCCAAATATGTGACCAGTTGAGGGCGGAATAAGGGAGTAAGGAAAGCCAGATACTAGAGCCTGTGGTGGGTTTCGGAAATTTATAATCCAGTAGAAAAGAATATATTAACGAGATGGAATGTGGTTTAGAAGCAAGAGTAAAAATATGAGAAAGAAAGGGGTGAACCTTGGGTTCTCTAAACTGTGTACCAAATTTCGCAGCAATAAGGTGCCTTAATTGATAAACTTTAAAAATCTTATTATTGGGAATGCCGAATTTGGTTAGGATATCAGAAGATGATATGAGGGATCCTTGATCGTAATAATGTTCCAGTTTAGTTTCTTTAATTTGTGGGAGCCATTCAGAAGCAATCATCGAGTTGCCCAGCTTAATGTTGGGGTTAAAGATGATAGGCTGAGCCAGGTCTAATTTAGGAGAAATTCTGAGAAAGTATAAACATTAAAAGAGATTTAAGGGATGTGAGAATTGTTTGGTCTGTTATCCACTCTAAAGCTCAAGTGGGAGTATAGAATATGGCATAGGATCCACTTTAGACTCGGAAAGGATCAATTTCTCGATTTGGAGCCAAATCGGGGAAGAGGGATCAGAATGGGTTGGGAACCACCTACCTAATTTGGAGAGATGGGCAGCCCAGTAATACAGTAAGAGGTTGGGAAGTCTAAGACCCCCTTTATCCCTGGGGAGAGATAATTTAAGAAATGAGCGCCGGACTGCTTTCCCTCGCCAGACAAACTTTGAAAAAATTGCGTGAAACTGCTGCAGATAAGAAAGCGGCAACCAAAGATCCAATAAATTGAGAGGATAGAAGATATGGGGAAGGATATTCATTTTAATAATATTAATCCTACCCCAGATGGAAATAGGAAGGGTGGACCATCTTAACAAGTCTTGCTGAATATGGGTCTTGAGATTATCCAAATTGAGTTTTCTGAGTAGGAAAGGGTCTGAGGTAAAGTGAATGCCTAGATATTTAATCGACTTGGGGGACCATCTCATGCCAAATTTAATAGGATCATGCTTATATGTATAGGTGTTTAAAGGGAATATTTCAGACTTAGATATATTCAATTTATACTGGGAAAGGTTACCGTACTGATTAATGAGATGCAGTGCGTGTCCAAGGGAAGTAGCGGGATGAGTAACATGCAAAAGTATATCATCAGTGTAAGCTGAGAGGACTAACTTACGTTGATGCACCAAACAGCCTTGAATAAGTGGGGAGGACTTAAGTTTAATCAGGAGGGGCTCGAGGTATAGATTGAAAAGAAAGGGTGAAAGAGGACAGCCTTGTCTGGTACCGGTGTGAAGCTGGATCAGTGAGGAGAAAACCCCATTACAATATATCTTGGCCGAGGGGGAGTTGTATAGAACCTGGATCCATTTGAGAAAAGAGCTTGGAAAGCCCGTCGTGGCCATCGTAGCCCAGAGAAAAGACCAATCCACTTTATCGAATGCTTTCTCTGCGTCTAGTGAAATTAGGGCCATTGGGAGTTGGGATGATAGGGCAGAGTGAGAAATGTGAGAGAGGGTTCTGAGGTGGTCTGATGGGGAACGAGAGTGCACAAATCCGACCTGCTCTGGGCTAAGGAGATAGGTCCAGATTTTCTTAATCCGTTCGGCCAGGACCTTAGAGAGAATTTTCATGTCACAATTTTGGAGAGATATGGGTCGGTAGCTCGCCGGATCGGTGGGAATTTTGTCCGGTTTGAGAATTAGGATGATGGTGGCCTCAAGAAGTGTGGGATCCACGGTGGTGGAAGAGAAAAGATAATGGTATAGTTTAAGGAGTAGAGGGGCAAGCTCCTTGGAAAAAACTTATAAAAGTTTGAGGGAAACCCGTCTGGACCGGGTGCCTTATCAGGAGTCATGGAGGCAATGACTTCTTCTATTTCAGAGAGGGAGATGGGGTCGGTCAGGGTGTCTTTATGGGAGGGCAGAAGTTGAGGAATGTCAAGATCTGTTAAATAGGCTGAGATGTCCGAGAAAGAGGCTGGAGAAGGAGGTGCACAATAGAGGTTCTTACAGTAATTCTCAAAAATCTGGGCAATTTCTCTAGGGGAAGTTTTAATGGAACCAGCAGGGTATTGCAAGGCCGGGATTATTCTGGAACCTTCTAGTGTACGAAGCCTTAAAGCCAAAAGCCTTCCGGCCTTCTCACCATGCTCAGTATATTTGGCTTGAGTCTTAAAGAGGCAGTATTCAGCTTTTTCCTTAAGAAGGTCAGCATATTAATTTTTGACCGCCAAGAGGGCCTCGAAGGACGACAAAGGAGAGGAAGGGAGATAGGAGCTTTCCAGCTCCTTAATTTTGTTCATTAGTAGGGAAGCCCGAGATTGCCGGGCTCTTTTCCTCGCTGAGGCAAGTTTAATTAATTCACCTCTAAGATAGCATTTTAGAGAGCACCAGATAATGTCAAATCTTGAGGTGGATCCGAGATTATTCTCCAGAAAAAGGGAAATAAGGGACCTGATTTGGGACACTGTTTGAGGATCCTGAAGGAGTTGGGTATTAAGCTTCCAGATAGTGTCCCTATGGAAATTAGGGTCAGGGGAAATTTTTACCCAAACAATTGCGTGATCAGAGAGCACGATCGGCTCAATACCAGATTGAAGGAGGGCAGGAAAAAGGGTTTTGCTAACCAGAAAATAGTCTATTCTAGACCAGGATCCATGGGGTTGAGAAAAAAAAGAAAAGGATCGAAGGGAAGGATTGGAGAGACGCTAGGGGTCACATAGCCCTAATATGTGCAAAAAATCTAATAGGGACCTTTGAACCGGAGTAAGCGACTGGCTTGATTGAGGATCTTTGTCTAATAGAAAAGATGGAGGGACGTTCCAGTCCCCACCTAGTATGAGCTGGGAGGGAAGTAGGGTACTGATTTTGTCTGCTAGGGTCATAAAAAATTCAGAGCTACCCACTATTGGACTGTAAACTGAGCCCAAAACCATAGCACCACCATTAAGGGAACCCTTGATTAGTATATATCTACCTTCTGGGTCCGCTATCATTGTGTTTACCAGGAACATGACGTATTTTTTAATGAGTATGGCGACCCCCCTACTAGAATTAGACCCACTTGTGACAAACACCTGCGAAAAACCAGATCGAAACAGCCATTTGGCCTCTGAATTGATTAAATGGGTTTCCTGTAAAAGTAAAATATCCGTCTGAAATAAATCGCAATGGTTAAATACTTGAGACCTCTTGACTCTCTCCCTGAGCCCACGCACATTCCATGATGCAATTTTAGCGGTGCTTATAGCCATTTCAGGTACAGAGTAAAAGGAAGGCAGGTACTGGAATAACCATACATAGACCAAAAGAGAAGGCACACTTGAGACCCAAACCCCCAACCCACTGTAGTCTGCCAAGAGGAGATTACCAAAAATAGTAATAACCTAAGCAAATAGAACAGACCTGAATTAGGACAATACAGTTGAAAAGGCAGACAAGCGGGCCCACCCCCCGCCCCACCCCTAATAACACCCCTAAGCAAAACAAGCCAACTGTATACATCCTGGTGCCTGGCCTGAACGTTTGTAGAGTAAGAGCAACCACAACAAAGGCCTGGGGACCAGATCCCAGTTGCAAACCCAGAGAACTGTGAGCTATAGGGATCCTGCAGAGTAGGGGATGACCAGAACACCAGAAACCACAAGAAAAAAAGAAGATTCCCCAACCAAACCGGAAAAACTGGAGAGGATCCTATATAAGGGACTGGGTTTGCAGACCCCCGTTCCATAAGCTCGCAATGCAACTTACCACAGTCACAAAGGGCTCAGGAGTAATCTCCCCATCAACAAAACATCATGAATTGAACTGGGAACTGCGAAACCACAGAAAGAGACACAAATACTTCCAAAAAGAAACGGAGACCCGAGAAAGGGGGTTTACTCACCACCTAGACTGGGTGAAGGGAAAAGGGCAGGAGACTGGCAGAATGGGTCGCGAGATAGAAGTATTACCTCATCCAAATCAAATTGTTTCCTGGGGGAACTTTCTCGGGGATGGGACCAAGTAGGTCCCTCACGCAAAACAGCACGCTGAAATCAGCAACCGCCCCAGATTGGTTCCGGGTAACTAATGGGAGCTTAGCGGCATCGGGCCCAACCTAATTCCTCCGCCTAACCGCCAAAGGTCCCCTGGCCACCACAGCGACCTGAAAGCTGCCAGTCAGGTAAGGCTAATTAACAACTAAGAAAGGATCAGCAAAGGTACCAAAATCAATCGGAAAAAAAAAACAAAATAAGGTCACGCCTGTAAGCTAAAACAGGGAGTAAGAGTTCAGCCATTTGCTTTAAAAAAGTTAGGAAGTTTGACAGAAAGGTCCTTATAGGCCAAGTCCGGAGATTCATAACTTTGGGAGCTGTCACCAACGGTAACCCTGAGGGTAGCAGGATACAACATACGGAATGGAATGCCCGCCGCAATTAACTTCTGGACAGCAGGGTGAAATGCAGCTCTCTTCATCCTGGTTTCCTTAGGGAGATCCTGAGCAAAACGTAGCTTGGCCGACCCCCACGTAATGGATTGCAGCTCTCGAGATTTGGTAAAAACATGCTGCCTTTCGATGTAGCTGAGGAACTTCATAATTATTGGCCGTGGGGGAGAGCCCGATGGAGGTCTGGGTCTTAAAGATCTGTGCGCTCTCTCCAAGTGATAGTGGGGATTAAGAGGTGAAGGGCCCACTGTTTTGGTTAAAAATTTCTGCAGAAAGGCGATGAGGTCCGATCCCTCCTCGAACTCCGGCAAACCCAGGAGGAGTAAATTGTTTCTCCGGTTACGACCTTCCAGGTCTTCTGTTTTTAATTGCAGCTTCTTAACTTGCTGATTTAGAGTGGACAGCTCCGATTCTGCGTTAGTTTTCCACTGTTCTAGGGAATAAATTCTTGCCTCCGAGTCAGACACTCTCGTAGTGAGAGAGGAGAGGTCTTCCCGAATGGTTTTAAGATCTGAAGTGATAGTCTGCAAAACGTCCTTCAGTGGAGCTAACTCTTGCAGGAATTTCTCCTCGGTGAGGGGATTAGACGGCTGAACCTTATCCCCCATTCTATCAGAGGCAGAACCAGATTGATTCCTCGGTTTTTTAGGCAGCTTTTCCGGAGTCGCAGGTGGCGTGTGTCTGATTGCGGCCTGCTTTTTCTCCGCCTCCATCCCCTTACAAATCTGAGGATTATGATGAAAGAAACACCCTGAGGCCAATAGGCGGAGTATAGACGTTCTAATAAGAAATAAATTGCAGAGATATTATGTCTCGAAATCGCAGATTAAAGCGAATAAGTTGATGGGAGGAGAGAGCTCCAAGCCCCTGCTGCTGCTCAGCAAGCCAACATCACGTGACTCTCGTCATCAGCCTTTTGGTTGAGAAAGGTCACAGAAGCAATCAGTAACTGAAGCTTATGCCCCAAAGTTCCAGTAGTCTCATTAGAGCTGGATGTTTCGTCAGCCTGCGTGGTGTCCTCTGATCGCAAGGCCCCGGCAACTCCTTTACTTTTCCCTGCTTCTCTGATTGATTTATCCTTCTTCAGATTGCCCATTTTAGCTAATTTGAGGTTGGTCTTTCTGCTGGTGCTATCGATTTTTTCAATTTCCTGGGGTGGAAAAAGTAGGATTAAGGCAGATCATTTAATCCCAATATTGGAGCTGGTGAAAAGTGCTGCTCGCTGCTCAGGCTCCATAGCGTCCCCTCCGACAATTGCTTTTGATATATACCTGATTCATGTAATACAGAAAGATACCACAAATTGATACAAATATTAAAGAAAAAATACATAAAAAGGAGCAGGGGAAACAAGGAAAAGATTTAAACAAACGGATATGTGGCTCAAAACAATGCATAATAACAAGTACTGTAGTGAGACTAACTCTGTGCCTCATGTCACCAGTTTCATAAATGCATCACTGTACTTGCAGAAAAAAAGGAGATATGAACAAATGCACTGCAAAATTCGTCATATACAGAGAGTACTCATAAGACAAGCACCAACTCAATGTTATTGTTAAGGGCCCCCTACCTTCAGTGGCACCCAACTTAAAAATCCAGTGCCCCTTCTGCCTGGAAATTGTTCAGACCAGATCCCCACCTCTAGGTCCCACACACACTTTTTCAAGCCCCAAGAGTCCCTCACTATTGCTTGACAAGTGCAATCGGTGTGCTGGATTGAGCTGCCCCTGAGACTATAATTTTATGCTAATTAGAGAACTTTAGAATGAAATTCAAAACTCTGTTGTGGTCACACGCTCCCCTGCCTTCTAATGGCATATTTATTTCTCTGCCTGAGAGGGTGCATCGCCCTGAAGTTGCTCTTCAAAGTGCCAACGTTTTTTGGTTTATTTTATTTTTTATTTGTGTGCGTTTCTTTTAGTCATTTTTCAATATTCTGCATTAGTGTAGGGTATTTTATTTAGCTGGTGTGCGTTTTTTATCGGTTCTCTAGCAGTTCCAGGGAACTGAGAATAATTTGTTTAATTGCGGTTTCCAATTTGCGTAACTGTAAGTTTAAACTTCTGTTTTTGAACACATTTTTTTTATTTCCTTGTACGGATTTCTTTGGTTTCTGCTTAACTTTTTTTTTTTTTTTTTAAACTTTATATTTATTGCATTTAATAAATACAATACAAAGTAACATTCTTTTGCCAGACATCAGTACAGTATTTAGGATCCATCAAATGGATACGGTTCAAATAATCTGGGCAATTAACAGTTAGGCATATGAGGGAAGTCCATACAGAAGTTATAAAGTATATAATGTAGTACGAATGGCTGCACCCTACAGAACTTAGGTGGTCAGTTTAAAATTATAGAAACATTCTATCATGTGTTTACCTCATCAAAAACGTTGATATGACCCCTTTCCTGAAATGCTTGAAACCCAAACATATTTTAGCATTCACCACTAACTCCCAAAACAGCTGGGAAACAGTTGACTGTTTATTTTTCTTTAGCCAAATTAACTTGCACCACTGCCACTTAGTGGAAACTGGATAGCGTCTCTTTTACCAGACCATAATCTCTCCAGTGTCTTTCAAGTTGTCACCTCTGACTCGTCGGAGCTGTGGTCTTCTGTTCTGGACCCTTGAGCAGCCTCAAACTCCCGCTGTATGAGCTCCATCCTCTTCCCTGCCTCCGCTGGGTCTGTAAATTGAAAAGTGTGACCGCCATAAAAGATTCTTAGCTGTGCCGGCTTCATCAGGGAGTGCACCACTCCCAGACCCCTCAGCTTTGCGCAGACCTCATCAAACTGTTTGCGCCTGGTTCTGGTGGCATATGATAGATCAGGGAAGACGTGGACTGTTTGGCCATCACAATTCAAGTGCTTCGCCATTCGAGCTGCCTGCAGAAAACAACCTCTAGTTGACACCCCGTCTGAAACCAAGAGTATGGTTCGCGGTAAGTCCTTCTGTGCACTTGCCGATCGCGGGGAGATTCTATAGGCCTGAAGAAAATGTTGTTCCCATTCCTGTTCCAAATGCAAAGCCCTGGGCAGCCAGGCTTTTACAAAAGTAAAAGGGTCAGGGTCATCTTTGTTCTCCCAGTTTCTCCACAATCCGAAGATTGGAAGCACACTGAGCATTTTCTAACGCTTCCAGTCGGTACCTGAGTAGTGGGTTTTCCTGCATTCGTTTTGTAGTTACAGAAGGGGCTTTATTTGCTTGGGTCTCTGCAGATGTGGCTGTTTTGGTTGCCACCTCAGTCTTAACTTCTTGTTCCCCTATGTGCTGCAGAATAGTTCCACGTTTTGCATCGATGGCCTGCATTGACAGCTGCAGCGCTTTCCAAGGGGGATCAGGAGCTGTACTTGTTGTCGCTGTCATTGGGGCTTGTTGCTCCATCGATGGTGGTATTTTCAATCCACCTGGTACCCCTTTATTAGAGTGGTCCATCGCTCAAAATTTCTGCTCTGTACTCCTCAGGTATTACTCTAGCTGGTAGTGACAAAGCCAAACATAATTTTAAACTTTAAGCAGTTGTTTTAAGACTTTAAATTCGCTGTTTGTAAGGAGCAGTGGAAAAATGCTTCCACTTCGTAGATGTGCTCTCTAGTGCCCCCCTTGACTATTTTTTTGTTATTTTTCTCCCGGTTCCAAATGGGAACCAAACTGATAACGTTTTGCCTCGTTTAATTAAGTAACCGCACCTACTTTTGTTCTTTTGGGCTGTCAGTGATTGGCATGTCTGACAAACCCAAGAAAAGGACAGGACCCACAGGTTTTAAAAATTGCATTCAGTGCTTTAAACACCTGTCTAAGGCAGACTGCCACGAGTTGTGTTTTTCCTGTTTTCGGTCCTGATCATGATTTTTCCAGCTGTGAGCTTTGCAGCAGGTTTTACCCCAAAACATTAAAAAAGCGGGCCAAAAAACTTAGGAAATTATGGCCTCACAGTCTGCCTTCTTCTCTTCACAACCTGGCTCTGAGGAGAGTTGGGTTCTGCAACAGAAGCAGAACAGCGCTGCTGAAGGGGACTCTGAGGTCAGGGTGTTAGACAGGGAGATCCCTGAGTCTACCAAGACAAAAAGATCTACTGAGCAGGCATCCAAATTGGTGCCTGACAGGAAAAAGCAGAAAGAAAAACATGTCGCTGCCTTTCCAGCTGAAGAAGTAAGGGAGATGTCAGTGAACAGAAACAGAATGCCCTCGGCTAAGGACATGGCTAAGACTTGGCAATTTTTCCAGGTTTTTCAAACCATGGGAGCCTTTACGGTCATGAAAGCCCCCGCTCCCCAGGTTCCACAACCTGTAGCAAAGTCTGTGGTGGAGGAGGGTGATAAGTTTTATGAAGAAGAGGAGGAGGATGAACCCATAGAGCCTGAAGGCTCACCGGTTGAGGAATTCAGCTCCTCTCCCAGGGCCTCAGAGTTCTCCTCTCACTACTCCTTTGTGAGGCAGATGGTAAGCACTCTCAGTCTATCTCCTCAGGAGACAGACGAGGATGAGGTGTAATTTTTGGATATGATGTGCCTAACTCCCACAGAGAGGGTGTTCCTGCTCATACATAAGTAATTGAAGAAAGCCACTATGAAAATCCTAGTGGCCCCCACTTCAGCAGCTTATATAGACAAGAGGACAGAAAAGAGATACCAGCTGGATAGGCAGGGTTCTGAGTACCTCTACACCACCCTGACCATGAAGCAGTGGTGCAAACTGCTGCCTGTGACAAGGCCAAGATTCCACTTTTCTTTCAACCCCCAGAGAGGGATTCCAGGAAACTGGATGGCATGGGCAGAAAAGTTTATACTGTAGCCTCCCTTTTGCTGAGATAGGCAGTCCTTTTTAGGGACGTGGATATGATGTTCTAGCCACACTTTCTGGCAGTGTTGTTTCTCTTTAAGATGTGCCAGAAAGTCTTCAAGCTGGCTCCTCCCACCCATCTGGGTGGTAACTCCCTTGGCTCCGCCCCATGATGCCAGATCTTTTTTCCACTGGGAGAAGCAGGTTCCCTCCTTACCACTCCTGCATTGAGTAGGCCCTACTGCTTAAATTTTTAAGAATTACTTCCAAACCAACTCTGACGAGTTTCGTCTGCAACTCTGTCTTTGATTGCGATTGACGATAAATCCTCTCCTGGGTTCCGCCAGTGCTCTTGCGGGCAGAGAATGTCCAGGACCGATCCGAACACCACGTGCGTCTTCTACCTGGGGCACGACCATGATCCCCAGGCCTGCGACTTTTGCCGCTTGTTTCACCTGACCGTCCTGGAGGACCATCTAGCCCACCTGAAACTGGGCTACCCAGTGAAATAGAACCCGCTGGTCAAATCCAACGATGCATATTGGGTGGTCTCCTCGGTTGCGGGGTCTGCCGAGCAGCTTGCGACCTTCTAAGAAGAGCCGGCCCAGGTCGCGGCCCATTCCTCCTCTGCTTCTGCCTTAGTGTTGCTTCAGCTGGGCACGACTTTTCCGGACTCCTTCAAGGACTTGTGCCAGTCTCTGCCAACCTTCGGTCAGGGACCCACCAGCAAATCTAAATCTAAAAAAGGATCGAGGAAAGAAAAGACTCATCAGTCGTGGGATCGGGATCACTCTTGGTTGGGGCCTCGAGATACCCGCGCTTCTCCGGATTTGACTTCGGTCGAATCCTTGGCCTTGGTCACTGGCTCCACGGTAACACCATCGAGCCTGTCAGCCAAGACGCTGGTCGAAGTTCCAACAGAGATTTTTCTTGCGCTGACCGACCAGTTGTCAACAAAGAAGCTGATACTTCCCTGTCTAGGATCCCGGTCCTGACGCAGACCGATGGAGGGACAGATCAGGCTGCTGACCCGCCATCTCTGGTCCCTGACCAGGAGGAGCCTCTGCAATCACTGACTCCCAACAGAGCCCCGCCACCAGTCCCCCTGGTGGCCGAGGTCTTGGTCTTCTTCCCATGGGTCGAGCCGGTCCCACCGTCATAGTCACTACCGCTCTCAGAACCACGGGAAGTGTCGCTGCTATTCTTCGTCCTCGGGTGAGGAGAGGCTTCGGCACAAGTTGCATCAACGCTGCGAGGACTTGATGTGGCAACAGTTGGTCTTTACCGGCACCAGACCGACCACGGTTTCTACGCCAGTCATCACCTATCTGTCACCCGAAAGGATAACGGTGACTCCGCTGACTGAACTGATTAAGACAGTCCTGACTTGGCCAACTCCAGCTTCTCCGTTGATTGTGGTGGAACTGCCACCTAAATAGCCAACGGTTGGTGCTTCGACTAAGAAGTCTCAGCTGGCCAGTGGGCTTCCCCATTGGCTGTTGGTTGCCATCAACCCCCTGACCATCCACAGAGGGTCAGTGGGGACTCTGGTGGTTGACAGCTCTTTAACGACTCTTCGGAGTCTGCGGGTTCCTCCCTGAGCTCCCGTCTGGTCAACGTGGAGTCCATGGGGGGAATCTCTCGATGGAAGAAAGGTTCATCCTCTTTCATGGGCCTCCTCCGTTTGAACTCTGAGTCGATGGGTATGAAGATGGAGCCTATCCAGAAATGGGCTTGTTACCCGTTGACCGATATCTTCGACCAGGGAGACTTTCCGATGGAGGCTTTCCCGGTGGCAGAGGCCATGCTTGGCCCTTCCCTGGAGCTCTGGCAGTGTCCCGCTTCCTGACCTGCACCTTCAGCCCGGATGGCCCGCAAGTATGCGTTACCAACCGGATCCCTTTCAGGATTCACAGAGCACCCTTTGGTCGAGGGGCTGGTGGCCAACTCTGTGTTCCGGTACTCTGACAACACCAGGGATGTTGACAAGCCACCTGATAAGAGTCCAAGAAGCTGGACCATGTGGAGAAGGTCTATGCATAAGAAGGTCTTTGCTGCCTCCTCGCTTGGCCTCTACCAGGTGAGCTTTGCCCTCCCTGTGGCCCACTTCTTCCATGCCCTGCTGGGCACTTTAGATGTGGTGCTTCCTTATCTGCCTGCAGACCTTCATGCCATAGTCAAACAGGTCCAAGACCAGGGCCGGGCTGTGGCCAAACCGCTCCATACTGCCATGGATATCTGGGACTCCTGTGCCTACGGCGGCCTCAGTGACCATGCGCCACAGGGCTTGGCTGAGGATCTTCCCAGCAGACACTCAGCACAGGCTGGCAGATGTCCCTTTTCTGGGCACTGACCTGTTTGGGCCCCGGGGTCGAGGGTCACCTCACACGCTTCGAGAATTCCAATGCGACACCTGCCCAGAAGGACCCCAAGGGCTCCAAGCAGTATCAGAGACGGAAGCCCTTTCGGTCCACCTCCATTCCCGCGGTGAAGCAAGCCCAGCAACCGGCTGGGCAGCAGGCTTGGGCCTGGTGACCTTGCCCAAGTATGTGGCCTTGGTTCTCCATAAGCCAGGAGGGAGAGGCTCCAGTGGCCCCTCAGCTGGGCCCTCCTCCTCCTCCAAGCCTGCTCAGTGAAGGGATAAGGGGTGCCTCCCTCGGGTCCTCCCATGGGGGGGCTGTCTCCGCCATTTCCTTTCCGCCTGGTCCGCTGTCACCACGGACAGGTGGGTCTTCGAGGTGGTGGGTCAGGGTCTGCTTCTGGAATTCAAGAAGTACCCTCCTTGCCGAGCCCACTCCCCACGGGAGGAATTGGTATCTGCAGACATTCTGTCAGCTCTCAGAGACAATGTAGCCCAGCTCCTCTGCAAGGAGGTCATGGTTCCTGTCGCGGATCCTCTGGAACACCCATATTTGTCTCCAGGTACTTCCTGGTGCCAAAACGGACAGGGGGTTGATGTCCCATTCTAGATCCGCACGACCTGAACAGGTTTCTCAAGTCGCGCACCTTCAGGTTGGTAACTCTGTCTCAGATCATACTATCTCTAGAACAAAACATGGTTTTGCTCCCTGGATCTTCAGAATGTGTTCCTTCATGTTCTTATCTGTCCATCTCACCAAAGGTTCCTCTGCTTTCGAGCCGAGGAAACCCTCTACAAGTTCCAGGCCATGCGATTTGGCCTGTTCTCAGCCCCCAGGTTCTTTACCAAGTGCATCGCAGTGGTTGCAGATTTCCTGAGGCACTGAGGGGTCCTGGTTTACCCCTGCCTGGATGACTGGCAGATAGCCGGCCCCTCTAGGCAGGAGGTGGGGTGGTCCAGGGGACCTGGCCTTCCAGACCTATGTCAGGCTTGTGAATTCCAAAATCCTCTGCACTCAAAGATGACTCAAACAGCTGCTAAAATTGAATAATTTGTCCTTTTTTTTATTTTCAGGACACACAGCATAAATTCATTTGTGCACTGATGAAGCCCAGCGCTTTGCCTCTCTCCGAGGCTTCCAAGGGGCTCTATGTCAGACTTGGCCTCCTTCTCAACGAGACCAAGTCAGAACTCATACCCTTGCAGGTGATCAGTTTCATTGGGGTGGAGCTCAACTCTTGCAGAGCCAGAGCCTGGCTCCTGGCAGACAGGGTGATGGCTCTCCTCCTTTTCATGAACATTTCGGGTTGGGCAATTGTGCCCTGCCTGGGACTTTCTGCGCCTGCTGGGCTACATGGCAGCCTGTACCGGCATGGTCCATTGTTGGACCTGTTGGAGAATGCTCTCCCTGCAGCGGGAGCTGGCCAGCCAGTGGTGTCAGTGCAAGGGTCACCTCGACCAGCTGGTCAGTGTGACCCAGCGGATGTGTGATGACATCCAGTGGTGGTTAGTCCCAGTACACCTGCAGGAAGGGATCCTGTTTGTCCGCCCAGAGCTGACGGTCATCCTGACGACCGATGCCTCACTCATGGGCTGGGGTGCCACCTGGGGGAACACAGAGTCCATGGGCTCTGGACCCCCGAGGAGTCCCAATGCCACATCAGCTTACTGGAGCTCCGGGCAGTTCAGCTGGCACCAACTGCATTCGCTCTGCACATTTGGGGTCTGGTGGTCCAAGTTCAGACAGACAACACCACGACCATGTACTACCTCAACAAGCAGGGCAGGGCGCACTCCCTGCCCTTGTGCAGGGAAGCTCTCCATGTTTGGACCCTCATGCATAGCCTAGAGGCAGATCTCCTAGCCATCCATATGGCAAGAGCCTCCAGTCAGCTGGCGGATGCCCTCAGCCAGGTGGGTGAGGCGCCCCACGAGTGGTCTCTCCACCCAGAGGTAGTTCAGTCTGTTCTCCTAGTGGGGCACCCCCCAGGTGAACCTGTTTGCCTCCATGGAAAATGCAAAGCCGAGGCTGTTTTGTGCCTGAACCCTTCAGCAGGAAACACTGCAGGGGGATGCCTTCTCGAGGCACTTGACCCCAGGCCGCTTCTGTGCCTTCCCTCCGCTTCCCTTGAACCACAAGGTGCTCCTCAAAGCCAGGAGGGACAAGGCACAGGTGATCCTGGTGGCTCCAGACTGGCCATGCCAGTTCTGGTACCCCGATCTCCTCAGTCTCAGCAGCATGCTCCTGAGGCGTCTTCCCCTACTCCTCGACCTGCTTTCCATCAATCAGGGGAAGGTACTCCACCTGGACCTTCAATCCCTGCACCTGAAGGCTTGGTTCCTGAGCAGCTAGAGTTCCAGGCCTTGGGTCTCCGTGAAGATGTCTTCACTGTGGTGCAGACATCTCCGAAGGAGCCAACCAGGAAGTGCTATGCCTTCAAATGGAAGAGATTCTCCATTTGGTATCAGGACAAGGGGTTGGACCCTTTGTCCTGTCTAGTGACTAGCATCCCCGATTACCTTTGGTCCCTCTCTGTCGGGCCTTCAGTCGACGACCTTTAAGGTGCACCTGGCAGCCATCTCTACCTGCCGGGCATGGGCCGGTCAGCAGTTGGTGGTGCAGGAGAAGGTGGTCTGGTGCTTCTTCAGTGGTCTTGACCACATTTTCCTTCCAGTGCATGAACCACCACCACCATGGGACTTGTTGCTGGTTTTGGCAAATCTCATGGGCAAGCTATTCTAACCAGTGCACAGGTGTGATATCTCTCACTTGTCATGGAAGACCGCCTTCTTGGTGGCTGTCACATCAGCCAGAAGGATTAGTGCGCTCTCTTGCTAGTATTTCCACATTGGAACCACCGTCCACAAGGTACGTTTCCTGGTACCAAAGGTCCAAGTAGTAGTTGTTTTTGCTTTAGTACAATGGCTATATGCTGTCAGGGATTATTTCCTCTGACCCATTCTCTCTGCCATGTGGTGTCCCTCTGGGCTCGTTGTTGTCCCCCATGTTGTTCATGGTGTATATACTGCCCCTCAGAGACATTGCAAGATGGTATGGGCTGAGGTTTCACTGCTATGCTGATGATACCCAGCTCTACCTGTCTTTCGCACCTGACCAGGATAGTGCATGCTTGGTCTTTAACAACTGCCTCACAGAAATCCAGGACTGGATGAGATCCAGTTGGTTGAAGTTGAACTCTGGAAAGACCAAGGTGTTGGTAGTGGATCCGGGTCACCGGACAGAGTGGTTGAGGGCTGGACAACCCTCTGGACTCTGTCTCGGGGGGCGCTCAGCTTCCTTCCTCTGAATGGGTACGAAACCTGGGGGTGATTTTTGATGACTGGCTGACACTGCGCTCGCAGGTGTCGGCAGTAATCAAGTCCTTGTTTTACCATCTGAGGAACATCGGCAGGATTAAGCACCTTGTTCCATCCAGCGACCTTCCAACATTGATCCACGCCTTTGTGACCTCTCGTCTTGACTAATGCAAGTCCCTGAACCTAGGGCTTCCGGGGGTTGATATCTGCTGCTTGCAGCTGGTGCAGAACGCTGTAGTGCAGTTGTTCATGGGGACTCCTCGTTTGAGCCACATCACGCCAGTGCTGCGCGAACTGCACTGGCTGCCGATTCAGTGGCAGATCACCTTCAAGGTCGGGCTTCTGACCTTTAAGGCCCTGCATGAACAGGGCTCGGACTATCTGCATGAGCTCCTGTGTCCCTACGGCCCCGGGTGACCACTCCGCTCAGCTGACGAGGGGTTGTTAGAGATTCCCAGGGTATGTCTTAAAACATCTGGGGCCTCTGCTTTTATGTATGAGGCCCTGTCACTGTGGAATGCTCTACCTCGTCGGATATGTGAGTGCACGACTTTGGAAAGTTTTAAGAAGGCCTTGAAGACCCATCTGTGGATTAACGCCTACCTAGAATGAATATTTTAGATATTTATTTATTTGGTTATTTAGCTGTATGGATTTTCTGTGTTTTATTGGATTTTATATGTTATATTACTGCACAGTGCCTTGGTTTCGGAAAGACGCTTTAAAAATAAAGTTTATTATTATTATATGGACCAACCCGTCTTTAAGTGTTTGATTCTTTTTTCAGGTGAAGAGGAAAGGGAGGGTTTCTGAATGTAGTGTTCCCTCCTGTCCCTGCCTGTAAGATGTGCCAATTCCCTGTTATAATTCCTTTGACTTTTTTTTATTTAAATGACTGCAATCTGTCGAAAATACTATTCAAACAACATGAAGTCTTGCTATATTATGATTATTGCAGTTTGTCCCAGCCTTAGAACTGCTCCGGAGGTGAAAGAGTTAACTTCCATGCAGAGCATGGAGCTTAGAACGCGAGCTCGGTTCAGAAGCTCTGTTAGGCTGGTTTCAAACCGAAACCGTCAGATTCTTTACTCCGCCTCACTGAACAGTCGCTCTGGAGATTCCTCCTGTTGCTCGGTTCATTTCTTCGGTTTAAAGCGCTATTTCTCGGTTTTATTTAACTGCGATTTAATTATTTTAACCGCAAAACCGATCGGTTCAGGCTCTGTCTATGGTAATCGTAAGTAATAGATAGGGTTTTTTCTGTGTGGAACTTGTAAAGTGTATCGGTTCGGTTGAACCAATCGAATTGTATTAAAATATAAGTTTAAAGCCTTTTAAGGCTTCTTAGAAGTCTTGTTCCTGGTTCTTATCGGTTCTAAAAAAGCGAGATTTCATTACGGTTTCCATGACCCGTGACACGGTTTGGAACCGATAAGGGTGTCTTGCCTGGCACTGCCATTAAAAGGGCAAGTGGGTTGGTTAGGCTGGCATCATGTCTGAGAAACCCAAAAGAAAAACTGGGCCCACTGGGTTTCAACACTGTAGTGTCTGTGGGGAAGCCTTTGCCAAGGCTGACCCACACACTACATGTGTCTATTGTCTGAGGTTTGACCACCTCAATTCAGACTGCCAGATTTGTAAAAATTTCCCTGCAGCCACCCTGGACAAGAGAGTGGGCAAGCTCAGGGAATTAGAGGCCAAAAATTCCGCTAACCCGGATGGCCAGCCCGGTTCGGTGCCAACCGAACCGGAGGGAGTGCCCTCTGACCAGGGCGAGACTTCCTCGGGCAAACGAAAAGCTGGCTCTGAGGAGCCAGTTCCAGCGAAGAAATCTAAAAAATCAGCAGGTTTGGAGTCCAAAATTCCTTCTCCAACTGCTGCAGAGATAGTCAGGGCAATACAGATTGTCCAGTCCCTGTCCCCGGTTCCCTCCGAACCGCCCCTGTCTGGCAAAAGGTCGGTTCGGTCGGTTCCAGTGGTTCAGGATTATGATATAGAAGAATTCTATGAACCAGAGGAGGGGGATGAGGATTATGATCAGTGTGAATGTAACTTTGAAAGTCTGGATGTGCCCATTGAACCGGACATCTCCCCAGACAGACCTTCAGGTGAGTCTCCCCCTAGGCTTTCTGAGTCCCCTTCTCATTTTTTGTTTTATAAAAAAGTTGCTGAGACCCTCCAGCTTCCCTTAGAGGAGGCTTTGGATGAGCAAGAGGAGCCTGACTATGTGGAGGTGATGGATATCCCAGAGTCCAGGAGGTTGTCCATCCCTTTACATAAATCTTTTAGAAAACAAACAATACAAATTTTAAAAGCTCCTAATGCTGTGCCTCCTGTAGATAAAAAGATGGACAGGAGGTACACTTTGTCAGGTCCTGATACAGATTTTCTTTCACAGCAATGCAGTCATGTTGGGGTAGTTCAGGCTGCAGCCTGTGATAAAGCTAATATTCCACTGGCTTCACATCCTCCTGACAAGGATTCCAGGAAGATTGATGCCATGGCCAAAAAACAATACATGGCAGCATCCTTGGGACTCGGACAAGCTGACTATATGGCTTATGTTGCAAGATACCAGAAATCTAGATGGGATACTGTCATGGCCTTAGCCAAACAGGTCCCTGGCCAGCTCGCAAAGGAGCTGGAGCAGGTGGCTCTTGATGGTATTGAGGCATCTAAGGTGCAATTCCATGCTGCAGTGGATTCTAACGATGTATCCTCTAGAGTCATGGCTACATCTGTGGCTTTTCGGAGATTGGCCTGGCTCAGGTGTACTACTTTTATTTATTTATTTATTTATTTAGCTTTTGTTGACCGGGTAAGTGCACTAGACAAATCCTGCCTATTTTCAGGCACGACCCAGGGAAGGGGGATACAGATGAATGCCAACTGACCTTGAACCAGATTAAGCTGTTGGTGGTATTTTTTAGTGAATGAGGAAATTTGGCCAGGACACGGGAAATTCCTACTCTTTCGATAAGTGCCATGGGATCTTTAACATCCACCTGAACTACCACCAATCCAGGCAGATGGGACCTCGGTTTAACGTCTCATCCGAAAGACGGCACCTCAGAAGTGCAGCACCCCTCTCATGCTGCACTACAGTGTCAGTACTGGGATATTAACCCAAGTGCCAGATGTGGGAACTGAACCCACAGCCCTCTGATCTCCCGGCCTCAGAGGCGAGTGTGCTACCTACTGAGCCACTGACACTGACTTTGTCACAGGATACCCAGTCTAAGGCTATGGATTTTCCTGTGGTGGGAAATTCTCTGTTTGGGGAGCAGACAGAGAACTATATGAAGAAAATGGATGAATATAGAACCACTTACAGGAGTGCACAAGCCAAGGAACAGCAAGCCACTCCTCAGAGGCAGCCTCCCAGGGGTAGGGGTAGGCCTTTTCACAGGCCTTTTTACCAGACCCAGGCCTCCGCCTCTTCAGCCTATGTACAGAGGGGTACTTCAGAGGAGAGGCAGACAGGGTTCGAGCAGGCCTGCTCCACCCTCAGCCTAAAGCCCCTGCAAACAGGCACCCTGATGGGATGCCCAGGGTCGGCTCTCCACTACCTGTAGGGGCAGGTTGGCTCACTTAGTCCAGGACTGGCAGTCTTTAACTTCAGACAGGTGGGTCCTGGAAGTAGTGAGCACAGGTCTATTCTCAGCTTCAAGAAATTTCCAAAGATGAGAGCCAGATCTTTTCCCTACAAACCCTTTAGAGACTCTTGCTTTGGAAACAGAAGTCTCATCCCTCTTGGCTCTCAGAACTGTAGAAAAGGTTTCTCCCTTCACCAGGGCAGGGTCTGTACTCCAGGTACTTCCTTACCCCAAAAAGACAGGAGAGTGGCGGCCTATCCTGGATCTAAGATATCTAAACAAGCACTTTTAAAACCAAAGTTCAAAATGGTGACACTGGGAATGATTTTACCCTCCCAAGGCCAGGGACTGGCTAGCCTCCTGGACCTCAAAGATGCCTACTTCCATGTTCTTATCAGAAGCTCCCATCGAAAGTACCTCAGATTCGAACTGCCTCAGGCCATTATCAGTTCAGAGCAATGCCCTTGGCCTCACTTCTGCCCCAAGGGTGTTCGCAAAATGTCTGGCAGTAGCAGTGCTCACCTAAGAAGGCAAAGATTGCCATTTTCCCTACCTGGACGACTGGCTCATTGTGGGTCAGTCTCCAGACCAGATCAAATCACACCTGCTAGTTACCCAGCAGCTGCTTACCTCTCTGGGATTTCTTCTCAATCTTCCAAAGTCAGTTTTGGAACCTGTCCAGGTACTCACCTTTATAGGCGCAGAACTGGACACGAAGCAGGCCAGAGCCTTCCCTTCCCTTGGAAAGGGTAAGGACCTTAGTGGCCCTGGCCGCCTCCTTCACTCTGCAGGTCTCTCGACCAGCAAGGCATTTCCTGCAGCTCCTAGGGCACATGGCTGCCTCCACAGGTGTGGTGCAAGGAGCAAGATTTCAGATGAGGGACATTCAGTTCCATTTGAGAGCTTTCTGGTCCCAAAAAAGAGATCCTCTATCCAAGTTAATCCCAGTGACTCGAACTCTGATCCAGGCCCTTCAGTGGTGGCAAGATCAGAGCAATTTGAGACGGGTGCCTTTCATCCTCTGTCCCATTCCTTGACCCTTACTACAGATCGTCCCTCTTGGGATGGGGAGCTCACATGGGCGACCTCTCCACCCAGGGATTATGGTCCCCTCAGAATCTCTGCTCCACATCAATCTGTTGGAACTCAGAGCTGTTTTCTAGCACTTCAGGTTTTCTCTGCATCTGTTCAGAACAAGGTGGTACAGGTCAGAACAGACAACACCACTACAATGTGGTACATCAACAAACAAGGGGGCACTCGGTCTTCGGCCTTGTGCACTGAGGCGATGAAGTTGTGGTCTCTGGCTTACTTCTTGAACACTTCCCTCATAGCAGTTCACCTCCCAGGCAAGGACAATGTCCTGGCAGATGCTCTCAGCAGGATTTCCCAGGGCCATCACGAATGGTCACTGGATCCCCTAGTACTGGGGATAGTGTTTGCCAGATGGGGCACTCCTCAGATAGATCTTTCGCGGCCCCAGACAATCATCAACTTCCACTGTTTTGTTGCAGGCCCCCAGTGTTGGGCTCAGTTCCCCTGGATGCCTTTCTCCTCGATTGGGAAGGGAAGTTTCTTTATGCCTTTCTCCCCTTCCCTCTCCTGTTCAAAGTGCTAGTCAAAATCAGGTCTCAGCCCTGCAAGATGATCCTGATTGCTCCAGACTGGGCCAGGCAGCCCTGGTACCCACTCCTTCTGTCCTTAGCAGTCCATCTTCCACTGTGTCTCCCAGGAACCACAATCTGTTGACCTGTGCTCAGGGAGAGTTTGGTATCCGAATCTCAAATCCCTCAACCTCAAGGCTTGGCTCTTGAGCAGTGAGTTTGCTGATTTGCAACTTTCTCAAAGTGTTCTCGAAATCCTGAAGGCTGCTAGGAAGCCTTCCACCAGGGCTACCTATAACTCCCAAGTGGAAAAGGTTTTCCATATGGTGTTCTGGGAAGCATGTTTCCCCAGAATCTGCTGATCTACCCACTGTATTGGACTACATGGTCCATCTTAATTCTTTGGGACTGAGACCAGCCACCCTGAAAGTGCACTTGGCTGCTGTCTCTGTCTTCATTTCAGCAGGAAAGCCCTCCTCTCTTTCTGCTCATCCTGTATTTTCCAAGTTTTTTAAAGGATTGCTTCACACCAATCCTCCATTCAGGGATCCTGCCCGGCTTGGGATCTTAATGTATGCATTGCTCAGCTAATGCAACCCCCCTTTGAGCCTCTGTCTTCGGCAGAACTTAAGTATTTGACTTGGAAAACTTTATTTCTGGTAGCCATCACTTCTGCCAGGCGTATAAGTGAGTTACAGGCTTTATCAGTAGAAACTGACTTTATTTCTTTCACAGGGATAAAGTAGTCCTCAGGACTAACGGAAGTTTTGCCTAAGGTGGTTTCAGATTTCCACCTTAACCAATCTATTTCACTTCCAGTGTTCTTCACTGACCATTCCTCCTCTGGTGAGAGGAGGCTGCACAGTTTAGATGTTAAGAGGGCCCTAAGTTACTACATAGAGCGTACCAAGGGTCACAGGTTTGACTCCCTCCAACTGTTTCTCACTTATGGTGAGGTTGGGAAAGGGGACCGCCACTAAGAGATCCATTGCCAGGTGGATCGTTTCTTGTATCCAATTTTGCTATCAAAAGCTGGGTAAGTTCCCCCTCAGGCCTGAGGGCTCACTCTACCAGAGTACAGCTGCATCTCTAGCTGCTGCTAGAGACATCCCTATCTTGGAGATATGTCAGGCAGCTACTTGGAAGACAGTACACACTTCACCAAGCATTACTCCCTGGATATTCAGGCCAGGAGGATGCTCGGTTTAACACAACCATGCTTCAGAGCCCTATTCCTAAGTAGGTTCTGTCCCTCCTCCATGGAGGTACTGCTGTAATAGTCTGCAATAGTCATAATATAGCAAGACTTCCATGTTGTTTGAAGAAAAAATACTCACCTTAGTAATGTTGTTTCTTCTAATGAGTCTTACTATATTAGGACCCAGCCTGCCCCTCTCGGAACTCCTACTTTGGGTATGGGGTGGGTAGTCCTCTGTTGGCATTTATTGATGCCTTCTTTCATGTTTGGGTGTTGTGTTTATTTAGTTATTTTATCTTATTTTTCTGGTCCTCTGACTTGAGTCTTTGTGTTGGGACCAGGAAAGATGTGTTAATATATTAGTGGCCAGTTGGCTAGTGTAGGTTACAACTTCCACACAGAACCTTAGTGAGTTTTTGCTGGTAAAGATCTGATGGTTTCGGGTTTGAAACCAGCCTAACAAACTTCTGAACCGAGCTCGCGCTCTAAGCTCCATGCTCTGCATGGAAGTTAACTCTTTCACCTCCGGAGCAGTTCCAAGGCTGGGACAAACTGCAATAGTCATAATATAGCAAGACTCCATTAGAAGAAACAACATTACTAAGGTGAGTAATTTTTTCTTCTATGACTTGTGTTATCTTTGAGTTGGCCAGTTAAATATCTCTCTCTAGGTTCTGATGTAATTTCATGCACTGTTCTTTCCACTAGATGGTAATTGTAACCTCTGTCCTTAAATCTGTGTTGCATTTCATCTATCACCCTGACATACTCCTCTTGATCACTGCAATTCCTTCTTGCTCTTATGAACTGAGATTTTGGTATGCTATCCTTAAGGCATGGGTCATGGTAGCTTGAATTATGCGGCAGAGTGGTACGGTCAGTGTCCTTCCTGAACAGGGTTTTTTTTTTTCAAGACCTCTGTTCCCTTTATATATTCTTAAGTCTAAGAATGGTATACTTGTTCAAACAACATGAAGTCTTGCTGTATTCTGACATATGCAGTGATGTCCAACCTTTGAACTGCCCTGGAGAGGAAAGAGTTAACTTTCCATGGAAGGCATGGAACGCTGAGCTCGAGCTCAGTTGAGACTCTGTCTGTTGTTGTTTGAACTCAAACCGCCAGATTCTTTACTCCGCCTCACTGAACAGTTGCTCTGGAGATTTCTCCTTTGCTCGGCTCAATTTAGTCGGTTAAAGTGTCGTTTTCCTCAGTTTCAACCGAATTTAATCCATTTAACCTGTCGGTTCAGTCTCTGTCTGTGGTATTGTGAGTACTAGATAGGTTTATTTTTGTTTCTTCTGTGTGGAACTTGTAAACATTGGATCGGTTTGGTTTGAACCGATCAGGTTTGTTCAAAAAAGTTTGTTCTACTTTTAGAGTGTGGTAACCGGTCCTTATCGGTTCTAAAAAAACCGGATTTCATTACAGTTTTTCCCGACCCATGCTACGGTCAGGAACCGATAAAGGGTGTCTTGCCTGCAGTTGCCGAAAATAGGGTAAGTTTGGTTAGGACTGGCCATGTCTGAGAAACCCAAGAGAAAAACGGGCCCACTGGGTTTCAACACTGTAGTGTGTGTATGGGGAAGCCTTTGCTAAGGCTGACACCCACACCACCTGTGTTTATTGTCTGGGGTTTGACCACCTCAATTCAGACTGCCAGATATGCAGAAATTTTTCCTCAGCTACCTTGGAAAAGAGACTTGGTAGGCTCAGGGAAAGGGAGGCCAAAATGTCCGCTGACCCGGATGGCCAGCCTGGTTCGGTTCCAACCGAACCAGAAGGAGTGCCCTCTGACCAGGGCGAGACTTCTTCGGCCAAAAGGAGAACTGACTCTGAGGAGTCGGTTCCGGTTAAAAGAAAAAGAAGGGATAAATCAGCCGGTTCGGATCCACAAGTTCTTTCTCCGACCGCTGATGAAATAGTCAAAGCGATAAGGATTGTTCAATCGCTAACCCCGGTTCCGACCGAACCGGCACCATCAGTTAGGGGCTCGGTTCGGTTGGTTCCCTGGTTCCAGATTACAATTTAGAGGATTTTTATGAACCGGAGGAGGAGGAGGAGGAGGAGGGAGAATATGAGGATAGTGATGGTGATTATGAAAGTCTGGATGTGCCCATTGACCCGGACATCTCCCCAGACAGACCTTCAGGGGTTTCTCCTCCTAGGCTGTCTGAGTCCCCTTCCCATTTTATGTTTTACAAAAAAGTGGCTGAAACTCTTCAGCTTCCTATGGAGGAAGCACTAGAGGATCAGGAGGATCCTGATTACGTTGAAATGATGGACATCCCAGAGTCCTGGAGGCTGTCTGTTCCCCTCCATAAGTCTTTTGGGAAACAGACAATAAAAATTTTAAAGACTCCTAATTCTATACCTCCTGTGGACAAGAGAATGGACAAGAGGTATACTCTCTCAGGCTCAGATACGGAGTTGCTTGCCCAGCAATGCAGCCATGTTGGGGTAGTGCCGGCTGCTGCCTGTGACAAGGCAAATATACCCTTGGCTTCACACACCCCAGATAAGGACTCCAGGAGGATTGATGCCATGGCAAAGAAACAGTACATGGCAGCATCCTTGGGACTCAGGCAGGCTGATTATATGGCCTATACAGCTAGATACCAGAAGTCTAGATGGGACACTGTGATGGCTCTGGCTAAACAGATCCCTGGCCAGCTTGCCAAGGAGCTGGAGCAGGTGGCTGCAGATGGTATTGAGGCATCCAAGATGCAATTTCATGCTGCAGTAGACTCCAATGATGTTTCATCTAGAGTCATGGCTACATCTGTGGCCCTTCGTAGGATGGCTTGGCTCAGATGTACTAGCCTGTCTCAGGATACCCAGAGTAAGGCCATGGATTTTCCTGTTGTGGGTAATTCTCTGTTTGGGGAGTAAACAGAACTACATGAAGAAAATGGATGAATACAGGACCTCCTATGGAGTGCTCAGGCCAAAGAAAGGCAGAAGCCACTCCCCAAGGCAGCATTCAGGGGCAGGGTCAGGCCTTTTCATGAGGCCTTTCTACCAAGCAGGCCTCCTCTTCCGCCTTTGCCCAGAGGGGTTCTTCAGGCGGAGAGGCAGGCCAGGGGTGCAAGCAGAGCCTGCTACCACCCTCAGCCTAAAGCCCCTGCCAAACAGGCACCCTGATGGGTTTGCCAGGGCGATTCTCCACCACCTGTAGGGGGCAGGCTGGCTTACTTTGTCCAGGACTGGATGTCTTTAACATCAGACAAATGGGTCAGGTACTGGTTCTCAGCTTCAAAAAATTCCCAAGATGAGAACCAGATCCTTTCTACCTGCAGATCCCTCAGAGGCACTTGCCCTAGAGGCAGAGGTCTCTTCCCTCTTGGCTCTGAGAGCCATAGAAAGGGTTCCACCCCTACACAAGGGAAAAGGATTGTACTCCAGGTACTTCCTAACTCCCAAAAAGACAGGAGAATGGTGGCCCATCCTGGATCTCAGATATTTAAACAAGCACCTTTTAAAGCCAAAGTTCAAAATGGTGACTCTGGGAATAATTCTACCCTCTCTAAGGCCAGGAGACTGGCTAGTTTCCCTGGACCTCAAGGATGCCTATTTCCACATTCTCATCAGAAGCTCCCACAGAAAGTACCTGAGGTTCGAGTTGCCCTCAGGCCACTATCAATTCAGAGCAATGCCCTTTGGCCTAACTTCAGCTCCAAGGGTGTTCACAAAATGCCTGGCAGTAGTGGTTGCTTTCCTAAGGAGAAAAAAGATCTCCATCTTTCCATACCTGGACGACTGGCTCATAGTAGGTCAGTCTCCAGACCAAGTCAAGTCACACCAAGTCAAGTCACACCTACAGATAACTCAGCAACTGCTCAGTTCTCTAGGATTCCTTCTGAATCTTTCAAAGTCAGTTCTAGAGCCTGTGCAGCTCCTTGCCTTCATAGTGGCAGAGCTGGATACATTAAAGGCAAGAGCCTTCCTTCCCCTGGACAGGGCAAGTACCCTTGTTACACTGGCCTCTTCATTCACCCTCCAGGTGTCTCGACCAGCAAGGCATTTTCTGCAGCTCCTGGGCCACATGGCTACCTCTACAGCAGTGGTCCAAGGAGCAAGATTTCAGATGAGGGACATTCAGCTCCACTTGAGAGCCTTCTGGTCTCAGAGAAAGGATCCTCTGACCAAACTAATCCCAGTGATTCGAACCCTCATCCAGGCTTTGCACTGGTGGCAGGATCAGGACAACCTAAGGCAAGGAGTTCCCTTTGTCACTCAATCTCATTCTCTAATCCTTACCACAGATGCCTCCCTCTTGGGCTGGGGAGCCCATTTGGGAGACCTGAACACCCAAGGGTTGTGGTCACCTCAAGAATCTCTGCTTTACATCAATCTCTTAGAATTCAGAGCAGTGTTTCTAGCACTTCAAGCTTTTTCCAAGTCTGTTCAGAACAAAGTAGTTCAGATCAGGACAGACAATACCACCACAATGTGGTACATCAGCAAGCAAGGGGGCACTCAGTCTACGGCCTTGTGCACAGAGGTAATTAAGTTGTGGTCTCTGACCTATTCCCCGAATACCTCTCTCATAGCAGTGCACCTCCCAGGGAAGGACAATGTCCTGGCAGATGCTCTCAGCAGGATATCTGGGGCCATCACGATGGTCCCTAGATCCCTGAATTTGAAGGTGATCTTCTCCAGATGGGGCCACCCACAGATAGATCTTTTTGCAGCCCCAGACAATCACCAACTTCATCTTTTTTGCTGCAGGCCCCCAGTGTAGGGCTTAGTCCCCCTGGATGCCCTAGTTCTCAATTGGGAAGGGAAGGTCCTATATGCTTTTCCCCTCTTCCCTCTCCTGTTCAAGGTACTAGTCAAAATCAGGTCTCGACCCTGCAAAGTGAGTCTGATTGCTCCAGACTGGGCCAGACAGCCCTGGTACCCTCTCTTGCTGTCCTTAGCAGTCCACCTTCCCCTGTCTCTTCCCAGGAATTACAATCTGTTAACATGTTCTCAGGGGAGGGTCTGGTATCCGAATCTCAAATCCCTCAATCTCAAGGCCTGGCTCTTGAGGAGTTAGAATTTGTGGATTTGCAGCTCTCTCAAGGTGTTCTGGGTATTTTAAAGGCTTCTCAAAAGCCTTCCACCAGAAAGACTTACAACTCAAAATGGAAAAGGTTTACTATTTGGTGCTCTGAGAAGCATATTTCTCCAGAGTCTGCTGGTTTCCCTGCAGTCCTTGACTATATGGTTCATCTCAATAGCTTGGGACTCAGACCAGCTACACTTAGAGTGCATCTGGCAGCTGTCTCTGCCTTCTTGTCAGCAGGCAAGCACTCTTCCCTTTCAGCTCATCCTACATTCTGTAAGTTCTTCAAGGGATTGCTGCATACCAATCCTCCCTTTAGGGACCCTGCCCCTGCTTGGGACCTTAATGTTTGCATTGCTCAGCTTATGCAACCCCCTTTTTGAGCCTTTGTCCTCAGCAGAGCTCAAGTACTTGACTTGGAAAACTGTGTTTTTTGGTAGCCATTACTTCTGCCAGACGCATAAGTGAGTTACAGGCCCTGTCAGTGGAGCCTGATTGTATCTCTTTCCATAGAGATAAGGTGGTCCTCAGGACTAATAGGAAGTTTTGCTAAGGTGGTTTCAGATTTCCACCTTAACCAGTCTGTCTCTTCCTGTTTTCTTCACTGACCATTCCTCCTCTGGGGAGAGGAGGCTGCACAGCTTGGATGTGAAAAGGGCCCTTAGCTACTACATAGCGCGCACCAAGAGTCACAGGTTTGACTCCCTTCAACTGTTCCTCACTTATGGTGAGGTTGGTAAGGGAAAACCTGCCACTAAGAGATCTGTTGCCAGGTGGATTGTCTCTTGCATACAATTTTGCTATGAAAAATTAGGTAGGATCCAACCCTCAGGCATGAGGGCTCACTCTACCAGAGGTACAGCTGCTTCCTTGGCTGCTGCCAGGGATATTCCTAGCTTAGAGATTTGTCAAGCAGCCACCTGGAAAACAGTACATACTCTTACCAAGCATTACTCTCTGGATATCCAGGCTAGGAGTGATGCTTGGTTTGGCACAGCAGTGCTTCAGAGCCTATTCCTGAAGTAGGTCCTGTCCCTCCTCCATGGAGGTACTGCTTGGTAGTCTGCATATGTCAGAATACAGCAGGACTTTATGTTGTTTGAAGAAAAAATTACTCACCTTAGTAATGTTGTTTCTTCTAATGGAGTCTTGCTGTATTCTGACCCCCCCCTGCCTCCCCTCTCAGAACCTGGGGTTTTGGGATGTGGGTGGGCAGCAACAGTGTTGGCACTCTGGAGGTGCCCCCTTTTTCTCACCCTCTTAATTTGTGTGTGTGTGTGTTGTGTTTTGTTTTATTTTTGGGTTTCCTGACTTGAGTCTTTGCCTTGGAACCAAAAAAATATTTTTATTATATTTAGTAGCCAGTTGGCTAGTGCAAGTTTGCAGTTTCCACACAGGACACACAGTGAGTATAGCTCGTAAAGATCTGGCGGTTTGAGTTCAAACAGCAGCAGACAGAGTCTCAACCGAGCTCGAGCTCAGCGTTCCATGCTTTGCATGGAAAGTTAACTCTTTCCTCTCCAGGGCAGTTCAAAGGTTGGACATCACTGCATATGTCAGAATACAGCAAGACTCCATTAGAAGAAACAACATTACTAAGGTGAGTATTTTTTTTCTTTCATCTGCTGTCATTGTAAAAAACAGTTTTCTGTCCCTGCTATTCAGTTAGTCCTGAAATCTGTTCAAATCGCTTTCAGTGCCTTGCCATATCATAAAGATATTGTCTATATACCTTTTCCAGGTGTAAATTTTGTCAGAAAAAGGATTTGTTCTTTGAACTAAAATGTGTGTTTGTTTTATGTTCCACATGAATAAGTTTGCATATGTGGGTGCCATTGTACTCCCCATGGTTGTCCTCTGGACTTGTAAAAAGTGATCATCTTCAAATTTAAAATAGTTTCTCCCTAAAACTATCTCTGCCATTCTGCATAAGAACTTGCTTGGTGGGTGTTGTTCTTCCCTTTCTTTTAAAGCTTTCAATAATGCTTCTAAAGCTGCTTCATGTTCTGTACTAGTGTATAGATCTTTGATGTCAAAAGTCACTAATATAGTTAGACCAGTCTCTCATGTCTCCATTGATTTCTTTGAGAACATCTGTTATATGGCCCGACACCCTGATATAAATTCCTTTCTTATTCACTTCTGTGTGTGCATGAAAATCTATATATTTCGAGAGTGGTTCCAATATTGAATCCACTCCCGAGACTGAAGGTCTGCCTAGAGGTATTAATGGGTCCTTATGCATTTTTGGTAAGATGTAGAAAAGTGGTGTTCTTGCCTTACTTCTTTGTAGCATACTTTTTTCCTCCTTAGCACACCATCCCATATCTAATCCTTGGTTCAAAAGGTCATCTATGTCCTGCTTGATTTCATTTATAGGATCTCTGTCTAGTTTAACATGTTTGTGTCTTCAAGCTGTTTTAAATACTATGTTTTTTATAGGCCACACAGTCCCAAAGGACTATGCCTCCGCCCTTATCGGCTAGTTTAATAATAATAATAATAGATTTGTCATCTTCCGATTGTTTGAGGACCTCCCTTTCTGATCTTGTTAAATTATTTTGTCTTGGCATCAAATTCTCTTTCTTTGTCAATTCCTTGACTTGTTTTTTCCACTATTCTTAAGTAAGTCTCTACTTCCCCTTGGGTGGATTAAAATCTGACTTTATTCCAAGTACCTGTTTCAGCTTTTGCTTTTTATTCAATGGTTTGGTAGGTTATCACTGAACTAGTCTGCTAACTTTAGTTTTCTTAGCTTCTGTAAATCTACATTCAGGTAGAAAGGGTCTAGTTTTCGAGTAGGAGAAAAAGAGAGGCCCTTTTTAAGCGCTTTTCTAAATCAGTGATTGTCCTTTTACTTAGATTGAACACTACCGTGGTCTACCCCTTGCTTGTCCCCTGAATCCGACCCCTCTTCCTGCGCCCCGGTTGGAATATCCTCCCAAGTTGGCCTGGCTCTGCCATGTCCCACTTCTCAGGTCATGCCTCCCCTGGTATATGTTGTCCCCAGACTCTGTAGTTTGTGTGATCTCTTGTGGTCTCCTTAAGTTAGTTCATTCCTTCCTCTAAAAAAGGTCCCTGGTTATCCTGTAAATTTCTCTGTGGGCCATATACTGTGGTCACAATGCTATCACCAGTGTTATAATCTTGCTATGGTGTGTAATAGTTCTGTCCTGCTTGTCTTCGTGGTTCAAGAAACCACGTATAAACCTTATTTTCCTGTAGTCAATTATGTCTTGCTTAAATTTCTTAAGTTTTTGTTGCTTACTGTAACCCTTATATTCATTCAGTTTTTTGATTTTTGATTTTCCCTAGTGTATTTGTAAATTCCTGTTGTTGAACCCTTGACTTATAATCTTCCTTAATCTCCTGAATGTCTTCTGTTAATTTCTTTCCATAATGATGGCTTCAATTAATGAGCATGAAATCCATACAACATTTATTTCTAATGCCCATCCATTTCTCATTTAATTCCATCATCATAAACCCTAAATTGGGTTCCACTAATACCCTTAAGCCCTTACGGATGTGCTTGTTCTTAAAGATCATGTGCAACGGTTTTTACATATTTTTTATAAAAGCTTGAAAAGCTGACATTCAAGTCCCTATGTCATGATTAGAGTTTCCTGAAAATGTCATGCTGTGTGATTTTTGTGGTTTTCTTTAAATCAGCATTTGTTAATTTGCTCTACAGTGGCTGAAAACAGCGGAGTTATTTCTGTCCTCTCAGTCAAACTTGGAGTGCGACGATGACATCATTTTGGAGTAGCTTTTTGTTTCAGATTCCCAATCAGAACAGTATTTTGTAGAGTTAATGGTTTGTTGAGCTCTCCAAGTTTCTTTCAAACCCAGTCTCTGGTTTGTGTTTAGATCAGGGGTTCTCAAATGGTGAGGCCAGCCTCCCTGGGGAGGCCCCAACCTGTTTCAGGGGAGGCTCAAGCAAGTCTTGAAAAAGTGTTATACATCACTTTTGAACTTTATAGATTTTGTGTGAATGGATAAGGCAAACTGAGGGAGGATAATAGTAGGTGGATTTATGTATTTATTCACAAGTCCGTGACCAGGGAAGGTACTGTATACTGAGCCATGGCTTATTTCAGGTGTACCCATGGAAGGGTAGTGAGAGAATATAATTCAAAATGTAACTGCAAAATACTCAAGCAGTACAAAATGAATAAAAGTACAAATAAATTAAGAACAATAAACTAACAATGCGAGGAACAATTGATCAATTAGACTGGCAGCAGAATTGTCCACATACAAGAGTTAACCATACAGGTACTAGGAATAAGAGCAGGAGGGAGCAAAATGATCCCTGAGAAGTTGCTTAAGAGCAGGGAGAGGCCAAGGTCAGCAGGAAGGTAATTCCAGTTAGAGGAAACAGAAAAAGCAGTCTGACCCATGAAGGCATGGCAGTAAGGGTAACAATGGTTTGAGAGTCAAAATATTGGAGCAAGTAGGTTATCCTGTTTGGGGGTACAATAAACTTAATAACATGAGAGCCAGCTATGCAAAGAGGTTTCAGTTTATTCCTGATGTACTGTGAAAAGTAGGCTATTTTTCTATGGGGAGGCCCAAATGTATTTCAGTATTTTGGGGGAGGCTCAAGATCATTTCCATGGCTTAGGGGAGGCTCACTATGATAAAGTTTGAGAACTGTTGGTTTAGATAGATCAACTTAAAACATATCATCTTCTGATAAAAAGCTGATAATTTCAGTTTCAATGCAGAATTGAAGTAGAGGAAATCTTTCTCTGTGAGAAATTAGCTTGTCTGTATCACAGCTTTCAGTTCTTTCTAATCAAAAATCTGATTTGTTTTCTAACTGTATAGCACAGAGCTGTTTAGTGAATATAAAATAAATCTAAATTTTGTTCATTCACAGAAAGTTTGTCTTTGATGTAGCTTTCATAAATATGTTCATGTAAGATCATTTTTTTAATGTCAGATTGTCAGACAGTACATGTGCTTCAAATACTGTAGCAGAGTGTGACAGGCACCTGTCTGAACTCACAAATTTCAGTTCTTTGGTGGTTTCTGTGTGAAAATATATCATGTACGTGTAGAACTAGAAACACTATGTGACATCCCGATACACCATGTCTCTGCCCCACGGTTGAGGCAGCTGCAGTCTACTGCCACCTGTCCCTGCCCCACAAGCCCCCTGCCTTCTGCTCCACATGTGAGACCGCTTCGTCCTGCTGCCCACTATCTTCTCCTACACAGTCAGGGATTGTGCACCCTGCTGCCTCCATCCCCTGTCTAAAGAATCAGGGCTGCTGCACTCTGCCACCCCCTGCCCAGACAGTTGGGGATGACTCACCCTGCTGCTCTCTCTCCCTCCCTCCCTCACACTTAGGGAAGCTGCACCTGTTGACCCCTGTTCCTGTCTCCACAGTTAGGGCTGCTGTGCCGTGCTAAGCCTTAGTGTGCCAGGTCCCCTGCCTCCACAGCAGGGGTAGCCGTACCATGCTGCCCTAGCCACCAGAGGTGAGGCTTTTGCTACACGCTGCTACCCACTTCCATTGCCCCAAAGGGGCAGGGCTGCTACACCATCTGTACCCCATCTCGTAGTCGGGGATGCTGTACCCTATTGCCCCCTGTGTTCTGCACCACAGTCGAGACTTCTGTATCATGCTGTCCTCTATCCTTTGTCACCAGAGACAGGGCTGCTGCACCCTGTTCCTTTTTACACAGTTGGGGTTGCCATGGCCTGCTGTGCTCTAGTTTCCCATGCCACTGCAGTTGGGACTGCTGCACCATGCTGCCACTTGCCACAAGATGCAGGGCATTTGCTGTGCCCTGTTGCATGCTTCCACAGTTCAGTCAGTTGTCCCCTGCCACCAGAGTCAGATTCTTTGCTACACTCTGCTGCTCACATCCCTTGTCCCAGACAGGCATGGCTGCTGCGCCCTGTCCGACAGTTTGAGCTTCTGTATCCTGATGCCACACCTATCTCCTGCCTGAACATTCAGGGCTGCTACACCCTGCTGCCACCTGTCCCTGTCTCCACAGTCAGGGCTGCTGTGCTGTGCTACACCCTAGAGTCTCATGCTGCCTGCATCCACATTTGGGGCTGTTGAGTCCTGCTGCACATTTCCATTGCCCCAAATGGGCTGGGCTGCTGCACAATGTACGCCCTGTACCACTGTCAGGGCTACTGTATCCTGATGCCCACCTGTGTCCTGCCCCACAGTCAAGGCTTCTGCACCATGCTGTTCTTTGTCCCCTGCCACCGTTGTGTCCTGCTGCACCACAGAGCCCCTTGCCTCCGCAGGCAGGGGACAGGGTGCAACAAATACCCTTACTCTTGTGTTGCACCTTTCCCAAACAGTTGGAGTTGCTGCACCCTGCTACTCTCTCTCTCACCCTCATAGTTGGGGACACTGCACATGTTGCCCCCTGTTCCTGCCTCAGCAGAGTGTAGGAAAGGACCTGACTCTGGTGGCAGAGGGACAGCAGGGTCCTACTGCCTCAACTGTGGAAGCATGCAACAGGGTGCAGCAAATGCCCTGAATCTTGTGGCAAGTGGCAGCATGGTGCAGCAGCCCTAACTGCAGAGGCATGAGGCTCTAGGGCACAGCAGACCACAGCAACCCCAACTGTGTAGAAAGGAGCAGGGTGCAGCAGCCCTGTCTGTGGTGATAGAAAACAGCATGGTGCAGAAGCCTCGACTGTGGGGCAGGACACATGGGGCATCAAGGTACAGCAGTCCTGACTGTGAGATGGGGTACACTTGGTGCAGCAGTCCTGCCCATGGAGGCAGGGAACATGGCACTTTAGGGCCTAGCGCAGCACAGTAACCTTGACTGTGGGGACAGGAACAGGGGGCAATAGGTACAACTTCCCTAACTGCGAGGGTGGGTGAGATAGAGCAGCAGGGTGCAGCAACCTCAACTGTTTGGGTAGGGAGCGGCAGCATGCAGTAGGCAGCAGGGTGCACAATCCATGACTGTGTGGGAGAAGACAGTGAGCAGCAGGGTGTAGCAGCCTTGAATGTGGAGCAGAAGGCAGGGGGCATGTGGGGCAGGGGACTGGTGGTAGTGGACTGCAGCCTCCTCAACTGTGGGGCAGAGACACAGTGCATCAGGATGCCACATAGTGGTTCTAGTTGTACACGAACATGATGTATTTTCACACAGAAACCACCAAAGAGCTTAAATTTGTGAGTTCTGACAGTACATGTGCTTGAAATACTGTTGCAGAGTGTAACAAGCACCTGTTTGTCAATCTGACATGAAAAAAAAATGTTCTTACGTGACTGTATTTATCAAAGTTACATCAAAGACTAACTGTTTCTGTGAATGAACAAAATTTAGATTTATTTTATATTCATTAAACAGCCCTGTGACATATAGTTAGAAAAAATTGAGGTTCAATTAGAAAGAACAGAGCTGTGATACAGACAGAGCTGATTTCTCACAGAAAAGATTTCCCACTACAGTTCAGCATTGGAACTGAAATGATCCAGCACAACAAGGAAGAATTATATATTTTAAGCTGATCTATCTAAACACAAACCAGAGACTGGATTTGTAAGGAACCCGGAGAGCTCAGCAAACTGTAAACTCTACAGAGTGCTACTCTGATTGGAAATCTGAAATAGCAGGCTACTCCAAAATGATGTCATCGCACTCCAAGTTTGACTGAGAAGACAGAAATAACTCCACTGTTTTTAGCCACTGTAGAGCAAGTTAACAAATGCTAATTTAAAGAAAACCACAAAACCAAACAGCATGAAATTTTCAGGAAACACTAATCATGACGCAAGGACTTGAATTTAAGCTTTTAAAGCTTTTATTAAAAATTTGCAAAAACCGTTGCACATGATCTTTAATGTACTCCCCCAGGGAGCGGGTGTGTCACTCCAAGCATATATCACGTTGTTCAAGGTGTTAGATTTTGTTTAGAACTGTTTTGTTATTAGTAGTGTCAGTCCATGTCTTAGTTTGTTGCAGTAGGCCTAATACCCTCTCTTGCTCCTCTGCTGTAAAGTTATAAGACAGAAAAACATTTTCTGGTCCCTGTTGGGCTTCCCCAAAGGGTACATTCCTTGGTGCAGGGCCTGGTATATTTGTTGCTCCTGAATTCATGTTATGTTTATTCCTTCCCTTCCCTTTACTAAATATGAGTAGATATAGGTAACTAGACTGAGAAGTAAAGGGGGGGTGGGACTTCAGCGCCGGAAGAGGCTAAAGGTAAATAAGGTAGCACTAAGTTTTTGTTTTGCTTTTCCTGAGCTATTCATAGTAGAGCCACTGAACCTATGGTTGGTCAGACCAAAAAGTGAACTCTGCAAGTGGGGTGTGGTTCAGGCTGCCCTGTTTTCTAATAAGTATATTATGCGTTGGGTCACCCAGTTGCATCATGAACAAGCTTCAAACAAAAAAAGGCTGGATGAACTCCACTGAAAAGGTCAGTTTTCAAATCTATATTCTTTATTTTCCATCACACATTATGTCAAGGGTGACAGTTCATCAGGCCCCGCTGTTTTTCTCAAGTTAAACAAATTTATTTTTATTTTCTCATAGCCTTTTTTATTTAACGTTTTATAAACTATTATACTATGTGCTACCAACTTCTCTTCTAAGACGCTTACAAAATGTAGCATCATGTACTCTTGCACTGTATTCAGTGCCTATTAGGGACCATAAGTTATTCCTTACACACTTTCTAATGCTTAGTATGTACAGTAAATCATTTTCTGTGTTCCAATTAAATGCTATTCTTCCTTGTTATTAAATACTATATATGAAAAAAAATTGTTCAGTCCTTCAGTTACAGTTTCTATGTTTTTATAACTTCAACATCAATGTATTTCTTTTCCCAGTACTGTTATGTGCTTTAGTTTATTCTCTTTAAAATGGAGGTGCTTGTAGTTCCTAGTTTTCCCTACCACAAAAATGCTGCCAGTCCGTATGTTAAAATAGCAATTCATCCTGTTTTTTCTCACATTTCACTTCCTTTTATACTTCAAACTTTTTTACATTTACTCATATTTCTTAACTTTCTCAAAACAAAAACTAGCGTTTTTTACCTTCTGTTTTGGTTCCAGTCTTTCTTGCTTTGTGTCTCAGGACGAGCTCTATTCATGTCTCTCTCTGAACACACAATGTTCACTTTAAAACATAATCTCACTTTGTTTTGTCCTTTAAGCTTTTTTTTACATTTACTCTTATTCCTTGACCTTCTCAAAACAGAGGGCGCCCTGGAACTCGGTTGGACAGGGAGATTCCTTTATACATTTCCTCTTTCCCTCTCCTTTTGAGAGTGTTGTTGAAGCTTAGACGGGAACCTGCAGCAAGGATTCTGATTACTCCAGACTGGGCCAGGCAGACCTGGCGTTCTCAACTCCTGGCTCTGTCCAACAAACCTCCCATCATTCTTCCATGAGGTACAACCTACTGACCTTGCCTGAGGGCAGGATAACATTTCCAGACCCCAGCACTCTGCACCGCAGAGCCTAGCTCTTGAGGAGTTAGAGTACTCTGGTTTGAACCACTCGAAAGAAGTTTTGAATGTATTGAAAGTTTCTGGAAAGCATATGCTTTAAAGTGGAAAATGTGTGGTGCTCTTCCAGGCAGGTTAATCCCTTCCAGGCCAGCCTGCCCTGCATTCTGGACTACCTGGTACACCTACAGTCTCTGGGCCTTCGCCTTTCTACGCTTAAGGTGCATCTAGGAGCAGTTTCAGCCTGTGCTTTGGCTGGTAGGGAGGGAACAGTACCTCCTTGTTTTTTTGTTTTTTTCGAAAGATTCTATAAGGGTCTGATCCATCTGAACCCTCCTTTTAAGGATCCAGTCCCTCCTTGGGGCTTAAATCTGTGCATTGCCCAGTTTATGGGTGCTTCTTACGAGCCTATGGCATCTGCTGCTCTGAAATATGTCACCTGGAAAACAGCTTTCTAGAGATGTGCATATAATGTTCTAGTCACACTTCTTGGCATGTCCTTTCCCTTTAAGAATCTTGCAGGAAGGTCTAAAAGCTGGCTCCTCCAACCCACCCGGGGGGTATAACTCTCAGCTCCTTCCCTTGAAGCCAGATCTTCCTTTCCGCTGGAAGATTCAGGTTCCCTCCTTATCGCTCCCACGTTGAGTAAGCCCTGTCGCTTAAATCTTAGGATTATTTACCTAAGCTAAACTCACTGGAGTTTCTCCGCATTGTTTCACGATCGCAACCACGGTGGAGGACAAGTCCTCGCCCGGGTTCTGCTGGTGCCCCTGCAGGCAGAAGATGTCTCACACCGACCCACATGCCATGTGCGTTTGCTGCCTAGGCCATGATCATGATAACCCAGGCCTGCAACTTTTGTTGCTCGTTCCAGCCAAACTTGTTTGATGATGCCTCATATGCTTATAGCTCGGATGACCAGAAAAGCGGAATCTGCTGGTCAAATCTAAAGAGGCTCATTGGGTGGTCTCCGCGGCTGCAGAGTCCACTGAGCAACTTGAACAAATGAAGACCTTCCAGGAGGAGGCGGCTTTGGCTGCCGATCAGTCCTCTTCAGCATCGGTCTTTGTGCTGGTCAAACTGGGCTCTACCTTTACAGGCTCCTTCAAGGAGTTGTGCCAGTGTGTCCCGACTAAAGGGGGGGTGTTGGCTTTGCACATCTCCCGTTCCTATAAAAAGGAATCCAAGGAGTCGAGAGAAGTCTTGTCAACGACGTTCTTGGAATCGAGAGAGATCTCTGTGTCGGAAATCTCCTGGCTTCACAGTGCCCCCGTCAGGCCAGCCGGCTAAGGCATGGGACAACGACTTAGTCGAAATTATCATTGACCCCAACGACCCGTTGTTGCTGGATGAGGCCGACAATTCTTTGTTCAGGACTCTGGTCCTGACTGGACCCTCGGAGGAGGAAACCCAGCTTGCTGGGAACCTCCCCGTGGTCCCTGACCCTGGCTTGGATGTTCCGCAGTTTTCACTGGCTCCTTCTGAGCACCCCCGTCGGTCTCCCCGATGGTCGAGGTCTCAGTCATCCTCGACCAACAGGTCAAGGAGAACTCACAGACGCCATTCTGGGCGTTCTAAGAAGTGACGCCACCGCTATTCATCCTCATCCTCCTCGGAAGAGGAGAGGCTTCAGCACAGGTTGCGTTGACTCTACAAGGATTTCATGTGGCAACAATTGGTGTTGGCCAGTCCAAAGTCGACCCAGGCTTCCACACCGGCCAACACATGGCTATCACCCTCTAAACCAACATCAGCTCCTCCATAGCCACCCGACACTGTCTCTCCGCCTGCGGAGCCAGTGAAGGCCCTTCCGGCTCTGCCGAAACTGGCCTCTCCGCTGATTGTGGTGGAGCCACCACCTAAACAGCCTCCCTCCAGGGCTCCTGTTAAGGTGTTTTGGCCCGCTAAGGGCTTCCCGCATAGGCTGTCAGTCACCCTTACTCCCAACCGTCCACGGCGGGTCGAAAGTGACTCGGGTGGTCAGCCGATCTACCCGGACTCTTCAGAGTCTGAGGACTCCTCCTCCTTGCACTCTTGTCAGTTCAATGAGGCTTCAGTTGGGAGTCTCTCGATGGAGGAAGGTCCCATGTCCTTCATGGGCATTTTCCGTCTCATCTCTGAATCTGTGGGGATGAAACTGGAGCCTGTCCAGAAATGGTCTCAATATCCCCATACCAGTTATTCTGACAAAAGGTGATTCTCTGACAGAGGCTTTCCTAATAGCTGAAGCCATCACTGGCCCGGCTCTGGAGCTTTGGCAGCACCCTACCTTCTGCCCTGCACCATTGGCCCGGATGGCCTGCAAGTATGTGGTTCCCATTGGGGTTCACAGAGCACCCGTCAGCTGAGGGATTGGTGACCGAATCTGTGTTTCAGCACTCGGGGAAACTCTGGAGACACTGATAGACCTCTGGACAGAGTCCAAAAAACTGGACCATTCTGCCTGAAAAGTGTATGCTGCCTCTTCGCTCAGTCTCAGTCAGGCGAGCTCGGCTGTTTATCATGGCACACTTCTCCCATGCCCTCCTGGGCTCTCTAGATGAGATGCTTCCTCATCTCTTCGTAGAACTTCTGGCTAAGGTCAAGCAGGTTCGGGATCAGGGTCGGGCTGTTGCAGAGCAGCAACTCCAGATGGCTCTGGACATGAAACATAGAACATAGAATTTGATGGCTGATAAGGACCACTTGGCCCACCTAGTCTGCCCATTGCCCTACCTAACAGATAAAGCTGCAGATCCTAGTTAACAAACTGCCTACTTCCTCCTACCCCCCACTAGAATTGCCTTATGTCTGTCCCATGCATTCTTGAATGCCCCCACTGTTTTTGATTCTACGACCTCCTCAGGAAGACTATTCCATGCATCCACAACCCTCTCTGTGAAGAAATACTTCCTCACATTACCTCTGAACCGTCCCCCCTCTATCTTCAAATTGTGCCCCCTTCTTCTTGCACATCTGTTTTTCTGAAAGATGCTACCATCTTGAACTTTAATTCCCTTGAGGTATTTGAAAGTTTCTATCATGTCCCCCTCGCCCTTTCCTCGAGGCTTTACATCTTTAAACTCCTTTAGTCTTTCTTCATATGTCTTCTGGTGCAGACCCTGCACCATTTTGGTTGCCCTCCTCTGGACAGCCTCCACCCTGTCTATGTCTTTGCGGAGATGGGGTCTCCAGAACTGTACACAGTACTTCAGATGTGGTCTTACCAACTGTCTGTACAGAGGGCCAACAACTTCCTGTTTTCTACTGGTGATGCTTGTCCCTGTGCATCCCAGTATCCCACCAGCAGCCCTCCTTACTGCCTTCTCAGATTGCTGGCCCACCTTTAGGTCGTCTGATATGACTGCCCCAAGGTCCCTTTCCATTTTTGTTGTTGTCAGTATCTCACCCCCATTATGTACTCTTCCCCTGGGTTTTTGTTTTCCAGGTGCATTACTTTGCACTTCTTTGCATTGAATCTAAGCTGCCTTACATTTGACCATTCCTCCAACCTTGCCAAGTCCCTTTTCATCCATTCCACCCCACCTTGCGTATCAACCCTGTTGCAGATCTTTGTGTCATCTGCAAAGACATACTTTCCCTTCCAGTCCCTCTGCAATGTCACTTATAAAGACATTAAAAAGGACCGGCCCCAATACTGAACCCTGTGGTACCCCACTAGTAACCCTCCTTTCTTCACTGTGGACTCCATTTACTATTACCCGCTGTGTCCTGTTGTCCATCCAGTGTTTAACCCAGGCTACCACCCTGGGACCCACTCCCAGGCTGGCTAATTTGTTCATTAATCTTTTGTGCGGGACTGTGTCAAATGTCTTGCTAAAGTCTAGCTAGACCATGTCCACAGCCCCTCCCTGATCTACTGCTTTGGTCACCCAGTCAAAGAAATCAATTAGATTTGTCGTGACATGACCTTCCCGCTGTGAATCCATGCTGCCTTGGGTCCTGTGCCCCACTGGCCTCTAGGTACTCGGCAGTTCTTTCCTTCAGAAGTAATTCCATCATTTTCCCTACCACTGAGGTCAAACTGACAAGTCTGTAGTTTCCTGCCTCTGTCTTGCTCCCACTTTTGTGAAGGGGAATCTCATCCACCCTTCTCCAGTCCTCGGGTACCACACCATCCTCCCATGATGTATTAAAAAGGGTAGTCAGTGGTGTTACTAGTTCTTCCCGAATTCTGGGGTGAATCCCATCAGGCCCCATTGCTTTATCCATCTTCACTTTTAAGAGTTATTTCAGAACCCTTTCTTCTGCGAAAGCACTAATATCAACCAACCTATCCAGAGTGCTTCTATTGACTGGATTAGGTATATCCCCCTGCTTTTCCATTGTGAATACTGAGCAGAAGTATTCGTTCAGTATCCCTGCTTTTTCACTGTCGTTCTCTGCCCAACCACCTTCTTCTTTATTTAGCCTCAGTATCCCTGCCTTCGTCTTTCTTTGCTCCCTAACGCACTTATAAAAGGTTTTATCCCCCTTCTTAACAGAGTTGGCTGTCTTTTCCTCAGTTTGGGCCTTTGCTATTCTGACTGCCTTCCCGCTTCCTTCTGCTTTAACTGGTACAGTTCTCTGTCCTGCTCCTTCTGTGTTTCCTTATACTTCCTGAATGCTGTCATTTTCTCCCTTACCTTCCCGCCACTTCTTTTGAGAACCATAGTGTTTTTTCTTTCGTTTTGATTTGTTTATTTGCTTCACACAAAGGCTTGTTGCCTCTGTGATGGCGGTTTTAATGTTTCCCCATTGTTGCTCCACCCCACCTTCTTGCCTGTTTGGTAGTGCTTTTCTGAGGCACTCTCCCATTTTGACAAAATCAGTCCTCCTGAAATCCAGTACCTTCACTTTTGTGTAACTTGTCTCTACAGCTAAGTTTATCGTGAACCTCACTGTTTGGTGGTCGCTTGTTCCCAGATGGCTACCCACTTCAAGATCAGAGAGCCTCTCTCTGACCCCATTGGAGAGTAACAGGTCTAAGATTGCTCCCTCCCAAGTGGGTTCCATAATTAGCTGTCTGAGGCATGCCCCCTGTAGGGCATCGAGAATGGCCCTGCTCTTGGATGTGGCTACAGCAAAGGTGCTCCAGTTAACATCTGGCATGTTCAGGTCCCCATCATCAATATCTCCCCTTTCTCTGCCATCCCAAGGATGCTTTCTATCACTTCCGTGTCCGTTTCCTCCCCGTGAGACGGGGGTCTGTATACAACCCATGTGCGGATTGTGGAGCCATTTCCAGTCTCCAGGGCGACCCACAGTGCCTCCTTCTCCCTGTTTACCCTTAGGTCTGTTGCTTTGATCTCTTCCCTTACATGGAGAGCTACTACTCCTCCTCTTCTTCCTTCCCTGTCCCTCCTGTAGATTGTGTACCCTGGTATGTGTACATCCCAGTCTTGGTTCTCTGAGTACCCTGTTTCTGTGACTGCCATAATATCCAGGCATCCCCCTTCCATCAATGCCACTATTTCAGGGCGCTTTTTACCTAGACTACAGGCATTGGTACTCATTACCCTCAATTTTTTTTATAGCTTTATTTCTTTTTGCCCCATCCCTGTCCTTACTGCCTTTGTCTTTTTCTCCACTTCCCTGCCCTTCTCCCTATCGACTGCTCTATCTTGGTGTTTACCTCACTAATTACCCTGATTTTGGGGGGTGGGCTAGGATTTCCCTTCTCCTTTTCAGTGCCTCCCCCCTTGGCTAGTTTAAATGCTTGCCAATGAAGCATTTAAACCTATCACCTAGGATCCTGGTTCCCCTCCTGGATAGATGCAGACCATCGTGCCTGTATAGGCCTACATCCCTCCAGGTGGAGCTCCAGTCCCCAGTGAAGCCAAATCCCTGAGCTCTTCACCAGTTTTTCAACCAGTCATTGAATCCCATGGTGCGGAGTACCCTAGCCTCATCCATGCCATAGACAGGTAGCACTTCCAAGGATCTCAACCTTTTATGGCGGACACTCAGCACAAACTGGCGGATGTTCCCTTCCTGTGCACTGACTTGTTCATTCCAGGCGTCAATGGTCACCTCCTGCGCATCGAGAAGTCCAGTGCCACCTTGGACTCCATTGCCTCTGCCCAGAGGGAATCTTAGGGTTCCAAAAAGCAGGAGCATAAGCCCTTTCAGCCTTCTGCCCCTGCGGCCAAGCAGCCCCAGTACCAGTTGGGGCAGCAGCAGGCTCAATCTTGGCACCCTTGTCCCAAATCAGTGGCTTCGGTGGTCCGTAAGCCCGGAGGGAAGGGTCCCGGCTGTCCCGTGTCTGGATCCTTCTCCTCCAGACCTGCTCAGTGATGGGATGGGGGTGACCACCTCTGTGCCTGTCACACCTACTCTGGGTCCTCCACTTCTTTCTGCCTGGTCCGCTATCGCAATGGACAGGTGGGTATTGGAAGTGGTTGGCCAGGGTCTGCCTCTGGAATTCGAGCAGTACCCACCAAGCTGAGCCCATGCCCCATGGGAGGAGAAGGTATCCGTGAACATAGCTTGGCAGAAAACACCAGGAGAAAGGACTGCTGTGTGACTGAACTTCTCTGCTGGGACTAAAGTAGAAGAACTTTTGTATTTGGACCTTTAATTTAGGGTAAAAAAACTAACATACAAAACCAAAAACAAAAAAAAAGTGTGTGTTTGGGTTAACTGAACTGAATGGGTAACTGAAAAGTCATCTAGGTGTAAATCTCAGGTGACTGAAAGGACTTAACTGCTGAGAGGTTTAAATTATTTGTAGAAAGATCTGGTAAGTAGGGGGAGTGGCTTAGCTAGAAGGAAGCTACATTTAAAGACTGCCTTAGAAAGATTCTGCTAATAGCTTGGCAGAAAACACCAGGAGAAAGGACTGCTGTGTGACTGAACTTCTCTACTGGGACTATATTGCCCTCCTTCCTTCCCCTCCACCCAAAGCTAGTTCTATTTTTATAGGCACAGGATTTGACTGACAACAGGAACTTCCTGTTTAGGGGCAGGAAGTGAGTGATCACAGAACCACCAAGGACCCACCATCCTAGAAGGGCAAGAGTAGCTCTCCGGCCCCCTCTAGCTGCTGGAGGTCTGCCTCTGAACAAGTAAGTGGTCTACTGAGAAATATAGGATATTCTTGTCTCAGAACAGGACAATCAGGAGCTTAAAGGGAACACAGGCAGAAAGTAAGAAGAGAGAAAAAAAAACAGAGGAAAGAGTAAGGATTACAAACAGTTAAGGGGCCAGAAATAAGACATGATTGGAGTGGTGCAGTGCAGTGGCTGTGGAGCAGCAGTCTTCCGGGAGATGTTCTGGAGGATGCGGTGTTATCCCATCTGCAGGCACCTCTCTGGGCTGAGGGAGGAGGTTGCTCATCTCCAGGCTGAGTTGGCCAGGATTTGTGGGACCTCCTCTTCCATCCAGGGACCACCAGTGCCACTGCCGTTGCCTCAGAGGTTGCCAAGAAAGAGGAGCGGTTGGACCACAGTGGGCTCAGGGAGGGTGAGGGTGGTGGAACAGAGCACATCCCTCCAGTTGTACCTCTCCACAATTCCTATGCCATTCTGGCAAAGCGTGGTTCCTCTATGGAGGCACCCACAGTGGAGACCAAGGAGGATGCTGGGAACCTCCACAAAGGAGACCCACAGGAGGGTGGCAGGGGACCCTGCAGGGGAAGGAAACAACTCCTGGTGGGGGACTCCATTGTTAGGAAGGTAGAACTGGGCAAGGAAGGGAGAGGGGTAAGGTGCCTGCCTGGCGCCATGGCTTGGAGGACAGGGAGGCGAATCCTCAGGATTGCTGGAGCAGCTGCACAGGGGAGGGAGCTGGATGTCATTGTCCACCTAGGGACAAATGACCTGGCTAAGAAAGGGATTAGAGAAGTGCAGGAAGAGTTTGTGAAATTGGGGAGGGGCCTTAGTCAAGTAGCACGCACGGTAACCTTCTCGGAGGTGCTACCCATCTATGGCATAGGAGAGGCTAGGGTGTTCCGTACCATGGGATTCAGTCAGTGGTTGAAAAACTGGTGTGGAGCTCAGGGATTTGGCTTCATTGGGGACTGGGGGTCCACCTGGAGTGATGCAAGCCTATACTGGCGTGATGGGCTGCATCTGTCCGGGAGGGGAACCAGGATCCTAGATGATAGGTTTAAATGCTTCATTGGCAAGCTTTTAAACTAGCCAAGGGGGGAGGCACTGGAAAGGAGCAGGAAAATCCTAGCCCCCAAACAATCACGGTAGTAAGTGTGGCAAACACCAACATGGAGGTGTCGATAGGGAGAAGGGCAGTGGTAAATGGAGAAAGTGACAAAGGCAAGAAGGACAGGGATGGGGCAAAAGGGGGTAAGGCCATCAGGAAATGGAGGGTAATGAGTACCAATGCCGTAGTCTGGGCAACAAGCTCCCTGAGCTGGTGGCCTTAATGGAAGAGGGATGCCTGGATATCGTAGCAGTCACAGAAACATGGTACACAGAGAACCATGACTGGGATGTTAACATACCAGGGTACATAACCTACAGGAGAGACAGGCAGGGAGAAGAGGGGAGGAGTAGCTCTCTATGTAAGGAAGGGATAAAAGCAACTGAACAAAAGAGTAAACAGGGAGGAGAGGAGGCACTGTGGGTCACCTTGGAGACTGGAAAGGCACCACAATCCGCACAGGGGTTGTGTACAGACCCCATGTCAGGGGAAGGAATGGACAAGGATATGATGGAAGGCATTCTTAGAATGGCAGAGAAAGGGAGATACTGTTGATGGGAGACCTGAATATGCCAGATGTTAACTGGAGCACATTTGCTGCAGGCACATCCAAGAGCAGGGCCATTCTTGACGCCCTACAGGTGGCAGGCATTAGACAGCTAGTTTGGAACCCACTGTGAGGGAGCAATCTTAGACCTCATACTCTCAAACGGGGCAGTGAGAGGATCTCAGATCTAGAAGTGGGTTGCCATCTGGGGACAAGTGACCATCAAACAGTGTGGTTCACGTTAAACTCAGCTACAGGTCAAGCCATACAAAAGTGAGGGTACTGGACTTTAGGAGGGCTGACTTTGGCAAGATGGGAGAGTGCCTCAGAAAAGCACTAGCAAACAGGCTAGAAGGAGGTGTGGAGCAACAATGGGGAATTATCAAAACTGCCATCACAGAGGCAACAAGCCTTTGTGTGAAGCAAATAAACAAATCAAAGCGAAAGAAAAAGCCACTATGGTTCTCCAAGAGAGGTGGCTGTGAAAGTCAGGAAGAAAAGATAGCATTCCGGAAGTATAAGGAAACACAGAAGGAGCAGGACAGAGAGCTGTACCAGTTAAGGCAGAAAGAAGCAGGGAGGGAAGTCAGAATAGCAAAGGCCCAAACTGAGGAAAAGATAGCCAACTCAGTTAAGAAGGGGATAAAACCTTTTATAGGTACATCAGCAAGCGTAGAAAGACAAAGGGAGGGATAGTGAGGCTAAATAGAATGAACGGTGGGTGGGCAGAGGGGGACAGTGAAAGAGCAGGAATACTGAACTAATGTTTCTGCTCAGTATTCACAAAAGAGGAGGGGGAAGTGCCTAATCCAATTAACAGAAGCACTCTTGATAGGGGGGTCGATCCCAGTCCTTTCACAGAAGAAAGGGTTCTGCAAGAACTCCTAAAACTGAAGGTGGACAAAGCAATGGGTCCTGATGGAATTCACCCCAGAATTCTAAAAGAATTAAGGAAGGAACTAGTGAAACCACTGGCTACTCTTTTTAATAAATCATGGGAGGATGGTGTGGTACCCGAGGACTGGAGGAAGGCGGATGTGATTCCCCTTCACAAAAGTGGGACCAAGACAGAGGCAGGAAACTACAGACCTGTCAGTCTGACCTCTGTGGTAGGGAAAGTGATGGAGTCACTTCTGAAGGAAAGAATAGTTGAGTACCTAGAGGTCAGTGGAGCACAGGATCCAAGGCAGCATAGGTTGACAGTGGGAAGGCCATGTCAGACGAATCTAATAGATTTCTTTGACTGGGTGACCAAAGTAGTAGACCAGGGAGGGGCTGTGGACATGGCCTACCTAGACTTTAGCAAGACATTTGACACAGTCCCACACAAAAGATTATTAGTCAAATTAACCAGCCTGGGAGTGGGTCCCAGGGTGGTAGCCTAGGTAAAACATTGGCTGGACAACAGGACACAGAAGGTAATTGTAAATGGAGTCCACTCTGAAGAAAGGGTGGTTACTAGTGGGGTACCGCAGGGTTCAGTATTGGGTCCAGTCCTTTTTAATGTCTTCATCAGTGACATTGCAGAGGGACTGGAAGGAAAAGTATGCCTTTTGCAGATGACACAAAGATCTGCAACAGGGTTGATACACAAGGAGGCGTGGAAAGGATGAAAAGGGACTTGGCAAGGTTGGAGGAATGGTCAGACGTGATGGCAGCTAGGATTCAATGCAAAAAGTGCAAATAATGCACCTGGGAAACAAGAACCCAGGGAAGAATACACAATGGGTGGGAGGTAGTAACAACAACAAAACAGGAAAGGGACCTGGGGTAATCATATCAGATGACCTTAAGGTTAGCAAGCAATGTGAGAGGCAGTAGGGAGGGCGGGGGTATACTGGGATGTATAGGGAGGCATCAGCAGCAGAAAACAGTAAGTTGTTATCCCTCTGTACAGACAGTTGGTGAGACCCCATCTGGAATACTGTGTCCAGTTCTGGAGACCCCATCTCCACAAGGACATAGACAGGATAGAGGCAGTCCAGAGGAGGGCACTAAAATGGTGCAGGGTCTGCAAGAGAAGCCATATGAGGAGAGACTAAAGGAGCTTAATATGTATGCCCTTGAGGAAAGAAGGAGAGGGGGACATGATAGAAACTTTCAAGTACCTCAAGGGAATCGGCAAAGTCAAGAGGGTAGCATGTTTCAGAAAAAAGACTTGCAAGAACAAGGGACACAATTTAAAAGATAGGAGAAGCGGTTCAGAGGCAATGTGAGAGTATTATTTCACAGAGAGGGTAGTGGATGCATGGAACAGCCTTCCTGAGGAAGTTGTGGGGTCTAAAACGGGGAGAATTCAAGAATGCATGGGACAGACATAAGGCAATTCTTGTGGGGGGCAGGAAGATATAGGCTGTTGGTTAACTAGGATCTGCGGCCTATCCTGTAGGTAGGGAAATGGGCAGACTAGATGGGCCTAGCGGTCCTTATCTGCCGTCAAAGTCTATGTTTCTATGTTTGAACACTCGGTTGGCTCTCCAAGACGACATCACCCAACTCCTCCTGCAAGGAGGTAGTGGTGAGAGTCGTAGATCCCCCTATCAACCCAGGGTTTGTTTCCAGGTACTTCCTGGTCCCGAAACAGATGGGGGGGAAGGCACCCCATTCTAGATCTGCATGACCTGAACAAGTTGCTCAGGTCTTGCACCTTCAGAGTGGTAACTCTGTCTTAGATCATACCATCTCTCAAGCAGAACATGTCGTTTTGCCCTCTGGATCTGCAGGGCGCATTCTTTCATGTCCAGATCCATCCATCACACTGAAGGTTCCTCTGCTTCCGAGCAGAAGGAACCCTCTATGAGTTCCAAGCCATGTCGTTCGGCCTGTCATTGGCCCCCAGGGTCTTCACCAAAGGCATTGCAGTGGTGGCGGCCCATTTTCAACATCGAGGGGTCAGGGTATACCCCTATCTGGATGATTGGCTCATAGCGGATCCCTCCAGGCAGGAGGTGGAGAGGTCCAGGGATCTGGCCCTGCAGACCTGCATCGACCTTGGCCTCTTGGTCAATGAGGCCAAGTCGGAACTCGTGCCTCCGTAGGTGATTTGCTTAATCGGGGCAGAGCGCGACTCTCACTGAGCCAGAGCCAGGCTCCCAATGGACAGGGCAGAGTTTCTCTCCTCCTTTGCCCGATCATTTCTGGTTGGGCACTTGCGCCCTGCCCAGGACTTCCTGCAACTTCTGGGTTATATGGCGGCCTGCACCTCCGGGGTCTGATGGGCCTGGTGGCATATGCACCCCCTTCAATGGGAGCTGGGCAGCCAGTGGATTCAGTGACTAGGTCATTTCGACAAGCCGATCACTGTAACCCAGAAGATGTGGGATGCTCTCCAATGGTGGACCATCCCATAGCATCTGCGGGAAGGGATCCCATTTGTCCGTCCCGAGCCAATGGTCATCTTGATGACCAACTCCTCTCTCACGGGCTGGGGTGCCCACATTGGGGATCACCGAGTCCACGGGCTCTGGACCTCGGAGGAATTCCGATGCCACATCAACCTGCTGGAGCTCCAAACAGTTTGGCTGATGCTGACTGCATTGGCTCCGTTCCTTCAGGATCTAGTGGTTCAGGTCCAGACGGACAACACCACGACCATGAACGATCTCAGCAAACAGGGCGGCATGCACTTCTGACCTCTGTGCAGGGAAGCTCTCCACATCTGGACCCTCATGAGCCGACTGGAGGCGGATCTCCTAGCCATTCATGTGGCAGGAGCCTCAAATCAGCTGCCAGATGCCCTCAGCTGTGTGGGCAAGGCATCCCATGAGTGGTCTCTCCATTCAGAGGAAGTACACAGCCTGTTCTCCCTGTGGGTACCTCTCAGGTGGACCTGTTCGCCTCCAGGGAGAATGCAAAGCTGAGGCTCTTTGTGCCAACCCCCTCCCTCAGGGTGCGAGCTGGTCAGCAGATGGTGGCACGGGAGAAGGTGGTCTGGCATTTCTCCAAAGGCCTCGACCATATTTCCCCTCCGGTGCGTGAACCACCACCACCATGGGATCTACTGCTGGTATTGGCAGAGCTCATGGGCAAGCCATTCGAACCAGTGCACAGAAGTGAGATGTCACACCTGTCGTAGAAGACCGCTGTCCTGGTGGGTATCACATCAACCAGAAGGATTGGGGAACTGCAGGTGCTCTCTGAGTCTCCCTATTTGGTCTTCCACAGGGATATGGTTGTCCTGTGCCCCAGCCCGAAGTTCCTTCTGAAGGCTGTGTCAGAGTTTCACCTGAACCAAGTGATGACTCTGCCGGTGTATTACCCCAGTCACACCTCAGAGGCTGAGTACATGCTCCATACTTTCTACCTGAAATGAGAGCTCTCTTATTATAAAAAGTGCACGGCCGGAGTTTGGGGAGAGGTTCACCAGCTGTTTGTCACCTACGCTGAAGCTGCACCTGGCAGACCTGCAGCCAAGCAGATGATTGGTAGATGGATTACATCATGCATCGATCTCTGCTATAGGTTGGCAGGTAGGGAGCCTCCTGTAGGGCTTATAGCTCATTCCACCCACCATACTGCTGCATCGATGGCTGCTTCCAGGGACATCCCTATCCAGGATATCTGCAGGGCTGCTACCTGGAAGTCGGCAAACACCTTCATTTCCCATTACCACATTGACCTAGAGTCACGCCGGAATGCTGGTTTTGGGGCCTCAGTTCTCCAGTCTCTGTTCCCTAAGTAGGGTGTGTGCACCTTGCCTCCCTTCTCCCAGAGAATTGCTAGGAGTCTGCCAAAAAGTGTTTGATAGACCAACATATCCACATCCCTAAAAACACAGGTTACTCACCTGTAACAGTAGATCTTCCATGGAGTGGTCTCTTGCAGTAGGTAATACACTTGGTTCGTCGCCAGAGGTCGCTGTGGTGCACGGCAGTTGTTCTTGCAGTCTTTTACCAGGGGCCCCCCACACATGACATCAGCTTCCTGTTTGCTATATAAACATGGGTTGTCTCTGGTATCCTCAGTTCATTTTCCTGCCGTCTTCAGCTTGCACGCAGCAGCTAGAGCAACTTCTAAACAGCAGTCATCTACGAGAATTTAAGCTACAAAACAAATGTCTAAAGAATCTTCAAACAAACAAGCATTATTTTGTTCCTACCATTGCGGTAGGAAGATATACCGCTTTGACAATCATATCTTTCATGTACGGTGTCTGGGACCCACACACGACACCAGTTCCTACACTCATTGTCAAGAATTTAATCAAGCAGCTTGTCGACAACATTTGCTTGAAAGTCAGCGTTTATTAATGGAGCAGAAAATGTGTCTTAGAGAATCAGGGGGCCCATTCCAAGGGTTCCCCCTCCTCTGATTCTCTTCCTTGGCACAAGAAGGAGAAGGAAGAACCCTCCTCATGCTCCTTGCCGAAGCGCCTGTCGACGACCACAATTTCTGGTCCCCCCCCCGTCAACAACTCTCCGTCACACAACATCTTCGCCGATGGGAGCTCATACTCTCTCGTCGACGGCACTTTAAAGGCGGTACAAACTGAAAAACCCATATGGGTTCTATTGCTGCTCTGTCGACGGGGGCTCCTCTCCCGTTGACTGCATCTTCACATTTACATTTCAGTCCTTCTCATACGGGCCTGTCGACAAGGCCCTGTATTCCTCAGGGGGAACCAACTGCTTATGCCATGCTTACTGTCCCTCCACTTTCCCAGGTGGCTGCTCATAGCAGTCAGATGGACTGAGATCGGGACCCTGGTCTTTACCACCCAGGGGCAAGACCTGCTCAGGCTACACGTCCAATCCCCTCTATCATCCCTCTCCTGCAATGGACTCTACTGAAACTACAACTAGAGCCTGTCACAATGATCCTAATAGCTCCCCTGTGGCCTCGAGAAGTGTGGTTCCCTCTTCTTCAACAACTTTCAGTTCAGGAACCCATCCCATTGCCAATCGGACCAGACCTCTTGACTCAAAGTCAGGGGACCCTGTTGCACCCCAACCTGAAGGCTTTACACTGTCATGTTTGACTCCTGAGGATGCTTTTATAGCCAGATTACAAGTGTCCTCTCCTGTTGCCAGTATTCTCTTGGCCTCACGTAAACCAGCAACCAGAGAAACATACAACTCCAAATGGAAACACTTTTCCACATGGGCTGCCTCTTGATCTTTGGATCCCTATTTCTGCCCACTCACGAAAGTCCTAGACTACCTGGCTTCACTGTCTGAAGCAGGTTTCAGCTATTCCTTCATCAAAGTTCATTTGGCTGCTATTTCGGCCTTTCATGAACCACTTGATGGCAGATTACTGTACGAACATCATCTAGCCAAAATGTTTTTAAAAGGAATGTTACATATCAAACCACCTATTAGACGTACCCCTCCTCCGTGGGACCTTAATTTTCTAATAGAAAAATTTAACTCTTGAGCCTTTTGAACTGGCGACCACTTGTGACCTCCATTTCCTTTCATGGAAAACCTTATTCCTAGTGGCTGTCACCTCATCTCACCATATTTCCGAGCTTCATGCCCTCGTGTAGGGAACCTTACTTAATTTTGCACAAGGACAGTGTGACACTTCATACTAACCCCTCCTTCCTTCCTAAGGTAGTGTCTGAACACACCCTAAATCAATCCCTGGAGTTACCATTATACTATCCTGAATACTCCAACCAAGGTGAACATCTCTTACATACATTAGATGTACATTGTAGATTGCGTTACTATACTAATCAAACAAAAACAATCAGAAAGACTTCTCAATTGTTCATCACCTTTGCCTCAGGCCGAGAAGGGCTCCCAGTTACTAAAAGAACCCTTTCTAACTGGTTGGCACATTGTATTACATTTTGTTATAATAATACAACAAACCCTTACCAGGACCTGTCCAAGCCCATTCCACTTGAGCTATGGCCACTACTGCGACTTGCTTTAAAGGAGCCTCCATTTCAGATATCTGCAATGCAGCCACCTGGTCCACAATGCGTACATTCATGAAGCACTGCAATTTGGATATTGCTTCACGCCGTAGGACAGCCTTTGGCCAAGCAGTCCTACGAGGCCTTCTGTCCTAATGTCCACCCATCTCAGGTATACTGCTTGGAATTCATCCCAAGTGTATTACCTGCTGCAAGAGACCACTCCATGGAAGATAGTACAGTTACGTAAAAACTTACCGTAACAGTAGATCTTTGACGAGTGTCTCTTGCAGTAGGTCCAATCCTGCCTTCTGTCCCCCTCCTTCTCTAGGAGAACAAATTCTGGTCCAGTGACTTCTGGATTGGGATACCTTTGGTACCTCGGGTTCCTCTCGGTCCTCACTTTGCAAGCTGAATCCGGCAGAGGAACTGAGGATACCAGGGACTGCCCACGTTTATGTAGCAAACAGGAAGCTGATGTCATTTGTGGGTGACCCCTGGTAAAAGACTGCTAGAAGAGCTGCTGTGCACCACAGCGACCTCTGGTGACGACCCAAGTGTATTACCTACTGCAAGAGATGCTCCTCAAAGATCTACTGATACGGTAAGTTTTTATGTAACTGTACTTTCTAGGAGTGGTATATGTTGTTCATCCACACTGACCCACCCGACCTCCCAGCTTCAACGCACAACCACTGCTTCCAGCGGGCAAGATCTGTCATCAAGAGGCAGAGCCGAGGGATATATCACCCAGGTGGGTGGGAGGAGCAGAGGGGTGCACAGAGTCGGTGAACAAGGGGGGCAAGAATTCTCATAGAAGCATCGGGGGGGGTCTGTGGGCATATATAATTATATTCTAATTTAGTTGGAGGATGATTTTTAACGGGGGGGTGGGGCCAGGGTGCCCCCCCATGCACGCCTATGGGGAGGAGCCAGCTTTTAGATCTTCCGGCAAGATTCTCAAAGGGAATGGACATGCCAAGAAGTGTGGATAGGGTTGCCACCTATCCGGTTTTTGATTGGATAATCCGGTTTTTAGGGTCCTTATCCGGTCATCCGGTTTTGATTAAATGCAGTCTGGTTTTTGGGCCATTTTGAGTGCTCATACACTCTTAAAACTGATATAGTAAATCATTCACTGTTTTGGCTGCATTGCATTTCCAGGTTACAAAGAAATTCTGATGTCACAGTCATTCAGACCTGCCTTTGTTTGTAAAACCAGTCTGTCTGGGAGGTGTAATATATGGCCATTAAGATCATTAGCAGTAAATTAACCTAATCTTTTCCACTCTGAATTTTAATTATGGTCTTTTACTGTTATGACAAGAAACAGCTTTTATACCTTTATATGCTCTCATGTGTTTCTGTTTGTGTGTCCTCTATTCTGGCATGTTTTATACCCATTTTTGTTAAATTAATAATCTAACTTTTATTGCCTTTATCACTACATTTGCTCTCATTTTTATATTACCCGAACATTCCATGATATTAGCTACGCTTTTACAGGTCATTCAGATAAACAGCATGAAATGGTATGTCTGAAATTGTGAAATGTCTTAGAAATATGAAAAGAAACAGCAGTAGCTGCTGAGGTAAAGCGGAACACAGTTCAGTATTAACGGTGCCACAAGCATCAATAATTAAGTTATCAAACATTTGGTCAAAGCATCAGAATACATGACTGACATGGAAAGGAAAATGGGATAGGGTTTAACAGAGGGCTGAGCAATAAGCTGTGGATGAGCTTGGCACGTCCAGCAGATCTGAGTTTGATTCCCACAACCTCCACTTACATACTGTGTGACCCTGAGCAAGTCACTTAACCTTCCTGTGCATCTGGGTCACTCCTGTATAGGGTTACCACCAGTCCCTATTTTTGCAGGACAGTCCTGATTTGGGTAGCTGTGTCCTGCAGAAAAAAATGTTAAATGTCCTGACATTATAGTAGAAAAAATATTTTCTGATTTTCCTCTAAATGTTGCAAAAAAGTATAATACCTTAACTAAAATACCTTAAAATAATAAAAAACCAAAAGAAACAACTGAAAAACTACAACATGTAGTCTTAATTCTGATTATTTAGAGAAAACATGTCTGTCGCATTGGTCGAGATGACATATTGTCCTGCGAAAAATCCAGTTTCAGTAAGAAACGTCCCACTTTAGGCTTCTTAAAAGGTGGTAACTCTACTCCTATAAAATGGGCTTTGTGGCCTATGGGAGGTAACCTGATTGCCAAAGAATAAAAATAAATAACTGAATAAACAAATAAAATAAATAACAGTTAAAAAATGACTTCCTATCATTAGTAATGTCTATTCCAACATTACAAATGACTTTGGAGGAGGAGCGATATACTTGCCAGTCATAAAAAGGGGTGGAGCCAGAGGCGGGGTTTGGGGTGTGGTTTCGCATCCTATTTTTACCTCATCCAAAGGTGGTGACCCTAAGTGTGGATGAACAACATATACCTCTCCTAGAACTACTGTTACAGGTGAGTAACCTGTGTTTCTTGGTAGCCCTCATCTCAGCTATGAGAGCGAGCAAGCTCTAAGCTCTGTGTACAGATAACTACATTATCTTTCACAGGGATAAAGTAGTTTTGAGGACCAACAGAAGATTTCTCCCTAAGGTGGTTTCAGAGTTTCACCACAACCAATCCATCACACTCCCTGTGTTTTTCACACAAAAAACCATACCAGGGGAGCAAAGATTCAATTCTCTGGATGTTGAAAGAGCTTTAAGCTACTACTTGGAATGTACTAAGGAAGTCCGGTGCACTTCAACACAATTCTTTGTTACCGATGGGGGTGTAGGCCAGGGCAAGCCAGCATCCAAGAGGACCATTGCTTGCTGGGTAGTGGCATGCATACAGTTCTGTTAAGACAAAGCTGTTAAGTTCCCTCCTAAAGGCCAGAGGGCACACTCCACAAGGGGCACCTCTGCCTCCATGGCAGCATCCAGATGTTTGGACAGACAGTCCAGAAGGGTGCCGGTATTGGCACTTCTGTCTTGCAGAACCTTTTCCTTAGGTAGGTTCTGTACCCAGCCTCCCAAGGTACTGCTGTGGAGTCTGCACTTGACAAGCAATAGTGAGGGGTTACTGGGGCTTGAAGAAAAAATTGCCCACGATAGTAATATTGTTTCTTCCTAAGGGATTCCTCTCAATGCTTGGCAATTCCTTCCCTACCTCCCCTTCCAGAACCTGGAAAAGGTTCTCACAACAGACTGTTTTTGCTAGAGTCAAGTTTTTTTCCTATTGCTTATGGCTTGCAACTGAAAATTTTGTGTTTTCCTCATTTTTTTTCTTTTCTTTTTTATTAAAAAAAGGGCTGTTTTGGAGGTTGAATATTTTTAGTAGTCACTTAGCTAGATTTGGTGGTCACTGCTCTCCCACAGTTTAAGAAATCTGCTGTTAGAGGGCAGGGGAGAGCGTGACCACAGCAAAGATTTGAATTTCATTCTAAAGTTCTCTAATTAGCATAACGTTATAGGCTCCGGGGGAGCTCAATCTAGTGGACTGATTGCACTTGTCAATCATAGTGAGGGCTCCCTTGGGAAGAAACATTACTACAGTGAGTAATTTTTTCATCTGTTTCTAAAAAAGATACGTTATGCGCAGATGGATCTGAGCTACTTTTAACATGATCCACTGGGCATGGTCACAGTTACCCTGGCTGAGGTCCTTGACCTGGTCCCCCACTCTCTCTCTCTTTAAGCATTCCTTTGGTTCTCCCAGTATAAACAGCTGAACAGTTGCAGGTGGCTAGGTAAACAACATGTGTTGTGTTGCAGTTAATTAGCCTATTGATGGCATGGGTATGCTGTTCGCACAGTGAAACTCCTATAGTGATGGCAGTGTCGGAGCTGCAACCTAATCTGCAGTCATTCCATTGATCGGGATTTTGCAGCACCAGCCGTCTTGCCACCCTAGAGGTTTTTGCGCTGCCCCTCCCGCAAACAGTCGGGATGTGCCCCGGCGCGTTGCCATGATAGCGGTCGGTCAGCAGGATTGCCTGGTGACATGGTTGCCAGTCAGCAAATCCTTATCGCTGTAAAGTCGGTTGACATCCTTGATGTCGAACCGGCATCGTGGAACCAATGGCATGTGTTTCACTCATAGTTGAGTTAACAAATGTTTTGGTGTTGGTGATATGTTCACAAAACTTTCACCTCCCACACCTGAAAAAGCCCTTTATATGTGGTGGTAACCATTTAGAGGTGCATGGGACTGTTCCTCACACCCCTTCATGTAACTCTATAATTACAGCAGTATTTTGTGGTTGTCGAGACATTCCTGAAATCTGATTTTTGGGGGGGGGTTAACTGTGCTCCTCTGGTTACTTTAGAGGAGTTCATTGCTAATCTTCTTCAACTGTATTTCCCTCCATTGAGCCACATGGAACTGTAAGTCACTGGTGTCTGGACCGCCGAGAAACTTTTTGCAAACTGGGGCCACCCACATCAACACTCCTTGTCAGCGCCTGTATTATGTCTGTATCCCTGGCATGCAACAGTTTTTTCCCTACCGTCAACCACACATCGGTCCACTCCTGCTGAAGAATGCTGTCGAACTTTTGCAAGTATTTCGCTATTGCTGTGTACGTACTTCTGTTTATTTTTAGCTATAGTTTTATTGCAAATGGGTAAAGAACCGTTATTCCATTATTGCCATTACAGCTGCATTAAGATTTATAAAGACGACCAGCACTCCATTTGTATTCATTGTCTTGGTACAGACCATAATGTGAAAGCATGCAAACTCTCTCTAGGCTTTAACTAGACAATCAGGAGTCTTTGCAAGAAAGCTTCAGAAAACGTTCTACTTGTGCAAGAAATGGAGAAACTGGTTGCAGCGAAGGCGGCTTCACCATTGTCATCCACTTCCATGCATGGCATGCTGCCTACCTCCGAGGTAGGCTATGGCCAATTCTGAACCATCAAGGAGAAAAGATAAGGAAAAGTCGTCGAAGTCCGTGGATAAACCCCACCATGCTGACAAAGAGAAATGCAGAAAGGAAGAAAAAAATTTCTCCTGACTGGATGGCCCTTATGAGCCCAAGGCTAATCATGCCCTCTGGATATGGTGCTTCACAGCAGCACTCTGGAGATGATGGCTGTTCTATGTGGCCTATGGGCCTTTGCCACCATCCTCCCAGGGAGTCGGCTGTTGACTTGTACAGACAGTATGCCGGTGGTGTACTGCATCAATCGACAAGGTGGAGTTCATTCATATGCTCTCTGCAGAGAAGTCATAAGAGTTTGGTACTAGGTGGTGGAACAGGACATATTAATGTCAGCTGTGCTGCTCCCTGGGACCCTGAACACTTGCGGATCACCTTCATCAGTCCAGTGCACTCTGCCACAAATTGAAACTCTTAGATTCTGTTGTGAATGGACTGTTTGAAAAATGGGGCTGCCTAGACATAGACCTGTTTGCGTCTCCATACATCGCAAAACTGCTGCATTTCTGCTCGCTCTCTCCAGTGCCTGATGTTTTTTGGCAAGATGTGTTGTTCCTCTCTAGGAAAGAGAGGTTTCCATAAGCTTTTCCCCCCATGCCCTCTCATACAGAGGGTTGTGGTGAAACTGTGGGCTGAGCATGCCACCCTGATTCTTGTGGCCCCTCACTGGCCGAAACATATGTGGTTTCTACTTCAGCAGTTGGCGGTGGAACCTTTTGTCCTGCTCCCCTTGCAAGCCAGACTTCTGGCACAGGAGCAGGGTGCTTCGGTGCACCCTAGTCTTCGATCCCTGTGCCTTCATGTCCCGCTTCATGGTTTCCCCAGTGGTAGCTGTTGTGCTCTTAGCATCTAGAATGCCATCTGCACAGTACAGGTATTCACAAAAATGGAAGTGTTTTACTGTTTGGTATTGTAGACATGCGCTGAATCAATTTACATGTTAGGTTTCTACAATTTTAGACTTCGTACTGTCCTTCAAGAATTCAGGACTAAGGTATTCATTCCTTCATAAATGTCCATGTGGCTGCCTTGTTGGCCTTTCATACCATCTCAGAGGGTAAGAGTGTTGCCCAGTTGGAGATTTCTCAGAGATTCCTAAGGGGCATCCTCATTTTGAACCCACCGACTGAGATCTGGTTCCAGTGTGGGAGTTTCATTTGGTCTTGGAGACCCTCACTGTACCTCCCTGTGATCTTGTGGCTACCTGCGAGTTGTTTCATCTCTTGGAAGACACTTTTTTATAGTGACTATGACGTCTGCTAGTTGAATCTCATAGTTACAGGCTCTAGCTGCAGATCCTCCATTTATTATTTTTCACAAGGATAGGGTCACATTATGCACTAGTCCTCATTTTCTTCCAAAGGTTGTGTCTGACATCACGTTAAATCAGACGGTGAACCTTCCTGATTACTTTTCCTCTCCCACAGATAGTGGGGAGCGTCGTTTACATACACTGGATGTCCATGGGATGCTGCTGTAGATCATACTAAGAAGTGCAGAAAATCCTTGCAACTGTATATTGGTTTTGCCCCCTGAATGGTGGGCTCTCCAATGTCTAATCAAGATCTGCCCAAATGGCTAGCCAGGTGCATTATGTTTTGTTACCAGAAGCGTGGTAAGCAGCTTGCTGGTCCTGTCCATGCTCATTCCACAAGAGGAGTGGCAGCTTCAGTGGCTTGTTTTCGGAATGTGTCTCCTGTTGACTTTTGTGCTGCTGCTACTTGGAGTACTGTTCATACATTCACTAAACACTACAGTCTGGACATAACCTCCTGTAGATGTGTCAGCTTTGGCCTCCGTGGTCTGTGAGGCCTCCTTACTCAGGACCAGTAGGCTCTGCCGCCCTCCCTCAGTGCTTAGTACTGCTTGGTAATCATTCCACAGTGTGGCTCAGTGGAGAGAGATATTTTCGAAGAAGATAGAATAGTTGCCTACTGTAACAGGAGATCTTCAAGAGAATTTCCTCCATTGAGCCACAGCTGTCCCTCTCGCCTTCCCCCCCCCCTTGTCAGGTACAGGGTGACTATGCCACTTGCTATTGCAAGCTGTTTTCGCCTCTGATGCCTATATGGTATCTGTACTCAGGTTTACATATCCTCTCCTGTGTGCCTGGTTTGGTCCTGGTCGATTCGTTCTCTGCCGGTCCAGCAATCCTCTGAGCTTGTCTCTGGTGGGGGGTGGGGGGGACTGAGGCATGCTGGAGATGCTGATGCGATATAGGTGGCGATAAGGCACGTTGACGTGGGTATCCCCACCCTGCAAAACGTTTCCGGGTGGTCCTGATGCCGATGGCTTACAGTTCTACAATGTGGCTCAATGGAGGAGATTTTCTCAAAGGTCTACTTTTATGGAAGGTAACTGTTCTTTCTAGATGCAGAAATGTGTTGAACTCTGTGCGCCTAATGTTTCTAGCAGTGGGAACTATGTGCATCTCCTTACTGCAGTGGAATTACCTTTTAGTTAGTAATGTGGCTCCCACTGACCCATTGTGGGCAAAGCAATACAATTATGGACTCATTGAGGACTTACATCTTGTTTTATAACCCCATGCTCTCGGGTAGCAGTTCTACAAACATTTAGTAGTCTTATAGAAACATCTTACAGTTTGTTTTAGCATAGCCCTCCTAATTATAGCAACAGCCTGGAAGTACACCTTCATCTGTATAACTATGGAATTGGCAGGTTCCTTTTTACAGCTGCGTGGGTGGAGCTCCACAGACGTTATGCCATCAGTCATTATATCATACTAACACTGTGGAAGCACATGACCAGATCACTTGTACGGTGTGCTTCCACAGTGCTCTTAATATCTTTTTCAGTGGTTGTGTTTATGCGGCGCGTCCCCTCCGCCGTCTGCATAAAAACACCCACTTTGCAGCATACTTCTTTTTCTTCCGCAACTGCAGAAGTGACTGGTGCCATATACAAGATGGCAGCTGACTCAGATTGCACATGCACGAGTGTCACGCCTGTGCAGTTCTGCAGTCGCCACCATCTTGTGTATGGCAAACACCGACGTCACTAACTCACTGGCACCACTCCTAAGGACATATTCCAGTGGCACTAATAAGTAATAGAAAAACTCCTAAACACTCTGCGCTGCCATATCGGCTCTGACCAGAAGTCCATAAGATTTGTTTGCCATGACTTTCCCTCTGTGAAACCCTGCTGCCAGTGCTCTTGCAGCCCATTTGCCTCCAGGTACTCCCTCAGCCTCTCTTTCAGCAGAGTTTCCATTAATTTCCCCATCACCGATACAAGGCTGACCGGCTTGTAATTGCTAGCTTCCTCCTTGCTGCCACTCTTGTGTAGAGGAACCATGTTGGCCCTCCTTCAGTCCTCTGGCGCTACCCCCAAGTCCAGTGATGTGCTGAATAATGTTGCCAGGGGGGTGCCTAGCACTGTGTTCAGTTATTTTGTTACCCTTTGGTGGATCCCATCTGGCCCCATTGCATTGTTGTCCTTTAGGGTGTCCAATCCCCTTTGGACTCTCTCTCCTCTGCAGATTGACCTGTGTCAGCTCCTCTCTCCATCTGGTGCTTGTTGATGCATGTTGGTCCACCCCTTCCCCTCCACTGTGAAGACCAAGCAGAAGTACTCATTTGAAATATTAGTTTACAGCACATCTCTCCATGATAGTTGACATTTTGTGGTCTTAGAAGATAGTGACCACTTCTTATGGGACACATAGTGTGCAGTTTCTGTAGTGTAATGGTTATCATGTTCGCCTAACATTGATATGCCCTATTCTTGGTAACTCTGTCAGTCTGATTCTTTTTTGGAAGCACTGGTAGGCTCTAATTTCTATGCACTCCAGTGCTTGGTTGTGTTTTTATTTGCTCTCTCTGGAAACTTACCGCTGAGAGGGTCATTTTCTCCACTGTGCTTGGTGGTAGATTTTCAGTGGCCCATAAAAATGCTGCAAGTTGTAGCTTGTGGACCACATACAGTGCAAACTTTTTTTTGAAACTTCTCCTATTTTGATAAAACATCCACTTTTACAACAGTTTTTTATGTCCCAAATGGTCAAACTTTGGTGACTTTGGTAGTCTCATTTACCCTCAGAAAATGTTGCAGTTGTTTTGAAATCTTCAGTCTGGAGCTTGGAATAATGGCAGCAGATTTTTGTTGTGATGGTGTCTTGCTTCAGAAATGGATCTGTGAAAATCTAGTACGAGTTGAACATCAAAAAGGTAAAAATCTAATCATCAGCAACTTTATAGGCTGCCTTCTGCTGATGTGGAGTATGACAATCTAACAGATGTGATAACAGAGTTATCAAAAAAAATCCGCACTACTTGTACTAGGTGATTTTAATCTGCCAGGAATTAACTGGAATGATTTAACTGCTAAAACCCAGTCAGAATCCATGTTGTTGGATTCTTTCCACTCATTGGGTCTTGAACAAATGGTGTGTGAACCAACAAGAGATAAGAATATTCTGGATATTGTACTTACCAACCTCCCCTTAGAGATCTCTAACCTAGAAATTAATAGCCCTTTAGGTAACACTGATCGTGACACTGTTATCTTTGACATCAATAGACATAGATCCAATATGTCATACTACGTACAGATATAATCATAATATTAATAAATAATAATATTTATTTCGCATAAGCGCCTTTCAAATACCAAGGCGCTTTACAAAAGATTAAAACAGCAATAGTAAAATCAGTAAATACAGTATTACACCGAACAGTAACAGTAGTCTGACGAGGATCACTCATTCAATGCCATTAAAGGCCTGGCACCATTAAAAACTTTTTTTAACACCTGTTTAAAACCTCCCACGTGTGTGCACTCCTGCAGCCAATGGGATAGAGAATTCCAAAGGGTAGCGGCCATGTACATGAATGCACGGGCCCCAGAAGACTTCAAAGACACCCTCGGAATCTCCAGCAACCCCTAGTCGGCCGAACGGAGCTGTCACTCGGGGTGATGGGGAACAAGAAGCTCTTTCTAGTAGTCAGGGTCAAGTCCATGTAGGGCTTTATAAGTCAGTAAACCAACTTTAAAGGTGATCCACCACCGAATCGGAAGCTAGTGCAGACTGCACAGCACAGGGGTGATATGAGAACCTCGAAGTCCCCATCAAAAATCGTGCTGCTGCATTCTGCACTAGCTGCAGGTGGCGGATATCAACCCCAGGAAGCCCTAAGTACAGGGAGTTGCAGTAATCAGGACGCGAGGTCACAAAGCCGTGGACCAATGTAGGTAGATCCCCCAGACGGAACAAGGTGCTTGATCCTGGCGATGTTCCTAAGATGATAAAAGGAAGACTTGACGACTGCTGACACCTGAGAACATAAAGTTAGCCTGTCGTCAAGCACCACCCCCAGGTCCCGCACCCGCTCAGAAGTAAGGATCTGGGAGCCCACTAGATAAATTCCAGAGGGCTGACCAGTCCTCAGCCCCTCTATCTGGTGACCTGGGTCCACAACCATCACCTCGGACTTTCTTGCATTCAACTTAGCCAGCTGGAATTCATCCAGTTCTGGATTTCAATGAGGCAGTTGTTAAATACCGAGAGAGCGCTATCCTGGTCAGGTGCGAAAGACAGGTAGAGCTGGGTATCATCAGCATAGCAGTGAAACCTCCCCCCATACTGTCTTACAATGTCTCCGAGGGGCAACATATACACTGCAAACAACATGGGGGACAACACTGAGCCCCGAGGGACCCCACATGACAGAATGGGTCGAGGAAAAAATCCCAGACACAACTCTGAGTTCTGCCAGTAAGGAAAGATGTAAACCACCTAAGGACCTTACAAGTTAGGCCACAGATGGACCTCAAACGCCCAAGCAGTACCCCATGGTCTGCAGTGTCAAAGGCTGAAGAGAGATCTAGGAGCACCAGAATGGAACGGCTTCTCCGATCTCTCACCATCAGGAGATCATTGAGCACCTGAACCAGCTCGGCCTCTGTACTATGCCTCTTTCGAAAACTGGACTGGAGAGGTTTGTAGATGTTATGGATGGTCAATTGGTTCTCCAGTTGTACCGCTGCTACTTTTTCAACCTTCCCTATAAAGGGGAGATTTCAGATTGGTCTGTAGTTGGCCAGAGAGTCTGGGTCCAAAGAAGCTTTCTTCAGGAGGGATACCACTGCTTCCTTCAGGGAGCATGGGAACTCTCCCGAATCGAGGGTACCCCGGACTACCTGTACCAGGACTGGGCTGATAATATCACAACGTCCCATATTCGGGGAGGTTGGACCCGGATCCAAACTACAGCACGTAGGGCGCACACTCTGGACAATCTGCATGACATCCACGAACTCCGGCAGGTCAGAGGAACTCCAGGAAGCGCGAGGTGGAGTGACCAAGCACCGATCACCAGTATCCCCCACAGAGTGAGTCAAGAGGATCTCCGACCTGATATCAGCCATCATATTCGCGAAGAATCGAGCAAGCTCATCGCACTCCACTTGCCAAAAAGGTCTTTGGAGCTGCAGACAGGTTGGGTTGCACAACCTGTCCATGGTTCAGAAGAATTGAGCTGGTAGATTCTGAGTGGCAGCAATCTCCCCGGCCAGGAATTCTGCCTTCTTACGAGAGATCGCTGATTGGTAGGCCTGATAATGCTCTACCAATCTAAGGTGGTCAATCTCAAGGGCAGATTTCCTCCAGTGTCGCTCTAACCTACATCCTAGTCACTGCAACTCTGTCAACGACCCGTCAAACCAAGGGGCCCGAGGGAGAAGGGGGAGAGGACGAACATGGACAGGAGCAATCAAGTCCAGAGCTACGGAAACGGCCTTATTATTGGCCAAAACCAAGGTCTCTAGACTTGTACTGGCCACAGGAAACTCCAAGAGGTCATTCACCGCCATCAGGCATTCGGGACTCCCCTCCTGTAAAGGGCAGTAACTGACCATCTCCACAGGGGCAGGCCTATGGAGGGGGGGCACAAAAGTTGAACTTCACGGTGTAGTGATCAGACCAACTGACATGTTCCGCTCCCAAATTGGAGGCCTCAATCACCAGGAGGAAGACCAGATCAAGAGAGTGACCGTGTGGCAGAGGTAACAATCTGTGTAGGGCCCAGCGATGTCCTCAGCTGGAGGAAGTGCTGTCCAAATTGCGAGAGTTCGTCGTCGACCCAGGCATTAAAGTCACCCAGAACCATCAGTCTGGGAGACTCTAGAGCCATGTCGACCACAGAGTCCACTATTTCCTGTAGGAATCGCTTCTCATCCCCGGGTGGATGGTAGACAAGAGCTATCCTACAGCTTATACCTGCCACCACGGTACTCTCAAAGGATTCGGCCTCCTCAACCAGAACTCGTGAGGCCCAACTCACGTCTTGAAACAGACCGCCACCCCCGCCATGCAGTCTTGAGCGATGTATCACAGAGTACCCAGCCGGAATTGCAGCTTCCAATATGGGGCCAGCATTTTCATCCAGCCAGGTCTCAGTGATGCATGCCAGATCAGTTATTCCAATAAGATCAGCAATAATTGCCTTCTTATTCTTAACAGATCTGGCATTGCATAACACCGCTCGAATTGGACGGACTTCAAGGGCCATCCCGGCTACTTGCCCACCAGAAATGGTAGTGCCCTTGGGTATGGGGACTAAACATGGAGCACCACACTCCAGACTCCATTTCACCCCAGGGCTTCTTCTAGACCCAACAACCCTGATGTGAGAGACCCGTTCATTCGTCCTCTGATGCCTGCACCCCCCACCCCCACCTCCCCTCCTACAAACAATACCCAGCACTTGATGGTGCTGGTAAGTTGACAACGTCGTGGGGGGGATGGGCAGAGGGAGCGGAGGGCAGAAGACGAATACTGCACGACCGGGAGTAGGGGGGCCTACACATCCTACAGGCTAACCAAACCCGAAAAACACAACGCCCAGGCAACTAACCCCAAGTGAAAGTCCCGAACGGACAATAATAAAATTACCCAACCTAAACAAAATAAATAACTAAATGAAATACCCACCCACCCAAACAAATAAAAACCCAATAAAATAGAACCTTTCCCAACACTACAAGGATACTCCAGTCCAGCACTTAGCTCATGGAAAACATGAATGAAAAATATTAGTAGTAAATAAAACCAGGTCAGAATAAAATCTTCTGCAGTCCACTCTCACTGGACATACAGAAGAATTATGAGTCTCTCCACCCCGGCCATCTCACAGCTGGGAGTGGGAGAAGTCGGGGCACTCTCACCGCCCACAATTAAGAATCCAAAGTCTGCTCAAGGTAAAACAACACAGTTTAGAAGTCCAAAAAAGAAAATCTTCTTTGAAAAGTAAATTAAATGTGGACGCCCAGGTCCTCTCACCACCAGAGAACCACAAAAGGACACTCTCACTGTCCGGGAAACGAAAATAAATCACACATCCAGAGCCAAGTCAGGAAGGAGTCCAAGGAGTGCAAGTAATCCAAAATAAAAAGTCAAATTTAATAGAGACCGGCCAAAAATTCAGGTCAGCAATAAACGGCACACTATAGCCCACCAAACTCCCCTTCCAACAACCACAGCTGGAGATGTCTACTGTGTCACCTCAATACTTGAGGGAAGGATCATGCAGTGGCCAAGCCCTGAGGATCTAGGAGAGCTACAGGCTCGTCGGCCAGTTCCCTGGCCGATCTAGAGCCCAGTCCCCTGTGTAGCAGCAAATCTGACCGTTGACCGCCCAGTGGACATGAGTCCACTTGTATCGCCAACAGCCAACCCCACAAGAAATAGTTTGAGCCCACACTCGGGATCTGCACCTGTAGTCTGCACCAATAATCGGGATAGGACACACCAACAGCCTGCATGAACATACAGTTGGCCAGTCCACCCGCAAAAAGCTCGTCCGAATGGCAGGCTTCACTCCATACTGCAACTTCCTCCTAGCAACTCTCATTCCTTCTCCTCAGCGTTCCGGGTTTATGCCGATGAAGCAGGAATTGTATCTTATCCACTCCAAAAGAAGATATTCAAAATTAGATGAGCAGGTTTTAGATGTATAGCCCCAGTTTTAATCCGGTCGGCAACGGGGCCGTTTAAACGACCCTAGAATACTCTGCAAGGCCGTTTCAGAGGGATCCTGTTAATGCTCTGAAAACTAACTCCCTCACTTGGAGAGCCCTAACTAACAACTTAAAAATACGTTGGAGCCGGGAAAATAAACTGAGAACAAGAAAGAACAAATAATAACAAAAAATAAATAGAGAGTGAGTAAAGACGAATAAAAAGCGAGTAGAGGCACTTCTAAAGCTCAATAGCAAAGAGCAGCTTGCAGCACGCCCAGCCCGGCGGCCGTCAAGGGAGCGCTCCTGGCCAATAGCTTGGGACCATGAAGGGGCAGGCATACCATCTTTTGTAAGAACACTCATGGGAAAGGGGGTCATGATAAAATCTGAAAAGCTTTAAAAAAAACTACGATTGGGATTATGTACTTACAGATCTTCAGTTGGAAGACGCATGGGCAATATTCAAGAATATTATTTATGAATTAGAAAACTTGTATATCCCACTAAAAAAACACCAGCCACACTAAAGGGAAAATTCCACCATGGTTTACTTCAGTAGTTAGCAAACAAATCAAAAGGAAAGAAGGGGCCTTCAAAAAAATTATGGTCTGGAACCAAAGATAATATATCGTCTTATAAGGCTAAATTCAAAAAAAAAAAAGATTTAATAAAAAAGGAAAGGAGGAAGATTGAATTTAAGCTGGCAGTCTCAAAAGGTGACACTAAAGCCTTTATGCTTATGTAAATGTTAACAAAAAAAAAATGACACTATAGTAACTAATTTAATAAATAATGGGGTGGAATTATTTATTTTATTCATTTTTATTTATTTAGCTTTTGTTGACCGGGTAAGTGCACTAGACAAATCCTGCCTATTTTCAGGCACGACCCGGGGGAGGGGGATACAGATGAATGCCAACTGACTTTGAACCAGATTAAGCTGTTGGTGGTATTTTTAGTGAATGAGGGAAATTTGGCCAGGACACCGGGGAAATTCCCCTACTCTTTTCGATAAGTGCCATGGGATTTTTAACATCCATCTGAACTACCACCAATCCAGGCAGATGGGACCTCGGTTTAACGTCTCATCGGAAAGACGGCACCTCAGAAGTGCAGCACCCCTCTCATGCTGCACTGCAGTGTCAGTACTGAGATATTAACCCAAGTGCCAGATTTAACCAACAGGGTAGAGGTAGCAGAATTAACCAACAGGGTAGAGGTAGCAGACACATTAAATGACTATTTTGGGTCAGTGTTTTCAAATAAAGATGCAATTAAATCTCCAATAACAACTAATCTGAGTACTTACATCGATATAACAACGAAAAAAGTCAAAAATGCAGTTCAGAATTTAAAGATCAGCAGCACCCCTGGGCCAGATGGCTCTACGATGCCGGTTTGCCAACTATGTTGACGACCACCATCACAGCAATGGATTTGTTGACTGCAACTTGCAATCGACATAAATCCGATTGGAGACTCCAGCTGTGTTTTCATTGGGGGGCTCTGCCCCCGCACACTCCGATCTCTAGGATTCTAATTCCGCGTCTGAGTTGGATCAGGGAGGGGGTGCAGGACCAGGAGACAGAGTGCCGGGGTCTTGGGCGGACTATTACAGCGACGTCGATGTTGTCGGCATCGACGTTTTCGCTGTAATAGTGTCGCCGTACAGGGGGCATACTGGCCAGATAATCTGAACAGTCGCTCCATAAAGAATACTTTTGAACAGTTATTATATCCCTTGTGTATAATTTTCAATAAATTGTATATGGAAGGAGTTGTACCAGAGGACAGGTGTACAGCCATGGTTATTCCAATTCATAAAAAAGGAAATAAAAAATATGCAACAAATTGTCACCCCATTAGTCTCACATCCACAATTAGTAAAATTATGGAAAAAATATTAAAGGTCAGGATAGAAAATGAAATAGAAACTAAGGGTATCACAGATTACAAGCAACATGGCTTTGTTAGGGGTCACTCATGCGTAATGGACTTGGTTACATTCTATGAGAAAGTCGGCAGCAGCATGGATAAAAACATACCAATGGATATTATTTATCTGAACTTCAAGAAAGATTTTGATTTGGTCTCTCATGAATTACTAATAGAAAAAATGATAAAACTTGGATTTAATGGTTATACAATCAAATGGGTGGAAACATGGTTAGAAAACAGATCCGAATGTGTAAAGATAGGGGACACACTATCTAATGTTATAGATGTCATTAGCGGGGTTCCACAGGGCTCTGTATTGGGGCCTTCTTTGTTTGAAATTTACATAAGCGACATACAAACTGATGTTATGAATCGACTCAGTAAATTTGCAGATGATACAAAACTCTGCTCCGAGGTTGACACTGTTGAAAAAAATACAACTTTTTAAGCAAGACCTGTCTCGTATAGAAACTTGGACTACGACTAATAAATTGACATTTAATATAGATAAATGTTCCGTAATCCATCTTGGTTCAAAAAATGTAACTACCCAATATTCACTAAATGCACGCTTCCTAAAACCTGTATCTTCCAAAAGAGACCTAGGTATTATCAACATCAACAACTCATTTACTACAGGGGAACATCGTAGGAAAGTAGCTCAAATAGTTAATGGTATTCTTACAGCTATCAAGCGATCTTTTATTTCTAGAAATGAAAATTGTATCATACCCCTTTACAAATCATTTATCCGACCCCATACCGATTACACGGTATCTTTCTGGGCCCCCCATCAGGGTAGAGATAAAAAGGTTATTGTGAGCATTCAAAGAAGAACTACCAAGCTTATACCCAGGGTTAGTAAAATGCCTTACCAAGAAAGAATGAAAACTCTAGGACTTTATGATCTTCAGCTACATAGGGACTGCAGGGACTTACTTTTACTTCATAATATTCTTAATAATAAAGAGCTTATGAGGGACTGTAATATCAGTCCAGCAATTAAACCATCTAACCTTAGGTGTCACAGTCGGCAATTATGCCCTCCTAAAGCCATAACAAATAAACGTAAATATTATTATACAGTTTGTGCTGTCACTATGTGGAATTCTCGCCCGCAACATATTGTGAGTATAGACAAGTTCAATAGGTTTAAATATGAACTTGATAGGCACCTGCTTGGGAATACAGGCTAATCTGCCCCACGATGTGTGGGGAAGGTGGTCTCAATGGGCCTAGTGCCTGCTTCTACCTTATCAAACCGAGTAATACCGAGTAATAGTGACTGCTTTGGTTTTCCTGTTGTCTACCTTTTTTTATTCTCTTTTTCTGCCCCTACTTCCAGACACTCTCCTCTTGCTCCTCCTTCCATTAATCTCACCTTCACCACTGTTCCCACTGGCCTCACAGGTTAAACATCTGGCCCTGCACAGGCTGCCAGTTGCAAAGCACCCCACAGTGCAAACTATTGTGACTGGCACCAGAGGCTGGGAGGAGATCATCATGCGTAGAAACACTAGCTTGCTTCCTTGGTCTGGAATAGGTCAACTTGTGCTTGGGGCTGCCGGCGTGTGTTGTGTACATGGTGGCATTATCTGCATGGCCTCTGCCACTTTGTAATTTTTAATTGTACTTCCTCAAATGTAAAGCTTCCTTGCCACTCTTTAACTCTGTATTGTTATTATTGTACCTTCTCTTCTACGTTGTACCCCGTCTTCCCTGGTTGCATCTGGAAACCAGCCATGCCTCAGTGTGCCTCTCTCGGTTATCAGTTTGAAAATAAGTAATAACTGATCTTCCAAGTAATCATATCCTCCATAGAGCCACATACTTTGGTCTTATGGCAGAGATGCCAGGGCCCAGCAGGACTGAAACTGTTGGTGCTGTCCACACCGGAGTCTGCACCAACACCTATGCCTCAGCACACACCTTTCCATTTAGCTGTTGCTGGTAGTCCCACACACCTAAGTTCATTTTTTCCCCTGCCATAGAGTGCACACAGTGGGAGCTGAAGTTTAGTTTTTACTTGCATAGACCTATTTTTCTCTTGAGTTATTAATCTTTATTTTCACAAAAAAATAAAAAAAAATTGGTGCGTCATAAGAAGTCCATCTGGTCCTCTTTTCCAGCCATGTTGATGCAAAAGATACATCGCCCACACTGACTCACATGCCATGTTTTCAATGCGTTGGATCAAAGCACAATATGGAGACATTTGTACACCCCAAATGTTGGAATATGGGGCCTTAAATTGGGGTAGGCCAACCCCGAAATGTAGGGGCAGGTCATGATGCAGGGCCGTGTCAGCAGGTAGGTCACCGGACTTTTCCCCTCACTGCTGTGCAAAGGAGGTCGAAGTCACATGTTCTTCCTCACATTTGCAAGCTGGGGTGGTGACTGAGTCTTCTGTGGTAGTATCAGGTGGACCTGTGATTCCTTTTAGGTGGTCTCAGGCAGACCCACTGTAGGTCTGGTTACCCTCACCGCCAGACCACCCCATCCCAGGGCTGGAATCATCTCTGGTGTTGGTCACAGTGCGGTTGCTGGTACTGGCATCGGGTATGGTTACTGAGCAGCTGCTGTTCCACTGTACTGCAGTCTGGAGTACCCCCTCCCCCTTCGGACACCTGATAACTAGGAGCTAGTGGCTTTATGCTTATTGTACTCGTGGGTTTTACCTGCTTCGCCTTTTAAGTGAGGATACCAAGTCTCAGACCAGGCACATGACTGGCAGAATCTCAGTTCTCCACTACCCTTTCTAGGTTCCAGCTTCTGGTGGTCTAGTCATTAGTCAACATGGTGGCGTAGTCCCTCATTCAGAGCCTTTGTCTCAGTAGCAGTTCCATGTGTTGTTGGCGTGTTGTAAGCGATGGTTTAAGGAGAAGACCCAGCACTGTGTCCAGTGTCTCCAACTTCTCCCTCCGCACATAGTCTGTCTTCCTCTCCTTCGATGTCCTCTTCTAAAGTTAGTGAGGCATCCACATAATGAGTATGCATTCCATCAAACACTCTTGATTAAGTAAATACAAGCACTCGTAATGCCAAAACGTGCTGCTTATTGTGCAAAAACAGACAACAGTCGAGGGCAACAATAACTGGTACTCCAGCACTTCAAACCTATGCAGTTCTTCATTAGGAGGTGGGACTGTAGCATAATGGTCATTCCTTAAATACATCTATCCTTAAAGGTAAATACCCAGTTTTTGTTACAGGTATAGTAGGGGAGTTTGGGGAGAGAAAAACCCTTCCTCAATAATTAGTTACCAACATAAAATCCATCTTTCTTTTTTTCTTCTTTTTTTTTCTTTTGTCAACTTTGTTTCTGCTGCAGCTTGGGGAACTCTCTCCAGCTACCCCCCTTGCCATCAACTCTACCTCCTGTCTGAAGCCGTCTCCACCAGGTCCGACCCAGCCTGGCAAATCCCCCAGCTCTGAACCCCCGAGGTGGGGCTGCCCTACGCCCTGGTGCTCTATCTAGAATCTAATGCATCAGGTCAGAGTCAGAGGGGGGCCCCTGGTGGATCAAGCCCGACTGTGGGAGTGTAGCCTGACACTGGAGGAGCCTTCACCTATCCCCTGAGACCAGGGATTTTTGCTGAGTGTGGGCGTGCAATGATGCCAGCACGGTTGAGCTGTAGGCGTCCACCGCACTCCTCCCCTTAGCTGCTTTGAGTGCTGGTTGTACCTCTGATCTGCACCGGAGAACTCTGGATCCCTCCACAGGGAGAGGAGAGGAGAGGAGAGCAGTGCATCGGACGCATGATCCTCTCCCTTCCCTGCTGACCTGTGGCGCCTGAGCTCGTTCCCGAACGCGAGTTGCCATCGTGGCGCGAGGTGTGGCGTCCAGCGCCTCAACCCTCCGCGCCACTGGGATGTATAAAATCCATCTTGAGTAGTATATTTAATAAGACCTTCAGAGGTAACAACTTCCATATAAGGAACATTCAGGGTTAATGTCCAGTATTGAGGTAATCTAGGACTCTAGAAAGAACATAATGTATTAATGATACATTAATAAAATCACATAATCAGTAAGTGAATCACATATCAAAAAGACATCGTTAAAATAAAAGGTGCAATTCAAAAATGATTTCCTGTACAAAACGTCAGTGTTTGAATAACTTCAGCTCTTCGATTAGAGCCCTGACTAAAAATTAATCCCTCCCAAGTGTGAGATCACCAGCGGTCAAACATAAGAATTTACGTCAAAATGTAAGAAGATTCAGTTCTTTGTTCTTCCAGTGTTCATCAAGGTGACATCCCTTGATGAATCCCACAGCTTCCACTTGCAAACTGTGTGACCCTGAGCAAGTCACTTAACCTCCTTGTGCTCCCAGGTCGCTCCTGTAAAAAAGCTTTCAGCTTAGTGTGCTATACCTGGTTAAAAAAAAATAAATAAATAATAATAAAAAAAAGACATGACCTATTGATAAGATGAATTTGTATCAGAAATGCTCTAATTCTTTATTGTAATCTAAAGTTTGTAAAATTAGCATAATACTGTATTTATAAGAGCTTGCTCTTAATAAGTGGATCCTAAAAAGTTAGTAAATAATCATAAAAAATTACTTTCAGCAAATAATGAATTTAAATGAATTCCGTGAACAAAAAGTCAATTGTATAATTGTCAGGACTTCAACTGAAGTAATAACTACCAGTTAAAACTTTCTAAATGAAAACCTTGAAAGCTCCAGTGTATTAACTTCATACACCTCCAGATGACCGGTACTAGATTCAGAAAGACACCTCTGAGGATGGCACATGTTTTACCTCATAATATATGAATTATTTAAAATGCCTATCCATGATGCCTAACTCTCTCTTTCTCACCACATTGCTTCCTACTGCTGAAGATGTCCTCTTCCAGTGTTTTGTGAGCGAGATACAGGAGTTTCTGGACTGGTCCTATTCAGTGAGCACTAACTCTAATGACATGCCACTTGGCTTCCTAATGTTGCCCACCAGGATACCCTGGTCATTCCGCCACTGGTATACTGCCCTGACTGAAGCAGTGATGGCTGTGTGGAGGCATCCATTTACCACCCCTCCTTTCCCTTCTAGCCTTCTCACTAGATACAGTATATAGTACCACCTGAATCCCTTGTCGGGTAGGGTCATCACTTGGTTGGGATTAGCATTGTACCAGGTACACATGGTGGCATATCAGCACCATCTGTGGAATCAGATACATTCACTGTTATCCAATCTGTCGGTTTGCGATGTAGTACTAGCTTGCCTGGAGATTGATATCATGCTGCTTCTGCACCTTTAGCAGCAACTTAGAGCAAGTTATGATGCCTCTGGGGTAGGATCTTGCACCACAGTCTCTGCCGCCTGTCTTGGCTGCATCTGTCTACATTAGGTTAGTTCTTGTGTTGTAAGATCCTCCATGCCTCTTGCAAAGGCAAGATGCTGTTCAGCCTCTGAGTGGTGCATGCATTGTCTACTTAAGCAGATGCCTCAACCCCACAGCATCCCCCCACGCATCCTGGGTGAAGCTTTTGGTTGAGAGGAGACTCCTGTGCCTCCTTTTCATAATTCCAGTTCTGAGGAGTTAATAGTTTAGTGGGTCCCTGTCACATGCTTCTTTTACCAAGTATAATGTTGTCTCTTCCTGGTGGGTTACTGCTAAGTGGCTTTATGATGAGAAGATCATTGGAAGATAGGAGTGTTACTTATTGTAACTCTAGCTTTAGTATCTCTTCCATAGAGCCATACTTGCCCTCCCAGCATTCCCCTGCCTAGGTGTGTCTTATGGAATGTAGGCAGAAACCTTGGTGTCTGGTAGGGGACTATGACTTGGTTGTAGCCCTCCATTAGCCTTCCTGATCTGATGATTATTTTTCCTGGGATTAATATCTGACCACGTTGCTGCTTGCCATAAAGCTTGCCATAAAGTCGCCTGCCCAGTCCCTGATTGGCGTGTGATGCAGTAAATTGTATAGAAACTGAGTGTAGGAGAGTTTCCTATTTATATTTATTTATTTCACTTTCTACTTCAATCTTTTCAACCTACCAACCAGCATCGCGGGGGTCATTAAATTGCCAGATCTTTCCACCATAAGTGACTTCGAAGGCGTGCAGGCAATAAAAAGGAATGAACAATCCACAGATGTCGGAGCTTTTGTCTCACCGCATTAAATTGTTTGCGATGTGTGCAAGTCTGAAATGATAGATCGGGGAATAGCTTAATGTCCTGTCCATGGACTCTCAGCAGGTAGGCCACCCATGCAGCAGCAATCTATGCACCCCGGACCTCCAACCCAACTGATTTTTAAAATCACAGTACGCGGCTGGTTAGGGTTAGAAGGCTGCACTCTAGGCGAGACACAGTATGCCTGCCGCAGTTCAGACCACTCAAATTGTTCAGTTAGATGGAGATTCTCCACCAGCCAAGACTGGAGAAAAGTAAGAAGGTTCACTCTCTCTGCTCCTTCAGGGAGGCCTACTATTCGGACAATTCCTGCTCGCATGGCATTGGCCACCGTTTCCAGTTTGCCCCTCAATTGGTGGTTCTCCGTGGAAATCTAAGCAGCAGTAGCTTGCGTGGAAAGCTTCTGCAGCCGATGAGGTCAGGGCGATAATAGCTGCATCATGGGCGTCTAGCTTCAGAAGTGTTTTTTTTTCAATTTTGGTGTCCGTTGCTCTTACGGAGTCCGGGATAGCCTGCCAGGGAGGTTCTTTGGAGGTTGACGATGCAGGCTGATCCAGTGACTCCGATCCCCCTCTCGAATTATTGTGTGGCACAGCAGGCCACTGAACTCCGGAGGCTTGAAGTTGTGTATACTTGGTGCATCCCATTTCAAATTTGGTATCTCCAGAAAGCCAAAGAGCTAATACTTCTGTTGAGCCCACTTATTTTCAGAGTTAGTGCCAATAATTAATATTTTTGTGGCAAAACTGGAGATAGTGCAGAGCAATCTGAGAAACGTCCTGCCTGGAAGCTGGCTCTCTGGCACCTCTTTTTGTTTTTCTTGTAGCACCCCTGCTTTACGCCCTTACTGTTCTTGTTTATAGGCTATCTGTATGGTATGCCTTTTTCCTTAGTGTACTCACATCTGTGTTCACCTGGAGCTGACCTGGCACTTAGTGAACTGCTGAGTCTGGCCAGGTTGACATTTATGTCTGCAGTCCTTGGTTTGCAGCTACGTGTGATCAACATTTCCAGCCTTGTAAAGAGGGATATTTGGGCAAAGCCTGGACAGTTTTACTCCATGTGGTATCTTAGGCATACCTAATGACTCTGGGTGGATCCATTGCAAGCCTCTCATTGGCATTTTCTAGACTAGTGCATGTCTGGTTTTTTTTCCATACCTAACTTTTTCACTGTCTTACCTGCTGCTGTTTTGGGGCATATGGGATAAAACATGCACGTGTATGTATGTTCTGCTAAACCAGTGAGGACAGGGGAGGTTTCTCTCAGAAGGCTGGCAGATGGTAAGACTGACCCTAATCACCCTCTTCCGGGTGAAATGGTAGTATTTTTCTTGTGTTCTTCCCCTTATCATGATGAACAATAGCATTGAGACAGAAATTTAAGGTTTATATGCAATGGCATTTAAACTAGTAGGTGGGGAGGCTTGGACCAGGGATAAAATAATACCTGAATTGGAAATAGAAAAACTAGTAAGCACTCCCCAAACGTTAACAACTAGGGAGTGTGTGGGGAAGGGGAAGTTCAGAAATAAGAGCTGCACGGTAAATAGAAAAGGGGTTAGCGAAATTGCTAGGCAAAGTACAATACTTAAATACAAGAGAGGGAAAAGTGGAGCACAGGGCATTTCAAAAATGACAAAGTTGAATGCCAGAAGTCTTGGCAATAAAATGGGTGATCTTCGGGTCAAATGGTAGAGGATAAACTGCAGTTATGGAGAGCTGGACCACACAGCATAATGACTGGGACCCAACTGTCCCAGGTTATGTCTTAGAAAAGATAAGGCGAGAGGTAAGGGGGGAGGGGTTGCATTATATGTTAGAGAGGGTAACAGCATTACAGAGTAAAAAGTATTATGAGGAGGTAGGTGAGCAGAAACATTATAGGTTCAGCTATTACCAGAAAAATTTAGGCTTATTCGTATGGGAATGGTATATACATCACCTAACCAAACCGAGACATTGGATGATGAATTGGCATTGGAAATCAAGAAAGCTACAAAGGGGGTGGTGAAGTTGTAATGGTGGGTGACTTTAGTTTACTAGGTGTGGACTGGAGTGTTCCAGTCTCAGGTATTGCCATGAACCAAAAAATGCTGGTCTTACAGTATTTCAGGATTGTTTCCTGACACGGCATGTGGAGGAACATACTAGGGTAAGAAGCAGCTTAGATCTTGTTCTGACGAATGGTGGTGGTGTGAATAGAATATCAGTGAATGAACCACTCGGTACAAGTGATCATTATACAGTCTGGTTCGAGTTTGCATTCAGGGTGCAAAGACATAATACAGAAACATTGGTTCTCCCCCCAGGAATACTCCAATATTTCCAACTCTTATGCAATATGCCTTTAAGCCAGATCTGCCCGGAGATGGAACGTTATGCTAATGATGGAATCATTGGCTTGTACCACTTTTTCAAATGCTGCCACCTATCAACTGCCTGCCTTCTAACCCTCAGATTTCTCTCTCCGTCTGTCAAAGCTAGACGCTCGGAGATTCTCTCCTTAACATGTCACTGTGAAACTTTTAAAATAACATATAAGTATTATTTTATTTTAATTTGCTGTCCTTCCCTTGTTTGTAGTTAACCATTATCTTTATTTTAGTTATTTGCTTATTTTCCTCTATTTCTCCCAGTTCAGGATAACTGAAGGGGAACCGAGGATTTTTTTAGTCCTTAGTGAAGTTTCCTTACTGAAACTCTCTTATTTTAAGTTAATCATATATTTAAAATTGTTTTTTTTTGTAACCGCTAATATTGGTTACTGAACCGCTAATCCCAGTTCCTTTTCCTTCGGTTCCCGGTTTCGATCGGTTACCCGATCAGTTCCTGAACAGACCGCAACTGATAGTTTTACTTTAAAAAGTTAAGATTTATTCGCGGTTGCAGTTTTGATGTTCTTTCTGCAAGAATGTCTGAAAAACCTTAGGAAAACATCAGTGAACCCAGTTTCAAAAATTGTACAGAGTGTGGAGAAGTTTTTGCCAAGCACATAAAAACACTTCTTGTGTTGTCTGCCTTGGCTGTGATCATTTGAAAACTGATTGTGAAATCTGTAAGACCTTTCCAGAAAAAACACATGAAAAACGTTTGGAAAGGCTTAAAAAGAAATTGCCTCCACCTAAGGGTCCCTCAGGCTCTGACCAGCCGACACCCTCAGTGGTTGTGGGTGTGGGTGAAACCACAGAAACCAAAATTTCTACCACAAAAAGGCTGGCTGAACCGGCTAGCACTCCAGTTCCTGTGAAAAAGACAAAGAAAACAAAGCACACAGAACCCCCTGCTGATCAGCCTCTGGGGACTTCTGGTGTGGCTGTAAACATGCCTACTCCACTGGAGATTGCACAGGCATTTAAGGTTTTGCAGGCCTTGCAGGGTCTGCTGCCTGCTGGACAGCAGTCTACAGTTCAGACCCCTGCTGAGTTAACACAGTCCTCCCTGCCTGAGGCCAGGGAAGATTATGGGGAATATGAAACGGAGGAGGAGGAGCCTATAGAGCCTAAAGTCTCTCCTGAGCAAGAGTTTGGCTCACCTCCCTGATCATCAGAGGACTATTCATCCCATTTTTCCTTTGTTCGAAAAATGGTGGATGCTGTGAATATCTCTACCACTAGGTGATGGAAGATGAGGAGGAGGAGGCAGAGTACTTGAAAATGATGAGGTTAACACCCCCCAGAAAGTTACTGCTTCCCATAAATACGTTTTTTAAAAGGGATGTGATAAAGCTTCCCCAGACACCTATGTCTGTCCCTCCTTTGAATAAAAGGTTGGACAACAAGTACCAGCTAGACAGAGGAGGGGCTGAATTTTTATTCTCCCACCCTGACCACCAGGGGGTGGTACAAGCTACAGCTTGTGACAAGGCAAAAGTACCTCTTGCTTCTCATCCACCAGAGAAGGATTCTAGAAAAATAGTATGGCCAAAAAAGGCTACTTATCAGCTTCTTTGGCCATAAGGCAGGCTAATTTCCAAGCTTATGTGGCCCAGTACTGAAAATCCCTCCAACAATCTGTCATGGTTATGGCAGATAAGGCTCCTTCCAGTCTTTTAGCAGACCTTGCTGAGACTGTCAGATTTGTTTTAGAAGCTGCAAGTATCAGTTTCAGATGGTAGCAGACACCAATGACACTGCTGCCAGGTGGGTGGCCAATAAAGTTGCCCAGAGAAGGTTTGCCTGGTTAAGAGCCACAAACCTTACACAAGACACTCAGAATAAGGCTCTAGATTTCCCAGCTGAGGGTAATTCTCTCTTTGGAACTCACACAGAAGCCTATATGAAGAAAGTGGACGAGTACAGGGCCACTTATGGAAGTAACTTGGCCAAGGGAAAAGGCTTCCCTGTCCAGTAGACCTTATGGAAGGGAACGCGGGGGCAGACAGTTCCATTCCAGACCTTTTTATCAGGCCATGGCTGTACCCCTAGTGCAACAGTACCCTCAGGAAGGGTACTTCAGAGGCAGGGGCAGAAGCGGTTACAGGCATGGTTCCCACTCTCAGCCTCAGGCAAAGCAGGACCCCTGACTTGTCCTCCCAGGCTGCCTCCCCACTTCCAGTAGGGGGTAGACTGACCCACTATTTCCAGGCTTGGAAACAGATCACAGACAAGTGGGTCCTGGAAGTAGTGAGTCAGGGCTTGTTCCTAAGCTTCAAATCCCTTCCCTCTCGAAGAATCACAGTGTTCAAACCAGCTTCCAATGCGGAAAGAAAGCTGTTGGAAAAGGAGGTTCAAAATCTATTGTTGGCAAAAACAGTGGAACCTGTGTCTCCACAGCAAAAGGGAAAGGGGTTTTACTCAAGATACTTCCTCACAACAAAGAAGAATGAGGAGTGGCAGCCTATCCTAGACCTAAGGATGCTAAATAGGCACTTACTAAAGCCAAGGTTCAAAATGGCAACCTTGTCTCTGATCCTGCCAGCTCTCCAAAAAGGAGATTGGTTGGTATCCCTGGACCTAAAAGATGCTTTTTTCCACATCCCCATAAGGGAGTCTCACAGAAAGTACCTGAGGTTCAGACTCTTTTCAGGTCATTGCCAGTTTTCAACCCTGCCTTTAAATCTCACTTCAGCTCCAAGAATGTTCACAAAGTGCGTGGCAATGGTTGTGGCACACCTGCGAAGGCAAGGTGTCACAGTGTTCCCCTGTCTGAATGACTGGTTGATAGTGGGGGGAAAAAACCCTCAACAGGTAGAGGAACATCTTCAGCTAACTCGAGGACTCTTGGAGTCCCTGAGATTCCTGATAAATCTTAAAAAGGCAGTCCGTATCCCTGCGCAAGTGCTGCAGTTCATAGGAGCAGAACTAAATACCCAGGAGGGCAGGGCTTACCTACCTCTGGATAGGGTAAAAAGTATCCTGCAGATAGCAGGCTCCTTCATCTTAAACAAACCAAAAACTGCAAGACAGTTCCTACAGTTACTGGGCCACATGGCAGCCACCACAGGCACAGTTGTAGGTTCCAGGTTCCAGATGAGAGACATCCAATTCCACCTAAGAGCTCATTATTGTCAAAGAAAGGATTCTGTCTCAAAGCTGGTTCCAGTAACAAAAACATTACTCCTGGCCCTTCAGTGGTGGAAAGAGGAAGCCAGCCTCAGAGAAGGAGTTCCCTTTCAAAAGGAGCCTCCATCAGTGATTCTCACAACAGAAGCATCTCTACTAGGGTGGGGTGCCCACCTAGGGGGATCACACTACTCATGGCACTTGGTCCAGTGCAGATTCTCTCCAGCATATAAACCAGCTGGAGCTCAGGGCGGTTTTCCTGGCACTCCAAGGCTTCACACCACTAGTTCGGGGAAAGGTTGTACAGGTCAGAACAGACAATACCACCACCATGTGCTACATAAACAAGCAGGGAGGAACAAGGTCAGATCCTCTCTGCACAGAAGCTATGAGAATTTGGAATCTGGCCTACTCTCAGGGAGTTTCTCTTCAGGCCATGCATCTGTCTGGCAAGGACAATATTCTAACAGATGCCCCGAGTTGAAAAACCAGGCCCATCACGAATGGACCTTGAACAGACAGGTGGTGGAAGTGATTTTTAAGAGGTGGGGCACTCCAGAGATAGATCTCTTTGCATCCCACAAAAGTCACTGCCTGCCATAGTACTGTTGCAGACCCCTAGCTCGGGGAATGGTACCCTTGGATGCTCTGATTCTGGACTGGTCAGGGAAGTATCTGTATGCTTTCCCTCCATTCCCTCTGGTATACAGGGTGCTACTCAAGCTCGGGGCCCAGCCAGCCTCAATGTGCTTGATAGCCCCAGATTGGGCCAGACAGCCATGGTGTACTCTGCTGCTCTCCGTGTCTGTGGCCGAACCAGTACACCTTCCTCAGAGACACAACCTGCTAACCTCAAGTCAGGGGGAGACTCCTGTACCTGAACCTCGAGTCACTCAGACTCAAAGCATGGCTCTTGAGGACCTAGAGTATGCAGGCCTGCATCTCTTTGAAAGTGTTTTGGATATTTTAAGGGGGTACAGGAAACCCTCCACCAAGAAAACCTGTGCCTCTAAATGGAAAAGGTTGTCTATCTGATGCTCCACCAGGGATATGGTGCCAGCTCAGGCAGGGGTTCCAGCTGTGCCGGACTACCTTACTCATTTGTATTCACTGGGCCTGCAGCCCAAAAGTTCACTTTGCTTCAGTGTCTGCTTACAATTCAGCAGGGAAGAATGCCTCTGTGGCACCAAATTCTATATTCAAAAGGTTCTTTAAAGGGTTGGCTCACCTGCACACTCTCACAGGGAACCGGTGCCAGCCTGGGATCTAAATGTCTGTATCGCCAAGCTCATGGGTCCCCTTTTCGAAAACCCATGTCTTCAGCTCCTTTGAAATATGTCACATGGAAAAACGTTTTTTTCTAGTTACAGTCGCTTCTGCTAGAAGAAACAGAAAATGTCTTCTAAAGGTGGTTTCGGACTTTCATTTGAACCAGTCCACCACTTTACCTGTCTTCTTTACTGAGCATTCAAGCTCTGGGGAGCATAGAGTGCACAGTCTTGATGTCAAGAGAGCTCTTGGCTACTACATGACAGTCACTGAGGCCCATAGACAGGACAGGAAACAACTGATCTTACTTTGAGAGGGCTCTTGCAGTAGGTAATTACTTGTGGGACTGCACCCCCCCTGGTGTCCGGACCACAAGGAAACTTTTTTTAGCAGTGTCTGTCAGGGGATCGCCCACCCGACGTCATGTGACGTATGTCAGCGTGACACTATATAGTGGTCAGTCCCCACATCTGCCCTCCAGTTCTTTCCCACCGTCGACCTGTGCACGTCGGACCGACTGAAGCTCGTCACAGCAGTTCGTATGCCTGTTTGGATGAATATCCGTTTTATTTTTTTTTTTTCTATTTTCATATTTCCTAATGCCTGTTTTTTGTCATCCTTTTCTTCCACAGAATCGCATAAAAATAAGTGCAGTTCTTGCGGCGTCCAGCTAGCGCATAAGGACCAGCATACCCTCTGCCTCTTCTGCTTGGGACCAGATCACATTGTCGAGGAATGTGAGGCCTGCGCTCAGTTCAGCCAGGCCCACGGAAAAGGCGCCAACAGTCTCTTGAAGACCATTTCCTGAAACTGAAAATGGCTTCAATGGAAAAAGAACTTAAGAAGCTTAAAAGCACCTCCTCCTCTCCAACTGACCCCCATAAGAAGAAAAGAGGGACAAGGAAAATGTTGGGACGGGAGCAGTCCCCCGCCCCAGAAGCCACCCACGGGCCCTTCGGCAGAGGCTTACCCTTCCTCCAGGAAGGTGAGTGCCGCGACTAAGCTTGCACTCCCGCCTACAGAGCAGGCTTTGGCCACCCCTGGTTATGGTGATGGCGGGGTACCTCGGAAACTTAGGCCCATCACTGCCCTGGGCTCTAAGTCGGCAGGCGCGACTGATAAGCTGGGGTTGGTAAGTCGGGGATTGGGGTCTCAGATTTCTGCATGACCCAGGTCGATGTTGGACCCTCCATTCGCATGACCATTTCGCGTCCACCAGGCTCTGATGACGCACAGCCAGACATCCGCTCCATCCCGGCTGGAGGGCAGTGGTCGCCTCGGGACTCCACCCATGGAGAGCCCCCTGTCTCCTCCGTCGGAGATTCCTCCACTGTCGCCGGACCCGCATGTCCTGATGAAAGAAGACCTTTCCATCAGGTATATCTGATGTTGGGGTTCCAAAAGACCTTACGGTGGCTCCACCAACCCTGGTACAAGTGGCAGACCCTACCCCTCCTCAACGCCTGCAGGGCCCTTTACTTCCTCCATCAGGGCCGCCAGTGAGCTTTCCCCCGTTGGGGCTTCCATCAGGTTTCCCGCCTTCGGGGCCTCCTTCAGGTCTTCCACCTTCAAGCCCTTCAGCAGGGATCCCCCCAGCAGGTCCACCGGCGGGCGTTCCTTCAGGCTGTCCACCTTCGGGACAGCCGTCAGGCTTCCCTCCGTCAGGACCACTGTCAGGCTACCCTCCATCAGGGCCTCCATACGGCTTTCCTACGTTGGGGGCACCGTCCGGGTTTCCGCCGTCCGGCTATCTTCCATTTACTACTCAGGTTACCCTGGTTATCACTATCCAGATTATCCACAACACTATCCTTCTGCAAGTTTCTTAGGACATGGATACGGGTCAGGGTTCCCTCACTGTCACCCTCTACCTCCTCCCACTCCACATCTTCCTGCCCCACCACAGGTGGATTTTAGGGAGATTCTGAAATTTTGGTGGTCTGAGATGAAATCACAGTTGGTCTCAGAGTTAGACAGCAGGCATCCACGACCCCTGGACACAGGACACCTAGATCCTACCCCTAGGGCGTCCACTCCGGTTGTCCCTCATACCTCAACATCAGGCCAGACGATAGCCTGATCGCAACCCCTGACGTCAGAAGGGACCCTCAGGAAACCAGAACCCCAGATTCCTGAAAACATTCTGGAGGATTACGATGATTCTGAAGTGGATTCTGATTCCTCATCCAAGAGTTCAGGATTTGAAACGCCGCCCCATGAAGAACCAGTCCCTAGGGAGTCTCCCAAATCCCCTCCTGAAGATGTCTTTTCATGGACCTCCTCAGGCAAATGGTGGAGGCACAAGGATGGAAATCGGACTCTCTGGACCCAAAACATCAAAGATTGGCAGAGCATCTGGATTTCCCCAGAGACGAGTCCGGTGCTCACACCCCCATTGCTGGAACCCCACGAGGATTTATCCTCGACCATTTGGCAGAGACCTTCTTCTATCCTGGCCATGTCCAAGAAGGTCGACTGGGTTTACAGGACCCCTGAAGACAAGGACACCTCAGCGTGCATCCTAAAGCTGACTCAGTGGTCATCACTGCAGCCCATGATTGGTCTGCAAAGTCAAAGCACCTTAGCACCTTTCCTCCTGACAAGGAATCCAGACAAATGGTCCAGTTCTAGAGAAAATTCTGTTCTTCTTCTACACTAGCCATTCAAGCTCTGAACTACGTCTCGTACATGCTAGTTTACCAGAAGTCTTTGTTCCACCAGCTTGAGACCATTGTCGAGGCTCTTCTGGACTCTGAAGCGAAGACCACCTTGGCGAACACCTTAAGATCGGCCAAGGTGGCAGGACGTCATTCCTTACGGGCCACCTATGATGCAGTGGATTCCTCCACAAGAGGTATAGCCACAGCTGTGAGCCTTCGCCGATACTCCTGGCTATGAGTATCTGGCCTAGCCCCTGATGTTCAGTCAGCTATGCAGGATGCCCCTTTCAGAAACTCTGTCCTGTTTGGTGGAGACGCCCAAGACATTATCACAAGCCTGCAAGATAAAGGCACAGCTCTTCAGTCGGTCCACACCATGTACCGCCCGAAACAACAACAAAAGCATCCTTTTCATTGGCAAAACGGACAGCAGACAAAAAAAACCAGCAGATTCCCAAATGTCAGTTTAAACGTAGGGCTTCCAATACAGCCGCTGCACCTCCAGCCAAAACCCAAAGGGCTTCAGAAGCGGTCCTCCCCAACCTCTCCCTCCTATTCCTGACTCGCTAACCGCCCCCACCCCTTGTTTATCAGAGGAACATGTGGGTGGAAGGTTTGCAATGCATTTGGGAGACTGGAAGTCCATCACAACCAACACCTAGGTGCTTCAGGTAATCAGACTTGGTCACACTCTCTCGAATTTCGAGAAAAAAAACCCAAACAGTCCTCCGGGGTTTTCACACTACCCAAGGGTGCACAGTCCCCATTTAAGGAAGGGGATCATGGCTGTTCTTCAAAAAAAAGCAATAGAGCCAGTGCTGGCAAACCTGATTTGGGAGGGGAATCTACTCCCACTTCTTTCTAGTACCCAAAAAGATGGGGGATCTACACCTGATCCTAGACCTCAGCACCCTCAGCCTCTTCATAGAGTACAAGAGATCTCGGATGCTGACACTGCAAAGCCTGCTGCTTCTCTTTTCCAAAGGACAATGCCTTTGTGCCCTGGACATGCAGGATGTATACCTTCACATCCCAATATTTCATCCACACCACAGATTCCTCAGGTTTTCTTTCCAAGGGGAATATTACCAGTTCAGAGCTCTCCCTTTCGGTCTTTCCTCCGCACCGTGGGTTTTTACCGAATGCCTAGCGGTAGTGGTAGGTGCCTTGAGGAGTCAGGGGCACTACATCTTCCCTTATCTTGACGATTGGCTTCGTACGGCTCTGTCAAGGGAGGGATTAAAGGCTTCCATATCGGCTACCCTGCAGCTTTTTGAGCATCTGGGAATTACTGTCAATTATCACAAATCCCAGGTTGCTCCTTCCCAGCGCCTACAGTTTACTGGGGGCAATTCTGGACACGGTACATGGTATGGCCTTCCTCCCCCTGAACAGGGTAGACACCCTGGAGAGGCAAGCCAAGCTGGTATCCTGTGATCTACACATTTCAGCCAGGGAGGTTCTCCACCTTCTCAGCCTTATGGCAGCGGCTATCCCTACAGTCCCTATGGCCAGACTCCACATGCGCATCTCACAGTGGACTCTCTGGTCCAATGGGATCAGAGGTTGGATGGCTTAGACAGTCATGTCCTAATTTCCAGTCAGTGCAGAAGGATCTGCAGTGGTGGCAGAACTCCAGCAACCTGATTCGAGGAGTTCCTTTCCAGGCCCCTCCTTACTCCCAAATCCTGACCACAGATGCATCGGGCATGGGATGGGGCGCCCATCTGGGACGCTACAGGGGCCAGGGCCTGTAATCGCCTGTAGAACTACACTGGCACATAATTGTGCTGGAAATGAGAGCTGTGTTTTACGCTCTTAGGCCTTTCAGCACATTCTTCAGAAAGATGCACTGTTGATCCAGTCGGACAACATGTGCATAGTGTGGTACATCAACAAACGGGGGGGTACCTGCTCATATCCTCTTTGCTGGGAAGCGATGCAGGTCTGGAATTGGGCTGTTCTGCACAAGGTCCGTCTTCTGGTGGTCCACGTCCCAGGCGTGCAGAATGTTCTCGCAGACCGCCTCAGCCGCACCAGGGTAAGAGCCCACGAGTGAAAGCTAAAACAAGAAGTTCTGGATCACATCTTCGACCTTTGGGGTTGTCCGGAAGTGGATCTGTTTGCAGCCCCATCAATCACAAAACTTCTCAAGTTTTGCTCGCTCGATCCCGGGCATGGTGCTTTTTGGCAAGACACATTGTCGCTTTCTTAGACAGAGATTTCTGTACGCATTCCCTCCGCTCCCAGTCTTAGAGAGTGCTGATCAAGCTACAGACAGAAGGAGCACAAATGGTATCGATAGCTCAGTTTTGGCCTCAACAAATTTGGTTCCTTCTGCTTCAGCAGCTAGCAGCGCGGTTCCTCTGTCACTTTCTTATGCCCTCCTGACCCAGGAGGTGGGGCACGCTAGTACATCCAAGACTGAAATCCCTTTATCTTCACGTGTGGCTCCTCATGACATAGTCACTTCTAGGTATGGGGTTTCCCCAAGGGTAGCTCAGATTTTGGTAGAGGCAAGAAATCCATCTACCAGAACTACCTATACCATGAAGTGGAAATGCTTTTCCATCTGGGCCACCTTGAAGACTTTGGATCCTTTCTCGTGCCCCGCTCCCCAGGTCATGGAGTGTCTTCTCCATCTGTTTGACCTGGGCTTGAGCTGTTCGTCACTGAAGGTGCATTTAGTGCTATCTCTGCCTACTATGATTTAGTAGGGGGCAAGACTCTGGCTCAGTTAGAGGTCTCAGAAACCTTATTAAAAGGTATTCTGCATCTGAAACCCCAGGTGCATAACCCTGCTCCACCATGGGACCTTAATTTTCTTTTACAAAAATTTATCTTACCTCCCTTTGAACCAGCAAGGGCATGTGACATGTGCATTTTGCCCTGGAAAGGGCTCTTTTTAGTTGCAGTCCCTTCTGCCTGAAGAATTTGAGTTTTGGGCCCTGATGTCTAAGGTGCCTTATCTGATTTTTCACAGAGACCGGGTGGCTCTGCGAACGAATCCTAAGTTTCTTCCAAAGGTTGTTTCAGAGACTACCCTGAATCAGTCTCTTCAGTTGCCGGTGTATTACCCCGAACATTCTAATCTGGGGGAGGCCATTCTACATACGTTAGATATTCACAGAATTTTGCGTTTTTACACGAACAGGACCAAAGCTGTCCACAAAATGGATCAGCTTTCTGTTTCTTTTGCACCAAAGAGAGAAGGTGCAGCGGTTTCCAAACAAAGCGTTTCCAAATGGTTGACAAATTACATTACTTTTTGTTTCCAGAAGTATGGTGAAGTCCTTTCGGGGTAGGTGAAAGGACGTTCTACCAGGGGTATGGCTGCCTCTGCAGCCTGTTTTAGAAATGTGTCTGCCGCAGAGATCTGCACGGCTGCTACATGTAGTTCTGTCCACACGTTCATGAAACACTACAGTTTGGACATCTCCTCTAGGCACAGGGCTGGTTTCGACTTGCAGTCCTCCAGGGACTCCTGTCCTAACTATCCGGCTACCTGTTAGCTTCTTGTTCCAGCCTCCCATGTTTTCCTGCCCCTTGGACTCTGCTTAGGACTCAGTCCTATAAGTGATTACCTACTGCAAGAGCCCTCTCGAAGTTAGATAGTACAGTTATATAAGAACTTACCATAACAGTAGATCTTCAAGAGAAGCTCTTGCAGAAGGTAACCTTTTTCCCACCCACCTTTCCCTATTTAGTTTGTAGGTCTTTCCAGGAGCCTTTTCTTGGATTTAGGAGCCTCATCTCATTCTCCTGTCATGACTCTTAGAGGTATCTAGCGGGAGAACTGGAGGGCGGACGTGGGGACCGCCCACTATGTAGTGTCACGCTGACGTCCGTCACGTGATGTTGGGTGGGCAGTCCCCTGACAAACACTGCTAGCAAAAGTTTCTATGTGGTCCTGACACCAGGGGGTGCAGTCCTACAAGTGATTACCTACTGCAAGAGCCTCTCTCAAAGATCTACTGTTAAGGTAAGTTCTTACGTAACTATACTTTCCTGACTTATGGGGATATGGGGAAAAAAAATCCAGCATCTAAGAGGTCCATTTCTTGCTGGATAGTTCAGTGTATTCAGTTTTGCTATTCAGAAGCTGGGAAGGAGGCTCCAGCAGGGCTGAAAGAGCCCATTCCACAGGGGGTACAGCTGCTACTCTAGCAGCTTCCAGGGATGTTCCTTTGGTGGACATCTGTAAAGCAGCTACCTGGAGAACAGTGTACACCTTTACTAAGCATTACAGCCTGGACACACAGGCTAGGGGTGATGCCAAGTTTGGCACAGCTGTCCTGCAGAGTCTGTTTCCAACGTAGGTTCTGTGCCCACCTTCAAAGGTAATGCCTCTTAGTCTGCATAAGAGTTAGGAATATTGGAGTATTCCTGGGGTGAGAAGAAAAAATTATGGCAATATAGCCTAGAGGTTAGAGGAACGAGGTGTGAACGAGCTTGGTACATCCAGCAGACCAGACCTGACTGATTCTCACAACCTCCACTTGCATACTGTGTGACTCTGAGCAAGTCACTTAACCGCCCAGTGCTCCCAGGTCGCCCATGAAAACAGGCACTTGTGTCTAGTGGGCCTTACCCGGTTACCAAAGACTAAAATAAATAGTAATCTTGTTTCTTCAAGGGGATACTTCAGTATTCATAACTCTCCTACCCTGCTAGAATCGGTGGCCTCTGCACTCCATGCTGTATTACCAGAGGTATGTGTGCCACACTCTGGCTTTTGTATTTGGAACCGTGTTCTCATTGGTTTTACCCTCTTCAGGTGATTCTGACATTGGGGGGTGTTTTGTTAAATTTTTCCCTCCTGTTGGAGGCTTCTGGGTGTGTTTTTGTTGTTGTTGTTATTATTATTATTATTATTATTATTATTATTATTATAGATAATTATTAAATTCCTTTCCTGCCCTGTCTTGTCGGGCGTCCAACATCTGAGGATTAAAAGGTAGGCAGTTGATAGGTGGCAGCATTTGAAAAAGTGGCATGAGCCAGTGATTCCATCATTAGCATAACGTTCCGTCTCCGGGCAGATCTGGCTTAAAGGCATACTGCATAAGAGTTATGAATATTGGTGTATCCCCTGGAAGAAATAAAATTACTATGGTAAGTAATTTTTTGTTTTAGACTTCCACAGAGTGGACTTCAGAAAGATGGAAGAGGAACTTAAGAGTATTGGGGGGGGGGGGGAGATCTCCATGAGCTCCCGGGAATTATTGATAAAACTCTGATTTAATAGCGAATTTCCCAAACACAAAGTGTCATAAGAGGTGTGTAGTGGGTCTAAGAACACAAATATGGGGAAAAATCGGGGAGCTACCGCCTCATCTTCAAACTTTTTTGCCCTTATAAAATCACAGCAGCAGCGAGAGGAACAGCCTGCGCTTTCTGGAGAAGCCACTGCAACGAGTGACTTGCCCACAGGGGGTGCGTCCCCTACTTTCTATCTGGACTACACTGGATCAGTTAGTCAAATTGGTCCAGTATATTGATAAGAAACTGGATTCTCCAACGCCCAATATTTTGGCTTTGGGAGAGGAATGTGCAAGTGCTAGGTCTGTCTGAGTCTGCTGAGGGGGAGGATTGCCTCAATTTTGTCCGATCTGTTTTACCAACTATATTGGGCCTGTCGGAGGATGATCTCCCTATATCGATGGAGAAAGCCTACCGGATTACCCCGAGATGGGCTGCAGTGAATCCGGTGGCTCCTTAAACTTTAATGATCATCTGCACTGGCATAGGTGACCAGGATCGGGTGCTTGCTCTGGCCAGAAGATGGTGGGCCCTTAAGTACAGAGAGGACACCTTACAGATTTTTCCGGATCTCTTGTACAGCACCAAGCAAAGGCGTAAGGCATTTGACGGTATCCAGAGCCATCTTCAACATTGGAAGATCCAGCAACAGCTGGTGCTCCCTGCCAGGCTGCATTGAACTTGGCAGGGTTTACGTTGGGGGAAATCTTTCTGACCTGGTTTTTTAACCTGGTTATTAACTTATATCTGTTGGTATAAAATTTTGGATGATTGATTCCCCTTTGCCCTTCCTTAGCTGCATGCTGTGGGAAAATTTGCTGTTATTTGTGGGTTTTCCCTCCTATGTAGTAACTCTAGAGGAGGTATCCTACAAGATATTTCTGTATAGAAACATAGAAACATAGAAGTTGACGGCAGATAAGGACAGCAAGGCCCATCCAGTCTGCCCATTTCTTTTTCTACCTTATAAATGTGCCATCGGCCTTTGCTCTGTCAGTGACCTATCTATTCATAGTCATTTGTATTGCTCCCTTATGCCTATCCCATGCCTGTTTGAAGCCCTGCACTGTATTCATAGCCACCACTTCTTGTGGTAAGCCATTCCATGCATCCACCACCCTTTCTGTGAAAAGAATTTCCTCACATTCCCCTTAATCGGCCTCCTCTAATCTCATGCTGTGTCCTCTTGTCCTGCTATTTTCTTATATTTAAACATGTTAGACTCTTTCACCTTGTTTATGCCCTTAAGGTGTTTGAATGCCTCGATCATATCACCTCTCCCTCCTTTGCTCAAGGGTATACATATTGAGCTCCGTTAATCTGTCCTCATATGTCTTCTGATGCAGTCCCTGCACCATTTTGGGTGCCCTTCTCTGGACTGCCTCAATTTGGTTAATGTCCTTGTGAAGGTGTGGCCTCCAATACTGCGCAGTACTCAGATGGGGCCTAACCAGTGTCTTGTACAGAGGGGTTATTACCTCCCTCTACGACTTGTGATACCCCTACTAATACCCTAACACCCCCCTAGCCTTACCTACTGCTTTAGAGGTCTGCTTGGATGATTTTAGGTCATCAGTGATGATGATGCCCAAGTCTTTTCTTCCTTTGTGACTGCTAGCAACTCCCCTCCCAGCCTATAGGTAGCTTCAGTGTTTCTCTTCCCTATGTGCATGATTTTGCACTTCTTTGCATTAAATCCCAGTTGCCACTCTTCTGACCATTCTGCTAGTTTATCCAGATCTCTTCTCATTCTGCCCACCCCATCTGGATCATCTACTCTGTTGCAGATCTTGGTGTCATCTGCAAACAGACAAGCCTACCCTCTAGTCCATCTGCAAGGTCACTAATGAAGATGTTGAAGAGGACTGGCCCCAGGACTGATCCTGAAGTACCCACTTGTGACTTGCATCTCTTCTGACTGTATACCATTTACCACCACTCTCTGTTTTCTGCCTGTCAACCAGTTTGCCACCCAGTTGACCAACTTCTGACCCACCCGAGCCTACCCAGCTTATTTATCAATCTTCTATGTGGAACAGTGTCAAAAGCTTTGCTGAAGTCAAGGTAGCGACATCAACTGCTCCCCTTGGTCCACCACTCTGGTTACCCAGTCAAAGAAATCTATGAGATTAGTTTGACAGGACCTTCCTTTGTAAACCCATGCTGTCTTGGATCCTGTGCCCTATGGATTCCAGGTGTTGCACTATCCTTTCCTTAAGGAGTGCCTCCATAATCTTGCCCACTACTGAGGTAAACTGACGGTCTGTAGTTCCCGCCTCCTCCCTGCTACCACTCTTGTGGAGTGGGATCACATGAAGCCCTTCTCCAGTCTTCTGGGACCTCTCCTGTGCTCAGAGACTCACTAAACAATTCTGCTAATGGCTCTGCTAGTTCCTCCTTTAGCTCCTTAAGTACCCTGGGATGTATGCCATCAGGTCCCATTGCCTTATCCACCCTGAGCTTAGCAAGCTCTTGTAGGACCCTTTCTTTTGTGAAGGGAGTAGTGCTCACCTCCCTCCCCTGTGTCCATGATGCTGAGCTGTGGGCCCTGCCTGCCTTCTCTTCAGTAAATACTGAGCAAAGTATCTATTTAGGATAGATGCCTTTACAGGGTCCTCCTCCTCACATGCTCCCTTTTCTCCATTAAGCTTAGCAATACCCCTCTGGACTTTCTCCTTTCACTAATGTATCTATAGAAAGTCTTGTCACCTTCTTTTACTGTTCGTGCTAGTGTTTCCTCAGTTTGGGACTTTGCCTGCCTTACCTGCTTCCCTTAGGGCAATTTGGTATGCCTCCCTATCTTCATCCGCTGTGTTCTCTTATATTTCCTGAAGGCCAGCCTTTTGGCTCTGACCTTTTCTGCTACTGTATTTGAGAACCAAAGTGGTTTCCTTCTTCTTTGCACTTCCTTTTCTGTCTAACACAATGGGATGTTGCTTCAAGTATTGCATCCTTAATGCTTGCCCTCTGCCTGTACCCCCTCACCTGTGTTTCTTTTGCCAGGGCTAGCTTAACTCTGTTGGCCATCTTATCAAAGTCAGCTCCTCTGAAGTCCCATATTTTTGCCTTGGAATGGGATGATTTAGATGTAGTAGCCAAATTGAACATACCATGTGATGGTCACTGGCCCCCAGGTGACCTTCTACCTGGAGATCTGTTACTATGAATATGTTGCTTCACACCTTATTGCTGTCCTTCTGTGAATGTATTGTTTTTGTAAGTTTTGGCTTGCAAAATGTATAAATAAATAATGCAAAAAAAAAAAAAAGACTGTGCTCGTAGGCTATTACCAGTGCATAGGTGTTGAGGATAATTGGGAGTATATCAAGAGCAAAATCACTAAGTTAACATACTGTATAAACCAGTTGGGAAAACAGAAGATGAAACAGATCTGGTTATCTAAAGATGTCAAGGAGGCAGTAAAGGCAAGGAAAACTACATTTAATAAGTCTTCTCAGTCAGAGGTTCGCAAAGAAATATACCTCAGCTGTGCCAGAGAGATAAGTAAAACCATGAGAAGGGGAAAAGAAAATGTAAAACTTAAAATGGCAGGTGTGAAAGATAATCACAAGGCTTTTTTTCAGGTACACAAGGGAAAGAAGGAAAAGTAAAAGGGGCATAGAACGGCTAAGGAAAGGAGACTCTTAGGTTAAAGGGAACGAACAAAAGTCAGAGGTACTCAGTTAATACTTCTGCTCAGTCTTTACAACTGAGAAGGGAGGTCCACTTTTGGATTGTAATTTCCATTCATGGGAGAAACTTGTTGGGCCTAAGGGTTATATCGGAAGAGAGGGTTCTCAAAGGTTTATTGGAATTGAAGGTTGAGAAATCATTTGGACTGAATGGTCTGCATCCTAGGGCGTTGAAAGAACTGGCACAAGTCCTAGTGGCACCGTTGACACATCTGTTTAATTGCTCCTTGGACACAGGAGTGCAGATCCCAGGTGATTGGAAGGTATGTCCTACTGCTTTGTAAGAGCAGAGATAGGGAGGATCCAAGTAACTACAGGCCAGTGAGTCTGCCATCCATAGTGTGTAACCTTCTGGAGACTATCATAAAGGAAAAGCTTGTGGACTTCTTGAAGTTACAGGGACTCCAGAATAATAGGCAACATGGTTTCCTAAACTCAGCCTAAATTTATTGAATTCTTAAATGGTATTTCACAAGAGTTAGATAAGGACAAATCGCTGGATGTATTGTATTTAGACTTCTGTAAGGCTTTTGATTCAGTGCCTCATATTAGATTGGTGAAGAAGTTGGGTTATATAGGGGATGGAGATGTGCATAAGGATAGTCATTAATGGTGCCAAATCATAGGTTAAGAAGGTGATGAGTGCCTCAGGGGTCTGTTTTAGAACCTGTGCTTTTCAACATATGTATTTTGGCATAGGTTAGGGAATAAAAGGCAGGATGTCACTGTCTGCAGATGATACAAAAACCTCTGGCAGAGTGGACAGTGACAAAGGGGTAAACAAACTAAAGGAAAATCTGATGAAAATAGGAGAAATTGTCCAGTATTTGGCAGTTGAAATTCGGTGCCAAAAAGTATAACGTTATACACTTGGGTAATAACGATCCAAAATCTGAATATTGGATGGCGGGATTCACTTGACACAAACTTCAGAAGGGGCTTAGAGTACCAGTCTTGAAACTTCAGTGCATTGTGACAAAGATTATGGTAAAGCTGATATGATGCTGGGATGTATAGGGAGAGCCTTCTCTAGCAGGAGGAAGGAAGGAAGTAATCCTTCTGCTGTATAGATCATTGGTCAGGCCACACCTGGAGTACTGTGTCCAGTTTTGGAATCCACACCTAAAGAAAGGCAAGGACAATCTAAAATCAGTTTAAAGAAGAGTGACCAAAATGATCCATGGTGAGCAAGGAGGATCTTATGAGGAGAGATTACAGGAGCTAGGAATGTGCTCATTGGAGGATAGAAGAGGGAGAGAGGTGATATGATTGAAACCTTTAACTACCTAAAGGGCATCAGTAAAGTAGAATATCATGGGCTGCTCCCTCCAAGAAGGTAACATTATTAGGGGGTACAACTTGAAGCTGATATGGGGTAGGTTCAAAAGGAATATTGGAACGTTCTTTACAGAAAGTGTAGTGGATGAGTGGAATGAACTACCACAGGAACTAGTTACTGTTCAGACAATTAGTGCATTTAAACATGAGTGGGACAGATTTAGGGGGACTCGGTGGAGAAACTCAGAATGGATAGAATAGGAGGATAGCATGATGGGCGTGAAAGCGAAGTATGGTCTCACCAGTGCTAGACATATCTGTCAGGACCAACGTAGGGACTGGATGGACCAGTAGTCATTTTCTGCCCTTAAAATTCTGTGTCTTGTTTCTTTTCCTTGGGGACCAAGAAAGGCCCTATTCTAAGTCCTGCCCTTTCAGTGAGTGGTGGACAGGTACAGAAGTCGGATGGTCATCAAAAAAACAAAAGTAGAAGGGATATCTGTCTGTCTACCTATCTCTCCACACACATTTATATGGGTGAAATGCATCTCCTTATGGGATGCCACTTTTCAATGGACCAGATAGTATGTGCCCCATGAGGAGAGACTTTGCTCCCTAAACCCATTTTTCTGCTATCATATTATTATTATGTTTTCCACTATTACTGAGTATTTTCCTTCTGTCCAGCTTTCTGGCATAGTAAATGGCACAGGCCCATGCTGACTCGTGCATCAGTGCTGACAGCAATGGGGGGGGGGACAAATGTTTTGCTCCTGCATGGTCCTAGCTCCTCCAAGCAAGGCCAGCCTTAATCATTCTGGGCCCCTGTGCAGCCCCCTGCCAGCCCCACCACTCCATTCCCTGTACCCCCCAACACACATACCTAACATTTACACCTAACTAACCCTCTTGTCCTGTATTGATAAAGCAGCAGCAGGTCTACTAGTTTAACCTGCATCTTAGAGATATGGAAGGCCGCTAGAATCACTCCCATCTTCAAAAAAGGGAGCAAAAACGAAACTTTGAACTATAGACCCATTGCCATTCTCTCGGTCCTTAGCAAAATTCTTGAGAAAATAGTAGCCACCCAGGTCATCGAATTCATCGACTCCTCTAACTTGCTCTGTGAAGCACAACATGGTTTCAGGAAACATTACAGTATCACAACAGCATTAGCAAAATTTACCTCTGATACGCTCACAAATATGGATAAAGGTCATCTAACCGGTGCTGTGTTCATCGACCTCACCAAGGCCTTTGACCTGGTAGATCACCCCCTTCTGCTTACTACCCTCAAAAATCTGGGCTTCTCATCCCCTGTAACATGGTTCAGTAGTTACCTAACAAATAGGTCGCAAGCAGTCAAACTCAACTCAGCTATCTCTGACAGTACCACAATTAGCATTGGGGTACCGCAGGGCTCTATACTGGGCCCTCTCCTCTTCTCACTGTTTATAAACAATCTGCCCAACAGTATAACATCAGGCAACTCGCTACTATATGCTGATGACCTAGTTATCTATGCTCATTCAGACAGTATTATACACCTCAATGCCACTCTGACATCTGCCTTCCACCTGGCACAACACTGGCTAAACACTCATCACCTCATACTTAATGCGAGCAAAACAAAAGCTATGCTCCTTGGAACAACCCATAAACTTAGAACCTGCTCATCTCCACTGAATATTCTTGATCTAAATGGAACCCCTCTCGAGACTGTAAGCACGTTCTGCTATCTGGGAATATTGCTTGACCAAACCCTTGACCTGAACCAGCACATCCAAGAAACATGCAAAACGGTCAGTTGCAAACTGGGGTGGCCTATAGGACTAACTACATGCTCACACCCACTGCCAAGCTCGCCATCGCCAGGGGAATCCTCCTACCAACTCTGTCCTACTGTGCTCCCATCCTAATCTTGGCAAATAAAACTGCTTTACAAAAATGGGACACCACCTATAACAATGTTTGTCGTTATGCATCAAAGGCACCTCGCCTAAAACATCACTGCCAACTCTATAAAGACCTAGGCTGGCTTTCCCCCCTCCTCCACCAGGCAGTACTACCTCTGCTGCCTCTCAGACTCCATAAGCAGAGTGACGAGACCAGCTACACTATCTGAACTGCTCCAGCCTGCGATCCCTTCGCGTGATCTGAGATCGTCTGACAAATCTTTACTAATTGTTCCCCTCTGCCGTACTACTAAGGGCTCTGGTGCATTTAGGCATGCTGCCCCCCACTCATGGAACTTGCTGCCTATGGACCTTAGAAGTGCTCCCTCACACCTTGCTTTCAAGCGAAGACTTCGAATTCACCTTACCTCTATGGACCAATGTACCTGTTTTGATCCCACTTAAACCCTTCTACTTTGACCGCCCCCTCCCCCTATCTAAGTCCACCCCCTTTTCCCTTGTATGTGTCCATTCATCCACCTTTTTCTGATGCCTTGCAAACCAATTTTTTGTTTGACTGCTTGCACTTTATATTATGTTTACAAAGAAACTTGTATGGCTATACTGTCTTAAAAAATGCCTTATCACTTTGCCTTCTCTAAAACGTGTGTTATGTCATTTAAACATTTCTACTTACTGTCTCATGTGCACTACGAATGTCTACAGTTGCCTTACTTTTTCTGATGTTGTGTATAAAAGTGCCAAAACCTTACTATTGGTTGGACCTGCTTTCCCATCCTACTGTTTTGCACTAAAACCTATGATGTACTTATTGTAAGTGGGTACTGGTCTCTACTCCCCCCCCACGCTCACCCCTCTTGTGCCTTGCCAGGTTCCAGTTCCATAGCTCTGGGTCATTTTTGCGCCTTTTCTCGCTAAAGCCGTACATTGCCGTAACCCTCCCCCTGTTGACCGAATCCCCATTCTGGCCCTCGGTTCCACGAGCTCGGACGCAGACCATAACCTCGCCCCGCAAAAGCCGTACTTGCCGTAACTCTCCCTCCTGTAGACCGTGTTCCTCTTCCTTGCCCTGCCGGTCTACAGTTCCAAAAGTATTGCTCATACCCTGTCTTCCAGCCCCATTTCACCTCCTAGTCTACTTAGTCATGCACCCACCCTTCCCTGCTCACTTCCCTCATCTTTCCCCTACCCCATCCAAATCATTTCCCTCATCTTCCCCTACCCTATCCAAAATCTGTACTTCCTCCAGTACCCTCTGCCTTTTCTCTAAATTGTATGCTTGTACCAATGTACCTTTACTTGTACTGTATAAACCTGCACAGTCCTATTTGTATTGTAATTGTACCTCCCGGGTCGTGCCTGAAAATAGTCACTTGCTGGCTAGTGCACTTACCCGGTTAACAAAAACTAAATAAAAAATTAAAAAAAATATTTTAATTAGTGCCATTGACTGCACTGAATTATTTGACTTCACCATTGGAAATGAATCTGATTGAGCCTGGAGCAAGAACTTAAGTAAGTATGGTACTGCTGCTGTATTAATTTCTATAAGGACAGGGACATCATCACTGGATACTCACACCTCAGATACTTTGATTTGCAAACAAGTTAAACAACTTAACTTCTCTGGAGGTGTGAGAGAGAATAGAGAGGATTATCATAGGAGGCAGTATAGTGCAGTGGTGTAAGCTCTGAGCTGGAGACCTGGGTCTGAATCCCACAGCGCCCACTTGCATACTGTGTGACCCTGAGCAAGTCATTTAACTTCCTTGTGCTCCCAGGTCACACCTGTAAACAAGCTTTCAGCTTAGTGTGCCACTCCTGGTAAAACAAATGAAATCACGGGACACCTGTAAGGTTGCCACCTGTCAGATTTTTTACCTGGTGATCAGATTTTCAGGGTCCCTATCAGGAAATCTGATTTTGCTCTATGCTGGTCAGGTTTTTGAGCCATTGTGAGCAGGAGTCAACCTTAAACATTTTTTTGCACTAGCCAGCAGGGCAAGTTGATTCAAAATTGCACTAGCCCACAGATGGTTGCACTAGCCCTCAATTATAATGGTACATTTTGATCACTTATTCAGGAAACAATGCAAGCCAAGAAATACTCTGATTGCACATTTATCCTTCTCCCACATTGCTTCCAGCTCCCCAGCAGAAAAAGACTGCAGTGCCATCACACACAGTGAGCCCCTCCCCCCCCCTTTGTTTTGTACCATGGCCTCCTCTCTTCCTCTTCTCTTTCTGCGCTCACACACCAAACCAGTGGATATCACAACAACAAATGTTCAATCAAGCAGTCCTAGCTCTGCGCGCACACCATACCTCTCAACCTTTCTTCACCAAAATGTGTGACGCGATGTGTGACAAATGAGCAAAATGTGTGACATATTGTCTAACATGGCACTGGAAGCTCAGAACACTATAGCTATCAGTGTACTAATGTTCATAATATTTTTGTATAACTGAGCATAATAGATTATTATGAATTTCTGCTTTAAAGTCTCAGTGGGGAATGTGTAGTATTCACCTTCCCCATGATGGACACAGGGATTCTGAGAGGTAAAATGAGTGACGTACCTCATAATGTGTGACAGTTGAGAGGTATGGCGCACACACACACACACACACACACAGACACAGTAGCTGACATCATCATGCACCTCACCACACTGTCACCACCACCCACAGGGCAATGATCAGAGTCAGACAGAGAAAGACACTCTCAGCCCCCACCCAATAGTTAACTGAAGACCTGAACTTGTAGTTTTTGTACTCTCTCAAGTGAGTCAGGAGCACATCTAAGATGCATTTGGGGTGGGGGCTACACAAATCTAAGGGGCCTGGGAAATAGAAAACTATAACATTTTTATTTTTGAAAGCATTGATTTTAATATGCTCTGCACCAACAATAACAGGTTTTTTTTTAACATGTTCCTTTCATCAGCCCAGAGGAAACAGTACACAGTCATAATACTATACTATCTCTAGTTCTAAATAGAATGATCTATGTACCACAGGAATGGCTATTTTAAGCTTTCAAATTATGTATTTTATTAAAGTTAATTTTTGTACCATACATGATCCAAAGTTTTGTTTTTAAGATGAAAGCACGTGCTAGGTGAGATAAGGGTGGAATTGTATGGATCGTGATGACTGGCATAGTCCATTTAGAAGAGCTGAGGACCCCTTACAATTGCCAGTAATGGCAGCCATGGATCTGTGGATGGTCATTTCAGAGTCTGGTCTACAGTGGTGTCCAGGGAAAGAACAGTTAAGAGATTTGGAAGGGAGAGGGAAATTATGGTGAGGCTGGGATAAACCCTACCACCTGCATGGCCGACCTTGTATACCTCCTCGCATTTTGTCACAGAAATATTGGATACACACACTCAGAATGTAGGGAAATGAGGGGCACTGGTCTTAACAATATGGGACAAATTTTTAGACAGAGACACATTCAGAAAACTGCAAGCTAGTGACTTAATAGCACTCTACCATTGATCACACCCTGAACACCAGTTGAAAGTCCTAACAGTAGAATAATAATGACTCACATTGAGTCTTTTGTGGGACCCCCGTCTTGAACTGCTAGATAATTGCAGCTGTTAATGGGCTGTTAACCACACCAGGCTATCTGGAACATCGAGAGAGATTAGCATGAGGACTAGAGCCTGCTGAAGTTGAGACTTTATTAACTTCATTGTAACAGCAATGAAAACCTGCACTAGTCAAGACAGACAAGTAGATAGCTGCATTAGCCTTGGACAATTTGCACTAGTGTTTGGGCTAGTAAAACAATATTAAGATCAACCCCCGATTTTGAGTGCTCACATACTTTTGAAACAGATTTTGTCATATCATTCATTGTTTCAGCTACATGTCCAGGTTACAGACAAGTTCTCTTGTCAATATAGCCCTTTGTTTGTAAAAACAGTCAGCTGGGGCGGTGTAAAGTATTGCCATTAACACCATTAGCACTTACTTAACCTAATTTTTTCCACTGCAGCAAAGCTGCCTCCACCAGTAGCAGAGTCAGTTGTCTTCCACTTTGATTTGCTGGTAAACCTTTTCTACAACAAAATGTAGGCATTTTTAATTGTTTTAAATTATTTTTGCTTCCTCAAGAAAAAAAGTATGGGCCCCCAAGGTGCAGGGGCACAGTTTGCACCTAGCTAAGGCCGGCCTTGCCTCCAAGGTAAGACCAAGGAGCGTGTTTCTATGGAGGAGATAACCTTGAAGTTCTTATAGTAAGTAACTTTCCATTTTCTTCCCTCTTTCTGTCCTGCCCTCCTATGCTCAAGCCACAGCATCTCCAGAAATGACAGCTTGGGGAGGTGTACACAAGATGTTGCATGATCATTCAGGATGTCCAACATCTCAGTCAGTTGTCTACAGGAGGCTCTAGAGGTGTGTAGCGCCCAAACCTTTTCCCCACACCCACCACTCTAGGATCCAAGACCACTGCCTTTACAGTGTTGGCAGACACCAATGACACAGAGTGGATGGTCTGGTTTGCACAGCAAACTCAGGTGACCTACATAAGAGTGTGTCTCATTCTGCTGATGCCACTGGAGCAGGCCTATACAGAATACAGCTTGTGTACTAGCCAAGGCAGAGTATGCAGCAGAAATGGACACAAATGTAGTAGCTGTATTCAATAAAGAGTGTTGTTTTCGACAAGCTCTGTGTCTACCTTTTCCAATAAACAGAAGCAAACCATAGTCCCCCTGACATGTGACTCCTGTACCTTTTGTGATCAGTCGTTGTTAGTCCTGGTTTTTACATTTGTTTGGCTTTTTCTCATCTCCTGGTCAGGTTTGTCCATTGTCTTTGATGGAACAAGAGAGAATTATTTCCTACAACTAATGATGTGGGCCAAAGAAAATGGAGCTTCCTCAGAAGGGTTTGAAATCACATACTTTCCAGAGGAGGGGTATGGCTTAAAGGCAATAAGAGATATTAAGGTATGTGCACGCCACTCAACTAGTAGACCACTTTTGTTTTGAAAACATTAAGTATAATTGTGGTACATTTGTTAAACAGTAATTTGGTAGCTAAAATGATACTGTAAAAATGTTAGGTTCTGTGTTAGTTTGCCTTTTCAAGTTTTTCCGCTTTTATTTGCTGCTTATTTATTGGTCAGGCACCATTTCACATACCGCTCAGCCTTTTGTCACTTAAATGTAGGACACAGACACCCAAATGTGGGATAGTGTGGGACACTGGCCCTCATAATGTAGGACACATTATGAAACGTGGAGATACAAGCTCAGAACAGTTCGGTGCCGGTGCATTTATTTGCTCAAAGTTTAATTTATATTTTGCATCATTTATGCATTTACAGCATCTTCTCAATAAGGGCAGCACCTTTCCCATGTGGGACAGATGTGGATAGAGCAATTTTAAGGGGTTAGATAAGGGATGTCCCATGTAGTGATGGACAGTGGAGAGGCATGCCTGTTCAGCCAGTCACTGGCCCTTACCCTGTCTCCGGAAGACTCACAACTTGCCTACAGAACTGCCACTGGCTTCATTTTAACTTCCAGAGGCTTACCTATTCCCCAGCAGGTAGGATGGTTTTGCCGTGGCCTGTCTAGTAAATAATCTGGTATAGGAGGAGGTGCAGATCCCTTGAGGTACATGTGGCCCAGCAGCTGAACTGAAGTAGTGGAAGCTTCCCTAGTCTCCCACTGTTTTCCTCACCTTTCATTACCAGAGCTCCTAGATATTCATCGAGGATATCTCCTCCATTGGGCCACAACTTTGGAACTATAAGCCTTCAGTGTCACCACTCAACTTTTGCCAACTGGGGGCTGCCACTGTGACATGCAGCGTAGGCAACTATATAACTGCAGCAGTTCCATTGCTCCTAAGTTCTTTCTTCTGCCATTGACCACTCATTGGATCTGCAGAGAAACAATTGCATTATTTTTTTTTATTTTACTCTGATCCCTCTCATTCAGAGGGTTTTGCTCAAACTGAGGGTGCAGAGTGTACCACCCTAACACTGATGACCCCCTTCAAGCTTTGCCAAATTTGGTTTCCACTTGTACAGCATTTGGCAGTGAAGCCTGCTGTACAGCTACTGCTTTGTCTGGATCTGCTGTCGCAGGACAAGGAGTCCCTGATCCGTCCAGGCCTACTGTCCCTACATCTGCATGCATGGCTCCTGAATACATAGCCATGGCCCATTTGGGGATCTCCCCAGGTAGATGATTCCTTACTTGCAACTAAAAAGGCTTTCAAGAGATGCATTTCCCTTTATGGAAAATTATGATCTTCGGGGGTATCTCAGTCATCAGGTTACACCATAGAAACCTTCGCCATCAGAGACTGGGAATCCACATAGAAAATTTTCAGCAGTACAACTGGGGCTGCCCACGCCATTGACGTCCGCTGACCTCACCAACCCTATATAGGCATGGGCGGCCCCACTCCCTCCTCAGTTCTTCCCACCGTCAACTTGCAAGCACAATCTCCGTGAAGAGCCGTCACAGTGCTTCGTGCCTTTTTTTGGCCTATGGCCGTGTTTTCTCTCTAATTCTTTACAAAATCTCTTTCAGAAATTTTTCTCTTTTTCGTTTATGTCGAGAGTTAATCCGCCCTCTTCTCTTTACCGGTGCTGCCGCTGTGAGAAGAAGATTGCTTCTACAAACTAACATTCCTTTTATGTCTGCTGTCTTGGGCTGGACCACGAAGTCTCCGACTGTGAGCTCTGCCAGACGTTCAACCAAATCACCCTCAGGTGACGCAAGAAGGCTCTGAAAAAATTCCTGATGTAGCAGCAGGTAGCCATCTCTGGGCAGGGGCCCTCCGGGGTCTCTGCTGCTTCGTTGCCCTCCGGGTCCATGAGCTCCCAGGCCTCCAAGGTCCGAGACAAGTCCTCGGGGAAAAATCTCAAGAAAGACTGGGATCGCGACCGCCCCCCTGGCAGCCATCCCATTCCCTGTCAGCCTCTCCTTTGGGGGCTCTTTGTCGACGGTAACTGCCCTGACAAAGAGACCAGCTATCCAGGTCTCTATCCCTACCAGACCCATACCAACAGCTTCTACACCTGAATCTCAGGGTGCTTGGCCATCGACCTCTGAGTCATCGGCCCCTCCTTCCGTCATAAACGGCCACCCCATCAATGCCTGCCCCTTCCTCTCCGAGGGCTATGGGCTCATCAGGCTTTCAGATCAGTGGGTCGCTGGCATCTCTGCCATCGAACCCTCCTCAGTCAGCAACCATGGACCTGAACGAGGTCTTGGTTAAATTTACCAATGTTCTGGTCCAGCAGTTTAATGCCTTCAATAGACCACCATTAACAGCGGCTTCATTATCAACGCCCATTCGTTGTCCACGGGAATCTTCCCGTGGGACTACGACAAATGTTCCGATGCCAGACCCAGATGAGGAAGTCGAGGTTGAGGAGGAGTACCACCCGAATCTCATCCTCCCTGATGACATAAAAGAGGAGGAGGAAATCCTCCTTTATGACATGTCCACTGCCTCTTTGGTTAGTGAGGACTCAGTCAAGCATACTCCAAGGTCTCCCCCTGAAGATGCTAATTTCTGTAATGCCATGAACAGCTGTCTGCCACTATGGGCTTCCAGACTGAGGAGGAGGATGTCACCAGGAAGGACCTGGCTGACTACCTGGAGATCCCCGATTCTCCACCTAAAATTATCCCTCCTATGCTGCCAGCCGTGAAAAATGACACTATGGCAGCTTGGCACAGGCCAGACATGGTGCCAGCTATGCCACGCTGGGCAGACAGATTCTATAAAGCCTCCCAGGGCCTTCCTTTCTTAGTGGACCAGGCTGAAACTGACTCAGTTGTCATTAAGGCAGCCCATGACAGGTGTAAGGCACCCAAGCACCTTAGCTCCCTTCCCCCAGACAAGGAATCCTGCAGGATTGATCGCTGGGGTAAGAGGGTTTACACCTCCTCTACCTTAGGACTGAGGATTGTAAACTGTCTTTTATATACTGTATGGTCAAGTTCCAAAATGCCAACTGGAGGAAGGGCAAGGTGGCTGCCCGAGCCCTCCCTGATGGCACCCAAAAGCAGGAATTGCTACAGTGTCTGCAAACTGCAGAAGATGTCAGCAAACACCTCCTTTGGGCCCTTTATGATTTGGCCAACATAGTGGCCAGGGCTGCTGCCACAGGCATTTGCCTTCATAGGCATTCATGACTAAGGGTCTCTGGCTTTGCAACTGATGTGCAGAATAAGGTGCTCAATGCACCATTCATTGGCACCATGCTCTTTGGCCCTGATGTCCAGGACTTCATCAGTGATCTGCAGGCCTCAGGCACGGCCCTTAAATCAGTCTACTTTCTCTCTACCACACTCAACCCAGTGGTAGGGGATGCTTTACTTTTCGTAGACAGCCCAATAAACCAGGCTCTGGCCACCTCACCCAGGGTATGCACAGATCCCAGTCTTCCTTGCCCACCTCCTCTCACTCTGGAGTGGCGGCCAAGTGTCCCCACAACGATGGACCAGCTTCCACAGCTGGTCCTGCCTCAGCTTGATTCCTTTGGCCCAGACCCAGGAGGTGGTGGTTGGAGGTCGGCTCTCCCTCCATCTGAATCTGTGGAGAACCATAACTTCAGATGCATGGATCCTACAGATTATGGAGAGCGGTCATACCCTGGCGCTCATTCAACAACATCCAGATACCCTCCTCCACCTATCCCCTGGCCCACTTGTCTGTTCTCCGGGAGGAAGTGCAGTCTCTTCCTCCCAAGCAGGCAATCGAACTGGTGCCACAGAGCCAGAGAAACCAAGGGTTTTACTCCAGGTTCTTCCTGCTCCCAAAAAAAGACAGGAGATCTGAGGCCCATTTTGGATCTCTGGGACCTCGGTCTCTTTGTCCAGTACAAAAAGTTCCAGCCAGTAACTTTGCTGGGCCTCTTGTCCCTCCTTAAAACCTGTGACTGACTCTGCTCACTGGACATGCAGGACGCTTCCCTGCACATTGCGGTCTTCCCTCCTTACAGGAGGTTTTTTCGCTGTGGCTTTCAGGGCGAGCATTACCAATCCAAGGTGCTGCCCTTTGGCTTATCCTCGGAGCCACATGTCTTTACCAAATGTTAGCAGCAGCTCACAGAAGAGAGGGACTATGCATCTTCCCCTACCTGAATGATTGGCTTCTCAAGGCCCCATCCAGGAACCAGCTGTGGCTGACTAGAGTGCACTTTACAGCTTTTCCACTCTTTGAGCATAACAGTCAACCTGCCCAGATCTGTCCTAGTACCTTCCCAAAACTGTAATACATAGGGGCGGTTCTGGACTCTGAACAGGGGAAGGCCTTCTTACCCCAGAACAGATCCAGAAGCAAATGATTTGATACTTTTTAATGGGCCAACACAGATGTAACAAGAACATAGTGCTGTAGCTTTCGGACCAACCAGTCCTTCATCAGAATCGTAATGACAGTTATTTAGAAAAAATAATACTTTTAACAACTGGATCATGCAGAAAAAAACAAACAGAAAAAATCCCCATTGGTTTAAAATACTCATTTAAAAAAAAAAAGCAAAAAAAAAAAAACATGATGATGTCAGAGAAGTGTAACAGTACCATGTTACCTTCAACTGGGAAGGTCCCAGGGTCAAAGGTGCTTGGTGCAAAACACATACAAAGAATTCTAATGCACATCAATTCAATTCACATGAAATAACACTACTTGAGCAGTTGGCTCGTAAGTCAAGCTGTGAGTGTCGCAATGTGTATAAGAATGCAATTACTGAAAAACAACCCCTAACCAGGTTAAGGACATACTAGGATTTTCTTAGGACTCCAAGAAGTTTCAGTGTATGTATTACAGACAAGAAATTACCAGTAAAGCTGTCTTGAAAAGGTTGGTGCGCAATGTATGATGTGTAAAACTAAGCTGGACCCATTACCCAGCTATACTCTCCAGCTAGATATTATGCCCCATAGATTTCAAAAGCCTCTAGTGTAGTAACAGGACTTTATAAATGGTAATATAACTATAAATTGACAATTTTAGTGTCAAACAAAAAACACTTGTCAAGGACCACCAAGGAATTAAGACCATGCAGCCTGATATGTACTGATGTCAATAAATTCTGTGTATAACAACTTGATGTACAGAAAATGTCTAAGGAATCTGAATAAGAGATAGAAATTAAATTATCTCCTCCTCCTCTTCACACACACAACACACCCTACCCCATCTCACATCTCCATAATGTGTGTGTGTGTGTGTGTGTGATATAACTAGTTTTAAGGAGACACACACAAACATTCCTAATGCACCTTCATTCACATCAATCACTGCAATTGTTCCCCAAAGGAATTCAACTTGTCATGAAATCCTAAGTAAAAGGGATCATGTATCCTAATATCTACAGAGCAGAAATGTGACTCTGTTTAACCTTACTCCTATCTGCATAGTAACATCTCCAAGGATTCTGGATAGAACCACAATGAAATAAAACTGCCACCCTCCCCAGGGTAAGGTAACTAGAAGTAAATATAAAGTATGTATGTAAGACAAGAGTCCTAACATACCTACATTTCCACAAATCACTACAGTATTAGCCTAATGTAAATAGATCTGTCAAGGACCCCCATGCAAATGAGATCTTGCACCCCAATTTGTTGAGTTAAAAAAAAAAAATTGTGACAGTCTATAATAAACCTGCTGTATGTACAGTAACAGGCTAGGGGATCTGAATATGACACAATGGAATTAACCCCACTCCCGGGTGAAGGTAAATGGTAAGGAGGAATCAGTATTCATTATGTGTGTGAAATAAGAGTAATAACACACTGTATCCCCATGTATCTAAATAGAAGCCTACCTTAATGTGACAGTAAGCCCCACACCTGCTTTATTCACGTACCTCCCAACGCAGATACACACACACACCACACACCACACGTGCTGAAGTCCTATAGGCTATAATATGCCAGTCTGAAGAAGAGATCTGTGGATGTCAAATTCTGTAATGTCCCATGAAACCCAGATCTATGTTCATCCCATCTGCTACCATATTGAGATGTAAAATCAGTTTAATCTCAAAAGCTTGTCTCTGTTGTGTGTTGCTGAGATTTCCTGTCAAGACCATTTCTGACATATCCGAAATTGAGTGGCCAGGCTGAGAGAAGTGTTGCCCCACTGGTTTGTGCTTGTTGGCTTTCCCCTTGTACTGGACTCCTCTGTCCTGGCACACCTGCCTCAAGTAGTCTACAGTGTACCTGCTGTAGTTGGAAACCATCTTCTTCCCTAAGTACGGCTACTCTAACTTGCACTCAAAAAAAAAAAAATAAATAAATGGGTAGGAACTTTGGCTGTAGGCAAAATAATATAGTTCTGTTTTCCTTTTTAAAAATAAATCACTGCCTTATTTTGCACGTGAGCTGTACAATATTAAGCTGACACACTGAACTGTTAAAGCTTGTGTTACCAAATACTTAAATCGCACCGCTGCCAACCAGATCAGTCACAAACTCACTCCACAGGTTAGGCCCTCTGCTCTCACAGGGCCAACCTCAGAGTGCAATAGTGTGAACAGGTAACAGACAGGGTAACCCTCCTGTCTGCTTTGAGTCTGAATCACCTTTAGCCTTGAGTTCTGGAGGGATTCAAATGGTGAACCTTAAGCTAGCATACCCAGTTACAGGCTCAGATATGTACCCTCTTCGGGACTGCAGTACAGTCTTTCGCCAGGGGCACCCAGCCAAGTCCCAAAAATGAAGCCTTAAAACTCTATGAGACCTTAGGTATATTCTTACCTTTTAGCTTAGTAACACAATCAAGCTTTTAACAGCTGTCAGACTTAACCACATATACATCACATGCAAAAAAGAAACTGAAAAGACACCCAGGCAATATTGTTTACTAAAAATGTGATAAAAAGGTAAAATTAAACACAGAACAATACAGCATACAGTCTTGTAAAACAAAAAGTAAGTTTCAGAACAAACACTCCAACCACAGATAATTATTTTCTAGCTACAGTGCTCACTGCTTATATCAGGCACATTTGTCCAAAAGCATTTTGCCCGATATAGGAAATGGACATTCTAACTGAAAGTAATAAATCTGAGCACAGTCACCCGCCAGTTACCGCTAATTACCCTCCCACTTGCGACCCTCCAGCTTGTAGGCCATTATTTCAATCCAGATCACTGAGCAGTAGTGCAAATCAACATTTATTGAATTAAAATGGCAAATCTTAATCGAAACAAAGAAAACATGAGACAAATGGATGCACCCGCAGAGGAGACTAAGGAGGCTGAGGACAACTGTCACAAGGGAGGCCCACAGGAAGGAGGCAGAGGACACCACAGGGAAAGGAAGCAGCTCCTGGTGGGGGACTCAATTATTAGGGGGATAGAACTGGGGGGAGCAGGGAAAACTGAAGTAAAGTGCCTGCCTGGTGCCATGGCTTGGAGGGACAGGAAGTGCATCCTCAGTATCACGAGAACAGCTTCACGGGGGTGTCTGAGCTGGACGTCATTGTCCACCTAGGGACAAATGACTTGGCTCATCATGAGATTAGAGCAGTGCAGGAGGAATTTGTAGAGTTGGGAAGGGGCCTAAGACAAGTAGCACACACAGTATCCTTCTCAGAGGTGCTGCCTGTCAGTGGCATGGGTGAGGCGAGGGTACTTTGCACCATGCAGTTTAATGAATGGTTGAAAAATGGTGTAGAGCACAGGGGTTTGGCTTTCATTGGGACTGGGTTCCACCTGGAGGGACACCAGCCTATACTGGCAGGATGGTCTTGCATCTGTCCAGGAAGGAACAAGTCTTTTGAGCAATCGGGTTTAAATGCTTCATTGGCAAGCTTTTAAACTAGTCAAGGGGGCAGGCACTGATAAGCAGCAGGAAAATCCCAGCCTCTCCCTACAAAACAGGGTACTAAATGAGAAAAAGACTGAGGTAGAAAGGTCAGTGGGGGATGCTGCAACAGAAGGTAAAGCCATCAAAAAATGGAGAGCAATGAGTACCAATGCCCGTATTCTGAGTAACAAGCTTCCTGAATTAGTGGCCTTGATGGAGGAAGAACACCTGGATATCGTGGCAGTCACAGAAACATGGTACACACAAAACCATGACTGGGATGTAAACATACCAGGATACACTATCTACAGGAGGGACAGGGAGGGTAAAAGAGGAGGAGGAGGAGGTAGCTCTTACATAAGGGAAGGAATCAAAGCAACAGAACAAAAGGGTAAACAGGGAGGAGAAGAAGCACTGTGGGTAAATTTGGAGACCGCAATGGCACCACAATCCGCATAGGTTAGATAGACCTCCTTCTCAGGGGAGGAAATGGACAAGGAAATGATAGAAAGTATACTTAGAATGGCAGAAAAAGGGAGATATTGCTGATGGGTGATCTGAATATGCCAGATGTTAACTGGAGTGCAGTTGCAGCAGTCTCTTCAAGAGTGGGGTTATTCTAGATGCCCTACAGGGGCATGCCTAGACAACTAGTATTGGAGCCCACCTCGAGAGGGAGCAATCTTAGACCTGGTTCTCTCAAATGGAGATGGAGAGAGGATCACAGATGTAGAAGTGGGTAGCCATCTGGGAACTAGCGACCATCGAACAGTATGGTTCACAATAAACACAGCAATAGAATCAAGCCATACAAAGGCAAAAGTACCTACTTTTAGGAGGGCTGACTTGGCTAAAATGGGTGAGTGCCTAAGGAATGCACTAGCAAATGGGCAGGAAGGAGGGGTGGAAGAACAATGGGGAATAATAAAAACTGCCATCACAGAGGTAACAAGCCTTTGTGTGAAGCAAATAAACAAAACAAAACGAGGTAAGAAACCACTATGGTTCTCAAAGGAGGTGGCAGTGAAGGTTCAAGAGAAAAAGAAAGCATTCAGTAAGTACAAGGAATCACAGAAGGAGCAGGACAGAAAACTATCAGTTAAAGCAAAAGGAAGCTGGGAAGGCAGTCAGGACACCAAAGGCCCAAACCGAGGAAAAGATAGCCAACTCAGTTAAGAAGGGGGATAAAACCTTTATAGGTACATCAGGGAGCAAAGGAAGACCAAGGAGGGATAGTGAGGCTTAATAAAGGGAGGGAGGGTGGGCAGAGGAGACTGTGAAAAGGCAGAGATACTAAACAAATATTTTGCACACTCTGGATACAGAAGTTGATACCAGCCCATTTACAGAAAAAAGGGTTCTGAAAGAACTCTTAAAACTGAAGGTGGACAAAGCAATGGGGCCTGATGGGATTCATCCCAGAATTCTAAAAGAACTAAGGGTAGAACTAGTGACACCATTGACTACCCTCTTTAACAAATCATGGGAGGATGGGGTGGTATCCGAGGACTGGAGGAGGGCAGATGTGATTCCCCTTCACAAAAGTGGGAGCAAGGCAGAAGCAGGAAACTACAGACCTGTTAGTTTAACCTCAGTGATGGGGAAAATGATGAAATCACTTCTGAAGGAAAGAATTGTCGAGTATCTAGAGGCCAGAGGGGCACAGGACCCAAGGCAGCATGGATTCACAGCAGGAAGGTCATGCCAGACGAATCTGATAGATTTCTTTGACTGGGTGACCAAAGTAGTAGATCAGGGAGGGGCTGTGGACATGGCCTACCTAGACTTTAGCAAGGCATTTGACACAGTCCCACACAAAAGATTAATATACAAGTTAGCCAGCCTGGGTAAAGAATTGGCTGGAGAATAGGACACAGAGAGTAACAGTAAATGGAGTCCACTCTGAAGAAAGGGGGGGTTACTAGTGGGGTACCGCAGGATTCAGTATTAGAACCAGTCCTCTTCAGTGTCTTTATAAGCGACATTGCAGAGGGACTGGAAGGAAAAATGTCTCTTTGCAGATGACACAAAGATCTGCAACAGAGTTGATGCACAAGGTGGGGTGGAAAGGATGAGAAGGGACTTGACAAGGTTAGAGGAATGGTCAAATGTATGGCAGCTTAGATTCAGTGCTAAGAAGTGCAGGTAATGCACCTGGGAACAAAAACCAGGGAAGATTACACAATGGGGGTGAGAGATACTAACAACAACAAAATGGAAACGGACCTGGGGATAGTCATATCAGATGACCTAAAGGTGGGCAAGCAATGTGAGAGGCAGCAAGGAGGGTTGGGGGATACTGGGATGCAGGGAGAGGCATCACCAGTAGAAAACAGGAAGTTATTATCCCTCTGTACAGACAGCTGGTCAGACCCCATCTGGAGTACTGCGTGCAGTTCTGGAGACCCAATCTCTGCAAAGACATAGACAGGATGAAAGCTGTTCAGAAGAGGGCAACTAAAATGGTGCAGGGTCTGCACCGGAAGACATATGAAGAGAGACTTAAGGAGCTTAATATGTATAGCCTCGAGGAAAGGAGGGAGAGAGGGGACATGATAGAAACTTTCAAGTACCTCAAGGGAATCAACAAAGTCCAAGAGGGTAGCATCTTTCAAAAAAAGAGGTGTGCAAGAACAAGGGGGCACAATTTGAAGATGGAGGGGTGGCTCAGAGGTAATTTAATGAAGTATTTTTTCACAGAGAGGGTTGTGGATGCATGGAACGGCCTTCCGGAGGAGGTTGTGGAGTCAAAAACAGTGGTGGAATTCAAGCATGCATGGGACAGTCATAAGGCAATCTGGGGGGAAGAAGTAGGCTGCTGGTAAACTAGGATCTGCAGCTTATCCATTAGGTAGGGAAATGGGCAGACTGGGTGGGCCAAGCGGTCTTTATCTGCTGTCAAATTCTATGTTTCTATGTTTCACTGTTGCACGGTGGTGGGTTTCCACTGTGCTACTCTTACATGTGTCCACCAAAGAACTCCGTGATTTAAGTTTGTACTGTCTGGGTTTTGCAGTATGGTCTCCAAGTTTCTTACACCTGGCGTAGCATATCCCAAGTAAGCTGCACCTCCATGTTCTGCTCCATGGCCCTCCGTAAAGTTAGCAGTGCCTGCCGAACATCGTGAGCATTAACAACAACCTCCTCTTCCATGCTGACTTCCAGATCCTCCTCCTCCTCTGCGTCTACGTCAGCCTCTCCAGATTGGACATACATAGCCCCAAGCATCCCCTCTATGTTATCCAGTTCGCTTTCAGGTGGAGCGTCATTGTCTCTGAGGTGACATAGCTCGAGAAACTTGTCAGTTGTAAGTCCATCAGGCGTAGGCAGAGTGTCCGTTGCAATGGGATTGTGGTCATCAGGGGGAATCGGTTCTGTAACTGGGTCCTCAGTAGTTTGCACAATGAATCCCGCTTTTTTAAAGCACTGCTGAATTGTCTGATTGGACACCGATGTCCCACAAATTTTTCAGCATGCGGACAGCGTCGATCAGTGTAAATTTTTTTTTTTTTTTACACACTGGCCACTGTTGAGATCAGTGTTCAAATCCAGCTGTTACAAGATTTTTTCTCACATTGAGCGAAAGTAATGTTGCTTTAGGTTGTAAATTATGCCCGTGTCGAGAGGCTGTATGAGGCAGGTGGTGTTTGGTGGAAGAAATGCCAATTTAATGTTTCTTAGTCCCTGGACATTTGGATGGCCCGAAAAATTATACAGGATTAAAACGATTATGCGCCTTCTCAGCCTCCGGTCCCACGCTATAACCCATTCATGGAAAATGTCAGTGGTCATCCATGATGACCTATTGGCGCGATAAAGGACAGGTAGGTGATGAATGCCCCTGAAACAGTGTGGATTTAGTGATTTGCCCACCCAAGTGGATCATGTTTCTCTGTGCCGTCCATATTACAGCACAGCATAACTGAAATTCTTTCCTTTTGTTTCTTGGACCCCAGCAGTAGCTCACTTTCGAACACAAGCATGCCATACCCCACACACCTGTAAAAGAGCCCAGTCTCGTCACAGTTGAACATGTTTTTAGGTTCATAGCCAGCGAATAGCCCAGGGAGGACATTCATGAGCCATTGTTCGGCACTGGTTTCATCAGAATTTAGCTTCTCCCAGTGAGCCCTTCTGAACCCGATGTTATTGCAGGTTTTCCATTGCTGTAGCCAACCCTCAGAGGGTTTGAAATCCTCACGTCCGGGAGTGGAGGCTAGTTGTTGAGCCTTTTGGGACAGTAAAGGGCCGCTCATCAGTGCCTCTCTGCCACGTGCATTAGAAAACCACCTAAGGAGAGCGGCTTCTACTTCTCTGTCTTTCCCCTCCCGTTTCCTCTTACGGTCAGGGTTGTGGTTTTCCTGCCACTCGGTGTACAGCTGCTCTCGCTGTTTAATAAGATCTGCCACTGTCGATTTTGGCAGGATGAGCTGTACAGCCAGGTCACGCTGACTCATTTTAGGCGGTCCGTCTATTTTTTTTTTTTTAGCACTTCTGTTTTTTGGCTCTGTGACATTGCTTTCCGGACATCGTGGCAGACGTAGCAACACAGGGACTGGAGAAAATGCAAGCAGAGTAAAGGTGGGAGTGCGCTTTTATCATTCAGACCAGATGGAGTTAATTGCTTGTTAATTGGTTGCTACTGTAACTTTCGCTAAGTGGGTGATTACATTAGGCTCAGCTTGAAGACTGCTTACGTCTTGAATTATGACACGATTATCTGCCCATTGTAGAAGGTGTGCCAAGATCGTTATAAGCACTGGATTAAAAGTGGGCCAACATAAGGAATATTTATAGTGTTTCATTTTTAACTCTCATCTGTCCCCACCCCATTTTGATGAGGTCAGCTAGAACCTCCCTTAGATAATTTCTGACACAAGTGTCTCTGAGGCTGTGAGTCATTGCTTTGAAAAATCTGTAACTAGCCATTTCCCAAATATGACAGTCTTTAATTAAACATTTTCTCTTTGAACTTAATCCCACACTCATGTCCTTTTGGGCTGATTTCCTGCGCTAGTGTGATCTGAGGGATTTTACGACTCTTCACACATTTCTGGTTATATGCTAAAAGGAGAAGAACCAGCCCAATTACCCTGCCTCCTGTAAGGTCATAAAACTCACATTTGGTTTTCAACTTCAAAAGCCTGGGCAGATCATAAAAGGCCAAAAAAATACCCGTCTGTAAGGAAGTCTTAATTAACTGGTTCTTCTGATCTGTTTTACAACATCCTATGGTTTCAGCTATTGACCTTGAAAGTTAAAGGCCAAATATCTCACATACTGACATTTCGTACACAGACCATTTACTTATAATATAAATATCATACAGGTAACCAGAAGCAGGGGCAGAGCGTCACAGAGACTACCATCGACATTCATGGGACTGGGAACGTTCTTTGTCTCAGGAATCACAGGTTTTGACCACGGTCAAAACCACGGCCTTGGCAGCTGGCTTCACGGAGACCCCATCAGGCCAGTTGGTTGAGACGCCGGTCGATGATGCCCGCTGAGCTGGACCCTCCAGTCACCGACCTAGACCAGGAGGAGACGCGGCACTCCCTGGCTCCCTCCGAAATTCCCCGGTGGCTGAGGTCGAGGTCTAGGTCTTCCTCATCCAGTGGGTCGAGCAGACCCCGCCGGCATCGGTGGTCCCACTCTCGATGCCACTGGAAGCTGCGCCACCGCTTTCCATCTTCTTCATCCTCCTTGGGTGAGGAGAGGCTTCGGCACAAGTTGCGTCAACATTAAGAAAAACTCATCTTGCAGCAGTTGGTGTTATCTGGTCCGAAGCTGATCCTCTTCGGCTCAAGTTGCTTTAGCGCTATGAAGACCTCATGTCACAACCGCTGGTGTTGGCTGGTCCAAAGCTGACCCCAGCTCCCACACCAGCCATTACTTGGCTGTCATCTGACAGGCCGACACAGCCACCCCTGGCGGGGCTGGTTGACACCATTCCTCCGCCACCGGAGCCAGTTCAGACCATCTCGGTTCAGCCGAAGCTGGCCTCTCCACCAATTGTGGTAGAGCCACTGCCCAAACAGCCGCCAACTGGGGCTTCGACTAAGGAGTCTATGCCGGCTCTGGGGCTTCCCCATTGGCTGTTGGTCACTCTTACACCAGACCGCCCGCGGTGGGTTGAGAGTGACTCGGTTGGTCGGCCACTCTATGCGGACTCCTCTGAGTCTGAGGATTCCTCAGTGCACTCCTGTCCAGTCGACATGGAGTTGGTGGGGGATCTCTCGATGGAGGAATGAACCACTTCCTTCATGGGCATCCTCTGTCTCATCTCAGAGTCCTGGGATGAAACTGGAGCCTGTCCAGAAGCAGACTTGCTATCCCCTCACAGAGATTCTGTACAAAGCGGAGTCTCCAACGGAGGCATTCCAAGTGGCTGGGGCCATTGTCGGCCCTGCTCTGGAGCTTTGGCAGTGCCTCGCCTCATGCCCTGCACCCTCTGTGCTGATGGCGCGCAAATATGCGGTGTTCACCGGTACCCTCTCGGGGTTCTCAGAGCACCCCTCAGCCGAGTGGTTGGTGGCCAACTCTGTGTTTCGGCACTTAGGCAATATCGGGAGTGCTGACAGGCCGCCAGATAAGGAGTCCAAGAAATCTGACGACTCGGCTAAAAAGGTTTGTGCTGCCCCCTCGCTCTTCCTCCACCAGGCAAGCTTGGCCATCATGATGGCACACTTCTCCTATGCCCTTTTGGGCTCCCTGGATGAGGTGATTCCTCATCTTCCTGTGGACCTCTGGACTGCGGTCAAGCATGGCCAAGACCAGGATTGGGCTGTGGCCAAACAGCAACTTCAGGCGACTCTTGACATTGGAGAATCTTCCCTTGTCAATCTTCACCATTTATTACTTCCCTGGGTGTTAGCGGGCGCGCACCGTCACGGAGAGCTTTTTTTTAAAGTTGCCCTAACGGCCCGCCCTCGAGGCGGCGTCATGCGTCATGAGCGGCGGCCATCAGAAGCGACGACTCCTCCTCCAACTCAGTTCTGTTTCTCCCGCGGCCGAGGCAGCACCTGTGTCGCTGGATCAACTCAACTGTGAGGACCGACTCCTTTTTTCTCTCTTTTCGGCGCCATACTCGGTAAGACTGTTCCTTTTCTTTTATGCGGTGCGGGTGTTTTTTACTTCATTTGACCTTGTTTGTTTGGCGTTATGTCGGTTCTGGAGCGTTTGCTAAGCGGGCCGCGCCTATCGTCGGTGCTCCTGTGGCGGCATTTCCCGTCTCGGACCGGGCATGATGTTTGTCTCCATTGCCTGGGACCCAACCGCATGACATGGATGCGTGCTGTGTTTCTCCATGGACGCCATGTCCTCGAATCCAGCGCATTCAAGCTCGGCAAAGCCCCGCCGACCTTCGGGGGACGACGTCGCTCAAGGGATTCTCAGGTAAGGTCTCTAGGCCCTTCCCCCGGGTCCCCTCCCGGGCCTATACGGTCTGAGGAGGAGGGGGTCTCCTCTTCTTTTCTTGCCGAGGAGGAGGCCCCTTCTGCGGTGTCGGGGGAGCGTCGTAGTCCCTCCCGGGGCCGCGGCGCCGACACCGCCTCGGCAGTCACCTCTTCGGAGGTGCAGGCTCCCCCCGTGGCGAGGCCCTGCGCGGCCTGGCTCGGGACCTCGACGCCGGGCTTTTGCCTGGATCCCGCGTTGTCGCGTGTCGTGATCATGCGGCGCTCTTGCGCCTCTTGAGTCCTGTGCCGTTCTGCCGTGACGGGCGGCTGTGATGTGCCTCGGTTTGGCGCTGCTGGGCGCCGAGTGGAGTGGCGGCGCTGGCCAGCGGTGCTGCTCGCTTCCGACGCGCCCGCGCCAGGCTTTGTCCTTTTCCAGGCGGTGCGGGCCTTGCTGCACCGCTGGGGTGGAGCTTGCCTGGCTGCTACTGGCATGAGGGAGGCGCGGCGCCTGGTACTGGGCTGCTCAAGGCCCTCAGGCCTCGGGACTCCTGGGTGGCCAGTATTGAGGTCCTGTGGTCTCATCCTCCTCGGAGGGCGAAGGATTCAGACGTGGACCCATCCTGGCACTCCTACTCTTCGAGTCTGGGTCCTCGTGGCTGGAGGTGCCAGGCGGCGCAGCAGGCCCCTCCTCTGTCTCCTTCCGCTGCCTCTGAGGGTTTCCTGCTGGGGTGGCTGGAGCCCCGGGGGCAGGCGTGGGGGTGAAGCAGGGAGGCTCCCCTAGAGAGGCCTCGTGACAGCTACCTCCCAGGGTGCTGTTGCCCCTCTGGGGACAGGGGCAGCTGTGTGGTCGGGGAGGAGGCCCTCTTGGAGTCCGAGGGTTGAGGGCAGGGTCTGCTGCTCGGTCTTCTTGGCCACCCAGGGGGCGGCCTAGAGCCAGTGCAGAGCCTCGCCTCCTCCAGGGTTCTAGAGTGTCCTCCGGCGTTGGCGTTGGACTGCCCTTCTGGATCCATGCAGTCCTGGCGTCGTCACAGGGAGTTTCTCCCAGGGGCTCTCCCAGGCTCCGCTCCCCAGGAGTTCCGTTCTGCGTGCCTGGTCTGATTTCCTGGGATCCCTCCTTCCAGGGCTCCCTTTTCTCCGGATTCCCAGAGCCTCAAGAGAGCAGTTGCCTCCGCCGAGGTGCCCCTCCCATCTCTTCTCTCTGCACCCCGCCTCCCAGGCCATGTCGGTCCTACTGGGTCCGTTATCCTGGGAGCAGTTCAGGGTTCTACAAGTGCCTTCCCTCATATGTTAGATACATGCATGAGCGGGTCTTTCACTCTCCCCACTGCACGCAGGAATCCTCTGGACATTCCAGTTCCCCATCATCCTCGTCTCCTCCTCCGAGGGAGAGGAACCCCTGCTCATCTGTCCTCCGCATGCTGATTTCACAGAATATCAGCGCTTCTCTCGAGGATGGTGAGGACCTCTGGATTTCCCTGCTCAAGAGACAATACCCGAGACGGAGACGCTATGAATTCCTTGGTGAATTCAGTGCCCAGCATCTGGTGGTACCTTCCTGGCTCTATCCTTCCAGGAGGCGTCTATCCGGTCATGGCGGTCCCTTGCGCTTCTTCCCGGCCCGGACTGCCAGCGTAGGTGTTGCCCCTCTGAGTCTCTAGGTTCCTTCCCAACCCGTCCTGAGGTTTGGTATACCTGGATACTCTTCTGGGCGCCGTTGCGTGGCCACGACCGCCCACGGATTCGGACTCTCTCCAGTTCAGAGCTGTTGAGGCGAAGTGTTCTCTTCTTCTGTATCGAGTGCATGTATTGCATCACATCAGGCTCACCATGCTGCCTACAACCCGTGCCTGTGGTCGGCGATGTCCCAGCTGGCATCTTTGCCTGACACGGAGCAAACCAGACAAGCCGTCTCTCTCCGCGGTAGGCCTGGAGCTGGCAAGACACCAAAGGCGAATCTTATGGACGCCAATGAGGTGGCTTCCAGGCTTAGGGGACAGCGATCTGCATCAGGCGGACGGCATGGTTTGTTTTTCCAGGTTGTCACCCTGGCCCGGCGTAGGGTGATTCGCTCCGCCTTCTAGGGACTCCGCTTTTTCTACCAGAGCTAGGAGACTTTACAGGGCTCCCTCCGTCCTCCCGTCCTCGGGAGGCACCTCCTAGCTCTTCTTCCACCTAGGCTTTTCTGAATAAGTCAGGGTCTTCTCCTTCTGTTTCTCACCAACAGAAGGCTGGGAGTCTTGTTCCCTCAGGGTATGGCCTCTTCCCCTCCAGGGAAGGAGCTTAATACTCACCCAGGAAGTAATGAATGGTGAAGATTGACTGTAAGGGAAGATAGGAAAATTACGCACTTGTATCGCAGTTCTTGATCTTCTTGTATCTTCACCATTCATTACTACACCCACCCACCATCCCTCAGTGGCCTCTTCCTGTGGCTTCTCCACCTCCGCCTCCTTCCTCTCTCTGCATTTTTTATAAAATATAGGAAAATTGCTTAATTTTTCGAAAAACAAAAAAAAAGATCTTTCTTGAGGGAGGGGGGTTCTAAATTCCAGAAAAATTACTTACTCTAAGATTCATGGGCCATCTCATGGATTGCATTGGCGATCAGACTGCACAACTATCTCTTGCTATTCTTCTGGCAAGATACCTCTGGGGTTTTTTGGCCTGGCTCAGGCTATTCAGTTTTGATCCTGCAATCCCGTGTTCAGATAGTTGCCCTGAAATCTATCCCCCCCTCTATTCTTGCCTTGCAAAGCAGAGGAAGCGAGTACGTCTGTTCCTTTCTTCTTTTAAAAAAAAAAAAAAAAAAAATGCTGAGGAACTCTCTCCACTGCTATGGGCATCTTGGTTCCTGGTCATGCATCTACTCAAAAGGAGAAATCAAACAAGAGGGTAAATGAGAAGGTAGGCTATCCTTCGCTGTTTTTATTGGTTTCTCCCTTTAAGTGTCCTTCTGGACAGTTTTTACAGTAGCTCTGCTGACCATATCCAATCCTAACCAGCCTCAGCCTTGGCCTGCCTTAGCCAGTCAGTCTGAGTCCCATTTCTATCTTAAAATGCCTGAAAGGCTTACATTTTCCATTTCTAAACCCCTGAGCAGCGCTTTCATGCTGCTGGGGTTCTATTCTTCCCTCCTCGGCTGTCCTCCAGTTAAAGGCCTTCCGCGGCCAGAAGCCCGAGGTGGGTGTCAAGAACAATGGCATGTTGAAGATGAGGACTATGCCCTCCTGAGTCTGTCTAGCAGGTTCGGTGAACCTTCTCTTCAGCTCTATCTCGGGGATTCTTGCTTCCCCCTTTAGTCGAGCCTTCAGCTACAAGCTAACTATGCTCGTTGGGCATTCTGGTCCCTTCAACGTCCCATCTCTCTCTTCTCTTTCTTCTTCCTCTTCTATTTTCTCATTCCTTACTCATCTCTCCTCCTAGAGTCGCCCAGGTAAAGAGGCCCTGCAGTCCCTAGGCTAGGGATGTTCTTATCTCCTCTGTCCTCCCTCCATCGGCTTATTCCTTTTTCAGTTCATTCTTCCTTGCTTTGCCATCCCTCGGCTATCTTGCCTCGCTATCTATATTTTCTGCTTTCTTCTTGCCTCTCCGGCTCACAGAACTGAAGTTGGAGGAGGAGTGTCCTTCTAGCGGCCGCCCCTGGCGCATGGCGCATGTCTTTTCGAGGCAGAGCCGTTAAGGCAACTTTAAAAAAAAAAAGCTCCTTGGTGATTGTGCGCTCCGGCTAACACCCAGTAAGTAATGAATGGTGAAGATACAAGAAGATCAAGAATTACGGTAGGTAAGGAATTTTCCTTTCCTGTGCCCGGTTGGCGGTGGCTGCAGTTGTCATGCACCGTAGGGCTTGGCTGCGGATCTCAACCTTCATGGCAGACACTCGGCACAAGCTGGCAGATGTTCCATTCTTAGTCACCGACCTGTTTAGACCCAGTGTGGAGGGTCACCTCCAGCGTATTGAGAAGTTCAGTGCCACCTTGGGCTCTGTTACATCTGACCAGAGGGATCCCAAGGGCTCCATGCAGCAGAAGCATAAGCCCTTTCAGTCCTCCACTCCTGCGGCAAAACCAGCCCAGCATCAGTCTGGCCAGCAGGCTCAGTCCTGGCGACCTAGGCCCAAATCCGTGGCCTCGGTGGTCCAGATGCTCGGAGGGAAGGGACCCGGTGGCTTCTCAGCTGGGTCCTCCTCCTCCAAGTCTGCTAAATGACGGGATGTGGGGTGCCACCCTCGTGCGCGTCACGCCTCCCCTAGGTCCTCCTGTGGGGCCTGTTCCGTCTTTCTTTTCACCTGGTCCGCTCTCACCACGGACAGGTGGGTTCTGGAAGTGGTCGGTCAGGGTCTGCCCCTAGAATTCGAGCAGTACCCTCCCAGGTGAGCCCACGCCCCACAGGAGGACTTGGTATCCACAGACACTCAATTGGCTCTTCGAGATGACATAGCCCAGCTCCTCCACGAGGAGGTTGTGGTCAAAGAATGCAGGTCCTCTGGAACAACAAGGGTCTGTTTCCAGGTAGTGCCTGGTGCCAAAGCAGACGGGGAAGGGGGCTGGCACCCCATTCTAGATCTGCATGACCTGAACAAGTTCCTCAGGTCCTGTACCTTCAGGACGGTAACTCTGTCCCAGATCATACCATCTCTGGAGCAAGACATGTGATTTTGCTGTTTAGATCTTCAGGATGCGTCCATCCCACCAAAGGTTCCTCCACTTCCGAGCCGAGGGAATCCTCTACGGATTAGAGGACATGCCACTCGGCCTCTCCTTGGACCCCAGGGTCTTCACCAAATGCACAGCAGTGATGGCAGCTTACTTGAGGTGCCGAGCATCTAGGTGTACCCCTACCTGGACAACTGGCTTATTGCAGGTCCTTCCAGGCAGGAGGTGGAGCGGTCCAGGTATCTGGCCCTCCAGACCTGCATCGACCTTGGCCTCCTGGTCAACAAGGCCAGTTTGGAACTCATGCCCTCGCAGGTGATCAGCTTCATCGGGGCAGAGCTTGACTCTTGCTGAGCCAGAGCCCGGCTCCCGGGGGACAGGGCGGAGGTTCTCTATTCCTTTGCCCGATCATTTCTGGTTGAGCAGTTGCACCCTACCCTGGACTTCCTGTGCTTTCGGTGTTACATGGTGGCCTGTACCATCATGGTACGATGGGCCCATTGGCATATGCACTCCCTGCAGTGGGAGCTTGCCAGCCAGTGGTCTCAGCTCAAGGGTCACTTCGACCAGCTGGTGATCCAGAAGATGTAGGATGCCCTCCAGTGCTGGCTAGTCTCAGAACATCTGCAGAAAGGGATCCCATTTGTCCGCCCTGAGCTGACAGTCATCTTGACGACCGATGCCTCTCTCTCCAGCTGGGGTGCCCATCTTGGGGAACATAGGATCTATGGGCTCTGGACCCCCGAGGAGTCCCGATGCCACATCAACCTGGTGGAGCTCTGAGCAGTCCGACTGGCGCTGACTGCCTTCGCTCCATTTGTTCGGGGTCAAGTGGTCCAAGTCCAGACGGACAACACCATAACCATGTACTACCTCAACAAGCAAGGCGGGACGCACTCCCTGCCCCTGTATAAGGAAGCTGTCTGCATGTGGACTCTTGTGCACAGCCTAGAGGCGGATCTCCTAGCCATCCATGTGGCAGGAGCCTCCAGTCAGCTGCCAGACGCCCTCAGCCGTGTGGCGAGGCATCTCACAAGTGGTCTCTCCATCCGGAGGTAGTTCACAGTCAGTTCTCCCAGGGGGGCACCCCTCAGGTGGATCTGTTTGCCTCCAGGGAGAACGCAAAGCTGAGGCCGGATTGTGCCTGCCCCCCTCAGCAGGGCCTGCTGCAGGAGGATGCCTTTCCAAGGCCATGGACCCCAGGCCTCTTCTGTGCCTCCCCTTCACTTTCCTTGATCCACAAGGTGCTACTCTAGGTCATCAGGGACAAGGCACAGGTGATCCTGATGGCTCCGAACTGGCCCCACCAGTTTTGGTATCCTGATCTCCTCGGCCTCAGCAACAGGCTCCCAAGGCATCTTCCTATATGCCCAGATCTGCTCTCAATCAATCAGGGCAAGGTACTCCACCTGGACCTTCAATACCTGCACCTGACAGCCTGGTTCCTGAGTGGCTAGAGTTCCAAGATTTGGGTCTCTCCAAAGATGGCCTCACTGTTATGGAGGCATCCAGAAAGGAATCTACCAGAAAGTGCTATGCCTTCAAATGGAAGAGATTCTCCATTTGGTGTCAGGGCAAGGAGTTGGACCCTTTGTCCTGTCCAGTGGCTAGCATTTTGGACTACCTGTGGTCTCTTTTCAAGGGGGTACTTCGGTCGACGACCCTTAAGGTGCACCTGGCAGCCATCTCTGCTTACCAGGCATGGGCTCGTCAGCAGTCGGTGGCACAGGGAAAGGTGGTTTGGTGCTTTTTTAATGGCCTTGATCACATTTCCCCTTCCGGTGCATGAACCACCACCAACGTGGGACTTGTTGGTTTTGGCAAAGCTCATGGGCAAGCCATTCGAACCGATGCACAGGTGTGAGCTGTCTCACCTGTCATGAAACACTGCCTTCTTGGTGGTTATCTCGTCAATCAGCCAGAAGGATTAGTGAGCTCCAGGTGCTTTTGGTGGAGTCTCCTTACCTGGTCTTCCACAAGGACAAGGTTATCCTGCACCCCAACCCAAAGTTCTTCCCAACAGTTGTGTCGGATTTTCACCTGAATCAGATAATGACTTGATGACTCTTCTGCTGTTCTTCTCAAATCACACCTAGGAGGCTGAACACAGGCTCCATGCGCTGGACCCGAGGTGAGCGCTCGCTTATTGCAAAGAGTGCACTGCTGGAGTTCAGGGAGAGGTTCACCAGCTATTTGTCACCTACGCTGAAGCCGTACCTGGCAGACCTGCAGCCAAGTGAACAGTTGGCAGGTAGATCACATCCTGAATCAATCTTTGCTATAGGTTAACTGGTAGGGAGCCTCCTGGAGGGCTAAAGGCTCATTCCACCTGCCATACTGCTGCGTCGGTGGCTGCTTCTAGGGACGTCCCTATCCAGGAAATCTGCAGGGCTGCTACCTGGAAGTCAGTGCATACCTTCTTTTCCCATTACCACATTGACCTAGAGTCACAATGGGATGCTGGTTTTGGAGCCTCAGTTCTCCAATCCTAATTTCCTAAGTAGGGGGGTGTGCGTCTTGCCTCCTTCCTCCTGGATAACTGCTGGGAGTCTGCCAAGATGTGTGGATAGAACAACGTATCCACATCCCTGGAAACACAGGTTACTCACCTCTAACAGTAGTTCTAGGAGTGGTATATGTTGTTCATCCACACGGACCCTCCTGACCTCCCCTGGCTTCGGTGCACAACTCTGCTTCCAGCGGACAAGATCTGGCATCATGGGTTGGAGCCGAGGGTTATACCACCCGGGTGGGTGGGAGGAGTCAGCTTGAAGACTTTCCGGCAACATTTAAAGGGGAAAGGACACTGCCAAGACGTGTGAATGAACAACATACACCACTCCTAGAACTACTGTTACAGGTGAGTACCCTGTGTTTTCCAGCTCCTGGCAAAGGCAGACTGCCACGAGCTTTGTTTATGGTGCCTGGGTCTAGATCATGATTTTACTAATTGTGAGCTCTGTATAAAGTTTTGCCTTAAAACACAAAGTAAAATGGCTAAAAAAAAATAAAAAAATTGTTGTTTTCAGTCTGCCTTCATGCCACCAAAAAATAATAAAGGCGCTGAGGGTGTTCCTAATGATGATGAAAAGCACACATCAGAGAGTTTGTCTTCTCAGATACAACAGCACTCCCTGTCAAAGGTAAAAGGAGATAGAGGAAAAAAAAAAAGATAAAGCTGCTCAGTCATCAGATAAGCATGGTAGAGAAGGTAAAGATAGCGGGTGTCTGAAAGGGGGAGCCCCAAGTCCAGTGATGGAAATTTACAGATATGAAAGTCGCAGAGTGAGCACTGGAAACCGTGTCTGCCAAGAAAAAAAAAAAAGCATGTCCTTACCACTCCTGAAAAAGGAAAGGAGCAGACTTTGGACCAAAGACAAGTGCCTTCATCAGAGAACTTAAAAATGTGGCAATTTTTCCATGCCTTCCAGGTCATGGGAAATTTTATGAATATGCCTACCTCCACTCTCCAGGTTCAGGCTCCAGTCTACCTGCCTGTGGAGGAAGAGGAGAATGAAATGTATGACAAAGAGGAGGAGGAAAATGAACCTATTGAACTGGATGGTTCAGCTGAGCAGGAATTTGGCTTCCCTCAAAAGCCTGTAGAGGATTACTCATCCTTTTCTTCTTCTGTTTGCAAATGGTGAATACCCCCCAAATCCCTACTCAAGAAACAGGAGGATGTGGAGAAATAATTTATTGATATGATGGGCTAGTTCCTACTAGGAGGTTATTGGTTCCCATTCGCAAATCATTACAAAAAGCTACTTCAGAAATCATGTCTGCATGTAGTTCAACTGTGGCCATAGATAAAACGATTGAAAAAAAAGTATTAAGTATTAGGTGGATGGAGGGGGGGGGTGTTAGAATACCTGTATGTTCACCCTGATGTCCAAGTGGGCTGCCTGTGAGAACCTTGTCTGCACAGCCTCCTGAGAAGGACTCCAGAAAACTGGATAATATGACCAAGAAAGTTTCATCATCTTACTTTCTCATTAGGCAGACAGCTTACTCAGCTCAAATGGTCCAGTACCAGAGGGCACTGTAGAAGACTGTGCTGGCACCGTCTGACAAGGCTGGTAGTGAATTGGTACAGGAGCTGATTGCCACAGCAGAGTCCGTCCTGGATGCCACCCCATTTCCACACCACAGTGAACATTAATGACATTGCCTCAAGAGTCCTACCTCATGCAGTGTCCTTGGGGCAGTTCTCTTGGCTAAGGTTAACCAACCTTTCCCAGGACACTCTGACTAAGACCATGGATTTCCAGTTTGAAGAAAGTTCACTGTTTGGTGACTAAGTGGAAGCATACATGAAAAAAGTGGATGAGTACAAAACCGTTTACAGAAGCAACACTGAAAAAGAGAAGGCCTCCACTTCCTATAGGCCTTATGGTAGGGAGGCGGGGGCAGGGGCTACTTTACAAGAACCTGTGCTCCTTACGCCCTTTATGAGTACCAACTCCAAAGAGTTTACTACAGGGAGAGAAGCAGGAGGGGTTCCAAGCATGCTACAGCAGCACCAGCCCCAAGGCCTTGACCAGAACAAACCCCCTGACAGTACTGATATTGATACTATTTCCGCAATACTGACCGAGTTACTAAATTGGAGCCTAACTGAATTAAAATTTCCAAGTAGTTGGAAATTGGCCAAAATAATTCCAATTTTTGAGGGAGGTACAAAGACTGACCCTGTGAACTGCACCTGAGCACAACTCTACAAAGATAAAACCTAGTCTTAACAGTTCTGTAGAAACCTCTTCAACTCTAGAGCTGTAAGTGTGCTGTCAGTTGACTTGTTCTGTACTAATTCCTCCCCAGGTTATAGGTCTAGTCCTAATGTGATTGTTTAATGAATTTGTCTGTTGATGACTGTCTGATCCCTTGCTGTGTACTGTCTTGATTGTGATTAAATGTGGTCTGCTCACTTACGTACCGGTATAAGCAAAATGTTTTTACTTTGTGTAACTAATTCCAGGTCACCCCTGAAAAGGGGACCTTCGGGGCTCAGTGGGTCTGCCCGGTTATCAAAATTGAATAAATAAATAAAACCCTGGAGGGAATAGTCCAGCAACAGCTAAGGGACTACTTGGAGCAATATTCCCTAATGTCAAAATACCAATGTGGTTTTAGAAGGGGATACTCCACGGACACTGCACTCACCAACCTGGTTGATCTGATTACATCATCTTTAAATGATGGCCAGGAGGCGGGTGTGTTGTTCGTGGACTATCGAAAGCCTTCAGTATGGTGGATCACACGGTTTTGGGTGAGTGGCTTTTGGACATTGGAATCGCAGAGGATATTCTTCAGTGGTTCGATTCCTATTTGAGAAATAGACAGCCGGTCCAAATTGGAAACACCTTATCAAAAAGAGAAATGACATGTAGGGGAGGGAGTCCGACACAGGAAAATTTTTGGGGCCTACCCTATTTTTTATTATTTTTTTTAATTGGAATATTTTCCCCCCGACTGCTGACTAGGCTCAGTGGTGGCGCACCAACCATCCACTCCGTCCCCCTTCTGGGATCACAGTGCAAGGCAGGGTGTGTGAGTTTTTCATGGTTGCTGAAGTAGCTGTGAGAACCTCTAACACTCCTCTCCTGCCTGACAGTGCTGGCATGAAGGACCAGGGTCTAGGCAGGAAGCTGTGTGGAGATGCAGATTCTACCAAGTGCCTAACAGTGCCCTCAGTGTAGTCAGATTGGTGCCCAACCCTCCCCTGGAGAGAACTGCCTGACAGTGGCCCAGTACTCCCCCTGCCAAACCCCAGTGACCGGGGCTCGTCCTCGAACCCAGGTCGCCGGTGCAGCATGAGGTGTGACATCCAGCGCCTCAACCCTCCGCACCACTGGGCTGGTGCCTACCCTATTTCTGATATACGTATATCAAGTTCACAATTCATGAATAAAAACAAGCATAAGGCTCTATGCGGATGACACAGTACTTGTGGCATCAGGTGGAAACTTTAAGAGATGCAGAAAAACCTTCAGACCGATTTTGATGTCTCTTGTACATGGTTCACAGATTCCAGGTTAGTCTTGAATGGTAAAAAATCCAAAATAATGGATCTTATCTGTGTCAGTCTTCACCATTCATCACTGTTGGTGACTGGCTGGAGGTCCCAGGACCCTTTTTTTTTTTTTTCCAGGTAAGGCAGCCGACGCACCATCGGTGCTGCCCTTGAGGACGATGCACTGCGTGGCGCTCATGGGTTGGCCGTTAGGCGCTGTCGACTCCACCTGCCTGCCAGTTCTTCGTCTCCCGCCATAGAGGTCACCTCGTGGGATGCTGAGAGAAGATTTTGAGGCCTGATTCGCAGTTTCTCGACTCCGTGATTGAATTTCCTTTGGTGCCGAAGTCAGTCGGTTTCTCCTGCTGGTTCTGTTTTGCCATACTTGACGTTGCCCTGTAAGATCTTTCCATTATTCTATTTTCTGCGACGTCGAGTCTGTTTTTGGTGTTTTTTCCTCGTAGGTCATGTCTCTGTCGGAGGGCAAGAAAACTTCCAGGATGGGTCGGCTCCCCAAGCGGCCGAAAATATTCCGTCACCGACCAGCACGACCGTTGTCTTTCGTGTCTTGGCCCGCTTCATGACATGGATTCGTGCGACGCCTGTTTCTCCATGGACTGCTGGGTCATCGAGCAACGCACATGGAAAGTGGGGCGAGCTCCGCCGACTTTCGGGGGTCGGGCACACACTTGTCGGGCCAAGCCACGCACTCTCGGCCTTTCCTCTGGGTCCCCTCATGGTTCTACACGGACTGAGGAGGAGGGAGCCTCGGCTACTAGTAGCCTGGCTGTTGCCGAGGCTCCTTCCGCAGTGCAGGAGGCCCGTCCCGCTCCTTTCGGGGGGTGGGCAGGAGGCACCACCATGGCAATTGCCCCTTCGGGGGTGAAGGCTCCCCCGGTGTCGGACCCGCGGTTCTCAAGGACTGAGTCGGCGCGTCCGGTCAACGCCGTCTGTGGTCTCGCACTGTTTGTGCGCCATGGGGCCCTGACGGAGCTGCTCACCGGGCGCCCGGGTTTGTCGCGATGGAGCCGTGGCTACTGTCCGAGCCGTCAGAACGCTAATACTACTAGCGGCGCAGTGGGAGCTTCCATGGCGCTGTCTTTGTCTGTCTCTCGCCTCGGCGCCATCCTCTGGGCTCGGCGCCGTGGGGCCATCGGATTCCACCGTCGGCACCGTGGAACCGGGCGGCGCCGTCCTTGGTGCCGATGGTGCCTTCAGGGCCGTCATCAGCGCAGTCTTCGTCCTCGGCACCACGAGCAGCGCCGTGGGGCCGGATGGCGCCGTGGCTGGTCCTGAGTCTGGAGCTCCTGTTCAGGCTCAAGCCGTGCCCCCTGTGGATTCCACTCATGGTACTGTAGGGGGGACTGGCACCAACTCGGGCAAGGTTTTTGGTTCTGGCACCCCTTTTGGCTAAGATGGCAGTGGTCGCCCTCCTACGGTCTGACACAGGGCCTCGGCCTCTACCTCTTCGGAAGCGGAGTCGGGCTCTGAGTCAGACGGACAGTCTGACTCTTTGAGGTTGGCTGTTGGAGTGGGCAGTCCTGTGGTATCCTCAACAAGCTGGAGTCAGCCCCTTTCTGAGGTGGGGTCGGTGGCTGCCGAGACTGGGGTCAGGGGTGCTGACCAGTGGGCAATAGTGCAGGCCACCATTGCTCTGCAGCTTAGTCTTGGTGGGTTCATGGACCCCTCAGCAGTGGTACCCCCACCTGTGGTGTGCCTGGATCACTCAACTTTGGGGCCAGTCGGAGCACCTACGGGAGGGGAGGGTACTGTGCCCTGGATAGCTTCTTTGGGTGTTTTCCAGAGCTGTCTGCTACCTAGGCTGGCCCTCTTGAGGAGGAGGGCTCTTTGGGACTCCGAGGGTCGAGGGGGATTGGGGTCTGCATGGTGGCCTTTTTCGGGGGTCCACCCAGCCTCTGGGAGAAGCCGTAGTGCGGATCTCCTTTCTTCCTCCTCGGTTTCTTTGAGAGAGCCCCATTCTTTTGAGGTAGGGGACCGTCCTTCTGGACCTGTATGGCCCCGGTCGCCTCACAGGGGGGATTCTTCCGAGTGCAGCCAAGGCAGTACCGAAATGGTTGTTCAGCTGTCGGCTGTGGGGTCTTCTGGGGCACCTTCTTCTGCGGGTCCTCTCGGTCTGCTCCTTAGCCCAGGCAGAGGTCAGCCGACATCTCTTCCCGGCTCTGTCCCCATTCCTCTGCCACATTCTCATGTGCTCCCAGGCATCCTGGGTCCTAGCGGGCCTCTCTCTTGGGAGCAGTTCAGGGCGGTGGCTGCTCGGTTCCCAGCTTACGTTAGGGCGATGGACAGTCAGGTGTTTCAACCTTACCCCGAGCAGCTGCACCCTGAGCAGCCTGTGCTCTCCAGCTCTTCATCCCCCTCTTCTGGGGGAGAGGAACCTTCTGTCCACATCTCTCCAGCCGCTGGTATTGCTCGAGTGTCAGCGCTTCCTCGTGAGGATGTTGGAGGACTTGCACCTCACCCCACCACTGTTAGCAATCCAGAGCACTCGGGGCATGCCTTTCTAGGCGATTTTGGTGAGGCTACCCTTGTGGTGCCGCCCTGGCCTGCTCCCTTTCAGGAGGCATTGTTGCGTTCCTGGCAGAGGCCATTCTCTGGAGTACCTGCCCCTAGGGATCTCCGCCAGAGGTATTGCGCCCCCCCGGAGTCTCCAGGTTCCATGCCTCATCCGCAGTCCAGATTGATGCAGTTGGATACTCCTGATGGGCTTCGCGCCCTTCACCGTGACCGGCCCCCAGATTAAGACTCCTCGGATTTTGACTTCTGGGGTAGGAGGACTTTCTACTCTGCACGGTTGTTGCTTTCCATTTCTGCACATCAGGCCCACTATGCAGCCTATGACAGGTTCTTGTGGTCCAGGCTAGGTCAACTTCTAGCCTCATTGCCTGATACAGAGCAAACCAGACAAGCCATTGCACTCTCTGCACGTGGTCTAGAGCTAGCAAGGCACCAAGCGAGGGCATCCTATGATGCCAACGAGGTAGCTACCAGGGTCGTAGGGACAGCGATCTGCACTAGGCGGACGGCATGGTTGCGTCTTTCCCGGTTGTCACCCTTGGCCCGGCGTAGGATGATTAACTCCACTGACCAGAGAACCTACCTTTTCTTCCGTAGAGCGAGACTGCGTTTGTCGGGGCAACTTCCTTCCCCCTCCGAGGGGTCCTTGTCTCACTCTTCCCACTCTCGGGCCTCTCCAGGCCCTGAAGGTTCTCCCTCTTAGTGTGTCACCCACTGAAAGCTAAGGGACTTTGTCCCTTAGGGTGTAAAAGAAAACCCTTTTCGGGGGGGCTCGGCACTCACCCAACAGTGATGAATGGTGAAGATTGACACAGATGATATGAAAATTACGCACTCACCGTAATTATGGTCTTTCTGTGTATCTTCACCATTCATCACAATCCCACCTCCATCCCCTGGGGCCTAAGTCTCTGTCCCCTCCTCTCTGTGCCCATCCCTCCCCTCCTTTTTTGTCAGGAGTGGGGTAAAACAGGGTCACATAGGGGATAATGTTCTGGGGAGAGCGGTCAGCATGGGGGGGGGGCACTTCTTCTCCAGTGCATTAGCTCCACTCCTGTGGGGTGGGAGTTGGCAGTTGCCCTCCATTCTCTCCTCCTCCTTGTTTCCGTCCAACTTATTTCTCCTTGTTTATTACAAAAAGAAAGAAAAAAAAAAAACCTCCTGTTTCCCTTTTTTTCACCAATAATCTTTCCTTGAGAGGGTGTTAATTCTCTGTACCCTGTCCGTCTTCCAGAATAGCCAACTCTGCTTAACTGGAGTGTTTTGCCAGCCATTGTGTGCCTTGAATTCTGGCAGAAAGTCTTTGGCTACTTCCTTGCAGTTCCTATTTAATCTGGAGATGGACCAGGGTCTGGGATGTGTTTAACTCCCCCCTCTCTTCCTAAGTTCTTTATCCCACCCTACCTCCCTCTTCTATTTCCAGAGATTGGGGCCCCTTCCAATCCTTTTAGTTTCCGACTTCTTCTTCTTCTGTCCTCTCAGTCGTTATTTCTCCTTTTAGGTTATATATGTTTTCCTTTTTCTGTCCCTTGGACTTCCTTGTCCCAGCCTCCACTCCCTTCCTCTTACCTCTCTGGCGACTCAGAACTGGCAGGTAGGCGGAGTCGACAGTGCCTAACGGCCAGCCCGCGACCACAACACAGTGCGTCGGCCTCGAGGGCAGCGCCGATGGTGCGTCGGCTCCGCCTACCTGGGGGGGAAAAAAGCTCCCGCAGGGTCCTGACCTCCGGCCGAGTATCCAACAGTGATGAATGGTGAAGATACACAGAAAGATCATAATTACGGTAGGTACGTAATTTTCATTTTTTGATTCGGTATTTGCAAGTAAAAAGGGAAATTAAATCTGCATTAAAACAAACAGAGGAAAAACTATCCCAGGTAAATGAATATAAATACTTAGGGGTATGGATGGGTACTAGTCTAAAATTTGAATATCATATAAATGAGATGATTAGGCTGGGTGCCTTTAGGAGAACCATCTATTGTTTAAGTTATATAATAGAAACATAGAAACATAGAATTTGACGGCAGATAAGACCGCTTGGCCCACCCAGTCTGCCCATTTCCCTACCTGATGGATAAGCTGCAGATCCTAGTTAACCAGCAGCCTGCTTCTTCCTACCCCAACCCCCTAGAATTGCCTTATGACTGTCCCATGCATGCTTGAATTCCACCACTGTTTTTGACTCCACAACCTCCTCTGGAAGGCTGTTCCATACATCCACAACCTCTCTGTGAAAAAATACTTCCTTAAATTACCTCCTTCGAGCCACTCTTCTATCTTCAAATTGTGCCTTGTTCTTGCACACCTCTTTTTTGAAAGATGCTACCCTCTTGGACTTTGTTGATTCTCTTGAGGTACTTGAAAGTTTCTATCATGTACCCTCTCCTCCTTTCTCGAGGCTATACATATTAAGCTCCTTAAGTCTTTCTTCATTTGTCTTCGGTGCAGACCCTGCACCATTTTAGTTGCCCTCCTCTGAACAGCTTCCATCCTGTCTATGTCTTTATGGAGATTGGTCTCCAGAACTGCACTAGTACTCAGATGTGGTCTCACCAGCTGTCTGTACAGAGGATAATAACTTGTTTTCTACTGGTGATGCCTCCCATGCATCCCAGTATTCTCCAGCCCTCCTCTGCCCTCTCACATTGCTTGCCCACCTTTAGGTCATCTGATATGACTATCCCCAGGTCCCTTTCCATTTTTGTTGTTATTAGTATCTCACCCCCCATTGTGTACTCTTCCCCTGGGTTTTTGTTTCCCAGGTGCATTACCTTGCACTTCTTAGCATTGAATCTAAGCCGCCGTACATTTGACCATTCATCTAACCTTGCCAAGTCCCTTCTCATCCTTTCCACCCCACCTTGTGCATCAACTCTGTTGCAGATCTTTGTGTCATCTGCAACGAGACATACTTTTCCTTCCAGTCCCTCTGCAATGTCGTTTATAAAGACATTGAAGAGGACCAGTCCTAATACTGAACCCTGCTGTACCCCACTACTAACCCCCCTTTTTTCAGAGTGGACTCCATTTACTATTACTCTCTGTGTCCTATTCTCCAGCCAATTCTTTACCCGGCTGTCATCTTGGGACCCACTCCCAGGCTGGCTAACTTGTATATTAATCTTTTGTGTGGGACTGTGTCAAATGCCTTGCTGAAGTCTAGGTAGGCCATGTCCACAGCCCTCCCTGATCAACTACTTTGGTCACCCAGTCAAAGAAATCTATCAGATTTGTCTGGCATGACCTTCCGCTGTGGAATCCATGCTGCCTTGGGTTCTGTGCCCTCTGGCCTCTAGATACTCAACAGTTCTTTCCTTCAGAAGTGATTCCATCATTTTCCTACCACTGAGGTTAAACTAACAGGCCTGTAGTTTCCTGCTTCTGTCTTGCTCCCACTTTTGTGAAGGGAATCACATCTGCCCTCCTCCAGTCCTCAGGTACCACCACATCCTCCCATGATTTGTTAAAGAGGGTAGTCAGTGGTGTCACTAGTTCTACCTTAGTTCTTTAGAATTCTGGGATGAATCCCATCAGGCCCCATTGCTTTGTCCACCTTCAGTTTTAAGAGCTCATTCAGAACCCTTTTTTCTGTAAATGGGCTGGTATCAACTTCTGTATCCAGAGTGTTTCTACTGTTGTTTTAGGTACTTCCCTCTTCCTTTGTAAATACTGAGCAAAATATTTGTTTAGTATCTCTGCCTTTTCACAGTCACCCTCTGCCCACCCTCCCTCCCCTTTATTAAGCCTCACTATCCCTCCCTTGGTCTTCCTTCGCTCCCTGATGTACCTATAAAAGGTTTTATCCCCCTTCTTAACTGAGTTGGCTATCTTTTCCTCGGTTTGGGCCTTTGCTGTTCTGACTGCCTTTCCAGCTTCCTTTTGCTTTAACTGATACGGTTCTCTGTCCTGTTCCTTCTGTGATTCCTTGTACTTCCTGAATGCTTTCTTTTTCTCTTGAACCTTCACTGCCACTTCCTTTGAGAACCATAGTGGTTTCTTACCTCGTTTCATTTTGTTTATTTGCTTTACACAAAGGCTTGTTACATCTGTGATGGCAGTTTTTATTATTTCCCATTGCGGAAATCTTTTGACAACCAGTTACTAATTCCAGTAATAGATTATGGAGATCAGATTTATGGTTTTGCAAACAAGACCTCTTTAATAAAAGTTAAACAACTCTGTAATAGGATGGCAAGATTTGTATTAAAATGTGATTTTTCTGCACATCACTGTACAATGTACAATAAAATAGGTTGGCGACTAAAATGGACAAGTCAAATACATAAAACCATCCGTTTTGGTAACCCTAGTTACTTAATAGAGAAATTGCACAAAAAGGATATAAACATAGTTTAAGGAACAGTAGTGCACAAAAATGTTCCTTCCCAAGGATAATTAATAAATATGGAGCCATGGCCTTTTCATACATAGTTACAAAATACTGGGACACTTTGGAAAATCAAGAAAACGAACTAAAGAAAAATCCAAAACTTTTTCACGCACACCTTAAAAAGATCGTAAGGTAGTATGTATTTGTGACTGATAAAATTGGTAAGGTAAACCGACAAATATCTTGCTAGAATTTGGACATGTTTGGTATATTACCCTACTTAATTGATTAAGAAATGTGTGGAAATAAATGTTACAGTATGTTGTGTATAGATAAGTTCAGATCCCACTAAAATTGTATGTGTATGTAATTGGATATTAACCATGATATTTGTCTTACTCTGTTGTGAGAGTATGTCTTTATGATTTATGTGATTATGTAACTTGTATAGTTTTTATATTTGTAATACTATTTAAAGCTAAACAGGATTGCCGTGAAAACAGGACCTATAGTCCTAATGGTGTAAATGTCTAACTTTCTGTATAAAAATAAAGATTTTACTACTACTGCTACTGCACAGGTCACCCAGTCACTGATAGTGGGAGGAAGGCTTGCCCACTGCTTCCAGGAATGGGTAAACAGTACCATAGACAAGTGGATCTTAGAGGGTGTGGGCCAGAGGTTGTCCCTGCAGTTTATATACCAAAAAAAAAAAAAAAACAACTTTCCTCCTGTGACATTTTCCCCCTTTCACCAAGCATAAAATCAAAGTCCTGGCTACCCCCTGGATCACCCCGTCACTCCTGTCTCTTATGACCTCCTGGGATAATCTGTGGCATATTTCCTGTATTAGTTCACGCTTTTGTTTCCTCGCCTCTTGACTACTGTAATGCTCTATATCTAGGGTTGCCGGGGGGTGGATCTCCGTTGCTTGCAGCTGGTGCAGAATGCTGTGGCCAGGTTGTTTACGGGACTGCCAAGAACTTGCCATATCATACCTGTGCTGCGCGAACTGCACTGGCTGCCAGTGCGATGGAGACCCTACACGGTCAGGGACCGAACTACTTGCAAGATCTCCTGCGACCCTAACGCCCTCTTCGCTCGCTCCGCTCCATCGACGAGGGATTGCTAGAGGTTCCCGGGGTTCGTCATCAATCATCAGGGGCCAGAGCTTTTTCTTTTGTGGCCCCAACCCTGTGGAATTCTCTACCTCGTCGGATTCAAGAGTGCCAGTCCACAGAGCTATTCAAGGCTATTAAAGAGTTATTTATTCGAGCATGCCTTTGAATAGGCCACCCTGTTGTCTTTTAATTGTTTTTATATTCGTATTTATTGTGTTGGCTGTTTTTTGTGCTGTATCTGCACTTTGATAATTTGGAAAAGCGCATTATACATAAAATCTGATTTGATTTGATAAGGCCCTGGCATCTGGTCTCCCTGCAGATAGGCAACAGTACAGGGCTGCCAGAAACGAATGTACCTCAGAAATCCGCTGGGCCAAAGCAGCCCATTTCCAAACCTCCCTCACTACCAACTGAGGCAATGGGAAGAGGTTTTGGGACAACATAAAGGACCTTACTGGCAAACCCAACTCTCCACTCCACTTAATATCAGTGGTGTTCCTACCCAGGACTCTCCGCTCATCGCTATTACATTTAACAAGGTGACCTCCAATCCTCTGGGGTTCTTCCACTGGACTTCTTCAATAATTCATGTAGTACCCTCCCCCAGCATCCCCCTTTCGCTTTAGGACCGTTACCCACAATGAAGCAAAAAAGTACCTATCCCGGGCCCTGGGGAAGTCCAGATTCAGTGGAGATTCACTGGACCTGAAATTGCGGCTGCTCGCCTTGGATATTGTCCTCCGACTCCTCACAAAAATTCTAAATCTCTCCCTCTGTCTAGGTCAATTCCCTTCTCAATGGAAAATGGCAACTATCACACCTGTTCTTAAGTGTGGTGATAGAACCTCCCACAACAACTACAGACCCATCTCTATCCCCCCCCCCCACCTCCAAACCCTTGAAAGGATCGTGATCCAATCAACTCACTGAATAGCTCTCAAATATAATCTCTATGCTGTCAGCAGCATGGATTCCGGAGGGGCCACAGTACCGCCATCGCCCTCTTTGAATATACGGATTTCGTACACAATGCTCTCGACCACGGTCACTTGGTTGGGTCTGTGTACATAGACCTAACAAAAACTTTCGATACTGTAAACCATAAACTGCTCATTGCCTCCCTCTCATCTCTAGGCCTCTCTCAAGAAGCCACCGCCTGGTTCTCAAACTACCTATGTGGAAGATCACAGTGGGTACGAATAAACAACACTCTCCTATAATCTGCCAGTTCGCTCCGGGGTTCCCCAAGGCTCCGTACTTGGCCCTCTCCTTTTCAGTCTTTTTCTTAATACCCTCCCCCTTGCCTGCTCTGGACAGTACTTTATGCTGATGATGCAGTCATTTTTTCCAGCCACTCTGAATCCTCCCCCTTAGAAGGCAATCTCCAGTGGTTCTTCTCCGAGTCTGAATCTTGATTCTCGAGGCATAAACTCATTCTAAATTATAAAAAAAACTAAGGTTATGTTGTTTGCCAGTACACATAACATACATAAAAGCCATCCGCTTTCATAGGTTGTGTCTGAGCATAGAAGATATGTGTCCATATGGCTCGCCAGTTTAACTTAGGAGTAACCCCAGACACTCTTACGTACTAAATATGAATCAAGCTTTATTTTAAAAACATTCATAGTCAAACTAGACACCACCTCATTAGGGAGAGCATTCCCAAATGCCGGTCACTCTTATACTAAACCAGTATTGTTTCCTTTTAGTATTAAACTTATTCTTATAGAGCTGAAAGGGGCGAGCTCTAGTGTTATGTGTCTGCTTCTTCAACTCCAGGCCTAACTGTTCCCTCAATTGATCATCCTTGAGAGCCCTAAATATCAGGCACATATCTCCCCTCAATCTGCGAAATTCCAAGGAATACATTCCTAAGTTTTGTAATCTCTGTTCGTAGCTCAGGCCCTGAACTTCCTTAACTCTTTTGGTTGCCCTCCTCTGGACCCTCTTCAGGGCCTTTATATCCTTCTTGAAGCCTGGTACCCAAAATTGGGCACAATACTCCTTATGGGGACGCACCAAAGCGGTGTACAGGGGCATAAAACCGCTTTATCTCTACTGTTAATATGTTTATGTATACAATATTGTATACTGCTTGCTTTTTTTTTTACCACCTGACTGCACTGCATTCCAAAATTAAGTTCATTATTGACCCTTATACCCAAGTCTCTTTCATCATAAACCACCCTAGGCTCCTTACCTCCCAACCTATATTTAAATAGCTTATTTTGTTTTCCCAGGTGCATAACTACGCATTTGTCACTGTTAAATGTGGATTTCTTTTTTAAAGCCCATGTATCCAAGTCTATGAGGGCTGCCTGTAAGATATTTGCCTCTTCTAAGTTGTGTACTGGATATCCAAGGCGTGTATCATCTGCAAATTTGGAGAGCCACACCCCCGATTGAACATACATTGAGGAGATATAAAGGTTAAAAAGGCAGGGGCCCAAAACGGATCCCTGGGGTATCCCACTTGTCACCTCCGCCCATTCAGAATGTTCTCCCCTTGTACACACCCTCTGCCTCATGTCTCTCAGCCATGCCTCTATCCATTGGGATAATTTATCATGAAGCCCTACTTCATTTAGGGTTTGATTAGCTCTTCATGTGGCACTTTATTAAATGCCTTTACGAAATCTAGGAAAATGACATCAGCGGAATTGCCCATGTCCAGGTCCTTACTGACCTTACCATAAAATTCCAAAAGATTTGTTTGTCACGACCTAGCCCTGGTAAACCCGTGCTGTGTAATATCAACAACTCCTGTCCTGTTTAGAGAGTCTAGAATATATTCTTTGATTATACCTTCCAAAATCTTCCCCAAGACTGAAGTCAGGCTGATAGGCCTATACTTTGCTACCTCCTGCTTGGAGCCCTTTTTATGGATAGGAACGACCACCGCTTGCCTCCTTTCTTCTGGGACCTCGGCCATATCCAGAGATTTCTGGAAAAGACAGGTAACTGGATCAGCCAACACTTGTGTCAGTTCCTTAATTAAGCTTGGATGCATACCGTCAGGTCCCTGTGCCTTGTTGTGATTGTGGTAGAAAAGAAATGTCTCACCAGTCCTTGTAGATATTTTGAATTCAATTTATTCTTTTTCAGATGTTTGACATGGTAGAGGGTACCTCCCTTAACCTCATACCACCATAAGAGTTTATCCCTTGTGATCCCATGATTCTGAACAGCATATTTGCTCAACTGAGTAATCTCAGGATCCCCTTCCTGTAGTAAGCCCCAATCAACCTTAAAAAAATCACATTTATCATCATCAGTTTTAATATAAGTTCCTTCATCAGTTTTAATATAAGTCCCTTCAGCAATTATAGCCTCTTCCGACTTGGCAGGTAGTTTCACCCCATAATTTATACCAATCTCACCTGGGGAGTTATATATATTCTGCTGTCCTTCATCCTCTATCCAATACATCCCATCAATAGAGGTAAAACAGGAGTTCCACACATGCTACAGTCTGCTTCTCTGTCTTCACCCCAAAGTTCAAAATAGTCTCACCTGGGGACTTATCCACAGCTCTTTCCATCCTCTGTCCAATATAATCCATCGAATAAAGGGTAACACAGGAGATCATCACCAGTTGTACCAGGCCTCTTCCTCAGATTTATAGCCCTTCAGGCTTAGTTACTTCTGCAAACACTGCCAGGCATCTCAATATTTCCTGAAACTGTTGTTCCACAATTTTCCACCTGTCTTCCATATCCTTCCAACGGAAAACATCCACCGAAATAACTGCACCTGTGCCAGTCCATAAATACACCAGGCCCTTTCTTCATCCATCAACTTTGATGCCTCTGGATCCATCATTGGACAGCACACAAAACGTAACTTCTCCAGTCAGAATACTCACAACTCCAACTCTTGACCTCACTGTGTCACAGATGGCACTGCCCACTTGGTCTTTGGTCAGACCCACAACAGCATCACCCCACTTCTGGTACCAAATGGTGTAGGGCGAGGAATATGTGGGCAATCAGATAGAAAAGAAATGTCTCACCAGTCCTTGTAGATATTTTGAATTCAATTTATTCTTTTCAGATGTTATTTCAACAGGAGAATTTCAGATTGGCAGTGTTTTTGTTCTTTTAAATATTTTCCAGCTCACACTTCCATTTAGACAGTAGATACCAGAGTAAACAAAATCTTCTGACAATTCTAAATCTTCACTTCAAAGCAGTAAATACCACAGTTCATCATAACTCCATAGAGCACTTTTCAGCAGTTTCCAGAGCATACCTCCAGTCCCACAGCAAAACAGAATATAATCTCTCATCCCACACAATCTAAATTTATACCCCAAAGGAGTCATGTGATTATTTAACTCCACCTCAGCAAAACATTTTCAAATTAATTTCATTAAACACTGCATCATTATTTAGTTTACATAACCTGAACACATCTTTGTTACTCTAACTACTTTCATGCTATCACCAGAATGAATTATAATAGTTTTAGATGTTTTGTATTCATTTTCTAGCATGAAAAGAACCACCCTTTAACAATAGTATAAAGGAATTCAGGGAGCGGCCGCCAACTCCCAAAACAGCACCAAATGCCAAAGAGTTTGGACACCAGGAACTCCCAAAACACCAACTACAAAAACTATCCTCACTCCCCAAAACAACAGGAAAACACCTCACCTCAACTAAGGAGGGTATGTAAAATTCCATCTAAATCTTTGCATCTAAAGTAAATTAACAAGCTAAATACCCTCACAACAGTGTGCTTATCCAAATGGAAAATGGGTTAACAGCACTACACTGTAAACTAAAGAAAATTGTCTACCTAAGAAATGCCACTTTGCAACACACCAGCCTTTGTACTAAACGGCTGGATTATTAGTAGGAAAAGTTTAGAATTGTATCTCGAGCCCACAAACAGAAACACAGACCGAGGGGTTTCTAAATAAAATAAAACCTTTTATTTAAGCAGCAAACGAACCCCCGGTCCTGTCCTGAATAAACAAAATCCACTCTCAATCCCTTTGGGGGTTAACACAAAAGCTAACTAAATAATTCAAGGAACACAGAAAGGAAACAAAACACATACATTTTACCTGAGGCTCCAGACTCTACAGTACTACTCAACAACATGGGGAGAACCTTCCTCAGCAACCAGGAACAACAAAGCCAGAACAGAAATCCCCTCACTAAGGTACACACAGCGTCCTGCGCTGGCCCCACATAGCCCCTCATCAAGAACAACATTCAATCCATCCAAACCTGCGATTTTAGGGGGATATTTACTTTTATAATCCAATTGACAAGCTACTGCTTGCAAACCGAAAAACCGGAATGTTATTTTAAACTGCACGAACGTGCGCACGATTGCATGGACGTGCCGTTTTACCGATCAAGTCAAACCATGACATATGAGCATCTACTCACAAGGTCCAAACAACATAAATTCTTTTCCTGACAACCCCAAGGACCCCACCAAGGGATCTTGTTAAAAAAAATAAAAAGAAATCAATTCTACCAACTCCAAACTTACCTGGGGGGGGGGGGTTCTTCCTGATTACCCTTCAAATATGATTTTTCTCTCTCTTAAAGGGGAAACTCCCAACAATCAAATACCCAAAAGAAAATATCTAACACAAATTCTAAAGCCCCCTTTTTATCACAGAAGCACTCTGTGACAGTGATCTATTTTCATTAGTCCTTTTGCCACGTTAGAGGCATCTAGTGTAAGACTATGACCTAAGGACTGTGTTCTAACATGGTAATTTTTTGTTTGTGGCCCCTTGTTAAAGACTGAAGAAAAATATTTATTGCATAGTTCCACCATCTCCTGATTTTCTGAAATCAGATTACCATCGGGATCGTTTAAAGTAATTGTACCACTACTTCCTCTTCTGCTATTAATGTAAGAATAAAAGGTTTTATAGTTATCCTGAACCTTAGCAGCCAGTTTGTAATCATAATTTCTTTTTGCTATAGCTATACCCTTTTTAGTGTTTCTTTGACAATTTTGTTTATTGTTCCCAACATGTAATATTGTCACTCTGCTTTGCTTTTGAGTAAGCTATATTCTTTTGTTTAATTTCTTAACTGATGGGGACAGCCATGGAGGGAGAGGTTTTTTGATCCATTATATTTATTTATGGTGAGTACATGCATATGGACTAATGAGCAGATTTTACTATTTAGCGTTTCCCACATTTCTGCTAAAGTTAGATTTTCAAAATCTAATTGCCAATTCCATATTACAATTTCACTTGTTATTAGATCAAAGTTTGCTCTGTCATACTTGAAAATTGTTGTACTACCAGTGTAATTTCCCAGAGCCCCTAGGTACTTAAAACTAACCACAGCATGATCGCTAGATCCCAGTGGAAGCAACACTATACAATTATGGATATTGCTATTTAATAGCCAGAAACAACCCTTGGAACAAGTGAGCAGTTTTAAATACCTTGGCATCACTTTTAAATCTACACTATCCTTTCATGAACATATCAATCTTGTATGCAAGGGTGTACACACCAGGACTGGCCAATTCTACAGGCAAAGGAAGTGCATGACACCTGGTGCCTTCTGCCTGGCCGTTACCAGTTCAGTCCTGTCCATAGTTGACTATGGCTTAGTTATCTATAGCTGTGTGGGGGATACTCATTTGAGCCGCTTAAAAATCACTAGCCTGCCACCTAGTGGTTGGTGGTGATAGATTCACTCACACATGTGACTTGTATGAACAAGCACAGTGGTTAAACCTTCAGGAAAGGCTTGCATGCTAGACCTGCTTGTTAGCCAAAAAGCTGTGCTCTGATCTCACCCCTCCAGGAACTCATCATCACTCTTGCACCTACCCCACAGGCTACCAGAAGCTCCTCAAAAGCTGCTTTCCTAGTCCCCTTTTGCAGGACTTACATGGGAAAGCGGGCCTTCATGCATAGGGCTCCACGTTGGCTAAATGACCTACCTACTGAAGTCTCATTTGAACATAAACTAGGTACCTCCAAACGTTCATTACAACAGTACCTCCTTGCTAAATGCCGATGTGACTGTTCCTAGCCCCCCTCTTCTCCCCCCCCAACACCACTACCATGTCTCTCCTCCCCGAACTAGTTAATCAACTATGACAAGGCCATATTGGCTGCTCCCTTCTAATTTTCTCTCTCCACACCCCCAACTCCCCTTCTCTACATGTCCCCCTTCTCCCAGTCCCACCTGCTTCCTTCCTTCCCCTTTGCTTCCTCCTCTGTTTGCCTTTCAGTCCCCCCCCCCAGTAATCCCTGCCTACTAATGTAGCCCCTCTACGTACTCTTGTTACCAAGTTTTTAGGTAGCTAATTATTTTGCACTAATGTTTGTTCTAGCTATGGTTATCATCAGTTAAATGTCACTAGTTAATACTCTGTTATTTGTCCTGTTGCCTCTGTACACTGGTTTTTACCCAAGTTATCAGTTACCCTGGGTGTTTATTGTATTTGCTTTGTACTTTGTCATCCTGTATATTTTCTGGAATTTACTTCTGTAGTGTCCTCTGCTGCTTGTGAATATGTAGCTGCACCTCAGAACTGTACCTTTTCTTATGACGTGGAGCCTTTGTAAAGGAGTCTCTGACTCAAAGGTTTATAATTCCGGTACCTTCAATAAATAAATTAAAATAAAAACTGCAGAAGCACAAATGTTTTCCAGCTTACTTTCTCACAAAATTAATTCTGCTGGAACTTGAAGTAAACAGATTGCTACAAGCAAAAGCAGTGGAAAATATCCCTGCCTCCCAGAGGGGTAAGGGCCTTTTTAAAGGTACTTTTTGACCCATAGAAAAAAGGGGAGTGGCAACATTGTATGACCCCAAATACCTGAACAAACACAAATACATCAAAAAAGAGAGGTTCAAGATGGTCATACTGGGCGATGATACCATCCTTATATTATGGGCACTGGCTAGGGCAACTTAATCTGAAACACACCCATTTTCAAATCTCAGTCAAACCTGCCCACAGAAAATAGCTCGGGCTCAGGCTAGGAAACTACCAATACCAGGTTTGTAGCCCTTCCTTTCGGCCTCACCTTAGCACCGAGGGCCTTTACAAAGTGCTTAGCCGTGATGGCAGTACATCTTAGAAGGCAAGGTATAGTGTTTTTCCCCCAACTGGATAACTAGCTAGTCTCAGGAAAAACAGAATGAGAGACAAGGTGGTTTATTCAGAAGGTAAAAAGCACCTTGGAAAAACTGACGGAGACTTGGTTCACAGAGAATCATACCTGAGACATCGCCATCCCTGGTTACACTCTCTTCAGGAGAGACCGCATAGGTAAGGGGGGGGGGCACTATTTATATTGAGGATGGCATAAATGCTGCTGAGACCCAGGGAACTCAAGGCGAGACAGAGGCCCTAAGGATCACTCTGGGAGTTGGAAACAGGAACCGTATCAGGGTTGGAGTTATCTATAGAACCCCAAACCAGGAGATCGAAAAGGACAAGGTTCTCCAGGAAGACATAATGAGGATGACCGACAAAGGTGAGCTGTTGCTAGTCTGGGACTTTGGTCTACCAGATGTAGAATGGTCCACCTTCACAGCCTCGTCAGAGAGGAGTAGAGACTTCCTCATGGCTTTGAGGGGGCAGGACTGAATCAAATGGTGTTTTCTCCCACCAGAGAATCAACCATCCTGGACCTGGTACTCACTAACAGTGCCACGGTATCAGACATACAAATGGGGATCAATCTGGGTACCAGTGACCACAGGTCAGTCTGGTTCTCCATTAGCAAGACTGAGGACCCCTGCCACTCCAGAATCAGGGCGCTCGATTTCAGGAAAGTAGATTTCCTGAAAATGAGGGAAAGGATCAAGCCCCTGCTGGCTACAGATACCACAAGGAATGTGGAGGACAACTGGACAAAGCTGAAAGATGCTATAGCATCAGTCACAGCGCTATGCACTAAACAAATCAGCAAGTCCAAAAGGGTATGGAAACTCCTCTGGTTCTCCAAAGAGGTAGCTACTGTAGTTAGGGTAAAGAGAAAAGCTTTTCAGAAGTACAAGGAGACCAAGTCTGAAAAGGATAGAGAAGCCTACAGAGAGAAACTCGAGGAAGCCGGGAAAGCTATTAGGGTAGCAAAAGCCCAGACCGAAGAAAAACTGGCTCAGGAAGTGAAAAGGGGGGACAAAACATTTTATCGATACATTCGGGAAGAAAGAACAAAGGAGGAATAACACGGCTGGCAAACAAGGAAGGACACCTGGTGGAAAATGACAAAGATAAGGCAGAAGTTCTCAATGAATTCTTCTGCTCGGTCTTCACATAGGAAGACATTGGTATTGGTCCAGCACCAGCCAGGGCACCCCATACCAGGAGAGCTGACATATCCCCCTTTATGAAAGAAAGGGTCCTTGAGAAGTTGCCTAAAGTAAGGGTGGACAAGTCAATAGGCCCTGATGGAATGCATGCAAGAGTTCTAAAAGAACTTGGGGAGGAACTTGCCACCCCACTTGCTGAACTGCTTAACAGTTCACTGGAACAGGGGATAGTACCACAGAACTGGAAAAGGGCCACGGTTGTGCCATTGCACAAGAGTGGTAGCGGGGAGGTAGCAGGAAACTACCGCCCAGTAAGTCTGACCTCAATAGTGGGTAAAATAATGGAGACATTGCTTAAGGAAAGGGTAATGAACTACCTGAAAGCAAGTGGACAACCTGACCCAGAGCAGCATGGCTTCCCATCAGGACGCTCATGCCAAACAAATTTGATAGAATTCTTCAGCTGGGTTACAAGAGAAGCAGACCAGGGGGCAGCAGTGGATGTGGTGTATCTGGAATTTAGTAAAGCCTTTGATACAGTCCCACACAGAAGGCTAGCCAACAGACTGGAGCAAGCTGGCATCTGTCACAAAGTAGTTCATCACCATCACCTCACCAAGGGCTCTGAGTCCCAGCTTCTGCATATCTTGCGTTTCCACACCACACAAGGGCAAAGATTGTTTGCGCAGAGAGCTCCCAGCTGGTTCATAGAAACATAGAATTTGATGGCAGATAAGGACCGCTTGGCCCACCCAGTCTGCCCATTTCCCTACCTACTGGATAAGCTGCAGATCCTAGTTAACCAGCAGCCTACTTCTTCCTACCCCACCCCTAGAATGGCCTTATGACTGTCCCATGCATGCTTGAATTCCACCACTGTTTTTGACTCCACAACCTCCTCCGAATGCCGCTCCATGCATCCACAACCCTCTCTGTGAAAAATGCTTCTTAAATTACCTCTGAGCTGCCCCCCATCTTCAAATTGTGCCCCCTTGTTCTTGCACACCTCTTTTTTTGAAAGATGCTACCCTCTTGGACTTTGTTGATTCCCTTGAGGTACTTGAAAGTTTCTGTCATGTCCCCCCCCTCCTCCTTTCCTCGAGGCTATACATATTAAGCTCCTTTAGTCTCTCTTCATATGTCTTCTGGTGCAGACCCTGCACCATTTTAGTTGCCCTCCTCTGGACAGCTTCCATCCTGTCTATGTCTTTGCGGAGATTGGGTCTCCAGAACTGCACGCAGTACTCCAGATGGGGTCTGACCAGCTGTCTGTACAGAGGGATAATAACTTCCTGTTTTCTACTGGTGATGCCTCTCCCTATGCATCCCAGTATCCCCCCAGCCCTCCTTGCTGTCCTCTCACATTGCTTGCCCACCTTTAGGTCATCTGATATGACTACCCCCAGGTCCCTTTACATTTTTGATGTTGTTAGCATCTCACCCCCCATTGTGTACTCTTCCCCTGGGTTTTTGTTTCCCAGGTGCATTACCTTGCACTTCTTAGCATTTAATCTAAGCTGCCATACATTTGACCATTCCTCTAACCTTGCCAAGTCCCTTCTCATCCTTTCCACACCACCTTGTGCATCAACTCTGTTGCAGATCTTTGTGTCATCTGCTAAGAGACATACCTTTCCTTCCAGTCGCTCTGCAATGTCGCTTATAAAGACATTGAAGAGGACCGGTCCTAATACTGAACCCTGCGGTACCCCACTACTAACCCCCCTTTCTTCAGAGTGAACTCCATTTACTATTACTCTCTGTGTCCTATTCTCCAGCCAATTCTTTACCCAGGCTGTCATCTTGGGACCCACTCCCAGGCTGGTTAACTTGTGTATTAATCTTTGTGTGGACTGTGTCAAATGCCTTGCTAAAGTCTAGGGTAGGCCATGTCCACGCCCCTCCCTGATCTACTACTTTGGTCACCCAGTCAAAGAAATCTATCAGATTCGTCTGGCATGACCTTCCCACTGTGAATCCATGCTGCTTTGGGTCCTGTGCCTCTGGCCTCTAGATACCGACAATTCTTTCCTTCAGAAGTGATTCCATCATTTTCCTATCACTGAGGTTAAACTAACAGGTCTGTAGTTTCCTGCTTCTGCCTTGCTCCCACTTTTGTGAAGGGGAATCACATCTGCCCTCCTCCAGTCCTCTGATACCACCCCATCCTCCCATGATTTGTTAAAGAGGGTAGTCAGTGGTGTCACTAGTTCTACCCTTAGTTCTTTTAGAATTCTGGGATGAATCCCATCAGGCCCCATTGCTTTGTCCACCTTCAGTTTTAAGAGTTCTTTCAGAACCCTTTCTTCTGTAAATGGGCTGGTATCAACTTCTGTATCCAGAGTGTTTATACTGTTTGTTTTAGGTACCTCCCCCTCTTCATTTGTAAATACTGAGCAAAAATATTTGTTTAGTATCTCTGCCTTTTCACAGTCTCCTCTGCCCACCCTCCTCCCCTTTATTGAGCCTCGTTATCCCTCCCTTGGTCTTCCTTGGCTCCCTGATGCACCCTATAAAAGGTTTTATACCCCTTCTTAACTGAGTTGGCTATCTTTTCCTCGGTTTGGGCCTTTGCTGTTCTGACTACCTTCCCAGCTTCCTTTTGCTTCAACTAATACAGTTCTCTGTCCTGCTCCTTCTGTGATTCCTTGTACTTCCTGAATGCTTTCTTTTTCTCTTGAACATTCACTGCCACTTCCTTTGAGAACCGTAGTGGTTTCTTACATCGTTTTGTTTTGTTTATTTGCTTCACACAAAGGCTCGTTACCTCTGTGATGGCAGTTTTTATTATTCCCCATTGTTCTTCCGCCCCATCTTCCTGCCTGCCCATTTGCTAGTGCATTCCTTAGGCACTCACTCATTTTGGCAAAGTCAGCCCTCCTAAAGTCCAGTACTTTTGCCTTTGTATGGCTTGACTCTATTGCTGTGTTTATTGTGAACCATACTGGTCTCAACATTGACATCGCCCCAGTGCCAAAGCTTGGTCCGTTCAAATCCAATCTCCATCACATCCTGTCTGCATCTATCTCCTGTGACTGTCCCTCCTAATTGTTCTCCAGTCTCCTCTTTGCGCTTTCCACCTAGCACTTATACCTCTTCCCCCCTCAACTCCTTCTCCCATACACCCATTCATCCTCCCCTTCTCCCACCCACCCACCTTCCCTACCCCCCTGTAGCACTTTAATTGATATTTGACAAGTGCCTATGGCCGCACCCCACTAGTGTGTCTCTGCTCCATACTGTGTCAACCCTGTTACCAGACCTCCTCCTGGCATTTTTGCCACTGTATTGCATGTATAAAAATGTATATAACTGCCTGTAACCTACTGTTCTACTGTTATTCAATGTCTTGTTTGAGTTGTACCTCAACCGACATGGAATCTTTGTAAAAGAGCCTTGGCTCAAAGGTGCTTGTAATCCTGGATTCAAATAAATAAAAAATAAAGTTAAATGGATTACAAGCTGGCTGCAAGGCAGGGCACAGATGGTTATGGTGAATGGCACCTTGTCCTTAGAGGGAAAGGTGTCTAGTGGCGTGCCGCAGGGGTCAGTACTAGGCCCCATCCTTTTCAACATATTCATTAGTGACATCACAGAAGAACTGAAAGGGAAAGTCTGCCTCTTTGCAGATGATACAAAGCTCTGCAACAGAGTGGACCCACAGGAAAGGATTGCAGAAATAGAGGCAGATCTCAGGATGCTAGAGGAATGGTCCAGGAACTGGCAGTTGGGATTCAACGTCAAAAAAATGTAAAGTCATGCACTTGGGTAGAAGGAACCCATGCATGAAGTATGTCCTGGAGGGGCAGCTACTAGAAGAAACAAAGCTGGAACGGGATCTTGGTGTCATGATCTCAGATGATTCAAAGGTGGGGAAGCAATACTAAAAAACGGCACTAAAGGCAAGCCGCATCCTCGGATGTATTGGTAGGGGTATTACCAGTAGGAATCATGATGTAATCCTTTCGCTGTACAGGTCCCTGGTGAGACTTCACTTGGAGTATTGTATGGAGTTCTGAGACCTCACCCTAAAAGGACATATAGACTGGGTTGAAACCGTGTAGAGACGAAGCACCAAAACGGTGCAGAGTCTGCACCATGAAACTTGTGAAGCTAGGCTCAGCCAGCTAAATTTATTCTCCTTGGAGCAGAGGAGACATGATTGAGACATTTAAATTTGTTAAAGGGATCAAAACAGTACAAACCAAGAACCTCTTCCGGGAAAACAGGGCTGCACGTACTAGAAGAACACAACATGCACCTGGTGGGAGGTAAATAAAACAAATATTAGGCAGTACTTTTTCACGGAGAGGGTGGTGGACCCTTGGAACAGCCTACCACCAGAGGTAGTGGGAACCAAGATGGTCAGTGAATTCAGACATGCATGGGATAGACAGTATAGTCTTCTTAGCAAGACAAATTGATAGTGGGGGGTAGAAACCCCGGGCAGACTAGCTGGACCACACGTTCTTCTTCTGCCAGCAAATTTGTATGTTCTAACTGGGGTTCCTAATAAATCGGCAGAAGTTCCAAACAGAATCTGTTCTGGTACTGAATGTTGTAGGCACAGAACTGGATACCCTGCAGGGGAAAGCCTTCCTTCCTCAGGGGAGGGTAGAAACTCTGATTGCCGCAACAAAATCCTTCACAGCAGGCCAGAAAGACCTGTAGGAGATCTTTACAATAACTGGGTCACATGGCTACATACACAGCTTTTGTCCCGCGGGCCAGGTTTCAGTACCATCTAAGAGACCACTGGTCTCAAAGATGGGACTCCCCGTCAAAACTAGTGCATGTAACAAAGGCAATGGTAAATTCACTAGAGTGGTGGAAGGAAGAAAGCAACCTCAGAGAGGGCAGTCCTTTCTCCAGCAGTCCCCAACCAGTATCCTCACTGCAGATGCTTTATTCCTAGGGTGGGGTGCCCACCTGGAGGATCTCGCAGTAAGTGGCATCTGGAGCCCACAGGAGACCCAGAAACACATCAGTCTCCTGGAACTCAGGGCTGTATTTCTGACAGTGCAAGCTTTTTCTCCCAGCTGCAAGCTCAGTCTGTCCGGGTCAGAACAGAAAACACCACAACAATGTACTACATAAACAAGCAGAGGGGTACAAGTTCCTAAGACTATGCACAGAACCAATGAGGATCTGGGACCTGGCTTATTCCCTAGATGAAAAGATCTCAGCAGTGCATTTGCTAAGCAAAGACACTGTTCTGACAAGCTCACTAAGCAGAATCAGCCAGGGAAACCATGAATGGACTCTGCACCAGCAGGTTCTGAGCATGGTTTTCAGAAGGTGGGGCACTCTAGAAATAGTCCTGTTTGCAGCCTGAGAGAACACTCTGCTCCTGCTGTTTTGTTGCAGACCATCAGCGGGGGGCACAGTCCCAGAGGATGCCCTGGCTTTGAAGTGGAGAGGGAGGTTTCAGTATGCCTTCCCACCATTCCCAGTCATACAGGGAGTACCCCTGAAGCTCAGAAGAGAGCCTGCAACAATGATCCTAATAGCCCCTGACTGGACCAGGCAGGGCCTGATACTCAATGCTTATGGCCCTGTCCAACAAGAATCCAATCAGCCTGCCACTGAGTTACAACCTGCTGACCCTGTCTCAGGGCAGAATAACACTCCCAGATCCCAGGATATTACATCTGATGGCATATTGTGTTTTTTTTTGTTTTTTTTTTAAACTTACTTTTGCTTTTTGCACCGGCAGCCATCCCCCTCGCCTCCACAGACTGACCCAGGACCCCTCACCACAGTGCCCCCAGATTACCATCAGGATGGAGCCACCAGAGCCCTTACCCATTAACCCTGGTGGATCTGTGTTTGGGTTGCGATGGGCACCCCAGGACCGCCATGGGGTGGTGCGTCTTTGGACTCACCAGGGAGAATTTTCTTAGGTATTTTTTTCCGGAGGAGTGTTGAATGGATGCCGTGATGCTCCCTCACCATGCATCCGACACGCCTTCCCACATTAATTGGTGCTCCGGCGCAGGGCATCCTGTGGTCACCTGGGAGCCCTAGTGCCGGAGATACTGTACTCTCTCCCCCCCGGAGGTGGAGAGAGTACAACGGCTGCTCAATCCATCTCTGCCCCAGCCTGCCCTCGAGTGTCCGGAATCCATTCGCAAACCCTGGTCGCCTGCATTGCAGTGGTAAATCTCCTGCTGTGCCAGGGGGCTGGTCTGAGGGCATGGTTCTTCAAGAGCTAGACAGTTTTGGATTTAATCTATCAGAAGAGGTCCTGAGGGTGCTTAAAGTTTGCAAGAAACCAATAACCAGGAAAGTATACTCTATTCTTATGTAAGTGTGCTCCCAAAAAGATAATTCTGATGCAGGCAGGGTTGTCCACACTCCATGACTATCTAGTGTACTTGTCGTCCTTAGGCCATCAACATTAAAGGTACATGTAGCAACAGTGTAGGCCTACACTTCAGCGGGCAAGGGCAAGTCACTGGTCTCTCAGCCTATTTGTAAAAAGCTTTTTTAAAGATCTCTGCTGTCTGCACCCACCTATGAGAGACCCAGTCCCTCCATGGTACTTGAATATCTGTCTTGTCCAGCTGATGGAGCCCCCTTTGAACCTGTGGCTACTACTGGCCTTAAGTACATCACAGGGAAAACCATTTTCTAGGATCGTGGATATGTTGTTCATCCACACTCTTTGGCATGTCCCTTTCCCCTTTAAGGATCGCCGGAAGTCTTCAAGCTGGCTCCTCCCACCCACCCGGGTGGTATAACCCTCACCTCCGCCCCATGACGCCAGATCTTCCTTTCCGTTGGAAGATTCAGGTTGCCTTTCATGCTGCCGCATTTTGTAGGCCCTAGCTTCAAAACCTTCGGTTATTCTGAAACTTCGTCTAGTTTGCATTAGCGATCACAACTACCTTCGACTATGGAAGACAAATTGTCCCTGATTTCGGTGTTCATACGGTTAGAAAATATCACGCACCGATCTCACACCGTGGCAAGCCTACTGCCTGGGTGTCACATGACAAATTGAAGTGCACTTTGTCTTGCATTTCACCCTAACGTCCTCAACAACCGTCGCACACCTGAAGTTGGGGAGGCCGGAAAAACAGAACCCTCCGGTGAAATCAAAGGAGGCTCGGTGGGCAGTTTCCGCAGCCACAGGATCCACCGAGCAATTGGAGCGCATGCAAGTCATTGAGGAGGAAGCAGCTCGGACCGCAGAATCATTTTCTCAGAGCTTCTTCGTTCCACTCAACCTGGGCTCCACCTTCTCGAGTTCTTTCCGAGAGTTGTGCCAGTCTCTCCTGACTAAGGGGGAGGGGCCTGTGGGCATGCACTCCTCTCAGTCCCGTAACCGGGAAAAGGACCTGGGATCGTCTTCGTCAAGACGAAGTCGCTCTTAGGATTGGGAGAGATCTCGGTCCCAGGAACATGCAGTCTCAACTTCGGTCGAAATTGCCTCTTCAGTCGCTGGCTTCTCAGCTTTGCCGTCTGACCAGTCGATCAAAGTGTCGATTGACGAGGTTGAAATAATCATTGACCCGATCGACCCATTGTCGCTGACTCTGGTCGACTATTCCCTCAATCGGAATCCAGTCCTTTCTTTCCCCGATGAGGAGACCCAGCCTGCTGGGAATCCGTCGAGGAAGTGGTCCCCAACCCTGGGAAATCACCGGTTCTGCCATTGTCTCCTGAGCGATCGAATCGGCCTGGCCGATCTCGATCGAGGTCCAGGACCCCCTACCCCAAAAGGCAGAGGAAGGGCCACAAGCGCTCTAAAAAGAGGTGACACCATCTGTCATCCTCATCCTTCTTGGATGAGGACAGGCCCCTGCGGAAACTCCATCGGTGCTACAAGGACCTCATGTGGCAACAGCTGATTTTTACTGGGCACAAGCCAACTCCGGCTCGTACGCTGGCCATTACTTGGCTTTCGCCTCCCAGGCCGAAGCAGACTCCTTCAAAGCTGATTAAGTCAATTCGCCCGCCCGTGGACCTGGCAAAACCTCCGGTTCAGCCTAAACCGATCTCTCCACCGATACTGGTGGAACCACCATCCAAGCAGCCTGTGGGAGGGACTCCTTCTAAGGAAGATAGACCAGGCACCAGGCTTCCCCGGCGTCTTTCGGTCACAGTCACCCCGGACCACCTTCGGTGGGTCAAAGGTGACCTAGGTGGTCGACCGTTGTATCTGGATTCCTCGGATTCGGATGTGACTGGCCTACATTCTCATCTCGGGGATGATGAATCTCACGGTGGGTTATAGATGGAGGAAGGTCCTTCATCCTTTCAGGGCACTCTTCGCCTCATCTCTGAGTCTACAGGGATTCCCCCTGGAATCTATCCAGAAAAAGGCAGCGTACCCTCTCACGGACATCCTCAGGAGAGGGGATACTCCGACGGAGGCCTTTCCTGTGGCCAAAGCCATAGTTGTCCCAGCCTTAGAACTTTGGCAGCACCCTGCCTCCTGTCCAGTTCCATCTGCCTGCATTGCCTACAAGTATGAGGTGCCCATGGGGTCCCTTGCGGGGTTCACAGAGCCCCCTTCGGCCGAGAGCCTGGTGACCGCCTCTGTGTTCAGGCGTACTGGCAGATCTGCCAACACTGACCGACCTCCCGAAAAAGAATCCAAACTCTTGGATCATTCGGTTCGAAAGGTCTGTGCGGCCTCATCTTTAGGCCTTCGTCAGACAAGTTCAGCCGTCATCATGGCACACTTCTCCCATGCCCTCTTGGGGTCTTTGGATGAAGTCCTCCCACACCACCCTGCAGACATGCAGACCACGGTCAAGCAGGTCCAGGATCAGGGCCGGGCTGTTGCCAAACAGCAGCTTCAGACAGCCCTGGACATTGGGGATTCTTGTGTTTGCTCGATTGCAGCCGCAGTTGCCTCTCATCGCTGGGCTTGGCTGAGACTCTCCTCTTTTCCGGCAGATACTCAGCACAAACTAGCTGATTGCCTTCCTGGGCACCGACCTTTCGCCCAGGTGTGGCTGGTCACCTTCAGCGTATTGAGCAGTCCAGTACCACCTTGGATGCTACTTCTGCTAAAGGTTCTTTGGGCAAGAAACAACAGAAGAACAAGCCTTTTCAGCACTCTTCCCCTGCGACACAGCAGCCCTCTTTAAAAGTGGGCAGCAGCAACAGAAGCAGCAGGCTGAAGCTTGGCGCCCCCAGCCCAAGCCCGGGCCCTCCTAGACCCGTAAAGGAAGTAGAGGTTCAGGTCCTGGATCCTCCTCCTCCAAGCCTGCTCAGTGACGGGGCAGGGGCTGCCTCCCCCTCTTCCATCACACCAGCTCTGGGTCCTCCCATGGGGGGCCGGCTCCACCACTTTGTTTCCACCTCATCCACTATCACTACAGACAGGTGGGTTCTCGAGGTGGTCGGTCAGGGACTGCCTCTGGAATTCGAGCAGTATCCTCCAAGCCGAGCCCGTGCCCCTCGGGAGGAAAGAATATCCGTCCAGACTCAGTCGGCTGTCCGAGACGACATTGCTCAGCTCCTCCTCAAGGAGGCGGTTGCTCCAGTGTCAGATCCTCCAGCAGACCCAGGCTTTGTCTCCAGATACTTCCTGGTGCCCAAGAGGACGGAGGGCTGGCTCCCCATTCTAGATCTGCACAACCTGGATTAATATCTCAGATCCCGCACCTTTCGGATGATCACTCTGTCCAAGACCATACCATCCTTGGAGTGAAACATGTGGTTCTGTTCACTGGATCTGCAGGACACGTTCTTTCATGTCCCAATCCGTCTGTCTCATCAGTGGTTCTTCCGCTTCAGAGCCAAAGGGACCCTATACAAGTTCCGAGCCATGCCATTCGGCCTGTCATCGGCCCTACGGGTCTTCACCAAATGCATCATAGTGGTGGCAGCCCATCTCAGGCTTGGGAGATGAATTTATCCCTACTTCGATGATTGGCTCTTAGCAGGCCCCACCCAACAGGAGGCTGGAAAGGTCCAGGTACCTGGCCCTCCAGACCTGCTCCCAACTCAGACTCCTGACCAACGAGGCCAAATCAGAACTCGTGCTTTCCCAGGTGATGTGCTTCATCGGGGCAGAGCTCGACTCTTGTCAAGCCAGAGTTCGGCTCCCGGCGGACAGGGTGGAGGTTCTCTCCTCCTTTGCCCAATAATTTCTAGTTGGGCAATTGCGCCCTGCCCGGGACTTTCTGCGCCTTCTGGGTTACATGGCGGCGTGCACCTCAGTGGTACATCGGGCCCGGTTGCACGTGGGCCCCCTCCAATGGGAGCTGGCCACCCAGTGGACCAGCGCCATGGTCATTTCGACCAGCTGATCAGTGTAACCCAGAAGATGTGGGACGTTCTCCACTGGTGGACCGCCCCAGACCAGTTGCAGGAAGGGATCCCATTTGTCCTTACGACTGATGCCTCTCTCATGCGCTGGGGAGCCCACATGGGGGACAAATGAGCCCATAGGTTCTGGACCCCTGAGGATTCCCGATTCTGCATCAACCTGTTGGAGCTCAGAGCAGTCAGACTGGCACTGTCAACTTTCGTTCCTCAGCTCCAGGGTCAAGTGGTTCAAGTCCAGATGGACAATACCACGCCCATGTATTACCTCAACAAACAGGGCGGCATGCAGTCCCATCTGCTTTGCAGAGAGGTGCTCCGCATCTGGACCCTCGTCGGCTATTTTGGAGGTGGATCTCCTAGCCATCCATGTGGCAGGAGCCTCAAGCCATCTGGCGGATGCTCTCAACCGATTAGGTGAGACATCCCATGAGTGGTCTCTCATCCAGAGGTAGCTTACAGCCTGTTCTTCCACTGGGGCAAACCGATGGTGGACCTGTTTGCCTTAAGGGAGAACACCAAGCAGAGGCTGTTTCATGCCCGCCCCCCTCAGCAGGGCTCACTGCAGGGGGATACCTTCTCAAGGCCGTGGACCCCAGGCCTCCTCTACGCCTTCCCTCATAGAAACATAGAAGTTAACAGCAGATAAGGACCGCAAGGCCCATCCAGTCTGCCCGTTTCTTTTCCTACCTTATAAATGTGCCATCGGCCTTTGCTCTGTCAATGGCCTATCTATTCATACTCATCTGTATTGCTCCCTTATGCCTATCCCATGCCAGTTTGAAGCCCTGCACTGTGTTCATATCCACCACTTCCTGAGGTAGGCCGTTCCATGCATCCACCACGCTTTCTGTGAAAAAGAACTTCCTCACATTACCCCTTAATTGGCCTCACTCTGATCTCATGCTGTGTCTCTTGTCCTGCTGTTTTTCTTATATTGAAACATGTTAGACGCTTTCACCGTGCTAATGCCCTTAAGGTGTTTGAATGTTTCGATCACATCACCTCTCTCCCTCCTTTGCTCTAGGGTGTACATATTGAGCTCCGTTAATCTGTCCTCATATGTTTTCTGTTGCAGTCCCTGCACCATTTTGGTTGCCCTTCTCTGGACTGCCTCAGTTTGGTTAATGTCCTTGTGAAGGTGTGGCCTCCAGTACTGCATGCAGTACTCCAGATGGGGCCTAACCAGTGTCTTGTAAAGAGGGATTATTACCTCCCTCTTCCGACTTGTGATATCCCTACTAATACACCCTAACATCCCCCTAGCCTTACCTGCTGCTGTAGTGGTCTACTTGGATGATTTCAGGTCATCGGTGATGATGATGCCCAAGTCTCTTTCTTTCCTTGTGACTGCCAGCAACTCCCTCCCAGCCTATAGGTGGTTTCAGGGTTTCTCTTCCCTATGTGCATGATTTTGCACTTCTTTGCATTAAACCCCAGTTGCCACTTTTCGACCATTTTGCTAGTTTATTCAGATCTCTTCTCATTCTGCCCACCCCATCTGGATCATCTACTCTGTTGCAGATCTTGGTGTCATCTGCAAACAGACAAACCCTACCCTCCAGTCCATCTGCAATGTCACTGATGAAGATATTGAAGAGGGCTGGCCCCAGGACTGATCCCTGAGGTACCGCACTGGTGACTTGCATTTCTTCTGACTGTATACCGTTTACCATCACTCACTGTTTTCTGCCCGCCGACCAGTTTGCCACCCAGTCGACCAACTTGTGACCCACTCCGAGTCTACCCAGCTTATTAATCAATCTTCTGTGTGGAACAGTATCGAAAGCTTTGCTGAAGTCAAGGTAGGCAATATCAACTGCTTCCCCCTTGGTCTACCACTCTGGTTACCCAGTCAAAGAAATCTGAGATTAGTTTGACAGGACCTTCCTTTTGTAAACCCATGCTGTCTTGGATCCTGTGCTCCTATGGATTCCACGTGTTGCACTATCCTTTCCTTAAGAAGTGCCTCCATAATCTTGCCCACTACTGTGGTAAGACTGATTGGTCTGTAGTTCCCTACCTCCTCCCTGCTACCACTCTTGTGGAGTGGGATCACATGAGCCCTTCTCCAGTCTTCTGGGACCTCTCCTGTGCTCAGAGACTCACTAAACAGTTCTGATAATGGCCTGCTAGTTCCACCCTTAGCTCCTTAAATACTCTGGGATGTATGCCATCAGGTCCCATTGCCTTGTCCACCCTGGAGCTTATCGAGCTCTTATAGGACCCTTTCTTTGTGAAGGGACTAGTGCTCACCTCCTCTCCCCCATGTCCATGGTGCTGAGCTGTGGGCCCTGCCCTACCTTCTCTTCAGTAAATACTGAGCAGACATATCTATTTAGGATAGATGCTTTTACAAGTCCTCCTCCTCCACACACACTCTTTTTCCTTTGATCTTAGGAATACTTCTCTGGACTTTCTCCTTCACTAATGTATCTATAGAAGTCTTGTCACCTTATTTTACTGTCTGTGCTAGTGTTTCCTCAGTTTGGGCCTTTGCCTGCCTTTTACTGCCTTCCTTACTCCCTTAGGGAAGTTTGGCGCCTCTCATCTTTATCCGCCTGCATTCCTTATTTCTGAAGGCCAGCCTTTTGGCTCTGACCTTTTCTGCTACTGTTTTTGAAAACCAAAGTGGTTTCCTTCTTCTTTTGCACTTCCTTTTCTCTCTAACACAATGGGATGTTGCTTCAGGTATTGCATCCTTAATGCTTGCCCACTTTGCCTTGATACGCAAGGTGCGCAAGGTGCTCCTCACCTGTATTTCTTTTTGCCAGGGCTAGCTTAACTCTGTTGGCCATCTTATCAAAGTTAGCTCCTCTGAAGTCCCATATTTGTGTCTTGGAATGGGATGTTTTAGTTGTAATGGCCAAACTGAACCATACCATGTGATGGTCACTGGCCCCCAGGTGACCTTCTACCTGGAGATCTGTGATCCTTTCCCTCCATTTCCCTTGATCCGCAAGGTGCTCCTCAAGGTGAGGAGGAACCAGGCGAAGGTGATTCTGGTAGCCCCAGACTGGCCACGCCAGTTCTGGTATCCAGATCTCCTCAGTCTCAGCTGCAGGCCCCCGGAGCAGCTTCCAGCACGCCCAGACCTGATCTCTCTCTCTGTCAGGGGAAGGTATACCATCCGGACCTTCAATCCCCGCACCTCACAGCCTGGCACCAGAGCGGCTGGAGTTCCAAGCTTTGTGTCTTTCTGAGGATGTCTTCACCGTGGTGAAGGCATCCAGAAAGGAATCGACCAGGAAATGTGCCTTCAAATAGAAAAGATTTTCCATTTGGTGTCGGGACAAGGGCCTGGACCCTCTGTCCTGTCCAGTGGCTAACGTTCTTGACTACCTTTGGTCTCTGTCCAAAGGGGGTCTTCGGTCATCGACCCTTAGGGTGCACCTGGCAGCCATCCCTGCTTACTGGACGTGGGCCTGTCATCCAACGGCGCAGAAGACAGTGGTCGGGCGCTTTTTCAAAGGCCTGTATCACATATCCCCTCCGGTGTGTGAACCGCCAGATCCGTGAGATCTACTGCTGGTACTGGCAGAGCTCATGGGCAAGCCATTCGAACCAATGCACAAGTGTGAGCTCTCACACTTGTGGAAGACGGCCTTCCTGGTGGTTATGTCTGCCAGAAGGACAGGGGAGCTCCAGGTGCTTTTGGAGGACTCCCCTTATCTGGTCTTCCACAGGGACAAGGTTATCCTATGCTCCCACCGGAAATTCCTTCCGAAGGTGGTGTCAGAGTTTCACCTAAATCAGGTGTTAACTCTGCCGGTGTACTACCTTAATTACACCTCAGAGGCCAAGTACAGCTCCATACTTTGGACCCCGAGATGTGCTCTCTCCTACTATAAGGAGAGGATGGCGAAACTTCGGGGAGAGGTTCACCAGCTGTCTGTCATCTATGCTGAAGCCGCTTCTGGCAGACCTGCAGCAAAACGGACCATTGCAAGGTGGATTATATCTTGCATAGGTCTGTGCTATGAGTTGTTGGGCATGGAGCCTCCCAGAGGTATAAATGCTCATTCTACCCGCCATACCACTGCATTGGTGGCTGTTTCTATGGACATCCCTATCCAGGAAATCTGCCAGGCTGCTACCTGGAAGTCAGCAAAAACCTTCATTACCCATTACCACATCTACCTGGAGTCACGCCGGCATGCTGGTTTTGGGGCCTCAGTTCTCCAATCTCTGTTTCCTAAGTAGGGGGTGTGCGCCTTGCCTCCCTCCTCCCAGAGAACTGCTAGGAGTCTGCCAAAGAGTGTTGGTGAACAACATATCCACGATCCTAGAAGAACAGGTTGCTCACCTGGAATAGTAGTTCTAGGAGTGGTATATGTTGTTAATCCACACGGACCCACCCGACCTCCCCAGCTGTGGACGCACAACACCTGGCTTCCAGCGGGCTAAGATCTGGTGTCATGGGGCGGAGCCGAGGGTTATTCCACCCTGGTGGGTGGGAGGAGCCAGCTTGAAGACTTCCGGTGATCCTTAGAGGGGAAAGGGACATTGCCAAAGAGTGTGTATGAACAATATATACCACTCCTAGAACTACTGTTATAGGTGAGTAACCTGTTCTTCTTGATTGCCGTGACATCTGATAGGAGGGTAGGTGAGCTACAAGATGTCTGCACAGAGCCAAATTACATAATCTTCTAAATGGACAAGGTAGTCCTTACCACCTTAGGTAGGCACTTCCTACTGGTTCTGTCAGAATTCCACCTGAACTAGTCAGTTATCCTTCCTGTTCTCTACCCTGAGCACTCCAGCCCAGGTGAATAGAAATTGGAACAGCCTAGAACTGAACTGAGCATTGGGCATCTACCTGGACTAGACAAGGGATGTCAGGTCTCGGGTCACTCAGCTTTTCATTACCTATGGTGAAGTGGACAAAGGTAAACCAGCACCCAAGAAGACTGTCTCTTGCTGGATAGTCTCTTGCATACAATTTTGTTATGAAAAAGCTGCCAAAATACTCCCAGAGGCATGTGGGCACATTTCATAAGGGTACGTCTCCCTGTGTGGCATCCACAAGGGGCATCCTACTATTGGACATTTGCAGAGCAGCTACATAACAAACATTGCACACTTTCACTTAGCACTATTATATGGATGTACAGTCCAGGAGGGATGCCAGCTTTGGAACTGCTTTCTTACAGAACCTTTTTGCTAAGTAGGTTCTGTGCCCAGCCTTTCAAGGTACTGCTGTAGCGTCTGCAAGAGTAAACATTAGGTGAGGGACTCCTGGGATTAGAAGAAAAAAAAAATACTCATTATAGTAATGTTGTTTCTTCTTGGGGATCCCTCACTACGTTTACACTTCCAACCCTGCCTCCCCTTCCAGAACCTGAAAATAGATTCACATAAGAATCGGTTCTCTTAATTAAAAAGGCAGTCAGCTGTACACTGTTTTTTTTTTTTTTCTGTCCCATTATAGCAAAAATGCCTGTACCCCCTGCAGCCTTCTGAATGGCCCTAAAATATAAATACCTGCTTGAGATCTCCCATAGTGAAATATTTTTTCTTTGTCATGCAGTTTAAAACGCTGGTGGACTGCTCTTATCTGCAGCTGGCCAACCTTAATGTGCGCTCATATACTTAAAATGATGTGGAAGCGCTGGCAGATTCCTCCACAGATGAGTTTTAACAAATTTAAAGGGACATCGTCAGCTTCTGGGGCCAAGAAACTTGTGCATGCATGAGTAGTTCATGTAACTTGCTATATGTGAATTTTTATTTTTTTTATTTCTATGATGCCAACAGGCCACCGAACTTAGCAAACTATCTTACAGATGACCAGAGTCACGGCTTCAGATTTCAACTCTGCATGTGTTTATGTTTGAACACTTGTTTTCATTTGTGAGCTAGATTGATTGCTAAGTTCAGTGAACTGTCGGCGTTCTAGAAATAAAAAACTCTTATAGCAAGTTACATGAACTACCAGTACTCATGCATGTGCGAGTTTCTCGGTCCCAAAAGCTGACAATGTCCTCATCCATGGGCGAGCCTGTGGGCGCTTCCGCGTCATTTTAAATATGTGAGTGCGCATCAATGCATTTTAAACTGCATGAAAAAGGAAACAAAATATTTCCCTATTGTACATCTTAAGCATGCATTTATATTTTAGGGCCATTAGAAAGGAGTGCAGGCACTTTTGCTATAATGGGACAAAAGAGTCGGTGTACAGCTAAGTGTCCCTGTAAGGTTGCTTGAGCGTTACTGTTGCAGTTCCTTGACAGTTGTAAAATGTGGCAAGTTACATATTTTTAAATAATTTTTCTACTTGATGTCTGTCTTAAAACTGCTTTTTTCAAAATTTCTGTGTTCTATTTTAGAAGTATTTTGGTAGCCATTTAGCTAGTTTTAGTGGTCACAGATCCATCTAGCTATAGAAACAAATCTGCCAGCTTGAATGGAGCATGACCACAGGCAGAGATTGAACCTTCATTCTAAATTCACTAGTTAGCATAAAGTTCTATCTTCGGGGCATCACAGTTTCCCAGAAAGATGAAACAAGTGTAAACATAGGGAGGGATCCCTGAGAAGAAACAACATTACTACGGTGAGTAATTTTTTTCTTAGTTGCTCTAACTTCTACTCATTGGATTTCTAAATTTCGGGCTGTGATGCATGAGCCTCCTTACTTGATTTTCCACAAGGACAGGGTGTCTTTGTGGACCAGTCTACACTTTCTTCTCATGGTGGTCTCTGATTTCATGTTGGATCAGACCATAAACTTTCTTGTATATTATCCTGAGCATGCTAATAAGAGTGAGGCATTGATCCATACACTTGATGTACTTATACATAGAACACAGAGTTTCTGTCTTGACAACAGTAAGGACTGGGAGACCTCTAACCTCTTTGTCTTGTTCACCCTTAAAAAAAGAGGGCACCCTTGTTACTAAACAGTGCTTGTCTAAATGGCTGAAGCACTGTATTTAATTTAGTAATAAGCACACTAAGGAACTTCTTGGTGCTGTGTGTGGCCACCTACATTTGGTATTGCCACTTCTGTTGCCTGCTTTCAGAATGTTTTTGCAGCTGGCATGTGTTGCTTCCACATAGAACACTATGCATACTTTCACTAAGCACTACAGTCTAAACATAGTCTCCTGTAGACGTACTGGCTTTGGTCTTGCAATATTGCACGGTCTTATGTCCTGATTCTTTCAGACTCTGTCATCCTTCCTGGGTGCCTTGTGTACTGTTAGGGAATAGTTCCAAAGGTGTGGCCCAATGGAGGAGATATCCTCAATGAAGTTGTAACAGTTATTTACCGTAACAGTAGATCTTCGAGAGACTCTCCTCCATTTGGCCACAGCTCACCCACCCTCCTTCCCCCGTTTGCTGAAGTATCTGGTGGAAGGTTTGTCCACTGCCTTGTTTGGAGATGTCCGTATGTACCTTATGTACTGTATGTATACTATTTTCTGATCCCGTGCTTCTCCATGTGTATTTGTTAGTGGTTTGGTCTCCTGGTTCCTCACAGTAAGAGGCCCTCCGAGCTAGTCTTCGGTGGGAAACTAGGAAACAATGGATCTGCCATCGTTGTTTGACACCGACTTTGCACGTCATTGCGGGCAGCCCCTGGCTAGCAAATGTTTCAAATGTGTAGCCCAATGGAGAAGATTCTGTTGAAGATTTACTGTTACGGAAAGTAACTGTTCTTTCTCCGTGGCACTTCAGTCCTAATTTCTGTAGCAGGAGTCATGGGCATCTATAGTAGCATTTGTTGATTCCTGCAGCATGATTGGTTTATTTGTGTGGCAGAATGCAACCCTGCCATTAGCTAAAATATGATCTGATGTCATCAGAAATATCACATGCTGAGCATATCGCTGGGGCTTCTGGTTAAGCAAGTAGGAGATGGGAGCATGAATATAATGTATGGCTTAAGCAGTAAGGCATGATTGGGTTTGGTGGTACTAGATTTCCCCCATGGTCAGGGACGTCGTGAGGCATGAGGCAAAGCTGAGTGCCTTTAGTCCCCTGACCATGGGGGAAACCTAGTACCACCAACACCCCCGGAGTTCTTCATTGCTTATATAAAATTTGCCCATAGGCAGCTGCTAAAAACGAATGCTCTAAAAGTTTTCAAAGCCACAAAAAATATAAAATGTTGCTAAATAATGTAAAATAGTCCTGCCACAGATGTTTTTCATCTGTCAGTCATCTGTCTTTCTTCACATTCAGTATACGTTGTGTGATTGTTTACCATGGAATAGAAGAATTCAAAGCTCTGCATTATTCCAGTAGTAGAATGCCCCTCACACACTCGCATGCGTACACACACACACACACACAGAATGGATTCAAGCTTCTTTAGAGTTCCACTGCACACACACACACACAAGCCTCAAGTGGAGCCAGGACCTTAGTTTTATCTGTTGCCAGGTAAGGAGCAGGGAGTTCTCTGGCACACTGGTAGGGATAGGAGGGGGATTTTTCATGGTCATGAAAGAAACAACAGCAATGGAAACTGTGAATAGTACTTGATTTTTTTTAATTTGTGTATGTGTGTAAAGGGGGGTTCTTGAGTGAAAATAACATTAAATTATTTACTTACTTTATTTCATTTAATGGACTTTAATTTTTAGGGCCTAGATAAGTTTTTTTTATATACAGTATGAGTAAAGTTTGCAGCCATGTTTGTGATGGAAATTAGTAAGTAAGTGGTTTTTGAATTCTGTGAGTGCCCTGGTTGGCAGGGACTTGTTTTTAACCAGTGGTGGTGCTCTCTTACTGCCATGGCTAGAGCCAAGTCTCAGCCATTTGGGTCACAGGGATTTCATTGCCCATTTTATATTCACTAATGCACCATCTAGATGAAACTGCAGTGAGCAATTTTTATTCGTTAAACCACCCAGCCTGAAATGGATTCTGGTCATTATGGTTGCTCATTATGGATCTAGGGTGCCCTGTTACATGTGGAAGTCTTTACTGTGGTGGATAAATTGACCAAAAACAGTACTAAAACTGAAGTTCAGCAATGTGTTGCACATGGTTTGGAGGTTGGTAAGAATTAACTTCATTCTGCGTACAACTCCACTGATGCTTCCAGTTATGCAGCTGCATCTGGTATCTTCCTTCACCGATATTCATGGCAGTGTGTGTTTGCTTGGTTCGCCACCACTGTTCAACAGTTGGTCCTTGCCTCACCTTTTCTTAGCCAGAAACTATTTGGCAAAAATGTAGAGCTCACTCTGAAAGGGTTACAGTCTTCAAAAATGACTTTTTTACTCCCTGAAGTCCCTTACTCCTCAGCCCTCAAGTGGGCGTGGTGGTGGTACTATTTGCAGAGGCACCCTTTCCTTCTGTGTCTGATGTCTTAGTTGGTCTAAACAAATAGGAGTCGGAGAAGTACCAGCCGTACTGCAAGGTGTAACATAAGTTTATTTTTTTGTTTCAGATATTTCACACTACAATCCCCTAATCATGCCCATTGTTTCGCCCTTTCTGGGCTTCTTCAGGAGCTAGAATCTGGGTCATCACATGATGTAGATAGTGATCTAGCTGATACAGGTTTTGTAGTGTTCAGAGTTTTTCTGGATATTCTGTCTTCTAACTAGTATCGTGGTTGTATAGTTAGTTTTTCTGTGAAACTCACAGTTCCATCATTGTAATTCATTTCATTTTTAGTTGGGCAATTTGTGTCCTTTTATTGATATGCCTCACAGGCAGTTTCTCTGTCAGACAGCATGTATAGTGAACTGCATCTACATCACGTGATAACCCAGATCCTAGCCCCTGAAGAAGCCCATGAAGGGCAAAACATTGGGGCATGATCAGGGGATTGTAGTGTGAATTATTTGAAATAAAAAAGAAACTGATGTTACACCTTGGAGTGCGGCTGGTAGTTCTCTGACTCTTTATTTGTTTGGAATTCTCCATTTTTCCAGCCCCAAGTAACTGGTTTAGAAAAATAACAGAAGGGAAACTACCTGAAAGTGATCTTTTGTCTTAGTTGGTCTGCCACAGTGGCAGCCACCCCCAAGTAACAATCCTCAGGTGCCCATTTAAAGGCCCTAAAGGGTTCAAGCCCCATCAGTGCTCCACCCCCCCCCCACACACACACGCACTTTCTGACACCGTTCCATCCCCCAAGCCTCTCTATCAGGGTTTAGGTGCAGTGGGGTGGGACTCTCCCTGTTCCTGTCAGAATGGCGTGAGATTATGTCAGATAGGTGGGTCCTAGATATTATCAGGGAGGGTCATGCTCTAGAACAGAGCCGCCTTCTGTGCATCCTCCCAGCTCTTGTCATTATTCCCAAGAACACTTATCGGTCCTACTGACCAAAGTGTGTACTGTCTTGGACATAAAGGCCGTTCATCCTGTACGTCTGGTCAGATGGAACTAGAGTTTCTAGGGACATGGATATGTTGTTCATCCACACTCATTGGCAGGTATCCTTGCCGCTTTAAATCTTGACGGAAGGTCTTCAGGCTTGCTCCTCCCACCCACCCGGGTGGTATAACTCTCGGCTCCGCCCCATGACGCCAGATCTTCCTTACCGCTTGGAAGCTCAGGTTCCCTCCTTAACGCTCTGCGTTTGAGACTGGTTCCTATTTCTCCGTTTGCGGATTTAAAAATAAATTTTGCGAAAAAGACTTCAGTCTTCTATCCCTCGCGGCTGCGATGGACAAATCGACTCCCGGATTTCGGAGATGCCCATGCGGGCAGAAGATGTCTCGGACGGATCCACACTCCACGTGTGTCTACTGCTTAGGCCTTGAGCACGACCCGCAGGCTTGCGACCTGTGCTCATCTTTCTCGGCCTACGTCCTCGAAGACCGTGCTGCCCGATTGCAACTGGGCCGTCCGGAGAAGCGTTTCCCTCCGGTGAAGTCCAAGGAGGCCCGGTTGGCGGTGTCGGCGGTAGCCGTTTCGGCCGGATCAACTTCGGCCGGATGGTCGGCTCGAAGAGGCAAGGCGGCGCGGTCAGCGCTATCTTCCTCGGCAGCGGCATTTATCCCGCTCTCTGGGTTCTTCCTACACGGCTTCTTTAAGGAGCTTTGTCTGTCCCTCTCCACTAAGGGAGAAGGGCCTACGCCTGCTGGACCTTATTCTCGGTCCAAAAAGAAGGACAGGGTAAGTCCCTCCGTCGGCGCTCTTGGGGCTTGGAAAGGTCCGTCTCCGGTCGACCCGTCGGCTTGATCGACCGCTCGGCTTGACCACTGGCCTCACGGTGTCCCGCCAGGTCAGTTGACCAAGACTCCCCACCGGCGAAGTCCGAATTTTCGACCCGTTGGACGGAGCTGTCGCCTTTAGCGGCAATTCCCTCTCCCAGTTCCCCGGAGAAGTTGAGATCCGTCGGGTCGCCTGTGCCTCTGTTCGGAGCCCTCGGATGGACCATCCGGGCGAGAGGAGTGCGGTTCCGCCGACACCTCTCCGTACCGACCTCGGAAATTCCGGGACTCGGTCTCGGTCTTGACCTCTTTATGTCCAGCCGATCCCACTCATCATAGGCGGTCTCGGCCCCGCACTGTAAGCGGGCCGGGCTGCCCTCGCCCTCCTCCTCGGATGAGGAGGCTTCGGAAATTACCGAGACGGTGGTTTAGGACCTTATGTTGCAACAGCTCCTCCTGGCCAGGAGTAAGCCGACCTGCCGCCTTCCCCGCCATTAAGTGGCTGTCACCGAGCGGCGACACAGCCCCTCGACTTATCCGAGGAGCCTATACCCAGGCCGTTGTTCTGCCAAAACCAGCTGCTCCACCCGATTCCGTGGAACCTCCGCCTCCACAGCCACTGGATTGGCTCCGACCAAGGATTCTCGGTCGGCCAAGGGTCTACCCATTGGCTGTCAGTTACCCCACTCCCACCGACCCGGCAGGTGAAGGGTGGCCAGGCCAGAGGCAGTTTCCTTCGAGGACTCTTCCGAGTCCGAAGATGATTCCTCCTTTCCAAGCGACTGGACTTGGAGTCTTCAGGAGGTCAGTCAATGGACGAGCAGCCCGTCGTCCTTCCTAGGACTGCTCTCGCTCATCTCGGAGTCCACCGGATGGAGCTCAACCCGGTTTCCAAATGGGCCAGGTATCCTCACGGAGATTCTGGACCTGGAGGGGATTCTCCGACGAGGCTCTTCCGGTGGCCGAGGCTATACAGGGTCCGCACTCGGAGCTTTTGCAGCGCCCCTGCTTCCTGCCTCCCGCGTCGCCAGGATGGCCAGGAAGTATGCGGTCCCTCACCGGTTCCTTATCCGGTTTTTGAACACCCTCTGCTGAGGGTTGGTTACCGATAGCGCTACCGCGGCAACGCCAGGGATATGGACAAACCTCACGACAAGGAGTCCAAGAAATTGGACTATAGTCGGGCGAAAAGTCTACGCATGCGTCTCTCTCGGCCTCGTCAGGCCAGTTGGCGGTCCTCATGGCACAATTTTTCTCATGCCTGTTGGGCTCCCTGGATGAGGTCATCCTCATCTTCGCCCCGATCTGCAGACTACGGTTAAGCAGGTGCGGACCAGGGCAGGGCAGTGGCCAAACAACAGCTCCAGACTGCTTTGGATATAGGGGACTCATGTGCCAGATCAGTGGCGGCCGGAGTGGCTATGCGTGGCCGTGGCTTGGCTGAGGATATCCACCTTTACTTCAGATACCCAGCACAAGTTGGCTGATGTTCCCTTTGGGGACTGACTCTTCGGCCCTGGGGGTGGAAGGTCGGCTGCAGAGGATCGAGTAGTCCAATGCTACCTGACTCAGTTCTTTCCGCTCAGAAGGACAAAGGCCGCAAACCATGCGCCTAAGCCCTTTCGTCCTTCTGTGCCTCGGCCTGACCCAGCAAGTCAGGGCCAGCAGGCTCAGGCCTGGCATCCCAAACCCAAGCCGGCTTCCTCTAACAGGAGGCAGGAGGAGAGGGCCCAGGAGGTCCCTCGGCCGGTCCTCCTCCAAGCCTGCCCAGTGACGGGCTGAGGGGTGTCGCCCCATTCCCGTCACACCTACCCTGGGTCCCCCTGGGGGACGGCTCCAGCACTTCTGTTCCGCCTGGTCCGCTGTTACCACGGGACAGGTGGGTCTGGAGGTGGTGGGAAGAGGCCTGCCTCTGGAATTGAGCAGGCACCACCTTCCGGCCGCGCTCTGGGGGCTTCGGGATCCCCAGCCTCACTGGCGGCTCGTCGAGCCGACATCGCTCCTCCTCCAGAAGGAGGTAAGAGAGGTGGTGGACCCTCCTTCAGACCCAGGGTTTGTGTCCAGGTACTTCCTGGTTCCAATGGACGGGGCTGGCGCCCCATTCTCACCTACACGGCCTCCAAACAAGTTCCTGGGGTCTCGAACCTTCAGGATGGTCACTCTGGCTCAGATAATACCATCCTTGAAGCGCGTGTGGTTCTGTTCTGGACTTGCAGGACGATTTTTCTGCCGTCCCTATCCGTCCGTCTCCCACCAGATTCCTTCGGCTCGAGCGTGGAAGGATCCTCTTCGAAGTTCCAAGCCATGCCCTCTCGGCTTGTCTCCAGCTCCCAGGGTCTTCACCAAATGCATGGCAGTGGTGACAGGCATTCTCAAGGCGCCGAGGGGTCCGGTGTACTTTACCTGGACGACTGGCTGATAGCAGCTCCCTCCAGAAAGGAGGCGAGGGTCCAGAGATCTGGCCTCCAGGTCTGCTTCTCAACTGGGCCTCCTTATCAACCCAGGCCAAGCTCTGAACTCAGCCGGGCGGTGATTCTAATTATCGGGGCGCAGCTCGACTTCTTCGAGCCAGAGCGTGCTCCGCGACAGGGCCGGTGTTCTTTCCTCCTTGCCCCATCATTTCTGGTTGGGCAATTGCGCCCCTGCCCGGGACTTCCTCGCCTCCTGGGTCTCATGGCGGCCTGCCAGCATGGTCCGTTGGGCCGCTGGAACATCGTCCCCTTCGGTGGGGACTGGCCAGCCAGTGGTCACAACGCCATGATCCCTTGGACTGCTTATGTCGGTGACAGGGATGTGGAGCTCCCAGTGGTGGACCGCTCCAGATCATTTGCAGGAGGGCATCCCGTCTCGCGTCCCGAGCCGACGGTATCTCTATCGACCGATGCCTCTCTGATGGGTTGGGGTGCCCATCTGGGGAACACCGGGCTCATGGCCTCTGGTCCCCTGGGAGTCGATGCCACATCAACCTGTTGGAGCTCCGGCGGTCCGCCTAGCTCTCACCGCCTTTGCTCCGTTCCTCCGGGGTCAAGTGGTCCGAGTCCAGATGGACAATACCGACCATGTACTATCTAAACGCCCCAGGGCGGGGCGCTCCATGCTTCTATGCAAGGAAGCTCTCGCATTTGGTCACTCGTCGCGCAGCCTGGGCGGATCTCCTAGCCATTCACGTGGCAGGAGCCTCCAACACCCTGGCGATGCCCTGAGCCGGATGGGGGCTGCATCCCACAGTGGTCTCTCCTGCGGAGGTAGTACAGCATCTGTTCTCCCTTTGGGGCACACCTCAGGTGGACCTGTTTGCCTCCAGGGAGAACGCGAAGCTGAGTCTGTTCCATGCCCGCCCCCCTCAGCAGGGCTCGCTGCAGGGGGATGCCTTCTCGAGGCAGTGGACCCCCGGCCTCTTTTACGCCTTTTCCCCATTTCCCTTGATCCACAAGGTGCTTCTCAAAGCGAGGGACAAGGCACAGGTGATTCTGATAGCCCCAGACTGGCTCTCAGATTCTGGTACCAGATCTCAGTCTCGGCTCCAGGACTCACGGCAGCTTCCAGCTCGCCCGGACCTGCTCTCAGTCAATCAGGGGAAGGTGTTCCATCCGGACCTTCAATCCCTGCACCTGGCGGCCTGGTTCCTGGCGGCTAGAGTTCCAGGCCTTGGAGTCTTTCCGCGAGGTCCTCAATGTAGTTGAGGCGTCCCGTAGAGTCGACCAGAAAATGCTATGCCTTCAAATGGAGAAGGTTTTCCATTTGGTGTCAGGGCAAGGGCTTGGACCCTTCCTCCTGTTCCTTGGCAAGCATCTTGGACTATTTATGGTCCCTTTTAGTCAGGGGCTTAGGTGGGCAGACCTAAGGTGCACCTGGCAGCCATCTCTGCCCGAGGCGGGCGAAGCAGTCAGTGGCATAAGGAGAAGGTAGTCTGGCTTTTTCAAAGGCCTTGATCACATTTCCTCCAGTCGCGAGGAACCCCACCTCCGTGGGATCTACTGCTGGTACTGCGCAAAGCTCATGGGCAAGCCATTGAACCTATGCACAGGTGTGCTCTCTCTCACCTGTGTGGAAGACCGCCTTCTTGGTGGCTATCACGTCAGCCAGAAGGATGGGAGGCTCCCAGGCTTTCCATAGAGTCTCCTTACCTGGTCTTCCACAAGGACAAGGTTGTCCTAGCCCCCCACCGAAATTCCTTCGAAGGTGGTGTGGAGTTTCACCTTAACCAGGTGTTGACTCTCCCGGTGTTCTACCCCAATCACACCTGGAGGCGAATATAGGCTCCATACTCTGGACCCTAGAGAAACAGCTTATTATAAGGCCGTGCCGGCTGGAAATTCGGGAGAGGTTCGCCAGCTGTTTGTCACCCTACGCTGAAGCTCAGATCTGGCAGACCTGCAGCCAAGCGGATCATAAGCAGGTGTGGGTAACCTCCTGCATAGATCTCTGCTTATAAGTTGACGGGCATGGAGCCTCCTAGAGGGATAAGAGCTCATTCTACCAACCATACTGCTGTAACGGTGGCTGCTTCCAGGGGACGTCCCTATCCAGGAAATCTGCAGGGCTGCTACCTGGAAGTCAGCAAACACCTTCATTACCCACTACCACATCGACCTTGAGTCCGCGGGATGCTGGTTTTGGGGCCTCGGTTCTCCAGTCTCTCTTTCCCAAGTAAGTATTGGGGGTGTGCGTCTTGCCTCCCTCCTCCCGGAGAACTGCTAGGAGTCTGCCAATGAGTGTGGATGAACAACATATCCATGTCCTAGAAATACAGGTTACTCACCTGTAACAGGAGTTCTAGGAATGGTATATGTTGTTCATCCACACTACCCACCCGACCTCCCGCCGGACGCCACAACCTGAGCTTCCAGCGCCAGATCTGGCGTCATGGGGCGGAGCCGAGAGTTATACCACCCGGGTGGGTGGGAGGAGCAAGCTTGAAGACCTTCCGGCAAGATTTAAAGCGGCAAGGATACCTGCCAATGAGTGTGGATGAACAACATATACCATTCCTAGAACTCCTGTTACAGGTGAGTAACCTGTATTTCCTTTCCCAGTACTTCCTCATTCCAAAAAAGATGGACAGTCTGTCTTGGATTTCAGAGACCTAAATACATTGCATACAGTTTGCATGTTCTCTGTTAAGTTGCTCTTCCCTCTTCTCTTGCCATGGGGATTGGCTTTGCGCTCTGGACATGAAGGACACTTGCCTGCACATCATGATCCAGTGGAGCCATCAACAGTATCTGCACTTCATTTTGACGGGCCTGCACTGGCGATTTTGTGTCTTGCTGTTTGACTTGGCCTTTGCGCTGCCAGTCTTCACCAAGTGCTTCACTGTTTTGGCTGTGGTCTTATGGCTGGAAACCCTGTATATATTCCCTTTCCTGGATGATTGGCTCTTCAGGGTTCCTTCCAGGGGTACAGCAATACAGACTTTGCATCATATTTCAGTTATTTGACTGACTGGGTATTCTGGTTGACAAACCCAAATTTGTCTTGAATCCGAGCCAGTGCCTTCAGTTCATAGGTGCTATCTTAGGCAGTGTTTGGGAACATGCATTTTTTTGGAACCCCATTGTTGACACTTTGATTGCTCTGGAGACACTGATTACCTCCAGTGCTTTGGTCCCTGAAAGATCCATGCTTCAGCTCTAGAGCCTTATGGCCATGGTCATTGTGACTAACCCCATGGCCTTCTTCCACATGCACATTCCTTGGTAGATGTTTCATGCTTAGTGGACTCAAGCTATTCAACCCCTGGATTACTCCGTTCTGGTCATGGCCTCCTTAAGCATGACTCTTTGCTGGTGGTAACCCACTCCCATTTGCTTTGAGGGTCCTCATTTCTCCATCCATCCTGCTCTGGAGGTTCTTACCATGGATGCATCCAGGATGATTTGACAGGCCCAGCTAGTTGTACTATATTTATTTCTTAAGTGCCCAATCCCGCATTTTGGGCACCTTGCATAACAAGAAGATACAAATAATAACAACGGCAGGTAATACACTAGATTGTACAAATACAAAGAACCAATTAGCATATAGTAGGATAAGCTCTTACAGTCGTGGCCAAAAATATTGGCGCCCTTGCAGTTTTTTCTAATAATGCACCATTCCTTCCAGAAAATTGTTGAAATCAAAAAATATTTGGTATCCACATATGTATTTCTTTGGTTTGCAGTGGAATAAAACACAAAAAGCAGAAAAATTTACTAAGTCTTGGCTTATTCCACACAGCAATCCTTAAATGGCCCGGACAAAATTATTGGCACCTTTTAGAAGTAGTTAGAATTAATTAGATTTCAAGCAGGTGATTCTCCTTTACTTTGGAATTGAACTCACCTGTGGTGAGTTGCAGGTGCCTGCAATATAAAAATCACTCATTCAACCAGTCTGAATAGAGAAAAGGACTCATTCTCTTGTTTTGTGTCACTGTGTGTACCTCAATGAGCATGGAGAAAAGAAAGACAGCCAGAGAATTGTCTGAGGAGGTCAGACAGAAGATTGTAGCTAGCATGGACAATCTCAAGGCTACAAATCAATCTCCAGAGACCTTGATGTTCCTGTTTCCACCGTCGTAATGTTATCAGGATGTTTAAGGCCCATGGCACTGTAGCCAACCTCCTGGATGTGGCTGCAAGAGAAAACTTGATCGAAGATTGCGGCGCAGGATTGTTCGAATGGTGGAGAAAGCACCTCGATCAACTGCCAAACAGATTCAAGCTGACCTTCAGACACAAGGTACGACAGTTTCAACTCGCACTATCCGTCGCCAACTCAATGAAAGGGGGTTATATGGTAGGAGGCCCAGGTGGACCCCACTGCTGAGAGAGAGAGATAAGAAAGCCCAACTGGGGTTTGCCAAAACACACCTGAACAAGCCAAAATCCTTCTGGGAGAATGTCCTGTGGACAGATGAGACAAAATTAGAGCTTTTTGGTAAAGCACATCATCTCTATGTTTACAGAAAACAAAATGAAGCCTTCAAAGAAAAGAACACCTTCCCTACAGTCAAACATGGAGGAGGTTCAGTGATGTTTTGGGGTTGCTGTGCTGCCTTTGGCACTGGGTGCCTTGAACGTGTACATGGCATCTTGAAATCTGGAGATTACCAGGCCATTTTGGAGCGCAATGTTGAACCCAGTGTCAGAAAGCTGGGTCTCCGTCGAAGGTCATGGGTCTTCCAGCAGGACAATGACCCCCAAACACACTTCAAAAAGCACCCAGGAATGGTTCAAGACAAGACGCTGGACTGTTCTGACGTGGCCAGCAATGAGTCCAGATCTAAATCCATTGAAAACCTGTGGAGAGATCTGAAAACAGCAGTTGGGAGAAGGCATCCTTCAAATCTGGGAGAACTGGAGCAGTGTGCACAAGAAGAGTGGGCCAAACTGCCAGTAGAGAGGTGCAGGAAGCTCATCCATGGCTATAGGAAGTGGTAGATTGCAGTTATTTTGACCAAAGGCTGTGCTACCAAATATTAAGTCTAGGGTGTCAATAATTTTGTCAATGCCATTTCTTTTCATTTTCTGATTTAAAAGGATATATTAAATTCTGAATCAAAACCAAAGGTTATGTAATATCAACAGAGAAATAAAGAATTGTGGAGACCAGATACTGTACTGTTGTTCATTTCAACTTATGTTTAGAGGAATTGTGAGTTATTTGAAAAAGTGCAAGGGCGCCAATATTTTTGGCCACGACTGTATAAACAAATAGTGCTTTAACCCTCGTTTAAAGCTCTCAGATGAGCGGGCCTCCCACTGCTCTCATGGCAGCTGGTTCCAGAAAACTGGAGCAGCAACAGCAAAGGTGCAATCCTCAGACAACTTTTCATGTGATCTGGGGACTTCCAAGTGGCCCACCTTTTGAAGAACGGAGAGGGCGGTCAAGAGCATATGGACAAAAGAGCTTTTAGATAGTCAGGGCCCAGATCATGTAACCCTTTGTATATTAACAAACCTATTTTTAAGGAGATGAGCCACCTCAAAGGCATCCAGTGCAACATCTGGAGAGATGGGAGAGAGATGCTTGGAGCAAGGAACTCCAGTAATCAGTCTGGCTGCTGAGTTTTGCACCAGCTGCAAGTCGCCCATCAAACCTCCAGATATCCTGAGATAAAGAGCATTACAGCAGTCCAACCTAGATGTCACAAAGGCATGCACCAGGGACTGCAGGTCATGAGGCCTAAGAGAGGGCTTAATCCAGGTGATGTTCCTGTGACAAAAGAAACCACTACGGACCACAGTAGACACCTGATATTCGATAGTTCTCCTAAAGACTTACAAAGGCTTGAAAGATGGTTCTAATATCTGGCAGCTGAAGTTCAATACAAAGAAGTGCAATGTGTTGCATCTGGGTAAAGGAAATCCCCTGTTTCAACGGGGTCAAACTCAGTACTTCCTAGGAAGAAAGAGGCCTAGAGGTCATCATAAACAACACCCTGAAGCTATTGAGCCAATGCAACAAAGTTTCCAGCAAGGCAAATAAAATGCTAGGGTGTACAGGGAGAGGATTTGACAGTAGGAACAAAGAGGTGATCCTCTCGCTCTATAGACCCTTGATGAGGCCTCACCTGGAGTATTGTGTCGTTTTGGAATCCACACCTTAGGAAAGACAAGGATATTTATTTATTTGCTTTTGTTAACCAGGTAAGCACACTAGACAGCCAAGTGCCTATTTTCAGGTGCGACCATGCAGAGAAGGGTGACCAAGATGATGCAAGGTCTCCAAGGACTCTCGTACAAGGAACGTCTAAAAGCGCTAAACATATTCTCACTGGAGACTAGGAGAGAGAGAGAGAGAGAGAGGAGAGAGAGACAGAGAGAGACAGAGAGAGACAGAGAGAGACAGAGAGAGAGGATATGATCCAGATGTTCAGGTTTCTGAGAGGCACTAATAAAGTGCCCTACTCAGAATTATTCAATAGGGTAACCAGCTCAACCACTAGAGGGCATGAGTGGAAGCTAAGGGGAGGGTGCTTCAGGAGGGATCTAAGGAAGTATTACTTCACGGAAAGAGTTGTGGAACCATGGAATACAGAGTTAGAATAGGTTGCACTCACCAGTGAATGAATAGAGGCACATAGCAATATTTGCAATTGAGAAAAGTATATTTATTGTGCCAGTGAACAGATGTCAAAGTACTGCTGTAACCGGCAGAACCCCTGTGCTTTGACCATTAGAGCTGCCTTAGGGGGCCATTTCTGCTTGATACATGGAACGCTTAAATGCCCCAGTACATCGTGACATCATAAATCACATGATCAATTTACAAAATTCAAACACAACCAGTATTCAATGACATCATTACCTAACTGTGTTAACATGAATTAAAAAGTATGGGTCACCCAACATATTCCGGACTTGCTCTGTCTATAGTGGAAACCTGGCTTACCCCGGATGTCCCAGATGCCTCAGTCCACTTACTGGAATACCAAGTCTTCAGACATAATCGGCTCACCAAGATGGGTGGAGGATGTGCAGTCTACCTAAAAGCACTCTAAAAGGCCTTTCCACCCCAGTACCCCTTGTAGGGGTCAAATACAACTGCTTGCCATAAAAGTGCTCCTGGGGGCACACAGCAAACCACTTGCAGTATTCTCAGTCTACATCCCCCTCCAAGCCAAGCAACAACAGGCTTCAATTCACTCCTGAGCTGCCTCACCAATATGAGCCTCCACACAGAAATAATAATGCTAGGTGACTTTAACATTAATGGCTCTCACTCACAGCAGCTACCTACAAGGACGCACTGTCCGCCATCCATTTCACTCAATTGGTCGAGACACTTACTAGGACAAACTGCATTCAGGAACTTGTACGCTGGTGGATTGGATACTCACAAACTGGCCAGAGCACATCACCGACACCTCCGTCCTACCTGACTGCCATAGTGACCACTCCCCTATTGTGTGTTGCTGGAATAGCAAATTCAGCAAACCCCCAGCCAGAACCAGTACCAACTGGGTCCCTTATATGGGGCCACCTAGTAATACTGAAATCTGAACTAAGGCACACAGACCGGTCTGAGGTTTACTCAACAAACAATGTTGACACTGCACTAGACCTGTTCATTAGCTGCTTCAACTCTGTGTGTGACAAGCACGCACCACTAAGGACTAGAAAAGTAAAGGGGACATCCAATCCGTGGATCACCGCTGACTTCATCAAACTACTAAGAACTAGGGATCACCTGTGGCACAAAGCTCGGGCCTCCGGAACCCTTTCAAACATGCAAAACTATAGGAGGGCTAGAAATGAGTGCACCAAAGCAGTCCGGACAGCAGAAAGCCAGTACTACAAGGATGCCGTAAAAAACAACTGGAACAACAGCAGACTCTTCTGGAAAAACATAAATGACATCACAGGGAAGGACCTCAGGACAACACCGCGCATGCTAAATATCGATGGAACACTAACCAGGGGAGCCTAAAGTTATTGCGGACACCTTCAATAAAGCATTCACAGACCTGTCCATTATCCTCCCCCCAGACTACTTCAGTCCTGCCAGACAACAAAACGACTTTGGAATTTCAGATCTTCAACACCACCACCCGCCATTCTACTTCAAGTCTGTCAACAAAATGTAGCCAGACGATGTCTTATGAAAGTACTGGGGAAACTGAGGCACAGTGGTAATTCCCTGGATCTTAAATTTATCAACCTTGCCCTAGACAAAGTCCTAACGCTGCTTACCAAAATCTTCAATCTCTCCCTCAGCCTCTCACAATTCTCACAACGCTGGAAATCCGCTACCGTCACAACGATTCATAAGTGCAGAGATCAAGCACTTCATGGGAATTATTGTCCGATCTCATTACTGCCACCGCTTTCGAAAGCCCTGGAGCGCATTGTCGCCCGACCAGCTCGTGGAATACCTGGAATTATACATCCTGCAATCTACTCAACAACACGGATTCAGGAATGATCATAGTACAATCACAGCCTTATTGGAATTCACCGGCTGTATACATAACTCACTGGATCAAGGACTCTCTGTAGGGGCAACCTTCATAGATCTCACCAAGGCCTTTGATACAGTAAACCATGCACTCCTCATCGACCAACTCACAGACACTAGCCTCTCCTCTGATACCATCAAGTGGTTCACCAGCTATCTTGCTAACCGATCTCAGCAAGTAAAAATTGAGGGTGTCTTGTCAGTCGACCTGTTCACTTTGGGATCCCACAAGGTTCCATCCTGGGCCCGCTACTATTTAGTATCTTCCTAAACAAGTTTCCAAACTCCTGTCACGATTGTATCCTTCTTTATGTGGATGACGCCGTTATCTTCACTAGGCACCAGCACCTCCTGCACCTTCAGGATCAACTCCAACTAAGCTTCACGAATGTGGAAAAATGTTTTACCAACCATAAACTCATCATGAACTATAAAAAAAACAAGACCATGATGTTCACCAGCATGCATAGTCAACATAAGAGCTTCCAACTTAGCATTAAAAATTATGCGGGTTCCACCCTGGAACTAGTACAGCAATTCAAGTACCTGGGTATAACCCTTGACGCTACACTTTCCTACACACAGCACATAGACAATACAGCAAAAGCCATTAACAGGAGGATCGGAGCGCCGTACGAGCATAAGCGAAACCTATCACAGGAAGCACTGCAACTAGCCATACTTAACTCTGTTACCTCCCTCGCCGACTATGGTATGGTCATCTACGGACACTGCCCTACAATGTATCAAAACAGCTCTGAATAAAGCCTGCCGTCTCCTTACAGGTGCTGCGCATCAGACTTGTACGTGTGACCTCTATGCCCAGGGCAACTGGTTACATTTTGCTAGTAGGCTCAGATACTAAACCTGCCTTCTGGCTAAACAAAATCAGCCTAAATATGATGCCACCGGGTGTTCAAGCCCTCCTTAACCCTGTGCCAAATCCACATAGCACCAGAACCTCTAGTTCTTAGATCTTCATAACTCCTAAGGTGTCGCACCGCACTTGGACAGCTTGCTTTTGTCTACAGAGCCCCACTCTGGTCCAACTCACTGCACCCCAGCATGTCCAGCGCCACTAACCTGGGTCCGTTCAAACCCCTACTGCAGCAACATCTAGCAGCAGAGGCCCACTGCAACTGTTATCACTAAGGTCCCCCATCTTAGGCCCTCACCCTAAGGACAGCTGTGTCACCCAGTGCCTACCCAGCAATACACAGCACTTAGAATAGCACTCACCCCGTCTCTTCCTTCCCCCTTCTTAGCTCCCCCTCTCAGCTACCTCCCCAGCTTATCCCCAACTCCCCACCCTTCCCACCCTACTGTCCTTGGTGAGCTAACAGCTTTAACACAAGCATGCTCTGTGTAGTGCCTCCACTACGTGTACATAGATCGTCACCTTTTTGCAACTGTCTTCTATCCTGCTTTGTATTCTAACTAGCTCTCCCAACTCTGCCTTTAAAGAATGTATTGGTATCTTAATACTGTTATTCTCTAATGAACTAGTGATCCTGTAATGTATTCCTGCTGTTCAACCAATCTGTATGGTGTCTGTATTGTCCCCTGACGTGGAACCTATTGAATGAGCTCATGCTCAAAGGTATCAATCTGAAATCTCAATAAATAAATAAAAAAATAAATAAAAAAGAGAGAACTTAGTCACATAAGCCGTTCCATGAAGAGCACAGAAAGAGTATGTATAGCAACATATATATTTGAATAGCCATGGAATAGCCTGCCAGCTGAGGTGATGGATGCAAGGATCCTGGCAGCATTTAAGCAGGGGTGGGCTAGAGCAAGGGCTCAGGTAGAAACCAAGGGATCAGGAAGAAATAAAAGCCAAGTTGGGGGGCTGGATCCCAGGACCGGTAGTAGGTCTTGGAAACTCTTGGGCAGACTAGATGGACCTTTGGTCTTCTTCTGCTGTCACTTTCTATGATCCATAATGATACCCAGATTCTTCACCCTATCTCTGGCTACAAGCTGAGTAAGCCCAAGATGTAAATCTGCCACCCCTCAGCTCAAGCCAGTTACCCATCAGATACCCAAGTCCACCACTAGCACTTCATTCTTGTCTGGGTTCAGCCTGAGTCAGCTGGAGGTCATCCAGTCATTTATCACAGATAGGCAGTCATTTAGCATACCTACTGCATTTTTTCACCGGGGCAAACATTGGGTACAGCTGAGTATCACCTCCATAACAATGAAACTGCAGACTTTACCTCCAGGGGCGTGATTCATATCAGACTGCTTTCTCCACATCAACATTCTGGAGATTAGGACTGTTCTTGGCCTACGTATGTTTGCCTTTTATGTTCAAGGCAGTCCTTCGATGGTATGGACAGACCAGCTCTGTGTACCGCATTATCTCAGCAAACTGGGAGATACTCACTCCTGCCCTCTCTGCAGAGAAGCCATGAGGGTGTGAGAATTAATTTTTTTTGTTTGTTTGTTTGTGTGTTTGAACATTGGTAACTGGGAACGGCATACTGAGCCGAGGTTCATTTCCAGTGCAGCCTGGGGGAGGGGAGCAAAATTATATAGCAGTAGAGCTGGCCCGTTAATGCAGCAGTAGCGCTACCACTCACTATGCCAGTGGCTAGAGTTCAGGACCGAGCTCTTGGTTATCGGGGGCGGCCAGGGAGAGGAGGATTGAGCATCCCACAGGATGCTCTCCTCCACGGAAGAGGAGAGCATCCTACAGGACGCTCTTCTCTTCCGTGGAGGGAGGTTTGCCATCTCCGCTGCCATACTGCCACCTGCCACAGGTGGTAGTGCAGTTAGAGGAGACGCCAGGGAAGGGACGAACACTGGCCAGATCCGGGAGCGCCACTATGCCTTTGTGTATGTCCGTAATCCTTGGATCCTTCTACATGCTGCATTTATGGGGTGGATGTAAACAAGAAAATGGCCCCTACACACCAGAATGACTGAGTGCCTAGCACCATCCCAGATCTCTCCTGCCCGTCCCGTGGCCCTGGCTTCCTGATGAAGCATCCAGAGTTTGAGGGGGGAGGCCCCCTCATCCCAGCCTGGGGGGTAAATCATGGCTGCATGGGGGAAGCCCGGAGGCACCGGAGCACAGGTACGGGGGGACAACTGCCGACGGGATGCCTTGGCGACTCCCAACGGAGAAAGAGTGCAGGTAGCTGGGGATGAAACATTCGTATATTAAAAAAAAAAAAAGTATATAGCAGGAGAACAATACATGTAGAAACACATAGTACAAAACTGGTACAAAATTAGACTAAATACAAAACAGCAGTATGTGCATAGAGTGAAGTGCAGTGCAGCCCATAACGTAACACCTAGTAATTGCATATTTAGGAGTACCAGCAAGAACTTGATTGAACAGACAGATGGATTAACTGAGGGGCAGCTAATTGCTCGACCTCTGATGGAGCTCACTGTAATGACTTGGAAGAATAATTAAGCCAAGAGCTGAGATCCAGTCAGCTGCTTACTCTGGCCATGGTATGTCCATGGATTGTATCAGAAGGAAACCTAACAGGAGCAGGTGGGGAGAGGCTGGAGTTTCAACTGGTGCCTGAGGGAGCTAGGGGATAAAGAGAGGTGGAGGGAAGTTTGGTTCCAGAGTGAGGGAAATTGATAAGGGAAGGCAGACAGCCCAGCAGAGGATCGGGGGTGTGGAATGGCAGTGCGATGGTTTCTGGATCGGATTGAATATGAAGCCGGTGGGGGAGACTGGGAGAGGAGAGGTACTAGGGAAGAGAACCAAACCAGCATTTGGCTATAAAAGAGGTACAGTGAGCCTGGCGACGAGAGGGCAGAATGAGGATAGACAGGGATGAATACAGTGAGAAATGATGTGTGCGGGGGGGAGGGTAGTGCGGTAGTTAATAGCAAAATGGCAAAAGGAGTTGCAGAGGGTGTTCATTCTGGCTTGGGAAGTGGAAGGGGACAGTGCCATATACCACATCCACATAGTCGAAAACAGGGAGAACCATTTTGGTAACAAGCTCCCTATAGATATACTGAGATAAACAGTCTCTGTTCCGGTACAGGGCACTGAGTTTAGGATGAAGTTTTGCATGGATGGCATTGATGTGGGTTAAGAAAACAAGCTTACTGTCAAGCCATGCTCCAAGGTACTTGAAAGACTGAACTGCATTAAGGGGTGTGCCATTCAGGGTGGAGAAGACAAGGAGACAGTGAGTCTGGCCAGTTTCTGACTGGTACCAAAGGTTATAGACACTGTTTATTTGTTGTTGTTTTTTTTTTTTTGGAGGGGGGGTTAGTGTTGACTCTGAGTTGGTTGGATTGGAATCCGTGCAGAATATTGTTGAAATCCCACTGTAGCGGGTCTTTCACAGCTGCAGTGGATGGACCAGAGGTGAAGTTGATGTGACAACTGCATACATGTGGATATGTGAGTTGACACAGGCAGAGGGGAAGTCGTTCAGGAAGATAGAGAAAAGGATGGGACCCAGGATGGAGCCCTGTGAAACGCCAGTCTGGATAGGAAGGAGAAGAGACTGGGCTCCTCCAACCTGTACAGATGAACTGCTTGTTCGGTAGGAATGAAACCAAGCAATGGCAGGTGCTGAGAGGCCATTAAAACTTGGTTTATCCAGGAGGAGTGCATGGGACACCGAATCAAAGGCTTTGGCCAAATCAATGAAAATATCAGCCATAACGTGCCCCCGATCAGTCGCGGAGAATATGGAATCGATGACATGCAGTAGGAAGGAGACGGTGGAATGGTGCTTCCGGAAACCAGGCTAGAATGGCGAGAGGAAGTGGAAGGATGAAAGAAGTCAAGGAGTCTAGAGTGGACCAGTTTTCCTTGCAGCTTTGAGAGAGCGGGGAGGAGGGAGATGGAACAGAAGTTGCCAGGGAGGGATGGGTCACCCCCTTTGTGAAGTGGAATACTTTTGGCCAATTCCCAAGATTGAGGAACAGCACTGAAGGAGAAGATTGAGCAGGTGAGTGAGGGGAGCTGTGATGGCAGGAACTGGGAGGTGGAGGAACTTGGAAGTTCAGACCATCAGGGCTGGATTTAGCTGGGTTGAGGGGAGGAATAGGCAAGCAGGGTTTCATGGATAGTGATAGGGGAAGTGGAAACCAGATGAATTGTGTGGGAGGGGTCTGAGGGGAAGGACAGGAGCCAGGACAGGGAGCAGGAGGGAGGACGCAGGTTGTAAAGAATGCATGGAAGTGAGCTGCAACAGGTAGGTTCGGATACAGGTGAGTCATTTACCATGAGGATTGGGGGAAATGGACTGGGCAGGCAGGTCAAAAAGAGAATGGATTACCTTCCAGAATTTAACAGGGGAGTTGAGGTTACTGTGGAGGTTGGCCTTGAAACAGAGTGATTTTGCAGTCCGGACAGTCTTCATATAGCTATTCCTCGGAGCCCTATAAGAGATAGTCAATGGAAGAGTGTGATAATTTGTAATGGGCCCATGCAAGGTCTCGGGACTTGAACAGATTAATGATATTGGTGGTAATTCAGGGGTGGTGGGAACTTTTTACTTCGGTTTTCCTGAGGGTGTGTGCTTGCCCCATACTGAAGAGAATTTGGAGTGGGATAGTGCAAGGATCACATCAATGTCGGAAGCAGAGAAGATGGGTGACCAGTCAGATGCAGCGAGATCTGTCAGTAGCGCACCAATGTTTAATGACTGGAGAGATCTGGACCAAATGTGTTTAGGCAAGATGGGGGGATGCTGGATTTTTCTGGTACAGAATGTCACGCAGTGGTCACTAAATTAATCTGGCAAAACTCCTGCTGCAACAGTGCGGTGGGGGTGGGAGGTTAGAACCCTGTCCAAAGGGGCATGGTTAGCTGAGTGGGGATTGAGTCGGGTGGGCACTGAAATCACCTGGGACAAATTAAGCGACTGAATCCTGTGAATTATGTATTTGGAGGATGGGGAGAGCCAATTGACAGGGCCGTCCTTAGCTAGGTGCAAACTGTGCCCCTACACCTTGGGGGCCCATACTTTATGCCTAAATTTTGTTAGAGATGAAAATGTTTATCAGCAAATGAAAGTGGAAGAGAACTGGCTCTGTTACTGTTACAAAAAGTGGGAGCAGCTTTGCTGTAGTGGAAATAATTAGGTTAAGTAAGTGCTAATGGTGTTAATGGCCATACTTTATACCTCCCAGGTTGACTGCTTTCACAAACAAAGGGCTATATTGACAAGATAACTTGTTTGAAACCTGGACATGTAGCTGAAACAGTGAATGATATGACAAAATATGTTTGAAAAGCATGTGAGCACTCAAAATGGCTCAAAAACCTGACTAGCATAGAGCAAAACTGGATTTCTTGATAGGGACCCTGAAAAACTGATCACCACGTAAAAAAAAAAAACTGACAGGTGGCAACCTTACTGGTGTCCCATGATAATCCTCTCTATTCTATCTCACTCACAGCTCCAGAAAAGTTAAGTTGTTTAACTTGTTTGCAAATCAGAGTATGAAAAGTGTGAGTGTCCAGTGATGATGCCTCAGTCCTCACAGAAATGAATACAGCAGTAGTTCCATGCTTACTTAAGTCCGTGCTCCAGGCTCAGTCAGTTTCATTTCCAATGTTGAAGTAAAATAATTCAATGTAGTCAATCGCACTTATTAAAAGAGGCTGGTTAAACTAGCAGACTTGGTACTGCTTTATTAATACAGGACAGGAGGATTAGTTAGATGTAAATGTTGGATGTGCGGCGGGGGGGCCCACAGGGAATGGAGAGGTGAGGCCCAGCAGGGGGCTGCACTGGGGCCCAGAGTGGTTAAGGCCGGCCCTGCCAATTGACATTGGAATCCCCAGGGAGGATGAGTTCACCTGAGGAGGAATGAGAGATGATGGAGGAGAGAGGGATGAATGTGAGATCTTGGGAGAGGCATAGAAGATACCAATGTAAATCGGTACAGAGGAGGGGAAGGAGAGACTGACGAGGAAAAATTCATGGGAGGATGTTGTGGCCTCCCTGATAGCCATGGTGCATGAGATGCTGTGGCAGACATAGATGGCAACCCCACCTCCATGTTTTCCCCTGTCCTGACATGGCACAGAACACACATACATTGTCACCATGTTTCTGCCAAGCTCTCTGAATGTCCTGGCAGACTGTCATCAGGTCTGTTGCTCAGTCCTGTGAGTGGAAACTCCTGGAAGACGTAGTTGCAAACTGCTGCACCCATCCACAGTTGAAACTATCTGTGTTCCTGCACACCTACCATGTTTCTGTTCACTCACTCCAGGACCTGTAGCTTTTTTGGCAAGATGCGTTGTCCTTCTCCAGAAGGGGAGTTTTTTTTTTTTGTATTCCTTTCCTCTAGTTCCCAGTGCTCCCATATTAATTTGACATTTTCCTTGTAAATCCAGGGTGATATTCCTGTGTTTTCCTGTAGATTACATTATTTCCTATGGAAGCTGAATTGCCCTGTTTTCCTGTATAACCAATGCAAGTCTATGGGAAGAGTTTTCCTGTAGATGCCTCCAAATCCCTGTAAAATACAGGAATCCCTGTAGATATGGGAGCCCTGAGTTCCTCTGATTTGGCAGACATTGGTCAGGCTTCAGGTGGACAGAGAAGCTGATACTTGTAGTCCTCTTCTGGCTGAAACACATTTGATTTTCTCTTCTCTGGCAACTGGAAGTGGAACCTCCTGTCCCGCTTTCTCTGAGGGGTGCTTCTGTCACATTTCCTCAATAGCTTTTCATTTTGTGGAATGGTGTTGTTAACAGTAGAAAAAGAATGGCGACTTTGCCACAGTGTGTTGGAATGCTAAGCATTCTGTGTGCAGCGATTTTACTTTTAATTTTTTTATTTTATTGTGCTGTCGACTGGTACTTTATGCGGTGGCTATGCAAAAATTACCCCATGGCATAAAGTAGCAGCCAACCAATCAGGAAAGTGAATTTTTAAACCCCATTGTATAATGTGTTCTTTACAAATACAACTGAAAAAACAGACCAATGAACATTAGAACCATAGAAGACAGTATTGCTACAGATTACGAATCAATTACAAGTACAGATAATTAATAGACCGTTTTTAAGACTGCATGACGTAGTCAGGATAGACTTCTTGTGGTTACCATAAATTAGCCTTTCAAATCAGGAAGAGGTAGTTACTATAAATTAGCCTTTTGAATCAGGAAGAGGCATTTTACTCCATGTTACTACCACAATTACTGTATGACGCCTCATCACAGTAAATGCGGCACTGACATACTAGTAGCATTTGTCTTCATTGTTTCCCTTCGTGTAGATCTAGAACATAGAACACATTGGGTATCGGAATCATTCTGCAACAGGACACAGACGCGATTGGTGGTGGAATCTTCTCCAGTCCCCCTTAATAGAAGGGGGACATAGCAATAGCTGCGATTGGCAGTGGACTCTCCACCGGTCCCCCTCGGTAGGAGGGGGATATAGCAATGGCCGTGATCAGCGGCAGCATCGCCTCCAGTTCCCTTTGGTAGGAGAGGGACGTAACAGCCACGATCAGTGGCAGTATCTTATCCGGTGCCCCTCGATAGACATAAGTCAAATTAGTATGAAGCCTGTCCCACCCACCTCTCTTGTGTTTCCCATTGGTAATAGGCTACAGTTAAGTGTTTCTGAGCTGTTTGAATCTACAGTACCTGTAGAGGAGAAAAATGTTGCTGGCATTTGGTGCAGTGTAGTAGCAACATTTCTCCCCATCCTCTTCAGGATTAGTGGAGACAGGGTTGACAGTGGCTGGTTGGGTTCCATAAACAAGGACCACATCCTGTTTCTAGTTATAAAGTCAACATGCAAGTGTGCAGATTAAGAACTGCCAAATAAAAAAACACTACAGCACTGTCAAGTCAACTTTTGAGAAAGCTGTATGTGGGCAACATCATCAACCAAGGGAGCACATATCATTTTTAGGGGGTGCATTGTGTGTGCAGTCAATCTGTCCGAATGCCCCGGGTGGGGAGTATGGTGTCAAGTTGTGCGGCATGGAGTTTATATGGGCCGTCATCTTCACCTGCGGAAGATCCCTTTTGGAAGAGACTCTTGTCAACGTCAGTAACGTGCCCGGCTTCAGGAATGGTAAGTGGTGGCCCCCCATCCTCTCAGTACTGAAGACAGACAGACACACACACACACCTAGCAAGCATTATCATGCCCCAGGATTGCTATCACTGCTGCTGCAAGGGGAAGGGGAAGTGGAGGGTTAATGTTGCTTCAATTACTGGAAGAGACAGTTTACTGATAGCACAGTAGAGGAACAGAACACCAGGGGAAATTACACTACTGCCACTGGTGGGGAATCTACCACTGCTGCCACCCTTGTTGCTGAGGAGGAATTCGTGAAGAGGCACCATTTCAGCTGACCGACTGGGACGTATTGGGGACCAGAGACAAAGGTCAGCCTCCCCTTGCCCTTCCTTGGCCAGCCAGCAGTTTCCTTGGCATTGTGTGTTTCTGCTATCCTCCTCTGTCTGGTCCCAGCTGTTTGCTGTTGTTTAAACAGGGCTGGGGATTCACGAACAGTGACCCCAATATTCCATTGTGGAATGTCCATGAGCCAGCCCAGAATGTTGCGGACAAAAGTACTCATGCAGTTGGGGTTGGAACCAAATGCCTGAACGGACCATCACACCATAAGATTCAGCTTCAGGGCACCCCCAAATAGGCCTGCCCCTATGGAGATGGTCCAGTATTGCCCTTTGAGGGGGATTACCCCAGAGGGCCTATCGGCAGTACTGGACCTATCTGGTGTATCAAGTGAGTGCATGAATCCAGGGGACCTCGTACTTGCCTATAATAAGGCGGTGGGTGATGCCCTGGATTCAATTGCTCCTGTTCGTGTTTATCCACTCACCCAGCGCCCGAGGACTCTTTAGTTTGATGGGTCCTTGAAGGAGCTGGGAAGAGTGGGGCGAAGGCTAGGGAGGGCTTGGCGGAAATCCGGCCTGGATGCTGACAGGCTTAGATTGATGGACCATTATGGTGTCTATCAATCAACAATCACCCGTAAGAAGGCAGAGTTCCTGTCCAGGGAGATTGCTGCTGCGCAGAATCGACCGGCTCAACTCTTTCGGACTGTCGACAGACTGTACAATCCACTCTGTCTGCAGTGTGGAAGAGATTTTTCACAAACAGTGTGATGAGCTCGCTCGGTTCTTCGCAGATAAGATTGCCAGCATTAGGTCGGGTATCGGCCCAGCTCCCTCTTTAAGGGATTGCGGAGATTGGCGGGAGGAGACGAACACCTGTGCTACCTGGTTTGACTTTAGCGGGCCGGAGTTCATGGACATTGTGAGGATTGTCCAGACTGTACGACCAACCAGCTGTAGTTTGGATCTGGGCCCTACGCCACTATTATTAGGTTGCGTAGATATTATCTGCCCCATCCTTGCTGAAATTGTCTGGAAGTCCTTGGAGCAGGGGGTCTTTCCTGATCCCCTAAAGGAGGCGGTCGTTCAACCACTCCTTAAAAAACCCTCCTTGAACCCAGACTGTCTAGCTAACTTCAGACCTATCTCTAACCTGACCTTTGTGGGTAAGGTTATTGAAAAGGTGGTTGCGTCACAGCTGGATGACCATCTTACAAATCACAATGTCTATGATAACTCTCCAGACTGGGTTTAGGAAAAGACATAGCACCGAGACCGCTCTTGTCTGGGTTTTAAATGATCTCCTAATTGCGAGAGATCGAAAGGCTTGTACTATTCTAGTCCTTCTTGATCTCTCTGCAGCATTTGATACTGTGGACCATGGTGTGATTTTGGAGTGCCTGCAGCTTCTTTGTGGGCTGTCTGGTACAGTTCTACAGTGGTTTCAATCTTTCCTCGCAGGCAGGACACAGAGGGTTGTCACTGGAATTTATTCCTCTGACACCATCTCCCTGTCCTGTGGGGTGCCGCAGGGCTCCATTTTGGTGCCCATGTTGTTCGCAGTCTATATGCTGCCATTAGGAGATATCATTAGGTGATATAGTCTGGGTTTTCACTGCTGTGCAGATGACACCCAGCTGTATCTGTCCTTTATTCCCGGACAAGATGATGCGAGCTCCATACTTAACAGCTGTCTGGCTGAAATCAGAGACTGGATGAGTGCTAGCTGGCTGAGGTTAAATCCGGATAAGACCGAGGTGTTGGTTGTGGACCCAGGTCACCTTGAGGCAGGTCGTAGAGCTGGGCTTCCATCAGGCTTATGGCTTGATGGTGTCCAGCTCTCGGCCTCAGACCAGGTGCATAACCTGGGCGTTATTATTGACGATGGTTTGACCTTGAAATCGCAGGTGTCTGCTGTTGTCAAGTCTGCCTTTTATCATCTTAGGAATATTGCCCGGGTGAAACACCTAGTTCCTCTGGCTGACCTTTCTAGACTGGTCCATGCCTTCGTGACCACCCACCTTGATTACTGCAATGCCCTGTACCTAGGGCTACTGGGGGTTGATATCCGCCGCTTGCAGCTAGTGCAGAACGCGGTGGCCAGGCTTTTGACTGGGACATCTAGAACTAGTCATATTACGCCTGTGCTGCGTGGACTGCACTGGCTACCGATTCAGTGGCGGATCACCTTTAAGGTTGGGTTACTGACCTATAAAGCCCTACACGAACAGGGACCCCAACATCTGCAAGATCTTCTTACTCCCTACTGCCCCTCTCGTTCACTCCTATCCACCGACGAGGGATTGCTAGAGATTCCCAGGGTTCATTTAAAGACATCTGGGGCACGTGCGTTTTCCTATGCTGCCCCTTCTCTGTGGAATTCTCTACCTCGTCGGATAAGAGAATGCCTGATCGTCAAGAGTTTTAAATCGGAGCTCAAAAACTTTCTGTTTCTTAAAGCCTATGGTGAATGATTTTATAAATGTTTAATTGTTTGCTGTCTTTTTTTTAAATTGTGAGTTTTAATTTTTCTGTCCAGCGCTTTGGTTTTGAAAAGCGCTTACAAAATAGTTTGACTTACTTTACTTGCTTACTTACTCATGCACTGAGGCACCATGGCTAAAGGATCCCAGCATGTAGCTAAAGTTCAATCTTTATTCTTTTATGCTGTTTGGGTTCTGTGCTAGGAAACTACTACTGAAACAAACGTGCCATTTTTTAAGGCTGCCTGACCAAGTCAGAACAAACTCTTTATGTTAATTATGAGGACACTATCAGAATCCAGATGAGGCTGTTTGCCCATACTCCTACTGCAGTAACTTTCAGTAACCATGGTGGCAACATTGATTCATCTGACGCAGAGTAGTATCTGGCATTCCAACTTTCACTTTCGCCCTACACACACATAAAGCAACTGCAGTAATGAGCATCTGATGTGCCTCCACAATGTCCAAGTCTGACAGGCTTGTGGAACTCACCAGCATCTCCTCCATGTCTCCCATTATCTCTCCTGCCATGTTCCAGCTCTTCCATTGGGCAAGGTCTCCTTTCCTTCTCTCATTTTAAGGTGAAATGGGGAAGTGTTTTTTTCCCACTTTTTTTTTTTTTTCAGTATTTTTTTACTTTCTAGTAATGGTGCTGGACTTGAGCTGCTCCAGATTCATAATGCACCCCTACTGTAGTATTAGCACATCAACATCTCGCAGTGCAGTGCAGCCTGTGCCACACCCTAAAGTTCCATTTAGCAGTCTAGGTTGATAAAGTTTAGATCGCACAGCAACTTAGACCATTACAGGAGTAAAATTTCCATTTTGGAATTTAGTGTTTTAGGGGCGGTGAGTGTGTGTGTGTGTGTGTGTGTGTGTGTGTGTGTGTGTGGTCAGTACAGTACCTCTATAGAGACACAGAGCACAGTTGTGAGGAGGAAGCAGCCTACAGGGCATTGCTCAAGTACCCAGTATGCCCGAGCGGCATGTCACTTGCCTTGTCTTGAGGTGCTGTTTGTTGGGCACCAAGTCTATCAGAGTGCCCTGGACAGGTGAGTACAGTGTCAAGCTGTGCAGCCGGGAGTTCATATGGGTTGCCATCTTCACCACAGAGGGTCCCCCCAGAACAGACTTTAATTCAGCATTGAGAACTCTCGGCTATAGGAATGGGAAGTGCTGCTCCCCAACCCTTGAGCGTCAGAGCGCCCCCCCCCCCCACTGTCGTAGTCCACCCCCTGTGCCGTGGTCCGCTCAGTGAAGGGAGTAGGGTGGGAGGGGCATGACTGAACTGCTCTATACAGCCTGTGACCAGGGTGCATAGACTCTGTTATGATCACCCCCAACTAATATGGGGGGTGAGTGAGACTCTCATTTGGGCTGTTTTGTTACTTCTGAGTGTCACCAGTCTAAATCACTAGCGATCGAAATGGGCTCCTGACCACTGGACTTGAAGTCTTGAGCCACGGAAGCAGCTTCAGGATGGCAGAGGGGGGAGGTGGTTGAGTCAACCTCTCATTGTTATGGCTGCCTGATGTAGTCTGGGCTGACTTCTTGTGATAACAGTAAGGACCTTATTAGAATCCAGGTTAGGTTGTTTACCTGTGGTCTTACTGCAGTTGCTGTGATGTGACCTCACAGTAACCATAGTAGCAGCGTGGATTCATCTGGCACAAAGTAATGTCTGCCATCCTGACGTTTGCTTTAGTGCACCCTGACTTTCGCTTTGGCCCCTTCTCCGACAAAATAACTACAGCAGTGAGTGTCAGATGTGCCTCCACAATGTCCAAGTCTGACAGGTTTGTGGAACTCGCAAGCAGCTCCTCTTCCTCCTCCAGGTCTCGGTTATCACTCTGGCCACATCCCGGCTCTTCAGTCAGGTGAAAGTCTCCTTGACCTCTCTTATTTGAGGTGGAACAGGGAACTGTTTTTTCCTGATTTGAATATATATATTTTTTTTTTTCTGTAAAACAGTTTAAAGGTTCTGTGTCCTCATGTTCCAGGACTATGCTAAAACCCTGCTCAGTGCAGGGCTTTAGCATGGTTTTAGACCAACATGGGTGCCTTAAACCATGTTAACAGTAGTGTTGGTGTGAACTGTGCTTAAACACGGTTTATGGAAACTGCTGCCAAATGTTAGTGTCTTTTAAGGGGGGTTCATAGAAAGAAAACAAATGTTCCACTTACATTATAGTGCCCAGAATGAGCTCCTGAACTGAAGGATGTCATTATCCCAGCATGCATTGTGGCAGCAGCAGTGCTTGCAGTACTGCAGTACTGCAGCTGTCTTGTCTGGGAACTTGCTCGGGCAAACACGATGTTGGAGCACAATCTGGACACTCTGACAACCTTGCTCAAACATGGAATAGAAAAGTTATAAAACATTTCTAAAAAAAACTTGGTGTGGACAGGGCCTTAGTGTTGCTTGTTTACAGTGTGCACTGTACAGGCTCATTAATTGCAACTATTTTAAACACAAGAAGCCAATTTTAAGTTGCAGAGTGCGGTACAACCAACCACCCCATTGTACCTTCATTTTTTGGGACTATACACAAACAGTGTGCTTAGTCGCAGGGGGGAGTAGTCCCCCCTTTGACTCAAATTACAAAGCATACTAGGCCGTCAGTTTTCAGTGGGCACAAACCAGCTAACATTCTGGCTATTGGCACCTCTTCCCCAGTAATTCTGTTATCATCCCTGGTGTTCTAGTGGTCCCTTCCTAGCCCTGATCCCTTCCCCGGTAATTCTTTTATCATCCCTGGTGGTCTAATGGTCCCTCCCTAGCGCAATCCCTTCCCCTGTAATTCTGTTCTAATCCCTGATGGTCCAGTGGTGTCCCCATTCTCCGATCACAGTCTTGACCCAAATAAAGAAATTCCCTGGTAGTCTAGTGGCCCCCACCCCAGCAGGTAGTGACCCACCAACCCGCCTCCCCCAACCCAACCTGTACTGGCGAGGGGCACACCCTCCTCACACCGCCACAGCCAGCTACCGACTGAACTGTCAGTGAGCCTGTACAGTACATGGTATACACTCGCTGATTGACCGGTCAACAAGTGAGCACATACTGTGTACTGTACATGCTCATTGACAGTTCAGTCAGTGGCTGGCCATGGCAGTGTGAGGAGGGCTGTGCCAGTCGATGGTGCAGGTCTGGTTGGGGGGGGGGTGGTTGGGGGCCCTAAACTACCAGGGAATTTATTTCTTTGAGTCAAACAGAGAACGAGGAGGGGGGAGGGACCACTGGACCACCAGGGATTATAACAGAATTTCTGGGAAAGGGATCGGGGCTAGGAGGGGACCACTAGACCACCAGGGATGATAACAGAATTACCAGGGAAGGGATCGGGGTTAGGGAGGGACCACTAGGCCACCAGGGATAGTAGAATTACAGAGGAAGGGATCGGGGCTAGAAGGGGACCACTAGACCACCAGGGATGATAACAGAATTACCGGGGAAGGAATCGGGGTTGGGGAGGGACCGCTGAGCCACCAATGTGAGTTTATATTTATATGGGGATAGGGATCAAGGCTTTGGGGGGGGACTTGTCATTGCGCACTTCGGTTGGGCACTCACATGCAGATGAGCCCACAATGGGCATGCAAATGATCTCTTAGCACTGTGTGTGCCCAGTGGGCTGATTTACATGTTTGGGCTGAATATCACCCATGGGGGCTGCGGCGCTCACCAATGTGCGATGCGTGTTACCCCTATGGGCGGTCTTCAGTCCCACCCTCTGGTAGCACTGCACCAAACATGGTGACCACTTGTTGTGGGCCTGTAGGGTCCGATATTCAAACAGATGACGAGGTCAGTAAGGATCGCGCCAGCTGTCTGAATATTTCGTCAGAGCTGGCTGGACCTGCTTTTTGCATAGCGCACCTGTTTGCACATTTATTTTTATTTTATTTATTTAGCTTTTGTTGACCGGGTAAGTGCACTAGACAAATCCTGCCTATTTTCGGGCACGACCCGGGGGAGGGGGATACAGATGAATGCCAACTGACCTTGAACCAGATTGCTGTTGGTGGTATTTTTAGTGAATGAGGGAAATTTGGCCATGACACCGGGGAAAATTCCCTACTCTTTTCGATAAGTGCCATGGGATCTTTAACATCACCTGAACTACCACCAATCCAGGCAGATGGGACCTCGGTTTAACGTCTCATCCGAAAGACGGCACCTCAGAAGTGCAGCACCCCTCTTATGCTGCACTACAGTGTCAGTACTGGGATATTAACCCAAGTGCCAGATGTGGGAACTGAACCCACAGCCCTCTGATCTCCCGGCCTCAGAGGCGAGTGTGCTACCTACTGAGCCACTGACACTGACATTATGCAGCCAGCGGGCTCTGAAAATGGGGCCCCTCATCTTTTCACCACTCCTCTTTCATACAGATCGAGTTGGGAGTTTATAAAAAAAAAAAATGGTGACAGTGAAGACTTCATTCGTTTATCAGTAAGGAAAACCATTTTTTCAACTTCATGGACAGTGTTTGGGGGGGAGAACAAATGTAATCTGTTGGACTTTTAAACACTTACATAATAGTTAGTTTGTTAAAGTTAAGAGTTTTCAAATGCAGAAACATTCTTATTCTCATGCTTGTCTTGACATTAAAACTGCCGGTTTTCCAAAACCTTTTTTAATAACACTAACAATGACAGGGCCAAGAAACAGTGACAGCAATTACATAAAATAACACATGGAGAAGAGTACGTAACTTGAATTTCATGCCCACCCTCCGTGTGAGATACTTATGTAAACCCCTTGAGCTTCACTCTTTGGATTTACCCCACACCTTGGGTATGCATAACATTCTCGTTATACAGTCCTTCCCATGCATTGCTGTACATATAAAGACCGTATAGGCTGTATCCCTAATTGTTCTACTCTTTTTTTTGTTATGTAGCCAAGATTCCTGTATATCCGTGTCTGTGGCACAGCAGATTTGCACTTTCCCCCTGTGGGGCTAGAAGATTGAAAGGTCATGTGTTTTAGTACTGCATTAGGAACTTGGGCTAACACCCAATACTGACACTGTAGTGTGGAATTGAGGGCTGCTGAACTGTTGAGATGCTATCCTTGAGCTGATGAGATGTTAAACCGAGGTCCCTTCTGTTTATCTCCGTTGGCTGTTTGATGATAGTTAAAGAACACATGGCACTTATTGTAACAGTAGGGGATTTTCCCAGATGTCCAGGCCAACATTCCCCCTATTAATAAAGTGAGTCTGGTTATCTTCCCCCCCCCCCGATGCACCTGGAATCAGCTGGCACAGCTCTGTATGTGTTTCCTGGCCAATAAATTACAAACAATGGAGTGTTTTTGCTAGGAAATACTGTAGTTTGAATTACTGTTGATGGCCATTTGTAGCATGCCACTCACCTCCCATGCTGCCACCAGCTGCCCCAGTCAGCACCTGTATTGCTTTGCAAGATTCTATAGTGATACAAGTGCTTTACCTTGCTTCTTGATCACCAGTTTTGGGTGGTTGTTATCTATCACCACTTATGTGCTCTTGACGTGGGATAGTCACGTAATCAATAAAGTCTGGGGCAATTTGGCCGAGTGGTGCCGCGTTATTGCCAACAATTCCATTGGCATCCCCGGCATTGTATTTCCTCACACTGAGTTTCCACAACTGGAGATAGAGGAAGATGGCATAAGCAGGGCTTTGACCCACCTATTTACTTATTTAGTTAATGCTATTACCGTATAAGACACAAATTCATAGAGATACTTTATTTATTTATTTATTTTATTTAAAATTGGTGACCAGGAAAGGCACACTGAGCCTAGGCTCATTTCCACTTGGATGAAACATTCCAAAAAATGTTATATATCAGAAACAAAATACAAACTCTCTTTAAAAAAAAAAAAAAAAAAAAAAAAAAAAAATATATATATATATAGATGTCTTACAAATCACATAACAATTACAACTTTATACATCAAGCTAAATCAAAGGTAGCCATTGTTGACTAGAGTCAACTTTATTTTTTCGTTAGTTCTTTTGCCATACTAAAACGTATCCAAGACCATTTTTTGGTATCATGAGTAACTGTGCATTTAACATGTAATGGAGGTTCCCTTGAAACGATAAAATTGGGCTTTTTCGTCACACAGTAGAAAATCCACTTTGTCCACCTCAGATCAAATGGGGGAGAGGGGTAGTCATTATTCAAGTTGGCTGCCATTTTCTCCATCTGGTAGATCTTGCACATTAGAGCTGTCCATATTTCCAAAGTGGACACCACTGACATGAGCCAGTTAGTAATAGTTTTTTTAGCAGTCACAGTTGCTATGTTCACAAGTTTTCTGGAGCTGGGGGACATATATCCCTCTGTGATATCAAGAAATAAAAATAATTCTCCTGAGAGTACTAGGCCCTCATCCCAGATTTCCTGTAGAGCTTGTTGTAAAGCTTGGGTTGAAGGGGTCTAATTGTGGGCATGCCCAGAGTTACTTTATGGGCCCCACATTGCCTCGAATATTGTGCCCCCCCCTTTTGAGGAGGATACTTCACTTGTTTAGCAGGCATAATAAAAAAGTGTACCCAAGTTTTCGAGGAATATTCCTTCCAGATATGGGAGGATGTTATATTATGTTCATTTTTAAGGCCGAGTTCCCATTGTTTTTTGAGTGCTACAGCATTGAAGTCTTTCCCCCAGGCCCTGTGGATATGGGCCGCAGAGGTATCCTGCATTTACAACAGAGATCTATAGATGCAGGATACGAGGTGTCTGGTGAAACCCACCCCATTCAGGATCTGTTCCGCCATTTGGATAAACGTTGGTATGCCCCGCTGTAAATCCTCTTGCTGGAGAAGGGGGCACAGATGCTCTGTAGCTTGCAAGTACCAAAAAAATGGGTATGTGGCATTTCAGATGTGTTTACTAGTTCTTCAGAAGGGTTCATTACATCACCCTGTATCATCTGGTGCCATTGTTTAAGGGCTAGCTGTGCCCATCTCACAGGGAGTGCCCCTGTTTTTAACCAGTGCCTTTCTAACTGGTTGGAATTTTGTTTCTTTTTGGTTTTTTTCTCTCCCTCATCCAGCTTTGTCGCCCTTGGTCCCCCACCTGTGCGTGTCATCAGGCATTCCCTGGTCTCTCAGTCCCATCCTCACCTCCCCTCACTGTCAAGTTCACAGCTGTCCATATGGGGTGTGGCCAGAGAGTGCCAGTGCCGTCATACATGGCAGACGATGCACACAGGTTTTTTTTCCAGCTAACATGCGACAATACGAAGAAGCCAGCAGAAGAAGGCCATTTGGTCTATCAAGTCTGCTTGTGTTGCAGGGTCCACAGCTTGAGCTAATGTCCCTGCCCCTTCTCCCCACTCTTCCCTACCCATGACCCTTATCCTCCCCCTATACCTGTCCCAGCCTCTGTTAAAGCTGCCCACTGTCTTCGACAAGATTACCTCTTCTGGCAGTGCATTCCAAGTGTCCACCACCCTCTCTGAAGAAGTGCTTCCTGACCTCCCTCCTAAACCTCCCACCCTCCAGCTTAAGGCTGTGCCCCATTGTGTTATGGTTGCCACTCAGCTTAAAGAGACTCTCTATCAACCTTATTTATCCCTTTCAAGTACTTGAAAGTCCCAGTCACGCCCCCCCCCCCCTTCTGCCTTCCAGGGAGTACATGTTCACCCCTCACCCTGGATCACTGTAGTTTTTTTTTTTTATTTTTTTTAGTCAGTTAAATAGTAGAGGTTCCCTTTTTGAGTTGATTAATATTTTGGTCACAAAGCTAGGCGTGCTACCTCTGTGTCCGGTAGCATGTGATTCAGTGTAAAGAATGAGAAGAGGAGGGCTAGACATCCGAACATTTGCATATACAATTTGGTTGTTTCGGAAAACCTTGGAACATTTTTGGGCAGATAAATGACTGCCCAGAACTTGCAGTAGTTACAATAGGAAGCTGAATTGCTCTATTTTCCTGTATAACCAGTGCAAGTATATGGGATCAGTTTAGTTATAAACTACACCATTTCACTGTGAAATAGAGGAATATAATGTACCTGTAAATCTGGGAGACTTGAATTGCTGCTAATATCCTAGATGACTTTGGACTGTCATTTTCTGTACACTAAAAGTGCTTTTTGAAATGTGCTGGAGCAATCAATTTGTGCACGTAAATATTTTGAACAAATAGTTTTTAGGATTCTGCATTGCTCTTTTTTGGGAGAATTATGAAGCTGTTTTGAAAGGCAAATATTATAGTGACAGTACCCACAAAGGTGGATTGTAGGGAAGAAAACCCTGGGGGATGGGCTAATAAACATATGATATGATTATCATCTTATGATAAATTTTATTGGCACAATAATCCAAAAGGCTTACGCATGACACCCACAGTGCCTTTTCAAACGGTAAACGCTCTGGGACATTTCACGATACCTGAAAGCCACAGGATGCCAAGGGACCAAGCACCATTGATGTTAATAATGCATCACTTATTCCTCAGCAAACAGCAATGAGCATGATTCTCGAAGTTCTCGTTTTTTTTGTTTTTTCATAATAATGTTAGTCAAGGGGAAAAATAATACTCCACATCTTCATCTGGCTGTTGGAATTTATAGCTTAAAAATGTGCCTTGGCCAGCCTGGTAGTGCTACCCCCTGCAACGTCAGTGACCTGGGTTTAGGAACAAACTCCAGCTACTGAGGTGCTGGCCAGGGAGCCAAGGACTGCTTTCCTTCCTTTGGGGAGGGAGTATTGGAGTCCTGCATCCTGCCACCTGTTGCACATAGAAGGGGAAGGGTAGCCACCAGACGCCTAGCACGCATGCATGCCTTCACTTGCATGTGCGTGAGTCCCTCCATGAGGCACTTTCAGGAAGTAAAAACAAATTAGAAAATCCTCTGACTGCTGGGTGATGCTGGCACACCCACAGGCCCTTGTGTCGGCCAGGCTACCCACCACACAGTGGTCCTGGTTAAGTGGTGGTGAACCCGTAGGTCCTTGAGAAAGTTGGTTACTAGTCTGTAGGTGTGCCTTCAGGATGAAAGCAGAGTAGGGGTCAGAGAAAAAGTTCTACAGAAGGAACTTACGCTGCTTGGTTTTCAGAAGAGTAAGTGCATCCCAATTCCTTATGGCTCAGTGGTGCATCATAGATCTTTTCTAGGTCTATAAGGTTGTCTGGACCAAGAAGGACATGGCACGAACTACTGAGCTTTTTGCTTAATGTGCTGAAAAAAATTAGAACAGTAGAAAGGGTAATATTATAAATTCTACCATTAATTATCTCCTTCTGTCACCTTTGTGCTGTTGTTTTTTTATAGGCTGAAGAATTGTTTCTTTGGATACCCAGGAAAATGCTGATGACAGTTGAGTCTGCCAAAAATTCTGTGTTGGGTGAGTAAAAAAAATAAATTACCAGATCCTTTTCTTTTTATAAAGGATAATGTAGGTAACAAACTTGGAGCACTCACAGAAAATTGGGTTCAGTAGCAGAAGTCACATGGATGTAGCTTTGACTTGCAACAATTACTTTTCAGTAGTTTTTTTTCAAGGTGACCAGTAATGGTTAAGAAAAAACAGCTTCTGGTCTAACATACCTTTGAACAGCGGCACAGGACTCCAGTAAGCTAGTTCCATAACTTTCTAACTTGTTTCTGTTTCTATAATTAACACCATGTTAATTAAGTGAGCAAGGGTGCTAGGATGGTGCTCAGTGGGTCTTGATGTAGTAGCAGCAAAGCTTCATGGACAGTAAAGCAGGAGTCGTGACATACATACTACCATGGCTGTGTTGTTCTTCACAAAAAAATCGAAAAAAAAATCTCAGTTTTGCTTCTGGTTTTGGATTCAAGCCATTCCTCCCCCCACACACACACACCATTTTCAAGAATACTATCCCTTTACTAACTGTAACCAAACCTTTCCCTCTCTGGGGCAAAAGCCCCATGTCAAAGGTCTCCTCTGACGCTCCCATAGCACATCAGGATTCTTGCCTGTCTCAGTCCTCTTCCACCTGATACTTTTAATGATAGTCCTTCTCCCTAACCTTAGCCCTAAAGGTAATGGCAAATATCGGTTTTATAGCATCTTTCATACACACTGTATCCCAAAGTGCTTTACAGAGAAAGAACACAGTGGAACACATGCTCACGGAGAGAGCAAGTGCTTGCCTGAATAGACAGACACAAGAAAAAACCCTAAGGCTGCACTCAAAAGACAATAACATGATCAAATAACATATAAATTCAAGCCATTCAGTGACGGAACATCAAGCCAAACCCACAATAACCCCAGCATGGCGATTCCTTAGCGTAGCGCTTCATCAGGGATCATGGCTATGGTGCAGAAGCTTGTAATTTATTTTGAATAGTTAAAGTGAAATTCTCATATTTGTAGTGTGCACCAACACACAACAGTGAAACACCAATATAAACAATAACAAAGTGAAACCCCTTAGAATGAATGAATGAATAAAATGATACATACAGACAACTTATTTAACAGCTTACTCTCAAAACATTCATTGATAATCATATATAAAGCAGAAAAGTAGAACCATAACCCCAAAAGTAAAGAAAGAAAGGGAAGCCAGGAGAGAAAAAAAGGGGGTCATTAAAGGAATGAAGAGAAACATGAAGGAGGGGGAAATGAAAAGGTTTTCACAAATACAGTCATTTCAGTATCACACTTTCATCATTTTTTGCTGAAATATAACTGTAGCTATATGGTACAGCAACCCATATTGCTAAAGACAGCAGGAATCCAAAATTGGAAAGGAAAAAGGGTGGGGTGGAGACTGGGGGAAGTTAACTGGCTAAACAAACCTCAAAAATGAATCAGGCTTTATAAAAATGGTGTAATATCCAAACAGTCATTAAGCCCTGCAGGTATTAAAGCTCTAAGTGTGTAAATCCATCTAGATTCAGCCTGCAGCAAACGTCTCACTCTATCACCACCTCTCACATTACTTTCCACATGTTCAGTTCCAGTGAATTCAAACTCAGCTGGATTATGACGATCAGAAAAAATGCAGTCCAATTAGGGTAACAGGTTCTGTTCTGGAGGTGGCCCATGTGTGTGTGTGTGTTCCTGCATCCGTTCTTTTAAGCTACGTGTGGTACACCCAACATATATCAAAGGGCAACTGCATTTCACCACATACGCCACAAACATTATGGAACAGCTAATGAACTAATGCGTGCTGTCTTATTTAAAACTGGATGCATGAAAACATTATTTTGGATGCAGTAACAATACACATTACATTTTCCATACCAATAACAACCTACTGGTTTGGGAGGCATTCAAATCCGGACGCAAATCAACAAGTGGTTTAACATACATACTGTGCCGTTAACAAATCACTTACATTTTTCCCCCTTCTGTAGGTTATTCTGAACAGTCCCCCACAACCTGACTTGAATCTTTATCCCTCTGTAAGACATGCCAGAACTTATTTACAATTGCAGATACTTTTGGAGCCAGATGATTAAATTCTGTAACGAATATTACTGGCTGATTTATTTACACTGTTGTTCTTGTGTTTTGGGCTCAAAAGATCTTTCCTATGAGATTCCTAGTCTTTTCAAGAGCATTATTAATGATTCATTTTTGAAGTTTGTTTAGCTAGTTAACCCCCTCCCTTCTTCCCCAATCTCTGCCCCCCCACCCTTTTTTTCCTTTCCAATTTTTGGATTCCCTGCTGTCTTTAGCGATATGGGTTGCTGTACCTTACAGCTAAACTTATATTTCATCAAAAAATGATGAAAGTGTGATATGAAAAATGTTAATTGAATTGGCTGTTTTTTCAAATTTCCCTCTTCTTGATGTTTCCCCTTCATTCCTTTAGCGTCCCCCCCCCTTTTTTTTTTTCGTTCTCCCATCCATCCTTTCTCGGCTTCCATTTCTTTCTTTACTTTTTAGGTTATGATTGTATTTTTCTGTATTATATATGATTAATTAGCGGAGACGCTCGCAGAGATATGCACGTGTCTGCTGTGTCCGCTGGGGACATCGGGGCTTGGAAGGACCGAATTAACTACAGCATTACGATCTCTCAATAGGTAATAGTGGTACTTTTGCTTAACTTTCAGTAAATAGAAGTTTTATTATTCTTGCTACCATGTCACAGAGTAAGACTAAAAGGGGCAAAGCTGCCAAAATTCAATGCAACATGTACACAAACGAGTCACCTTGCCCAGAGTCTATTTGTGAGAAATGCAGCTTAATTGGTATATTTATTACAAAAAGAACTTGAAATATTGAAACAAAGACTGGAAACACAAAAGGAAATTAGCCTACTTGAGAATTTTATTGATGAAGCCTTGTGAAGTACAAGTACCCTTCAAGTAACCACATCTAGAGATCCAAGGTCTAATAAAATGGTTGTTGATACTAATAAAGACATTGAGGTAATTATACCCTCAAATGATACTGTGTCTGAAAAGTTTACTACATCCTTACCATTGCATAACAGCTTTGATGTCTTGATTAATGAAAATGAAGACCAACAGTACCCTAATGTAACAGAGTCACCAGATAATGTTATGCAGTCCCAAACTACTGACCTATCTGATACCTTGTCCCGTACTATTTTTCCTTCAAATACATCCTCAATGAATAGGGACATGGTGGTAATCGGAGATTCAATTCTCAGGGGGTGTAGATTCAGTAGTTTGTCATGGGAGAAAAGCCCACACAACAGTAATCACACTCCCAGGCGCTTGTGTAAAAGACATCTCAAGACTCCTGGATGGGCTTTTAGAAAACACAGTTGAACCTTTGGTACTTTTGCATGTAGGTATCAGTGATTTACCTACTAACAATCTGTCTTTTGTACAATCTGAGTACATAGACATCATTAATAGGGTACTTGATAAAAAAGGGTAGACAATTTCCAGAGTGTTACCTACTGTAGGGAGGAATACCTACAAAAACAAATCAGTTATGGTCCTAAATACATGGTTACGCCAGCTGTGCCATGAAAAAGGAATAGGGTTTATGGACAACCATACCACTTTCTCTAATAAAGCCTGTTTCAAATACGATGGACTACACTTAAATTATTTCGGTACTAGAATTTTGGGCAAAAAGATCAACGAAGTCCGAGCATTCCATTTAAACTGGAAAATGGGGCGGGTGGGAGAACAGTACGTTATGATATTATCCACCAGTCCAGTACTCAAGGGGGGCCAAATCAACCTTGTCATGATGTTACCCACCCTAGTAAAAACTTCCTTAGCCCTTCAAACCCAGTATGGAATGGACTATTAACTAATGCCAGAAGTCTGGCTAATAAATTTGATGAATTCGAGCTCGTTGTATGACCATGATATCCATCTGGCTTTAGTCACAGAAACCTGGGGCACAGACAATGATACTTGGGATAGAAACATATCGGGTTATAATGTCTTTATCAAAAACAGGAAGTTTAGAAAAGGTGGAGGTGTGGCCGTGTACATTCATAATACTATAAAATGTGAGGAGATGCCCAAAGATGTGGAAGGCATTGAAGCATTATGGGTTAAAATATATTCCCACATGGTGCCTCAATAAAATTAGGCTTAGTATACAGACCACCCTCTACACCTTTAGAAAATAACAAGTTTTTGGAGCACATTAGCAAATTGAATCCATCTAACATAATTATTATGGGAGACTTTAACCTGCCTTATATTAATTGGATTTCACATAGTGGGAATAGTAAAATTGAATTCTCATATCTTGATACTTTTGTACAGATAGGGCTTGATCAAATAGTAACGTATGCCACCAGGAACGACAAGACATTATACTAGCCAGTATGGGTAACAGTGTAGCTGATGTCCTTACTACGATGTCCTTGGGTAACAGTTATCATATGTGTGTAAACTTTAAGGTTCTAGGTCAAACCAGACAACCTGGGATGGGGGTTACTGAAAAACTTAACTTCAGGAAAGCCAATTTTACTTCTATAAAAGAACAAATGGCAAAATGGGACTGGGAAAAAGATTTTGGTGATCGTTCAGTTGAGCAGAAATGGGACCTACTAATCTCAAAGATAAAGAGCGAGGTTAAAAAACATATACCATCTCTGAAGAAATATCCCACTAAAAGAATACCCCCAAGCCGGATGAAGCCTTCTATAAAAAAAACTTAGAAATAAAAAGAGTAGAATGTTTAAAAGCATCAGAAAAGGTAACCAGCATTTAGTACCAGCATACCGAGTATTGATTAAAAATATTAAACTTAAAATTAAATAAGCAAAAACTGAACACGAAATATCCATGGCAACAAAAGTTAAAGATAACAAAAAACCTCTTTTTTCTTTTCCCCCATATTAATAAACTAAGGGGATCTTCAAATTCAGTGGGCCCACTTACTAACAATTCAGGATTATCCTCTAATAATAAGTAAACGGCCGATATTCAGAACAGATCTTTTTCTTCTGTGTTTAATAAACCTACTCTAGCTTCTATGGAGGATAAGCTAGTATCCATACCCGGAAAAGTAATGATTAAACCAACTTGACGTTCTTGAGAGGCTAAAAACATTAGATGTCAACAAATCCCCAGGTCCAGATGATCTCCATCCCAGGGTATTGAAAGAACTCGTGGACTACATTTACATACCACTGACTAATGTGTTCCAGCATTCCCTGGACTCTGGTGTTATTCCCTTAAGTTGGAGACTAGCTACTGTTGTACCGCTCCATAAACAGGGACCTATTTTAAAACCAGAAAATTTTAGACCAATAAGTTTGACTTGCCTATTGGGCAAAATACTTGAAGGGATAATTAAGGACTATATCCAACAATATCTATCAACTTTAGGAGCTATAGACCCGTATCAGCACGGGTTTATTAAAAACAGATCCTGTTTAACAAACCTGTTATGCTTCTATGAAAAAGTAAACAGATTCATGTAAAAAACCCAGTTGATATCATATTTTTGGACTTTGCAAAAGCCGTCGACAAACTACCACATTTGGAATTGGTCAGATCACGAAGGAACTTAAATTTGTGTACAAATATTACGCATTTGTTTGCAAATTGGTTGGTGGGGAGACAGTAGAGGGTGGTGGTGAATAGAGTTTTCTCTGATTTGTGTTGGAGTCACGAGTGGTGTTCCTCAGGGGTTGGTCCTAGGTCCAGTTTTATTTAACGTTTATATCTCTTCATTAAAAATAGATTTACCAAATGTGTGGTTGTCTTAATTTGCAGATGACTGCAGATTGGGAACAGTGGTTAACACTTTAGAAAATAACATTACACTGCAGGATGCACTGAACCATATTTTCTCCTGGACGATACTCAACAAACTACAATTAAATATTAATAAATGTAAAGTAATGCACTTGGGTTCAAAAAACAGACAATGTAACTATACTATTTATAATAAGTTAACCTCCTAACTGTAACTACATGTGAAAAGGATTTAGGAGTGACCATAAGTCATGATTTCAAATGTAATACTCATTGCAGAAGCCAGGTGAAAAAAGCTAATTAGATGCTGAATTGTATCATTAAACATATATCCAGCGGAACTGAGGAGGTACTACTCCCTCTTTACGTAGCACTGGTTAGGCCCCATTTGGAATATTGTATACAAATATGGTCACCTTATAGAAAGGAGGACATCAAAAAGGTTGAAGTAGTCCAACATAGATTTACAAGACTCATTACAGGTCTAAATCAGATACCATATGAACAGAGACTGAAAATTCTTAATCTATACATATTGCAATATAGGATGAAAAGGGGTGACCTCTGTGTACTGCACAGGGCAATTGATGACAATACCTTCATGGCAGAAATTGGTTTAAGGTTAAACCAGGACAGAGTCAGTGATAGGAGACATCCAAAGCAACTCTAATTTGACAAATGGAATACGTTGTCTAGGAAACACTGGTACAGTCAAAGGGTAATTACCCTATGGAATAACCTCCCATTAGAGGTAATAGACAGCAATAATGTAAACGTTTTTAAAACTAGACTGGATAATGTGATGAGTGATGAAACTAAATATGGGTTATAGTTATCTTAATTTGGCAAGCATAAAGGACAAAAGTCTATTAAAGCTTGACTGATCTATGAAATCAATGAATTTTTTGAGTAAGCTGTTAAATATGTTGCTTGTGTTTTTTTTTTTTTTTTAGTTTTATTTCATGATATCTTGGCGAATACCTGTGAGCGGATGCTCATTTGTAGGTTCTGTGTGGGTTACAAGAAAAAAGTGAACAGGTACATAGCTTTACATACGAGGCATTACATTACAAGCAAGTACAAAATTGCATTGGTACAAAACAATACATTACAAGCTAAGTAGACAATAAATCGGTGTGGATTACAAGATTGGGATAGCATTTAGCTTAAGGTATAATATTTAGACATAGCTATGGCATTGATGAGAAGGAGCCAGCGTCGGAGAGTTAAGCCTATTTGTGGGGGGAGAAACAGAGTGGAGAACAGGCACAACTGTGGCATAGTGACGTTTATGCCTGCGTATGGGGTTAAGAACAGATTTAAGGAAGGCTGGAGACAGTGGGGCTAGCAGCCCAGACGGGGGGCATGAAGGCGGGGACAGAGAGGGGAATGGGTGCCCAGTGGGGAGGGGGTAGACAGTGGGGGGTGGGACAGTGATATGCTGTGAAGGTAGGTGCCCCTAGGATTAGGTGGAACACTAAGTGCTACTGCTTTATGGTGGTCCAAATGTAGGAGAGTTGTTCTTGTCGTTATGAATGGCCAACAGAGTCACAATTGTCATCTGTTGCAAGGTGCTACCTGAACTTTCTCTTGAAAGCACCAATGGTTGTAGTATCAGAGGTGGCTGAAGGAAGGGCATTGGTCCAGTGTGGTGCATGGTAGTAGAATGCACGTTTACCCTGTGCAGTGTGGCATCTAGGTTCGCTGAAAATTTGGCTGTGGGTGCTTCTGGTCAGCCTGGCACTTACATGGCACATGGGCAGATTCTGGACTCCTGGTGGCATCAGATTTAGTGTGATATTTTTTTTTTTTTTAGCCAGTAGACCAGTATGGTACTTAACTCTGCTCTTTAGCTGGAGCCATCCTGCCTGTGAATAGAGCTCACAGGTGTGAGTAAGCCTTGTAGCACCTGTGAGGAGTCGGCAGGCCTTATTAAGGGCCAGAGAGATGCGATGGAGGGCTGAGTCTGGTGCAGAACCATAAACTGCTAGGCCATATTCAACGAGGGTAACAACTGAGCTGGTGATGGCCATGTTAAGTGCTTCATATGTAAGGCTGTGCTTATGGCGGTGGAGTATCCAGATTCTGGAACTGATAGCCTTGGCTGTGTTGTCTATATGAAGTGCATAGGACGGGGTGGAGTCAAGGGTGATACCCAGGTACTTAAAGTGCTGTATGAGGTCCAGCACAACACCACTGTTCAGGATATATAGTGGGAAGGTCTTGTGTTTGCTATGGGTGCTGGAGTAGATCATAGTCTTAGTTTTCTTGTAGTTAAGTATTAGCCTATGCTTCTTAAACCATGTTTCGGCAGCAGTAAATCCTAGTTGGAGGTCATTTTGAAGTAGTTCGGGGTTGGGGTTGCAGGGGAAAATGACAGCATCATCAACATACATAGCATGTGACTGGTGCAAGAGCCTGGAAGTTTATTTAAGAAGATACTGAAGAGAAGGGGCCCCAGTATTGATCCTTGGGGGACCCTGAGTGAACAGGTTTGTAATCCAAGACAATGTCCCCAATCTTGACCCACTGTGAGCGATTGCTGAGATAGCTGTTAAACCATAGAACTGTATCAGAAGAGACACCGGTGCCAGGTAGCTGTTCAGGGAGGACTGTGTGGTGAACCGTATCAAAAGCTTTTGACAGGTTGATGAAGGTAGCCCCCACTAGCTGCCCTTGATCCAGTGCTTGGTGGATATAACCAGTGAATTCCAACAGGGCTGTGATAGTGTTGTGTCCCACTTGGACTCCATGTTGTTCTGGGCATAAGAGCTGGCGCATGTTTAGGTATTCCAAAAGCTGATCCGTCACTATCCATTCAAGTGGTTTGGAGAGTGGCGGGAGTATGGAGATCGGTCTTTAGTTGTTCTGTAGTGCCCGGTCTCCACGTTTGTGAACTGGTGTTACAGAAGCAGACTTCTAGAGCTGGGGGAACTGAGAATGGCGGAGGGATAAGTTGATGATGGTGGTCAGGGGCCTTAGTACTTCTGAAAGTGCCATAGCAATTAACTTAAGGTCCAGGGTGTCTCCACTGTGCCTCGAATTGCTCAGCACCTTCTCAAGGTACTTTCTAGCCTCAGTAGTGCTGACTTCTTTAAAGTAAAAAAGCTGATGGTTCCCCATAGGGGATTGATCACCCACTGGGTGCTTCTAGACTGGAGGGTCAAAGTAGTCTGCTGGGAGCACTCCACTTAGGTCCATGAAGGCAATATTTAGGACATTTGCTATTTGGAGTGGATCCACTGTTGGTACATCGTTGACCAGGGGCATGGAGGGGGCTGTTTTGAGATCCTTGCCAGTAATATCTCTGAGGTTGGCCCAGAAGGATTTGCTGCATTTCCAGGAGTTGGAGAGAACTTCCTTATAGTAAGAGCATTTTGCTAGGCAGATGGCTTTTGTGCACTTGTTTCTAGCTTTTTTATATAGTTGGATATTGGCAGCTGTACCATGTCCGCGTGCCTTTATCCAGAGGTGGTCCCAAGCACTGAATTGTAGCAGGAGTTCTGGCATTATCCAGGGGTTGCAGAGAGCTTTAGATTTCTTGTTTTCAGGGGGTCATGTTTATCTCAAGTGGCATTAAATTTTGTGATAAAGCATCCGAGTGCGATGTCTACGTCATTTGTTTCATGTAGGTCAGACCAGTTTAGGTCTTGAAGGTCTTCCTTGAGTTGTGGTAGGTGCCCATTGAGGAGTACACAGCTGGTTATGGTTCTGTGCGGGGGCTTGCTGAAGTTGTTTTGCCAGGTTCAGGCAACTGGTGAATGATCGCTCAGTGAGTCAGAAAGGACAGTGGTGTTAGTGATATGGGCTGGTCAGTTTGAGAGGATCCAGTCCAGCAGTGTACTAGTACCAGTTTTGTAGTTGACCCTAGTTGGGATTGCTATCATCTGGGAATAGTGGATAGTCGCTAGAGCTTCTCACTGTGGCAGCTGTAGGAGAGGGCCAATTGATGTTGAAATCCCCAAGAAGAATGATCTTGGAGTTAAGGTGCAAGGTGGTAACAAAGTCCATGAGGTCGCTAGCACCAGGAATTGTTGTTTTATGTGGGATGTAGACTGTGAGGATTGTAAGTGCCTTGTTGTGAGCACCCAGTAAGATTTGCAGATTGGTGCTTCTGTTGGGGAGGGGGAAGGATATGCTCCTGAAGTGTGTCCTTTACGTAGACTATTCAACCCCCTCATTTCTTCGAGGTACGGTCCTGCCTAAAAAGGGTGTATCCAGGCAGCACGTTGGCAGAGTCCAGTACCTTGGGCAATAGCCACGTTTCCATGATCGAGAGGATATCTGAGTTATGTCTGGTAATCCATACCTTTAGGTTTTCCAGTTTGGGCAGCAGACTGCAGATGTTTAAGGTGGCACGGGTGAGTCCTGTAGATTTTTGTTGTGGGCTATTCTGAGAGCGAGGAGGGCCAGGGTTGGGGTGTATGTTACCCGGCAGCATTAGTAGTAGCAGTAGTAAGCAAGTAATATGGTTCAGAAGGAGTTCGTAGCTTCTTGAGCATTGCTGTGTCCCTGATGTCAACATTTTAGAGGAGATGTAGCGGGCAAAGAATCCATGGATGTGCCAGACTAAGGAGGGATATTTAGGTATGTGGTTCTAGGGACAATACGTAGGGTGCCCTTTCATAGAGTACGAGTTTGTCCAAGAGTTAGGAGAAGGTTTCCAGGACTTATAGTTTGGTTTTTAGGGTGGTTGTGTGTGGATGCATATCCAGCAGGACCAGGATTAGGGTGAACCTTGCCTGACATAAGCAGTAAAAGTAGGATGATTCTGAGCAAGCTTCCTTTAAGTTGTTTTTGAAAAAGCGTATTGGATTTTCTGGGGCTGAGGCACCTTCTGTGTTCTGAGCGCTGTACCATGAGCTTAAGTGGAGTAATTAGGGTGGAGGCAGCAGGAGACAGTGGCAGGACCTATGACCCTTGGTTAACAGTTTAAAATTTCCTGTGATAAAGCTGGGGTCATAATGGATATTATGCTCGATAGTGGTACGGGATAAGGGAACTGGCATATCACTTTGTGAAGTGCCGTTGCTTGTATATATCATTTTATTCATTCGCTCCTTCTTTTTAAGGGGCTTCACTTTGTTATTGTTTATATTGGTGTTTCACTGTTGTGTGTTGGTGCACATTACAAATATGAGAATTTCACTTTAATTATTTAAAACAAATTACAAGCTTGTGCACCGTAGCCACGCCCCCTAATGATCGTCATGCTAATGACGCGAAGCGCTGGGGTTGTTAGTGCTGTGGGTTCGACTTGATATTCTATCACTGGGTGGCTTGAATTTGGATGTTATTTGATCATGTTTATTTTCTTTTGAGTGCTGCCTTAGCGTTTCATCTTGCTTTACAGAGAAATTAGTAGGATACTGGGTAGTGCAGAGACTGTTGAATAGAATGCAGTTTATTTTACTACAGTGCAGTTCTTACAAACTCTGTCCCAAAATGCTTTAAAATTCTGAAGGAGGGGAGAGAATGTTGCTGCCAATAGGTGTACATGATCCAAGCAGCAGATAGTTTGCAGAGCAGTTAAGTGAGTTGCACAGGGTCGCACAATAAGTGGCAGTGGGGGATTCATATCGGAGTCTTTGGTTTCACAACTATGTTCTAACCACTAGACCAAATTGTCTTGACTAGGCAGCCCCCACCCCCATCCAAGATGTATTGCTGACCTTTTTTTGTTGTTTTTTATTTGGTTTAACCAGGGTAGCACACTAAGCTGAACATAGGTAGGAACCGGGGATCGAAGGGCGCAAGCCCCTCCCACTCTTTATTTTTGTATGGTAAAAACTAGTTTAGAAAAAGTGCCCTTTGTGCCCTCATAAGTGCCCTTCCGATCTTCCACCCCCTCAGCCTTTACTATCTTCCGGCACCCTTGAAGCTGAAAGCTATTTTACAGGAGCGACCTGGGAGCACAGGGAAGTTAAGTGACTTGCTCAGGGTCACACAGTATGCAAGTGGAAGCTGTGGGATTCAAACCCAGGTCTGGTCTGCTGGATATCACCAGATTTGCAGTTCAGAGCCTTAAACCATTGCGCTGTACTGCCTCCCAGTCTCCTCCCTCCCAACATACTTTTAGGCACACTTTCACTATCCTTCCCGCCTGTACCTTTTAGGGCAAGAGCCCCTTAAGCATCTTCACACCCTACCTCCTAGATTGCCAGTAGTCAACTGGGTGAGGGCCTGATGGGCAGCAAACTCCATAATCCTTTACTTTTTTCCTGCCTAGCTCGGTCACCCTTTTTTCCTAGCAGCATTCCACTATGTTCCACACTGTACACCTTTGTTTTTGTAGACAGTAATAAGAAATCGACCATTAATGGCGAGAGATATGAGCTCCTGTTGTCCCCCCCCCACTTCATTTGTTTCTCCGCCTGCGTCCCCAGTCTCATCCCTCCAGCCCCGTCACCAACCCATCTCGTGGACTTACAGATTAACCACCACTTACACAGAGCCATATCAGTAGGTGGCCAGCCACATAGGTCATGTGCGGTCTGCAGGGGATGCTGAGCGAGATGAGACATCTGTGAGTACTGCACACATGCGTGTGCATATTGACGCACTTGTGTGCTACATCAGCGCGTGTCCTCCCACCAGTGCTGCCACTCAGCCTCTGCTGGTTGGTGGGCAAACTGCAAGACTGAGTCCCCCCTCCCTGAAGGAGGAGAGCCATCCTGGGATGCTTAATCCTCCCTCACCCGGCTGACCCCGGGGAGACCCTGGTCTGTTCCCGAACCAGGGTCACCATTGTGGCTGGTGGTAAAGCACCAGCACCTCATCTCCATGGCTAAGTGCCTTAAACACTGCTGTCTGCAGGAATGCATATATACAGTGGAAAACTCCTCAGCGCCCCGCTCAACTACTGTACTGACATAGTGGTACGGTGCAGCACAAAGATGAGTGACTTAACTAGCCCATAAAAAGTATTATTGTCCATCACCCCCACCACCACCACCACCACCAAGTCATCTGTTGGCAATCGGGGGTGGTGGGGGCAAAGATACTTCAGTAGCTTTTGCCCCCAGATTTACAAGCAGGTGGGCAGGAAGAAGGATTAAAAGAAAACATTTCCCCCCCATATAAAAAGCAGCTTGAACCATTTTAGTTGGCTTGGACTCTGTTCCTGCCAAGCCACCCAAGTTCTGGGTGGCTCATTTTAATTACAGGAGGCGAGTAGCACATGGCCATCAACCTCATAATCAACACATCCACAGTAAGACTTGAGACTAAAGTTGAAAAAGGCAGCATGAGACACAGAAAATGGTGATGCAGCATGAGCCACTGAAAATGGTGATGCTGCAATGAAAGCCTGTAAAAACCTTAAGGTTGACTAACTCAGAAACTTCAAGACCGATACTCTATAAGGATCACTGTGTAAGGTTCAATCATCAAGACCATCACAAGCCCTGAGGAAGGGGCCCCAAGGCCACAAAACATTGGCTAGGCTAACAGCTTAAGTGACGTTGTACAGTGGTATAAAAATAATAAAAAAAGGTGTTAAACAACAGGAGTACCAGAGTCTTTCTCACACCACTACAGCTCATTTTAATCAGAACCTGTTCTACACACCTGTAGTCTACAGAGCCTTAAAAAAGGGGGAAAACAAAAAAAAAACACGCCTTCCAGCAGTCTAGTAGGAGAAGACTTCTGCTGCAAGTGCTGTGAAGTTTTATTTCACTGGCAAATTCTTAGCAAAGTGGCAAACTTTGCTGCACACATACACTTCACCAACAGTTTTCAGTGCAAGGTAATTTTTTAGGACTGGTCTGCACAGTAGACCAGTTCCTGCTGGGATCAAAGTCGGTAAGTGTTTGCCCACCCATCTGCGCAGCAGTAGCTCTACTGCTTACAACGCTGACGACCTGAGTTCGAGAATGAGCTTGGGTAGTTTGGGACCCGGGGGGGGGGTAGGATCGAGTGTCCCAGGGATGCTCTTCTCCGGAGAGGATGGGCTGCCATCCTCACTGTAATACTACCACTGGGTGACCACAGGTAGAAGTGCAGTTGAGTACACCATGAGAGGGGTGGATGTAGGTCGGGGATTTGGTGCGGCAGCAGGCTTGCATACTCATGCACGTAGGACCTCCCATGCATGACTGTGTCTGTGGAGAATGGGCGAAAATGAAGGAAAAGTCCCACTACCTGACGGACGACAGGCCCCATTGGATCAGAGGAGACCAAACCTGTATTCCCCAACTGACCTGCCTGATGCAGCACAGTGTGTTAGAGAGGGAGCCTCCTGTCTTCCCCTCCAGGGGAACAGCCATCGCAGAATGGTGGTATGGCAGTTGTAGGTGTAGGGTGCTGGCGAAATTGAGGCACCTAGGGGTACCCAGAGGGAGGTCTTGGTAGTGGTATAGGAAGGGGATAAATGGAGAACAGAAAAAGTCAGGGAAGTGTTTTGCAGCTGTTCCACTGAAATGCATTGGGGGACTGGAAAGTCCTGGAATATGCCTCTTTATAGCTCTCACTGAGTGAGTTGTGCCTTGCAGTTGCTCCTCGCAGCTGTCTGTAACACTTTGCTAATTTTTTGTTAGCTGCAAGGAGGAGAGTGCATGAGATCCTGATGAGCAAGTGGCAGCTGTCTTGAAGAAGTCCCCAGGTTGGTTAGCCTCACCACCACCACTGTGATGACAAGAATGACAATGTATGAGCTTAGAGAGGAAGTACAATTAACTCTGGCAGCACAACCTAGTGAATGGAAAGCTACATTTTATTTTGTTTCTTTAAAAAAAAAAAAAAATTGCCTCTATAAAAGTAAGAGTTTTCATGGTACTAAATAATTGCAGTGCAAAAGGACAAAGAACAGCATAGCTGTGGCACCCTTTGATGCTTGTAGGAACTAGAAGGTATCTCTCTCAAACTCTGTATAATGAGCAAAAAAAACCAGCTGAGTTTCCAGTCAGTTTGAGTAGCCTGACTAGGGACTTGGAAAACAGAGGGGTGGGGGAAGGGAAGATCAGTCACTGGAGCAAGAGGGGGCCTGTATAAGGCAATTTGCAAAACAACACTTAGCCAACATGACTTTCATACGCACTCTATCCCAGTGTGTTTTACAAGGCACAGGTGTTCATACTGGTAACGCGGGGAATGTAGAGTAGAATAGAATTTCCAGTGCTCAACCTAGCCTGCCGGGGAATACAGTAAAATCTGTCCTCTCTCCCAACTGCTTGATGGGTCCAGTGAGCAGCCCAGCCAGTCAGGCAATCAAAAAAAAAAAATCTGCCCCCTCCTCCAGCTGCCTGACTGGTCCAGTGCCCAACCCAACCCATCAGGGAACTCTGGTTAAAGTCTCAGCTGAGATTTTTCTCGAACCAACCAACCAACCAGTTGTCCACTGAAGAGGTCGACACTTCCTTGTCCAGGACTCTGGTCCTGACTCAGACTGTCGGAGTGACGGATCACTCTGCTGACCCGTCACCTCTGGTCGACGACCAAGACCCAGAGGAGCCTCGGTGCTCACCAACTCCCTCCGAGCCCCGCCACCGGTCCCTGTCGAGGTCTCAATTTTCTTCTCATGGATCGAGCCGGTCCCGCCGACACTGGCGCTCCCACTCTCGGCACCACAGGAAGCAGTGCCGCCACTACTCCTCATCCTTGGGTGAGGAGAGGCTTCGGCGCAAATTGTGTCAATGCTACGAGGATTTGATGTGGCAACAGTTGGTGCTTACCAGCGTCAAGCCAACTCCGGCTTCTCCGCCGGCCATCACCTGGCTGTCGCCTGAAAGGCCGGTGCCATCTTCATCGACAGAGCCGACCAAAACGATCCTGGCTCGGCTGACCCTGGTGTCTCCACCGATAGTGGTGGAACCGCCGCCTAAACAGCGGCCAACCGGCGCTCCAACTAAGGAAACTCGGCCATTTAAGGGGTTTCCACATCAGCTGTTGGTCACCATCACCCCGACCATCTGTGGAGGGTCAGTAGGGACTCGGGCAGTCGACCACTCTTTAACGACTCTTTGGCGTCCTAGGGATGCCCCCTGCACTTCCATCCGGTCGACGTGGCGTCCGTGGGGAATCTGTTGATGGATGAAGGTCCATCTTCCTTCATAGGGCTTCTCCGTCTGATCTCTGAATTGATGGGTATGAAAATGGAGCCATCCAGACACGAGCTTGTTACCCATTGACCAAGATCCTTGACCAGGGAGACACTGTTATGGGGCTTTCATGGTGGCAGAAGCCATTCTTGGCCCTGCCCTGGAGCTTTTGGCAGCACCCCTCTTCATGCCCTGCGCCTTCTGCCCGGATGGCCCACAAATCCACGCGGTACCCATCGTCTCCCTCTCGAGATTCAGAGAGCACCCCTCGGACGACGGATTAGTGGCAGACTCTGTGTTTAGGCACTCTGGCAACACGGGGGATGTTGACAAGCTGCCTGACAAGGAGTCCAAGAAGTTGGACCATGCGGCTAAGAAGGTTTATGCTGCCTCCTCGCTTGGTCTCCGGCAGGTGAGCTTGGCCCTCCTCATGGCCCACTTCTCTCATGCCCTTCTGGGCACCATGGATGAGGTGCTTCCTCATCTACCAGCAGACCTTCAGACCATGGTCAAACAAGTCCGGGACCAGGGCCGGGCTTTAAGCAAATGACTCCAGACAGCCATGGACATTAGGGACTCCTGTTCCTGCTCCGTGGTGGCCTCAGTGGCCATGTGCCACAGGGCTTGGCTGAGGATCTTGACCTTCATGACAGACACTCCACATAAGCTGGCAGATGTCCTTTTCCTGGGCACTGACCTGTTCGGGCCCGGGGTCGAGGGCCACCTCACACGTATTGAGAAGTCCATTGCCACCTTGGACTCTCTGACATCTGCCCAGAAAGACCCTAAGGGCTCCAAGCAGCAGCAGAAGAGAGACCCCTTTCAGTCCACCTCCACTCCTGTGGTCAAACCCACCCAGCCCCAAGTTGGCTGGCAGGCTCAGGCCTGGCGACCTCGGCCCAAGTCATTGGCCTCAGTCTTCCGCAAGCCTGGAGGGAAAGGCGCCAGTGGCACCTCAGCTGGGCCCTCCTCTAATCCAGCCCAGTGACGGGATGAGGGCACCTCCCTCATGCCTGTCACACCTCCCCTGGGTCCTCCTGTGGGGGGCCGGCTCCACCACTTCTTTTCTGCCTGGTCCACTGTCACCACAGACAGATGGGTTCTCGAAGTGGTGGTTCAGGGTCTGCCTCTGAACTTCGAGCAGTATCCTCCTTGCCGAGCCCACACCCCATGGGAGGACATCTCGAAAGGAGTCGACCAGGAAGTGCTGTGCCTTGAAATGGAAGAGATTCTCCTTGTGGTGTCAGGGAAGGGGTTTGGACCCTTTGTCCTGTCCAGTGGCTAGTGAGTGTTTTTGATTATCTGTGGTCCTTCTCTTAGTCGAGCCTTCGGTCGACTACCTTTAAGGTGCACTTGGCAGCCATCTCTGCTTACCGGGCATGGGCCAGTCAGCAGTCATTGGTGCAGGAGAAGGTGGTCTTGTGCTTTTTAAAGGGCCTTGACCACAGTTTCCCTCCGATGCGTGAACCACTACCAGCATGGGACTTATTGCTGGTTTTGGCAAAGCTCATGGGCAAGCCATTCGAACCGATGCACAGGTGTGAAGACCACCTTCCTGGTGGCTATCATGTCAACCAGAAGGATCAGTGAGCTCCAGGCGCTTTCAGTGGCGTCTCCTTACCTGGTCTTCCACAGGGACAAGGTTGTCTTGCGCTCCAACCTGAAGTTCCTCCCGAAGGTTGTGTTGGATTTTCACCTTAACCAGGTGATTAATCTTCTGGTGTACTTCACCAATCACACTTCAGAGGCCAAGCATAGGCTCCATACTCTGGACCTGAGGCGAGTGCTCACTTATTTTAAAGAGCGCATGGCTGGAGTTCAGGGAGAGGTTCGCCAGCTGTTTGTCACCTACACTGAAGCTGCACCTGGCAGACCTGCAGCCAAGTGGAGGATTGGCAGGTGGGATCACATCCTGTACTGATCTCTGCTATAGGTTGGTGAGCAGGGAGCCTCCCGGAGGGCTACGGGCTCATTCCACCTGCCATGCCGCTGCATCATTGGCTGCTTTCAGGGACATCCCTATCCAGGAAATCTGCAGGGCTGCTACCTGGAGATCAGCACACACCTTCATTTTCCATTACCACATTGACCTAGAGTCACACCAGGATGCTGGTTTTGGGCCTCAGTTCTCCAGTCTTTATTTCCTAAGTAGGGGGTGTGTGCCTTGCCTTCTTCCTTCTGGAGAACTGCTAGGAGTCTGCCAGAACTGTGGATAGAATATCCACGTCCCTAGAAAAACAGGTTACTTGCCTGTAACAGTAGTTCTAGGAGTGGTACATGATGGTCTTCCACATGAACCCACCTGACCTCCCCTGGCTTTGGCACACAACACTGCTTCCAACGGGCAAGATCTGGCATCATGGGGCAGAGCCAAGGGAGTTAACACTCTGGTGGCTGGGAGGAGCCAGCTTGAAGACTTTCCGGCAAGCTCTTGGAAAGGATACTGCCAGAAGTGTGAATAAACATCATATACCACTCCTAGAACTACTGTTACTGGTGAGTAACCTATTTTTACTGAAAAGCAGCGCTTCTGTGTCAGAGCTATCCCTGTAGGCACTGTATGCAAAAAAAAAATTGTAAAACTGACATCGACTGTAGTCCTGGTAATAACTACAGTTATAATAGTGAGACATCGAGGCCTACTACAAAGAACACAACATTAAAAAAATGCAAGACAAGCTGGCCCGGTGATGCTGAGGGTTGAGGTGCTGGACGCCACACCTCGCTCCTCACCGGTGACCCGGGTTCAAGAACAAACCTGGGCTGCCGGGGGTCAGCAGGGGAAAGAGAGGATTGAGCATCCAGAGGACAGCTCTCCTCTCTCTGGGGTGGGATCCAGGCTTGCCCGGCATAGCAGCGGCCCCCGGTTGTGACTGCGACTGGACAGAGCAGTTCCTGTATGCCTTCCCACCATTTCCACTCATACAGGAAGTCCTTCTGAAACTCTGGAGGGAGTTTGCAACAGTGATCCTATTAGCTCCAGACTGGGCCAGCCAGACCTGGTATTCAGTTCTGCTGACCCTCTCCAGCAAGCCTCCAATCAGCCTGACTGAGTCACAATTGGCTAACCCTGTTTTAGGGCAGGATATCATTCCTAAACCCAAGACACTACACCTGAGGGCATGGTTCTTAAGTTAGAATACTCTGGATTAAATCTCTCAGAAGAAGTCCTGAAGGGAAACATACTCTTCTAAGTGGATGAGATTTTTTTTTTTTACTGGTGTACCTCCAGAAGAATAATCCCAGTAGAGGCAGGGCTGCCTATAGTCTTGGAATACAGTACAAGCCTGTTATAACACATGCACTTGTGAACAACTTTTGTCCTTCATAATCAGTGTCCGTTATATTTAGTGAAGGTGGAGCTTATGTGTTAGTCGTGTCTATGTGTGTGAGCAGTAAACGGGGGCTCAGAGTGAATGAAAACCTGTTGTAAAACTTCACAGATTACTCATAATCCCGCATAGCATATATTTTCCTGTATTATTTGTGCTATTTAAAGTTATTTAAATGTCGGAGATCATGAGCTCTTACTTCGAGAGGAAGCTCTTGCAGCAGGTAACACAAGTAGGACTGATGCCACCTGGCGGCGGTTCTTGGCAAATTCTACTTCTAGCAGTACCGACGTGGGAACGCCCGCACCGACGTTGGCTCCACCCCCGATGTTACCCTATATAGAGGGGGGAGTTCCCCACGTGCTCCAGTTCTTTCCTGTTGCACGGTTAGGGTTAGTTCGCCTTCAGTTTACTGCTTGCAGTACCGATCACTCTCTTCCTTCTCCACCGTTTTCTAAAGTGTTTTTTCGCATCTGTGTCCTCTTCCTCCAAGGGGCACATTAACAAGTGCTCCTGTGGGTGGCAGATACCATCTAAGGACAGCCATTCCGCGTGCCTTTTTTGCCTGGGGGCTGACCACGACACCGACGCCTATCCCCATTACCAGGTCTTTAACTCCCGGATGTGCATCGGGCGACAGAAATCTTTCTGCCTCTTTAGCGGTGTCCAAACTGGCCGCGATGGAACACGCTTTGTCCTCGGGGGGTGGACCACCCTCCCGCCCATAAGAAGCACCACAGACATCGGGAGCACCAGGAGAGGGAGAAGTCCAATTCTAGGTCCAGGTCCTCTGGCTCGAAGTCGGGGTTGGGGCATGATTCCTGCCACACGGCCCTCAAACCTTCCTCCGCTGGGTCTGTGGTGACCAAGCCTTCAAGGACCACCCTCCAGCCCTTGAAGGTGCGGGCGTAGGCAAAGCCTCCTCCCGCTCGGTCTCTGTTTCCCAGGCTGACCTTCGGGAGTCGCGCAAGGCCTCCGGATCTTCAGGCGGCATGGCCTCGTCCTTGCCACCAAAATCAAAAGACTCAGACCATCGCCCGCCCCCGGTAGCTGACCGACGTTTGGTTGAGAAGTCCTCTAAACATCACATGTCCGACCATCCCAAGGCTCATGCCACCGAGGGACGCCCGTCAGACTCCAGGGACAAGCAGAAGCCAGACTGGCGTTGGCCCATGGCTTCTCCAACATCCCGGTGAAGGCCGTCCCACTGCCAGTTGAAGTAGTTCCGACGCCGGTCACCCCGGCACCACTCGACTTCAGCTCTGGGACCCCCTCTCCGCAACAGACGCTGGTTCACGTGATGTCGGAGGCTGATGACAGGACAGCTGACACCCCTCTGACGTTGTCCCAAAGACCGACGCTGGTGCCTGCGGACACCGGCGCCAGGGTTCGGACCAGACACCCCCTCCCCCCGACGATGGCGCCGGCTCTGGTGCACCTCCTTCTCCTGCATCTGTTTCCCCAAAACTGAACCTTTCGCAGGTAAAGGAGCTCTTCTCCCACTGGTGGGACATGGTCAACTGTGACCTCCCAGTGGGTGTGCCTCCTCCCACGCCTCAGCCCACCCCAGTTCCAGATACCCCAGGGGGCCCCGCTCCTGATCCAGTCCCAGTCTCGGAGCCTTCTGATTAAGAGGCAGGGAAGGAACCTGTAGCATTTAAAAAAACATAAAGACAAGAGGCGCAGGAGGACTAGGTCCAGCAGTTCCTCCCGCTCTCCCTCGCCGGACAAGAGGCGCAAGAGGAGATGACACAAATCCCCATCCCCTTCAACCTTGGACTCATATGTCGACTGAGACACCTCTTGTATTGACTCGGACGTCGAACCGGTTTAGAGTGACATGGGCGGCACCCAAATCCCCCGGCGACCCCAGTTTCATGGAAGTGATGAGGCACAGCCAGGCAAATTGGTTGGGACACTGAGGCCCTGGACCCGGCGACTGCGGTTGGCTAAATACCTCCACCAAAAAGACCCTAAGTCGGTGGTCATCCCTCTCATGGTAGACAACTTTGAGGACATCACATTCAGTACCTGGAAGCGCCCTCACTCCTCCTCTGCTGTGCCCAAGAAGGCTCATCGGCTCTACTGGGCCCCAAAGGACCACCCTTTCTTGGCCGAACCACCCGCAGCGGACTTGGTGGTGATTTCGGCAGCTCACGACTGTTCGCAGAAGCCCAAGCACATGAGCACCCAGCTGCCTGAAAGGGAGTCTTAAGCAGCTGGATTCCATGGGACACAAGGTGTGCTCTGCTGCCACCTGTAGTATCAGGAGTCTCAACTTCCTGACACACATGGTCCAATTCCAGAACGCCCTTTGGGAACAGGGAATGGACATTGTGCAAAACATGCCCGACTGCCCTCAGCAGGCAGAGCTTGCCAAACTGCTGCAGATTGGCTCAGACGTGGGTACCCATGTTCTGAGGTTGACCTGTGATTCTGCGTACTCCTCCTCAAGGGCGGCCACTACTGTCATTTGCCTCCGGCGCCATGCTTGCCTTCGGGTTTCTGGGTTCGATCCAGATGTGCAGACGAACGGGCGACCTCAGAAGCCCCTTTTCAAACACCATGAAGTCTTGCTATATTATAACAATAGCAGTCAGCCACTGCAGCTGAACTGCCCCGGAGAGGAAGGAGTTAACTCCAGAAGATCTGGAGTTCTACAGCGCGAGGGCGCTGTGCCCAAAGCTCTATCTGGCAGTTTCAAATGAAACTGTCAGATTCTTTACTCCGCTTCACTGAACAGTCGCTCCGGAGATCAGCCCTTCCAGCTCGGTTCATTCTCGGTTCAAGAGAGTAGTTTCGGTTCATTTGAACCGCAAAAGTCATTATTTTTTACGCATTTCGGTTCTAAAGCTCTATCTGGTAACCGTAAGTACAAAAATTCAAGTCTGTGTGGAAAATTAATTATCGGTTCGGTTTGAACCGATCGCTAATTTTCTGCCTTTTAAAACTGTACTGTGGGTTTTAGAGTGCGGTACCGGTTCTTATCGGTTCTAAAAGAAATTATTACGGTTTTTCAAATACCGTGACACGGTTAGGAACCGATAAGGGTGTCTTGCCTGGCACTGCCATCAAAGGGCAAGTTTTTGGTTAGCTGGCATTATGTCTGAAACCCAAAGAAAACCTGGCCCACTGGGTTTCAACACTGTGATGTCTGTGGGGCGCCTTTGCCAAGGCTGACCCACACACCACTGTGTCTATTGTCTGGGGCTGATCACCTCCTGTCAGACTGCCAGGTGTGTAAAAATTTCCTGCAGCCACCCTGGAGAAGAGATTGGGCGGCTCAGGGAGCGAGAGGCCAAAAGTCCGCTGACCCGGATGGCCAGCCCGGTTCAGTACCCACTGGACCAGAGGAGTGCCCTCTGACCAGGGCGAGACTTCTCGGGCAAAGGAAGACTGGTTCAGAGGAACCAGTCCCAAGTAAAACAAAAAGAAATCAGGAGGTTTGGAGTCCAGAATTGTGTCTCCAACTGCTGCAGAGATAGCTAAAGCCATTCAGATTGTCCAGTCACTGTCTCAGGATCTGTAGAACCACCAACAGTTGGTAAAGGTTGGTTCGTTCAGTCCCAGTGGTTCAGGATTTTGAAGTTGAGGATTTTATGAACCACAGGAGGGGAGGAGAATTTGATCAATATATGTGTGGCTGGGAGGTCTGGACATGCCCATTGAACGGGCATTTCTCCAGACAGACCTTTAGAATCTCCCCTATTCTGTCTGGTCCCTTCTTTCTTTATTTTTACAAAAACGTTGCAGAAACCCTCCAGCTTCCTTTAGAGGAGGCTGTGGATGACAAGAGAGCCTGATTATGTGGAAATGATGGATATTCCAGAGTCTAGGAGGTTGTCTATTCCTTTGCATAAGTCATTTAGGAAGCAAACAACAAAGATTTTAAAAATCCTCATTCTGTCCCTCCTGTAGATAAAAATGGACAGAAGGTATACTTTGTCAGGCTGGATACAGACTTCCTTATTGAGCAGTGTAGTCATGTAGGTGTGGTACAAGCTGCAGCCTGTGACAAGGCTAATTCCTCTGGCCTCACATCCTCCTGACAAGGATTCTAGGAAGATTGATGCCATGGCGAAGAAACAGTATATGGCAGCTTCTTTGGGACTCAGGCAGGCAAATTATATATGGCTTATGTGGCTAGATATCGAAATCTGGGTGGGACACAGTATTGCAGTTAATAAGCAGGCCCATGGCCAGCTGGCTAGTGAGTTAGAACAGGTGGCTGCTGATGGCATTGAAGCCTCTAAAGTTCAATTTCATACTGCTGTTGATGTTAATGATGTTTCCTCCAGGGTCATGGCCACTTCTGTAGCTTTCCGTGGAGTTGGCATGGCTCAGATGCACTAATCTGTCCCAAGATGCTCAGTCAAAGGCTATGGATTTTCCTGTAGTGGGAAATTCTCTGTTTGGGAGCAAACAGAAAATTATATGAAAAAGATGGATGAATACAGAACTACCTACAAAAGTGCCCAGGCTAAGGAGAAGCATGCCATGCCACAAGGCATGCTCCCAGAGAGTGAGGCAGACCCTTTTCAGGCCTTTTTGCCAATTTCAAGCCTCCTCTGCTGTCTCGCAGAGGTTCTTCAGAGGCAAGGGTGGGCGTGGGCGCCGTGGGCCGTCTCCCTCCCTCAGCCTAAGGCTGCTGCTAAGCAGGCACCCTGATAAGGTGCCCAGGGCCGATTCTCCTGTACCAGTGGGGGCAGGTTGGCCTATTTCAGCCAAAGCTGGCTGTCCTAACCGGACAGATGGGTTCTGAGGTAATAGGCCAGGGTCAGTTCTCAGCTTCAAATATTTTCAAAGATGAGAGCCAGGCATTTCCACCTGCAAATCCTTCAGAAGCCCTTGCTTTGGAAGCAGAGGTTTCTTCTCTTCTGGTCTGCAAAGCAGTGGAAAGGGTTCCTCCTTGCCATCAGGGCAAGGCTTTATTCAAGATACTTTCTTACCCCAAAAAGACAGGAGAATGGCGGCCCATTCTGGATTTAAGATACTTGAACAAGCATCTGTTGAAACCAAAGTTCAAAATGTTAACTCTGGCAATGATATTGCCTTCCAAGACCAGGGGACTGGCTAGCTTCCCTGGACCTCAAGGATGCTATTTTCATGTTCTGATCAGGCCTTCCCACCGAGAAAGTACCTCAGGTTCGAACTGCCCTCAGGCCACTACCAGTTCAGGGCAATGCCCTCCGGCCTTACTCTCGCCAAGGGTATTCACAAAATGTCTCGCTGTAGTAGTGGCTCATTTAAGAAAACAAGGTTGCTGTGTTTCCCTACCTGGACGACTGGCTCATTGTGGGTCAGTCTCCAGGTCAGGTAATCCCACTTGCAAGTCACCCAGCAGCTTCTCACTTCTCTGGGATTCCTGCTAAACTTACCAAAGTCAGTTCTGGAACCAGTTCAGGCCCCTAACTTTCATAGGCGCAGAATTGAACACAAAGGTTAGCCAGGGCCTTTCTTCCCTCGGAAAGGTGGACAGACTCATCGCCCTGGCATCCTCCTTTACCCTCGGGTCTCTCGACCAGCAAGGCATTTCTGCAACTCCTCGGGCACATGGCTGCTTCCACAGCTGTTGTGCAGGGAGCAAGATTCAGATGAGGGACATTCAGTTCCATTTGAGGGCCTATTAGTGGTCTCAGAGGAAGGACCTGCAAATTGGTCCCAGTTACTCAAACCCTGATCCTGGCCTTACACTGGTGGCAGGATCAAAGCAATCTGAAACAAGGGTTCCCTTCATTCCCATTTCTCTCCTCCCTCACCCTCACCACGGATGCCTCCCTGTTAGGGTGGGGGCTCACCTGGGCAACCTTACCACTCAGGAGTGTGGTCTCCTCAGGAATCTCTGCTCACATCAATCTTCTGGAACTCCAGCTGTCTTTTTAGCTCTTGGGTCTTTTCAGATTCTGTCCAGAACAAAGTGGTTCAAGTCAGGACAGACAATACCACCACAATGTGGTACATCAACAAACAAGGGGCACTCGGTCTTCAGCCTTGTGCACGGAAGCAATAAGTTATGGTCTCTGGCTTATTCCCTGAACACCTCCCTGATAGCGATTCATCTCCCAGGGAAGGACAATGTGCTGGGGCGCCTCAGCAGAATTTCTCAGGGCCATCACGAATGGGCTCTGAATCCACAAGTACTGGGGTCTGTCTTTGCCAATTGGGGCACTCCTCAGATAGATCTTTTCGCGGCCCCAGACAACCACCAACTTCCTCTTTTTTGCTGCAGGCCTCCAGTACTGGGCTCAGTCCCTCTGGATGCCTTTCTGTTGGATTGGAAAGGGAAGTTCCTGTATGCCTTCCCCCCCCTTTCCTCTCCTTTTCAGGGTACTAGTGAAAATCGGATCTCAACCTTGCAGAGTCATTCTGATTGCCCCAGATTGGGCCAGACAGCCCTGGTACCCTCTGCTCCTGTCCCTGGCAGTCCACCCTGCCCTGAGCCTGCCCAGAGTTCACGACTTACTGGCCTGTGCACAGGGGAGAGTGTGGTATCCGGACCTCAAGTCCCTCCACCTTAAGGCTTGGCTCTTGAGGAGCTAGAATTTGCTGATTTACACCTTTCTCAAGGTGTTATGGATATTTTAAAGGCTTCAAGGAAGCCTTCCACTAGGAACCACTTATAATTCTAAGTGGAAGAGGTTTTCCATCTGGTGCTCTGAGAGGCAGATTACCCCAGAATCTGCTGATCTTCCCATTCTTTTGGACTATTTGGTCCATCTGAATTCCTAGGCCTTAGACCAGCTACCCTGAAGGTTCATCTGGCAGCTGTCTCTGCTTTTGTGTCAGCAGGGAAGCCTGCCTCCCTTTCTTCTCACCCTGTGTTCTCCAAGTTTTTTAAAGGGTTACTTCACACTAACCCTCCCTTTCGGGAACCAGCTCCCGCCTGGGACCTGAATATTTGCATTGCTCAGTTAATGCAACCCCCCTTTGAGCCTCTGTCTTCAGCAGAACTCAAGTATTTAACTTGGAAAACCGTTTTTCTAGTAGCTATCACCTCTGCCAGACGCATAAGTGAGTTACAGGCCCTGTCAGTGGAAGAAGATTTTATCTCTTTCCACAGAGATAAGGTAGTCCTTAGGACTAATAGAAAGTTTTTGCCTAAGGTGGTTTCTGATTTCCACCTGAATCAATCTATCTCCCTCCCAGTATTTTCACTGAGCATTCTTCCTCAGGTGAGGAGGAGACTGCACAGCTTGGATGTCAAGGGCATTAAGTTACTATCTAGAGCGCACCAGAGGTCATGAGGTTCGAATCCCTCCAACTGTTTCTTACCTGGCGAGGTTGGCAAAGGGAAACCTGCCACTAAGAGAACAGTTGCAAGGTGGATTGTCTCTTGTATCCAATTTTGTTATCAGAAACTGGGTAGAGTACCCCCCTCAGGATTGAGGCCCCTCCACCAGGGGTACAGCTGCGTCTCTGGCGGCTGCTAGAGACATTCCTATTCTGGAGATTTGTCAAGCTGCTACCTGGAAGACAGTTCACACCTTTACCAAGCATTATTCCCTGGATGTCCAGTCCAGGAGAGCTGCTCGGTTGGGCACAGCTGTGCTTCAGAGCCTATTTCCTAAGTAGGTTCTGACCCTCCTCCATGGAGGTACTGCTGTGTAATCTGCTATTGTTATAATATAGCAAGACTTCATGGTGTTTGAAGAAAAATTACTCACCTTAGTAATTGCTTTTCTTGTCATGGATGTGCTATATATAACCACCTCTCCTGCCCCTCTCAGAACTCCTACTTGGGTGGAGGTGGCAAATTGGTGCAAGCACTGTGTCATGCCATTTTAGTTTTCCCCTAACCCTGTTTTCCTTTGGGTTGGGATCTAGATTATTCATTTAGGTTATTTTTATTGCCCCTTCTTGGACTTGAGTCTTGGGGAAGGGGTTCATATGTACTTGTCAAGGGTGGTAAGCGAACCATAATACCATCAATCTTTGTTATTATGGTTCTGGGTATTCTTTGTTGTTTATATTGTTGTTATTACTACTAGTAGGTAGCCATAGGCTAGTGTGTTTTCCACACAGACTTTTTCGTCCTTTGATGTTGGCTTGGTAAAGATCTGACAGTTTCATTGAAACTGCCAGATAGAGCTTTGGGCACAGCGCCCTCGCGCTGTAGAACTCCAGATCTTCTGGAGTTAACTCCTTCCTCTCCGGGGCAGTTCAGCTGCAGTGGCTGACTGCTATTGTTATAATATAGCAAGACTCCATGAGAAGAAAAGCGATTACTAAGGTGAGTAATTTTTTCTTTCGTGGCCGTGGGGGACATCAGCCTCAGCAACCTCGCTACCAGTCCCACTCGCAGCGAGATGGCTTTAGTCATGGGGGAAGCCAGGGGCTCCTCAGCCTCCTCCTCTAGACAGGCTAAACCAGCTACTGCCGCCCCCCACTGCCTGACTATTCAAGCCACCCTCCTCCCTGGGACGCCTTGTTGGGGAGCTGGTCAGAGGCGTTTTCTCACTATGCAGATGCCTGGAGTCAAGTGACCTCTGACCAGTGGGTCCTCGAGCTCATGGGGTTCGGGCACTCCATAGAGTTCAACGCCATCCCTCTGGACAGACCTCCACCCTCATCCTGCTATCCCAGGGAACACCGGGTGCTGATCCGAAGGGAAATCCAATCTCTTCTAGACAAAAGTGCCATCGAGCTGGTACCCCCAGCCGAGCGAGAGACAGAGTTCGTCTCTCACTTCTTCCTGTCCTGAAGAAGTCAGGAGACCTCAGGCCTATTCTGGACCGGAGCGATCTAAACCAATGGGTCTCCTGTCAGAGATTCCATATGGTCTCCCTCCCCAATCTCCCGCCCTTAATTTCGGCGGGAGACTGGCTGGCATCCCTGGACATGCAGGACACCTATCTGCATATCCCTATCGCCAGGAGTCATCGAAGATTTCTGAGTTTCAGAGTCGAAGGCAAGGGCTATCAATTCAGAGTTCTCCCCTTCGGTCTCTCTTCAGCTCCCAGGGTATTCATCAAGTGCCTGGCAGTGGTTGCCGCAGCACTTCGGAGACTGGGCCACTTCGTGTTCCCTTATCTGGACGACTGGCTCCTCCTGGCTCCTTCCAGGCCCCGCCTGTTGGAAACCATCAGGGACTCCCTCTCACTGTTCCAGCACCTGGGGGTCACGGTCAACAGGGGTAAGTCTCAACTTCTCCTGTCCCAGAAGCTCCAGTTCATCAGAGCTCTTCTAGATACCACCATCGGGAAAGTGTTTCTTCCCTCTGACAGAGCAGGTCAGATTCAGGTCTGTACAGCTTCAAGGGTCCCCTCAAGAGTCCTCCTCAGGCTGCTAGGGCACATGGCAGCTGCCATAGTTTCAGTTCCTTTGGCACAGCTGTACATGTGGACCATTCAGTGGTCATTAAAGAGTCCAGTAGGATCAAACACAGGACAATTTGGATGCCTCGATCCGGATCTCAGAGCCGATCCGCCAGGAATTGCGCTGGTGAATGTTGTCACAAAACTTACTGGCGGGTATCCCTTTCCATGTAGGAGCCCCGACCCAGATTCTGACCACGGACACATCGTCCTCAGGATGGGGCGCCCACTTGGGAACACATTGCACTCTGGGATCTTGGTCCCTGATAGAGGAAGATCTGCATATCAGTGTTCTGGAACTGAGAGCGGTCCTGTATGCTCTTCAGGTCTTGGTCTCGGTCCTAGTGTCGGGCCACCTGTTGGTCCAGATGGACAACACTTTGGTGATGTTCTACATCAACAAACAAGGTGGCACACACTCGTATCCCCTCTGCCGGGAAGCCATGCGAGTGTGGGACTAGGCTCTGGAGCATCAGCTCTTCTTGACGGTGGTTCACTTTCCAGGAGAACAGAACATGTTGGCCGACGTGCTCAGCAGAACCAGGTTGCAGGCTCACGAATGGGAGCTGCTTCAGGAAGACGCAGATCAAATGTTCTGCCGGTGGGGGACACCAGAGTTAGATCTCTTTACATCTCAGTCCAATGCAAAACTGCCCAGTTTCTGCTTGTTGGGTCCAGAGCCTGGAGCTTTTTGACAAGATGCATTGTCCCTCTCTTGGAAAGGGAGGATCCTCTATGGGTTCCCTCCCTTCCCACTTCTGCAGAAGGTTCCCCTCAAGGTGCAGTCAGAACAGTCTGACCCCATTCTGATAGCTCCACTGTGGCCTCGTCAGATTTGGTTTCCTTTGCTCCAGCATTCAGCGGCAGAGCCTCCGCTGCCCCTTCCAATCTCCTCTCATCTTCTGTCTCAGGACAGTGGGTCACTGGTCTGTCTGAATCTGCGCTCTCTTCACCTGCATGCCTGGCTTCTCAGGACCTAGCTAAATCCAGGTTTGGATTATCCAATCAGGTAGCGCAAGTTTTGGTTGAGGCGCATAAGCCTGCCACCAAGGCCACTTATGCTATGAGGTGGAAACCTTTCTGTATCTGGGTCGCAGCCAAGAGGATGACCTGGTCTGTCCGGTTAATTCCATTTTAGAATACCTGCTTTCCCTTTTGGAGTCGGGTCTCAGTTATTCCTCCATCAAGGTACACCTGGCCGCCATCTCCGCTTATCACTTGCCAGTGCAGGGTAAGACGGTGGCTTAGATGGAGGTATCTAAGGCTTTCATTCACGGTATTCTTCATATCAGACCTCCCATCCGGGATCCTGTCCCTCCTTGGGATCTCTTCTTTGTTCTAGAGAAGCTTACACTACCCCCCTTCGAACTGGCACTGGAGGCTGAGCTTCATTTCCTGTCCTGGAAAACTTTGCTTTTGGTAGCCATCACTTTGGCGAGGCACATTTCAGAACTTCAGGCTCTCATGTGTAAAGAACCCTATCTTCAAACAACATGAAGTCTTGCTATATTATGACATATGCAGTGAGTCCCAACCTTCAAACTGCTCCGGAGGTGAAAGAGTTAACTTTCCATGCCAGGCATGGAACGCTGAGCTCAAGCTCGGTTGAAACTCTGTCTGTTGTTCTTCAAACTCAAACCGTCCGATTCTTTACTCCGACTCACTGAACAGTCGCTCTGGAGATTTCTCCTTCTGCTCGGTTCATTTTGTCGGTTAAAGTATTGTTTTTCTCGGTTTTCGACTGAATTTAAACCGCAACCGGTCGGTTCAAGCTCTGTCTGTGGTATTTGTGAGTACAAGATAGGTTTACATTATTTCTATTCTGTGTGGAACTTGTAAACGGTTTATTGGTTCAGTTTGAACCGATCAGGTTGTTTAAAATATCTTAATCTGTGATTTAGAGTGTGGTTACCGGTTCTTATCGGTTCTAAAAAAAACAGATTTTATTACGTTTTTTTCCACAACCCGTGACACAGTTGGGAACCGATAAGAGGGTCTTACCTGGCGGATTGCCATAGACGGGTAAGTTTGGTTAGGACTGGCACTATGTCTGAGAAACCCAAAAGAAAAACCGGGCCCACTGGGTTTCAACACTGCAGTGTGTGTGGGGAAGTCTTTGCCAAGGCTGACCCCCACCACCTGTGTTTATTGTCTGGGGTTTGACCACCTCAATGCAGACTGCCAGATTTGTAAAAATTTTCCTGCAGCTACCCTGGAAAAGAGAGTTGGTAGGCTCAGGGAAAGGGAGGCCAAAAAGTCCGCTGAACCGGATGGCCAGCCCGATTCGGTTCCAACTGAACCAGCGGAAGTGCCCTCTGACCAGGCCAGACTTCCTCGGGCAAAAGGAGAACCGACTCTGAGGAGTCAGTTCCAGCAAAAAGGACTAGGAAATCAGCTGGTGTGGAGCCAAAACTTTCCTCTCCAACCGCTGAAGAAATAGCCAAAGCGATTAAAATTGTCCAGTCGCTGTCCCTGGTTCCGACCGAACCGGCACCTTCAGGTAAGCGCCCGGTTTGGCCGGTTCCACTGGTTCAAGATTATGATTTAGAGGAATATTATGAACCAGAGGAGGGGGAAGAGGAGTATGAGGAGAGTGAATGTGGATTTGAAAGTCTCGATGTGCCCATTGACCCGGACATCTCCCCAGACAGACCTTCAGGAGTGTCTCCCTAAGGCTCTGAGTCCCTTCTCATTTTTGTTTTATAAAAAGTGGCTGAAACCCTCCAGCTCCCTATGGAGGAAGCTGTGGATGATCAAGAGGAGCCTGACTATGTGGAAATGATGGATATCCCAGAGTCTAGGAGACTGTCTATTCCCTTGCATAAATCTTTTGGGAAACAGACATTTAAAATTCTAAAAACTCCTCACACTATACCTCTTGTGGATAAGAGAATGGACAAGAGGTACACATTGTCAGGCTCTGATATGGAGTTCCTTACCCAACAATGCAGCCATGTTGGGGGTAGTGCAGGCTGCAGCCTGTGACAAGGCAAATATTCCCTTGGCTTCACACCCCCCCGGACAAGGACTCCAGGAGGATTGATGCAATGGCAAAGAAACAGTACATGGCAGCATCCTTGGGACTCAGACAGGCAGATTATATGGCTTATGTTGCTAGATATCAGAAATCCAGATGGGCTACTGTTATGGCTCTAGCAAAACAGGTCCCTGGCCAGCTTGCCAAGGAGCTGGAGCAGGTGGCTGCTGATGGTATTGAGGCATCCAAGGTTCAATTCCATGCTGCAGTGGACTCAAATGATGTGTCATCAAGAGTCATGGCTACATCTGTGGCACTTCGCAGAATGACTTGGCTCAGATGTACTAGCCTGTCGCAGGATACCCAGACTAAAGCCATGGATTTTCCTGTTGTGGGTAATTCTCTGTTTGGGGAGCAGACAGAGAATTACATGAAGAAAATGGATGAGTATAGGACCAGCTATAGGAGTGCACAGGCCAAGGAAAGGCAGGCCACTCCTCAAAGGCACCTTCCAGGGGCAGGGCAGGCCTTTTCATAGGCCTCTTACAGCCCAGGCCTCCTCTTCTGCTTATGCCCAGAGGGGGTTCTTTAGAGGGAGAGACAGACGGTACAAGCAGGCCTGCTCCCACCCTTCAGCCCAAAGCCCCTGCCAAGCAGGCACCCTGATGGGGTTGCCAGGGCCGATTCTCTAGCTACCTGTAGGGGGCAGGCTGGCTTACTTTGTCCAGGACTGGGAGTCTCTGACATCAGACAAGTGGGTCCTGGAAGTAGTAAGCCAGGGACTGGTTCTCAGCTTCAAAAAGTTTCCAAAGATGAGAACCAGATCCTTTCCACCTGCAAATCCACCAGAGGCACTTGCCCTAGAGGCAGAGGTCTCTTCCTCCTGGCTCTCAGAGCTGTGGAAGGTTCCACCCTACACCAGGGCAAAGGGTTGTACTCAGGTACTTCCTTACCCCAAAAAGACAAGAGAATGGAGGCCCATCCTGGATCTCAGATACTTAAACAAGCACCTTTTAAAACCAAAATTAAAAATTGTGACTCTGGGAATTATTCTACCCTCTCTAAGGCCAGGGGACTGGCTAGCGTCCCTGGACCTCAAGGATGCCTACTTCCATATTCTCATCAGAAGCTCCCATCGAAAGTACCTCAGGTTCGAGCTGTCCTCAGGCCAGTACCAGTTCAGAGCAATGCCCTTTGGCCTCACCTCTGCTCCAAGGGTATTCACAAAATGCCTGGCAGTAGCAGTTGCTTCCCTAAGAAGGCAAAGAATTGCCATCTTCCCTTACCTGGACGATTGGCTCATAGTAGGCCAGTCCCCAGACCAAGTCAGGTTACACCTACAGATAACTCAGCAACTGCTCACCTCTCTAGGTTTCCTTCTGAATCTTTCAAAGTCAGTTCTAGAGCCTGTACAGCTCCTCACCTTCATAGGCGCAGAGCTGAGCACAGAGAAAGCCAGAGCCTTCCTTCCTTCCTTTGGACAGGGCAAGGACCCTGGTCTCTCTGGCCTCCTGATTCACCCTGCAGGTCTCTCGACCAGCAAGGCATTTTCTACAGCTCCTGGGGCACATGGCTGCCTCTACAGCAGTAGTGCAGGGAGCAAGATTTCAGATGAGGGACATCCAGTTCCATTTGAGAGCCTTTTGGTCTCAAAGAGAGACCCTCTAACCAAATTGATCCCAGTGACTCGAACCCTGATCCAGGCCCTACAGTGGTGGCAGGATCAGAGCAATCTGAGACAAGGGGTTCCTTTTGTCACTCAGTCTCACTCCTTAATCCTTACTACAGATGCATCCCTCTTGGGGTGGGGAGCTCACATGGGCGACCTCACTACCCAGGGGTTGTGGTCCCCTCATGAATCTCTGCTCCACATCAATCTGTTGGAACTCAGAGCAGTTTTTCTAGCACTTCAAGCTTTTTCCAAATCTGGTCAGAACAAAGTGTACAGGTCAGAACAGACAACACCACCACAATGTGGTACATCAACAAGCAAGGGGGCACTCGGTCTACGGCCTTGTGCACCGAAGCAATGAAGTTGTGGTCTCTGGCTTACTCCCCGAACACCTCCCTTACGGCAGTTCACCTCCCAGGCAAGGACAATGTCCTGGCATATGCTCTCAGCAGGATTTCCCAGGGCCATCACGAATGGTCACTGGACCCCCTGGTTTTGGAGGTGATCTTTGCCAGATGGGGCACCCCGCAGATGGATCTTTTTGCAGCCCCAGACAGTCACCAACTTCCCCTTTTTTGCTGCAGGCCCCCAGTGTTGGGCTCAGTCCCTCTGGATGCCTTAGTCCTCAGTTGGGAAGGGAAGGTTCTCTATGCTTTTCTTCCCTTCCCTCTCCTGTTCAAAGTGCTAGTCAAAATCTGATCTCAGCCCTGCAAGATGATCCTGATTGCTCCAGATTGGGCCAGACAACCCTGGTATCCACTCCTACTGTCCTTAGCAGTCCATCTTCCCCTGTGTCTTCCCAGGAAGCACAACCTGTTAACCTGTTCTCAGGGGAGGGTTTGGTACCCAAACCTCAAATCTCTCAATCTCAAGGCCTGGCTCTTGAAGAGTTAAGAGTTTGCTGATCTACACCTCTCCCAAGGTGTAATGGATATCCTGAAGGCATCTAGGAAACCTTCCACCAGGGCTACTTATAATTCCAAATGGAAAAGGTTTTCCATATGGTGCTCTGGAAAGCATATTTCCCCAGAATCTGCTGATTTACCCACAGTCCTGGATTATATGGTCCACTTAAATGCCTTGGGGCTGAGACCAGCTACCCTAAAAGTGCATTTGGCAGTTGTACCTGCTTTTATTTCAGTGGGTAAGCCCTCTTCTCTTTCAGCTCATCCTGTATTCTCCAAGTTTTTCAAGGGATTGCTTCATACCAACCCTCCATTCAGGGACCCTGCCCCTGTCTGGGATCTTAATGTTTGCATTGCTCAGCTTATGCAACCCCCCTTTGAGCCTTTGTCTTCAGCAGAACTTAAGTACTTGACTTGGAAGACTGTGTTTCTGGTAGCCATCACTTCCTCCAGACGCATAAGTGAATTGCAAGCTTTGTCAGTGGAGCCTGATTTTTATCTCCTTTCATAGAGATAAGGTGGTCCTCAGGACTAATAGGAAGTTCTTGCCTAAGGTGGTTTCAGATTTCCACCTTAATCAATCCATATCTCTTCCAGTGTACTTCACTGACCATTCCTCCTCTGGCGAGAGGCGGTTGCACAGCTTAGGTGTGAAGAGAGCTCTTAGTTACTACATAGAGCGTACCAAGGGTCACAGGTTTGACTCCCTCCAACTGTTCCTCACTTATGGTGAGGTTGGTAAAGGGAAACCTGCCACTAAAAGATCCATTGCCAGGTGGATTGTCTGTTGTATCCAATTTTGCTATGAAAAACTGGGTAAGGTTCCTCCCTCAGGCCTGAGGGCTCACTCTACCAGAGGTACAGCTGCTTCCCTGGCTGCAGCCAGGGACATCCCTATTCTAGAGATATGTCAAACAGCTACCTGGAAAACAGTTCACACTTTTACCAAGCATTACTCCCTGGACATCCAGGCTAGGAGTGATGCTCGGTTTGGCACAGCTGTGCTGCAGAGTCTATTTCCTAAGTAGGTTCTTTCCCTCCTCCATGGAGGTACTGCTTTGTAGTCTGCATATGTCATAATATAGCAAGACTTCATGTTGTTTGAAGAAAAAATTACTCACCTTAGTAATGTTGTTTCTTCTAATGGAGTCTTGCTATATTATGACCTCCCCCCTGCCCCTCTCAGAACCTCTGTTTTTGGGATGTGGGTGGGCAGTGCAGTGTTGGCACTTAGTAGGTGCCCACCTAGTTATTTTCACCCCTCCTTTCTTGGGGTGACTTGGTGTTGTATTTTTCATTTTTTGGGTCTCCTGACTTGAGTCTTTGTTTTGGGACCAAAAAATGTGTTCTTATGTTTAGTAGCCAGTTGGCTAGTGTAGGTTTACAGCTTCCACACAGGACCTCAGTGAGTTTAGCTCGTAAAGATCTGACGGTTTGAGTTTGATGAACAACAGACAGAGTTTCAACCGAGCTCGAGCTCAGCGTTACATGCCTGGCATGGAAAGTTCACTCTTTCACCTCCGTTGCAGTTCGAAGGTTGGGACTCGCTGCATATGTCATAATATAGCAAGACTCCATTAGAAGAAACAACATTACTAAGGTGAGTAATTTTTTCTTATTTTCCATAAGGATAGGGTTGACCTTCACACCAACCCAAAGTTCCTACCGAAGTTGGTTTCGGCGCTCACCCTTAACCAGTCCATTCAGCTTCCGATGTATTACCTGGAGTATTCGAACAGAGGGGATGCTCTGCTTCACTCCTTGGATGTCCACAGGGCTCTTTGATGTTACTTGGCTAGGAACAAGGGGGACAGGAAATCTTATCAGCTTTTTGTGTCATTTGTGCAAAGGTCCTTAGGTTGCCTGGTCACCAAACAGACGCTGTTGTGCTGGTTGGTCCATTGCATTACCTTTTGTTATCAGGAACACAGTAGGTCTTCTCTGGGCCCGATTAAGGCTCATTCTACCAGGGCAGTCACCACTTCCTTTGCAGTGCTGAAATGGGTCTCTGCAGCTGGCATTTGTAGTGCTGCTACCCGGCACTCTGTTCACACATTTGTCAGGCACTACAGCCTTGACATCATTTCCAGATACAGAGCAGGGTATGGCCTTGCAGTTCTGCAGGGCCTGGTTTCCTGAGGGATCCTTCCTGCTCCTGTTTCTCCTGTTTTTTGCCTTATTGTTTCCCCCTCCCAAGGGTTGTCTTAAGTTTATACTGCTTGGGAATCAGTCCTACTTGTGTTACCTGCTGCAAGAGCTTCCTCTTGAAGTAAGGTAGTACAGTTATGTAAGAACTTACTGTAACAGTAGTTCTTCGAGAGAAGCTCTTGCAGCAGGTATATATTCCCGCCTGCCTTCCCCCAGGGATCAGGCCTTTTCCAGGCTGGCTGTTTCTCCGTTATGAGGATAAGTTTGGGTCACAATTCCTGTTTGTTGCTTGTTGCAGTCCGTTTGCCTGTAGGGGGGCGTGCAAGAACTGGAGCACGTAGAAACTCCTCCCCTATATAGGGTGACGTCGGGTGTGGAGCCGATGTCGGTGGGGGTGTTCCCACATCAGTACTGCTAGAAAACAAATTTGCCGAGAACCGCCACTGCAAGAGCTTCTCTCGAAGATCTACTGTTACGGTAAGTTCTTGTGTAACTGGCTTTTTTTTTTTTTGTTTTTAAGGAAGTTTATTGCAGAAGGTAAGAAGAAGATAGTAACTAGTGGCTGGATGTTTAAGTTCTAGTACAGTAAGAACACCAAAGGGCAGTTGTATTGTCAGGGTTTTATTGAAATATAAAATTATTTCCTTTTAGTCTAATTAACTAATAAAAGTTTATGCAACTTGTGGAGAGTTATTTTTTAAGAAATGTAATCTCTCTAGCTCTTCCATCTTAATTCTCCATTTGTCAAATCTCATCACCAGCTCTGCACTCACCCCCAAAAAAAAAAAACCCACTAAAATGACCACGAAAGCTTCAGTGTCTGTTATAAGCAATGTTTGTTTCTGTCATAGCCAGAGAAGAATGCATTGGATTTGATCTACTTGGTTTGGAAAATCAATTTTTGTCTTCTATAACTGATTGTCCTTTAAAACAGTGTCTGTTATAAGTGGAGTGTACCTGGTACACCTGCAGTCTCTAGGCCTAAGGCCTTCAACGCTAAAGGTGCACTTAGCAGCAGTGTCAGCCTACATATCAGCAAACAAGGAAAAGTCACTGGTGTGTCTAAGCCTGTTTTCAAAAGGTTTTTGTAAAGACCTCAGACACTTGTACTCAGTCCCTCCATGGGATCTCAATGCCTGCCTTGCTCAGGTCATGGAGGCTTCTTTCAAGCCGATAGACACTGCTGACCTGAAGTATGTCACATGGAAAGCCATAATCTTCTAGATATCTCTGTCATCAGGTCACACCTATGGAACTTTGCCATCAGGCACTAGAATCCCACGGAAGCTTTTCTGCAGCAGTCTACTGGGGCCGCCCATTCTGATGTCGGGCTCCAACATCATTCACCCTATAAAAGCATGGGCAGCCCTGCTTCCTCCTCAGTTCTTTCCGGCTGTCGACCGTTTGACCCTCTGACCAGGTTGCACATGTGGATTCCACAGTGGACTCTTGAGGGTTCAATGGGATCAGCACTCGGACAATCTAGATCAGCTGATCCTTGTCTCCTCGCCAGTACACAAAGTGCTTCACTGGTGGATGAACCCGGCCAATGTCTTAAAGGGAGTCCACTTTCTTATCCCCACTCCTCAACAAATCCTCAGCACGGATGCTTCGGGGCAGGGTTGGGGAGCCCTTCTAGGCCCCTATCAGACCCAGGATCTCTGGTCCCGCTGGGAGACTTGCCTCCACATAAATGTTTTAGAAATGAGGACAGTTCTGTATGCCTTACAGGCCTTCCAGAACCATATCTCTCCAGGTCCTGTGTTGGTGCAGTCGGACATTCTCAATGTGGTCTATTATCAGAAGGAAAGGGGGGACCCATTCCTACCTTGTGTGCCGGGAAACAATAAAGGTCTGGTACTGGGCTCTAGATCATGGTCTAGAACTGTCAGCCTTTCATGTGCCAGACACACAAATCGCATTGGCTGACCAGTCACAGTCCAAAGTGCATGAGTTGGAGCTGCTGTCCTCCATTGCAGAAGACCTGTTCGACAGGTAGGGTCGTCCAGAGTTGGACCTTTTTGCGTCACCACTCAGTGCAAAACTGCCGCTTTTCTGCTCGCTACATCCAGGGCCTAGAGTTTTTTGGTGTGAAGTATTGTCCCTCTCCTGTAAAGGTAGGTTTCTGTATACATTCCTCCCTTCCCTCTGATTCAGAAGGTTCTCATCAAGCTACAAATGGAGGGTGCCACCCTAATTCTGGTGGCCCCATTTTGGCCGCAGTCGATATGGTTTCCATTACTGCAACAATTAGCTGTGGAACCTCCAGTTCCCCTGCCCCTCTGCTGGGACCTGCTGACTCAGGCACAGGGGACTCAAGTCCATCCAGACCTCAAGTCCTGCCACCTGCTTGCATGGCTGCTGAGGACATAGCCATTGTGAGGCTTGGGATATCTCAGAAGGTGACTAACATTTTGGTGGCTGCCAGAAAGCCTTCCACCAGTGCCACTTACTCTGTGACGTGGAAGCGGTTTGCTATCTGGGCCACTTCTCACTACTTGGATCCTTTCAACTGTCTGGTAAACCAGGTTTTGGAGTACTTCCTGACCTTGTCTGATGCCGGTCCCAAATACTCCTCCCTTAAAGTGCACCTGTCTGCCATATCAGCCTTCATGTGCCCACTGATGGCCATACTGTGGCACAGCTGGATGTGGTCCATACTTTTCTGAGAGGCATTCTCCACTTGAAGCCTCCCGTCTGTAACCTGGTTCCAGCTTAGGACCTCAATTTTGTTTTGGAGAAGCTGACCCTGCCTCCTTTTGAGCCAGTCATGTCTTGCAAGCTGTGCTTTCTGTCGTGGAAAGCGTTATTTTTAGTTGCCATTACTTCTGCTCGAAGAATTTCAGAGCTACAGGCTCTTGTTTGAGCAGCCTTATTTAATTTTCCACAAAGACAGGGTCTCTTCGTGTACTAATTATAAGTTTCTTCCTAAGATGGTGTCTGAGTTTACCTGTAACCAATCCATCCATCTGCCCATTTGTTATCTGGAGCACGCCAGTCCAGGGGAAGCATTGTTCCATACTTTAGATGTGCATAGAATTTTGGGTTACTGTACACACACCGTACCAAGGACTGCAGGAAGCCCAAACAGTTATTTGTTTCTTTTGCCCCGATGGAGAGGGTGCAGTTTCAAAACAGTGCTTGTCCAGATGGTCGGCCAGCTGTATTGTTTTTTGTTACCGGAAGTACGATAAGGAATTTCCCGGGGTTGTTGAGGGCCATTCCACCAAGGGCATGGCCATTTCAGTTGCCTGTTTCAGAGGCATGTCTGCAACCAAGATTTGTGCTGCTGCCACTTGGAATACTATCCACACTTTCACCAAGAAATACAGTCTGGACATTGCATCCCGAAAAAAGGGCAGGCTTTGGCATTGCTTTGCTTCAGGGCCTTCTTTCTTAGGCCTCTGGCCTCCTGCCACCCAGACTGTCCTTGCTCACAGCACTGCTTGGGACTTGTTCCATAGGTGTGACCTGATGACAGAGATATCCCCAAAGAAGATGGAACAGTTACGTAAGAACTTACCATAACAGTAGATCTTCAAGGGAATCTCTGTCAACAGGTTATGCTGTCCCTCCCTCCATCCATCCCCCTTTCTTTCTCTCTCTCTCTCTCTCTCTCTCTCTCTCCAGCTTGGCTGACCTGTTGCTGCAGCCTTTCTGCTAGCTGTGCACCTTCTCTCTCTCTCTCTCCTAGGTTCCCTGGTGGGACTCCTGTCTCTCATGGTCTCTGGCTAGGGAAAGAACTGAGGAGGGAGCAGGGCCTCCCGCATTTTTATAGGGTGAGTGACATCGAAGCCTGATGTTGGCATGGGTGGCCCCTAGTAGACTGCTGCAGAAAAGCTTCTGTGTGATTCTAGTGCCTGATGGCTAAGTTCCATAGATGTGACCTGATGATGGAGATTCCCGCGAACATCTACTGTTACGGTTAGTTCTTGTGTAACTGTTCTTTCCCGATTGCCGTTACCTCTGCTGGGAGGGTGAGTGATCTGCACACCCTCTGCACAGAGCCAAATTACGTAATCTTCCCTGGATAAGGTAGTCCTTAGAACCAACAGGAAATTCCTGCCTAAGGGACCCCACCACTTGAACAGGGGCAGTGAAATCCTTCAAATCTGACTTGAAAGGTGATTTCACAGTCACTCTGAGAAATCACCTTTCAGGCGTTTTTGAAATATTTTGCCTACCTGGTTCATGAAGTGGGATCATAAGAAGACTATGTTGAACATTTGGGTCAAAATATTAAAAAACAAAAGTTATGAAGGCATGTTGAAAATTTTCAGCGCTGTCTCATAACTTTGGTCATTTTCAGTATTTTGACCCCAGATTTTAAACACAGCCATTTTTTTTTCTCACACTGCCTCATGAACATGACCGGTTTCATTTTTCAAATCCTGACCAAAATATGTTTTCACACTTGTGGCGCAAAAAGAAGTTTTGGCTGGTATTTTTATAAATGACACCTGTAATGTTCAGAAGGAGGTTCATGAAAAGACTGTTTAAAATTTGGGGTCAAAATGTGAAAAAACAAGTAAGTTATGAAGAAACATTGAATTGTTCCATTGTTTACTCATAACTCTTTATTTTTGAAGATTTGGGCCCCTGATATTCAGTATATCCCGTGTGTTACCCTACGTCTTGAACAAGATAGGTGTCATTTTTTAAATCCCCTTTGAAATATGTTTTTGCAGTTCCACTGCAAAATCACCTTTCGGATGAGATTTAAAAAATTCCACCTGTCTTGATCATAACGTCAGGTCATAAAAAGACTGTTGGAAATAGGAGATCAAAATGTGGGAGCCCACTGAAAATTAGAGGTCGTCTCTCAGCTGGACTCTCCTGGGTAGATACTGTATTGCATCTCATCTGGTCTGTCCTGGGTAAATGTATATTTTTTTTAAATCAAAGTTTATTAAAATAACTTTTTTTTTTACATTGTGAACACACGCACATTCAAACATTAAAGACATATTTGTCCTGGGTAAATATTTAGTAAAAATGTGTAAAAGCAGGACCCCAGTACAGCAGAGCTCCCTATGAATTGTACATGTATGCTGCTGTATCCTGGGAAAATGCATTGTAAAAGCTGGACCCCACTGAAAATGTAACTTGCCTTTCAGCTGGGTTATCCTGAGTTAATACATTATAAAAATGGGTAAAAGCAGGGCCCCATCAGAAATTAGATATTGCATCTCTGCTGTGCTATCCTGGGTAAATACAGAGTAAAAACTGAGAAACGCAGGATCCCACTGAAAACAAGATCGCACCTGAGCTGCGCTATCCTGGGTAGGTACAGTACAAAGATATGTTCAAGCAGAACTGCATTGAAAATGAGATACTGCATTTCAACTGGGTTATCCTAGGTAAGTATATTGCAAAACTGTGTAAAAACAGGACCATATAGCAAAACCCCACTGAAAAGAAGATGTTGCATCTAAAATCCATCCTAGAAAAATGCATTATAAAAGCAGGACCACACTAAAAATAAGATATCACATCTCACCTCTACTATCCTGGGTAGATGCAGTTTAATACTGTGCAAAATCGGGACCTGACTGCAATTGACATATTAATCTCATCTGGTCTATCTTGGGTAAATACAGAGTAAAAATGTGAACAAGCAAGACAGGGTATAACAGCAGTGCAAGCAGCAAACATTTGGCTTTGACAAATGCTTGTTTCTTCTTTCCCTTTCTAGTCATGACTCCTGTGCAGTGCAGAGTGCAATTTCACATATGAAACATTAGAGGCATTGTGGTCTAGTGGTTAGAGCAATGGCTTGGGAACCAGAAGATGAAAAGTTCAAACCCCGTTAGAGCCAAATAATCACTCTGTGAACTTGGCAAGTCACTTAACCTCTCAGTGCTCCAGTCCACCATATGCAGAAAATGAGTAGAAGCAGGACATAGATACATAGAATTTGACAGCAGCAGGAGACTGACGGTCCATAGAGTCTGCCCTTCCTATACTACCTCACCGACCTACTGTGCTGGTGGGTTGTTATTCCCTTTCCCCAGTACCACCCCCATGAAACCTGGGTGGGCTCCCCCCCCCCCACTTGCCCTGTTCCAACCATATTTAAATCCATTTAGGTTTCCACCTCAACACTTCTGCCAGTAGTCAGTTCACGGTTCCAAAACCCTCTCAGTGAAGTAGAACTTCCTTACACTTCTGAACTTTCCTTCCCACCAACCAACAGTCATGCCCTCTGAGTGACTGCATCCCTATTCATTACAAATAGGTCTTCAGTGTTCACCTTGTTTATACCCCTGATAAACTTCAGTTTCAGTGATGTCTTCCTGCTCCCACCTGGTCTCCACTGAGTACATACAGTATTTAGGACTTTCAGCCAGTTTTCATAGGATCTGCCCTGCTGACCCTGGATCATCTTGGTGACCCTTCACTGTACCGACTGTGGTTGTCTTTCCTCAAGTGAGGACTTCGGAACTGGATGCGGTGCTCCAGTAAGAAAGACCTCACCAGGGATCTGTACAGTGGCAGAATTACCTCACTCCTCCTACTGTCAACCCCACCACCATACATCACAGAATCCTCAATGCCTTGCTACACTGATTTGTTTGCTTGAGAGAGTCATTGAGGATAACTCCCAGATCCCTTTTCTCTGAAGTGGTCAGCCTGACCCCTCCCATCCAGTATTCCGTGCATGGATTCCTTCTCCCTAAGTGCACTATGCGCTTCTTGGTGTTGAATGTCAACTGACAGACCTTAGACTATTTCTCTAGCTTTTCTAGGTTGTTCTGGAGCTCCCACACCCCCTCCTCATGATTTACCCTGCCACATAGCTTTGTATTGTCAGAAAAAAAATTTAACTTTCCCCGGGTGCATTCTAATTTGTCACATCTTGAACATTGCCTCCAGATTTAACAGTTAACCACTACCCTCCGTTGCCTCCCCATGCCAACTTCCTACTCACATAACTAAACCCTGCTCTACTCCCAAGTCCTCCAACTTCATCATTCTCCTGTGCAGTAACAAAGTAAAGGTCTTGCTGAAGTCAGAGTAGAGCAGATCTACTGCCTTTACTCTGTCAGTTGCCTTGGTGAGCCAATCGAAAAACAGTATCAGGTTGTTCTGGTATGACTTCCCTGCCACAAACCCAGGTTATTTGCTGTCCTGCCATCCATTGTCCTCTAAGGAGACCACCAAGTTTTCTTTGACTATGGTCTCCATCAGCTCACCTAAACTGGAGGTAAGGCTGACAGGCCTGTAGTTGCCGGGATCCCCCATGGAGTGGTACTGTATCAGCGTATCTCCAGTCCACTAGCACCACTCTGGACTTCAGTGTGTCACTGAATAGATGAGTTAGGGGTACTCCCGATTCTGTGGCCAGTTTACTGAGTACCCATGAGTGCAGACTATCCAGTCCTGGTGCGCTGTCTATCTTGAGAGCTTCTAGACCCTTTTTTAGCCCTGCCAACTAGGATCTGTCCTCCCATTTGTGATACCATGCTCTGGCAGAGGACTGTTGTCCACCACTGTGAATACTGGGCAGAAGTTATTGTTTAGTACATTTGCTTTTTGCTTGTCTTCTTCCACTACCGCACCCCCCACTTCAACAAGCCTACCTACCCCCCTTGTTTTCCTTTTTCCCTTATCCCTCAGGAGTCCGCAGCTCTGTGTCTGCCTTTGCTCTTCTGACCTCCACCCTTACCCTTTATGTTTAGCCTGATAATCCTGTCAGGCTTCTTCCCTCTTATTTCTTGTACTCAGTGAAGGCCCCTCTTTTCGCCCTCACAGCCTGCCTTTGCCCTTTTAGAACCAGATCCACCTGTTGCATTTGTTTCTTTTGTCGACTTTTTTTTTTTTGTGTGTTATTTTTGTATGCTCCTTCCCAGGCATCCCCAGCCGGCCACTCTGGGCCTCCAAAGTGCACCCCGGCACCACTCATCCCCTTCTGCCAACCACCACCCTCAGCCGCCCGGGTTACCCAACGTACCCCTTCGTCGGGAGGGGCCCTCCCTTCCAGTGCGGAAACACCCATTAAATGCAGCTTCATATCCGGGCTGCTGCAGGGTTGGACCAGACACTTTCCGGGGCTTCGTGACCTTGGGGGACCAGAGGCAATCATCCGGTTGCTCGGGGAAGGGGGGCGTTTTTCCGTTTTTCTGCTGTCCCTCCGCCCTAACTGGCCGAGTGTGGTGGCGACCTGAGGTGGGGATGTACAGGGGGCGTGTCGAGGCTTCACTCCCCCAAGCCACGTTGCCCAGTCTACCTCCAGGTGCCGAGGCCCTGCCCACCCCCTGGGAGGGAACCATCCAGTGGACGCTCTGTTGTCCCTCCCTGCCAGTCTCCGCTCCTGGCAACCGAGCTCGGAGCGCAAACCTGGGTCTCCAGCGTGTTGAGCGAACACCTTCACTTGACGCCACCAAACCAGCTTGTCAATCTTTCTTGCACAAGATTCTGTCACCTCCAGGAGCATCCCCTTAATCTTACCCCACTGTTCTTCCAGCCCCTCGATCCACTCTACCATCCAGATCCTTCCCTGACTAGTTCCCTCTTGTTCCCTAAATCCGCACATCTTTGCTCCAGGACTACTGAATTTGAGAAGTCCATTCCCCCCGTCAAACTAGACAGTGTTGTTGTCACTGGACCCCAGTGGTTCCCCCTTAGCCCCCATCTCTGAATTGGTGAGTACCAAGCTGAATATGGCATCCTGTCATGTGGGATCCTTAACCAGCTGTACCAGTAAGCAGCCCTGCAGTGTATCAAGCAGTGCCTGACTCATGGTGCTCTTAGCTGCTGGGATATCGCTATCTGTATCTAGTAGATTCAAGTCCCCACCCTCACCAGATCCCGTTTTGCGGCTCCCCTTCTGATTTCTTCTGCCCAACACTCTACCTTCCTCCTTTTTTTCTGAGCTGGTGATCGGTAGAATACCCCTATTCTAACCCTCTTACCAACAGCTGTTATCAGCCACATCCAGTTTGATTCCACTTCCTCCTCCTTGGTTGCAGCATGGGTCGGCAGTATAGCGCAGTGGTTTAAGGCTCTGATCTGCAGATCTGGAGACCTGGGTTTGAATCCCACAGCCCCCACTTGCATACTGTGTGACCCTGCGCAAGTCTCATAACTTCCTTGTGCTCTCAGGTCGCACCTGGAAACAAGCTTTGGCTTAGTGTGCCTCTCCTGGTTAAACAATTTCCGCTTCCCCTTCCTTCCTTTACAGTTCCATCCTTTTTGCCTTGATACCTTCCCTGATGTATAGCGCTACCCCCCCCCCACCTCTACCCGTGTCCCTGGCTCTCCTAAGTAAGATGTACCCCTGAACAGCTAGATCATAGTCATCGTTACCACTGGCCCAAGTCTCTGTGGCAGCCACTAAGTCTATCTTAACCTCTGCCACAAATGCCTGCAGTTTATTGATCTTGTTGTTTAGACTTCTGACATGGCAAACTACCCTCCATGTAGCCATCTTCCAACCTCCACTCTTGTCTGGTCCCTTCCTCATGCTATCCACTTCCTGCCCTTCCCATCCATCACCCACTAAAATATGCATACATTTGATACCCAGTCTCCCCTCACTACCTTTGCTTGTCCCTCGCCCTTGCCACTGCTGGCTTCCCCTCACTCCATTTCGGTTTATGGGAGGGCCTCTGCTGGGTTCATTCTGCACCTGCCACCCACAAGGGTGTTCTCAGCATCTGCTCCCCCCTCCCCCTTTTGATATAAAAGACTGTCCACGTAGACATCCAGCCACTGCAGTTTGTCGCTGATCCACGCTGCAACCACAGGGCTCACTGAGAGAGCCTGAGTGTGTTCTCCACCTGCTTGCCACCCCCCCCCCCAAAGCCATCAGACCTCAGAGTCTCTGAGCCAGGACATTTGGGAAGCTTGTGTCTTGTGCCTTCCACCAGTCAGGTGCTTTCAGGGGTGGGACTAAGAACTCTGGTGCGATTTTCATTTACTGTGCCCTTTATTTCCAGCCACTGCAGTTTGACGCCAACCCACGCTGAAACCAAGGGGCTGATGGAGAGAGCCTGAGCGTGCTCTCCAGCTGCTTGCTTCTCTCAGCCACCAGACCTCGGACTCTCGGAGCCAGGACATTTGGGAAGCTTATGCTTTGTGCCCTCCACCAATTGGGTGCTTTCAGGGGCGGGTCTAAGGATTCTGGCGCAGTTTTCAGTTACGTCACCCTTTGTAAATCATCTGCATCAGTACTTAGGACTCTAATCATTGTTAGTGTACCCCAGTTGTTATTGCTGGCAGCTTTGTAACAGTCTGCACCTTCATATTACCTTTCCCAAGTATCCCCTGTAGGTGTATTTTGTTAGCTGTCTATCCTGATCTTCTTGCCATACCTGCTGAAGTGTTTTGCTCCATTGCTATTGTCCTCTGCTCACCTGCTGTTTCATTTTACATGCATGTCTGTTGCCTACCTGCTTTGTTCAGCCTGCTTGCTCTCCGCTAGGATTGCCTGTGCTCTACTATTAGCTTGTTACTTTAATTATACCAGTCCTAACTGCAAATCTGCTGTGTCAGTTTTACATTTAAAACCTATTCCCCACTCCGCAGCTGTTTATGCTAACTGGTAATATTCTGTGCTGTCTCACTGTTTCTTTTGACTTCCTACTCCCTAATCTGTTCTGTTTTGCACCTTTGACCACTCTTTCATACCTCCTTTCCTGGTCAACTACTACCTCAGTAAGAGCACCCTCTACCCCCCTTCCCCTTCCTCCTCTTTCATTCAGATCCCCAGTACCATGCTCCTCTAGCCATGTGATCTCTCTCTTCCCCTTTTCTTCCCTCCCCCCAGTCCTCTCACATTCCACTTGCCTTCTTCCCCCTCCCTCACATTTCCCTTCCCTCTCCTCTCCCCCCTTCTCATCCATCCGTCTTGTCTTCCCACCTGCCTCCTTACATCCCCACTCCCCTTTTCATTTTATCCATAGTTGTCTTCTACATACCCCTTCCTTAAATCTCAGATTCCTCCACCACTCCTTTCAGTCCCCTCCTTCTTACTCCACAGCTCTCTCTCTCTCTCTTCCTTTTGGTATAAAAGGTGGAAAGCTCTCTCCTTTCTCTTCCCCTTTTTATCCTCCTCCTGACTGGCGATGTAGAACCCAATTCTACCCCCGCTTCCGTTCCAAAAAGGCCTTAGCTTCTTCCATTTCAATGCAAGAAGCCTCCTCTCTAAGCTTGACTCCCTTAAGGTATGGCCGTTCCAAAGCTCTCCTGACATCCTGAGTATTTCTGAAACCTGGATGTCCTGTAGAGTACTAGACTCACACCTAGCCCTCCCTGACATCCACGTATTTCACCAGGACAGAGGCAAACGTGATAGAGGAGTTGCCATTTACATCTGTCAAACCCTCTTCTGTTCCATTTCCCTCAAGGAAGTCCGCCCAACCTCCCACGAGCTCCTGCTAGTCTTAACATTCCCTCCCTTTCTCCCTCCCTATCTTTGTCGGTTTCCTATACATCTGCCCTAAGATCTCTCATTCTTCTCTCCTTGCTTGTCTCCCTCACTGCCTCTGGCGAACTTATCCTCAGCGAGGACGCCAATGTCAGCTGGCTCTCCCCTGCCTCTAAGCCCATCCTCCACAGTATCAAGTCCCTGAATCTCACTCAATTAATCACTGAACCCACCAGACTCTGCCCTCACTCCTTCAATCACTCCCTCCTGGGTTGGGTGCTGTCTTCCCACCCCCATCTCTTCTCGGCTGTAGGTATTCTCACAGATGTGTTCAGCGATCACTGCTTAACCTACTGTATTAGGAAAGTCCACCCCCAAATACATCTGGTAGAGGCCTCTCGGGTAACTTAACACAGATGCCGTCTTAAGGGACCTTGCCTCCTCAGGCTGGTCCCATGTATACTCTGCTCAAGACATTGACACTGCTGTCTCACTCTTCACTGCCATCCTAACCAACACCTGGAACATACATGCTCCCCTTAGAAAAAAAACAGAGTGAAATGGTTCCACCACCCCTGGATCACAGCTGACCTTATTGAGATGTGCAATCTTGGGACCTTGCATGGGTTTGCTTCAAGGTGTCCCCACTCCGTGTCTGACCACCAATATTATAGGTCCCTTAGGAACACCTGTACTAAGGCAGTTTGGACAGCCAAGGCCCACTATTTCAAGTCCAACCTAAATTCTCCCTCCACTTTCTGGAAAGCGATCCACTCCTTATTCGATGCACTACCCCAGCCTGCCCCCCACCCCAGCAAACGGCTTACTGGTCTCCAGCCACCTTACTGTCGCTTCCCTTTTTAACAGATTCTTCACTGCTTGTGCACTACCCTGAAATGGTTCCCCCCCCCCATCCCGCCTCCAGCTCATCTGAAGGCTGTTGCTTCCCTCCTGTCTCCCCACAGGAAGTTTTCCCTGCCCTCATGTCCCGTAACACTTCAAAATACAGCCCTGATGGCCTGGACCCTAAACTCCTGCTATCATTCATCAACTCACTCGCCTCCTGAACCTATCTCTCTCTCTTTCTCTGTGCGGTGCTGTATGCCTGGAAAATTGCCAAAATACTCCCTCTTCATGGGGGGGTGATCCCTCCTCCCCAGGAAACTATAGGGTTGACCTCACCCCTTCCCTCTCTTGCTAAACTCCAAGAGTCCCTAGTTTACTCTAGAATAGTTGAATTTCTAGACTCCTCTTCTTTCCTCTGTCTCTCTTCCAGTCTGGCTTTAGAATAAAAACATTCCACCATCTCTTCCTACTATGTGTAACTGACTTCATCCTTACTGGGATGGATCAGAGACATAGCACAGCAGCCATCTTCATTGATCTTGCAAAGGCTTTTGACTGTGTATCCCACCCCCTCCTCCTGAACAAACTGGCCTCAGCTGGCCTCTCTGCTCCTGCAGTTGAGTGGTTTCACTTGTACCTTACAGACCGTCAGCAGTCTGTTCAGGCGGGTGGCATGCTCTCCCCTCCCCATGCTGGCAGGAGTCCACCAGGGCTCCACCCTAGGGCCCCCATACTGTTTTTCATCTTTTTTAATGATCTCCCCTCCACCTGTGTATCCTTGCATATGCACATGTATGCTGACGACATGGTCAGTTACTCATCTGGTCTCTCTCTGCCTGCTGTTGAATCCTCACTCCAGAGTGATTTCCACAATGGGTTATGCCAGTTCTATGCCAGCCAGCTCAAAGTTAACACCAAAAAGACTTTGTCCATTATCTTTGGTACCAGTGAAAAACTAGCAAGGCTCTCGCCTTTCCCAGCCTCCTCTACCATGGATGGCACCCAACTGGAGGTTGTCCTTGCAGTCAGATACCTTGGCATGTGGCTTGATAGTAAATTAGATTTCTCTGTCCACTTTAACGCCATACACTCTAAACCTCACCCCAAGCTCAGCATCCTATACCGTAATAAGGACTGTCTCCCCACCGAAGTCTGCAGGGACCTGCAAACCAAAATGATCCTCCCTGTTTTGACTATGTGGATGTGGTATATAGCACAGCCTCTCCCTTCTCCCTTGCCAGACAGAATATCCTCTGCAGTGCCTTCTGTCGCTTTGCCTCCAGCTCTCCCAGCACCCACTATTGTCCTCTCTGTTCTTCCCTTTCCACCTTCCCCCCCCCCACCCTTGTGTCGCCAGTCTCGCTGCTCAGCCTTCATTGGTAAATACTGGTTTGGGTCCTTCCCTTCATACCTGTTTTCTTTCCTCTCCTTTCCCCCTCCAACCCCTCCTCTTATTTCTATGCTCAAGGGACATCTGTGCCTTCTCTATTCCCCATCCCTACTCACGCTGTGGTCAAGCTACTTTCTCAGTCCAGCTCCCCTCCCTTTAGAACCTACTTCCCTCTCCTCTTTGTCTAGCCCCTTCCCTGTTATCCTTAAAATGCGTACTGAAGCTCGCTCCTCCCCATACGTGTTCCTCTCACCTCCCCCACCCCTGACTCCTCTGCTCTCTTTCCCTCCTGTGCCTCTTTCTCCTATCTTAGCAGAAGCTTCTATTTTTCTGTGGTCCTCACACTCCTTCCTCTGCCCTTTCTCATTGGAGTGCTCATCTCACCCTATCTCTGCTTCTAGATCTTAGCTGCTTTCTGTTGTATAATTGCAAGCAACCTGTGTATAGTTGCCGTTTTAAATGGTTAAATTGTTGTCAACTGAGCTTCTGCACTTGTAACTGTTGTCATTGCACTTCTAATGTTTGTAACTGCTACCTGACTTTCTCCCACCCCCCTCCCCCCAGGTTGCACCTGGAAACAAGCTCCGGCTCAGTGCCCCTTTTCGGTTACCATAAATAAAGGAATTCATAAATCTTATTTCTGTCCCAGTGCACTAGTCCCCTCCCTCATAAGATAAATGCCATCCCCCTTTAAAAGCTTTCTGTTCCAGAATCCTCCCCAGTGCCCCAGAAATCCATATCCGTCTTCCTTGTACTATTCCCTCAATCAGGTATTAAATGCTTCAGTTTCCTCCTGCCTCACTCTGTCCCTTTCCTTAGTACATATAGGCAGCACCTCTAGAAAGGCCAACGTGGCTGCCTTCACCCCCTGTTCCTATCCCAGCCTTTAGAAGTTGGTCTTGGCAACCTCTAGACCATAATTTGCCAAGTTGTCCCTCATCCAGTCCAACATCTTTCCTGTTCTGGCCTATCTCTTGGGGCCAGTGTGCCAAGAAGGCATTTAACCTCTCCCATCGCAGGCGAATCCCAGCACACTGTTCTCTTCAAATCCCTTACCACTGAATGCCTGAATATGAAAACTACTCTCCCCTTCTCTTGCTCCCTTAATTCTGTTCATTGTCTTCCTAACACCATGATCCTTTATAGGATTCCAACTCCCTGCCTGGTCCTTGATAGTGACTGGCTCATGGCCTCCCCTGCCAATTGAGTCGGGTAACTGTGCCTCATTCAGGGGTGCAAAATGGTTTGTTGTCACTACTAGCGGTCCCTGTATTTCACTGGCAGTCCACTTTTCCTCCCCTCTTTCTTTCCTTCCTACCTCATCCCACCATCCTTCATCCCCCTTGGCCAGTGAGCCTCTACGGGAAGAGAGGAGAGGGTAGAAGTTAAGGACCCCAACTCGATTGTCTGTGCAACATGAGTATTTATCCTCATGCTGCTCATAACTGCGCTTGAAGTTCCTCAAACCTGCGTGTGGAGCAGTGACCAATTTTCTCATGCGTAGCCTAGGGGATGGTTGCCCCACAGTCCCTACAGCTAGATAACCCTCCTCTCTTCCAGATCTTCCTTTGAGGGGGAGCTCTTGCAGCAGGTTACACCATAAGGACTGAAGCCAGAGGGTGCCAGGACTCCACGGAAAACTTCTAGCTAGCGGTCTATAGCGGGGACTACCCTTGACATCGGCCCACCCCTGACGTCACCCATGGTATAAAAGGGGCAGTCCCCAGGACCCATACCTCTCAACTGTACCACATTATGAGGAACGTTCCTCATTTTGCTTCACAAATTCTCCTTGTTCCACATTGTGAGGACTTGTCCCACATTCAGTGTTAACATTTTAAAGGAAAAAATCTCTAGTAAATGATGCAAAACATATATTATTCAATTAATAACAGACTTTCTGAACAAAAATGCAAACATCTTAACAGTGTGCTGAGCTTCTTAGGTAAAGATTTGATTAAGTGTTCCACATTTTGCTCATTTGTTCCACATTTTGAGAGGCAATGTTCCACATTTGGGGGACAAAAGGTTGAGAGGTATGCCAGGACCACCTCAGTTCCTTTCCCGCCGTTGACCCGCAAACATTGGCTCTACGGACACCTTCTGCTCTAGTCGACCACCATTTTCTTTTTCTTCCAAGTATTTAGCCTATTCTCTGCATGTCTGCTCCCTGTCATCATCTATCGAGCGGTGCCAGTCAGAGTGTGCCTGCGCAGGCAAATTCCGTCAAAGGACCTCCATTCATCCTGCTTCTTCTTTTTGGACCCAGACCACAACACCGAGGCCTGCCAGCTTGCCAGAAGTTCAACAGCAGGACCAGGATTCACTGTCAAAAAGCCCTCAAATCCTTCTTGCTAGAGAAGAAAATGGTAGACATGCAGAAGGAGACCAAGTGGAAAGCTTTTTCTTCTTCACCCTCTGGGGGACCTTGACTTCCTTGGACCATCATAAGTCATCTGGGAAGCATCACCATAAGGAGAAGGATTCCCAGTCCTGCACAAGTCAGGCTCCAGCTCCAGGTCCTCCTCCCGTGGGAGGACAGACTCGTCTATCCAGGCTGCCCTCGCCTCTTCTGGGCTACCTGTGGTCAAGGCTCCCGTCCTGGTATTGACATCGGGCAGAGGCTCCTTAGAGTACAGGGCTAAGTCCTTGGCCCTGCAACCCCTGAAACTATGGCCCTCCTCCCAGACTTCGGGCCAACAGCCAGGTGGCTCAGGCAGCGGGTCCTTACCCGTCATCAGCATGGCCAAAGCATTGTCCAAGTCAGCCACATCTTCCAGTACTGACTCCCTGGACCGATACCAAGGGCATGAGCTCGCCTTCCCTAGGAGGACGACTCCTCTGTCCTCCTCCTTTGAGCTCCACTGCCCACAGTGGGCTTCACCTAAGCCAGCCGTGACACCGGACTGGCATCTGCATACGTCTGTCCCCTCAATGCCAGCATCCTCACCGTCTGTTCCAGCGACCTCTGACCCAGTGTCGCCTGAACTGCGTACGTCGCCAGCTGACGACAGGTCAGAACCCAGACCAACTCCAGCAGGACCGTCGCCGATTGGCTGACGACACTGGACATTAGTACCTTGGTACCACCGACACCAGAGGATCCTCATCCTCAGACACTGGCACCGCCTCAGGGCCTGATGCCAGGACCGTGCCCCCCTCCCCCCCGACACCAGACGCTCCTCCAGAGCCCAGAATCCTACTGTTGGACATGAAGGATCTCTTTTCCTCATGGTGAACACCATCAAGAGTGACCACCTTCTACCAAGACCTTCCTGTCCTATTAAGGAGCCTTCACCAGTACCTCCAAAATGGCCTACCCCCTCAGCCCAAGGGCCCATTCCTCAGCCAAGGGAAGCCATCCCAGACATGGAGGGTCATGGCCATAAAGGCAGGAGATGCCACTCCTCATCTTGATAGTCAGGCACCAAAGTTGCTCTAGGGGTCGTTGGTCCTGACGTTCACATTCGAGATCCACATCTGGAGAGGATTAAGCCTTAGCTCTTCCTCCTCCTCTAGATCTTATTCCCTGGTGGGGGGGCCCTTCCCTTCCGGATCATAAAGACTGCCCTAGGTCTCCGCCTGATGATCCATCTTTTATGGACGTCATGTGGCACATCCAGAACAATATGGGATGGGATACAGAAGATCTGGATCCAGAGAGGCACCGCCTGGCTAAGTACCTGTGCTAGAAGGATCCAAAACCTATAATGGTGCCACTCCTGGTCGACACCTTTCAGGATGTCACCAGGACCGCCTGGAAGCATCTGTCTACTTCGGCCATACCCATGAAGTTGGATCACCTTTACAAGGTCACCAGGGAGGAACCTCTTTTGGGGCAAACCACCCTTGGCGGACTCTATGGTGGTCACAGCTGCCCACAACAGGTCGAAGCAGCCCAAACACCTGAGCAAGAAGTCAAAACATTTGGACCCGGGGGGAGGAGGGGGGCTATGGAGTCCAAGCAGACCAAACGCACTCTATATCAGCTCTGTACATTGAACTTTTAAAAAGCAATAAAAGTTCATAATTGGGAACTTTTAAGTTATCTGCTGATCATTGGAGAGAGTATAACAAGAGGAACAAAATGGGAAATCTTCGTCCTGATCGAGTCTAGGCTGACTCAGGAAAGGGAAGCAAGCAGCCTGTGGGCTCGACCAGTGCCTACAGCCGAAACAGATTCCGGCCAGGGTTCTGAGACCAAAACCCTACAATCTCTGGGGACTAAAATGCAGAAACTTATATCTTCGGTCTCAGATCGGAATAAAAAAATGGGTGCCTTTAATGCCAGAGTTGTAATATTGGAAACTACAGTAGACTGCATCAAAACAGAGATGATTGAAGTGAAAAAACAGGCTGATCAGCAACCAGTGTGACTGCCACGATGCTGAAGGAGGAGCCATATTTCAGGACACGGCCTGAAACCCTGGAGAACCAGGTGCAGGCAGTTAACTTTAGAATCCTGGGCCTTCCTGAGGAAACTGAAGGAGATCACCCAGTCATGTTCATTAAGGACTGGTTAGCGCAAAAACTTCAGTTGGGAGAGGACCCAGATGGATTTCAAATCCAGAAAGTGTACCACATCACACCATGTGGTCAGACAGAGGCCTCGAATAATCCTTGTACTCTTCTGGTGGTTACTGCAGGAATGGGGGAACATAGAAACATAGAATTTGATGGCAGATAAGGACCGCTTGGTCCACCCAGTCTGCCCATTTCCCTACCTGATGGATAAGCTGCAGATCCTAGTTAACAAGCAGCCTACTTCTTCCTACCCCCACCCCCTAGAATTGCCTTATGACTGTCCCATGCATGCTTGAATTCCACCACTGTTTTTGACTCCACAACCTCCTCTGGAAGGCTGTTCCATCACAACCCTCTCTGTGAAAAATACTTCCTTAAATTACCTCTGAGCAGCCCCTTCTATCTTCAAATTGTGCCCCTTGTTCTTGCACCTCTTTTTTTGAAAGATGCTACCCTCTTGGACTTTGTTGATTCTCTTGAGGTGCCTGAAAGTTTCTATCATGTCCCCCTCTCCCTCCTTTCCTCGAGGCTATAAATATTAAGCTCCTTAAGTCTCTCTTCATGTCTGGTGCAGACCCTGCCATTTGGTATGCCCTCCTCTGGACAGCTTCCATCCTGTCTATGTCTTTGCGGAGATTGGGTCTCAGAGCTGCCACGAGTACTCAGATGTGGTCTCACCAGCTGTCTGTACAGAGGGATAATAACTTCTTGTTTTCTGCTGGTGATGCCTCTCCTATGCATCCCAGTATCCCCAACCCTCCTTGCTGCCCTCTCACTTGCTTGCCCACCTTTAGGTCATCTGATATGACTACCCCCAGGTCCCTTTCCATTTTGTTGTTAGTATCTCACCCCATTGTACTCTTCCCTGGGTTTTGTTTCCCAGGTGCATTACCTTGCACCTCTTAGCATTGAATCTAAGCTGCCATACATTTGACCATTCCTCTAACCTTGCCAAGTCCCTTCTCATCCTTTCCACCCACCTTGTGCATCAACTCTGTTGCAGATCTTTGTGTCATCTGCAAAGAGACATACTTTTTCCTTCAGTCCCTCTGCAATGTAAACTAAAGACATTGAGAGGACCGATCTAATACTGAACCCTGTGGTACCCCACTGCTAACCCCTTTTTTCAGAGTGGACTCCATTTACTGTTACTCTCTGTGTCCTATTCTCCAGCCAATTCTTTACCCAGGCTGGCTAACTCATATATTAATCTTTTGTGTGGGACTGTGTCAAATGCCTTGCTAAAGTCTAGGTAGGCCATGTCCACAGCCCCTCCCTGATCTACTACTTTGGTCACCCAGTCAAAAAATCTATCAGATTCGTCTGGCATGACCTTCCCGCTGTGAATCCATGCTGCTTGGGTCCTGTGCCCCTCTGGCCTCTGAGATCCAACAGTTCTTTCCTTCAGAAGTGATTCCATCATTTTCCCTACCACTGAGGTTAAACTAACAGGTCTGTAGTTTCCTGCTTCTGCCTTGCTCCCACTTTTGTGAAGGGGAATCACATCTGCCCTCCTCCAGTCCTCCGGTACCATCCCATCCTCCCATGATTTGTTAAAGAGGGTAGTCAGTGGTGTCACTAGTTCTATCCTTAGTTCTTTTAGAATTCTGGAATGAATCCCATCAGGCCCCATTGCTTTGTCCACCTTCAGTTTTAAGAGCTCTTTCAGAACTCTTTCTTCTGTAAATGGGCTGGTATCAACTTCTGTATCAGCGTGTTTCTACTGTTTGTTTAGGTACCTCCCCTCTTCCTTTGTAAATACTGAGCAAAATATTTGTTTAGTATCTCTGCCTTTCACAGTCACCCTCTGCCCACCTCCTCCCTCCCTCCCTTTATTAAGCCTCACTGTCCTCCCTTGGTCTTCCTTTGCTCCCTGATGTACCTATAAAGGTTTTATCCCCTCTTAACTGAGTTGGCTATCTTTTCCTCGGTTTGGGCCTTTGCTGTTCTGACTGCCTTCCAGCTTCCTTTTGTTTTAACTGATACAGTTCTCTGTCCTGTTCCTTCTGTGATTCCTTGTACTTCCTGAATGCTTTCTTTTCTCTTGAACCTTCACTGCCACTTCCTTTGAGAACCATAGTGGTTTCCTACCTCGTTTTGTTTTGTTTATTTGCTTTACACAAGGCTTACCTCTGTGATGGCAGTTTTATTATCCCCATTGTTCTTCACCCCTCCTTCCTGCCCATTTGCTGAGTGCATTCTTTAGGCACTCACCCATTTTAGCAAAGTCACCTCCTAAAATCCAGTACCTTTGTCTTTGTATGGCTTGACTCTATTGCTGTGTTTATTATGAACCATATTGTTCGATGGTCGCTAGTTCCCAGATGGCTACCCACTTCTACATCTGTGATCCTCTCTTCATCTCCGTTAGAGAGAACCAGGTCTAAGATTGCTCCCTCTCGAGTGGGCTCCAATACTAGTTGTCGAAGGCATCTAGTTGTCTGACGAGATCGTATCCTGGTGCCGTCAAGGAAGCACACAGTCCAATCAACCACGATGGTCACCCAATACGTATATTTCCCGATATCAGTTCTGCGACAAGGCAGCAGAGGAAGAAGTTTGATGGGATTTGGCATATCCTGAGAGAAGCTAATATACCCCATTCTACCGTCTTCCCTGCTCGTCTGAGCATCATATACCAGGGCAGGGTCTGGGCCTTCTCTGACCCTGTAGCTGCAGGTAGATGGGCTAATAAAGTGCAGGAGGAACTCCGATGGCTAAATACAGTGGACGAGGATGAAGATGATGGAAGATTTGGCTTGCCTACTTGAGAGTCCTCACTGTTTTTGGACTTTGTGCATAAACCTGTCCCTGTGGGTGCAAAAGGTACTTTTTCAGCATGAATGTTGGATTTATGTGAACTTAATACTCGGAGGTGCTGTCTGTTCCCCTGGCTAGAGTTCCCGTTTTGGAGGCCATAAGTTTGGTTTGTCTTCTTGTTTTCTCTCCTACAGGTTGACCAGAGACTATATTGTATACTTTTATTGTTTTTTTTTTTTTTTTTTACTGTCTGGGGATCTTTGGAGTAATTCATATTAGCTGGATATTTTACTGAGTTTAAAGAGTGTGTTAATGACGTAAATGTACTGCAGTTATTCAGGAGACTAGCATGGCAAAATGTTCCCCCTGGTGGGGTAGTTCTATGAGGAATATTATGTTGGATATTTGATCTAAGTGTACAGCCATGCAGCTCATGGGTTTCTTTTCAGTTAATCAATATAACTTTAGCTTCATTACTTACATAGCTGTTGGGATTTTCCCCCGATGCTGCATCACTAATATTGTAGAAGCAATCATTTTTCCTGTGATTAAGGGCCTTTTGCCCTTGCGGTAATGTGTCATTCAGGACTGTAAACCATATGGAATATACTTGATTGTAAATCAGTTGCAAAACTAATAAAAACAAAGTTTAAAAAAAAAAAAAAAAAATTTGGACCAACTTGGCAGGAAGGTGTATGCCTCCGCCACTTGTACCATACGCTCTCTCAATTTCCTTATGCACATGGTCCAATATCAGAATGCCTTCTGGGAGCATGGCGTGGAGCTTGCCCAGGCCCTGCCTGATGACCCCCAGAAAGCAGAGCTCCTTAATTGCCTCAATTCTGGATCGAACGTCGGCACTCACGTGCTATGGTTTTCTTATGATTCAGCGAACACTGCAGCTGAAGCAGCTGTCACTGGAGTGTGCATAAGAAGATACTCCTGGCTCCGGGTCTACAGTTTCACCCAGGATGTGCAGGCCAATATCATAGATGCCCCTTTCAAGGGCCCAGTACTTTTTGGAGAGGAGTCTGAAAGAATTATCACTCATCTCCAAGATTTGGGTAAGGTCATCCAGTCTGTGCATACTATGTATCAGTCCAATCGAAAGCCTTTTAATTGTTGATCCTTTCTATGCTCCTCCAGACAGTAACCCAGAGGCCAGCAGTAGCAGCGAGGAGCCTTTCAGCATAAGGCCATCTCTCAGAATCCCGGAGGTTCTGCTCCCAGAGTCACTGGGTCCTCCCAGGCTGCTCTGCCTATCCCCGTACAACAATGCCTGACCCATTACCCCCCCCAATAGCCGAATCCCTGGGAAATGCACTGTGGGGTCGCTTCTTTCTCTATCTAGAGGGATGGAGCAGGATCACATCTGATCAATGGGTCCTGCAACTGGTAATGCACGGGGATACAATAGAGTTCCTGGAGGTACCACTGGACAATCCTCCACTTCCCTCCCACTATTCCTCATCCCACGCAACCCTCATTCAAGAGGAAATTCGGGCTCTGCTGGACAAGCGCGCTATGGAGCCGGTTCCAACCTCCCAGATAGGAAAGGGATCTTATTCCCACTTTTTCTTGGTTCCCAAGAAAACCGGGGATCTGCACCCCACATTTGATCTCTGCAACTCGAACAAATTCGTAGAATACAAGTGGTTCAGGATGGTGACCCTTCCAGGCCTGATTATTCTTCTCCATCAAGGAGACTGGGTGTCCTCACTGGAGATGCAGGATGCATACCTTCGCACCCTGTTTGCCATTCCCCCCTGAAGGTTCCTGAGATTCCTCTTCCAGAGGCTCCACTACCAATTCCGAGCTCTGCCATTCGGCCTGTCCTCGGTACCTCGAGTCGTTACCAAGTGCCTCACGGTAGTGGCAGTGGCATTAAGGAGAAAGAGTCACTATGTCTTCCTGTACCTGGACAATTGGCTCCTCACAGCCTCCTCCAGGGAAAGGATTCTTCAGACCATGGAATATGCTTTTTCTCTATTCCAAGATTTAGGGATCACATTGAACCTTCCAAAGTACTCTCTCTGGTCAACCCAGAGACTTCAGTTCATAGGGGCTCTTCAGGACACTGTCCAAGGCAGAGCCTTCCTTCCTGCAGACAGAGCAGATCACCTTCATGCTTACACACGAGAAGTCCCCTCCGCCCGTTTGGTCCTGACCAGAGCAATCTTCAGTCTCCTGGGCCACATGGCAGCGGCTGTCTTCATGTGTGAGTGATTCAGTGGGACTTGAGGATCCAGTGGGACCAGTGCACGGACGACTTAGACCAGCTTGTCTTCAGTGGTGGCTAATTCCATCCAACCTCTCTGCGGGCATGCACTTTCGGAGGTCGCCTCCCATTCAGTCCCTGACCACGGATGCCTCAAGTATGGGTTGGGGAGCACACCTCACAGACCACCGGTCTCGGAGAACCTGATCTGCACTGGAGAAATCTCTTCATATCAGTGTGTTAGAGATGAGGGCAATCCTCTGTGCCATGCAAGCTCTGTAGACTGAATTAGCCCCAGGCCATCTGCTCATTCAGATGAACAATATGTCTGTGGTGTTTTATGTAAACAAGCGGGGGGGGGGGCCCAATCATATCCCCTCTGCAGCGAAGCCATGAGAGTATGGTACTGGGCCTCTGAACATCAGCTGAAAGTCTGCAGTACATGTTCCAGGTGTTCAAAACTCCCTGGCCAACGACCTCAGCCGCTCTCGGTCCAAAGCTCATGAATAGGAACTCCTACAATCAGTTGCAGAAGACATCTTTGACAGATGGGGTCGCCCCGAGTTAGACCTCTTTGTGCCCCCACTCAACTCAAAACTGACCATTTTCTGCTCGCTAGATCCAGGGCCTTGTGTTTTCTGGCGAAAGACGCATTGTCCCTCTGCTGGACAGGGAGATTCCTCAACGCCTTTTCTCCCTTCTGCTAATTCAGAGAGTCCTCAGAGGGAGTGAACACGATCCTGATTGCTCCCTTCTGGCCTAGGCAAATCTAGTTCCCTCTATGTCAGCAGCTGGCAGTGGAGCCTCCACTTCCCCTGCCTCTGAGCTTATGCTTGCTGTCCTAGGAGAGCGGGACACTAGTCCATTTAGATCTGAGATCGCTGCACCTGCATGCATAGCTCTTGCAGATTTAGCTGTATCTAGGTTTGGAGTCTCCGCTAGAGTGGCAGATGTCCTAGTTGCCACCTGGAAGCCATCAACTAGGGCCACCTACGCAATGAAGTGGAAGCGGGTTTGCATCTGAGCCTCCACTCGCCACCTTGACCCCTTTATCTGTCTGGTAAACTTGGTCCTTGAGTACCTCCTTTGGCTCTTAGACTCTGGCCTTAGCTACTTGTCCATTAAGGTACATCTTTCTGCTATCTGCTTATGCACCGGTACAGGGCAAGGCCCTTGCTCAACTTGATCTGCCCTGCACCTTCTTGCAAAACATCTTGCATCTGAAGCCCTCCATTAGGGACCCTGCCCCTCCATGGGACCTTTGTTTGTTTTGGAGAAACTCACTTTGCCTCCCTTCGAGCCAGCCACTGATTGCGAGCTGCGCTTTCTGTCTTGGAAAGCGTTATTTTTAGTTGCAGTTACTTCCACTCAGCTGATTTCCAAGCTTCAGGATCTGATGTGTAAAGATCCTTATTTAGTTTTCCACAAGGACTGGGTGTCCTTGCAGACCAGTCCTACATTTCTACCTAAGGTGGTGTCCGAATTTACTCTTAACCAGGACATCCGTCTTCCAGTTTACTACCCAGAGCATTCCAAACGAGGGGAGGCTCTCCTTCCTACTTTGGATGTTCACCGGGCCCTTCGCTATTATCTGTCTCGTACCCAGGATTCCAGAAAATCTGACCAATTCATTTTGTTTGCCCCGAGGACTTTAAGGGTGTCAGTTTCTAAGCAAACTTTATCAAATTGGTTGGTAAATTGCATTGTTTACTGCTACCAGAAGTACGACAATCCTTTACTGGGCTCGGTAAAAGGCCATTCTACCAAGGGAGTTGCTGCTTCCTTTGTATGTCTGAAAAATGTGTCAGCGGCAGACATCTGTGCAGCTGCTACCTGGAGTTCAGTCCACACCTTCATTAAGCACTGTAGTTTGGACATTGCTTCTAGGTGCAGGACGGGCTTTGGCCTTGTTGTCCTGCAGGGCCTTCTTTCATGAGGAATTTAGTTTCACAATCTCTTTTCCTCTGCCCCTTCACCAGGTGTGGTCCTTGTTCTGCTTGGGAATCTGTCCTTATGGAGTAACCTGCTGCAAGAGCTCCCCCTCTAAGTGAGATAGTGCAGTTACGTGAGAACTTACCATAACAGTAGATCTTCGAGATGAGCTTCTGCAGCAGGGGCTGCTTTCTCTCCCTCCTTCCCCCTGGTGTCTACTTCGGCATTTTCAGCTTTTACATTGGCTCCTCAGTTCTCCGATATATGTTTTTTTGTTTTTTTTTTAATGTTCCGGGGTCTCCAGTGGGAGATTTACTGAGGTGGTGCTAGGGACCGCCTCTTTTGTACCATGGGTTATGTCGAGGGCGGTCCCCGCTATAGACTGCTAGCTAGAAGTTTTTCGTGGGGTCCTGGCGCTTGCTGGCTTCAGTCCTTATGGTGTAACCTGCTGCAAGAGCTCCTCTTGAAGATCTACTATTACGGAAAGTTCTTGCATAACTGTACTTTCTCTATCCTTACTACTAGCTACACCCCCTCCTTCCTCAGTGCAGGCCTACTCCAGATAGGTTGTAGTACCCAATGGTAGTGTACCCCTACTTAACTTTACTTACTTACTTACTGTTAATCCCTTCTTTTCTGTCTGCCCCCTGCTTTGGCCTACCCCAGATAGAGTGCAATGCCTAATGGTGATTTAATCCCCCCCCCCGGTTTACCCCTGTGTAGACCTTGCACAGGTAGGTTGTAGTGCCAAGTGATGATTTACCATTCCTCTTCTCTTTACCCCTATGTGGGCCTACCCCAGATAGGGTGTAGAGCCTAATGGTGAAAAACTCCACTGGAAAGGAGATATTGCATCTTGTTGGGCTAGCCTGAGTAAATAAATTGTGTAAGGAAAAAAAAAAGGCACTGGGAGTCTCTTCCTGTTGCTGTGGAGCTTGATTACTGAGCTAATACGTATGAAGCACTGAGATGTTCTTCCTGTTGCTACTGCTGCAGGTGTGTAGTGATTTCATTGTATAATGTGACTTACTTTTGCTTACCTGCCTTAAGAGCGAAATCGTGATATGTGCCATGATAATAGCATGCCTCTGAGGCGCTGATGGCCAGTCAGATTGCAGGATTTCCAAATACCGTTAAATAGTTAGATTCTAAGTGTGTCTTTTTTTTTGTTTGTTTGTTGGTTTCTATAGGAGCCTTGTACTCTCAGGACAGAATCCTACAAGCTATGGGGAACATTGCTTTGGCTTTCCATCTCCTTTGTGAACGTGCAGACCCAGACTCCTTCTGGCAGCCTTATATTAAGACCCTTCCCAGCGAGTATGACACCCCACTTTACTTTGAAGAAGAAGAAGTCCAGTACCTTCAGTCAACTCAAGCCATTCATGACGTCTACAGCCAGTATAAAAACACAGCTCGACAATATGCATACTTTTACAAAGTTGTCCAGGTAGGTCACGTTGAACTTAAGAATATATCTCATTATGGCTGAACAAAAGGGGGAAAAAAACTCCTTTTAACAAACTGTATTGGATTAATCCTTTATTATGGAGCAATACTCAGGCTGATTGCAGTACATGTAAACTGAAAATATTTGAATTTCGTACATACTCCTAAGTATGTCAAGCCCCCCATGAACTCCTTTCATATAGTAACAAAAAAAAAAAAAAGTTAAAATACTATGAGCTTATGTTTCAAAACGTGCACGTTTGGTTGTTTCTGTAAATTATACGTACGGTGTATTTATACAGCTTACATTTTTGGCATACCTACAATTTTAGTGGCATCACCAGATCTTGCTTTATAACTGTAAACTCTGGTAATGTACCTGGAAAATAGGGATAGCCATTTCTCCACAAAGTTGCTTTTAAAATGTGGAGGAGTGACCGCATTTTGCATGCAGATGTTTTGAATAGCTTGCCTTTTGTGTAATGGTTGATCCTTTTTCCTTTTTCCTCTTCAGGAGGCAGTATAGCGCAGTGATTAGGGGCACTGAGCTGCAAACCTGGAGACCTGGGTTTGAATCCCACAGCCCCCACTTGCACACTGTGTGACCCTGAGCAAGTCACTTACCTTCCTTGTTCTCCCAGGTTGCACCTGGAAACAAGCACTGGCTTAGTGTGCCTTTCCTGGTTAAACAATTTTCCCTTTCCCTTTTCTTTGTTGGTTTTTGTCTTTTCTCTTTCCTGCCTTTCTTTCCTCTATGAATATTTATCAGTTTTAATATGTTACTATTTCTCCCATCTCCTTGTTTCTTTAACTGTTTCTCTCTCACTTTTTTTATATTTGGCTTGTTTTTCTCATTGCACATTTAACTCTACTTGTTTTTTTTGTGTTATATTTTTTTTAATTTTGCAAGCTAAAACGTACAAAATGGAACATACACAGGAGGATAACCTATACATATCATGTACCACATACTTAGACTAACAGAGGATCTATGTAAGTCACCTCCCCATAAGTTACAACATAGGGGGAAATACCCACAAAAAAAAACAAAACACATCCAGCAATTGTAATTCGAATGCATGCAGCCAAGGAAGGGCAAAAGGGAACTGCCCATCAAAGATATCTACCACAAGTGTCAATGACCAATATAGTAAAATTGTCTGAGTGATTCCCTCCAAGTTACAAATCGATAAACCAACTACAGCCTCCCAACAACAGTGGCCATACATCTACACCCAGCTATAAAATCAGACGCACCATATAGTATGGAACGGCAGAATTAAGATTATAGTGCTCCCGAAAAAGAACAAAGCTAAACACATTAAACATAAATCAGTCCCCCCAGCTGTTTAAAGTTAGAGTCCAGCAAAGTCCAAGAAAAAGAAATAAGAAACCGATCCCAACCCGGAACCAGTCCATTCTCATCTGTAAAGAAAGGGAGTAGCCAGACCCTGCAGGAGCAAGCGACCGTATGCAGCTCCCACACAGCTCACAGAACCAGCAGGAACCTTACCGCAGTGTGGCCCATCCAGGGCCATTCACTCATCTGGAGGTGAATATTTATTGAAACCGTTCAAGTCCCACACTTACTCCTCAGTTCCATCCATCGCCGCAGTCTTCACCCTTCTTCGGAGGAATTCCCAGTTCCTGTGTCCGCTGCTAGCTCCTGCTCGATACAGCGCACCATCTTTGCAGCATCCTTTGGGTTCTTAAACCTGTACTGGTGGCCCAGCCATGTCATTTGTAGCTTAGCCTGGAGTAGTAGCTGGTGCTGTACTTTTAGTGATCGTAGATGGCTCCTGACTCCATCAAATTCCCTGCATCTTTGCCTGGTGCAGTAGGAGAAATCAGGGAAGAGCGTAATGGTGTCCTTCTCATACTTCAAAGATCTTCACCTCCAGGCAATGGCAAGGGCTTTATCCTGGTCTCCCACAGCAGTACATACTGCCAATAATGTCCTAGGGGCCATAGAGGCCGCTGCTGCTCAGCGTGGGCATTCTGTATGCCTTTTCGGGCAGGGAAATCATCCTCCAAAAGTCCCAAAACAGCTTGTAGAAGAGTCTTTGTGAAATTCACAGTCCTCCCCTTCTGCAGCCTCAGGTAACCTCACAATCCTCAAGTTTCTTTCCCTGATTTGAATCTCCACTGTTTCAAGGCACAACTGCTTTTCTTTTGTTAAAAAAGGATTCCGCTATATGAATGTCACCTCCACTTTTATTTTTTGCCTTCAGCTGATTGGCTTCTGGCCATCACCTAGTCCTTACTTCGGTTCCCCCACCCGACTCCCAGCACCATCTGTTGCTCCCTCCACTGTCCTGTTCAGCAGGGATCCTCACACTGTAGGGGCCAGGGACTGAATGGGACCATCATTTGTGATGGCCGGTGCCCATATGGTGTTTCCTAGTTTTTTTTCCCTCCCACCACCCCATGATGGCAGACGCAGTCACTGTTGACCTCAATAGCAGCAGCATGTGCTGGGCTTACACCACTCCGTGCATGGGAGCTAGCTTCCCAGCTTACTGCGGGGACTGCTGCTGCTGCGTCAGAATCCGATCGTCTTCCTCCCCAGCTGGCTTGCGCTCCCCTCAGGAACATTCCACAGCCTGACTGCCTGATTCCCAGAAGACCTGGACTCACTGCTGAACCCAGATTGCCAGCATAGACGTGCATCGCCCTTCCACAGAGCCATCAGGTGGACCTCTACTTTTAATATTGGTGCCAGAATCGGGGAGAGGAGGAGACAATGCACTGGGAGACAGAAACGTGCTGTATAAGACCTGTTATGGAGGCTGAAGTCACCTTCAGTTACAGTTATTGGTACCTATGCACATAGGGCATGTATACACGGAGGCCGTATCCCCATTGTGGAGCTCCGCACCTGCGGACAGGTGCACACCGGTGACATTCTCTACTGTGGTCACCTGTCTGCGGCTCCACCCCCTGGCGTGCAGGTATGCGCGGGGCAGACAGGGGTGGAGTTGTGGTCTCAGGCGGGCAGCCAATTGAATAGCCTGCCTGGGACCCAGAGTGGATCCCTGTGCAAGACTGCATGGTACCATTATTGTGCATTGGGCACAGGGCACGGAGCAGCAGATGCACCCACGGACCAAATGGGTGGTTGTCAGCGGTGGTACAGCCCCCCCCCCACATGCCTGCCCCAGAGGCATCCCCCACTGACAGGAGCATCCGCTCCCCACGCCAGCACGGGGCAGCACCCACCCCATTGCCTGCCTGCTGCTCATGAACAAAGTGGAGCCCTGTTCCCAGCAGTGATCCCCCACACACAGTGGGGCACTGGCCCTGGAACAGTGGTACTGCTGACCGCACACATCCATGACCCCCCTCCTGACCACATCACCCCAGGGCCTGGCAGGAGGTGCCATGGCTGAGGGTCAGCCGGCAGCAATGCCCAAAGGACACCTGCCCCGCCGCCTGCACCGGGGACTGGGCATACAATTGCAAGGGTGTGTCTGAGCTGCAGGGATGGGGGGGCTCCATGTGTTGGGATGCGGGTACTCCGGTACAGTTGTTGTGCCCGGGGGGGACCCTGTGGGTGCTGGTGGCCGCTGATGGTGGTTACGTAGGGTCCCTCGGTGTATCCACCTGCACCCCCATGTGTCACACTGTGCTTCTAATGCATGGCACATAGTTCGGACATAACCCCCCTCCCACCCCTGACATGTTGCTGTCCTTGTGGCCAGGGGATTGGGTGCCTAGGGGCTGTGCAACCCGTTTGGTGAATGCAGCGCAGGGGGCGCAAAGGGTGCGGAGTGGCTACGCGCCACAGTTTCGCATTGCATAGCCACTCCACCCATTGGTGCATAGGGCCCATTGTGAGTAAACTCGCTGATAAGTTGGTATAAGCAGAGTACACATTCTTAGTTGCCTATTTTTACTACCAAAAACTGGACTTACAAGTGAGGTATAAAATTTAGCAGCAGCAAATGCATTTAGCAAATGAAGCAAAATCTTTGCATTACATCATCAGTTGCCAGTACCCCTGACACAATCCTCAGTTCAGAGCCTTTCCAGGTGGTAGAACAAAATGTAATTTACTTCACAGTGCTTACCGGCAATAGACAGACAGTGATGTTATTTGCATTGCATGCAACATCTTTTGTTTTCTCCTGACATGAAAAAGCAAAGTTAAAAATAGTGAAGTCCTTAAGGCATTGAAGCTATGTTTTATTGTCATGCTCCATTATTTCTAGCACAGCACATAGCACTTTTGATTTATGAGATGTTGAGCACTAGCATTACTCTGAATGCTGAAACTTTAACAAAAAAAACTTCTAAAGAACTGTGGGATTGTTATTTAAAATGCCACATTAAATTATTATGAAGGGAAGGGGTCTTCCAAACCTCCTGGTAATCATTACTCATGTAGGTAAGCCAGCCGCTGAGGTTTCTGTGACCCCCCCCCCCCGAGAACCACTTAGCACCCCACTCTATGGCAGTATGAGAGAACATCACATTTCTATGTATTTCTTGGTAAGGCTGCTTAACCATACACAAATCTAATTCCCTGCCCTCTGAGCTGGACTTAAGGCAGGGCTAGATGATTTTAACTAATAGTGTAAAAGCATGTTGTAAGCCTTGTATTATGCCATGGATTCCAAACAAAAGGCAAAATCTTGTACTGTGATTGGCTGTCTGGAACCTTTCTGCTATGGTAAATCCTTTGATAACCCACGCAAAAGGTGCCAGCCAGCTGCATGTTTAAAAAAATAAATAAATAAATCTGACCCCAAAATCACAAAACGCCAACCGCCAGGTTGTTTCACCGCTAAAGTGGGAGTACAAAAAAACACCTCCATACATTGGGAAAATAATATAAACAAAACAGTGTGCAAACCTGAGTCAGTTATCATAAACAGGCTTTTTTAACTCTCTTCCCCATAACTACTTCCACCCCGCTTACCTCTTAATCATTTTTTGTGCCTGCTCGGCTTAGCTCCATTCGCGGTATAGTCCTGCTCTCTCTCCTGTACAGTCCCTCTGTCGCTGTTTAAATTCCTGCTCTTGCTGTGTCAGTGGCAGCAGAAAAAAAAAGGAAAACCGTAAACAAATTCCCCTGACTGCAAGAAATTCCCCCCCCAGTCCATTTCCACTATGCAGACTGTAACCCGGAAGCTGTATGATGCCAACCCATTACAGGTCACAACATGCCACAAAGTCACTGTAGCTCAGATTAAAAAAAAGAAACATTCCTCCACCACGAATCGCAGCCCTCTCTTGAAATGAGAGATAAAAGAAAAGGGCTGCATTACATTGCAGACAGGATGGCTTCACAAAGGGGAAGTCTTGCCAGACAAACCTAATTCAGTTCTTTGATTGGGTGACTCGGGTGATTGACCGGGGGAGAGGGCGGTGGTGGACGTGGCGTAGCTGGACCTTCAGGAAGGCATTTGAAACCATCCCCCATAGGAGGTTGGTGAGCAAGATGGAAAGCCTGGGGTTAGGTGGGAAAATAACAAGCTGGGTGGAGGCCTGGCTGTCAGGAAGAACTCAGAGGGTGGTGCTGAACGGGGTGGACTCTGGGACAGCGAGGGTGAAGAGTGAAGTGCCACAGGGGTCAGTTTTGGGTACGCATCTCTTCAATATCTACATCAGTGATATTGCTGAGGGTTTGAGAGGGAGGGTGTGCCTATTTGCTGATGATACAAAAATATACAATGGGGGGACACCCCGGGGCATGGAGGACATGAGGGGGGACTTTAAGACGCTTGAAAAATGGTCTGGGACGTGGCAGCTGAAATTTAATGCCAAGAAGTGCTCGGTGATGCACTTGGGGAGTAGGAACAGAAGAGCAGGGTACACCCTAGGTGGGGAGGAAATTAAAGTAACGGAACAGGAGAGGGATCTGGGGATTATAGTCTCCTCGAACCTTAAGGTAGGAATCTAGTGTAGCAGGGCGGTGGGAAAGGCTGATGGAATGTTGGCATGCATAGGCAGGGCATTACTAGCAGAAAGAGGGAGGTAATAGTGCCCCTTTACAAAGCCATGGTGAGGCCACACCTGAAGTATGGGGTTCAGTTCCGGAGGCCACCTCTCCGCAAAGATATAGATGCGTTGGAGTGGGTTCAGAGAAGGGCAAAAAGGTGGTGCTGGGTATGCAAGGAAAGTCATACGAGCAGAAGTGTAAGGAGCTGGATCTGTACACGCTGGAGATGAGGAGGGAAAGGGGAGACATGATTGAAACTTTTAAATATGTAAAGGGGCTCAATAAAGTGGGAGAAGAGGGTTTACTTAAGAGGAAGGAGGGGGTCAGAACTAGAGGGCACAGCCTCAAACTGCAAGGAAAAAGATACACGGGCAGTGTGAGAGGGCATTTCTTCACAGAGAGGGTGGTGGAGCCTTGGAACACACTACCAGAGTGGTGAGGGCTAAATCGGTGGAAGAATTGAAGAGGGCATGGGACAAGCATATGGGGCTGAGTATCGGGGGGAGGGGGGCTGGCAGGGAGGGGGAGGTGTAGGGGGAAAAAAGGGGCAGACTAGATGGGCTGGTATGGTCCTTTCCTGCTGTCAAGCTTCTATGATATGATTCTATGATTACCATACATTTATTTATTTATTTGCTTTTGATAACCGGGTGAGAGTGCACTAGGCATAGGGATGCCTATTTTCGGGCATGACCTGGGAGGATACAAGTCAAATACAATGAGCAACAACAATGTGATACAGCACATAGAAGATGTCATACAATGGGAGGGTGGTCAGAAATACAATCAGCTTAGCAAATCAATGGACAAAGTCAAAATATAAACAATACGGTGAGGAGATCTTCAAAATATGAACAAGTGCAAAACAAGTACAGAATTGGCCTAGTCAGGTGTTATGTGCAGTATACAGTAAGTGCCGTTTCGAGGCAGATAAACATAGAAAGAGGAGAGGAGAGCAGAGGGAGGAGGAGGTGGAAGGGCACAGAGAAGGGAGAGGAAGATGAAACGTGGAGGAAAGGTAAAAAGTAGAGTAAGGTAAAACAAGAGTGAGAGATTTGGGGAAATGGATGAACTTAAGGTGGGTGGAAATATGTGCAGGGATTTGATGCATGTAGATGTTCACAGTGGAGTTTCTTGAAACGAGCATGGGTAGGTGCTAAGCAAATAGTTTGGGGGATAGAGTTCCAATACTTAGGGCCGGCATAAGAGAAAGCTTGTGTACCCATAGTGGGTTTGCATCTTGGGATATAGAGAGGGGCTTGGTCATTAGATTGGAGCCCATAGGAAGGGGTTTGGGAGTGTAGCAAGGAGGCGAGGTATTGGGGGAGGCCTGATCTTGTTATACTGTCAATTAGAGAGCCGTAGGACAGGAGTCAGTGAGCAGCAGGGCTGGGCCAGTTTAGGTCAGCATAGAGCTGACAGTGGTGTTTGTACCATGGTGAAGCGGAGGCGCAAATGTTATTACAGGTGGTGTCCCACTTATGGAGGGAGGTCTTAGTAGCGCCTAGGTAGGTGACTGAGCCATAGGCCAGGGCCGGGAGCAGAAGGCCTTGTGCCACAGCAAGCCTGGCTGATGGGGTGAGGGCATAGCTAGTACGGTAGGCACTCCCAATTTTTGCATTAACTGATTTGCAAGTAGTGGTGATGTGAAGATTGAACTCCAGGGATTCATCAAGAAGAATGCCGGGTATTTGAAGGAGCTTGTGCTAACTAATGTGGAACCATCAGCACAGGATATTTTGAGGGGGTTACTATTCGCTTTGAGTCTGGCAGGAGAGCCAAGGAGCATGGAATGCGTTTTGCTTACATTAAGAACAAACTTAGTTTCAGTTAGCCAGGTTTGTATGCTGAGGAAGTCCGAGGCTAGGGAGTTGTTTATATCTGAGACATTTCTAGCACTGTGGCAGATAACAAGGTCATCCGCGTAGAGCAAGGAAGAGCAGGTAGGTGCAAGTGATGGGAGGTCGTTTATAAAAAATAGTGAAGAGCAAGGGGCCAAGTATGGATCCCTGGGAATGCCAATATGTATGGACGAAAGAGCAGACATAGCTGCGTTAAAAGCTACGGACTGCTTCTGGTTAGTTAGATAACTGTTGAACCAGGCCACTGTCTCAGCAGAGAAACCAAAGGAATTGAGTTTTGTAAGGAGAAGGGTATGGTTAACCAGGTCAAAAGCCTTGGCTAGATTAATAAAGATGGCACCTGTCAACAGACCAGAATCCATAGCAGCATAAATGTCATTTGTACGTTTTAGGAGGGCTGTGGAAGTACTGTGGCCCTTATGGAAGCTATGCTGGGAACCAGAGAGGAGGTTGTGTTTCTGTAGATACGCTATGGTTTGGGTTGCCACTAATTTTTCCAAGATTTTACTGAGCATGGAAAGAATGGCTATGGGTTGATAGTTAGACAATGTCTTTGGGATCACTTGACACCCATAGGAACAGCCCTAGCAACAGAGAACTATTTTTTTTTTAGTGGACTAACAAATGTAGTAAAATCAAATGAAACAAAGAAACCAGTTTTATTTTATTTTATTCTAACTAAAAAAAAAAAAAAAAAAGGACCACTGTATAATGCAATAAACCACTCTGGTGTGGGTTATGGAGGACTACCATGGTCGTGGAAGTATACATTACGCCAAGACCAGCGTGGTAAATCTCCCCCAAATAACCCACACCCCCTCGTGGTTTATTCCTTAATTAACTGCTGATTCTTTGAATTATGATTGATGTTCCATTTGATTTCTTTTATTAAAATATTGTACCATGCAGTCCTGTTACTAAAAATGATGATTTCCAAAGGAAAAAAGTTAGAAAGAAACCAGCCTATGTACAGTTTCTCTTGGCAGTAAAAATGACAGCAAGTCCCTGCTCCTGTGTCACAAGAACCTTAAGCTGTATGTGCATGTTTGAAGAACGCCAGATGTGTACATACAGCCAAAATTGCTTACAGGCAAAATATCTTTTTACACTGTAAAATAAATGGGAGCTGCCCTCTCCTTCCAACAGCTGTTTTTTTGGTTTGTTTGTTTGTTGTAACTTTGTTTATTGGTTCAGTTAACATACCATTCTAATCCCAATGCAGTACATACAAAAAGTATGATTTGGAACTAGTGAGGGCGCCACCCCTCTTAATGAATGTGGCTATAAAAATCATATTGCCTCTTTAAGATGCATCATGTAGGGTATCCCAACACAATTTATAATATTTTCTGAATGAAACATCAAAATACATTACTGCATTAAAGAGCCCATGAGCTGCATGGAAGTATAAAAGAGGAGTCGAAACAAGCTGACCAGTCTCTGCATCCTGCAATAGGAAAATGAGTGTGTCCATGCATTATTCGTAGCTGAATAACCTATAAAGGTTTTTCTCCTGAGTTGACTGCTGCCATTAATCTCCTCAGCAACAGTAGAAAATAAGACGTTTGAATTTGAACAAGGCTGAACTGTATCTATGTAAACGTAACTTTTTAAAACTGGTGCTAGCTACAGCTCCAACCATTCTCTACTCCGCAAAATGAGTCCAGAAGAACAACAGTGAACTAGTTTACTTCCGACCCCACCCCCGTTAACCTCACCGCTTTTAGACCATAGGAGGGAGTTTTATAATCTCTGTATAGTTAAAGAAGTATTTGTCCGGATACAAGTAAAGTCTTAGGAAGAGGAGTGGTTCAACTTATTGGAGAGAAAAGGGACTTGGAACAAACCTGAACCTTCTGATAGTCCCATCAAGTGTCAGCAACATCTTCATCCTCCGATTCCAGCTGGATTGAGTCCTTTCTTCGTCGGGAAGCTGGTATGTGCCGTTGGCCCATTTCAGGGCTTTGTTGGGGTCAGTAAATAAAAACACCCAACCCTGATGGAGAATTCATAGCCTAGCAGAGAATACCATTCCATGAGCAACGTCCGCCTCCTTCAGAATCGCCTGCACCCCATCAAACCATTTTCCCTTCTGGCACGTGGTGTAACTGAGATCTGGAAATAAGCGAACTTGCTGACTCTCATACAGTAATATGCATTTCTGTCTCACCAGTGCTAGGATGAGGTCCCTGGTTCCCACTCCGTCAAGGACCACAACAATGGCTCTGAGGGTTTCAGGATTGCCTTATCTTCCCCTGTAGGGCCACCCTGTAAGCTTTTTGTAAAGTAATGTTTTGATCTTGCAGGGGAAGCTCCAAATGTTGCTCTAGCCATTCTTTCGTAAAAAGAAGCAGATGATCTCCTTCACTTCTTTCTGGCATCCCCACAATCTGCAGGTTCACTGAGCAAGCCTGATTCTCTAGGGTCTCAAGTCAGGACCTCAGATGGGTATTCTCTTAAATCAAATTGCTCCTGGCTCCCATGTCTGCTGCTGCTTGCTGCTTAGTCTCCGCTGAAACTGTTTGCAGGAGAGACATAGCTGTCTCCAAATTGGTGACTATTAGTCAGGGCATTGAATTTTTCGGAGAGGCTGGCTACCGAAGAAATAAGTCTGTTTAATTTCAGTCCAATACTTTGCAATGTTTCAATGCCTGTTTCCTCAGTCACCAGTTCTGTGCAGCCCTGTGCAAACCTTATGGCTGGGGGAGCAGGACTGTTATTAATTTTCACTCCCTCCTGCCGCGTCTTGTCCTTCTTTGGTTTACCCATATTGCTGCTGCAGGTATTCTGACATCTGCTGAGCCCTTTAGTTCTGTACCAAATGCCCAAAAAATAGCTGTTATAAAACTTAATTGCTGATTATGATTCAGAGTTTTAATTCTGAGCCACCTTCTTGCTCGGGCTCCACAGTGGCCCCCCGTGTTTTTGTTTTTAAGTGCAGTTATACATAGACATTCTGATTGACTGATCAGTATTCTAATACTATTTAACTTGGCTGGGGTAGAAATAAAGAAAAGAATCTTGTGTGCGAGGCGAAATACCAGAACCCCAAACCTCAATATTTGGTATTCCACCTATCCAAAAGAGTAGTGCTGGGACTTGCGGTGATGTCATGCCTGTGGAAGCCCCTTGAGCTCTCAGCTCCGACCCCACCAAGGCTAAAAAACGTTAAAATTCAACTTAATCAACCTAAATTTTGGGCTGAGCAGTAATTAGGCAACGCAAAGATGCCCCATCGGAAACCAGAAACTGCAAAATCGCCTCCAGACCTGGCTGATCCTGACAGATTGTACACTGATAGTGACAACTCATAGATCTCAGCCCGAAGTGAGCCCTCAAAGGCCGACCTTGCTGGATCACCTAATGTTGCCAGGCAGATGGACGTGGTTCTACAGGAGTTGAGAGACTCTAGGAGGGAGACCTACTCCACTTTTGCTGCTCTCCACATGGATGTGGGCAAGATAGAGAAAAGACTTGACAGCTTCAAGGAGCAGGCCACACATACAGAGTCCCATGTGGACTGCGCTGAATGTGCCATCATCCAGCTACACCAGGCAGTGCAGAGCTTGCAGGAAAGAGCGGACGACGTGGAAGCATGCAGCCGGAGGAATAACCTCAGACTTCTGGGCTTCCCAGAGGGGTCCGAGTGTAGTAGCCCCATACAATTCATGGAAACCTTTTTTAGAACCAAGCTGGACCTAGCGGAAAGCTGCTTCCTCGAGGTGGGTTGGGTTGATCTCACGCTGGGTCCCCAGACAGCTAACCAACTGTGTGCAATCCTGATAAGGTTCCTGTGATATCGGGAGAAGGAAATGGTCTTACATAAGTCCTGGCAGCAGGGAGAGCTAACTTTTCAAGAGCACCGCATTTATGTGGATATCGACTACCCGACTGCTGTTGCTGTGAGATGTACAGCCTATGCTCCCATCCTAAAGAAATTAAAGGAGGCAAAAATCTAATACAGAACCCCCTATCCTTAGAAACTCGTGGTACAGCTTGCTGAAGGCCCAAAAACCTATGAAAATGCAGAGGAAGCGGCACAGGGACTCTCTAGGATTGGAATTACAGTGGCGCTGGGCCAGAGACTGACTAATACGCCGTTAACTGCCAAATTGGCACAGAAGGCCTGGAACCGAATGCCACAGAGGGAGCAGTGCCAAAGGGAGGGCACCTCGGCACTTAAACAGATAGTGGCTGGACTAGGGAAACAAACCGAGGCCGCGTTGGAAACTGAATCTCCCTTGCAAGCTGTGAAATGAAGGAACTATTGGAATAACTGATTTTCTCTAACTTATTATTCTTCCATAGGTAGACCGGATAAGCTTTCCCCTTAAACTCTGGTCTCCTTCACAACTTAGAGTCTCCCTTCTCCTGAATGCTCTCTCCCCGCAGACCCATACTCATGACACGGAGATGTTTATGGTAGGCCCTTTCTCCTCCTTTACGGTGGTCTTGGGGACTCTCTGTTGCTGCAGTGTAGGCCAGTCTGGGAGGGTCTAGCGCTGCACAGGCAGCGTGGTCCGCCAGCAGGCCTCAGAGATGCAGTAATGTTTGGTGTGGTGTTTGCAGTAATGAGGGACAGGGAATAAGACTGGGGAGGAGACAACAGGGGTTGATGAGCAGAGGCCCAGTAGGTTGCAGGGGAGGGAGCAGTGGGCCTTTCTTATGGCCTCCTCATGGCCATGAACTAACGAGGAAAGAGCCAGGTCAGTGGCACCTCTTGCGCTGCAAGTGCCGCCTGCCCCTCCCACCGGAGTAACCTACTTCTGGAAGCGGGCTGGTTGTTGCCCCGCTTACTCGGTGGGCTCTAAGAGGCCAAAGAACTGATGGAGTGGGAGGGTGGCTGGCCGGGTGTTGAGCCGGTCCGAGCTTCGGGGACTGCTCCACCCCACCCGCCTCGGTCGGCTGATGCAGTTGGGGGACTGGGGAGCCACGCTTCACATCTGCTATCAGTTTAGAGGGGGAGCGTGGTACCCCCCCCGTTCTGCCCCCTCAATACTAACTGGGGGGGGGGGCTGGCCTCTCCCATCTGGGCCTCTTTGTATTTTCTGCTGGCAATGTGGGGCCAGGTACAGGTGACACCGTAGCTCAGCACTTCATACTATGTCAGCCCAGTAAATTACCCTATTTTACAAGTGAAAATTGAATTTAGCATTTGGATAAACTGTTACTATGTGTAGCCTTGGAGGGGTTAAGGCATGACTCCACCCCCCCTCGTTTTCCCCTAAAGAGACGTGTTATGTCTGGTCGTTCCTTGAGGTGGACTAAGCCAAACATGGCAAACTCTGGGGACTGGGTGCTCTTTATCCACCAGCCTCATTGAAGCCTTTTGTAGTTTAGCAGCACTTGCCCAGTTGGCAGGCCTCTGCTCTAGTTTGTTGTGCCAGTTTTTCCCCATAGTTCGAAGTCCCTACTGTTTATTCTATTTTGAGAGTTTGAAGAACGAGGGTGGTTTATCTCCCTCACTCCCGCACAGGTAGTCACTTTCTTACATGGCAGGTTTCAGCTTCAGCAGAGTCATGGGACCGGTGCCTAGCAGTGGGACCTTGCAGACTTAAATGGCCAATAAACCATTACAGATGTTCTCATTAAATGTGAACGGGTTGGGCAGCCCTGTTAAATGCACAAGAAAAGTCAGATGGGGATTGTCTATATACAGGAAAAGCATATGACTGTTAATGAACTCAAAAAGTTGGCCAGTAGGGGATTTACTCAGGTTTTCTCATCCTTCTTTGCTGGGGTAGGAGGAGGGGGTCGCTATACTGGTCTCAGGCCACACCCCCTTTCAGGTAACCCAGGAGTGGGCGGATGCAGAGGGCCACCTGGTGATTGTCCAAGGGTTGTTGCAGGACAATGAGGTAACCCTGGCAAACGCCTATTTCCCCCCCAGGGTCGAATACACCGACAATTCAGTATCTGCTAAGGAAGGTGCTGGAGATAACTAGGGGCACCCTGATGTTAGCTGGAGACTTTAATATTGCCCCAAGCCCTAACCTGGATTCCACTGGCATTGCCTGGGGCAGAAAACGTGCCTCACACAAGTTTTTTAAATGGTTTATCCAGGAGGTGGTCTGGCTGGATGTATGGTGTACTCGCCATCCTAGAGATAGAAAATGCTTGTTCTATTCTGCTGTACATGGTACTTATACCAGGATAGACCATTGTTGTACACAAATGGAAAGCCTGGGGGTTCTTAAAGAGGTCGTCATGGGGGACATTGTCCACTCAGACCACGCCCCAGTGATTATGGCCTGGGAGCTAGGTCTTGAGAGGCGTAATACCATGTGGAGACTCAACCCAACTCATCTTAAGAATGAACCCTTTCTGGAGTTCCTAGGTGATAAGATACAGGAAATCTTGAAGGACAACTCTGATCTGGAGACTACCCCAGCGATCTGATGGGACACGCTGAAGGCGGTCCTTCGGGGCCATCTAATACAACACACTGCCGCCCTAGCAAGGCAACATAGGGAAAGACCAGCACATTTGGAACAAACTCTTAATTTACTCCAAGTGGCCCATCAGCAGGGAGACCTGTCGGTCACAGCCCAACTTAAACAGACCAAGCAGGAATTAGATAAGCTGTGCACACAGTGCACAGAAATAGCACTTGCATTCTTAAGGCAGAGGTATGGGGAAATGGGTCCAAGGGCCTCCCATTTTATTAGCCTTCCTTCTCCGTAAACAGAGACGGCTGTCCACCACAGCCACTATTAAGGACCTGGGGACTGGCGCCTTGCACACGAGGATGGGAAATATCTCACAGGCATTCTGTGATTACTACAAAAAACTGTACACCCCTGACCATCTGTCAGACTCCAGTGATACTGATACCTTCCTCTCATCCCTGGACCCCGCTAAACTTAACAGAGACCAGAAGATGGGTATGACCTTCCCCATAACCCAGATTGACATTCGAGCAGTCCTCTCCCATTTAAAGACTATGAGGACCCCTGGCCCAGACGGCTGTGGCACAGAGTTTTATAAGCGCACAGAGCACCTGGTTAGCCCGCTTCTGGTACAGGTCTATAATGAGGTGCTTCAGGGCCTTGGTGACCCTCCCCCAAGCTGGTCATGTGACGCAGTCTCTGTCATCCCCAAGCCCGATAAAGATCCCCAGTTATGTCCTTCCTATCACCCCATCTCTGTACTAAATGTAGATTATAAAATCCTCATGTCCATCATGGCTGGGCATCTGGACAAGGTCCTCCCTTCCCTGATTGGCCTGGATCAAACATGCTTTTTAAGTTCTAGATCCACAACAGATAATACCAGGAGGGCCTTGCACCTGGTCCAGGAGACGCAGTCCAGCAGAGTCCCCGCAGGCCTTCTCAGCCTAGATGCTGAGAAGGCATTCGATAGGGTCTCCTGGCCCCTTTTGTTCGCCACTATGTCCAGGATGGGATTCCCCGCCCTTGTTTCCATGAGCAAGGCACTCTACTCCTCCCCTAGGGCCTGTGTCAGAATCTCTGGTCACCACTCTGCCTTTTCCCGCTGTATTGGGGTACCCATCAAGGTTGCCCCTTGTCCCCAGGGCTCTTTGCCGTCTTTATCGAGCCCCTAACCCAAGCTATCAGGCGCTGCCCTCAAATCACTGGGCTCAAGCTGGAGGGGAGGGAGCACCGCATTGTCTTATATGCAGATGATACTGTATGCTGCTTTTCCTGGCCAACCCCACATAGTCTGTCCCAGCCATGTTTAAAATATTGGAGGAGTTCGGGTCGTGTTCTGGGTATAGGTTAAACACCTCCAAAACGGATGCGTTAACATTCCACTTTGCCCCATCACCATTATTCAGGCAGCCTACCCCTTCCGCTGGGATCTTGAAAAATTGAAGTACCTAGGCATTTACCTTTCGCACCGTGCCGGGAAGGGTGCGCGAAACAATTATGACCCATTCTGTACCCAGCTTCAGGCAGTTCTGGCTAGGTGGAGTGTTCTTCTGCTTAACCTACTCCAGAGGGTGGAGGTGGTCAGGATGATGACTCTCCCCCGGGCTCTCTCTCTCTTTCAAAATGTACCAATATACATCCCAGCTAAGACATTTCAAGCATGGAACAAGGCAATAATGGGGTTTATATGGGCTGGTAAGCGCCCTAGAATAAGGTCCTCAGTCCTTTTTCTCCTAGATGGGTGGGGGTGGGGTTGGCCTACGAATCTTAAATTATACAACTGGGCAGCATCTCTCTTTCATTGTTACTCGCTTAATGCGGACCAACCCGGCCATCTGGAGGGAGATCGAAGAAGGCCTACTCCCATTCAGTGACCTAGTCAGGGCAACCCTATACCAATCTTAGCCTGCTTTCTCCCAGTTGAACCCCAGCCCGTGGCTTGCCCATCTGATCAAAACCTGGAACGTGATCTGCTGACAGCTTGCCCTGTCCCCTTACCTGGTTTACTTATGTCCGCTCGCCCTACTGGAGAATTTTCCACTAGCTCAGATGGATCACACATTCAAGCAGTGGGACCATCTCCATCTTTCCTCCCTATTGCAATTATTAAATGGGAATGAATTTAAATCCTTCCAAGAGCTAAGGCAGTCTCACGGTTTGAGGGAGGTGGATTTTTGTAGGTTCCTACAATTGTGTTTTTTTTTTTTTTTTATATTCCCTCCCACCTGAGCTACGAAGGCTTGAGGACTTTCCCCCACTAATAACTTTATTGCAAGCTACCACTACTGCCACTGAGATTCCCCATGTTATTTTTACCCTTTACAAGGCCCTTAATGAAGCCATTGGGGCAGACACACTGGGGATGCTTGAAAGGTGGTGCATGGAATTGGGTTTAGACAGTTCAGCACAACTATGGGATAGGAGTCATCTTCTATTATCTAAACTTACATACTCTCAAAGTTGGAGACTTTTTTTACTGGCAGCTAATGATTAGATACTTTGAAACCCCAGCAATAACAGCCCATTATTCAATCACAAGAACAACTGAATGCTGGTGTCAGTGTGGGGAACCACTGGCACATCACACTCATGTGTTTTGGTTCTGCCCTAGCATACAACCCTTTGTCTTCCCTGCAGTCAGAGTTAGCTGACCTACTAGGACAGCCAATCACCCTAACAGCAGAACTCTTTATGCTGCAGATTATCCCCCGAGAGTTTAAGGACTGTCATACATGGTATCTTTTGGGGATAACTCTTTTGGCGGCGAAGAAAGCCTTAACTAGTAGCTGCATCTGGTTGTTTTCACAGGGTTCTTGTGGATTTAACTTGGTAGAAGGTTATTTCTTTTCTTTCTTCTAAGGGGCTAGCAGGGTATTGTTTTGGGGGCTGTTGAAAGTTTGAAAACTGATTTGGTGGCTGTAAGTGGGCTCATTTGTTGGATGTTTCACTGCGTAACAGGCTGCGCTGGTGGAGGCCTATTTCTTCTGATTTAAAACCTATTTGGTGGGATTTGCTTGGGCCTGGTTATTTGAATTGGAGACCTATATCTGTTAATTTCAATCCTATTTTGATGTGTTAGTGAAGCTGATTAAATTGGAGACCGGTTTCCTTTGGTAGCAAACATATTTTGGGGGCTTTGAGTTGAATTTTGATTCCTTGTTGCTGACTTCAGTAGCTGCAAAGATTACTGCATAGTGGGGGAAGGGTGTTAATGATCTGGCCAGGTCTCACTCAGCTAATTGACTGGAGGCAGAGCTGAATCAGGTTTGTGGTGTTAGCTGCCTTGTCTTCTTAGAAGGAACTGGAAGGGGACAGGATCAGTTGTGTTCCAGGACAGTAGCTGCATCTTGTTGTTTTCACAGGATTTTTGTGGATTTTACTTGGTAGAAGGTTTTCTTTTCTTTCTTTCTTCTAAGGGGCTAGCAGGGTATTGTTTTGGGGGCTGTTGGAAGTTTGAAAACTGGTTTGGTGGCTGTAAGTGGGCTCATTTGTTGGATGTTTCACTGTGTAACAGGCTGCGCTGGTGGAGGCCTATTTCTTCTGATTTAAAACCTATTTGGTGGGATTTGCTTGGGCCTGGTTCTTTGGCTGCTGGGCTTGGAGGAGACACAGGGCTGATACACTCTCTCTCTCGAGTCGGTGTCTGCCCAAAACCCACCTCCCCCACCCTTCCCTCCCCAGGTTCTGCTAATTTATAGGGAACACCTGCCCTGCAATTGGAGAAAAGGCTGCAGTTGCAGCTCATGTGAGTTCTAGCCACTGGGGGTTGGATTGAAAGGCTGGGAGAGGAGCTTAGGGAGTTGTTCATTTCCTTATAAGTTTACTGTGTTGTGCTGCACCTAGTAACAGGGTTACTGTGTACTGTGGGACTGTATCTAAGATTAGTGGGTGACCTGATTAGGCAGTAGGTGTATCTTGGACTAGGGGGAACCTGGTGGCTCACCCAAGGAAACCTACTTGGAAGGGATGGAACCACACATCATTAGGGCCAGCATCTTGGTAGGGTGGTGGGTGCACAGGGTGTGGAGCAGCCATGATACTGGACTGGGCTTGAAGTTTGGTGGTTGCCCAGTGTGCTACCAGCTGGCACAGCTTAGGGAGGATTGCGGGGATTAGGAGACAGCTGGGGGAAGGGGTATGGTTGGGGAAGGGGCAGGGGATCTCCAAGGGTTGCACCAAGCACTGGGGGCGGGGCATAGGAAAAGGAGTGCAGGAGAATACTCAAGGGTCACATAGGGACCCTGGCAGAGGGGGTCCAAAAGGACACTACCAAGGAAGCAGGCAGGTAACTGGGGACCCTCACAAAGGAGGGACAGAGGGACAACATTCTCAGGGAAGTAGGTAGATGGCCAGGGCTGGACAGAAGGAAGCAAGGTTGGGAGGTGGATCAGACCTTACACTCAGTAACCACTTCAATTCTCCTCTTCTGCTCAAGGATGAGGGGGGTGATGTAGCCACGACAGGGGTGGTTAGAGATGGAAAGGGAGTGGGGGGCAGGAGGCAGGGGCTGGATAGCAGGAAGAACGTGGGGAACCTGGAATGCAGGAAAATGGGGGGAGCAGTGAATCAGAGCAGGAGGAGCAGGGGGAAGAGGGAGGAAAGCGCAAGGAGAAGGACCAGTTGGGAGGAAAGGTAAAGGAGAAGGACCAGAAGTACAAGGAGGATTCAGTAAAGGGAGCTGAGGGTTTAGGCCAGGGGAGCACAACAAGCAAGGAGGACTAAATGGAGACAGGAAGGAAGGGAAGATGAGCCAGGCTAGTTTAGCAGATGGGGGAGAAGGACCAGTCGCGAGCAGTGAGGGGGGAGTTAGCAAGGTACAGAAGGATACTCAGGAGGAGGAGAGGCATAGGATTGGAGGGGAGGGGGTGGCCAGGGTAAATAAGGAAGGGGTGGCATGTGGCACCCAGATAGGGGGAGGAACAAGGAGCCGGCTGGGTGGAGGGGCCGGTAGAAAGGATGAGGGACATGGAAGGGGGGAAATGGAGGAAAAGGACCGGTCAGAGTGCTCCTGTTAGGGGATTCTATGATCAGGGGTATCAAATGGGATAGGGAGGGAGAAGGCTGACCAGTTAAAACAAAATGCTTCCCAGGACTAACGGTGCACAGGGCTAAGCACGAGGTATATCAGCTGGCAAAGGATTGTGGGGGTTCCCCGGACATACTGGTCCACCTGGGTACAAATGACATTGAGGGAAATAGTGAGCTAGAGATACAGGCAAGATTCAGGGAGGTTGCCAGGGTCTGTCATGACATGGGATACACAGTTTCCTTCCCAGAAATCCTGCCAGTGCCAAGGGCTAGTGGGGAACACAAAAGGAAGATTAGGGAGATAAACCAGTGGCTCAGGGAGTGGTGTGAGGCCAGAGGGTATGGGTTGATGGGGGATTGGGGGGAGACCTGGGAGGATAAGGAGCTGTATGCTAGAGATAGACTCCATCTCAATTTGGAGAGGAGGGGAATCCTTAAGTTGAAAATAGAGGGGTTCATTGATGAAAAGTGGGGTTTAAACTTGTGAAGGGGGGAGGGATGGGAGAAAAGGCTGTCAAGGGGGTGCCGATAAAGGAGGGACTCTGTCTCCACCCCCCTGGGGAGCTGGAGGATTGCGGGAAAAGGCCGACTTGTAAAGTGCAGACCAGGGGAAAACAGAATCCCCATGGGAACATGAGCAGGGGAAATGGAAGTATAGGGGAAAGGGTGGAAGGTAGTCCTGCTAAATGCCAGGAGCTTGGGCAATAAAATGCCTAAGCTCCAAGCGATGCTAACTGAGGGAGCAGTGGATGTGGCAGTGGTCACTGAGACCTGGGCCACTGCAGGACACGACTGGGACCTGAACCTGGAGGGTTACACTATTTATTTTTTTATTTTATTTTAACATCAGTTTAACAACCTTTGAGCCAGAGGCTCATTTACAAAAGTACCTCGTCATAAGAAGGACAACGAACATACATACATGAGACAAGTTGCAGGTCAGCAGTACAGATCAGCAATACGGTACAGTCAGATTACAGGTATAGAGGAGCGTAACATTGTATAAACAGTAAATTCAGATAATCAAATTCGAGACATAACAATGAGTTAACAGCAAATTCAGATAATCAAATTCAGAATAGACAGCTAAGGGTAGTAGAGCTGAATAGAGGTCCTGCGGGGGAGGCTGAGGAGATGGGGGTGCAGCTCAGAGCATTGTCAGTAGGTAGGGAGGGAGGTCAGGGCAGCGGCAGGAGTGTGAGTTGAGAAGTGACTACTGAGGCTGTATTTAAAACACGCTAATGAGGGGCCTCAGTGATGCTGGCAGGGAGAGTTGTATGCAGTGGGTGCTCTATGGGAAAGCCCTTTGGCCCTGGGAGGTCCTAGCCCTTGGAATGACCAGTGCAGTTTTGCAGGAGCGGTACACACCGTGGGATTAGCTCATGCAGAGTTAGCTAGGCCAGGAGGGAGAGACCATGGAGGGCTTTGAAGGTAAGTTGGCAGGTTTGGAACATGAGGCTGTCATCGAGGTTGAGTATGGTGGCCATGGAGTACAGTGAACAGGTGTGGGTGAGGCGATGGGCACTGGTGATAAGTCGGCATGCTTTGTTGAGCGTGATGTATCTTACGGAGGGCAGTCGGGTCTGCCGCGCCATGACGGAAGGCCATAGTCAATTATGGATAGAACCGAGGAAGTGACTGCCAGGCGAAGAGTGTCAGTGGGGAGGCAGTTTTTGTGTCGGTAGAGGATGCCCAACTGTGCATTGGAGGCAGAGGTCAGGGTAGAGATATGGACATGAAAGGAGAGGGCAGAGTCAAAGATTATACCAAGGTATTTATAGGAGTGTACAAGTTCAACTGGGAGATTATGGGTGGAGTGGACAGTGAGTGGAAAGTTGGTAGACTTATTTTGGGGGTGAGTAAAGAGCATGGTTTTGGTTTTCTTAAGGTTGATCACGAGACGGTGCTCAGAGAACCATGTCTCTACAGAGTTGAAGGCAGTTTGAAGGGAGTTCTGGAGTGCGACAGGGTTACTGTCAGAGGCAAAGAGTACTGCGTCATCGGCGTAGATTAGGACATTTTCTGCACACGCATTTGGCAGGGAGTTGAGATAGAGGGAGAAGAGTAAAGGACCGAGGATGGAGCCCTGGGGGACCCCTGAGCAGATTGGGCAGGTGCTGGAAAGAGTGGCACCCACCTTCACACGTTGGGAGCAGTTGGACAAGTAGCTGGCGCACCAGGAGACTGGACCAGGGCAAAGCCACATGAGCCAGGGTAGCTAATAGGAGAGGATCGAGACAGTATCAAAGGCTTTTGATAAGTCAATAAATACTGCACCTCAGAGGCCTGCATCCAATACGGTGTGAAGGAAGCTAGCAAATTCCAGGAGTGCAGTATTGGTACTATGACCGACCCTGAACCCATGCTGCTCAGGACAAAGGACATCATACTTAGAGAGGTAATCTGAAATTTGGGCAGCTACAATTTTCTCTAAGGCCTTAGAGAGGGGAGAGAGGATAGAAATAGGCCGGAAGTTAACTGCAAGTGTCCTGTCACCACCCTTGAGAATAGGGGTGACAGTGGCGACACTCCAGACAGAGGGGAATTGCCCAAGGCAGAGGGACTTATTAAAGAGGCAGGTGATAGGCGAGATGACCTGATCCAAGACCTGATGTAGGAGACAGGGGTCAAGTGAGTCATTACCAATAGTATTGCACTTTAGAGCTTATGTTCAGGAAGGACAGGGGGGAGGGAAGGGGAGGAGGGGTAGCAATGATAGTCAAAAACTGCATTGGCATAGGGGGAGTAGAGGAGGTGGAGGGAACCGTGAAGGCGATTTGGGTCACTTTGATAACAAGGGGGGGCAAGAGAGTAAAAATAGGAGTGGTGTATAGACCCCCTGCCCTGGCGGAGGAGCTGGAGGAGAGTCTGGTGGCAGATGTTGGGAGACATTGCAGACTGGGCAGAGGAATGGTGGTGGTGTTGGGGGACTTAAACATGCATGCCAGGAACAGACTGGGAGACTATGGCATCCTTTGTGACCAGGGAACAGAGGTTGTTGGATGTCTTTCAAGATGCGTTCCTAACTCAGTAGGTGGGGGAACCGACCAGGGAGACGCGGGTACTGGATGTGGTCCTGGCAGACAGTGACCATATTGGGGGCCTGGAGGTAAGGGACCCGTTGGCGGGGAGTGACCATGCCATGGTCTGGTTCTGCCTGGACCTAGGAGGGCTAGAAGGCTGCACAAACACTGAGGTAACTGACTTCAGGGGGACGGATTTTAAGGAAATGGGAAGGATCCTTAAGGAGCATTTGGATGTGATTGGGTCAGACATGGACGCTGACAGTAGGTGGGAAATCATCAGAAGGGGGGGTGGTGGAGGATGCTACCAGCACCTGTGCAAGAGTAAGACGAAAATGCGGTAGGGCCCGAAAACCCTGCTGGTGGACCAGGGAGGTCCAGGAGGTGGTGCGGGGAAAGAAGGCAGCCTATAGGCAATTCAAGTGCCCAAGGAGTGAAAGGGATCAAGGGGAGTATGAGCTGATGGCTAGAAGGGCCACTAGGGTGGTGAGGGCGGCTAAGGCAAGGAAGGAGCAGAACCTGGCCAGGGAGATTAGGAGAGGGAACAAGGGTTCTTTAGTACATTGGGAAAAATGAAGGGTGAAGGGGCAGATTAGCAGGATTAAATCAGGGAGAGATGGGCACAAGACCGGGGAGCAGGCTGAGGTACTAAATGAGTACTTCACCTCAGTTTCACCAAGGAAAATGAGAGTGCTGCATCACACATGGGAGAGACAGAGATACTGAGGAGGGGACCCTTACCCGATCAGGCGGGTCTGGGAGAGGGGAGGCATCACTGGCAGGAGGGGAGGGCTAAGCAGGAGAAGAGGCACTGCAGTGGAAATCACAGCAGAGAGTGAGGAAGCCCTCAGCTCCTTAAGACTGAGAAAGCACCGGGCCGGATAAATTACATCCCAGAGTGCTGAAGGAACTTGCGGATGTCTGGCGAAACCCCTGGTGGAGCTTTCACCATCTCTCTGAGGACAGGGTGGGTGCCCCAGGACTGGAAGGTGGCGCATAGTGCCTGTCCACAAGGGGGGATCAAGGGAGGTGGCAGGGAACTACAGGCCTGTCAGCCTGACATCGGTGGTGGGCAAGGTGATGGAGGGCATTGTCAAGGAGAGGCTGGGGGACCTGGAAAAGTCGGGGTGCCTGGACGATAGACAGCATGGATTCGTCCCTGGGAAATCATGTCAGACAAACCTTGTGGAGTTCTATGACTGGGTGACGAGTGCCTTGGACCTGGGTAGACCAGTGGACGTCCTCTTTCTAGACTTCAGCAAGGCATTTGACTCTGTTCCTCACGTGGGCCTGTTGGATAAGCTGGGAGAAATGGGGTGGGGAACCAGATGATCAGATGGATAGGCAATTGGCTCCAGGACCGGACCCAGAGGGTCGTGGTTGGCGGATAGTCTCATCGCAAGGAGGTCATAGTGGAGTCCCACAGGATCAGTGCATGGCCCCTCCTGTTCAACGCCTATGTCTCCTGACATAAGGACAGGAATCAGGAGTGAGATGAGTCTCTTTATGGATGACTCAAAACTGGGGAGGTGGTGGATGGGGAGGAGGGAGGGTGGCCCTACAGGGGGACCTGGAGGCTCTGGAAAGATGGTCTAGAAAGTGGAAGCTGAGGTTCAATGCAGGAAATGCAAGGTACTCCACCTGGGGCAGAAACCGGGCCAAGTGTACACCGGGAGGGGAATGATACAAGTCTCGATGGCTGAGAGGGACCTGGAGGTGGTGGTGGATGTCAAGATGAACAACTCTGAGACTTGTAGGAGGGCAGCAGCCAAGGCCAACAGGATGTTGGGGGGGATCCTCCAGAAGGAGGAAGTGATACTCCTCTGTATAACTGCTTGGTGAGGCTGCACCTTGCATCTCGTGCAGTTTTGGAGGCCACATTAAAGAGGGACATTAAACTCCTGGAGAGGGTCCAGAGGAGAGCAACCAAAATGATTTGGGGCTTGGGGAAAAGACTTATGAGGAGAGCTCAAAGAGCTAAATATGTATACATTGGAAGAGAGAGAAGGACCGGGGGACATGATGGGGAGTCTTCAGGTACATGAAGAGGGTAAATAGGGAGGAACAGTCAGGGTGCTTGAAGGGAAGGAGGAGGGCCACTAGAGGCGTGGGTGGAAGCTGGAGGGGAAGATTCAGGGGAGAAAGGAGGTGCTGCTTCACTGAGAGGTGGGTGGTATGGAATCCGCTGTCTAGGGGGCTGGTGGAGGCAGATACGGTGGAGGGGTTCAAGAGGGGGTGGGACAGGTACAGGGGAAGGGTTCTGGAAGCAAAATCCAATGCAGCAAGAATATCCGGAACTGGGAAGGGAGAAGTCAGAGAAGGAGAGGGGGGCAGCAAGGTCAGCACCAAGGGTGGGGGCTGACCAAACGAGCAGACACGAAAGACCGTTAGGCCTATTCTGCTGGCATTTTAGTATGTTAGTAACTAGACACTGGTTCTCACCTCAGACCCCTACGGTACCTGAATGGAGAGAAATTGTGACTCATGTTTATAGGGCGGAGAGAATTTCATTTTATTTGAATGATTGCTCCGAACTAGGCTCGCTGAAGTGGACCAAATGGATCATGTATATTAAGGCAAGGGACCCCAGCTTGGTCCCCTAAAACCATTGAGCCCACTAGGCCCAAATGGGGGCATTACACCAGGGCAAATGCCGCTGGGGAATGAATTAGTCTGGTCGAATGAAGGGGAGTGGGGGGGGGGTAGAGTTACTCTGATTGTGAGAATAAAATCTGCAGTGTGCCCAGTGGACCTGACTCCTCCAGGCCTAAGATGATGAAATACTGTTTCCTATTAATTCTGTTTGACCTTAATTTGCTGATTTCCTGCTCTGTACATGCCTAACTATGTGTACCAAGATGAATTTGTGACTGCCGATACCCTGTAACCTGTGAAAAAATGTTAATAAAAATTATATTAACAAAAGAGTAGTGCTACAGATGAAACTGTAGAGCGTCCACATGGAGAAGTGGTATTCCAGGCAGAATACTAGTGTAACGAAAATAGTATTCCACTTTGAAAACTGGTATGCTAAACAGAGTGGAATACCATTAATTTCTAGTCCTGCTTGGAATCCTTTTCCTTTTTCACACTGACATAATGGAATATGTGGTGCGTCCTGTATGCCCTGCTGTTTCTTCAGATGTTAGTGGCTGTACGTGTGAGACACCTAGTGGTCTTGGCGCACCAGCAATGCCAGGAAGAACAGGCCAGGCAGGGGGGGGCATCCACTGTAATGGCAAAAGACATGCTGGCAGTCAGTTAGGATTGTACATAGATTTATTACACTGATTAGAGATGTAGCCACACAGAAACTGGTGGCGTTAGCTGAGCACATGCGTATGCACAGTTCATCTTTGTGAATCTGTGAGCAGGTAAGGAGGGAATAGGTAAGACATGTATGGGAAGGACATGGACACTGAGAGGTCACGTGGTCCAGCAGTCAGTGCAGCAGTGGTAGCACTTGTTTGAGAAACACCAAGACATTATGAAAGTCTTAACCTTTAAACATACAGAGAACCTGTCAGCAGAAAGAAAAACATTGGTCCATTCTGTTTACCCTGTTTTACCATATTGGACCCCAGGACCTATTGTCTAGTTGGGGTTATTGCCTTACCCCCGCTGCATCCCTCTGTGTAACTATTAAGCCTTTTACTCAGTCCAAGCTGTATTTGAAACCATTAATGGTTCTTGCACCCACCACCTCTGTTGGTAGACTGTTCCATGATTCAACCACTCTCTCTGCAAAATAAAAGATCTTCACTGAGGGTATCTCTTGCAGCAGGCCACACCTATAGAACTACAGCCGCCAGGCACTAGGACCACATGGAAACCTTTCTAGCTAGCAGTCTATCACTGTTGCAAAAAAGAGCCATAGAACCCATTCCCGAGGCTCAGAGAGAGAGATGGGATCTGCAGCCCATCCTGGACCGCCACAGTCTAAATTTCTACATCGAGTACAGAAAGTTTCAGATGGTGACCCTTCAGAGCTTGCTGCCCCTTCTGCACCAGGGAGATTGGATTTGCTCCCTCAACATGCAGGGCGCATACCTGCATGTCAAGGTGTGTGCCTCCCATCTTTGTGTTTCCCATCGTCAGTGCCTCAGATTTCAGTTTCAGGGAGCACACTTCCAGTTCCATGCCTTGCCCTTAGTTCCTCGGATGTTTACCAAATGCATGGCAGTAGTAGCAGCAGCTCTCAGGAGGGAGGAACTTGGTGTCTTCCCCTACCTGGACAACTGGCTACTCAAAGCACAGTCTAGGGAGCAACTGCTCCAGACCCGGCACATACAACACAACTGTTCAACAACCTAGGGATCACTGCAGTTTACTCAAATCAGTATTGGCACTGTCTCAGCACCTACAGTATATATAGAGACGGTCCTGGATACAGCTTATGGTATGGCCGTCCTGCCTCAGGACCGGGCAGAACGCCTGATAGCTCAAACTCAACTGCCTTACAATAGCAGATATGTTTCCATCAAATCCTTCCTCAGGCTCTTGGGCCTGATGGCCACAGCCATTGCTACAGTTCCCCTGGCTAGACTACACATGGGAGTTCCCCAGTGGACACTGAGGGTCCAGAGGGATCAGCACACCTACAACCTAGAACAACCACTCCTGGTCTCATCACCGATCAAAAAGGTCCTGCTTTGGTGAATGGAACCCAGCAATCTGTTGAAAGGGGTCCCTTTCCTCATTCTCTCCCCTCAGCAAATTCTCAGCACAGATGCTTGCGGGGTTGGGCTGGGGGGGGGCTCACTTGGATCCTTATCAGGGGGGCATGGTCTGAAGTGGAAATAGCCCTTCACATCAACGTCCTGGAGATAAGGGCTGTTCTTTATGTTTTGAAGGCCCTCCAGACTCAACTGTCCCTGGGCCATCTGTTACAACAGGCAGACATCATCAGTGTAGTCCATTACATCAGCAAGCAAGGGGGTACCGACTCATACCCTTTCTGTCAAGAAGCCCTGAGGGTCTGATACTGGACTCTGAACATGGTCTAGAACTCTCGGCTGTCCATGTTCCAGGCATCCAAAATGGCCTGGCGGACAGGCTAAGCTGGTCGCAGTCCAAGGTACAAGAGTGGGAGCTGATGACCTTGGTCTTAGAAGACCTGTTCCGACACGTGGGGTTGCCGAGAGTTGGATCTTGTTACCTCCCCACTCAATGTAAAACTGCCATGTTTCTGCTCACTCGTTCCAGGGCCAGGAGGAGGTTTCTCTACACCTTCCCTCCCTTCCTGCTAATTCAGAGGGTGTTGATCAAACTTCAAATGGAGGGTGTCACTATGATTCTCATCGCTGCCTCTTGCCTCATCAGATCTGGTTTCCTCTACTGCAGCAGTTGGCTGTGGAGGTTCCAGTGTCTCTACCCCATGCACATGCTTGCTCTCGCAGGAGCAGGGTACCCTGGTCCATCCTGACTTCAAGTCTCTGCATCTCCATGCTTGGCTCTTGAAGATGTAGCCATGACTAAATCTGGGGTGTCCCCAAGGATGGCTGATGTTTTGGTGGCTGCTAGGAAGCCTTCCACCAGGGCTACTTATTTCATGAAGTGAAAGCATTTAGCTCTGTGGGCCACTGCCCACCAGCTGTATCCTTTGACTTGTCCTGTGAATCAGATTGTGGCATACCTGCTGTCACTCTCAAACTCTGGTCTGAAATACTTATTCATTAATGTGCACTTGTCTGCTATTTCAGCCTCCAGTGTGCCTGTTGATGGCCACACAGTGGCACAATTAGAGGTGTCCCATACCTTCCTGAGGGGCATTCCTCACTAGAAGCCCCACATTTGCAATCCTGTCCTGCCATGGGACCTGAATTTTGTGTTACAGAGACTTACTTTGGCTCCTTTTGAGCCAACCGCGACTTGCAAGCTACACTTTCTGTCATGGAACGTGTGATTTTTAGTTGATATTACTTCTGCTTAAAGGATTTTGGAACTACAAGCTCTTATTTGTGAGCAATCTTATTTGATTTTCTACAAAGACCATGTCTTTACATATGAATCCTAAGTTTCTTCCGAAGGTGGTGTCTGAGTTAACATTAAATCAAACAATCCACCTGTCTTTTTATTATCCAGAGCATGCCAGTGCAGGGGAAGATTGCTCCATTTTTTGGCAAAGCAATAATACCTGACTGAGTGGGAGGTATCAGGGAATAGCAGACCGCCCAGTGAGGTAATGAGGCCTGACGCCACAGGCGAAGGGCCTTATAGCCCCTGGAAGGTCCGGTATTCCCCAATACTGCCCACTCTGGAGGGTATTATTGTGCTTAGAAAATGGCTTGCTCTGTTGTAGCATTTTTATAAAATAAAGTAAAATATTACAAACCGTATCATCTCTTGTGGTTGACACCCCGATGACGAAACACAGAAAAAGACCATTACGGTGATATTCGCTGTAATGGTCCTTTTCTGTATTTACATCTCAATGTTCCGCCCCTCCCCAGACCAACTCCGACCTGGAGTTGGAATCCTAGAGTCCAGGGGTGCAGGGGCACAGCCCCACATGAGGTGTGGGGCACAGCCCACAGAAAACAGCGATGCAGAGGCTGCGCACAATACCTGCGTCGGTATTGTGCGTTGCTGTGGGGAGAGTCGGCATTCACTGACGAGATATCTTAGTGCTTCTATTACAAACAGGTTTTATTAATGTTCAAAAAGGAATACAGATTCATTTTTTTGGTAAAGTAGACCCTCTAGTGTACTGTAGTTGCCAGGAAAGGGTGCTCCTATTTAAAAGATCCTGTTTGCCAGACCTGTATAGCTCCTCCATGGATTCATAGGAGTTGTAGTTCTATGCTGCACTGGGAGCTGGTCGTGTTTGTGAGACCAGACGGAGTGTATCGTCAGGAGTGGTGGTAACGGTGGAGTCGGGCCCAGTTAGGAAAATAAAAAACCGTAAAGGAATGTCGAGTTGGCGACTGACCAGATGATGCAGCATGTAGGAGGTAATTAATCGTTGCGGGCAAGGTGGTCATTAGCATGGGGTGTGTTTTACTAATGATTTGATCAGGACCATGGAGTGGAGTGGACACTTTGGTAAGTTTGCCTGCCCAGACATGGAGATTTGTGGCCAGCTTTCTCAGAGTACTACAGCGGGTGGGTTTTGAGAACCAGGAGCCTCGAGTAACTGTGTGTGTTCGTAAAACTGTGGTGTGATTTTAAAAGTATTTATTTTATTTTAAGGAGAAGTTTTTGGGGGGCATGGTTTGGGTGTCGGGAGGTGACTTCTGTTGCTGGGGGGGGGGCTTCCTTGGTCACGGATCCACTTAGGAAGCGGTAACAAAAATTGGCAGCTGACTTACGGTTGACGTCACACACTAGATGGCAGCCTAAACCGCAGCTCTGGAGGCCTGGGGCTTTTAAATATTAAATCAAAGAGCATCCAATGTTAATTTGCACTCTTTTCCCGCTTCCATAACGCTTTTAAGCCCTGCTACGATGGGGCAGACCAAAAAAAAGGACTTGGAGACCTCAGTTAGGAGATCAGCTGCTCAATCGGGCACACGGCCTGTGAGTCCAACAACATACAGATCCTCACTATTAACCGTGTCCGGGGATGAAGATGATGATTCTGGCTCAGAAAGTAATACCACCTTTATGAAAGCAAGATGGTGACCGAATGCTAAAAATCCTGCATCGCATCGATTTAAAAATCACTGGCCTGCAAAACGATTTTAAAAAGTTGGAGTCCCGAACGACGGCTGTTGAAGCTAATTTAGATACTTTACAATGTGAACATATGGCCTTAGGCTGCTTGCTCGCATTTCTGCACCAAAGAGAGAAGGAGCTTACCTTACATGCCGAAGATGCAGAGGTGAGGGCAAGAAGAAATAATATTCGCATTTTTGGTATTCCTGAAGGGGTAGAGCAGGCCAACATGAAAGCCTACTTAGAGAGTTGGTTAAAACAAGAACTTTCATTAGAGGAAGAGATACCACTTGAAATAGAAAGAGCACATAGGGCAGTAGCTCCCAAACCGGGAGCCCCTCCGAAATCAATCCTAATTAAGTTCCTGCGATTCCCCATGAAGGAGAAAATATTGCACTTGGCGTGGAACAAAAAAGATGTAAATCTCGATGGTCAAAAAGTTTATTTTGATCAAGATTACCCCCATCTTGTGTTGGCAAAGAGGAAAAAAATTCTCTTAGTAGTTTGTGCGCTCAGGAATAAAGGGCTAAAAGCTTTTCTGAGATATCCAGCCAAACTCTGGGTACAGGATAAAGAGGGGACTCATGTCTACGACTCACTTCTTCAAGCGATCCCAATGTTGGAAGCACTAGGTATTCAGATCCCTGACACCAGTGAAGAACAAGCACAACAAGAGATAGAGGACTTACTTTGGGCCATCTCCCCCTGGAGGTCGACGAATGCACAAAAGGAGGATCAATTCCCTTTTGCCACTTCCTGCGGATGTAGCCAGATGGATCACCCCTAAACAACATGCAACCTGAAGCAAGAATGGACGTTTTTCTTGTTTAATTACCTTCTCTATGCCATGTGGAGGTGTGGAGTTCATTCCATGAGGATTCTTGTTGGGCCTTACGTGTAGGGGGCCAAAAATCGAGCCATGTAGGCTGGTCAGCGTTCATATCTCTCTACCACCACTAGAGGCAATAAAATCAGCAAGCGGACCTCTTCTGTCTCGGGCAGTGTTTCTGTAGTACCCGAGATGAGACTGGACTGCTCCGTGGTGTATCATCCAGTTGGCTCCCCCTGCAGCTCGAGCGTCGATCCCTATCTTGGAGCTCTGCAAGTACTGTTCAAGATTACTTTTATGCTGCCCATTTCTTCTGTTATAACTAATTCATCTATATACCTTGATTTACATGCGAAGGAGGTTGAAATTGGGGAGTTCTGTTATTTTTTCGGCTTACGTTATTTCACTTCACCCCCCTAATTTATGACCATCATTGCAAGGAGCAGAAATACTTCCTCAGACAGTCTTAAAGAGAATATTAGAATATTTGACCCTCCACCTGAGCGTCTAAAAGTTTATTGAGTTTGTGATTAGCCTGATCTAGTTGATTTTTAGTTGAATCATCTAGGGTGGCCTGGCGTTGGTCTGCCTCGGGGAACAACTTAATTTCATTTTCAGTTACAATTTAGCAATAAGTTATAATAAGATCTTGTCAAAGGTTATACTTAGGGGAATGGTTTGGGAATGGGCTGCAGAATATGGCGGAGAATGTTATTTTTGTTACTCACCTATCCCCCGAGGGTTGAGGGGAGAACCAGGTGAAGGGGAAAGTTATTATCCCTTTGTTTATAATGTAACGACCACTCGTTGGTAGGAAAGTAAATATACAGTTCTCTATCTTAAAAGTTTGAATCATTACATGAATTGGTAATACTATATATTATATTTAAAGATGTTTTTTGGCCAAACTCTTATTTAGCGAGCCCCTGGCCGGCGGTATGTTGCTGGGCTGCCTGTCAACTAGGATACTTTAGGAAGGGAGGGATCATACGCACAAGTGTAGACTTGTGGGTTTGTCCTTTGGCACATACTCTTCTGTTACATTTCCAAGGAGGAGAGCACCACCTCTCCCTGAGCCCACTCTTGCAGTGTTGAGCTCTGTAGGGTGGGATAACTCAACACCCTAGAGACGAATTCCAGGTATTCCGCCTCAAATTTCCCCCAGTTGGGGGTTCTTCTGGTGGGTCCACCTAGGTCTCAGGTTGGGACAGTTACTGCATTAAGTCACGTGTTTTAGGATGTTGTTTTTGTCTCAATGTGGTTTGTCTTTATTATTTTCCTTTATTTTTGCACTTGAGCAGGCTTCTTTTGGGAGGGCTGGGAGTGGATTAAGGGGACACTGAATAATGAATATCATGATAGCATCACTTAATTTATGCTCATTAAATGTTAAAGGTCTGAACAATGCAGTGAAAAGAACCAGATTGTTGCAAGAATTAGAAAGGGCGAACTGCGATATTGCATGCATCCAAGAGACAAAGCTATCTAAAAGTGAACGTGACAAATTGAGACGATCATGGGTGGGTTCTGTATTTTCTGATTCCCATCCCTCCGCATCCAAATCAGGCACAGCTATTTTAATTAAAAGGGGACTCCCATTTAAAATATCAAGAGTCCAGGGACAAGGAAATGGGCAATGGATTGTTCTCGCAGGGGAATTCTGTGGACAAACCCTGCATATCATTTCTGTTTAAGCCCCCACACCTGCTTCAGGATCATTTTTCAGGACATTGTTCAAACTAATAACTGATCTCCCTGCAGGTCAATTGATTTTTATGGGGGATTGGAACTGTGTTGAGAACTGTACTTTGGACAAGAGTCCACAGACTGAAAAAGGGCCAGCGTCCAGCTCCAGGCTCTTGCGGACCCTAACTTCAGAGGTGGGGATAGTAGATGTTTGGAGATGGCAAAATCCCAAAGGAAAAGATCACAATTTTCACTCCCCGGCTACAAATTCTTATTCAAGAATTGATTGAATTTATATCTGGAAAACTGAGGTACATAATTTCTTTAATGTTATTATTCACCCAGTCTCCTTTTCAGACCATGCAATGATCCAGGTTAGGGTTGGTTGGGGTCCCCACAATATCAGAGGAGCCTGGAGACTGGACCCTGGAGTGTTAACTGATAAGGCCTTCTTGTCCTCAGTGAAAGAAACCATTATGTTATATTTTGATGACAATAAGGAGGATGTTACCCTTTTAAAATTTATCTGGGACGGTCTTAAAGCTGTTTTGAGAGGTAAATTTATTAGTTACTCAGCTTACTGGAATAAGTTACATAAAGCCCAGGTAGAAGCTATTTTGAATACCATTCAAGCTTTAGAAAAGTTTCATAAGGTTAATAGAGACCAATCTACTTTTAAAAAACTTAAGGAAGCCAGAGCAAGTTATAATGATTTAATGCAGCGATGTACCCTCAATGCCATGCGACATACTAATCAAAGATATTATGGGGGTGGAGAGCGGGTAGACTATTGGCCCTTCATCTTAGGAAACAGGCAGCAGACCGCTACATCTCCAAAATTTCACTCAAAAACTCCCCAAACCAGGTGACATCTAAACCCCTGGAAATTGCAAAGGAGTTTGTGGCCTTTTAAACAACTATATTCCCAGGAGAGGACCACTGGACATGCACAGAAGATAGCCCACTTTTTGGGCAAAATAAATCTACCCTCACTAATGGATGCTCAGGCAAAGGTGCTAGAGAGAGACCGTTTACCGATGAGGAGATTCAGTTGGTAATCAGATCTTAGTTCAGGCAAAGCGCCAGGCCCGGATGGCTTCATTGTTGAATTTTATAAAGAATTTGCAAGGGACTTGATCCCTACCTTTAAAAGGGTATGTAAAGTAGCGCATACATTAGGGGCTACTCCGGATACCTGTGGGGAAGCTACGATTTCATTGATCCCTAAACCAGGAAAAGATCCTCTGTGCTGTTCAAGTTAATGGCCTACCTCTCTTCTGAATGTGGACACAAACATTTTCGCGAAGTTTGTGGGAGTCCGACTTCAAGCCCTTATTCTGGATTTAGTCCACTCTGATCAGACTGTCTTTATTCCGGGGCGCCACATTCAAGACAACATACGTCTCTTACTAAACACCCTCTCGTCTAATAATTTATCTCCCCCACATACACTTAATGCGGTCATCTCGCTAGATGCGGAAAAGGCCTTTGATCGCCTTGATTGGTTATTCTTGAAACAAACATTGGTTAAATTTGGGTTTGGAGAAAAATTTAGAGATTGGATTTTAAATATATACAGTTACCCCAAGGCCGGAATAAAAGTTAATGGAATAACTTCAGAATTTTTTTAATATCCAACAAGGTACAAGACAGGGATGCCCGCTCTCTCCCCTCCTCTTTGCGTTAAGCATGGAGCCTTTGATGACTTTAGACAGTCAGAGAGAGATATAAGGAAATTAAGGTGGAGTGTATTGAGCTTCACATTTCTATGTATGCAGACGATACTTTATTATACCTTGCAGATCCAGTTAACTCTATTCCGATCGTGGGCTCCTACCTGCGGGAATTTGGAATGGTCTCTGGATTTAAAATTAATGATACAAAAACAGAAATGCTACCCATGGGTTCATTTACTCTAAGCTCACTTCCCCAGATAGGTCAGTTTAAATGGTCAAAAGAGGGATTCCGATACTTAGGAGTTTGGATACCTATTAAGATTAACAACTTATATCAGGCGAACCACTTAAAACTATTGAAAAATGTCCAAGAAGATCTGAACAGATGGACTGAGCTCCCCCTGTCACTCTCAAGACGTGTTGAGACTGTCAGGATGAATGTCCTTCCCCATTTTCTTTTCTTATTCATTGTACTACCTCTTGGGCCCCCTTCCCAGTTTTGGAAAAGTTTAAAGACCTCTATCTCAAAGTTTTTATGGAGGCGTAGACCACCAAGGATTAAATGGCAGATTTTACAAAGAGCAAAACAGGCTGGGGGTCTGAGCCTCCCGGATTTTGTTAAATATTTTTGGGCAGCTCAGCTGTAAGCCTTTGTGATCATGAGTGATGACAAGGATCCCCCACAATGGATGCAGTTGGAGAAACCTTTAGTAACCGCTGCAAAATTTTCAGATATGATTTTAATGGACCAGGAGGGCTTATCTAAACTTACGTGCCTTAACCCTTGGTCGCTGACCACAAAACAAATTTGGCTATCAGTAATTAATAATATGGAGATTCAGCCTAGAATCTCCGCCCAAACCCCCTTGAGGGCCTGCCCTGATTTTTCTCCCCTTCTAAATGGACGGAGGCTTTCTTAGATGGACGAGACTGGGACTACAATACATAGGACAGTTTTATGAAGGGGGGGTTCTGAAGACCTTTAAACAACTACGTAGAGATTTTAATCTTCCTACACGAGACTTTTTTAGATTTTTTCAGCTGCGTCATTTTTTGAAAGGTAAGGATCTAAATTCCCAATCGCTTGTAGGGACTAACCCTCTCCAAGAGCTTTTTCTTCTTTTGATCTCACAGGACGGACAGGTAGGTCAGATTTCAAACATTACAGCTTTCTTGTCCTCTAAAGACTTGCAGGCCTTAAAGGCTGTGGAAGAGAAATGGTCCAGGGAATCCGGGGTTGTGCTGGAGGGAAAGGACTGGAGGCGGGTTTGGGAGGGGGTACATTCCACGACAGTATCGCCAATATGGAAAGAGTTTAGGTGGAAAGTGACAATTCAATATTTCCATAGTCCCCAAATCACTAAATGCTAGAAGACCACCACATCGGGATTATGTTGGAGGAAATGTGGAGAGTTGGGCGATCATACACGTTTTTTGGGCCTGTGGCAAATTGGATGTTTTTTGGGATCAAATAATACATAGAGTGGGGCTGATTTTCCAGCTCCAGTTACCTCGAGACCCACAAATTTGGTTGTGGGGTATTCCCCCTCCCCATATTTGCACCCAAGCACAGAAGTATTTATTCTTTATTCTTTTGGCAGCAGCGCATAAAGCTATTACTAAATGCTGGCTTTTGGAGACCCCTCCCTCTCCAGACTTATGGTATTCTACATGTCTGGGCCTGTTGGAGATGGAAAAGCTAACAGCCAAACTCAGACTGACCCTAAAGAAATTGAAATCTAGATGGCTACCATTTTTCCATTATCAAGCAGAGAAGGAGAACAGAAATGTTTGAGATATTAGCCAACCAAACTTAGCACAGGATCATCTCCTCTAATGTCATTTGATCGTAAGGGTAATTTAAGAGGATACTTTATTTCGATTAAGTTCAATTGAGAGTTGATTGATGACTGTTTCCTTCCCACTCAGATATTATATAACAGGCCTTCCAGATTATATATTATATAGGATTATATATTATATAGGATTTACTCATAGTCCCACGGCAGGGATGTAGAGAGCTTTAATGGGTCTCTGACCCATATCTGACCCCCCCCCACCACCACACTTCCCCAATGCTTAGAAAATAGGTTAAATTGTTCTTGCTTTGAATAATGCCTAGCTCAATTCTAATTTTAATTTTATTCTGTATTTATCTTCCTGATTCGCTTTTTCTTTTTGGTTATAATTTTACCAGAAGCCTTTAGTTACCTTTTGTGTTTAGGACAATGTGACCCTAAAAGGTTATACTATACACTCTAAAAGCCATAAACTGTATAGCTGTAAATTGGTTTTAAGTATGGAAATCTAAATCTTGGTAAGGGAGTGTGTCTTGCCCCCACCCCTTGTAATTTTGCAGCACTATGAAATGCATGGAATTTTACAAACCTTTTTGAATTAGAAGATGCACTGGCTTTATGAGATTAAGACTGATGTCGTTTGTATTCATTCTCAACTCAGTTAAGCAATTTAAAGTCACTGCCTCATGTCATAATCTGGTTATTTATTTATAAGTATTGTCTGTCAAGTTTATGTATGTATTGTTGATGTTCGTGGAAAATGAACCTTAATAAAAATTATTTAAAAAAAATAAATAAATTGGCAGCTACGTTGTTTTGGATTTCCAACTGGCACAAGGATATGAGTTTGCGTTTGTGCCATGCTGTTGGTACTTGTTATTCAGAGGGCTCTATTAAAAATAGATGCCCACTTCTGTAATGTCGGTAGCCAACGGGTTTCAAGATTTTTCTTTGCTATTTTCTAAATTCACTAAAATTACCACCAATAGCTTAATGTGGTTCAATTTCAGTTGGTTACCATCTGTATCCCCCTCCACCCGGTCACCTCTGAAAAAGGGACTAGTCTCAGTGGGCCTACCAGGTCAACAAAATTTAATAAATAAATAAAAATAAATGTACATAGAATACTCAGGTATTATGCTCACCACATAAAGGACTGTAGAAAGTCCTCACAGTTATTTGTCTCTTTCGCTCCTGGAAAAGAGGGTGTACCTGTCTCTAAACAGTGCCTGTCCAAATGGTTGGCTAACTTGTTTTGTTTTCTGTTATGGGAAGTAGGGTAAAGAACTTCCTGGAGCTGTCCATGATCATTCCTCTAGGGGTATGGCCACTTTTGTTGCCTGCTTTAGGAATGTGCCATCTGCTTAGGTCTGTGCTGCTGCTACTTGGAGTACTGTCCACACCTTCACCAAGCATTACAGTCTGGACATTGCCTCGAGATGTCAGGCCAGTTTCAGCCTAGCTGTGCTTCAGTGTCTTCTTTCTTAGGCTTACAGTCTCCAGACACCCAGACTGGTTCATCTGATGTCAGAACTGCTTGGGACTTGTTCTGTAGCTGTGGCCTTCTACAAGAGATACCCTCGATGAAGATGGTACATTTACTTAAGAACTTAACCGTAACAGTAGATCTTCAAGAGGATCTCTTGCAGCAGGCCATGCCGTCCCTCCGTCCTTCCCTCTTGGTCTGGGGGACTCTCTGTGTTTGTCTCTCTTTCTCCCGGTCAGGGAACCTTCTGTTTTACTGCTGTTGGCAGGAACCTTTGACTTCTCCTCGGTTCACCAGCTGGAGATTTCCTGCTTATGGTCTCTGGTGGGAGAACTGAGGAGGGCGCGGAGTTACCCACGCTTATGTAGTAAGGACGTCATCAGTGTGGGTGGCCCCCCAGGTAGACTGATAGTTCGAAAGGTTTCCGTGTGGTTTTACTACCTGGTGACTGTAGTTTTATAGGTGTGGCCTGCTGCAAGAGATCCTCTCGAAGATCTACTTTTACGGTAAGTTCTTACGTGACTGTACTTTTCTCAAGTCCTTCCTACATCTTGCCCCTTCCAGCTTCCCCTTAAGTCCCTGTGTTCTTGATTTGCCATTCCTCACAATCTACTTTGTTCATTCCTTTCAGGAACTTGAAGATCTCTATTATATTGCCACTCTCCCTTCTGATTTCTAGTGAGTACATGTTAAGAGCCTTAAGCCAGTCCTCGTAGGATCTGCCCTACTAGCCCTGAATCATTTTGGTTACCCTACACTGCACCATCTCTGTCCTGCTTTTGTCTTTTCTTTGGTGGCAACGCCAGAACTGGACACAGTATTCCAAATGTGACCTCACTAGTGATCTGTAGGGAGGCAGTATCACCTCTTTTCTTTTGCTGTTGAACCTCCTTCCAGTACACCCCAACATTTTTGGTTGCCTTGCTGTAGGCCTTGTTACATTAGCTAGACTGTTTTAGGGAGTCTCCTGTGGTGACTCCCAGGTCCCTTTCCTCAGAGGTATTGTCCAACTTAATCCCACCCATCAAGTATTCCATCCTGGGGATCTTGTTCCCCTAAGTGCATCACCTTGCACTTCTTGGCACTGGATTTCAACTGCCAGACTTTGGACCTCCTCTCTAACCTTTGTATGTCCCTCTGCAATTTCCTTAAACCCCTCTTTGCTGTCTACCTTGCCAGAGCTTAGTGTCATCATGGCAGAGACACATCTTGCCCTGTATTCATTCTCCCATGTCACTAATGAACATATTGAAAAGGACTGACACTAGGACTTTGAACCCTGTGGCATCCTACTTGTGACCTCCTCCTCTCCTAATATGACCCCGTTTACCACCACCCTCTGCTGCCTCCCCACCGAGCCAGTTTCCCACCCATCTGGCTAGATCTTCTGCTGCACCTAAATCCTCTTAACTGCTTCAGCAGCCTTTTGTGTGGCACAGAGTTGAATGCCTTGCAGAAGTCGAAACCGAGTAAAAGAGTACAATATTAAATATTAACTTTGTTTTTAATTTATTATTTAGTTAGTTTAAATATTTACCTGGTTTGTAATGGACAGGGAGAGACGCACGTATGTCGTGGGGTCACTGGGTCACGGGCACAATCACGTAGCTGACAGTGGCATGGTTCTAACCCCAATATTACTCAGGTATTCATAACTTCTGCAGTGACCCTTTAAGACAGAACTGCCCGGAGAGAATGGAATACTTGCAAATGATGGAACTTTTTGCACGTGACAAGTTTTCAAATGCTGCCTTAAACTAACTGCCTTAGTTCTAATCCCCTCAGATTTCACTCTCCGCCTGTCAAGTCTAGACGCTCAGAGTTCTCTCCTCAGCTTCTATCTGTGACATGAAGAAACTTTTAAAATCATGTAAGTTTTTTTTTTTTCTTTCATTTGCTGCCTTTTACTTATTGTAATTGTAGCTAAACTGTAGTTTTAGTGTTAAATTTGTATTTTTATTGGTTCTTCCCGGTTCTGTGTAACTGGTGGGGAAAAAGTTCTGTTAGTTCAGATTTGAGTTTTTTGACTAAAAAACCCCGTTAGTTTAGTTTATTTTTAATTAAAAACCTTTATTTTAGTAACCGCTTTATCGATTACTGAACTGATGACCTCATTTCATTTTTTCTTCGGTACCTTCGGTTCCTGTTTCGGTTCCAGAACCGAATGTAACTGTTAAATATTACTTAAAAGTTAAAACCATTCAGCGGTTTCAATTTTTTGTCAGTTTCCGATAAAAGGTCTGAAGAACCTTAAAAGAAAACCGGTGAACCTGTTTTTAAAAACTGTTCTGATTGTGGGGAAATATTTGCCAGGGCAGATAAAGCCGTGTGTGTGTGTGTGTTGCTTGCCTTGGCTATGAGCACCTAAAAGAAGACTGTGAAATTTGTAAAACTTTCCAAGAAAAAACTGTGGAGAAACGCTGGAACGGCTAAAGAAAAAACTTCCTCCACCTAAGGGTGCCTCAGGCTTTGACCAGCTGACACACTCTTCTGCTGTGGGTGAAACCACTGCAGTTTTACATTCAGCCCCTCCCTGGTTCCTCAAAAAAGACTAAAACAATTAAAGCACACACAACCTCTGACTGGACAGAAAAAGGAGACTTCTGTGGGTGCTCTGGCTCTCCCCTCTCCTCAGGAGATATCACATGCTTTCAGAGTAGTACAAACCTTGCAAGGACTTTATTCTCCTGGCCAGCAGCCATTTGGGCAGACCCCAGACAAACAGGCTGGCCACTCAGCCAGGTCCTCATTTTTTGAAGAGGAGGATTATGGGGAGTGTGAGGAGGAGGGGAACCCATTGAACCTGAGGTTTCTTCTGAGCAGGACTTTAGCTCTCCTCCCAGAACTACTGAGGATTATTCCTCACACTTCACTTTTATGAGAAGGATGACTGATGCCCTGGACATCACCACAAGTGAGGAGAAGGTGGAATACCTTGAGATGATGGGGTTAACCCACACTAAAAGCTCCTCCTCCTCCCAGTCAAATCCTTCAAAAAGGATGCTTTGACGATTTTACAGACTCCTAACTGTGCGCCCCCCCCCCCCCGATAAGAGACTGGACAAAATATCAGCTGGACAGGGAGGGTGCAGAATTTCTGTTTTCCTACCCTGACCTTCGGGGTGGTGCAGGCAACAGCCTGTGTCAAGGCTAAAGTGCCCCTGGCTTCTCGCCCACCAGAAAAGGAGTCCAGAAAAATTGACAGTATGGCCAAGAAAGGGATATTTGTCAGCCTTCTTGGACATCAGACAGGTTAATTTTCAAGTCTATGCAACCCAGTACTAGAAGTCACTGTGGCAATCTGTCTTGGCTATGGCAGATAAGGCCACATCACCCTTGTCGGCTGATCTTGCAGAAACTGCTAGGTTTGGCTCGGAGGCAGCCAAATATCAGTTTCAAATGGCTGCTGATACTAATGACGCAGCAGCTAGGTGGATGGCCAGTACTGTTGCTCAAAGGAGGTTTGCCTGGCTAAGAGCCACAAATCATACCCAGGACTCATAAACAAAGGCCATGGATTTCCTTCTGGAGGGCAATTCCTTTTTGGAAACAAAACAGTGGCTTACATGAAGAAGGTGGACGAATACAAAGCCACCTTCAAGAGCAATTCAGCTAAAGAGAAGGCCTCTCCATCCACCAGGCCCTATGGGAGGGGAGGTGAGGCAGGAGCAGGTCCTTTCATAACAGGCCCTTTTTCCACGCAATGGCTACACCCCAGTACCAGCAGTATTCCCAGCAAGGATGCTTCAGAGGTAGGGGTAGAAGGGGTTCCAGGCGGGGATCTCAACCCCAGTCTCAGCCCCAGAGTAAACAAACACCCTGATGTGTTTTCCACAGGCCGCCACCTCTCTACCTGTCAGAGGCAGGCTGGCTCATTACCTCCAGGCTTGGCAAGGAATTACCACAGACAAGAAAGTGGGTCCTGGAGGTAGTGAGCCAGGGACTGTCTCTGACTTTCAAATCCCTTCCTGTTCTGAGGTGTCAGCGTGGCTCAGTTGGTAGCACATCCGCCTCTGGACCAGAAGGTCGTGGGTTCTCGCCCCACACCGGGATTGGACTTGCACCTAAAAATCGCTGGCATCCGAGTGCAGTATTGGGGGGTGCTGTACTGCTGGGGTGTGCCGTCCTTTGGATGAGACGTTAAACCGAGATCCCTTCTACCCATCCTGGTGTTGTCCTGGTGGGTGTCCAGGTGGAAGTAAAGAACCCAGGGCACTCTTTGCAAAGAAGTAGGAACATTCGCGGTGTCCTGGCCAACATTCCCCTTCCCATAAGCCGGTTCACGCAATTATCCAGGCTGTGTGTGGGTGATGATGTGCGATATGGCAGCCACCACACATTCAGTCACTTCACTACCAGTCTAGCATTGCTTGTAAAGCGCTTTGGATGTAAGAAAAGTGCTATATAAATGCAGATTCTTCTTCTTCTTCTTCTTCTTCTTCTTCTTCTTCTTCTTAGAACCAAAGTATTCAGACCATCCTCCCAAAACAGAAAAGAAGCTGTTGGAGGAAGAGATTTGAAACCTGCTGCTGTCAAAGGCAGTGTAGCCTGTCCCAGCTCAGCAGAAAGGAAAGGGGTTTTACTCAAGATATTTCCTCACCACAAAGCAAAATGGGGAGTGGTGACCTATCTTAGACCTCAGGGTATTACATAAGTATCTGACAAAGCCAAAGTTCAAAATGGTAACATTGGCACCGATTCTGCCAACACTCCAGAAAGGAGACTGGTTGGCATCACTGGACCTAAAAGATGCTTATTTCCACATCCCCATAAGGGAGTCTCAGAAAATACCTCCGGTTGAGACTCCCATCAAGTCACGACCAATTCTCAACCCTTCCATTTGGTCTCACTTCAGCTCCAAGAGTGTTCACAAAATGCTTGGCAGTGGTTGTGGCACACCTTCGAAGACAAGGTGTCACAGTGTTTCCATATTTAGATGACTGACTGGTGGTAGGAAAATCACCACAGCAAGTTAAACAGTACCTGTAGATCACCCAGAGGCTTCTGGAGTCCCTGGGGTTCCTGATAAACCACAAAAAGTCTGTCCTTCTACCTGCATAGGTGCTGCAGTTCATAGGGGCAGAAATCGACACCCTGCAAGGCAGGGCCTACTTGCCTTTAGATAGAGTAAGGAGTATCCCACTGATAGACTCATTCAGCCTGCACAAGCCAAAAAAATGAAAGGCAGTTCCTACAGCTCCTGGGCCACATGGTTGCGGCCACAGGCACAGTCCCAGGTTCCAGGTTCCAAATGGGAGATGTCCAGTTCCACCTAAGGGAACGCTGGTGCCAGAGAAGAGATCCTCTCTCAAAGCTGATCCCAGTAACAAAAACTTTGTTACAGGCACTTCGGTGGTGGAAAGAGGAATCCAGTCTAAGAGAAAGGGGTTCCCTTTCAGCAAGAGTCCTCATCAGTTGTTCTCACAACAGATGCATCTCTACTGGGGTGGGGTGCCCATTTGGGGGACCACATAACCCGGGGTACTTGGTCAAGTGCAGAGTCACTCCAGCACATAAACCTGCTGTAACTTAGAGCGGTGTTTCTGGCACTAAAGGCCTTTACAACACTAGTACAGAGAAAGGTGGTACAAGTTATGACGGACAATACCACTGCATAAACAAGCAGGGAGGTACAAAGTTGGGTCCTCTCTGCACAGAAGCCATGAAAATCTGGAGCCTGGCATACTCTCTGGCAGTTTCCCTACAGGCAGTCCATCTGCCGGGGAAAGATGTACCCTCGCAGATGATCTGAGTCGAATCAGTCAGGTCCATCGCAAATGGACCCTGAACAGGCAAGTGGTGGAAGTAATTTTCAGGAGGTGGGGCACCCCAGAGGTATACTTGTTCGCGTCCCACCAAAACCAGGACCTGCCACAATACCGTTGCAGACCACCAGATCAGGGAACAGTCCCCCTGGATGCTCTAGCTCTGAACTGGTCAGAGAAGCATCTGTTATGCTTTTCCTCCCTTCCCTCTGGTGTACAGGGTATTGCTGAAGCTCAGGTCCCAGTTAGCATCAGTGATCTTGATAGCACCAGACTGGACCAGGCAGCCATGGTACTCTCTGCTGCTCTCCATGTCTGTGGCTGAGACAATACACATTCCTCGGAGGCACAATCTGCTAACCTCCAACCAGGGGAGGCTCCTGTACCCGAACCTCAGGTCACTCTGGCTCAAAGCTTGGCTCTTGAGGACATAGAATATGCAGGCTTGCATCTTTCTGAAAGTGTCTTAGACATTTTGAGGGGTTACAAGGAAGCCCTCCACTAAGAAAACCTACACCTCAAAATGGAAAAGGTTTTCTGTTTGGTGTTCAACCAGGGAACTGGTACCAGCACAGGCTGGGGTCTCAGCTATACTTGACTACCTTACTTATTTACATTCACTGGGCTTGCAGTCCAGTACCCTCAAGGTCCACCTGGCTACACCATCTGCTTACGTATCTGCTGGACAGAATGTTTCAGTGGCTTCAGATCCTATCTTCAGGAGGTTCTCTAAGGGCCTAACCCATCTGCACCCCCTCCTCATAGGGAACCGGTGCCAGCATGGGCCCTAAATGTGTGCATAGCTAAGCTCATGGGGCCTCCCTTTGAGCCCATGTCTTCGGCTTATTTGAAATGTCACATGGAAAACAGTTTTCCTAGTGGCAATGACTTCTGCAAAAAGAATCCGTGAGCTCCAGGCTCTCTACATTGAACAGGACTGCATTTCATTCCACAGGGACAAGGCGGTCCTGAGAACAAACAGGAAATTTCTCCCTGAAGTGGTCTCTGATTTCCATTTGAACCAAACCATTACCCTACCTGTCTTTTTCACTGAGCTGTCTACCTCTGGTGAAAGAAGACTCCACAGTCTGGACAACAAGAGAGCTCTTAGCTACTGTGACAACCACTAAAGACCATAGGCAGGACAGAAAACAGTTGTTCCTGACTTATGGGGATGTGGGAAAGGGCAACCCAGCATTGAACGGTCCATTTCACGATGGATAGTACAGTGTATCCAATTTTGTTACACTAAGGCTGGAAAGGAACCACCCTCTAGATTGAGGGCCCATTCCACAAGAGGCACAGCTGCTACCATAGCAGCTGCCAGGGATGTTCCATTAGTGGATATCTGTAAAGCAGCTACCTGGAAAACAGTACACACCTTTACAAAGCACTACAATTTGGACATCCCAGTCTAGAGGTGATGCTAGGTTCAGCACAGCAGTCCTGCAGAGTCTGTTTCCAAAATACGTTCTGTGCCCACTTCCAAAGGTACTGCTTCTTAGTCTACAGAAGTTATGAATACCTGAATATTACTGGGTTTAGAAGAAAAAATTACTTACCATGGTAATGTTGTTTCTTCCCAGTGATACTCAGGTATTCGGAACTTCCTACCCTGCCTCCCCTTCTAGAACCAGTAGGCTTTGCACTCCTAAATACTGTGCGCTCAGGGGTATGAGTGCCACTCCTGGCATTGTTTTTTTCTAACTATGTTGTTAGTGGTTTCTCCCATTTTTCAGGTGATCCTGATATCTTTTGGGGTACCTCTTAAAATTTTACCCTCCAGTTGGAGGGTTCATTTGGGGGTTATGGGTATAATTATCATTATTATTATTATTATTGCTCTTACTTTGAGAGGGTTCCTGCAGTAGGTCTTCAGAAGTAGGACTGCGCCCCCTGACATCAGGACCGCACGGCAAACTTGTAGCTAGCAGTCATCAGTGGGGGACCGCCTCGGGCGTCAGGTGATTGGATGTCAGCATTACTATAAATGGGCGGTCCTCGTCTTGTGTTCTTCCGCCACGACTTGAATCGCTACAGACTCTTTTCGTGAAACGGTTTAGTCGCCCACCATTTTCCATGTTGTTTTACTCGTAGTTTTTTTTTTTTTTTCTCGATCCTTACCAGCACTGCATGTCTTAAGATCGGCCAAACAAAAAGTACTCCAAGTGCAACGCGCAGATCCCGCACGGGGACGACCACTGCTGCTGAGTCCTCTGCCTGGGCCCCAAATACAAGGTCACAGATTGCCAAATCTGCCAGGCCTTCAACCAGGCCACGCACACCTGTCGCTAGAGGACGTTTGATGCCCTCTTATTAAAACAATGACTGGCATCAATGGAAAAAGAGCTCCAGGAGCTACGAGAACGGTAGTCTTCTCCTGCCCCAGAAAAAGGAAAAGGAGAAACACTGGGAGCAGAGCCATTCTCCCTTGAGGAAAAGCTACCAGACAGATGACGCCACATTTGGTGGGGCCTCCATCCCGGTGAGTACCCGACCTCCGGGGTCTTCTTCAACTCCGGCGGATTAGATGCCTTCACCCCCCACCCCCCGCCGAAGTCAGTGGGCAGTCGGGGGTCTCCTCTTTAGAGGAGGTAATCTCAGAGCCTGTCGCTAGCTTGGCCGCTAAGTCGCCCTCTGGCTCCTCCACCAGGCGCTTGGTCCAAGTCAATCAGCCTGACTCCAGCCTCCCGGCTTCTGTAAGTTGGACGTCTGCTCTTCCGATGCCTGCCAGACCGTCGCCTCTAAGTTGGTTGCCGGCTCACCCGACGACCGCGTGGTGGCTACTATCCCATCTGACTCCCTTGTGGTCCCCGACATCCGGCAGAGCGAGCTCACAGGTTTCCCCCAAGTCCCACAGGGGCTCTCCCTCCCAGGACCCACTGACCTAGCCTGACACCTTGTTCTCCCCAGTTTCCCAGGCTTTGAGCGGGGCTGATCAAGAGGAGCCTCTCACATCAGGCCTCCTTACCGAGACTCCTGCTTCGCCGGCAGACCTGTCAACGGGGGTCCTCCTGGAATTACCTCCGTCACCAGTCTCTGTCCCGTCCTCGGGCGCCTTCAGGCCCCTGACGCCAGGTCTTTCGCTGGATCACTTTCCGGAGAGCATGGACCAGGATCTTCCTGGCCCTTCTGGGGTTCCACTTCCGACCCCTGGCCTACCGACGGACCCCGACCCCAGTGGTCCCTCGGCACCACACCCCTCTGGGCCTTAAGCCCCTCCTCTGTTGGGCCCCACGGGATACTACCCCGGCTACACGCAGCCACAGTTCCCCCAAGACCTGACACCTGGGGGACCAATGCCGGATCACCTGCCTCCGACTCCGGGTCAGGCTCAACCTTATCATGTTATCACCAGTATCCTTACTGGTACCAATCACCTAGCTACCCCTCATATTATATGGGTACCCAGGATACCCACCACCACCGTCTCCTCCTTCTCCTCCCCCACAGCGGGAGCCTCAGGAATCTGTCGCAGCTCCTACAAGAGTTGAGACAGCCCCAGCTGGTCGTCGGGGCTACCCTGACCCATGGGGCACCACCAGGAAGCCCTGCCCCTTCTAACAGAGCATTCGACAGGGACACAGGTGGTCCCCTGGCAGGGATCCCTCTAGGAGCCAGAGTCACGGAGGCAGTTCCGGATGTCACTCCTTTGCCAAGCAAGTCAGAGTCTTCTGTTTTCTGAAGGAGATTCTGATGCGGTGAACGATTCGGGACCCCACTCCCCTATAGATCCTCTGCCAAAGGAGTCTCCAAAATCACCACTGGAGGATCCATCTTTCGCGGAACTCCTCCAGTCCATCCAACAGGCCTGCAGTTGGGCATCCCAAGAATTTGACCCTAAATGCAGAAGACTAGCAGAACATCTGGACCTCATTAATGCAGACCCCCTCCCTATTCCTCCTGGGAACGGGCCGCATGAAGATCTAACATCCACAATTTGGCAACAGCCATCGTCTGTTCCTGCAGTTTCTAAGAAAGCCGTCAGGACTTACCACCCCCAAAAGGGGTTTCCCACTTAACGACACAACCTAAGGCTGACTATCGTCATCACAGCCGCTCACGATGGGTCAGCCCAGCTCAAACGTCTGTGCCTCTCCTCCCGACAAGGAGTCTAAACAAATTACCCAATATGGCTGCAAGGTCTATACCTTCTCTACCTGTGCCATGCATTCACTCAACTACGTAGCACATGTGGCTTTCCAGAAGTCGGCTTTGTCCAGCCTGTAAAAGGACATCCAAGAAATTCCTGAAGAACAGCTCAGGAATAAGCATCTTGATAAAATCAGACTGAATAAGTCGTCATGCCGCCATGCTATGTGAGCCATATACGACCCGGTCGATTCGGCAGCACATTGCACAGCTACGGGAATCTGTCTAAGAAGCTTTGCCTGGCTCCATCTCTCAGGGCTGGCACAAGATGTATAGACCACCCTTCCGGATGCCCCCTTCAGGGATCCAGTTTGTTCGGGGGCGACGCCAAAGACATAATCACCGAACAGTAAGAGAGCGGCAAATCCCTAAAGGATGTCTACTGTATGTATTGCTCGGATCAGAAACCCAAGCAGAATTTTCATTGCCCCCAGCGGAAATGGAACAAACAGAACCAGGGCAGATGCCAAAACAAGCATCGTGCAACCGGTTTCTGCACCCAGACCCCCCCCAGGCTAAGTTCCCAAAGACAGCCAGTGGGGGTAAGGCGTCCCTCCCTCCCTTCCCTGTGGAGGAACCAGTGGGGGAGAAGATTCGGCCTCCATCTGGAAGGGTGGAAAGCTATAACCGAAGACGCTGGGTTCTGCAGCTGGTCGCAAGAGGTCACTCCATAGGGTTTTTGGACAGACCCCTGGGCAACCCACCGGGCAGGTCTCATTACCCATCAAGACACTAGTCTCATCCTACAGGAAATCCAAGCTCTGCTGCAAAAATCAGCTATACAGCGGGTTCCACCAGAGCAAATAGAAAGGGGATTTTACTCCCACTTCTTCCTAATGCCCAAAAAGATGTGAGATCTCAGGCCCATCCTAGATCTTGGCATGCTCAACCTCTTCGTAGAATACAAAAGGTTCCGCATGCTAGCCCTCCAGCCCCTGCTCCAACTAAACAATTGGCTGTGTTCCCTGGATATGCAGGATGCTTACCTACATATCCCAATCCTGCCAGCCCACCGCCGCTTTCTGAGATTCTCCTTCTAGGAGGAGCATTTTCAGTTCAAGGCCCTTCCTCGGCACCTCAAGTTTTCACCAAGTACCTGGCAATGGTAGCGGTGACCTTGCGTCGCAAGGGCCTCTACGTGTTCCCATATCTGGACAATTGGCTGATGTCAGCTCCATCGCAGGACAGTCTGAAGGATTCCCTTTCCTTCACCCTGGACCTTTTCTTCAGACTTGGCATTATGGTCAATTATCCCAGGTGTCAGTTTTCACCCTCCCAGCACCTCCAATTCATTGGAGCGGTGCTGGACACAGTCCAGGGCAGGACCTTCTTTCCCACAGACAGGGCAGAGACCCTTATCCTACAAGCAGCACTGGTGGCTTCCTCTCGTTGGACCACAGTGCGTTCTGTCCTTTGACTTTTGGGTCTGATGGCGCCTGCCATAACTACAGTCTCATGGGCCAGACTGCACATGAGGGTGACCCAATGGTCCCTCGGGGTCCAATGGGATCATTGCTTGGATGACATGGACCAGAAAGTTCTAGTCTCCAGCGGCCTGAAGAGGAATATCCTCTGGTGGCAGAACCTATGCAACCTCTCGGGGATTCCCTTCCACTCCCTGTCCCCCTCCATGACCCTTGCAACAGACTCCTAGAACCTCGGGTGGAGGGCCCACCTGAGAGACTGTCGGACCCAAGGGACATGGTCTTCCATGAAGGAGAATCTACACATCAGCATCCTGGAGACAAGAGCACTGCTGTATGCTCTCCAAGCCTTTCAATCCCTCTTAGTTCCAGGAACACTTCTCAGACCGACAGCATGACAACGGTCTGGTACATCAACAAACAGGGAGGCACCCGTTCGTACCCCCTTTGCAGGGAGGCGTTGCGTGTGTGGTACTGGGCTGTTCAACACGGCCTGTCCTTGACAGCAGTCCATGTTCCAGGTGTTCACAACATCCTGGCGGACAGTCTTAGCCACTTGGTCACTCGGGCTCACGAGTGGGAACTAAAGCAGAAGGGTAGTGAAAGATCTCTTCCTCCAGTGGGGTCGACCAGAAATAGACCTCTTCGCCTTGCCATCCAATGCAAAATTACCCAGCTTTTGCGCTCTCATTCCCGGGCATGGTGTTTTTTGGCGAGATGCACTGTCCAGTGTCTTGGATAGGGAGATTTCTGTATGCTTTCTCTCCCTTTTCTATTCTGCAGAAGGTTCTACTGAAGCTACAGGCAGAGGGGGCATACATGATCCTCGTTGCCCCTCTGTGGCCTCGGCAGATATGGTTCCCTGTGCTGCAACAGCTGGTGATGGAACCCCCAGTACTTGTACCTCTCTTTCACGACCTTCTGTCCCAGGAGCAGGGCATCCTGGTACATCCGAACCTCAGATCACTCCACCTTCGTGCGTAGCACCTTTGGACATAGCGGTTTCATGCTATGGCGTCTTTCAGAGTGGAGGCCAGGAAACCCTCCACTAGATCCATGTATGCTTGAAGCGGAAGAGAGTTTCAGTCTGGGCCACAACCAAAAGTCTAGACCATTTATCCTGCTCGACTTCCCAGATCCTCGAGTACCTCTTGCACCTGTCAGATTTGGGCCTCAGTTCTTCTCTGAAGGTCCATCTCTCTGTGGTTTCAGCCTATCACCTTCCAGTGGAGGACGAAACCCTAGCCCAGCTAGAGGTTTCCAGAACTTTTCTGAAGGGGATCCTTCACCTCAAACCTCCGGTCCGGAATCCTGCCCCCCCCGGGATTTTAATTTGATGTTAGAAAAACTTATTTTGCCCCTTTTTGAGTCGGCAGCAAGTAGTGATAAGCGTTACCTATCATGGAAAATGCTTTTTTTAATTACGGTTACTTCAGCTCGAAGAGTTTCGGAGCTTCAGGCTCTAGTTTGTAAGGAGTCTTATTTAATTTTCTTCAGAGACCAGGTGGCTCTGCGGACTAACCCTTCTTTTCTTCTGAAGGTCGTTTCGGAATTTACCCTAAATCAGAATGTCGAACTGCCAGTGTATTACCCAGAGTACTCCAGTAAGGGGGAGTATCTCCTGCACGCCCTTGACGTGCACAGGATTTTGAGATATTGCATCTCAAGGACTAAGGAGGTTCGAAAGTCAGATCAACTCTTCATTGCTTTTTCTCCTAAGTGTCAGGGCAAGGCTATTTCCAAACAGACTTTGTCAAGGTGGCTGGCTAGTTGTATTTCTTACATTTACCAGAAGTACGAGAAGCCCCTTCCGGGGGCAGTGAAGGACCACTCGACTAGGGGAGTGGCCGCTTCCACTGCCTTTCTTAGAAACATGTCCACTGCGGACATCTGCACAGTGGCCACTTGGTCCTTTGTCCACACCTTCATGAAACATTACAGCCTGGACATTGCTTCTAGGCACAGGGCTGACTTTGGTCTAGCAGTCCTTCAAGGACTACTGTCATAAGCAGACTGTCGTTGGCAGACATTTTCCACCTTCTAGAACCTAGTCTCCAACTCCTTCTATTTTTCCAACTCTTTCTAAGGGAGGCAGTATTGCGCAGTGGTTTAAGGCTCCGAGCTGCAAATCTGGTGACATCCAGCAGACCAGACCTGGGTTTGAATCCCACAGCTTCCACTTGCATACTGTGTGACCCTGAGCAAGTCACTTAACTTCCCTGTGCTCCCAGGTCGCTCCTGTAAAAAAGCTTTCAGCTTAGTGTGCTAATCCTGGTTAAACAACTAAAAAAAAAAAGGCTGGATATTCAGTCCTACTTGTGAAGACCTACTGCAGGAACCCTCTCGAAGTAAGAACTTACCGTAACAGTAGATCTTCAAGAGAGATTCCTGCAGTAGGTCTCGATTTTTCCACCCACCTTTCCTCAACTCCTGTGTTTTTTTTTTTTTTTTTCTTTACTCCTTTTCCAAGACTTTGTTTTATCCAGGGCTCAGAGTATCAGGAGTTTTCACTCCTCTCTCCTGCTTCCTCTTCCGAGGTCTCCGGCAGCAGAACTGGAGGGTGGGCAGGGCTGCCCCTATTGATAGTCATGCTATCATGATAACAATGGCAAATAATAAAAACTGCCATCACAGAGGTAACGAGCCTTTGTGTGAAGCAAATAAACAAAACGAAACAATGTAAGAAACCACTATGGTTCTCAAAGGAAGTGGCAGTGAAGGTTCAAGAGAAAAAGAAAGCATTCAGTAAGTACAAGGAATCACAGAAGGAGCAGGACAGAGAACTGTATCAGTTAAAGCAAAAGGAAGCTGGGAAGGCAGTCAGAACAGCAAAAGCCCAAACCGAGGAAAAGATAGCCAACTCAATTAAGAAGGGGGAAAAAACCCATTATAGGTACATCAGGGAGCGAAGGAAGGCCAAGGGAGGGATAGTGAGGCTTACTAAAAGGGAGGAGGGAGGAGGGTGGGCAGAGGTGACTGTGAAAAGGCAGAGATACTAAACAAATATTTTTGCTCAGTATTTACAAATCAAGAGGCAGAGGTACCTAAAACAAACAGTAGAAACACTCTGGATACAGAAGTTGATACCAGTCCATTTACAAAAGAAAGGGTTCTGAAAGAACTCTTAAAACTGAAGGTGGACAAAGCAATGGGGCCTGATGGGATTCATCCCAGAATTCTAAAAGAACTAAGGGTAGAACTAGTGACACCACTGACTACCCTCTTTAACAAATCATGGGAGGATGGGGTGGTACCCGAGGAGGGCAGATGTGATTCCCCTTCACAAAAGTGGGAGCAAGGCAGAAGCAGGAAACTACAGACCTGTTAGTTTAACCTCAGTGATAGGGAAAATGATTGAATCACTTCTGAAGGAAAGAATTGTCGAGTATCTAGAGGCCAGAGGGGCACAGGACCCAAGGCAGCATGGATTCACAGCGGGAAGGTCATGCCAGACAAATCTGATAGATTTCTTTGACTGGGTGACCAAAGTAGTAGATCAGGGAGGGGCTGTGGACATGGCCTACCTAGTCTTTAGCAAGGCATTGACATAGTCCCACACAAAAGATTAATATATAAGTTAGCCAGCCTGGGAGTGGGTCCCAAGATGACAGCCTGGGTAAAAATTGGCTGGAGAATAGGACACAGAGAAGTAATAGTAAATGGAGTTCACTCTGAAGAAGGGGGGTTACTAGTGGGGTACCGGGAGTTCAGTATTGGACGGTCCTCTTCAATGTCTTTATAAGCGACATTGCAGAGGACTGGAAGGAAAGTATGTCTCTTTGCAGATGACACAAAGATCTGCAACAGAGTTGATGCACAAGGTGGGGTGGAAAGGATGAGAAGGGACTTGGCAGGTTAGAGGAATGGTCAGATGTATGGCAGCTTAGATTCAATGCTAAGAAGTGCAAGGTAATGCACCTGGGAAACAAAACCCAGGGAAGAGTACACAATGGGGTGAGATACTAACAACAACAAAAATGGAAAGGGACCTGGGGTAGTCATATCAGATGACCTAAAGGTGGGCAAGCAATGTGAGGGCAGCAAGGAGGCTGGGGGATACAGGATGCAGGGAGAGAGGCATCACCAAGTAGAAAACAAGGAAGTTATTATCCTCTGTACAGACAGCTGGTCAGACCCCATCTGAGTACTGTGTGCAGTTCTGGAGACCCAATCTCCTAAAGACATAGACAGGATGGAAGCTGTCCAGAGGAGGGCAACTAAAATGGTGCAGGGTCTGCACCGAAGACATATGAAGAGAGGCTTAAGGAGCTTAATATGTATAGCCTCAAGGAAAGGAGGGAGAGGGGACATGATAGAAACTTTCAAGTACCTCAGGGAATCAACAAAATCCAAGAGGTAGCATCTTTCAAAAAAAGGTGTGCAAGAACAAGGGCACAATTTGAAGATGGGGGGCTCAGAGGTAATTTAAGGAGTATTTTTTCACAGAGGGTTGTGGATGCGCTGGGACAGCCTTCGGAGGTTGTGGAGTCAAAAACAGTGGTTGAATTCAAGCATGCATGGGACAGGCATAAGACAATTCTAGGGGGTGGTGGTAGGAAGAAGTAGGCTGCTGGTTAACTAGGATCTGCAGCTTAACCATTAGGTAGGGAAATGGGCAGACTGGGTGGGCCAAGTGGTCCTTATCTGTCGTCAAATTCTATGTTTCTATGCTGACATCCTGCCACCTGGCGCTGGGGACAGTGCCCTGCTGATGATTGCTAGCTACAAGTTTGCCATGCGGTCCTGATGCCAGGGGGCGCAGTCCTACTTGTGAAGATCTACTGCAGGAACCCCTCTCGAAGATCTACTGTTATGGTAAGTTCTTACGTAACTGCTATTTATTTAATATAATTAGTCCGGGGCAGTCTGCGGGGTTTAGAACTAAGGCAGTTAGTTCAAAGAAGCATTTGAAAAGTTGTCACGTACAAAAGGTTCTATCATTTGCATGTGTTCCATTCTCTCTGGGCAGTTCTGTCTTAAAGGGTCACTGTAGAAGTTCTGAATACCAGAGTATCACTGGGAAGAAACAACATTATTATGGTAAGTAATTTTTTCTTTCGGTCACTGCCAGCAGCAAGATACCTACCATCAGCAACTTGAAACTGTGACAGAGTACCTTCTTCTTGGTGTTGTTCATCAGGTTGTGGTGGGCAACTGAAAAAAAAAGTGATGTACATTTGCTGAAATTTCATCCCAGTCTGCTGGCCAGCTACTGTTCCCCCTAGGCCACCAAGGGACAGACAGTTGTCGACTGACACCTTCCACCCATGCCAGAGGATGAGAGCATCTGAAGCTATCCTGAGTCCAGCATGTGAACCCAGGTCCCCAGCATTGTAATGCAGTGTGCTATGACTATCATCATTTCCTCAACAATTTGGCAACTAAATCCTCTGTCTCCATCTCCCCCTCTCTCTGTCTCCCTCCCCTCAGTCAAACACACACACAGATTCTTTCATTATCTTTTTGGACAGTAATTTGCTGTCTAATTTCTCTGATCTTCCATGGGTTGTTTCAAAATCGTCATCTTCTGCTGGTGGGAGTTTACAGATTTCTTTGGAGGTATCTGTCATCAGGTCACACTGTAGGAACTTCACCATTGGTGAAGCAGTGTCCACAAGGAAGATTTTTAGCAGTACAACTGGGGCCGCCCATGCCAACATCTTGATGATGTCACCAACCCTATAAAGGCATGAGCAGCCCACTCCCTCCTCAGTTCTTTTCTGCCATCAGCTTATTCACATGGGTCTCTTCGGAAGCTCTGATGCAGTTTTGCGCAATATCTTTTTTCTTTTTAACTTTCTGTTTATTCCTCCAGACTGTCTTCGTCCATCCACTCTTTCAGACTGCTCAATCTCCAAAGCCATCATCTTAGAGTCTGCCCCTAGAGTGCCAGGCTACTCCCTGTATATATTTCTAGATTCCCGGTTAACACCCCCGGTGGGGTGAGGAGGGTCTGCCCTTACCTCTTCTCAGCCGCCGAGGAGGAGCGCCTGCACATCATGGTCTGCCCGTAGATCAGTGTCCGGGTAGGAGCGGTCATCACCTAGGACCATGTGGACCTCTTCCTCCTCTGAGGACACCAGCGTGGGTAGACAATATGCTGATGCACATCGCCAACAAGCGCCTTACAGCGTCCTTCCCTCCCCCCCCGACTCCGTCCCAAGGGAGCTGCCAGAGCCCTGAAAGCCGGTGCTCCCACCAACCCTTAGGGACGTCAAGTGCTTAAAACACCCCTGGTAACCCACCCCAAAGGAGGAGAGCATCCGTTGGGACGCTCAATCCCCCATGCCCCTACCGACCCCGGCAACCAGAGTCTGTTCCTGAACCCAGGTTGCTGGTGCGAGGTGTGACGTCCAGCGCCTCAAACCTCAGCGCCACCAGGCCAGCTGCTCAATATCTTTTTTTAAAGAGATTCCTTTATTTTGTTTATGTCGAGAGTTAATCCTACATCTCTCTTCCGTCACTGTCGCTGTGGAAAGAAGATTGCGTCCACAGATGAACACTCCCTCTGTATCTGCTGTCTTTGGCCTGACCATGAAGTCTTCGACTGTGAGCTCTGCCAGAAGTTTAATCAAACAACCCTCAAGCGACACAGAAGGCTCTTAAGAATGTCCTAATGGATCAACAGGTAGCCAGTTCTGGGCAGGGGTCCTCCAGGGTCCCAGCCTCTCAGTCACTGGCAGGGTCATCGAGCTCCCAGGCCTCTAAGGCCCTAGACTAGTCCTCAGGGGAAAAGTCACAAAAAGGACCATGTTAGGGACCGTTCCCTCCGGCAGTGGTCCTGCTCCCTGAAGGCCTCTTCTTCCTCGTCCGGGGTACTCCGTCAACTGCAGCTGTGTCAGTGCACAAATCGGCAGTCCAGGTCTCTTTGCCCACCGACCCATACTGACAGGACCTCCATCTGATGCTCAGGGCAGCTGGTCATCAACCCCTGGGTTATCAGCCCCTCCATCGTTGACGACTGGTTCGTCGTTGACGGCCCTCCTTGGGAGGCCTAAGCCTACTCCAGGCCCTCGGGCTACAGTTTCTTTAGGCTTTCTCAATGAGATTCTGTCCAGATTCACCTCAGCAATTGTTCAGCAGCTTGGCACCTACAGGTCTACATCGCCTACACTGTCGACTGCAGCTTCGTCGACCCCTCCCCACTGCGAGCTGCCCCCTGCGGGTCATCATCGGTGCCTCACACGTCAGACGTAGACCTGGAAGAGGTCAGCTTTGAGGAGGAGTACCATCCTGACCTTATTCTTCCTGATGAGGAAGAGGAGGAGAAAGATCCTCTCACTTCAAACAGATCCACTGCTTCCTCAGTCAGTGAGGACTCTGTCAAGCACACTCCTAGGCAGCCAGTCTGGTGGTGCTGTGGGCTGAGGTGCTGAACGCCATACCTCACGCTATGCTGGTGACCTGGTTTCGGGAATGACCTCAGGTCGTCGGGAAGCCAGCGTGGGAGGAAGGGAGTGTGATTGAGCAGTTGCAAGGCAGCTCTCCCCTCCCGGGGTGGATGCCCGCACCCTCCATAGTTCCACTCCCACTGGGTGGAGGTCCGGTGGGAAGCGTATGCGCTAGGGGGCAGTGGTGATAGGGTGGGGTGGAAGGGGCCAAGCTGGTAACTGGCATGTGCCTGTGCCTCCATGCATGCACACCCGTACGTGTCTGCCGGGGTCCTGGGTCTGGGAGAGAAAAAAGGGGAAAATCCATAAAGTTCATTGGGGGAGGCACACTCCCAGGTAATCCATAAAGAAGAGTGCACCGGGCTGAGGAACTGGGATAAAGCAGGCAATACACAGCCATAAAAAGCCCTCACTCACCACCACCAAAATAAAATGCTGCTTCCAGGAGTTTAACCAAGTGCTGAGGTTTGTTAAAGTGCCAGTGAGTAGCACATTTTAACACGTTTCGGACCAACGTCCTTTATCAAAAGCAATACCGAATAGATAGAAACCACGTCTTATATACAAGCGAATGACGTCAGCAATCCGTGATGTGATAGTGAAAACACACAGTGATAAGTGCTGATTAAAAAAATTAAAAAACATTCTGTTGCTCACAGTCATAACAACATTATAAATACATGATAAATACCACAATCGTGTACAAGAAGCACAGGATAATTAGAAATAAAATACAGGGGAGTCACGAGTTACACATATCAATCAATCAATCTTTATTTAACCAGGCAAAACACCTTGAGCAGAGCTCATTTACAAGATGGACCTGGGCAGGATTACAAGAACATACATACATACTGTACATAAATAAAGGGAATAAAATGAGAGTATACAAAGTACGTTAATGCAAAGAAATACATGTAACAATGGAGTCTTTCAATATATGTAGTTGCATACAAAAATTACAACAATAAAGACAGTGTGGACTACATTATTAACAGTAAGTGCATTAGGTAATACAGAGGATGCCTGAAGAGCGATAGCGCCAAGTTAGACAGGACTAACAGGGCTATATGCTGGGTACTTACATAGAGCAAGGCATATAAACTGGGTGGTAACCCCAAGTAGGTCAGGGGAATCGGTAAAGAGGTGTATGAGGGATGTATGAGGTAGGGGTTTCAAGGAGGGCATTAAGAGCCTAGAGCCGAGTGGGTTACACAGGGTGAAAAAGAGGGCAAGAAAGGGTAGAGCAGAGGCTGGGAGAGGAAGGTGGTGATGGCTGGCGCCAGAGTGGGGGAGCTAAGACTTGGGCATAACAATTGCAGGGGCCCTGAGTGACCTGTCTAAGGTGGATTTTGAAATTAGCTAAGCTGGTAAGATTAGAAAGTTTTTAAGAAACTTTTGAAGATGATTCCATAAGAAGGGAAGGGCATGGCTAATTGAGTGCAATCCATAGCCGGTTCTAGCTCTGGGGACTTCTAGTGAGATGTATGAGTATCTAAGCGAGTAAGACCCACAAGCAGTGACTAAGAGGTTGCAGATGTATTCAGGGAGTTTATTAGTTAAGGCTCAGAATGTCCAGATGGCTGCGTTCTTTAGTGTTCTAGTCTTTAGAGAATGCCAGCCCAATAGAGAGTAGAGGGAGCAATGGTGAGTGTTATAGGGAGCGCCAGTTATGAACCTCAAAGCCCTGTGGTACAAGGTGTCCAATTTAGCCAAGGCAGTACTAGGGCCATGACTGTATACGAGGAATGTGTAGTCCAGGAGCGGTAGAAAGGCTGATTGTGGCATTATAGGTGAGGAGGTGTTTATTTCTTTTTGAACTCTATTTCTAGCTCTGCTTGAGCCCCGGAGAACACTCTCAGGCATCCAGTCACCTCCAGCTCTACCTCCTGGTCTGAAACTCACCAGCATCCTGGCACCAGCCCGGCTAGCCCCTCTGTTCTGAGCCCTCCCGAGGTGGGGCCGCCCTGTCCTCCCAGGGCGCTCTATCTGCAAATTCGGGCTGGGCTGGGCTCAGCCCAGGGGCTGGATGAGTTTGGCCGGTGGAGTGTGACTGTAGGGTGGTGCCTTTGCCTATCTCCGGGAGCAGAGGATTTTCTTGTTGTTTCCCCTCGTTACACCCTCCCTCCCCTGGTGGAGTCCCGACATTCAGTGACACCAGGGAACATCTTGCCGTGGCTCCGCAACCCTCTACTCTGACCCTGAAGTGTTGCGGTACCTCTGGTCTCCACCAGAGGTCGCCACTGTGCCAGGCATAGCCCCTGGATCCCCCGAGGAAGGAGAGCCGCCCTGGACCCTCAATCCTTCCCCTCCCCTGCGACCCCCAGCGATCCAGGCTCGCTCCCAACCCGGTCACCGGTGTGGCGAGCCAGCGCCCAGCACCTCACCAGCCACCAGGCCGGCAGGTGAGGAGGTGTTTTAATTCAGAAAAAATCCCCAGTCTCTGTTTTAGTTTGCAGTCTCACCAGAAGCCCAGATACCCCACTGATTTCAAAGTTTCTCCTAGTAACGTGGTGATATGTGGTTTAGACGCTGTGGATTGGGGTATGTTGGGGTGAGATTGCGGGGATAGGAACATAGACTTGGTTTTTTTGCATTAAGCAGTAATTTTAGTTGCAATAGGTTATGCTGCAATATAGTGAATTTATACTGCAGTGCGGTACTGGTTTGTTCGAGGGTGGGCTTGGCGACATAGATCACTGTGTCATCTGCGAAAAGATGAACACTTGCATTCGTTACACTGGCATTAAGGTGCCGCTGAGGTCAACCGGATAATAAGGGGAACCATAGGACCACCCCAGCCTAGGAGGTAAGGCAGGAGAACATATACAGAAAAAAAAAATTAAACATTATTCAGCTGTTTGTTAATTTCATAAATATAGTCCAACACTTTGTATAACAGTAGCTCCCCCCCTTGTCCACTGGTTTAATCACAATCTGTTTGATCTTATTTAGTGCACTATGTTCTTCTTTAATGATATTGCCATAGTTAATGTTAGGCAAACTAGAGAATAAGGTTTCAGGTTCCTTCTCACATACCTCTTGAAAGGTAGTGATAGCTGCTGTGGGAGCAGGATAACATGTCAATTTCCCTCTGAAACATGAGGCTTGAGGTGCTGGCGTGTTGTCATTGGCATTAGTCAGAGTGCTGTCGCTGTTTGAATCAGTGTCTACAGAAATATCCAAATGGTGCTGTTTTTTTACTGAAAAAAGATTTCAAACTCAAGTTGCAACAGAATTTGTTAAAATCCATAAATGTCTCAAACCTGTTGATGGTGCATGTTGGGGCAAGGACAAGCTTTTGCTGAGCAAGTTGATCTCTGTAGGTGTTAGAATCATATTAGATAGGTTGATCCGATGTCCCTACGGGGAGGGGGGCCCAGATTCTGATGATAGTGTGTCTGTTGGTGGTGTCAGTGGTCTGGGGGGGGGCATATTGTGGCTGTTGTGCATATGCTTGTTGTTCTCGCCATTCTGCCTTGCCTCCCCTTCCCCCTCCTCGTCTTCTTTCTGTTGCTGTGCCCCGACCTCTCCTCATCTGATAGGGAATTTGAAAACTCTGGTAGCGTCTTTGTCTTGTACTCCTGAGTATGTTAGTTTCAGGTGAGGTACTGGGCTGTTCAAAAGATTCCTCACTTGATGTGGCCACTTTCAAACCGCAGCTAGTCATGCTGGAATTAAAATAAACTCTTCTTTCCTGTCTAAGGATACCTTCATGTTGTTTGCCTGATTTTCTTTTTTCCAGCTATATACGCGTCCCAGTTGGTAATCATCAAAATGATGCTTAAACTTAGCGAGTTTCTTGTTTTTCAAATCAAAGTCAAGCTTAGCAAGTATATATTTAAGATGTTTATTGCACAGATCAAAGTCAGTGTGATCCTTAAAAATTAACACAACCTTTTCTTGTTCTTTTATCTCATTTTTCAAGGTCTCGCTTACTTCCTTTCCATAATCAATTATTGGTTTCATGAGTTTGTTTGATGCTTCCTCTAGAATTTCACTCCATTTATTCATGAAGAACGTAACATCTTGATCAAATGAGTGGTTTTCAGAATTCTCAACCCTCTCTGTATACGGTGGACTTGTAAATAAGCATCAAGGTTAATTACATTCCAGTGTATCTTTCTGGCTTTGGTCAGTAATTTCTTAAGAGTTCTGAAGATGCCTAATAGCGAGTTAGCTGTGACACCATTGTTGCCAGCTGAGCTGTTTGTTTCCACCAAAATGGGTTCACTCTCTGGGCCTCAGTCAGTAAGAAGTTATCAAAAGAGAAGGGGTTGTCCTCGGTGAATTCTAAATCTGGAGTTGCTTCTAAGGACATAATGAATCCCCCATTTTGCTGTGATCTGGACAACGACTGGTCACACACAGTAGAAGCACTGGTAGCCCATGGTTCGAGCATGCGGTAAGTGGTTTTACACAGCAGATGTATTTCTGTAACCCGTGTGACTCAGTTCAAACACAGAACAGTAATCCAAAAAGAAGAGTGCACTGGGCTGGGGTGCTGGGATAAAGCAGGCAATACACAGTCATAAAAATCCTGCACTCACCACCACCACCAAAGTAAAACACTGCTTCCGGGATTTTAACTAAGTGCTGAGGTTTATTAAAGTACCAGTGCTGCGGCATGTCTTGGCATGTTTCGGACCAACGTCCTTTATCCAAAGACATACCAAACAGATAAAGACCACGTTCTTATATACAAGCAGATGACATCAGCATTCCACGACATGATAGTGAAAACACACGGTGATGAGCACAAATTAAAAATCATTCTGTTGATCACAGTCATAATGACATTATAAATGCATAATAAATACCACAGCCATGTGTACAAGAAGTGCAGGATGATTAGAAAAGATTAGGAGTCCCGAGTTGCACATATAACGAAGATTTTACCAAATTTCACTTAGGAATCAGATCTAGGAGAGAATAAGTGACAGATATATATTAAGCAATCACTGTCCACTGTAGACATATAATAATACCCCATCTATTCACAGATAATTTGTAGCAGTTCATTACATTACATAACGTAAGTTCTGTCATAACCCATTTATCACTTTTTATTTCCTGTTCTTGGTATAGGGGTGATGTCAAAACGTTAATTTAAACCAGGTGGTCTGCATTTCCCCCAGAGTGTACATCCAGAAACCTTCCCTTTGCCAGATAAGGTGCCTGAAATCTCCACCTCTGGGCTTAAAATATACTTTTTCAATTGCTGTAAAGGTAAACTTGTGGTCATTTTTGTTTATTGCTCTCTTAATGTGCAGTGCTGTGGCATATGAGAGATCTTTATTTCTGATAGCCCTGCAATGTTCCCCCACCCTACCCTAAACTTAAAAGGTATCTTGGTTTAACAATGTAGAAGGCATTACAACTACACTTAGCCATCTGTATATTTTTTTTAAATTTATTTTTATTGAATTTTATACAGTACAGTGTACCTAAAATACATACATTCTAGAGACAGCGACAAGTGAACTTTTAAAATACTCTCTTAGATTACTAAGGATAATGCAACATGCCTCTATTTATAACCTCAAGGTGGAGATGCTCGCTGGAGATTAAATATTTAAACAACTCGGGAATAACATTTCATGCCTATAGGCTAACATTAAGTATGCTCCATGGTTCTCATTTTACCAAAACTCAAATTAAGAGTGTTCTCACAGCTCTCAGAATGGATATTATTAAACCGAACATCCAAACTTTGCAGTATTAAGTGAAACTCTACTGTTCCCTGTTAATACAGTCTTGGGGCTAACTTTGCCCTAGTTCAGCGATGCGTCTATTTTCTTCCCCCTCAACATTGTGTTTATATGGCATCTCATAGTCGGACATCTGTACGCTCGTAATACAACAAAAATTAGTCATGCCGATCGCTGTGACAGAGGACTTTTCTGTCCTGTGAGCGAGACATCTACACCATAGCTCAATATGGCGTGAACAGGAGTAGGAAAGAAGTGCCATTTTAGAATTCAAAATCTCTCAGTAAAAGCATCGTAATGAGCCTATATAATAAAAGCGCACTTTCAACTCAAACAGCATACAGACAGATTCCAAACACTTACAGACAGCAAAAACATTATTTATGTCCATGCTACTCATGCTGCACCATCAGAAATCTGCAACCAGTCTCTCTTGTTTACATCTGAGGGAAGATTTCCTTACTTTACAGTCTTACATTGGTATTGCTTTGTGTTTAATTATTTTAGTTTTTAAAACAGGAAGGGGGATTTTCAAAACTGCTTATCTTGTGAGCAACTTCAGAAGGGATGAAATAACTGCATATCTGATTTTCCTTTGTGGGTAACTGGACTGTCTACTGGTATTCTGTGACAGTTTGCATCAAATTACTTTTAAATAGTTTACAAATCAGTTACTGGAGGTTAGTTGAATTACTATAAAGGACAGTACTCACCAGGGTGGTGGAGCAGTGATGTATTTGATTGTTTCTAACAGTCACCAGTGGTTGTGGACTACCCACACCCCACACCCCTAGGCGTGACATTTCCTTTATAGCCGAAGTTCTGACATCACTTCCTCAGCAGGTCTTGGGTGAGAACTGTCATATTCTTAATAACCCAGCACAGTGCATGAAGGGTAAGTACACACCACAAAAAGAAAAAACAAACAAACAAAAATGTTTATATATATATATATTACATATATGTATATTATATAGGAAGAGGGACATGTGGGGAGTGGTGCAATGCACTGGCTGTGGGGCAGCAGTTTTCCGGGAGACATTCTGGAAACTGCGTTGCTGTCCTATTTGCAGGCAACTGTCGGCTCTGAGGGAGAAGGTCGCCCACCTCCAGGCTGAACTGGCAAGGACTAAGGAGGCCTCCCCCACCCAAAGAGCACCACTGCCACAGAGGCTGCCGAGTATGAAAGCAGTTGGACCACAGTGGGTTCTGGGAGGGTGGAGGTGGTGGAACAGATGCGAAGCCCCCTAGTTGTACCTCTACACAAACCATACGCCAGTCTGGCAGAGCAAGGTTCCTCTATGATGGCACCCTCAGTGGAGACCAAGAAGAATGCTGAGGACATCCACAAGGGAGACCCACAGAAGGGTGGCAAGGGACACCACAAGGGCAGGAAACAGCTTCTGACGGGGGACTCAGTTGTTAGAGGGGTAGACCTGGGGAAGGGAGAGGAGAGGGAAGTAAGGTGCCTGCCTGGTGCCATGGCTTGGAGGGACAAGAAGCGAATCCTCAGGATTGCAGAAGCAGCATCACAGGAGTGGGAACTAGATAGCATTGTCTACCTTGGGACAAGTGACCTAGCTAGGCATGGGATCAGTGCAGTGCAGGATGAAATTGTGGAATTGGGGAGGGGCCTCAGACAGGTAGCAAGCACAGTTACCTTCTCAGAGGTGCTGCCAGTCCCTGGCAGGGGTGAGGCTAGGGTACTGAACACCATGCAGTTTAATGAATGGTTGCAAAACTGGTGCAGAGCACAGGGCTTTGGCTTCATTGGGGACTAGGGGTACACCTGGAGAGATGAAGGTGTATACTGGCACGATGGTCTGCATCTGTCCATGAAGGGAACCAAGCTCCTAAGTGACAGGTTTAAATGCTTCCTTGGCAAGCTTTTAAACTAGCCATGGGGGGAGGTGCTGATAAGAGGCAGGAAATTTCAAGCCTCCCCCCACAAAACATGTCAGATAGTAAGGTAAACACTGAGGTACAGTGCTCAATAGAAGGCAGGTCAGGGGTAAATGGAAAAATAGACCAGGGCAATAAGAGCAGGCATGGAGAAAAAAAGGATAAAGCCAACATTAAATGGAGGGCAATGAGTACCAGTGCCCGTAGTCTGGGAAACAAGCTTCCTGAGCTAGTAGCCTTGATGGAAGATGAACAATTGGATATTGTGGCAATCACAGAAACATGGTACATGGAGAACCATGACTGGGATGTCAGCATACTGGGGTACACAGTCTACAGAAGGGACAGGGAGGGGAAAAGAGGAGGTGAAGTAGCTCTATACATAAGGGAAGGGATCAAAGCTACAGAACTAAAAAGTAAAGGAGGAGGACAAGAGGTACTCTGTGTCACCTCGGAGACGGGGAATGGCATCACAATCTGCACAGGGGTTGTGTACAGACCTCCATCTCAAGGGGAGGAAATCAACAAGAAAATGATAGAGGACATTCTCAAAATGGCTGAAAAGGGGGAGATACTGTTGATGGGGGACCTGAATATGCCAGATGTTAACTGGATGACATGCACTGCAGCCACATCCAAGAGCAGGGTCATTCTCATTCAGGCCTTAGACAGCTAGTGTTGGAACCCACTCGGGAAGGAGCAATGCTAGACCTGGTACTCTCAAATGGAGAGAGGATCACAAATTTAGAAGCCAGTAGACATCTGGGAACAAGCGACCACTGCACAGTGTGCTTCACAGTAAGCACAACCATGGAGACAAGCCATACAACAACAAGAATACTGGACTTTAGAAGGGCTGACTTTGGCAAAATGGGTGAATATCTGAGGAATACACTAGCAAATGGCCAAAAAGGAGGGGTGGAAGAACAATGGAGAAAAATCAAAACTGCCATCATAGAAGCAACAAGCCTTTGTGTGAAACAAATAAAGAAAACAAAGCGGAGTGGAAAACCACTATGGTTCTCAAAAGAGGTGGCAGGGAAGGTTAAGGAGAAAAAGGCTGCATTCAAAAAGTGTAAGGAATCACAGAAGGAGCACGACAGGGAACTAACTGTATCAATTAAAGCAGAAAGAAGTGGGGAAGGCAGTCAGAATAGCAAAAGCCCAAACAGAGGAAAAAATAGCCAATTCAGTTAAGAAGGGGGATAAAATCTTTTATAGGTACATTAGGGAGGATAAAAAGGTTAAGAGAGGAATAGTGAAGATTAATAAGGGAGAGGGGAGGTGGGCAGAGGGAGACAGTGAAAAGGCAGAGATACTGAATGAATACTTTTGCTCAGTATTCACAAAAGAAGATGAGGAGGAGTTGCCTAAACCAGACAATAGAAGCACTGTGGGTAGGGGGGTTGACACCAGTCCATTTACAGAAGAAAGAGTCCTGAAAGAACTCCTAAAACTCAGGGTGGACAAAGCAATGGGGCCTGACGGGATTCACCCCAGAATCCTAAAAGAACTAAGGGAGGACCTAGTGACACCACTGACCACACTTTTTAACAAATCATGGGAGGATGGGGTGGTACCTTAGGACTGGAGGAGGGCAGATGTGATTTCCCCTTAACAAAAGTGGGAGCAAGGAAGAAGCAGGAAACTACAGACCTGTAAGTTTGACCTCAGTGGTAGGGAAAATGATGGAATCACTTCTGAAAGAAAGAATTGTTGAGTACCTAGAGGCCAGGGGGCACAGGACCAAAACAGCATGGATTTACAGCAGGAAGGTCTGTCAGACGAATCTAACTGATTTCTTTGACTGGGTGACCAAAGTAATAGACCAGGAGGGCTGTGGATAGGCCTACCTAGACTTTAGCAAGGCATTTGACACAGTCCGCACAAAGATTAATAATCAAGTTAGCCAGCCTGGGAGTGGGTCCCAGGGTGGTAGCCTGGTAGCAAACTGGCTGCCCAATAGGACACGGAAGGTACAGGAATGGAACACATTCAAGAAAGGGGTTACTAGTGGAGTACTCAGACTCAGTACTGGGTCCAGTCCTCTTTAACATCTTTATAGGTGACATTGCAGAGGGTCTGAAGGGAAAGGTATGCCTCTTTGTAGATGACACAAAGATCTGTAACAGAGTTGATACGCGGGGGGGGGGTAGAAAGGATGAGAAGGAACTTGGCAAGGTTGGAGGAATGGTCAGACATATGGCAACTTAGATTCAGTGTAAAGAAGTGCAAAGTAATGTACCTGGGAAACAAACACCCAGGAGAAGAGTACACAATAGCAGGGGAGGTACTAACAACAACAAAAAATGGAAAGAGACCTGGGGGTAGTCATATCAGATGATCTAAAGGTTGTTGTGCAATGTGAGAAGTCAGTAAGGAGAGCCAGGGGGGGATACTGTGATGCATAGGAAGGGGCATCACAAGTAGAAAAAGGGAAGTGGTTATCCCTCTGTACAGACAGTTGGTGAGACCCCCTCTGGACTACTGTGTGCAGTTTTGGAGACCTCATCTACGCAAGGATATAGACAGGATGGAAGCAGTCCAGAGGAGGGCAACTAAAATGGTGCAGGGCCTGCATCAGAAACCATATGAAGAGACACTGAGAGAGCTTAATATGTAAACCCTTGATGAAAGGTGGGATGGGGGGGACATGATAGAAACGTTCAAGTACCTCAAGGGAATCAACAAAGTCCAGGACGGTAGCATATTTCAGAAAAAGATGTGCAAGAACAAGGCACAGTTAAAAGATAGAGGAGGGGCAGGCTCAGGGTAATGTGAGGAAATTATTTTTCACGGAGAGAGTGGTGGATGCATGGAACACCTTCCTGGGGAGGTTGTTGGGTCTAAAACAGTGGGGGAATTCAAACATGCACGGGACAGACATAAGGCAATTGTGGGGGGGGGTGGGGGTGGCAGGAAGTAGGCTGTTGGCTAGCTAGAATCTGCAGCTTTCCAGTAAGTACGGAAATGGGCAGACTGGGTGGGCCAAGTGGTCCTTCAAACAACATGAAGTCTTGCTATATTATGACAATTGCAGTATGACCGCAGGTTAGAACTGCTTCGGAGGTGAAATAGTTAACTTCCATGCAAGGCATGGAATCTTGAGCGCGAGCTCGGTTAAGGAAGCTCTGTCTGCTTGCTTTCAAACCAAAACCGTCAGATTCTTTACTCTGCCTCACTGAATCATTTTGCGGTTTAAAACAGTTTTAAAGTTTAAAATTCGTCTTTATTTAACCGCAACCGTTCGGTTCAAGCTCTGTCTGTGGTAACGTAAGTAATAGATAGGTTTTACATACGAATTCTGTGTGGAACTTGTAAAACATTTATCGGTTTGGTTTGAACCGATTAGGTTGCATTTTTAAGTTGCTAGTCCTTTTTATAGTGCGGTCCCCGGTTCCTATCGGTTCTAAAAAAAACGGATTTCCTTACGTTTTTTTCCATGACCATGTGACACGTTGGGAACCGATAGGAGAGTCTTGCTTGGCAGATTGCCATAAACGGGCAAGTTTTTGGTTAGGCTGGCATAATGTCAGAGAAACCCAAAGAAAAACCGGGCCCACTGGGTTTCAGCACTGTGAGGTCTGTGGGAAGCCTTTGCAAAGGTGACCCTCACACCTCTGTGTTTGTGCCTGGGGTTTGACCACCTCGATTCAGACTGCCAGATTTGCAAGAATTTCCCTGCTGCCACCATTGAAGAGGGTTGGTAGGCTCAGGAAAGAGAGGTCAAAATCCGCTGACCCGGGATGGCCAGCCCGGTTCGGTGCCAGCCGACCAGGAGTGCCCTCTGACCAGGGCCATACTTTCGAAAAATCTAAGAGCTGGCTCCGAGGAGCCAGTTCCTGCAAAGGACTAGAAAGTCTGCTGCTGTGGAAAAGTCCTTTCCCCAACAGCTGAAGAGATACCAAAAGCAATCCAAATTGTCCAGTCTCTTTCCTCGGTTCCTGAACCGTCCCCATCTGGAGGCGTTCGGTTCATCATGTCCCATCGGTTCAGGATTATGATTTTGAGGAATTTTATGAACCATGTGGGGGGGGGGGAGAAGGAGAGTATGAATAGAGTAATTATGGCCTGGAAGATCTGGATGCTCCTGTTGAGCCAGATACCTCTCCAGACAGACCTTTAGGGGTTCCCCCTCCCAGGCTTTCTGAGTCCCCTGCTCATTTTATTTTTTACAAGAAGGTTGCTGAAACTCTTCAGCTTCCTGTTGAGGAAGCTGTGGATGATCAGGAAGAGCCTGATTATGTGGAGATGATGGATATTCCAGAATCTAAGAGACTGTCTATTCCTTCATAAATCTTTCAGGAAACACAGTAAAAGTTTAAAAACTCTCATTCTATACCTCCTGTGGATAAAGGATGGACAGAAGGTATACCTTATCAGGTTCTGACATAGAATTTCTCACACAGCAATGCAGCCATGTGGGTGTCGTGCAGGCTGCAGCTTGTGACAAAACAAATATCCCTAGCTTCACATCCTCTGAAAAGGACTCCAGGAAGATTGATGCTATGGCTAAGAAACAGTACATGGCAGCATCCTTGGGGCTCAGACAAGCAAATTACATGGCTTATGTCCAGATACCAGAAATCCAGATGGGATACTGTTCTGGCTCTAGTCAAACAACTCCTGACAAGTTTGCCAGGGATCTGGAACAGGTAGCTTTAGATGGTATTGAGGCATCAAAAATGCAATGTCATGCTGCAGTGGACTCTAATGATGTATCTTCTAGAGTTATGGCTACTTCTGTGGCTCTTCGCAGAATGGCCTGGCTCAGATGCACCACATTGTCTCAGGATACCCAGGCAAAAGCCATTGATTTTCCTGTGATTGGCAATTCTCTGTTTGGGGAGCAAACAGAGAATTATATGAAGAAAATGGATGAATACAGGACCACCTATCTGAGTGCACAGGCCAAGGAAAGGCAGGCCACTCCTCAGAAGCAGCCCCACAGGGGCAGAGGCAGGCCTTTTCATAGGCCTTTTATCAGGCTCAAGCCTCTCTTCCGCCTATACCCAGAGGGATTCTTTAGGGAAGGGGCAGGAGGGGTTCAAGCAGGCCTGCTTCACTCCTCAGCCCAAAGCCCCTGCCAAGCAGGCACCCCTGATGGGGTAGCCAGGGCCGCTTCTTCTCTACCGGTAGGGGGCAGGCTGGCTTACTTTGTCCAGGACTGGAAGTCTCTCATCAGACAAGTGGGTCCTGGAGTAGTAAGCCAGGACTGGTCCTCAGCTTCAAAATTTCCGAGCTGAGGGCCAGATCTTTCCTCCTGCATCTCCATCGGAGGCACTCGCTATAGAGTCAGAGGTCTCCACCCCCTCGCTCTCAGAGCCGTGGAAAGGGTTCCACCCCTACACCAGGGCAAGGGGTTGTACTCCAGGTACTTCCTTACCCCAAAAAAGACAGGAGAATGGCAGCCCATCCTGGATCTCAGATACCTAAACAAGCACCTTTTAAAACCAAAGTTCAAAATGGTGACTCTGGCAATCATTTTACCTTCCCTAAGGCCAGGGGACTGGCTAGCATCCCTGGACCTCAAGGATGCTTACTTTCATATTCTCATCAGAAGCTCCCACCGAAAGTACCTCAGGTTCCAGCTGCCCTCAGGCCATTACCAGTTCAGGGCAATGCCCTTCGGACTTACTTCGGCTCCAAGGGTATTTACCAAGTGCCTGGCAGTAACAGTAGCTTGCCTAAAAAGGCAAAAGATTTCCATCTTTCCTTATTTGGACGATTGGCTCATTGTAGGACAACTCCCAGATCAGGTCAACCTACATCTTCAGATAACCCAGCAACTGCTTACGTCACTAGGTTTCCTTCTGAATCTCTCAGTCAGTACTGGAGCCTGTCCAGCTCCTAACCTTCATAGGCGCAGAGCTGAACACCCAGGAAGCCAGGGCCTTCCTCCCTCTAGACAGGGCAAACGCCCTTGTCTCCCTGGCCTCTTCTTTCACCCTGCAGGTCTCTAGACCAGCAAGGCATTTTCTGCAGCTCCTAGGGCACATGGCTACTTCCACAGCAGTAGTGCAAGGAGCAAGGTTTCAAATGAGAGACATTCAGTTCCATCTGAGGGCCTTTTGGTCACAAAGAAAGGATCCTCTTACCAAACTGATCCCAGTTACTCGAACCCTATCCAAGCCCTTCAGTGGTGGCAGGATCAGAGCAATCTGAGACAAGGAGTTCCCTTTGTCACTCAGCCTCACTCATTAATCCTTACTACAGATGCATCCCTCTTGGGGTGGGAGGCCCACATGGGCGACCTCACTACCCAGGGACTATGGTCCCCACAGGAATCTCCACTCCACATCAACCTGTTGGTGCTCAGAGCAGTTTTTCTAGCACTTCAAGCTTTCTCAGAATCTGTTCAGAACAAGGCCATGCAGGTCAGAACAGACAACACCACTACAATGTGGTACATCAACAAGCAGGGGGGCACTCGGTCTACGGCCTTGTGCACCGTAGCCATGAAGTTGTGGTCTCTGGCGTACTCCCTGAACACCTCCCTTTCGGCAGTTCATCTCCCAGGCAAAGACAATGTCCTGGCAGATGCTCTCAGCAGGATCTCTCAGGGCCATCACAGTGGTCCCTGGATCCCCTAGTTCTGGGAGTGGTATTTGCCAAATGGGGCACTCCATAAATAGATCTCTTTGCAGCTCCAGACAATCATCAGCTTCCTCTCTTTGCTGCAGGCCCCAGTCTTGGGCTCAGTCCCTCTGGGCGCCTTAGCCCTCAGCTGGGAAGGAAGTTCCTTTATGCCTTCCTCCTTTCCCTCTCCTGTTCAAAGTGCTAGTCAAAATCAGAGCCCAATCCTGCAGGGTCATTCTGATTGCCCCGGATTGGGCCAGGCAACCCTGGTATCCTCTCTTCCTGTCCTTAGCATTCCATCCTCCCCTGTGCCTTCCCAAGAACCACAATCTGTTAACATGTGCCCAGGGAAGGGTCTGGTACCCGAATCTCAAGTCTCTCAGTCTCAAGGCCTGGTTCTTGAAGAGCTGGAGTTTGCTGGCCTACACCTCTCTCAAGGTGTAATGGATATACTCGGGGCTTCTAGGAAGCCTTCTACCAGGGCTACTTATAACTCCAAATGGAAAAGATTTTCCATATGGTGCTCGGAAAAGAATATTTCCCCAGACACAGCTGATTTGCCCACAGTCCTAGATTATATGGTCCATCTAAACACTTTAGGGCTGAGACCAGCTACCCTGAAGGTACATTTGGCAGCTGTCTCTGCCTTTCTTTCAGCAGGTAAACCCTCTCCTCTTTCATCTCACCCTGTATTTACCAGTTTTTTAAGGGTTTGCTTCACACTAACCCTCCATTCAGGGACCCTGCCCCTGCCTGGGACCTCAATGTTTGCATTGCTCAACTCATGCAACCTCGTTTTGAGCACTTGTCTTCAGCTGAGCTCAAGTTCCTGACTTGGAAAACTGTGTTTCTGGTAGCTATCCCCTCTGCCAGACGCATAAGTGAATTACAAGCATTGTCAGTGGAGCCAGACTTTATCTCCTTTCACAGAGATAAGGTAGTCCTTCGGACTAATAGGAAGTTCCTGCCTAAGGTGGTTTCGGATTTCCACCTTAATCAATCTATTTCTCTCCCTGTTTACTTCACTGATCATTCTTCACCCGGTGAGAGAAGGCTGCACAGCTTAGATGTAAAGAGAGCCCTTAGCTACTACATAGAGCGTACCAAGGGTCACAGGTTTGACTCCCTCCAACTGTTCCTCACTTATGGTGAGGTTGGGAAAAGGAAACCTGCCACTAAAAGATCCATTGCCAGGTGGATTGTCTCTTGTATCCAATTCTGTTATGAAAAGTTGGGTAAGACTCCCCCCTCAGGCCTGAGGGCTCACTCTACCAGAGGTACAGCTGCTGCCCCCCGGAAGGGACATCCCTATTCTAGAGATATGTCAAGCAGCTACCTGGAAAACGGTACACACTTTTACCAGGCATTATTCCTTGGACATTCTAGCTAGGAGTGATGCTCGGTTTGGCACAGCTGTCCTTCAGGGCCTATTCCCTAAGTAGGTTCTGTCCCTCCTCCATGGGGTACTGCTGTGTAGTCTACAATTGTCATAATATAGCAAGACTTCATGTTGTTTGAAGAAAAAATTACTCACCTTAGTAATGTTGTTTCTTCTAATGGAATCTTGCTATATTATGACCTCCCTCCCTGCCTGCCCCTCTCAGAGCCTCGTTTTTACGCTGTGGGTGGGCATCACAGTGTTGGCACTCTGTTTTTCTTGCCATTTTGTTGTTTTGCTTCACCGTCCTTAGGGTGACTGTGTTTTTATTTCATTTTGGGTCTCCTGACTTGAGTCTTTTTCGAGACCAACAAGTGTGTTTGTTAGGGTAGTAGCCAGTTGGCTAGTGTAGGTTTACAGTTTCCACACAGAACATTAGTGAGTTTTGGCTCGTAAAGATCTGACGGTTTTGGTTTGAAAGCAAGCAGACAGAGCTTCCTTAACCGAGCTCGCGCTCAAGATTCCATGCCTTGCATGGAAGTTAACTATTTCACCTCCGGAGCAGTTCTAACCTGCGGTCATACTGCAATTGTCATAATATAGCAAGACTCCATTAGAAGAAACAACATTACTAAGGTGAGTAATTTTTTCTTATCTGCCGTCAAAGTCTATGTTTCTGTGTTTCTATCCTCGGTTTTCTGATTCCTTGGCTCCGGCTGATGCACTAGAGTTGTCTGGGGGTAATTTTGCCACAAACTCTCTCCAGCTGATCGAGGGTCTGTATATGTGAAGTGGAGCCTTGCTGGAAACACAATTCGGTAGGCAATCTCCACTTTTCTCAGTTGCTGAGCCACCCCCTCAGACGCCTTCCTGCGCATTCCGGTACCATACGAGTAGTTCGGGATGAATAAAATTTTTCAGTCCCCCATCATTACTGAGTACTGTTCTTTGACAACTTGTAGCAACACATCTCGAGCCCCAGAGGATGCCAGGGTAAATAATATGAGTCTTGAGGGACCTTCCGTGTAAGTTGCCCTTCTCAGGGAAATTCGATATGCTCGCTTAGTAGACACAGCATGGCCCAGACCTGCAGCTTCTGGTAGCTAGCGTTCCAGGAAAGTGATCAGATCTCCTTCTTCTGTCCCCTCTGGCATACCTAACAGCTGCATATTTGCTGCCCAGACCTAATTCTCCAATTGCTCTAGACAATTCTTAAGGCAGTTTTCTCCTTAATATCGGCCGCTGAAGTTTCAAGTGCTTTCCCTGCAATCTTCCCCGTCTCTTCCACAGAATTTGCTGTAGCCTTCATTCTATTTTCCACTAATATAAGACGCTCGTTCTGTTGGTCAATTTTTTTGTCAAGTCTTTGCACAGTTTGCATTAAGTAACTGAGTGACCTTTGAAGCATTTCAAATGTGGCAGGCTGGTCTGATGGTGGATCCCCTTATTGTAAAGGCGAAGGGAGCTTTGAGGGCCCTGCAAGTTGTTGATCCGTTTTTGCCACATTTCTGGTTCATCCCATCATTCGGAAATTGCATGAATTGTAGTCTGCTAGAAGTTCTACTGATCAATGTCTTTTTTTTTTTATACGCTTTAATTCACGTTAGAGGTTATTAAATTATATTGAAAACTCTTAGCAGTGCAGAGTTCTATGAGAACATGTCCTCCTCGCTAGGCTGTTGGCTCCGCCCCCCACTTAGCAATATGTATGACACCAGAGGAAGCAGTGTTTTACTTTGGTGGTAGTGACTGCGGGAATTTTATGACTGTGTACACACTCCTAGGTCTCCTCCTAAGTACCCAGCCTTTTTCAATATTATGAAGCAGTTATCCTTAGCCTTGTTGGGGTTCCATACTGAGGAGGAGGATGCCATCAGGAAGGATTTGGTGGATTTCCTGGAGATTCCAGTGTCTCCTTCCAAGATCATTCCCCCTATTTTGCCTGCTTTGTGGAATGCTGCTACTGTAGCCTGGCACAGGCCTGATATGGTGCCAGCTATGCCCCGCTGGGCAGACAAGCTTTACCATGCCCCCAAGCGGTTGCCTTATTATGTTGCCCAGCCTAAAACAGATTCAGTGGTTATTTAGGCGGCTCATGACAAGTCTGAGGTGCCCAAGCACTATAGCTCTCCCCAGACAAGGAGTCATGCAGAATTGATCTTTGGCGCAGAGGGTTTATGCCTCCTCTACCCTTGGACTGAGGATTGCTAGTTATCTGTCCCATATGGTCAAGTACCAGAATACCAACTGGAAGAAGGGCAAGGTCGCTGCCCAAGCCCTCCCAGAAGGTACACAGAAGCAGGAGATTCTCAAATGCTTGCAGGCTGCTCAATATGTTAGTAAGCACCTCCTGCTGGCCCTCTGTGACATTTCAGACACTATTGTCAGTGCTACTGCCACCGGCATTTGCCTCTGTAGGCACTCCTGGCTGAGGGTCTCTGGATTTGCTATTGATGTTCAGCTTAATGCCCCCTACAATGGCTCTAAGCTTTTTGGTCCAGATGTCCAGGACATCATTAATGACCTGCAGGCATCTGGCAGGGCTCTCAAATCTGTCCACTCGCTCTACCATATGCAGCCTAATTACAAGCTGCCCCCTCCCTTTCACAAGGCATCCAGCAGGCCAGAGCAGCCTTTCGGCCCCAGGGCAAATGCAGAGCCTTTGTTGCCTTCCACACTCCCTCCACTGTGGGAGCCGCAGCCAAATGTCCCAGAGGTGATGGACCAGCCCCAGCAGCTGGGTCCGCCTCCGCTTGACTCTTTGCCAGACCCCCCTCTTCTGGTCTAATTTGATGTAAAGTTTATCTTGTTCTAGCTTGTTTCTTGTTTTTTCCCATTTGCCGGCTTCTCTTTGTTGGTTCTGTGGGTTTAACCTGGGGTTTCTCAGTTTTTTTTGTTCTACGGTCACTGAACCAACTGCCTCTATGTGTGTGTGTGTGTGTGTGTGTGTGTGTATGTGTGTGTATATATATATATATATATATATATATATATATATATATATATATATATATATATATATATATATTTATGTGTATATATGTAAATATAATGTAACCGCTTTTGATATTATTGTTGTTACTACACAGAACCGTTTATTCTTCAGGTTTTAGGTTATGTCACAGAAGCCCAAAAAGTGAACTGGCCCTACTGGTTTCCAACACTGCACTGAGTGTGGTGAGCCATTTGCAAAGGCCAATCCTCACCTAGTTTGTATCTTCTACTTAGGGTTTGACCACCTAAACGCAGATTGTAAGATTTGTAAAACATTTTCCTCAGTCCACGCTTGACAGGCCCTTAAACAGACTGAGAGAGAAAATGTCAGGTAACTCTGCTGACACAGCTTCAGGGCAACCATTTCCTCTCTCTCTCACAAAGAAAAACTGAAGGAACCATAGGGAAAGCCCTCTGACAAGGGCAAAACCTCCTCAGCATCTAAAAGGAGTGCAGAACCAGCCGCTGAACCAGTTCCTGTGACCATAAAGAAAAGAAAGGAGAAACATACAGCGACAGAACCACAACCGAAGGTCGCAGCGGTTCCAACCACTGAGGAAATCACAAATGCTATTAGGATCATACAGCTGTTGCAGGCCGGCGCTTCAGCCCCGGTTTCTCAAACACCTCAACAACCCCCGGTTCAAACACCAGTTGCTTCTATGGTTACTGGTTCAGTTGAACCAGACCTTTGCTTTGAGGAGGAGGAGGAGGAGGAGGACCTTGAGGAACCTATTGAACCTGAGGTCTCTCCAGAATAGCAGGAATTGACCCACCCCACCCCCAAACATCCTGAGGATTACTCTTCCCACTTCTCTTTCATGAAGCAAGTGGCAGAGACCCTGGACCCTCCTATTCAGGAGATCACTGAGGAGGAGGAGGAACCATACCACATGGAGATGATGGGTATGCCAGCAACCAAAAGGTTGTCAGTTCCTATCCACAAGTCTCTAAAAAGGCAAGTCCTCAGGATTTTGCAGACCCCCACTTCTGTTACCCCTGTGGACAAGAAGATAGAGAGGAAATACCTGCTGGCCAAAGGGGCAGTGGAGTTTCTTTTCAGTCACCCTAGCCATGAGGGGGGTGGTGCAAGCAGCTGCCTGCGATAAAGCAGGTATACCTTTATCCTCTCATCCCCCCTGATAAAGACTCAAGGAGAATTGATTCCATGGCCAAAAAGGGCTACTTAGGAGCTTCTCTGGCCATCAGGCAAGCCTCTTATATAGATTTTGTCTCCAGATACCAGAAGAGTCTTTGGAATTCTGTGTTGGAGTTGACTAGCACAACTCCTCCTACACTGGCAGCTGATCTTACAGAGACTGTGAAATGTGGCATTGAAGCATCCAAGTACCAGTTCCACATGGCAGTGGATGCCAGTGACAGTGCTGCCAGGCTAATGACAACCACAGTGTCTTTGAGGAGATTTGCTTGGCTTAGAGCCACTAACCTCTCCCAGGACACTCAGACCAATGCATTGGACATCCCTTGTGAGCAGACTTCCTTGCTTGATGAACAAACAGAATCTTACATGAAGAAAATAGATGAATACAAGGTTGCCTACAAGAGTGCTTCTGTCAAGGAGAAGGCATCTACCCCTCAGAAGCACCAAGGTAGGGGGCGGCCCTATTCTAGGCCCTTTTATCAGTCCCAGGCAGCAGCTGGGATACTTTAGAGGCAGGGATAGAAGGGGCAGCAACTGCTCTAGCTCCAGTCCTCAGCCCAGGACACAGGCAAAGCAGAACCCCTGACATGCTTGTCAGGGATGCCTCCCCAGTTCCAGTAGGGACAGACTGGCTCACTATTTCCCGGCATAGCAAGCCATCAACACAGACAAGTAGATCCTGGAAGTAGTGAGCCAGGGCCTTACTCTCAGCTTCAAGACCATCCCAAAATTGAGAGCAAGGCTGTTCAGACCTGCAACCCCAACAGAAAAAGCCTTACTGGAATTAGAGGTAGCCAGCCTTCTGCTAGAGAAGGTAGTGGAACTTGTCCCCTTCTCCCAGAGGAGGAAAGGTCTGTACTCACGGTACTTCCTAACCTTAAAGAAAACTGGGGAGTGGCGACTCATACTGGATCTTAGAAACTTAAACAGGCACCTCACAAAGCCAAAGTTCAAAATGGTAACTCTGGCAATGATTCTCCCCACTCTCAGGCGGGGAGACTGGTTGGCATCCCTAGACCTCAAGGATGCCTACTTCAACATCTCCATCAGGCAATCCCACAGAAAGTATCTCGGGTTCAGATTACCATCAGGCCATTATCAGTTCAGAACCCTGCCTTTCGGACTGACCTCTGCTCCAAGAGCATTCACAAAGTGGCTGCCTATAGTAGTGGCACATTTGAGAAGGCAGGGGGTGACAGTGTTCCCTTACCTAGATGACTGGCTAATTGTGGGGTGGTCTCCTCAACAGGTAAGGGTGCCCTAGCTTTCACACGGGTTACCCTGCAGTCCGTCCAACTTCTGAATGTCATAGGGCAGGACACATTAAGGGAGGAAGGCATTCCTTCCTCAGGGAAGGGTGGACAGCCTGGTACAGCTAGCAAGCTCCTTCCAGCTCCACATCCCCAGGCCAACAAGATATTTCCTGCAGCTGTTAGGCCACATGGCATCCTGAACAGCAACAGTGCCAAGAGCCAGGTTCCAAATGAGACATTCATTTCCATCTCAGGTCTCAGAGAAGAGACTCCCTATCAAAGCTAGTACCAGTCACAGGGACCTCCTTCAAGCATTTTAGTGGTGGCAGGAAAGGAACAACCTAAGAGAAGGTGTACCATTCCTGCAGCAGCCCCCCAACAGTAGTGCTGACAACCGATGCCTCCCTCCTAGGATGGGGCGCCCACCTGAGAGAGCACGCTGCACATAGTACATGGCTCTAGCAGGAGTCATTGCTGCACATAAACCTGTTGGGGCTCAGAACAGTTTTTCTGGCCCTCCAGTCCTTTGCCACAATGTTCCAGGGCAAGGTGTGCAAGTCAGAACAGACAACACAACCACCGTGTACTACATAAGCAAGGAGGCACAAGGTCCACCTTGCTATGTACAGAGTCTATGAAAATTTGGAATCTGGCTTATTCCCTCACAGTTTCTCTCTCAGCAGTCTATCTTCCAGGAAAGGACAGCATCCTGGCAGATGCTCTGAGCAGGATCAGTCAAAACCACCACAAGTGGTTTCTGAACAGACAGGTCCTACAGAACTTTTCCATGAGGTGAGGCACTCCTGAAGTAGACCTCTTTGCTGCCCCAGACAATCACCAGTTGCCACAGTTCTGTTGCAGGCCTCCTGCAGTGGGCACAGTGCCACTGGATGTATTACTTCTGGACTGAACAGGGAAGTTCCTGTATGCCTTCCCTCTGTTGCCCAAGGTACTGAACAAGCTCAGGTCTTAGCCAGCGACTATGATCCTTATAGCTCCAGACTGGGCCAGACAGCCTTGGTACTCGCTGCTCCTATCCCTGTTAATTTCCAGTCCGATTTGCCTCTCCAAGAGGCACAACCTGCTGACATCCTTCCAGGGGAGAATCCTTTACTCCAACCTCAAAGCCCTCAGGCTCATGGCCTGGCTCTTAAGGACCTAGAGTATGCTAACCTGCACCTCTGAGGGGGTCCTAGAAGTCCTCAGGGTCTCTAGGAAGCCCTCTACCAGGAAAATTTTTACTTCCAAATGGAAAAGATTTTCTATTTGGTGTCAGCAGAAGGCCATTAACCCTCACCAGGCTGGTCTGCCAACCCTGCTGGACTATTTGGCCCATTTGCATTATTTTGGCCTTAAGCCATCTACCCTCAAGGTGCAGCTGGTAACTATCTCTGCCTATCTCTCAGCAGGTAAGGGCTCTTCCTTAGCTTTCAATCTGATTTTCAGGAAGTTTTTCAAGGGGCTACTTCACTTGCATCCTCCACACAGGTAACCAGCTCCCTCATGGGACCTTAACACATGCATTGCACTGCTAATGCAACCCCCTTTCGAGCCTATGTACTCAGCAGATCTCAAATAAGTGACTTGGAAAACAGTTTTCTTAGTAGCAGTCACTTCAGCCAGGAGGATTAGTGAACTCCAGGCTTTGTCCACAGTGCCTAACTAAATTTCAGTACACAGGGACAAGGCAGTCCTCAGAATCAAAAGGAGGTTCCTCCCCAAAGTGGTATCTCACTTCCATCTCAACCAGTTTATTATCCTGCCTGTCTTTTTCACTGATCGTTCCAGTTCAAGGGGATACAGGCTGCATAGCCTAGATGTCAAGAGGGCTATCAGCTGTTATTCGGACCATACAAAGGGACATAGACAGGACAATACTCAGCTCTTCCTGACCTGTGGAGAAGTGGGGAAAGGCAAACCAGCTTCAGGAAGGACCGTTGCACACTGGATTGTTGCCTGTATTCAGTTTTGCCATGGAAAGCTGGGCAAGGAACCCCCAGTGGGCCTCAGGACCCATTCCTCTAGGGATACAGCTGCTTCTATAGCAGCTGCAAGAGACATTCCTTTGCTGAAAATTTGCAAAGCAGCCACCTGGAAAACTTTTCACACCTTCACTAAACACTATTGCCTGAACACCCAGGCTAGAAGTGATGCCAGGTTTGGCACAACAGTACTGCAGAGCCTGTTTCCAAAATAGGTTATATGCCCACCTCCAAATTACTGCGTGGTAATCTGCATATGTCAGAATACAGTAAAGATTTCCTGGGGCTTGAAGAAAAAATTACTTGCCATAGTAATCTTGTTTCTTCCAAGGGAATCTTTACTGTATTCTGAGCTCCCACTCTACCTCTCCTACTAGAACCTGGTGAACACTGCACTCCAGCTGTTCATGTTTGTTGTTACACTCGTTAGGTTGGTTGTTCTTGGGCATCTGTGATTTGAGTCTTTTCAGATGTCCCTACTCTAGGGAGGATTGTTGATTGGTGGGTGGGTGGGTGAATTAATTACTTAGAATAGCATAGATAGCATCTTTTTTGTACATGCTTAGTAAGAATCTGACAGTTGCATAGAATGCACCAGGGAGCAGGGACAGTAGTTTGAAAACTGAGCTCGAGCCTATCAGTGATCTACTGTTTGCATAGGTTCTTTAACCCTCTCTTCTCCAGGGCAGTTGAATGGTGAAGGCTAACTACACATGTCAGAATACAGTAAAGATTCCCTTGGAAGAAAGAAGATTACTATGATAAGTAATTTTGTCTTCCAGTCCAGCTTAGAACTTAGTTATTTCATGGAGTGAAACACCTATTCAGGGGCATTACAGAGAATTGGAACTGGGAGCAGTATTCTCTGTTAGGTCCTGTACGGGGGAGAAGAAATGTTTTCACACATCAGGATAAAAACCTAATGAGATAAATCTCCTTTCCATCGGAGTATGTGTGTAGGGGAGGGAGAGGGGGGCTACATCAGTCATTACATATACTTGTATACCCAGTGATTGTATATCAATAATTAGATGCCTCTTTGCAGACTAAGCAAAAGGATGCAGATGGGTAGGAGCAGGATCTTGCAAAAAAAGAAATGCTGCTTCTCAGCTGGTCTAATTTGATACAGTAAATAAACTGAAAGGAATTTGGATTTATAAAGCACCTTTCATATGCACAGTATCCCAAAGTGGTTTACAAGACGAGGAAGAAGAATAGTAAGAGGAAAAGGAGGAAGAAGAATTTATATAGCACTTTTCATACACAGTGTATCCCAGAGTGCTTTACAAGCAATGCTAGACAGGTAGTGAGGTGACTGAATGTGTAGTGGCGGCCATATCGCACATCAGCACCCACACACAGTCTGGACAATTGCATGATCCTGTTTTATGGGAAGGGGAATATTGGCCAGGACACCAGGAATGTCCCCTACTCTTTGCGAAGAATGCCTTGGTTTTTTTTACTTCCACCTGGACACCCATCAGGACAGCACCAGGATGGATAGAAGGGACCTCGGTTTAAAATCTCATTCAAAAGACAGCACACCCCAGCAGTACAGCACCCCTCTAATACTGCACTCGGGTGCCAGCATTTAGGTACGAGTCCAATCCTGGTATGGGATGAGAACCCACGACCTTCTGGTCCAGAGGCAGATGTGCTACCAACTGAGCCATGCTGACACCATGAACAGTTTTATCAGCCTTTAAGTGTGCAAAAAGAGGTTAAAAAAAGTGTAGGGAGGTTAAACAGGAGGAAGAAGACACTACGCAGGGAAGATAAGTAACCTGCTCAAGGCCAAATAGTCCATTAATGTCACAGACAGGATTCAAACCTAATTACTTTTGTTGCTAATTCTGCCAAAATACCAGTAGGAGCTAGGAGAAAAGAAATCTTCTATACTTTAGAAGATTTTATATACTAGTTTTACTTTAAAAAGTGGGACAAAAACAAAACAATCAATTTTTTGACTTTTGCAAGTTCTGTTTTTTTCTAAACCTGCATTTTTTTTTTTTTTTTTTTTTTTTTGGGGTCAAAATACTGCTGTTCATTCATTAATTTACTTCATTAAATGCTGAATAAACTGTTGAATATCTTGTTCGTAATTGTGAGTAGATTGCACTGGTGTCACAAACATACATTACTAAGGCACCTCTTTCTCTCCCACCCCACCCCCTCTCTTTAAGCTATTTTTAACATTCAACTGGTGATCTGGTTTCCTTCACTTGTCTCCTCCATAAATTGATACATGGGTATGTGCCCAGGAAAGCTCACTCCCTGGGCCTATCCAGAGTTAACAGTGGTTAGGAATTGTAAGGAGAACAGGCAGACCTCTGTGTAGTGCAGCTGCTTTAGCTAAAGTCTGTTTTTGATGAGCAACAGCAGGTGTGAAGTTTAGCAGATAAAAATAACTTCATTTTTAATGAAGCAAACTTGTCAGTCAACAATCTGTATTACTTGATTTTTGCTTTATCGGTTTTAGAAGAAATGCAGAAAAACACTGCTTACGATATGCTTACAGATTACTTGGAGATTTTATACAAAGCCCTGTTTGATGAGCCAGCCCATAGCACACCAGCAGGGGTGCCATTTGTGTTGCTGGCGGCACAGGTTCATGCTACAAGCTTAGATCTCCAGCAGAAGATTGAGCATGCCCATGGGACACACTCCTCCTCTAGGCAAGGAAGGCAGCACTGTATTGCTCGGTGTGTGCCTCTTGGTTCCTAGGAATGCAGTATTGAGACTGAGACCGCAGTGAGCCACATAGAGCAAATAGGGAACATAAGGGAATACTATGGGTGGCCCTAAACGCACCGTTAGGGTCACGGGAGGCAAGTATAGGTAATAGGGACAATCAGAGAATGTTGGATCACCCTACCACCACACTTTATATGGCTGTCTTGTCCCTCACGTGCTGATTCCATGGAACTTGCCTTTCTACCCTACAGCTAGTCAAAGGAGGAGCTTGCCCAATGCACTGGGTGAAGGTGTAATTCTCATATAAGTGTTTTGGTACCGAATAGCTTTTATCACCCACTGCTGAAGGGCCAGAAGAGGAAGTATGTGAGTACCAGGCAGGACCAAAGGGTTGGGGGAGAATTTGGGGACCCAGGAGCAGCAGTGGAGTTAGCGGGGCACCCAGACAGCTTGGTTTTCTCAGCAGGCAGTGGGTGGTTCAGTGCCTGTGAAGGAGGGGTCGACTAATTCACTGGAGGTAGAAATAATGGGGAAAACTAGAGTGTGGGTGGGGGAAATGGTTTGTGGCAATTGTCTACAAAACTGTAATTATAGGCGGAGGAGTGGTTCAAAAACTGGGGGTCAGAACAAATTATATCATGATATGACAGTTTCACAGTCTCGGAAGTCATGTTATCAGTACTGTGAGACGGTGATACTGCCATTGATGGTTCATGGTATACCACTGTTTTCTGGTCTTTTAACCAGTTCTGAGGGGTGTTTTCATCTGTGCTATCTCTTCCTAAATATAATAATAAGAAATATGTACCTTAATCTTCCAGGCTTGTAACTTCCATGTATGAGCCGAGCAGGGTTCCACCATCGGAATGCACCAGCATTCCTGCGCTGGGTAATTAGGGTGCCAATTGGCAATGTCACTGATCACTTTTTTGCAAGGGCAGTGCCCCACTCCTCCCCTTGGGGGCTGTGCCCCAGACACACCCTACTTAAGGATTCCTACCGGGGCATGTAATCCTGCATTTGGTGCCCTGATTGCCCGGCGCCATAATACTGGTGCTCTGAGCACCGTAAGGGTCCAAGCAGCTGCAGCCCACCCCTAAAATACGTTTAATGATGATACAAACTGGGGACAGGGTTTTCAGGTGCTTTATGTAGAAACAGTATTAACAGGATTGGTGGAGGTGGGGGGCTCTCTAAACCTAGCTGCATTATTTTTGCTGGCAGTTCTACGTGTATGGAGTTAATTATAGACCCATACATATATAACTTCCAGCAAAAGTAATGTATCTACATTTAGAGAGTCCCTCTCCCCATATATCCTATTAATTTCTACATAGAGCACCTGCAGCCTGTTCTTTACTTGTATCCTCATTAAGCTTATTTTAGGGGCAGGACTGCTGCAGCACTCAGCAGCCACTTGGCTCATGCATGGAAGTTGCAAGTCAGGCAACTTAAGGAACATATTTGTTGTAAAGCTAGCTCTTTAGGCAGCAAACTCCTTGGTAAGAGTTGCCTGTCTGGAGTACGTCAGCTGCTGCCTTAGATACTGTACACACACGATCCCCCCTCCACCCCCACACAGAATCCCAGAACATCTACAGATTATGTCCCCCTGCATTCACTACTGGACTCTATCTCATTGACTAGATCAAATCTAAATTGAGGTTTAAGTGAAATCAGTGGTCATACCAGCAATATACAAAGGATTATGAGCAATAAAACAGTCTTTCAAATGTCTTGCTTTTTCTACAGAGTACACTCTACCCCTTATCTTCCTAATAAAGATGGTTTATAAACAAAATTAGCGGGCTTTATCCCCACCATCCCCCTCACACACAAAAATATCTGATACCATCCAACCCCTTGGCTTAAGGAGAATGGTGGGTCCAAGAAATAGCTTAGAGTTAGGTGCTCATGCTTTTCTGTAAGCATAGCCACTACTTATCATTAGAATACGCTTTCCCATTTTCTTTCCTTTCTTTATACTTCTTATCCTCACTACTGCATTAATATGTACAGTGTTGCAAAAGGTGTAGAGGTGGTTACTTCCGGACCTGTTTGTCCTTCCCAGTTACTTCAGGAGTCAGGAAGCCTCACCCCAGATGCCATTACTTCTGTACCCACCACAGTTCACCAGTTATGCTACAACCAGCATGGTTACAATGCTATAGCTATGGTATACATTAACAAGCATAACATTTTATTTGGGTTAGAATTTGAAAACTGTGCAACACTTGTCCCAGTCCCCCACTCTGAAATGAACACTGCAACCTTTCTTCTCCATTTTGAGTCTGCTTTACACTTCCAGCACTGAGCTGGCAGTATAGCCTAGAGGTTAGAGTAAGGAGCTGTGAACAATTTTAGTACATCCAGCAGACCTAGGTTTGATTTCCACAGCCTCCACATGCATACTGTGTGACCCTGAGCAGTTGCTCCCAGGTAGCACTTGAAAACAGGTCTTGGGCCTAATGGGCCTTACCCAGTTACCAAAGAATCAAAATAAATAACAGGAGCATCCCATAGGCTTTCATCAGTATTCTCAATACGTTGTTTTTGAACACTCAACATCATTTCTGGTGACTAAAACGTATAGAACAGTGGCTGTACTAAAACCAGGACCATCTTGTAAATAAGCATCGCTCAATGAAGCCATTTCCAGGTAAAATGCACACACTTTGGTGTCCATTTTCAAAGAGGCAATTAAGCACTTGACAGTTTATAGCGCTTGTCACATTCCATTCCTAGGGAAAGGCTGATTTACACACAACTAGGATTTCAGACTTTGTTTTCATTTCTGAATACCAGTTGTACCCTATGTATCTAAAGTGAGTTCTTTGCAAAAGCCTAAATTCTTTAAATCTCTTGTTCTCCAATAAAAGGTATGGGAAAAGTCTGGGGGGGGGAGTATTTTTTGTGTGCTAGTGGGGGAAGGGTACATAGCAGTTAGTCAGCACAATTCAGTGAGCTCACTGACCTTGCTCTCCTTGACTTCAAGTGAATGTGTGTGCCACAGACGTAAGACAAAAGGCAGACTGAAGATAACAGGCTAGTAAATTGTGTATCGGAAGTGGGGGGTCAAAATGTACATTCCAACCCTTACTTTTGAAGGTGAGTGGTCAGCTGACACCCCGACCCCCTGCCTCCGCTGCCTGTGACTGTAATAAAAGTAGAGGTGTGGAATTTGCTTGCCATTCCTAGGTTCTAGAAGATATTTTATGAGGTTACGTCATGTGACTTACATTCTTACAGTGATCGTAGTTAAAATAGTGAGGAGACTCTGGAGGCCCTTAGCATGTTCACATGAAAAAGAGCACACACCACAGCAAGTATCGGAAATTAATTTCATTTGCATTCACAGTTATAGCAAGAGATTTCATTTCAGTATAGCACAAAGCTGGAAACTGTCACGGGACCAGTGGACTTTCTTCTGAGGAAGCAGAGGTGACATCTTGTGAAACGTTGCGGTGTTCTTTCGTCCTGTGACAGTTTGCAACATTTTGCTCAGTTGAAATAAAATCTTTAAGCATTACAGCATTTGCAGTTAAAATCAAAGATTTTATTTCAGCTGAGCAAAATGTTGCAAACTGTCACAGGACCAAAGGACACTGCAACATTTCACAAGACGTTACCTTTGCTTCCTCAGAAGAGAGTCCATTGTCCTGTGACAGTTTCCAGCTTTGTGCCATACTGAAATAAAATCTCTTGGTATAAATGTGAATGCAGTTGAAATTAATTTCTATTACTTGCTGTGGTGTGCACTCATTTTCATTTGTACATTTAAATTGCCTGTACCTTGTGAGAGCAGCACCCTCATCTGTCTTAGCAGCATTTCTTCAGGTGTTTTGTTTTTTTCTTTAGAGCTTTTTCTCCCCAGCCATGTACGTTTTAGTCAGGGGTTTACCCTGGTCCCAGGGATATACCCTGTTCAGGCCTGTGTCACTGGTCCCTCTCTAGTACCTGGCATCCCGCCATCTCAACCCACTCTTTTTACCCCGAAGCAGAGACTCTGGAGGCAGGACCGTCCTCACCCTTCAAAGCAGTCCACTGGGGGGACCAGGAAATAAACACATCCTGAAGCTCAAGGGCGGTAGATTCAAGGGTACTATTAGGATGCACTTTTTTCTCAGAGGGTGGTGAATTTATGGAACATCCTGCCAGTAGAGAATGTGGACATGGAGACATTACAGGCCCTTAAGATAAGCCTGGGCAGATTCCTGCTTATCATGGGAATCTCAGGGTACCCTGGGTAGTAGAATGGTTGGGGAATCCCTACACACGGGTATGTTTTCACACCACCTTGTTTCATACCAGCCTATGAGGTGGGGGGGGGAGACATCATGGATATAGAGTCCCTGCTGACCTTGAATTATGGTCAGTTTGCCATGAATGAAAGAACATTTTAGCATTGAAGACTTTTACACCTTTTTAAAATAAAAGATAGTAATACTTGAAGTAATATTGGAAAGTTAGAGATGATGATAGACATGAATGTCCATAATATACTGTCCCATTATGTGGAATAATATTGGAGAACCCTCTTCTTCATAAATTTATCAAGTCTTTCATTTAACATGCTTCTTTTCACTGTTAACAATGCATTGTGTCCGAGCATTCTAAATACCCACAATGCGTTGAGAGTAGAGGATGTTTTCCTTTTGGTGGTTTTAAAATGTCTCGCCCATAGCTGCTTATTGGGATTTCTTATAGGGATAATGTCGTCTTTACATCCGAGACCAAACTCTTGCATAATATCAGAGTGGTACTGTATATTATAAATGAATAAAAAATCCCCCATACACATCTTTGGTTTAGTACACTTAATCTATCCATGTAATCCATTTCCTCAAGACCCCCTCATTATTTTTATGGCATTCCTTTCATTTTTTAAAGTTTGGAGGTCTCATCAGTTGTAGTTCACCACAGAAATGGGAGCAATAATCTGATATTGGTCTTACGTAAGAACTGTAGAATGGTAGCAGTACTTCTTTAGGTTTATGTACAAAATGATGTTTTATTGTATTATTGATGTAATTTGCCCTATGTACACCATTTGACAATGTTTTTATTTTTGAAATCTGATACAATATAGATTCCTAACTCTTATCATATTCAGATTTTCTGAGTAAAGTTCCCTGTAAGCTGTAGTGATGACATTTGTTTTTCTTACCCAAATGCATACTTGTGTATTTTTGTAGGATTAAAAATCATGCTAAACTGGACTTCCCAAATTCTTAAGAGTATTTAAATCTTCCTGCAGTCCATCTTTTTTTGTTTATAGCTGTTTGGCCCTAACTGTCACCTGCTCCTGCCTTCGGGTCCCTTGACAGTCCCAAGCCCCGACTGCCGCTCCCCCTACTGTCGTGGCTGACAAGGATCTACACAGTGTGGAGCCTGATGATCGCGGGGACTGTCATATTCGGCGGCCACAGCAGATGAGCTATTTCTGGCTTTTCTCCCTTGCCCCTCCTCCCACAGCAGAAGTCTAGCACAGCCTCAGCCTGCCTTGGTTGAAGCAGCAGGCTGTGGGCATGCACCACCCCTTGTGAGGGAGCAAGCTCCTCAGATCACTGCGAGGGGCTGCTGCTTCTCTGGAGCTGGGCTGTCTCCCTCCCCTGTGTAGACTCCATGTTGTGTTATTTGTCTCCACGCATTTTCCATGTGGTGTAGTATTGAAGGCCTTGCTGAAGTATACCTCGACTACATCCACCTTGCTGGTTACCTACTCGAAGTAAGCAATCAGGTTGGTTTGGTAGGATCTACCATTTGTTAAAACGTACTGTGTACAAGAGAACAATAGAGCAGTCTATTCTAGGGGCGTGAATATGGTTTACTTGCATGCACTCTAGCAGTTCCACTGGAACAGTCTGATTGGCTGGATGTCTTTAAGCTGAGCATCACCCACCACCCAGGCAGCATACCCCCCCTGACTCCTCCCCATGATATCAGAGCTTTCTTTCCACTGGAAGAACAGGTCACCTCTTTCACAGCTTGCGGTTAGGTTTCCGAGTGCACCATTGGTGAACTTTCTTCGAAATTTCAAATACTTCAGTTGATTCTGTGGGTTCCTTTTACACCGTCCATGATCAACAGTGGAGCATTGGAAACCAGGGTTTAAATTTTGTATGTGGTACCGGCAGAAGATGTCCGTCACTGACCACATGACACGTGGTTGTACTGTTTGGGCGGGCAACATGACATGACCATGTGCGGGCTCTGCTCAAGCACGCTTCCTGAGTGCCTCGGAAGACAGGAACCTCCAGCTCTCGTTGAGCTGGCCTTCAGCACCACCACCTTAAGGGCCACAAGAAGGCCTTGACTGCTGTCGAGTGGGCTGAATAACTTAGTCTTTGAGGCAGAAGTGGCCGCGGCTACTGCAGGCACTTCCTTGGTCTCAGCGCTGTTCCCTTGAGGCCAGTGTCAGAGAGTCATTCACTAGAGAGTTCCGGGAGATGTGTCTAGACCTCCAGGAGAGGAGAGCCCTGTCCTCCATGGTGCTAAGAGTAAGTGCCACTGGCACTGATCATGGGACCGAGAGCGATCAAGGTCCTCTCAGTTGCTCGACTTGCCCGATCACTCGATGGTTGTCGAGCACCCCTCGGCTGGGGGCAGGTCAAGGGCTCTTCTGTCTCACAAATGCACTCCGCAGGTCAGGCCTTTTGCTCCCACCGTGCCAACTTTGAAGCACAATAGTGTGAACAGGGGACAGACAGTGTAACCCTCCTGTTTGTTTTGGGTCCGAATCACCTACTAGCCTCAAGTCCTGGGGGTCAAAATGTGAACCTTGTGCTAGCATATCCAGTTAACAGGCTCAGATATGTATTCTCTTTGGAGAAATGCAGTATAATCTTTCCGCCCAGTGGCACACAGCCAGGTTCCCACAACATACCCTTATGACTCAATATAAGACCTAGATATATTCTTACCTTTTTGCAAGCTTAGTAACACATTCAAGCCCTTAACAGCTGTCAGACTTAAACACAGGTTCAGCAATCACATGTAAATGAACTGAGAGAAGGCACAGACAGTATTTTAAAGAAAATATTGTTTACTAGAAATTGTAAAACAGGTAAAATCAAACACAGAACATTTATATAACTAACTTACAGTCACATAAAAAATTGGGAAGTTACAGAACACAAATATGCTTACCGCAAACTTAAGTTCTTGCCTAGCTAGATGTTACCATTAAATGCCTTTTAAGTCCAGAGTTGTGTCTCTCTTGAGTCCAAAATAATATGCCCCGTTTCCCTCTGATGCATGCCCATTTCAGAATCCATCTCCCCGCCCCTTTTGGTGAGGTCACAGTTAGATCCTCCTAGTTTTTTTCTTCTTAACATAATTACCACAAGGATGTATGTTATTACTGTGAAAAATCAGCAACTAGCCATTTCCCAAATATGACAGTCTTTGATCAAAACATCCCCTTTGATGCTTCACAATCATGTCACTAATTCTTGACTAGGTAAGAAAACCAAGAGGAATCAGCCACATTACTTCACTTCCTGCTATGTCATAAATGCATACATGGGAATCAACTTCAAAAGCAGGAGCAGGTTATAAAAGGTAATAAACTGTCTCTCTGGAAGGAAGGCTTTTAATTAGGTTTCCCTGGTCTGTTTATAACATCCTGCTGCTTTCAGCCACACTGACATTTCTGAGGTTAGAGGTCACTCACGGCAGCAGCCAGTCTTTTTTTTTTTTTGTCTAAGCAGACCTTCATATACCATATATTTATATCACCATTTACAAATATAATATTAAGCAGGAGGCAGAGCATCACACCCTTCCCCACCTAGACTGAATTTGGGGGCTCTATCCCCTGCATGGGATGAGATCCCCAAATCAGTTCATTGCTCATACTGACGCGACAGTCCAATGACATTTTCATTGGCTGCCCTGGCCCAGTATGAAACAGTCATGTCATACCCTTGCAAGGCAAGACTCCATCTTAATAGTCTACCATTCGTTTTACCCATTTGTGCCAGCCAAACCAGGTGGTTGTGGTCAGTTTGTATCTCAAAAGGCTGCCTATATAGGTATGGCTCTAACTTCTTTAGGGCCCACACCATGACAAGACACACTTTTTCTACAGTAGAGTAAGCCTGCTCCCTAGGAAGTAACTTTTACTGAGGTATACTATGGGGTGATCTTTCCCTTGGTTTGATGTCTAACTCAGCACTGCCCCAATACCCACATCTGAGGTGTCAGTCTGGACTACAAAGGGTCTGCTGTAGTCTGGACTTAGGAGCACTGCACAGTGCTTCCTTCATTGTGATAAAGGCTTTTTCACAGGCTGTTTCCCAGGTAACTTTCTTGGACATCCTTTTCTTTACCAGGTCAGATAGGGGAGTGGCCAGGGCACTGTAATTTGGTACAAATTTCCTATAGTACCCTGCTATCCCTAGAAAACTCCTGACCTGCTTCTGCATTTCTGGTCTGGACCATGCCTTGATTGCCTCTATTTTCACTTGGTTAGGACTGAGCTGTCCCTTGCCTACAACAAGCCCGAGGTATGCCACTTCAGCCATGGCCACCTGGCACTTCTCTGCTTTGATAGTGAGCCTGGCCCTCTGTATCCGGCCCAGCACTTCCCTATGGTGGGACAGGTGTTCCTCCCAGCTGGTACTAAAGATGGCAGTGTCATCCAGGTACACCACAGCGTACTCCTCAGCACCATTTAACACCTGTTTCACCAACCGTTGGAAAGTGGCCGGGTGTTCCTCATTCGGAAAGGCATTACTTTAAATTCATATAACCCTATCGGAGTGATGAAGGCCGACCTCTCCCTATCTCTGGCAGTTAACTCTACCTGCCAATACCCCTTTGTCAGGTCAGTAGTTGTAAGGTATGTCGCCCCTCCCAACTTGTCCAGTAGTTTATCCATCTGTGGCATTGGGTGGGCGTCTGACTTCGTGACTGCATTCAGTCCATGATAGTCCACACAAAAATGAGTAGAGCCATCTGGCTTGGGAACAAGGACTACAGGTGAGGCCCAGGGGCTGTGGGATTTCTGGATTACCCCTAAATCCAGCATTTCCTCCACCTCCCTCCTAATGTCTTTTTGGACAGCCTCTGATAGCCTATATGCTGTCTGCCATTTTGGCGTCTGTGTCTGTCTCCACATTGTGCATCGCTAAGGGGTTTAGTCCAGGCTTGGTGCTAAACAGTGGGGCAAAGTCTGCTAAAACCTCTCTTACTTCCTGTGTCTGGTCTGGGGTCAACTGGGGTGACATTTTAATTGCCTCCACAGAGGACTCTCGCTTGCTTTCTTCCAACAAGTCCAGAAGGGGGTCTCCTTCACCTGTCCCTTCCCCAGGACTACACACTGCAAACACCATGTCAGCCCTATTAGCATATGGCTTCATCATGTTGGCATGGTACATTCTTTGTGTATGTCGTCTGTCAGGTAACTCTGTAACGTAGTTTACATCATTTTTCTGTCTGACTACTTTGTACGGTCCTGCCTGTAGCTTGTCCTTTTGGACCGGAATTAGGACCATGACTTCCTGACCCACAGTGTACGAGCGAGTTCTGGCTCTGCGGTCATACCACACCTTTTGTTTTTGTTGGGCAGCTGCCAGGTTGCTCTGGGCTGTCCCCATAAGCTCCTTCAGCTTTTCCCTAAACCTAAGGACATAATCCACTATGGGAGTTCCCTGGGTGGCGTGCTTGCCTTCCCAGTCCTCCAGGATCAAGTCTAGGGGCCCATGTACCCTGCGTCCATATAAGAGCTTGAAGGGGGAAAACCCTGTCGACTCTTGGGGCACCTTCCTGTATGCAAACAGGTGGGGAAGGTATTTCTCCCAGTCCCTCCCATGCTGTTCAGCAAATGCTTGGAACACTGACTTAAGGTAACCATTAAATCTTTCCACAAGCCCATTGGCTTGCTGGTGATAAGGTGTTATGCATCTCTGCACTACCCCACACTTCTCCCACAAACATTTCATCAGGTCCGACATGAAGGAACCCCCTCGATCGGTGATAACCTCCTGCGGAAACCCAACACGGGAGAAAATCCTTAGTAAGGCATTTGCCACTTTGTCTGTCCCTAGTAAGGATAGGCAACTGCCTCTGGGTACCGGGTGGCATAATCCACCACAGTCGGGATGAACCTCTTCCTGGAGGAGCTGGGGGTATTTAAAGGCCCCACAATATCCATTCCCACCCTGTGGAATGGCTCCTCCACTATGGGCAATGGAATTAAGGTGGCTCAGGTTCTCTTACCCGCCTTCTCTATTTCTTGGCACCGGTGACAAGACCTGCAGTACTCCTTCACCTGCTGTGTGAAGTTGGGCCAATAGAAATTCTGGGCCAACCGCTGTGTAGTGCGCGCGATTCCCAGATGACCAGACATGGGAATATCGTGTGCAATCTTGAACAACTTCTCACAGTGTCCCTGGGGAACAACAAGCTGCCTGCCTCTCACCCCTCCCTCTGTCATAGCATCCTGCGTATATATCAGTCCATTGTCCCAATAAACTGTTTTCCGTCACCTCCCTGTGCTCCATCATAGTCTGCCCAAGCCCTCAGCTTCTCTAGACTAGGGTCACTTTTCTCAGCAGCTGCAAACTTCTTACACATTCCCAAGGCATGGGACGGGTCCCCTTCAGTGTCTAAACTAGGGTCCCTAGCTCTAGCGTCGGGGCATTCGGGATCACTGCTATCCCTAACCCTCTGACATTGGGTCACCCCTCCTTCCTCGGAGTAACCATTCATAGCTGTTTGGTTAACTGCTACCGGGGGACTTTCTACCCCCATTTCATTAGTCTCCTTATCAGGAGACACAGTCTGGGGAACCAGCTTCCCAATGGGTTTTGCCGGGGCTTCTATGGGGTCAAGGGGACTACAATTTTACTTTGCCGCTTGGCTGCGGGTAACTGCACACACCACCCTGTTTGAGATTGTTGCCGATAAATACATCAGCAGCTAACGTTTCAGCTACAGCAACCTTTTGTACAGTCCCCACTGTCTCACCCCAGTGTAGGAGAACACTAGCGAGTGGCAAGGTTTTCTCCTCCGCAGTGAATCTCCATACAGTCACAGATTGATCGGGTATAAGCTGGCCAGGTTGTACCAGATCCACTTTTACCAAAGTCAGGGATGCTCCATGTCTCTTAACCCGTGTGTCTGTATACCATTCACAGTGACTGGGTGCATGTGTTCCCTCATGTTTACTGGCATGCTTTCAGGGACATAAACAACCTGCTTCTTTCCTAGCACCACTCTGTGCAGTGTTTGTCTTTTTGGGACACTGTCTTGCAATATGTCCACTTTCTTTGCAAACCCAACATTCATTTCTTTTCTCAGGTAAATATTTTCTTTGTAACCTGGGGCTACCTGGTTTCAGTGAAAGCAGGGAGGGTTTTAACTGCCCTGAAGGTGTACTTTTCCCTTTCTACACTGCCAGATCCGCCCCATTCACTTTCAGAGCAGGTCTGCTCCTGGCATAGCGGTCCGAGAGTTCAGCAGCCTCTTGCACTGTTTTTGGGTCTCGGTCCTCCAGCCAGGTCTTCAGCTGTGCTGGGCATGCCCAAAAACACTGCTGTAATGGTACAGCATTTTACATTTTTTCTACAGCGTCTGCTTCAATTCCTTCCCACCGTTTTAAAAACTGACATTATTTAGTGGCTAGCTCCTTGTAGGTCATGTCAGGGCTTCTCCTGAGCTTACGGAATTTAGCTCTATATGCCTCTGCTGTTAGCGCATATTTTTTTCAAAAGTGCAGCTTTAAGTTTACTGTAATCATTACTGTCCTCATTGTCCATGTGACCCAGTGCATCCAGAGCTTTCCGGGTAAGTAGCGGGGATAGCTGGAAGCTCCAGGACTCTCTAGGAATATTGGCCTGAATACATACTTTTTCAAAGGAATTTAAAAAGACATCCATATCCTCCCCCTCTTTAAATTCAGCTATCAATTTAGAATTTAATTTGTAACCCAGTCCTGTAGTTCCAGTTAAACCCAGGCCACTTACCTTCTCTGGTGCTGGTCTTTAGAGTCGTAGCTTTTCCAGTTCATGTTGCCTCTGGCGTGCACACTCTTCTCGCTCAGCTTCTCGCAGAAGTTGTCACTTTCTTTCCTCTGCCTCTCGCTGAAGCTGTCGCTCTCTTTCCTCTGCCTCTCGATGGCGTTGTCACTCTTTTTCCTCAGCCTCTCGCTGCTTTCGCCTCTCTTCTCGCTCGAACTCCAGCTCCCTTTGCTGCTGGACTTCGAACCTTTTCTGTTCAAACTCCAGCTCCATTTTCCGCAACTCCATCCGCAGCCTGATCTCTTCTGGCTCCAGAACATTGGTGACCTTCCCCTGCTGCTGTGGCCCTTGGCTTGCACTGGCTCTGCTGTCCCCCTCACTGGATCTGGACACTGCACTGGCCCCTCCATGCCGAAGGTTCAGTCCTTTTCAGTCACAGACTGTGACTTGAGGCTCTAGGCATTGGCTGCCACCAGAGCTTCTACGAGATGCCTTTTGGTTCGACCCTCGTGCTGGACTCCTCTCTCTTGGCACAACTGCCACAGTTGGTCTGCAGTGTGCTCACTGTAGTTGGAAGTAATCTCCATCCCTAACTATGGCTATACTAACACTCAAACAAAATAAAACAGGTCGGAACTTAGACTGTAAGTACAATGATATAGTTCTGTTTACTTTTTAAAAATCACTGCCTTATTTTGCATGTGAGTTGTACAGTATTAATCTGACACACTGAACTGTTAAAACTTGTGTTACCAAATACTTTCAGATCGCACCGCTGCCAACCAAATCTGTCACAAACGCACTCCACAGGTCAGGCCCTCTGCTCCCACAGTGCCAACCTCGAAGCGCAATAGTGTGAACAGGGGACAGACAGAGAACCCTCCTGTCTGTTTTGGGTCTGACTCGCCTACTAGCTTCGAGTCCTAGGAGTCAAAATGTGAACCTTATGCTAGCATACCCAGTTAACAGGCTCAGATATATATTCTCTTCGGGGAAATGCAATATAATCTTTCGCCCAGTGGCACCCAGCCAGGTTCCCAAAATGTACCCTTACAACTCAATATGAGACCTAGGTATATTCTTACCTTTTTGCAAGATTAGTAACATTCAAGCCCTGAACAGCTGTGAGACTTAAACACAGGTTCAGCAATCACATGTAAAAGAACTTGGAGAAAGCACAGGCAGTATTTTAAAGAAAATATTGTTTACTAAAAATTGTAAAACAGGTAAAATCAAACACAGAACAATTATATCACTAACTTTATAGTCGCATAAAAGAAAATGGGAAGTTACAGAACACAAATATGCCTACCGCAAACTTAAGTTCTTGCCTGGCTAGATGTTATCATTAAGTGCCTTTTTAAGTCCAGAGAATTGTCTCTCTTGAGTCCAAAATAATATGCCCTGTTTCCCTCTGATGCATGCCCATTTCCGAATCCATCTCCCCACCCCTTTTGGTGAGGTCACAGATCCTCCTAGTTTTTTTTCTTCTTAACATAATTATCCACAAGGATGTATGTTATTACTGTGAAAAATTAGCAACTAGCAATTTCCCAAATATGACGGTCTTTGATCAGAACATCCCCTTTGATGCTTCACAATCATGTCACTAATTCTCATCTAGGTGAGAAAACCAAGAGGAATCAACCAAATTACTTCCCTTCCTGCTGTGTCATAAATGCATACATGGGAACCAACTTCAAAAAGCAGGAGCTGGTTATAAAAGGTAATAAACTGTCCCTCTGGAAGGACGGCTTTTAATTAGGTTTCCCTGGTCTGGTTATAACATTCTGCTGCTTTCAGCCACAGTGACATTTTTGAGGTCAAAGGTCACTCACTGCAGCAGCCAGCCCTTTTTTTTTTTTTTTTTTTGGCTACGCTGACCTTCACGTACCATATATTTGTATCACAATTTATAAATATAGTATTAAGCAGGGGGCAGAGCGTCACATTCGGTTCCCCCATCGAGTCTGTCGACTAGTTGTCGGACGAGGTTGAGAATTTGATCTTGCAGTCTCTGGTGCACCCAGTCCTCACCCTGGAGGACGTAGTCTAGTCAGTCTCCCTGTCCAGCCCTCTATGGGAGCAGCCTCCACCAGAGACCAGGTCTTCTGCGCCCTTACAAACATACAAAGAAGCCAGCAGAAGAAGGCCATTTGGTCTTTCAAGTCTGCTCGTATTGTAGGGTCCACAGCTTGAGCTAATGTCCTCACCCTAGCTACCCATGATCCTTACCTTCCCCCATGCCTATCCCATCCTTTCTGAAAGCTGCCACTGTCTTTAACGAGTTGATCTCTTCCGGCAGTGCATTCCAAGTTTCCACCACCCTCTCTGTGAAGAGGTGCTTCCTGACCTCCCTCCTAAACCTCCCACCCCGCAGCTTAAGACTGTGCCCCCTCGTGTTATGGTTGCCTTTCAGCTTAAAGAGACCCTCCTTATCAACCTTATTTATCCCTTTCAATTACTTGAATGTCCCAATCATGTTCCCTCTCTCTGTCTTCTCTCTCTCTCTCCTGTCTTCCAGGGAGTACATGTTCAGTGCCCTCACCCTCTCCTCATATGCCTTACTTTGTTGACTGGCTCTCATCTTTGTAGCCCTCCTCTGAACCTTCTCCAGCAGGTTAATGTCCTTTTTGAGGTGTGGGCGCAAGTACTGAACTCCATACTCTAGATGCGGCCTTACCAGTGACCTGTACAAAGGCAGTATAACCTCTGTCCTACTACCGATCCCCCTAGATATGCATCCCAGCATCTTGTTTGCCTTTTCAGCTGCTTTCTTGCACTGTGTGGAGTGATTCGGGTCACTAGTGATCATCACACCCAGGTCCTTTTCCTCCTCTGATGCAGATACTCGGACTCCACCCAGGTAGTACTCTGTCCTGGGATTCCTGGCTCCAATATGCAGGGCCCCTGTGTTTACTGCAGCAAAGTAGACCTACATTCTGCGGCAGTACCTCATACTTTCTGCAGCAGAACAACTGCTGATTCTGCGGCAGCATACCTTCAAAGGGATTAAGTCTTGGTTAACCCTTTGACTGCCTTCGTGCAACCACTCTGCTACACTGAAAGTGGAACAGCAGGCCATTTAACAGTATGTAGTCTTCTTATCACAAATATTAAACAGCAATAACCCAAACCTGGCACAGTCATTGGCATCAGTGTTCTCTTTTAATGAATTTTCCCTCCCTTCCCGAATTTGAAGGCTCCTCTGTTCTTCTGGAAATTGGTGGCCTTTGCTGTTCTCCTAGGTTACAAACAGAGAAGGACATACACACTTAGCTAAAACTACACAGAAGGCAAAACCTGCTTGGATTTCTTCTGGTTTATATTTACAATTTGGGAGCTGCTGTCACCTTGCATAGCGCCACTATATTTTACTCTGTTCTGCATATTTGTGAGTAAAATTGTGTTTATATTATAGAAGTGTTGGTGCTGCGCTTTTTTTTGCTGTTTTATATTTATAGTTAGCAGATATAGAGACTCGAAGGCCATTTTTTTCTGATTTTGATCAATGTTCTTTTAAATTATTTTTATAAACTAGGAATACTCCAACTGCCTTGCAACAAACATGTTGAGTGCAGTGTACAAATCTGCATTTTGGGGGATGGGAATTGTCTTCCTATAATAGTGAAGGAGGGTGTAACTTGCAGTGTCTGTAGGATTTGTTGAGTTCTGATTTTCTTTTGGGGGACACACTAAAAAATGATGCTGGAATAACCTTGGTTAGCATGTTATCTTCTCGCAGCTCAGGGGGTGATGGTGTTCTTCAGTCAGTGGCCCTCGTTTCACTTTTGTATAGCAGCAATCAAACTCTCCATTCCAATTTTTTTCCATACCAGCTTGCTCCAGTTCTAGTATACCCTGGTCCCCAGCTCTGCTGCAGCTGGGCAACTTGACCCTCCTTAAGAATTGAGCTTGATGGCCACCACTTAGGCTGCAGGTTCAGATTTGCCAAGAAATTACTCTCACACTTGCAGGTACAGAACTGCAGCCCAGAAAGCAAAACTGTGATAGATGTCCACCAGTAGGGACCGATTCCTCTGCTCGGTCTGCTGCCAGCTCAATGTTTCTGCAATCCGACTTCTCCTCCTCCGATACCTGTCACCACACTGAGATCAGTTCCACCTCCATGGGCACCACTGAATCTTCTCACTTCTTGACTACAGCTTGCCTTCCAGTTCTTCCTTCCAGATTCATCTTGCAAGGATTTAACATGCACCATGAGCAGCCTCATAATGAAAAATTAACATGGTTGAGCTACCCACACCTACATAGCAGCAAATCATAACTGCATTGACCTAATCAAGCTTTGCTACTATTAGTCAGTCGCCCCCCACACACACAATACTGGCTGGAAGGAGTTATGTAACAAGAGCCAGCATGAGTCAAGATGCCATGCAGCCACTAGCTTTTCTGCTTTGTCGTGGATGGCATCAGTTTGCTGCCCCTTCTAATGAGCATGTATGCCATGGCGTACTTAACACATCAATAGCTATGCCCTTGCCTTGTGTGAGTGCATAGCATAGCTAGCATTTCTGCGGCTGTGTGGCTGGTGTTCCTGATTTCTGCAGCAAACACTGATTTCTGCGGTCAGCCCTGATTTCTGCAGCCACTGCTGCAACTGCAGAATCGCAGAAAACATGGGACCCTGCCAATATGCATACCTTTGCATTTCTTGGCATTGAAGCCAAGCTGCCAGATCCTGGACTACCTCCCTAGCTTTTCCAGATCTTCCTGCAGGTCCTGTATCCCTTCAGCTGTCTCCACTCTCCCACAGAGCTTAAGGTCATCTGTGAATAGGCACATTTTGCCCTTAATGCCATCTCCAATGTCATTGATGAAGACATTGAACGACACCGGCCCCAACACAGAGCTCTGCGGGACCCCACTGGTTACCTCTCTTTTGCCAGATAACTCTACCCCCCCCCCCCGACAACCACCCTCTGGGTTCTGTCCCTCAGCCAGTTTTCCACCCATCTGGTCATCTTTTCCCCAACCCTGAGATCCACCAATTTCCTGATCAACCTTTTGTGGGCACAGAATCAAAGGCCTTGCTGAAATCAAGATGAGGATGTCTACCACTTGGCCCTGTCTACTGTCTTGGTGACCCAGTCAAAAACCAATCAGATTTGTTTGACACGATCCCCCTTCCCATGAACCCGTGCTGCCTATCATCCTGGAGACCATGCTCCTCTAGATATTCCACCAACCTTTCCTTTAGTATGGTCTCCATGAGCTTGCCCACAATGGAAGTCAGGCTGACTGGTCTGTAATTCCTTGGGTCATCCTTGGGACCACTTTTGTGAAGCTGAGCGTGGGCAGGCATGTGGTCTACAGCAGCCTGTCGGAAAGCCCTTCTTGCCATCGACTGGCTGGTCGAGGTGGTCGAGATCTTGGTCAAGGCGTTGCTGCTCTCTATCCTGCTCAGCCAGGAGGCATCAACATTCTTTGTCCTCCTTATCCTTTTTTTCTCAAGCCTGTCAACCAGTTGTCAGATGAGGTTGAGGATGTAGTCTCACTGACCCCAGTGCTCCCTTTCATCACTCAGGAGGACATGGTCGAGTCAGTCTCCCTGTTAGGCCCTCAACTGGAGCAGCCTGCATCAGAGGTTGTTTTTTTCTTTGTCTGTGTTGCTTGTGGGCAGGCATATGGTCGACAGCAACCCACCAGAAAACTCTCCTTGCCATCGACCAGCTGGTCGAAGGTTGAAATGGTGGTCAAGGCGTTGCCACTCTTGATCCTGCTTGACCAGGAGGTGTCGATGTTCCTTGTCCTTCTTATTCTTGGGTGAGGAAAGGCCCCTCTGCAAGATGCACTGATGCTCTGAGGAGCTCCTCTGGCAACAGAGGGGCAGGGTAGAGCTGTACTGTCTGGATCTTTGGTATCCTGGCCATTGCCAGTGGTACCCCCTCAGTCCACACCATGCAGGTGCAACCCGCAGCTGCTTCTCCACCTCTTCAGGTGGAGCCACTGCCACCGCAACTGCAAGTGGACACTCCAACTAAGGAAGCCAGCCACTTGGCCGTTTGTCGGTGAGGATCACCCCGGGAGAGGATACCCAGGAGGTCTGTGGCAAGATACGGCTAAGGGCCATCTGTGAGGATTCCTCAAATTTATTTGGATCTTGAGACCATGGCCTCCTTTGGGACTCACCTCCTTGACCATGGCTTGATCGAGGAACTTTCCACTGAGCATGGCCCAGTGTTCTTTTGAGTGCTTCTCTGACTCCTCTGAGTCCACGCTGGTCCTGCTTGAGCCAGTCCAGAAGAGGGTTAAGTACCCCCTCACAGACATTTTGGACTGGGATGAATCCCCAGGGCTTGCCTTTCCTGTGACTGAGGCCATATTGGGACTGGCCTTGGAGCTTTGACAGCATCCTGCCAAGCACCCTCTGCCCACATGGTCCACAAGTATGCGGTCATCACGGGTTCTCCTTAGGGGTTTTTGGACCACCCCTCAGTAGAGGGATTGGTCACAGATTTGGTGTTCCACAAACCCAGACACCAGGGGCACATGGATAAGCCTCCCAGACAAAGAATCCTGCAAGATTGACCATGCCACTAAAAAGGTGTACGTTGCAGCGTCTCTGGGTCTTTCAGGCTAACTATGCCGTGATGATGTCCATCTTCAGCCACTCTCCGATAGGAGTGTGTAATGTAATCCTCCTTCACCTCGGTGTTAAAGAACAGTTGACAGTGCAGCTTATCAGAGACCAGGGTCAAGTCATTGGCTAAACACCAGCTCCAGACAGCTTTGGACAAGGGCGACTTTTGTGCCCATGCCGTGGAAGCAGCTATCGCCATGCATTGCAGAGCCTGGCTGCATTTGTCCACCTTCACGGCGGACACCCAACACAAGCTGTCCAATAATCCTTTCTTGGGTACTGGCCTCTTTGGCCCTGGAGTTGAAGGACATCTCACCCGCATAAAGAAGTCCACCCTAGAGTCTGTGACATAGGACCAGAAAAAGAAGCCTAAGAAACAGGCTTTTCCAGTACTGGTCATTTCAGTCACAGCCTCCTCGATAGCGGCCCAAGTGCAGGCAATTCCAGGCTTGGTGCCCCACGTCCAGGGGCCAGAGTCTGAAACGGAGGGGAGGCAGGAGTAGTGGTGTCCCTCCAGCAGCAGCTACTGTTGTCCCCACAAAAGCTGCCCAGTGACAGGTTGGGGGCATCGTCCATCCGCTTGTCCTGTCCCTGCCTGCTCGGCTGGTCAGAGGCCGACTGTGTCACTTTTTGCCACTTTGGTCCACTGTCACAGTGGACAAGTGTGTATTGGACATAGTGGGCAAAGGTTGCCTCTGAGCTTCAAGGCTTTCCTGCCTAACCACCTCCATAATCCTTGATGGTCCAGGGTGTCTGCTCTTCAGGAGGACACTGCTCAGCTTCTTGCAAAAAGGATAATAGCCCATGTCCCGGATGCTCTTGCCCATCAGGGTTACGTGTCCACATACTTCTTGGTCCCAAAACGGACATGAGGCTGACTCCCCATACTCGATCTGTAATGATGTGAACCAGTGTATCTGGAAATGCAGGTTCTGAACGATCACTCTGAATCAGATTATTCCATCACTGGAACAGAACATGTGATACTGCTCCCTAGACCTTCAGGATGCAGTTTTCCACATTCCTGTCTGTTCATCCCACCACCATTACCTTCGATTTAAAGTGGAAGGGGTCCTGTACCAGTTCCAGGTCATGCCCTTTGGCATGTCCTCAGCACCCAGGGTCTTCACCAAATGCATGGCAGTGGTGGCGGCCCACCTGCGGTGCCTTGGGGTCAGAGTGTACTCCCATATGGAGGACTGACTGTTAACCAGTCCATCCAGAGAGGCTGTGAAGAGGTCCAGAGATCTGGCTCTCCAGACTTGCTGAGACTTAGACCTGTTGATTGACCTGGGCAAGTCTGAACTGGTACTGAAGCAGATGGTCAGGTTCATCGTGGCAGAACTAGACTCCCTGCAGACCAAGGCCCACCTCCTTACGGACCAGGCACTGGATCTTACCTCCTTTGCACTATCATTTCAGGTTAGGTGCTCACACTCTGCCCCAGACTTCCTGAGGCTGCTGTGGTACGTGGCATTTTGGCACCAGCGTAGTATGATGGGCCCACTAATGGACGCATCATCTACAATGTGAGTTGGGCCATTAGTGCTTTCATCGCCTTGGACATCTCGGCCAGCCAGTCATAATGACCAAGCTGTTTTGGGATGCTATCCAGTGGTGGCTGATCCCAGGCTATCTGGAGAAAGGAGTCCCACTCTCTCTCATGACAGATGCATCTCTGATGGGATGTGGAGTGCACTTGGGGAACCACAGGGCCCATGGGTTCTGGTCACCCAGAAAGTCCCATCTCATCAACCTGCTGGAGCTCCGTGCAGTGTGGCTAGCTCTGACAGACTTTGCTCCTCTATTTAGTGGTCCAGTTGTGCAAATTCAGATGGACAACACCAAGACTATGTTCTACCTGAACAGGCAGGGCAGCACACACTCCCTTTCTTTGTGTCAGGAGGCCTGGCAGGTGGTCTCATCCTGGTGGGTAAGACGTCTCACGAGTGGTCCCTTCATGGCGAGTCACCTGTTCTCCCTTTGGGGCACCCCTCTGGTGGACCTGTTTTCCACCTGGGAGAGCACAAAACTGAGGCTGTTCTGTGCCTGCCTCCCACAGTCTGAGACACTGGTGAGGAATGCCTTAACAAGACCCTGGACCTCCTATATGCCTTTCCTTTGATCCACAGGATGGTGATCAAGGTACAGAAGTACAGGGCCTGGATGATCCTGTTAGCTCTGGACTATTCTCACCAGATGTTACGCAGATATCCTCAGCCTCGGTAACAGACCCCCGTGGCAGTTGCCACCCAGATCTGCTGAACCAACAACACAGGAAGATCCTGCACATCATACCCTGGTTCCTGAGTGGCTAGAGTTCAGTGCTTTAGATCATTCAGAGAATGTGTTCCATGTTGTGGACACCTCTGGAAAAGAGTTGCCTTTAAATAGAAACATAGAAACTGTTGGCAGATAAGGACCATACGGCCCACCTAGTCTGCCCATTTCCCTACTCACTGCTGCAGCCCCAGATCCTATTTGATCTGTGGCTCTCCTGCTCTGCACATCTCCAAGGTACCCTTATGTCCGTCTCATGCACTCTTGAACCCCCTTATTTGTTTTCACACCCACCACTTCTACTGGAAGGCTGTTCCACGGCTCCACCACCCTTTCAGTGAAAAAGTACTTCCTAACATTACTCCTGAGCAGGGGTCGATCTTAACATTCATCTGCTAGCCCAGGTACTAGTGCAGATTGCCATGGGCTAGTGCAGTTCCTCCAGTGGAAAGCTGCAGTTCCATTCTCTGCTCGTTGTGCTGTGTGGCACTCATGCGGTCGCAAAGACAAAAAAAAACCCACCATGAAGCGTAGTTAGAGCAGTGAGACCGCAAGGAAGTAAAGCAAAAAAAAAAACACGGGACTGGACAACTGACTGAGACCACAAAAGAGCCCTCCTCCAGTCAAACTGAACAACACCCCAGAAGCAGCATTCAGGACACAGTGCAGTCAGAAAAGTGAGACTGCAAACTGTACATAATTAAAGACAAGCAGCTTAATATTTAAGTCAAGATTAGGGGTAGGGCAGCATTTCCGCCATAACATTGGATCGGAAGTAAATCAAGATAGTCTGCTGAAGATGAGATGAAGTTAGCTTAGCTAGTAATGCACTCCGTCCTCATCTCCACTGTTCCATTTGTTTTAGCCTTGTCCCTGTCATCCTGTGCTGTGGTCACCATCTGAGCAGCTGCGAAGCAACACTGGCAGCAGATAATAGCACGAGTGAGAAAATGGACTCTTTCAAAGGAAAAACTTGACCAGAACCCTCCCCCACCAAAAAAAAACTGAACAGTCAACACCCCGCAGCATTCAGGAGTCAGGACACTGCATGGTTGGAACAGTAAGATGCCTTGTCCCGACTCTGTCACCCTGTGGTCACCACCATTCTGAGAAGCTGCTTCCAAAACTCTGAAGCAGAAGCTGCAGCAAATATGCACCAGTGAGAAAACAGGCTCCTCCGTCCTTACTGTAACAGCTGGTCTCTGTCTCCACAGGCAGTAATGGTATAAAGACAGACCTCTGAGTCTGCCCCCAAAAGTAAAACAGCATCACTAGGTTCACCAGCATTCTCACCAGGGTGCGGTCGGAACAGTGAGAGACCGCAGCGCTAATCAAACAAGAAACTAACAGGCTACAGCCCAGGAACACAGGGAGGTTAAACCAGCATTCTGACCTCCACTATTCTTTTCAGCCTTGTCCCTATGATCTGTCTGAGCCGAGAGTGACTGTGATAGTGATACAAGTGTGCGTGAGAGCAAACCACACTCCCTTGACACCACACAATCCAGCAACATTTAAGGACTGTTTGACTTTTATAATAAGAACTTTAAGACAATGACATTAAGACACTGACTGTTCCTTCATATATGTAGATATATATATATATATATATAGGGCGTGGGCTGGTATGCCAGTGGGGGTGTAGGAGAAGGGGGTCAGGTGCTTTTTTAAAGGCAGCAAAGAGGACTGTTGGCAGGTGGATTATGTCCTGCATAGGCCTCTGTTATAGATTGGCTGGTAGGGAGCCTTTTGTAGGCCTCAGAGTTTATTCCACCAGACATGCTGCTACCTCGGTGGCTGCTTTCAGGGACATCCCTATCCAGGAAATCTGCAGCGCTGCTGCCTGGAAGTCAGCATACACCTTCGTTTCCCATTACAGCATTGACCTTGAGGCTCAACAGGATGCTGCATTTGGGACCTTTGCCAAATAGGGGTGCACACCTTACCCCCACCTCCCAGAGAACTTCTGGAAGTCTGCCAGTGTGTAGACAAGTGAACCATATCCACTCCCGTAGAAAAATAGGTTACTAATCTTTATTCATTTATTTATTCATTTAAAAGTTTTACCAGGAAGGCATACTGAGCAGACTGCTGCTCGATTCCCTGGGGGAGGGGTGAGTATAAATGAGCTGTGTTAAAAAGTACACGCTTCAAATACAAAGTCCAAAAATACAAGTAAAAGAAAATACAGAATGCATACAAAATACGAGATACAAAGTACAGTGCAAAAATGCAGTGCAGCAGCAGGTAGTAGTGCATGGCATTTAGACAGTCTAAGATACACACATACTTCAGAACACTTCTGATCATCACTTATTACAATCACAGTAGGAGGAACTGGCCCTAGGGTGGACGGTATATTTAGTCGCATGTGCAGGTGGAGGAGAAATGTGCCTTGAGGAGGGAGTTGAGGTGCTGGATGGAGGAGATATGCCGAACGCCCATGGGTAGGGAATTCCACAGTTTAGGCGTGCGGTATTTGAAGGCTGCCTGGCCTGCAGCAGTGGACATGTCTGGTACAGATAGGAGCCTGGTATCATTGTTCCTCCGGGAGTACGCTGGAAGGGTAGGGGCAGATAATTCAGAGGTGAGGTAAGTGGACAGGGACTGGGTCCAGAACTTGGCCGTGATCTGAGCGCAGTGGGACAGTCTTCGATCCTGAAGGAAGGGGAAGCCCAGGATCTGGTAGAGGATGCAATGATGGGTAGTGGGAGGACAGTCAAGGGCGAAGCAGCAGAAGGAGTGGAAGAGTGGGTCCAGTCTGGCTAGGGTCGACTTGGGTGCGGCACTGTAGACTACGTCCCCGTAGTCAAAGATAGAGAGGATCATTTTCTGTACAATGGCATGGCGAGCTGGCAGCAGGATGCAACCATGATTACGATATAGAGCACCCAACCTGGGGTGGAGCTTACTGTGGATGGCATCGATATGTATAGAAAAATGGAGGTGCTGGTCGAGGCAGACCCTGAGATATCTAAAGGAGGTACAGGCCTCCAGAGAAGTCCCATCCAGGGTGTGGAAAATGGGGGTGGAGGGGAGTCGTGAGAGTCTCTGCCTAGTGCCGAAGGTCATGGAGACTCTTTTCCTGGCATTGAGGGAAAGCTGATTTGCGTGAAACCAGAGCAGAACATTATTGAAGTCCTGCTGAAGTCTGGTCGCCACATCAGTGGTCATGGGGACAGAAGTATACAGCACCATGTTGTCCGCATACATGTGAATGGATATGTGAGGGCAAGCAGAAGGCAGATCGTTAAGGAAGATGGAAAATAAGAGTGGTCCAAGGACAGAGCCCTGGGTCACGCCAGTAGTGACAGGGAGGGAGGCAAAGGTGGTGTTACCAATTTGGACCAATTGGAATATACCAGCTAGGTAGGAGTGGAACGAGTTGGTCGCCACACTGGAGAGTCCTGCGAGAGAGATAGCTTGGAAAGGAGGAGGAGTGAGTGAGAGACAGTGGAACGCCTTTGCCAGGTCGACAAAAATTGCTGAGGTGATGTGGCCTTTGTCCATACCAGTATGGATGGTATCAGTGAGCCTTAGCAGAGAGGAGGCAGTGGAATGGGTCTTCCTAAAACCAGACTGATGAGGAGTCAAGAAAGGAGGAGTGTTGTGAGAGGACTAGGTGTTTTGAAGCTTAGCCAGTATGGGGAGCTGGGAGCTAGGGTGGTGGTTTCCAGGGACGGATGGGTCTCCGCCTTTCGGAAGTGAGATGACAGTGGCGTGCTTTCACTCAGATGGGATAGAAGCTAGAGAAAAGAAGAGGTTGAATAGTGTGGCCAGTGGGAAGGCGATGACAGAAGCTGACAGGTAGAGCATTTTGGAGTCCAGGCCAGTGGGGCATTTACCTTTGGATGGGTTTAGGGCGAGCAGTGCGTTTAATACTTCTTGCGAGTAACCTGGTGGAAGGAGGAGGCATGTGGAGTGGCTTGAGCGGGGGTGAGGGGAATTGAGGGCAGGTGGGAGGGAGGACAGCAGTTATGATGTGCAGCTTGTGAAAAAAGAGTTGAATTCAGAGGCCACTGCAAGAGGGTCAGTAACAGTGGAGCTACCTATGTTTAAGGCAGAGGTTGGAGGCTGGGAAGGTGGGGAGAAAAGCGATTTGCCCACCTTCCAAAATTTAGCAGGGTGGTTTAGGTTCATGAAGAAGGTGGTTTTGAAATAATTGGCTTTTGCCTGCCAGATTAATCTCGTGCAGACGTTACATAGAGCACGATACTATAGATGATCCATGGGTAAGCCAGAGACCTTGAAGGACTTCCATGCCTGATCTCTAGCTCTGAGGTGGACCATGATGTCGACTGTGATCCAAGGCAGGTGAGCACCCCTCACCTGAGCCCGTCTGAGAGGGGCATTGTAGTCCGAGACAGCAATGAACCTGGTCTTGAAGTATTCCAGGGCGGAGTCGATGGATGTAGCTGTAACCGTAGTTCTAGGAGTGGTATATTGTTCACATCCACACCACCCACTCGACCTGCTGTGGCAAGTGGTGCACGGTTCCCTCCTTCCAGCTTGCGAAGATCTGATGGGGTGAAGGCGAGGAATATACTGCCTGGGTAGTGGGAGGAGCTTTACTTAAAGACATTACGGCAAGTCAGCTCTTAAGGAAGAGCTACCAGTGTGTGGATGTGAACCATATACCAATTCTAGAACTACGGTTACAGGTGATAAACCTATTTTTCCTGCCAGTCCCCTCTTACCCGTGGGCAAGAGCCTCCTGACTTACCCATCCATACCAGTAGGACCCACTGCCTATGTTTTCTACTCTTTTTTTTTTGGGCAAGCAATGTTAAAAGCTCTAGATCTTTGTAGAACCCCCTTTGAAGGTGCTAAGAGATCCAAATCCAGGGGTCTTCACCTACATAACTCCTTCCTGGAATAGAACCTAATGCCATTGCACATAATGTATGCTGGCACCCCATATTCACCAATTGACTAGGTAGCAGACCGTGATCGAAATGTGCCCACTGGACCCGGGTCCACAGAGACTGGCTGACACTCGCGAACTAGCGCCTCTGTTTATCCACCTTGCAGGGTCAAGAAACCGGTACAACCCATCCTCTTTAGTTAAAGGAAAACTACACCCAAAACTTGAAAAAATATATGTTGTGCAGAGTGTTTTAATTTGTATGTGAAGTTCTAGTGTTTTCTTCCCTCTGACTGGTATTAGGAGTTTTTCCTAAATTAGCCTGCTAGCTTTAGGGTAGTTTTATGACCCCTGGAGGTCTCCATATCAAATAGTTTTATTGTATTTCTTTGTCCTACAATGCACCTTGTTTCATGAGATTGTGATGTAGCAGAGCCCATAAATCCAGCAGAAAGCATTGCATTACAATCAGTTCACAACAATAGAGATGGCTATACTTTAAAATCTGTAGAATTCAGCTTGGTGACCACCCTCATCCTAAAGGTTTTACTGTCCTGAAAAAACTTTGCTGCTGGTAATTTTTGGGCAGCTTGTAAAGCTTCCAAGATATTTAGTTTGTTTGGCATGTGTGTGCTGAATGTTGGGTCTCTTTTACATCACTGTCACATGAGACAAGATGCAGTGTGGGAACCAGAAATACAATTAAGCTATCAGGTATGAAGATCCCCAGCGGTCGTAAAACTACCCTAAAGCTAGCAGGCTAATTTGGGAAAAACTCCTAATACCAGTCAGAGGGAAGGAAATACTAGAACTTCACATACGAATTAAAACACTCTGCACAACATATATTTTTTCAAATTTTGGGTGCCATCCTCTTTAGTTTTCCTTTAACCTTCCTGAGATGGAGGCTGGTGAGAGAGGGCAGTCCACAAAAACTTGTGGAACCAAGGGAGGCAAGTATTCCAAGAAGACACCACAGTTATTTAAAATACGTGAGCAATAATCAATATTAAAAATGCTTAAAAGACCCAATCTAGACACCGGAGTCGACCCCCGCGAATGCAGGAGCCATCACAGAAACCTGCCAGGTTCCATTTCCACTTTTTCTCCTGTTCCCCCTCCCTACCAACATGATGATGTTGGCTCATGTCTTCCAATCTGTACTGCCCTCCAGCCACCGTCAGAGGGCAGTCAACGAGCGGGATGACAAGTCTCCCTCCCCCTGAGAGAGGAGAGCACTCCTCTGGATGCTCGATACTCTCTCGCCCCTGCTGACCCCCGGCAACCCGAGCTCGTTCCTGAACCTGGGTCGCTGACATGGCACAAGGTGTGGCGTCCAGCGCCTAAACCCTCAGTGTCACCGAGCCAGTTAAACACAAGTGAGAACTCTAGTTAGAGGTACAGTATAACGTATGCTGTCCCTACTTCAGGTAGTAGTTCTCAGTGCCAGATGCAGTCTGTACCACCAACCCAGTACCAAAAGTTCAGGACTGGCTGACAGACTTCACAGATGAAAACAAAAGGGCATTTATTATCCCTTACTCAGGCATAGATACTCCCTGCCCCCACCCTAGACTGACTTTAGACAGTTACATTCCTAGATTTTGCAGCAGATTGCAAGAGCAGAAATAGTACCTGGAGGCTATAGGCTCCAACTCCACTCTTCTGAACCGAGCAGCTGGTTCCAAGGACTCTCGCTCCTCACCTTTCCAAAGTCACAAGTCTCACAGCAGGGTTAACTTAGACGTTCTCTCCCCACACTCCACAACTCCAAATTGGAAATAATCTGATATCAAATCACCCTCCCGCTGGGAAAACTCATACTCTCCCTGTACTTTTGCAGTCTCATCCAGCAGAGAAACTGCAGATTTTACTTGACCAAAACAAAAGGTCGGACACTCATACCGAAAATCCAGTCAGCAGCCCAGTTTGCCCCCCAGCTTTCACTCCACCTGCCACCTCTGCTACATGGTAAACTTGAGATCCTGAAGTCGGGACACAAGCAACCAAACAGCTTTGGGAGTGGATCGTTGACACAAGCTGCTGCTCTAGCTCATACCGATCGCCGGCTCAGCTTCATACTTTCACATACCCTTGTCGGCTCCACCAAACAACAAATGAAAACAAACTGAAATTAGTATTAAGAAAAGACTGGTATCAGGTTTGCTACTCTTAGAACTGAAGCTGCAATCTAGCCCTCTTGCAGAAACAGGTAGCTCTTTACTGCTTGCCACTCAACCCAAGACTGGTAGTTGATTGACTTTTAGAAGATAGGAAAGTTACTTATCAGTAGCTCTTAATCTGTTACAGATCTCTGTAAAGCAAAACTCACCTGCCCACCATCCCTAGGACACGTCATTTACTATATATGCATTGTCTGTCTGCCATTTGTATTCATCACAGTGTATGGGCTGTTTAGGCCCTGATAAGGGCAATGCGGCTGTTTTGCGCAAAATTACACCAATCCCTCTAATGCAGTACGTCATGATGCATTCTGTTAGGGGCTAGGTGTGATTTTGTACTTTTCCTTACTTGTGTAACCACAGCACTTCTAATATGGAAGAAAGTGGCTGCTGGTACTTTACAGCACAAGAAAAAATATAAGAATAAAGTTATCTTCTTTTCCTATAGCAGTGTAACAAAATCACCAGCTTGGAGACCAAGGTTCACATCCATATGAACATATGAAGAAGCCAGCAGAAGGCCATTTGGTCTATCTAGTCTGGTCGTATAGCAGGGTCCACTGCTGGAGCTACTGTACCTGTCCTCCCTTCCCCACTCCTCCCATTCTCCCTACCCATGATCCTTACTTCCCTCCTTATGCCTATCCTAGCCTCTCTTGAAGCTGCCCACTGTCTTCAACGAGACCACCTCTTCTGGCAGTGCATTCCAAGTGTCCACCACCCTCTCTGTAAAGAAGTGCTTCTTGACCTCCCACCTACCCCCACAGCTTAAGACTGTGCCCCTTATGTTATGGTTACCACTCAGCTTCCTTATTTATCCCTTTCAAGTACTTGAAGGTCCCAATCATGTCCCCCCCTCCTGTACTCTAGGGAGTACATGTTCAGTACCCTCAACTTCTCCTTGTATGCCTTACCTTGCTGATCTGCTATCATCTTTTAAGCCCTCCTCTGGACCTTCTCCAACAGGTTAATGTCCTTTTTGAGATGTGGGCACCAGTACTGAACTCCATACTCTAGATGTGCCCTCAACAGTGACCTGTACAAGAGTAGTATAACCTCCTCTCTCCTACTACTGATCCCCCTAGCTATACACTCCAGCATCTTGTTTGCCCTTGTTGCTGCTTTCTTGCACTCCATGGAGTGCTTCAGATCACTAGTGATCATTACTCCCAGGTCCTTCTCCCCTGATGCAGATACCTGGGCTCAACCCAGATAGTACTCCGTCCTGAGATTCTTGGCTCCAATGTGCATAACTTTGCATTTCTTGGCATTGAAGCCAAGCTGCCAGATCCTGGACCACATCCCCAGCTTTTCCAGATCATCCTGTATGTCCTATATCCCTTCAGCTGTGTCCACTCTCCCGCAGAGCTTAGCGTTATCCACAAATAGGCACATTTTGCCCATAATGCCATCCCCAGTGTCATTGATGAAGACATTGAACAACATTGGCCCCAGCACTGAGCCCTGCGGGACCCCACTGGTGACCTCTCTGGTGCCAGATAACTCTTCCCCCACAACCACCCTCTGGATTCTGTCACTCAGCCAGTTTTCCACCCATCTGGACATCTTATCCCCAACCCCAAGATCCGCCAGCTTCCTGATCAACCTTTTGTGGGGCACAGAGTCAAAGGCCTTGCTGAAATCCAGATAAAGGATGTCTACCGCTTGGCCCCATCTGCTGTCTTCGTGACCCAGTCAAAGAAGTCAATGAGATGAGTTTGACACAATCTCTCCCCTCCCTCCCATGAACCCATGCTGCCTCGCATCCTGGAGACCATGCTCCTCTAGATATTCTACCAACCTTTCTCACCCCATGAATGCTCTGATATTCCTGACTCTCCTGCAGTGTGCCTTTAAGCCAGATCTGCCCAGAGATAGAACGTTGTGCAAATGATGGAATCATTGGCATGAGCCACTTTTCAAATGCTGCCACCTATCAACTGCCTACATTCTAACCCTCAGATTTCTCTATCCGCCTGTCAAGACTAGATGCTCGGAGATCTTTTCTTCATCATCTCGTCATAAAAGCCTAGGGGAAAAAACGTAAGTATAATTTTATTTTTAACTGCTGCCCTTATCTTTTGTTTATTTTGTAACTGTTAGTAGTTTTAGTTAAATTACGTTGTTTTTCTCGGTTTCTCATGGTTCGGTATAACCAGAGAGGAACTGAAGAATTTCTTAGCTGTAGTGGGGGTTTTTCCCCTGGTTTACTGTTAATTTTACTTTAAAAAGTTTAAATTTATTTTATTTTGTAACTGCTATTATCAGTTACCGAACCGCTAACCCCAGTTCCTTTTTTCCACCGGTTCCCGGTTCCCCGATTGGTTCCTGAACCAACCACAACCGCTACATTGGGTTTAAAATATTTAAAAAAAAAAAAATCTTTAATTTACCTATTTTATCGTGACTGCTGTTTTTCTCATTATGTCAGAAAAACCAAAGAAAAGGACCGGTGAACCCTGTTTCAAAAACTGCACTGAGTGTGGAGAGGTCTTTGCCAAGGCAGATAAGCACAGTTCTTGTGTCCTCTGCCTTGGTTTTGACCATTTGAATACAGATTGTGAGGTATGTAAAATTTTTCTTGAGAAGACGCTTGAAAAACATGTGGAAAGGTTAAAGAAGAAAATGCCTCCTGCTAAGGGTCCCTCTGGCTCTGACCAGCTGACACCCTCTGGGGCTGTGGGTGAAACCACAGTTCCCATTACTTCTACCCCTGATACGGGTACAAAGAGAATGGCTGAACCAGCTAGCTCTCCAGTTCCAGCAAAAAAGTTAAAAAAGACAAAGCACACTGAACCCCTTGCTGGTCAACTTAAGGGGACGTCTGTGGTGCCGCCTGCTATGCCTTGTCCTTTAGAAATAGCACAGGCTTTTAAAATTATGCAAGCCTTGCAAGGTCTGCTGCCTGTGGATTCGCAGCCCCCAGTTACTTCTAACCCATCTTCCTTTCAGGAGGATTATGGTGAGGAAGGGGAGCCTATAGAACCTGAGGTCTCCCACGAACATGAATTTGGCTCTCCCCCTAGGTCTTCTGAAGATTACACTTCACATTTTTCCTTTGTTAGGAAAATTGTGGATGCCTTGGACATTTCTACCTCTGAAGTGATCGAGGATGAGGAGGAGGCTAAGTACCTTGAAATGATGGGGTTAACACCCACCAAAAAGCTGTTGCTTTCTGTTAACCAGTTTTTTAAAGGGGATGCTCTCAAACTTCTCCAGACACCTGGGTCTGTCCCTCCTTTGGATAAAAGGTTGGATAAAAAATACTAGCTTGACAGGGAAGGGGCTGAATTTTTATATTCACACCCGACCACCAGGGTGTGGTGCAAGCTGCTGCATGTGACAAGGCTAAAGTCCCTCTGGCTTCTCACTCCACAGAGAAAGACTCATAGAAAATTGGTAGTATGGCCAAGAAAGGCTATTTGTCATCCTCTCTGGCCATAACGCAGTCTAATTTCCAGGCTTATGCGGCCCAATACCAGAAGACTCTCTGGTAGTCTGTTCTGGCTATGGCTGAGAGATCTCCATCTAACCTGTCTGTAGACTTAGCTGAAACTGCTAGGTTTGGCATGGAGGCTGCCAAATACTAGTTTCAGATGTGCCAACGATACTGCTGCCAGGTGGATGGCCATTACCATTGCTCAAAGGAGGTTTGCATGGTTCAGTGGCACAGCAGGTAGCACACTTACCTCTGAAGCTGGGAGATCATGAGGCTGTGGGTTTTATCCCCAACACCAGGCACTTGGGTTAATATCCCAATACTGACACTGTAGTGCAGCATGAGGGGGGTGCTGCACTCCTGAGGTGCCATCTTTCAGATGAGATATTAAATCGAGGTCCCATCTGCCTGTTCTGTTGATAGTTCAGATGGATGTTAAAGATCCCATGGCACTTGTCGAAAAGAGTAGGGAATTTTTTTTATTATAACTGTAAAGCAAATTATATACACAATAGTGTTGCTGCACACAAAATCATAATAAAAGGAAATATAATTATTTCATCATACATTAATACAAAATTGCGTTCGTCTAGCCCCAAAACCTATTAGTAAATGCTGAAAACAAAAAAATCCTCCCCCTCCCCCCACTAAAAGAGTAGGGGAGATTTTTATTATGAACCAAAATCAAAGTACAGTAAAATGAAGTAACATACAATAGTCAATAAACAATCAAATAATGATCAAAAAAAAAATGGAAGAAAACATAAATCAAAACAATATAGAAATGATATAGTTGGAAACGAGAAAGGAAACCTTGAAAACATCATCCCACCCATCCGATATCTTTCCATAAATAAGTACCTACTTCATCTCCTAAAGTTCGGAGTTCATATTATAAAGTTTATCTAGCTCATCCTGTATAAGAAAAAATAAATCTTGCATCTGTATCATTTTATTTTGAAGAACTCTTAAACACCTAGCTTGCCAAATATGCCATTTAATACAAGCTAATATCACAAAAACAGTACCTTTATGTCGTTTTTCCCACAGTCCCGTAATCTGACCCAAAACTAGGATATTATAAGTCACATTGCAAAACAAAGGTTCTCCCCACCAGTGTGCCAAAACGTGCCAAAAAATTTTTGTAACAGTACAGTTAAAAAATAGATGCTGAATAGTTTCAACCTGACCCTGGCGGGATTGTTCCTGACAAAACCTGTCTATCAACTGTTTATGCTTGCCCTTAACATTAAGCTTTTGATGAGCACAAAGCCAAATCATATCCCTCATTTTGGAAGGGATCCTAGGTTCTATGATACTTGCCAATAATAAGGCAGTATCAATATCTTCAGAGACCTGAAACAGAGGTTCATCATAGTAACAAGAAACAATAACTGAAGAGTAAAAGGACTTCCTCTCATGAGGAATGAACCCACTGAGTTCTACTTTCCACAGTCGTATATATTTCAGAGTGAGTCTTACATAAATGGGAAGTTGTTTTTCCGAGGAATGCCACTTTCCCCTACCCCATGCTGATTAAAAAGGTTGTCCCCACAGATCCATACACAGACTTCCCATCACATCGGTCTCAAGTAACATAGGTCTAATTGAGCCATAAAAGAAATTACTAAAGAAGTAAACAGTGGGATTAATCATACCAAGTCCACCAGACTTCCAAGGTCTATACGTGTGTGCCCTCTTCACTGGGTTCAGACAACTGCCCCATAAAAGCTGAAAGAAAAGACTCATAATTTTTGCATGCATAGGGAAAAAATTTGTGAAATATACAAAAATAGAGGAGCAGTATAAGATTTCAAAAGGAATACACGTTTCTATCTTGTCATTTTCCAAGATTGCCATTTCACTGCTTTTTGATTTGCAGCATCATATATCAAATCCCAGTTAGACTGTATGGCCTCCTGAGAACCAAAATAATTGCCCAGTATTTTCAGTGCACCGGTTACCACAGGAATAATAAAAGTATCTGACTGCAAAGCAGTACCCAAAACCAATACCTTACTTTTTTCAGTATTAATCTTTATGCCAGTACTAGACTGTAAAGTTTGTAGAGTTGTAAGAATTGTCCTACCGGAATCCAAATCTGTCACAGAAAACACAGTCATCCGCATAAGTCAAAACCTTCTGAAAAACTAGACCTTCCACTGTGACAGTGGCCGATATGTTAATATCAGTTTCAATCAGTCGTAACAAAGGATCTAAACCAAACACAAATAACAAGGGACTCAAAGGGCATCCCTGATGGACACCAACTTGGAAAGGTACTGGGAAACCCTAATGTCCATTAATCAATGGCGTAACCTGTGCAGACATGTGCAATGTTTGTAATAAATCTAGAAACAGAGGAGGAATACCATAATGATGTAATACTGCCCATATGTGATCGTGATGAATGACGTCAAATGCCTTTTCTTGATCTAATGAGAGAAGATAGCCAGATAATTTATTTTGTAAACCTTGATCTATTATTTCCTTAACATATATAAGATTGTGTAATGTTTCTACCAGGAACAGAACAAGTCTGTGTAGGAATTAGTAATTTATTTGCAACCTTAGAGAGACGATGTGATAAAATGTTAGCCAAAATTTTATAATCTGAAGACAATAAACTTAATGGTCTCCAGTTATGCAACAATGTTGGATTACCCTTTTTTAAACAAGAAAATCATAATTCCGTTATTCATGCTAGATAATAGTCTGTTTTCAGACCAAATTGCTTGATACACTAAGTGTCACCAAGGAAGTATTATATCTTTATATGTTTTGTAAAATTCATTAGGGATGCCATTAGTACCCGGTTTGTACGTGTTGACAATTTACCTATTGCCTGTTCAATTTCCCCTATTGTAATAAGAGCCATCATGTCCTCTGTATCTGACAACAATAGCGGGGGAATAAGAAGTTGTTCCAAAAAGGAAAAGGAAAATTTAGAGTCGGATTTTTGGAATGTATTTTTCACATACGTCTGTATTACCTGATGTAAACCTCTAACATCGTGCACAAGAGTCGCATCTATGTCCCTTAAAGCAGTCATACACAATCTAGGTGAATCTTGAGTAGAGATATAAAGATTCACATGGTCTCGTGCACCTGACACTACATATTTTTGTTGATAATTAAGTCTATTCTCCCTTTTTTTAGAAAATCAAGCATTTTATTCTTAATAAACGAAAATTGTTGACGCACAGCACTGGATGGGGAGAACACCGGAGTTAAAAGCTTTAAATACTGGGCTCTATAACCTAAGTATGTTAGATAGGAATTTCTGGCCTTTGTCTTGGAAAATTGCATAAAGAGCAGTTTCAAATCTTGTTTAGTGTCTTCCCGCCAATCTAGAGGGCTATCATAGAGAAAAAGAACTTCCGATCGTGCCAAAAAAAAGGAGAGGATATGGGAGCGAATAAGGTCATCCTGTAAAAAGGACACATTCAGCTTCCAATAACCACCATCCATCTGAAGTTTTTGATAAGTGCCAATTAATAATTTTAAGGCCACATGGTCTGAAGTTTCCAACGGTAACACTATAACTTTGGAATAAGTAATCCTCTCAGACAAAAAACAGAAATATATGCGAGATGATAGAGAGCCTTTAAAAAAAGTATGCACTGGGACCAGGTGTAATACCTCATAAACATCAAGAAGGTTATTATTGCATAATATTTTCAAAAGAGAAGTGGTATCACAATATACTTTATGCGTTTTTCCTGCCCCAGTCCCTGGGAGTGAGACCACAGTTAGTCTCCACCCCATAGTACTAGCTTAGAAGTATGCAAGTATGGAGAAATGCACTGAAAAAGAGCCGACCTATCAGCCTTTAACTGTGGTGCGTAGATATTAATAATACGGTAAACACAATGGGAAAGCACCATATCCATTAACATAGCTCTACCTGGATAAATATCCAAAATCTGCAATACTTGCGCTGAAATATTAGAAAACAAAATACCTACTCCATCACAAACATCCTCTCCCAAGGACCAAAAGGAAGCACCCCACCTCCAGTCCTTTTCTGCTTCTCTTAAATCACTCATTGAGTGCAATCTGGTATCCTGTAAGAGGATAACAGTACCAGTGTTTTCACTCAGACTAGCAAAAGTGAGTTATCTCCTTTTTTTTGATTTAATACTGTTAACATTAACAGTGAGAAAGGAAACATGGGCTGTCATGAAGCAGGAGGAGTTTGGTTAGAAAAAAAGGGTCATTAAACAACACTGGAAACCATCATTACTTCCTTTTTTTTTTTTTTTGTGGTTTGGGTTTATCTTTAAGGCCCACATCCGGGGAGGGATCAGCGAGGGAAGAAGCAACAGAAGATATGTCTGAGTCCATACCTTCCTCATCACCTTCTGGATCCTGTAAAAGGGCAAAAGAATTCTAGACTACTACCAAATCTGGCTCACTAGAAAAACAGGTAGTATCAAAACCTGATTTAGAAGATTTTGATCAAGTAACCCTCTGGAGAGGGACCTCTGGCTGTACTCCCAGGGGCGGCATACAAGAGGCCTTCATGTCTTCTGAAGGTGTACAAGATTGGTGAGTAATCTTGTCACTTGATTCATCACCCACCAATGGTGGGACAGGGGTCGAAGAATCTGTGTGGGAAACAGAAATTGGGTCAGTATCCTCTCTAGCTGTATCAGAAATATGAGGTACTGGTAAGGCTGTATCCGTCTCATCCAGGGCCTTCTCCCCTCCTTCGCTAGTGGGTGGTGGGAGAATGTGAGACTGTGCATGTGTGTCAGATGTAGTTGAACTAGAGTGTAAGAGCAAGTCCTGCATTCTTTGTTTTTCCTTTTGAGCATTCGCCACATACACATCCTGTTCAGCACGGAGGGCGGGATCATTTTGGTTATGTGATGCCCATGAGCAAGTTCGAAAGGTGTGCCCTTGTTCATCACAAAGGTTGCATCTCATGGGCCTTCTACAGTGGGCCCCTATATGACCCAAATCCCCACAAAGCCCACATTTTTGTTGATCACACACATTACTTAAGTGACCTAAAGCACCACACTTGTAAGAAGCCCATGGTTGACCTGGATAAAATTTGTCTAGTGCACTTACCTGGTCAACAAAAAATAAATAATAAATAAATGGTTAAGGGCCACAAACCTCACACAGGACACCCAGAATAAAGCTCTGGATTTTCCTGTGGAGGGTAATTCCCTTTTTGGCAGCCACACAGAGGCCTATATAAAAAAGGTGGACAAATACAAAACCACCTTTCAGAGCAATTCTGCCAAAGAAAAGACCACTTCCTCCACAAGACCATATAATAGGGGAGGCAGGGGCAGACAGTTGCACACCCGACCTTTTTACCAGGCCATGGCTGTACCCCAGGTACCTCAGTACCCCCAGCAAGGGTATTTTAGAGGTAAGGGCAGGAGAGGTGCCAGGCATGGTTCCCATTCTCAGCCCCAAGCCAAGCAGGATCCCTGACTTGTTCTCCCAGGCCGCCTCTTCTCTTCCAGTAGGGGGCAGGCTGACCCATTATGTCCAGGCATGGAAAAATGGCACCACAGACATGTGGGTCTTGGAGATAGTAGGTCAGGGACTGTCCCTAAACTTCAGGTCCTTCCCCTCTCTAAAAACAAGGGTTTTCAAACCAGCTTCCCTTCTGGAGAGAAAACTGTTTGAAAAAGAGGTCAGGCATCCGCTGCTGTTAAAAGCAGTGGAACCAGTGCCTCCACAGCACTGGGGAAAAGGGCTATGCTCAAGATATTTTCTTACACCGAAGAAAAATGGGGAGTTGTGGCCTATCTTGGACCTAAGGGTCCTCAACAGGTACTTAACAAAACCAAAATTCGAAATGGTAACACTGTCTCTGATTTTGCCAGCACTTCAAAAAGGGGATTGGCTGGCATCACTGGACCTAAGAGATACTGATTTCCACATCCCCATAAGGTAGCCTCACAGAAAGTATCTCAGATTCAGGCTCCCTTCAGGTCACTATCAGTTCTCAGCCCTACCATTCTGTCTCACCTCAGCTCCAAGTCGTGGCACACTTGCGAAGGCAAGGTGTCACAGTATTTCTTTACCTGGATGACTGTCTAGTGGTGGGAAAGTCTCCACAGCAGTTAAGGGAACACTTACAGCTCACCAGCAACTTCTGTAGTCTCTGGGGTTTCTGCTAAACCTAGAGAAGTCAGTTCTTCTTCTTCCTTCACAAATTCTGCAATTCATAGGAGCAGAATTAAATACCAAGGAGGGCAGAGCTTTTTTTACCCATGGACAGGGCAAAAAGCATCTTACAGCTAGCAGGTTCTTTCAAGCTGAATGTACCAAGACCTGCAAGGCAATTTCTTCAGCTCCTGGGACACATGGCAGCTGCCACAGGCACAGTCCTGGGTCCCAAGTTTCAGATGAAGGACATCTAATTTCACTTAAGAGCTCATTGGTGTCAAAAAAAGGATTCTCTCTCAAAATTCGTCCCTGTAACAAAAACATTCATCCAGGCCCTCCATTGATGGAAAGAGGAAGCCAACCTCAGAGAAGGGGTCCCCTTCCAAAGGGAGCTTCCCTCAGTAATTCTCACAACAGATGGGGGACCCATCTGGCAGAGCACACTACCCAGGGCACTTGGTCAAGTGCAGAGTCTCTCCTACATATCAATCTGTTGGAGCTCAGGGCAGTGTTTCTGGCAGTGCAAGTTTTTACACCACTGATACAGGGGGAGGTGGTACAAGTCAGAACAGGCAATACTACCACCATGCACTACATAAATAAGCAAGGGGCAACAAGGTCAAGTCTTCTTTACACAGAAGCAATGCAGATCTGGGTCTTGGCTTACTCCCTAGGAGCCTCTCTACAGGCCATTCATCTGCCAGGCAAGGACAATGTTTTGGCAGCTGCCCTAAGTCGAATCAGCGAGGCCCATCACGAATGGTCCCTGAACAAGCAGGTGGTGCAAACCATATTCAGAAGGTGGGGCACTCCAGAGATAGATCTCTCTGCCTCCCATCAGAGTCACCACCTGCTACAGTACTGTTGCAGGCCTCCAGCAGTGGGCTCAGTCCCCCTGGATGCTGTCATTCTGGACTGGTCAGGAAGCTCCCTTTATGCCTTCTCCCCATTTCCTCTGGTGTACAGGGTACTGCCCAAGCTCAGGCTTCAGTTAGCCACAATGGTTCTGATAGCTCCAGACTGGGCCAGACAGCCATGGTATTCCCTATTGCTCTCCATGTCAGTGGACAAACCAATACACCTTTACAGGAGGCACAGTCTGCTGACCTCCAATCAGGGTAGGCTCCTATACACGAACCTCAAGTCACTCAGACTCAAAGCTTGGCTCTTGAGGACTTACAGTACGCTGGCTTACACCTCTCTGAGGGGGTCATGGATATTTTAAGGGGTATAGGAAACCCTCTACTAAGAAAACCTATGCTGCAAAGTGGGAAAGGTTTTCTGTTTGGTGTTCCAGCAGGAGCATAGTGCCAGCACGGGCAGGAGTGCCACTTGTGTTGGACTCTCTGGTTTACCTGCATTCTCTGGGTTTGCAGCCTTCTGCACTGAAGATCCATTTGGCTTCAGTCTCTGCCTATACCTCAGCAGGTAAGGCTACCTCTTTGGCATCGAACCCCATTTTTGAAAGGTTCTTGAAGGGTCTATCCCATATGTACCCACCGGTCAGAGAACCGGTCCCAGCCTGGGATATTAACATTTGTATTGTTCAACTTATGGGTCCCCCTTTTGAACCCATGTTTTCAGCATCTCTGAAGTTTGTTGCATGGAAAACTGTGTTTCAAACAACATGAAGTCTTGCTATATTATGACATATGCAGTTTGTCCCAGCCTTAGAACTGCTCCGGAGGTGAAAGAGTTAACTTTCCATGCCAGGCATGGAATCTTGAGCGCGAGCTCTGTTGAAAACTCTGTCTGTTGTTCTTCAAACTCAAACTGTCAGATTCTTTACTCCGCCTCACTGAACAGTCGCTCCAGAGATTTCTCCTACTGCTTGGTTCATTTTGTCGGTTAAAAAGTGTAATTCTCGGTTTTTAAACCACATTTTGTTTTATTTTAACCGCAACTGGTCGGTTCAAGCTCTGTCTGTGGTATCGTAAGTAATAGATCGGTTTTACATTATTTCTGTGTGGAACTTGCAAACGATATTATCGATTCGGTTTGAACCGATCAGGTTGTGTTTAAACTTTGTTAAATTGCATTTAGAGTGCGGTTCCTGTTCTTATCGGTTCTAAAAATGGATTTCATTACGTTTTTCCACGACCGTGACACGGTTGGGAACCGATAAAGTTGTCTTGCATGGCGGTGCCGTAAACTGGCAAGAAGTTTTGGTTGGACTCGCACTATGTCTGAGAAACCCAAAAAAAACGGGCCCACTGGGTTTCAGCACTGTAGTGTCTGTGGGAAGCCTTTGCCAAGGCTGACCCACACACCACATGTGTTTATTGTCTGAGGTTTGACCACCTCAATGCAGACTGCCAGATTTGCAAGAATTTCCCTGCAGCCACCCTGGATAAGAGAGTTGGTAGGCTCAGGGAACGAGAGGCCAAGAAGTCCGCTGACCCGGATGGCCAGCCCGGTTCGGTGCCATCCGAACCGGAGGGAGTGCCCTCTGACCAGGGCGAGACTTCCTCGGGCAAACGAAGAGCTGACTCTGAGTCGTCAGTCCCTGCAAAAAGGACTAGAAAATCAGCAGGTGTGGAGCCAAAATTTCCTTCTCCAACCGCTGCAGAGATGGCCAAAGCGATCAAAATTGTCCAGTCGCTTTCCCCGGTTCCGACCGAACCGGCACCATCAGGTAAGCGGTCGGTTCCATCAGTTCAGGAATATGATATAGAGGATTTTTATGAACCGGAGGAGGGAGGAAGATTATGAAGAGAGTGAATGTGATTTTGAAAGTCTGGATGTGCCCATTAAACCGGACATCTCCCCAGACAGACCTTCAGGAGTGTCTCCCCCTAGGCTTTCTGAGTCCCCTTCTCATTTTATGTTTTATAAAAAAGTGGCTGAAACCCTCCAGCTCCCTTTGGAAGAAGCTGTGGATGAACAGGAGGAGCCTGACTATGTAGAAATGATGGATATCCCAGAGTCTAGGAGACTGTCTATTCCTTTACATAAATCTTTTAGGAAACAAACAATAAAAATTTTAAAAGCTCCTCAGCTATACCTCCTGTGGATAAAAATGGACAAAGGTACACATTGTCAGGCTCTGATATGGAGTTCCTTTCACAGCAATGCAGCCATGTTAGGGGTGCAGGCTGCAGCCTGTGATAAGGCAAATATTCCCTTGGCTTCACACCCCCCTGACAAGGACTCCAGGAGGATAGATGCCATGGCTAAGAAACAGTACATGGCAGCATCCTTGGGACTCAGACAGGCAAATTATGTGGCCTGTGTTGCAAGATACCAGAAATCCAGATGGGATACTGTTATGGCTCTAGCGAAACAGGTCCCTGACCAGCTTGCCAAGGAGCTAGAGCAGGTGGCTGCTGATGGTATTGAGGCATCCAAGGTGCAATTCCATGCTGCAGTGGACTCTAATGATGTATCTTCAAGAGTCATGGCTACATCTGTGGCTTTTCGCAGAATGGCTTGGCTCAGGTGTACTAGCCTTTCACAGGATACCCAGGCTAAGGCTATGGATTTTCCTGTTGTGAGTAACTCTCTGTTTGGGGAGCAGACAGAGAATTACATGAAGAAAATGGATGAGTATAGGACCACTTATAGGAGTGCACAGGCCAAGGAAAGGCAAGCCACTCCTCAGAGGCAGCTTTCCAGGGGCAGGGGCAGGCCTTTTCACAGGCCTTTTTACCAAGCCCAGGCCTCCTCTTCAGCCTATGCCCAGAGGGGGTTCTTCAGAGGGAGAGGCAGACGGGGTACAAGCAGGCCTGCTCCCACCCCTTATCCTAAAGCCCCTGCCAAACAGGCACCCTGATGGGATGGCCAGGGCCGATTCTCCATTACCTGTAGGGGGCAGGCTGGCTTACTTCGTCCAGGACTGGGAGTCTTTAACATCAGACAAGTGGGTCCTGGAAGTAGTAAGCCAGGGACTGGTTCTCAGCTTCAAAATATTTCCAAAGATGAGAACCAGATCCTTTCCACCTGCAAATCCATCAGAGGCTCTCGCTTTGGAAACAGAAGTCTCAACCCTCCTGGCTCTCAGAGCTGTAGAAAGGCTTCCTCCCCTACACCAGGGCAAAGGACTGTACTCCAGGTACTTCCTTACCCCAAAAAAGACAGGAGAATGGCGGCCCATCCTGGATCTCAGATACCTAAACAAGCACCTTTTAAAACCAAATTCAGAATGGTGACTCTGGGAATTATTTTACCCTCCCTAAGGCCAGGGGACTGGTTAGCGTCCCTGGACCTCAAGGATGCCTACTTCCATGTTCTCATCAGAAGCTCCCACCGAAAGTACCTCAGATTCGAACTGCCCTCAGACCATTACCAGTTCAGAGCAATGCCCTTCGGCCTCACCTCTGCCCCAAGGGTATTCACAAAATGCCTGGCAGTAGCAGTTGCTCACTTAAGAAGGCAAAAGATTGCCATCTTTCCTTACCTGGACGACTGGCACATAGTGAGTCAGTCTCCAGACCAAGTCAGATTACACCTTCAGGTTACCCAGCAGCTGCTTACATCTCTAGGTTTTCTTCTCAATCTTCCAAAGTCAGTTCTAGAGCCTGTTCAGCTACTCACCTTCATAGGCGAGAACGGACACAAAGCAGGCCAGAGCTTTCCTTCCTCTAGAAAAGCAAAGACCCTGGTGGCTCTGGCCTCCTCCTTCACTCTGCAGGTCTCTCGACCAGCAAGGCACTTTCTACAGCTCCTAGGGCACATGGCTGCCTCCACAGCTGTAGTGCAAGGAGCAAGATTTCAGATGAGGGACATCCAGTTCCATTTGAGAGCCTTCTGGTCTCAAAGGAGAGATCCTCTAACCAAATTGATCCCAGTAACTCGAACCCTGATCCAGGCCCTGCAGTGGTGGCAGGATCAGAGCAATCTGAGACAGGGTGTTCCTTTCATCCCTCAATCTCACTCCTTGACCCTTACTACAGATGCGTCCCTCTTGGGATGGGGAGCTCACATGGGCAACCTCACCACCCAGGGATTGTGGTCCCCTCAGGAATCTCTGCTCCACATTAATCTGTTGGAACTCAGAGCTGTTTTTCTAGCACTTCAGTTTTTTTTCTGCATCTGTTCAGAACAAAGTTGTACAGGTCAGAACAGACAACACCACTACAATGTGGTACATCAACAAGCAAGGGGGCACTCGGTCTTCGGCCTTGTGCACCGAGGCAATGAAGTTGTGGTCTCTGGCTTATTCCTTGAACACCTCCCTTGTGGCATTTCACCTCCCAGGCAAGGACAACGTCCTGGCAGATGCTCAGCAGGATTTCCCAGGGCCATCATGAATGGTCACTGGATCCCTAGTACTGGAGGTAGTATTTGCAGGTGGGCACCCCTCAGATAGATCTTTTGCAGCCCCAGACAATCACCAACTTCCGCTTTTTGCTGCAGGCCCCATTGTTGGGCTCAGTCCCTCTGGATGCCTTCCTTCCGACTGGGAAGGAAAGTTCCTCTATGCCTTCCCCTTCCCTCTCTTGTTCAAGGTGCTAGTCAAAATCAGATCTCAACCTTGCAAGATGATTCTGATTGCTCCAGATTGGGCCAGACAGCCCTGGTATCCACTCCTTCTGTCCTTAGCAGTCCACCTTACCCTGTGTCTCCCCAGGAATCACAATCTGTTAACCTGTGCCCAAGGGAGAGTTTGGTATCCGAATCTCAAATCCCTCAACCTCAAGGCCTGGCTCTTGAAGAGTTAGTTTGCTGACCGACACCTTTCTCAAGGTGTACTCGATATCTTGAAGGCTTCTAGGAAGCCTTCCACCAGGGCTACTTATAATTCCAAATGGAAAAGGTTTTCCATATGGTGCTCTGGAAAGCATATTTCCCCAGAATCTGCTGATTTGCCCACAGTCCTGGATTATATGGTCCATCTAAATACTTTGGGGCTGAGGCCAGCTACCCTGAAAGTGCATTTGGCAGCTGTCTCTGCTTTTATTTCAGCAGGAAAGCCCTCTTCTCTTTCTGCTCACCCTGTTTTCTCCAAGTTTTTCAAGGGATTGCTTCACCAACCTTCCATTCAGGGACCCTGCTCCTGCCTGGGATCTTAATGTTTGCATTGCTCAGCTTATGCAATCCCCTTTGAGCCTTTGTCTTCAGCAGAGCTTAAGTACTTGACTTGGAAAACTGTGTTTCTAGTAGCCATCACTTCTGCCAGACGCATAAGTGAATTACAAGCTTTGTCAGTGGAGCCTGATTTTATCTCCTTTCACAGAGATAAGGTGGTCCTCAGGACTAACAGGAAGTTCTTGCCTAAGGTGGCTTCAGATTTCCACCTTAATCAATCTATATCTCTTCCAGTGTACTTCACTGACCATTTCCTCCTCTGGCGAGAGGAGGCTGCACAGTTTAGATGTAAAGAGAGCCCTTAGTTACTACATAGGCGTACCAAGGGTCACAGGTTTGACTCCTCCAACTGTTCCTCACTTATGGTGAGGTTGGTAAAGGGAAACCTGCCACTAAAAGATCCATTGCCAGGTGGATTGTCTCTTGTATCCAATTCTGTTATCAAAAACTGGGTAAGGTTCCCCCTTCAGGCCTGAGGGCTCACTCTACCAGAGGTACAGCTGCGTCCCTAGCTGCGGCCAGGGACATCCCTATCTTAGAGATATGTCAAGCAGCTACCTGGAAAACAGTTCACACTTTCACCAAGCATTACTCCCTGGATATCCAGGCTAGGAGTGATGCTCGGTTTGGTACAGCTGTGCTTCAGAGCCTGTTTCCTAAGTAGGTCCTGTCCCTCCTCCATGGAGGTACTGCTGTGTAGTCTGCATATGTCATAATATAGCAAGTCTTCATGTTGTTTGAAGAAAAAATTACCCACCTTAGTAATGTTGTTTCTTCTAATGGAGTCTTGCTATATTATGACTTCCCCCCTGCCTGCCCCTCTCAGAACCTCTGCTCTTGGGATGTGGGTGGGCAGTGCAGTGTTGGCACTTAATAGATGCCCACCTTGTGTTTTTCACCTCTTTTGGGGTGTTTGGGTGTTGTATTTTATTTTTTGGATCCCCTGACTTGAGTCTTTGTTTTGGGACCAAAAAATGTGTTAATATTTTAGTAGCCAGTTGGCTAGTGTAGGTTTACAGCTTCCACACAGAATCTTAGTGAGTTTTGCTTGTAAAGATCTGACAGTTTGAGTTTGAAGAACAACAGACAGAGTTTTCAACCGAGCTCGCGCTCAAGATTCCATGCCTGGCATGGAAAGTTAACTCTTTCACCTCCGGAGCAGTTCTAAGGCTGGGACAAACTGCATATGTCATAATATAGCAAGACTCCTTTAGAAGAAACAACATTACTAAGGTGAGTAATTTTTTCCTTTAGTTGCCATCACTTCAGCCAGACGAATCCGTGAACTTCAGGCCTTATGCACTGAACAGGACTATATCTCCTTTCACAGGGATAAAGCTATCCTGCAGACTAATAGGAAATTCCTTCCCAAAGTGGTCTGACTTTCATTTGAACCAGACTATCACTCTGCCAGTGTTTTTAACTGAGTATTCCTCTTCTGGTGAATGTAGGCTGCACAGTCTGGATGTCAAGAGAGCTCTGCGATACTACATGACAGCCACTAAGCCCCAAAGGCAGGACAAGACACAGCTCTTCCTCACTTATGGGGATGTGGGAAAGGGGAAATCCAGTATCTAAAAGGTCCATTTCTCACTGGCGTGTTCAGTATATCCAGTTTTGTTATTCAGAGGTGGGCGAAGTAGCCCCAGCAGGGCTCAGAGCCCACTCCACGAGGGGTACAGCTGCCACATTGGCAGCTGCAAGTGATGTCCCCCTGGTTAATATTTGTAAAGTAGCTTCCTGGCGGACAGTGCTCACATTTATCCAACATTACAGCCTAGATACGCAGGCTAAAGCTGATGCCAGGTTTGGTATAGCTGTCTTGCAGAACCTGTTTCCAAAATAGGTTATTTTCCCGCCTCCAATGGTACTGCTCCTTAGTCTGCAGAAGAGTTAGGAATATTGGAGTATTCCTGGGGTGAGAAGAAAAAGTGACTTACCATTGTAACCTTGTTTCTCCCAGGAGATACTCCAAGATTCATAACTCTCCCACCCTGCCTCCCCTGCTAGAACCAGTGGCCTCTGCATCTAATACTGTACCTTAAGGGTATATATACCACATTCTGGCTTACATTGAAACTTCAATTCAGTGGTCTCTTCTCCTCTTCAGGTGATTCTGACATTGGGGATTTTGTGGTTTATGAATATATTAATATATTTTTTTTCCTTCAGTTGGAGGCTGGTTGTGGGAATTCTAATTATAAATTTTAATGATTTTAAAATCTTTTGGGCCTTGTCTTTCCAGGCGTCCATGAAATCTAAGGGTTAGAATGCAGGCAGTCGATAGGTGACCGTATTTGAAAAGTGGCTCATGCCAATGATTCCATCATTTGCATAACGTTCTATCTCCGGGCAGATCTTGCTTAAAGGCGCACTGCAGAAGAGTTATGAATATTGGAGTATCCCCTGGGAGAAACAAGGTTACTATGGTAAGTAACTTTTTCTTCCTTAAGTTTGGTCTTCATAAGTTTGCACATGATTGATGGCCAACTGACTGGTTTGTAATTCTCTGGGTCGTGCATTTTGGTGGCATGTCCCTGCATGGTTTCCAGACGGTCTATGTCCTTTTTTAGGTGAGGTCTCCAGAACTGCACACAGTACTCCCAGTGAGGTCTCACCAGGGACCTGTACAGTGGAAGGATTACATCATGCTTCCTACTGGTAATACCTCTACCAATACATCAGAGGATGCTGCTTGCCTTTAATGCCACTTTTTCGCATTGCTTCCCTACCTTTAAATCATTTGAGATGATGACACCAGGATCCCGTTCCAGCTTTGTTTCTTCTAGTACCTGACCCTCAGGACATACTTCATGCATGGGTTCCTTGTACCCAGCTGCATGACTACATTTTTTGGCATTGAATCTCAACTGCCAGTTCCTGGACCATTACTCTAGCATCCTGAGATCTGCGTCCATTTCTGCAATCCCTTCCTGTGTGTCCATCCTGTTGCAGAGCTTCGTATAATCTGCAGAGGCAGACTTTCTCTTTCAGTTCTTCGGCAATGTCACTGATGAATATGTTGAAAAGGATGAGGCCTAGTACTGACCCCTGTGGCATGCCACTTGAAACCTTCCCCTCTTAGGACAAAGTGCCATTTACCATAACCTTCTGTGTCCTGCCTTTGGTCCACCCCCATATCTGCTCTGATGCCTGCCAGGTGGCTCCCTAGCACTTCACGTATCTTCCTGAAGTCCACCCTCCTAAAATCCAAGATTTTGGTCTTAGTCTGGATGGTTTCCCTGCCCATATCCAACTGGAGCCACACTGTGCAATGGTCACTCCCACCCAGGGGCTCCCTCACCATCCCTGACTGTTATTTCCTGTACACGCTTCCCGTTTGTGAGCACTAGATCAAGAATTGCACTCTGTTATAAAAATAGGTAAAAGGAGGACTGCATAAATTATGGCAGACCCATCCCCCCAAAAAAAACAAACAAAAAAAAACAACACGTGGAGCAGACAGCAGAAACTCAGAATTCTGTTTGACTTCTTATCGGATACTCCAAGAGCTATTTTTTATATAGCCACAAGAGGGAGCCACATACAACCGAGAGAAACATGTCTTGATTTACGCCTTATCTAGCATACTGCCCATTTTGGAATACACACTCTGGACATAGACATGGCTTAATGTATCTATGCATCTTTAACTGACAGATTTTGAGTTAAAAATCTTGAAATGGTCTTATTAAATGGAACACTTTAATGGAATTTTTTTCCCTGCCTTAGTAATGGATGCCACACTAGCCTAGTTAAAATGCAGAGCCTGACAAAGGCGGAAATTTTGTTTTTAATTTATCTTTTGACCTTTTGTTTAGTTTACTATGTCCCACTGAAACCAAGAGAAAAATCATCATAGCTGAGCTGGTCAGAGACTTTGATTGTGATGACTTGATATTATGATATGCATGCCATACTGCAACCAAGCCAGTTGGAAAAGAGACTCTAAGTATAAAATACCCACCAGCATAAATCTAGCAAAGGCTGCAGCAGGATAAACCTGCCTTTCTTTTTGCTTATCTCATAGAGACCCAAGCTATAGATACTGCAGAAGAAACTGTACAGTCTTCTTAAAGGTCATTTCCTTCAAAGAGTCCCACTCTGTTCTTAGCCCAGAGGCTTTAGGACCCAACAGAAAGAGAGAGCTTTGGGCCTAGCCATGTCTGGGATGATGCATACATCACTCACATGATTACCCAGTACAGATGACATTGCATAGGTACAAGCACCTCAGTTTTGTTAAGGTCTCCTCAAAGCAACAGTTGCCTGGACATGGAGGAAAGAGAACAAGTTTCCAAAGAATGGAGCTGGGGAAGGGACTAGCATTAGGGCAGGGGCCAGTGATTTTTCTTGCTGCTTTCAAACAGCAAATGATTCGTTTATTTTGTTTATTTGAATCTAGGATTACAAGTACCTTTGAGCCGAGGCTCTTTTACAAAGGTTCCACGTCAGGAGGGATACAATGTAACACAGGACAGTAGGTACAGGATTTATAATAAACATTGGGTTACAGTAAACATGGAGGCTTAACAAATTTTGTCAATGCAGACATACAGATTAGGACAGTACTAGATAGGATACAATCGGGAGTAGCAGCCAGAGGCCTTGTCAGCAGCGCATAGGAAGTGCGGGTTGGGGGGGGAGATAGGTAGGGGAGAGAGAAAGTGCTGAAGTTAGGGGCAGCTGAGGAAGGTAGGGGGCAGGATGGCTGTTCATGGGAAACAGGTGCTGGAGGCTGAGAGGGATAGATGCAGCCTGGATTTGAAGGGGCCAAGCTTGGGAAGGGAGGAGATGTCACTACTGAGACCATTCAACCAGAGTGGGGCCCTGTAGGCAAAAGCTGTTTGCCCCTGAGAGGAACGGCAGTGAGGGATCAGGAGGAGTTGTGAGTCAGTGCCCCTTGTATGGCGTGCGTTACGAGCAGGAGAAAGGAGAGCTTGGACGCCAGGAGGAGAAAAGCCCAGGGTTGTCTTCTTGGCCATTAAGCAGGTTTGGTATTTTATGTGGTTAGAGAGTTGTAACCAGCCAGTTTGGGGGTAGAGGTCACACTTATGGGTGAGACGGTGGACACCAGAGATGAGACGACAGGCTTTGTTGAGGGCTGTAGCAGTACATCGGAGTGCAGTGGCAGAGCCGTAGATGATAAGGCCATTGTCAATCAGTGAGACCACAGAGCTCTGAACTGCAACCCTTAATGCTTCAGGCATTGCCCGTGCCGTAGAGAAGTCTGATACGATTATTAGCAGCTTTAGCAACGTTGTTGATGTGTAGACCATAGGATAAGTGACTGTCGATTGTATACCTGTTCGAGGACAGCACCATTGCAGTTAGAGATGGTCATGGGATGGTGCCTGTATTTGTTGTGAGTACCCCAGAAGAGCATCGACTTTGTTTTTTTATAGTTGAGGACTAGCTTGTGCTTGATGAACCAGTTTTCGACTGAAGAGAAGCCAAGCTGTAGTTTGGACTGTAGGGGATGGAGTTCCTTGTGGGTGGAGTGGATTACGGCATCATCATCGTATAGTAGTATTTGCTCAGGGCAGGACTGAGGGAGACTATTCAGAAAGACTGAAAAGAAGAGGACCTAGAATGGATCCCTGAGGGACACCAGAGCGAACCGGTCTAGTTTCAGAGAGGATGCCACCAATTTTGACTCTTTGGGATCGGTTTTCAAGGTAACTTTTAAACCAAGTTGTCGCCACAGGTGAGAGCCTGGCATTTAGCAGCTGATCAATCAGAAGGCTATGATGGACGGTGTTGAATGCCTTACTTAAGTCAGTGTAGACAGAGCCAGTTAGGAGACCATTATCCAGGGAACTGTGTATTGCAGTAGGGCTGAGGTGATGATGTGGCCCTTTCTGAACCCGTGCTGCTGAGGGCACAAGATATTATATTTGTCCAGATAATCCGTGAGTTGGTCTGATACAATTCATTCAATTGCCTTTGAGAGGGGGGCAAAATGGAGACAGGCCGGTAGTTCATGTAGAGGGCCCGGTCTCCACTTTTGTGGATAGGGGTAACAGTTGCAGTTTTCCATCTATCTGGGAACTGACTGAGGCTGAGGGAGAGGTTGAAGATTTTAGTTAGAGGGGGTAGAACTTCTTCAAGAGTGAGGGACAGCAGTTTAAGGTCAAGTGAGTCCCCACTTATTCAGGTCTTGGCAGTTGCTTTTCTAATGTATGTGTGTACATCATGCATCTTGACTACCTTGAAGTAGAAGGGCAGGTATTCAGAAGGGGGTGGGCTGGTGGCATGTGCAGTGGTGTCATCATTGTTGAAAAAGTCTGGGGGGGAACACTGCTGAGGTATGTTAAGGCTGTGTTGAAGGTATTTGCTATAGTTAAGGGGTCCAAGATAGTTGCCCTATCAATATTCAGCATTGTGGGGGAAGTTTTATTCTGTTTCCCAGTAACTTCTTTTATATTGTTACAGAAAGATTTGCCATTTTCCCAGGTATTTGTGACAGCTTCATTATAATAGTGGCTTTTTGTTGGTTGAATTGATTTTGTGCAGGCATTTCTGGCATGTTAGTAGTTCTGGATGTCAACTTGCCTTCCTGAGGCCCGAGCCATCATCCAGAGATAGTCCCTGGCTTTTAGTTGAGCAAGGAGTTCAGCAGAGAGCCAGGGGTTGCATAGGCCTTTGACTTCATTATTTTGAAGGGGGCATTGAGTCTGGACGAATTAAAGATGCTAATGAAAATTCCAGGGCCGAGTTGACATCAGTAGCGTTGTAAATAGGAGACCAATCTTGTTGACTTAGGCGGGTTTTTAGGTGTCTCAGCTGCCCTTTGGGGAGGACTCTACTGGAGATGAGTAAGGGCGGAGGCATGCTGAATTTGTTAGACTATTTGCAGATGACTGGGGAGTGGTCACTTATTGCATCAGGAAGGATGGAGATGTTTGAGATGTGAGTCGGATGGCTAGTTAGTACCCAATCTGGGAGGTACTAGTACCAGTTTATAGTTGTGCAGTGGGAAGTCGACTAGCTGAGAAAGGTTGACGGCAGAGATCAGTATCTCGATTCCCCCTGTATCTGTTGCCAGCCAGTTAATGTTGAAGTCACCCAACAGGATTGTCTCAGAGGCAGGGGGGAGGGTTCGTGCAAGGTCTAGGACAGCGCTAATGCCTATGCCTTGTTCTCTAGGGGGGATGTACACTGCTGCAACTGTCAGATCTTTGTTATGGGTCCCTTGAATGATTTTGACAGGTAGAATCTGTGCAGATGTATTTGAGACCGTGGATTCAATGTAGTGACCCAGGAGAGGCTCTTTCAGGTAAATTGCACAGCCTCCACCTCTTTTTGTCTTTGTCAAGTCGAAAGACACTATAGCCCTGGAGGGCAATAGATATGTCCGGGATTTTTGGAGAGAGCCAGGTTTCAACTATAGTGAGTATATCCGGATTATGGAGATTGACAAATACTTGCAGTGCGTCAAGTTTAGGGAGAAGGCTGCAGATGTTGATTGTTGCAAGGGTGAGAGACCCTGTCCGCTTTACTTGGGTGGTTGCGTGGGTGGTCGCAGGGCCAGGATTGGGGTGAATATTACCAGATAGCAGGAACAGGAGGAGCAGTAGCTTCAGGGTGCACAAATATATTTGTCTGGAAGAGAGTTTATTTGACCGCTTTGAACGTGAGCGTAGGCTGAGGTGTTGTTGTTGGCTCCAGTGGGATGAAGTGTGTGCCAGGGAAGGAATAACAATCAACTGGGCCAGACTCCCCCAGTCACGCTTATATAAATGTATCCCAAAATTGTCCAGGAAGGGTGTGATTGGGGAGCAAGGAGCAATGGCTAAAGTTTCTGTGTGGGTGTAGAGTGGGTCGACTATGGGGCTACAGGGAAGAGAGGGGTTACAGGCTCCGGGCAAATAGCAGAGACATACCACAGATGCAAGGGTAAGTAGAGAAAGGGGAAAGAAGGACAGCACTATTGTGCCCTGGGAAATCTAAGATCCGGAAGAAGGAGAAACAGGCGTGATGGAAACGGTGGGTGGAGAGTGGATAGCACGAGAGTGTAAGGGCAGCTGGAGAGGGGAGAGAGTGTGGGCTGTAGAAAGAGGAGGTCGAAGATAGGGAACCAATAGGAAACAGAAGAGGTCCCTGAAATCAGGGTGGGAAGAGCTAAGGCTTATTTAATTAACAGAGGAGGTGGTGCTCTTGAGTGCTCAGTCTAATGGATAACAATGTGTTCATTTTGTAAAGGGCAGTGCACATTTTGAAGTCATTTCAAGAGAGCTCATCTTCATGTACAGATCACTTCTTTTAAGGAGTGATTGCACAGGGATAGAGGGAAATCGAAATCAGATCACCAACTGAGGTGCTATTAAAACTATATTTAAAAATAGCCCTATGATTAAGTTTGCGTCATTAAAAGTATAGGCGGTTAAGTAAAAAAGAAACAGAAATTCTACCAACAGGAATTCACTAGCCACAGTTGGGCAATTGGTGGGCTGTGCTTAGTTCACCAGATTTTACAAAGCTAGGTGGTCAGCAGCCAAACTGGCATTAGTGGAGGAGGTGGCAGTGGCAGCTGGCTTCTTACCTGTCTGGTTTTCGTGCTTATGGGACCACCTGTAGGTTTCCCCTTTGGGAATTTCCCAGAGTTCCAGGAAATGTACTTAGCCCGCCAGATATTCGGGAGAGTCCCTCCCGTCAAAAGCAGCACAAGAAGTCTCATCATCCATTGTGAGGGGAGAATATTCACTCTCTATGGTTCCTAGACTCCCCTGATCAGTCGACCTTGGTCCAGTTGTGGCAGGCTAATCAAGGGACAGGTTGAGAGCTATCATTATGCCCCCTAATAGAGCTTATGACCTTGAACCAGTCAAGAGTTTTCTCAAACTGGTTGACCCAGAGTTGGAGGGGGAGGTTGATGATGCCTTGTTGATCTAGAAAATCGTGGTCTTCTCAGATCCCTCCCTGACTGAAGGGGAAGAGGCCCTACTGGTGCTCCCAGTCTAACTGGTCTGGTTCTAGCTTCAGTGGTCATTCCCCCTCCGTTGCCTGCTATGAAGTCGATTGTAGTGATGCTGCATAAGTATGTGGTCTACACAGCTCAGATCTCCATCACACTGGAGAGGGTCGAGGCGCCATTTGTGGTCCCACTTTACATTTGGTTTCCACTCTGATCGATGCCCTTCTCTACAATGGTCAAGCTCCTCACCCTCTTTGGAGGACGTCAATGGCGTTGACTCAAATGAAGGTGTAAAAACCTCCTTTAGCAGTAGTGGGCATTTACTGACTCTGAACATGGTAGACCCATGCTACCTGCCCCTTCAGTCCCTCCATGGGCTGAAGTGGCCCCAGAGCATCTACAAGTGGTTCCACTGCCAATGGCCCCTCTGGCTTGACCAATTGTAGTGGAACCCCCTGTTCCCAAGGGGCAGCCACAAAGGGATCCCGACCAGAGCCAAGCTTGCCTGGGCACCTCTCGGTGGTGGTGTCACCCAGAATAGTTGGGTTGTCTGAACAGTGGAAAAGTGGCCAAAACCAGTTTTCAAGGGGGATTCTGACTCTTGAGTCCTTGATGGCCACCATGAGTCGAAGTCTGCCTGTTGACCTTGACTCATTCGATGGTTGGCCTTCACAGAGTGAATCAACCTGATTTGCCACTGTCATGTGGCACATGTCAGAGACCTTAAATGTGCCTCTGGAGCCAGTCCAGAAGATGGGATCTTACCCCTTTATGAATATCTTGGAACCGGATGACTCCCCATAAGTGGGGTTCCCAATGGTCGACCCTGTTCTGGGACCGGCTTGGACATTTATTTATTTATTTATTATGCTTTCTCATGCCACCTGTCACCATTCCTCAGCCTCGGTCATGGCCTCCTCCACTCCCACATTAGCAACGACTCCCTGATATCTCCTGGCTTGCCCCTCAGGGCAGGGTTGCGGCACCTGCTCAAGTGCCGCAAAGTCGGGATAGGTCAGGGAGCCGGCCTGGGAGCTCATTAGAGTGGGGGGGGGGCAGGCAGCTGAATTTTCTCCCTTGTATGCAAGGGGCTGGGATGTGTAATGACGGCCAGCGTCCACCCAGCCCCTCAAACTATGTTCTGGTGTCGGCTGCTGCAGTGCCCCCAGCCTCCGACAGGGGTCCATCAAGTACCAGTCACACTTACTCCCTTCTCCCCCCTCCCCTCCCGGAGGGAGAGCAGTCCTTGGGATGCTCAATCCTTCTCCCCCGGCCGACCCTCCAACGTCCTGGGCCTATTCCTGAACCCAGGTTGCTGGTGTCGCAAGCGGAAATCCAACCACTGTGCCGACTGCAGGTGGCAGGACTGGCGATGACTTTCTGGAAGCACCATACTTCTTGCCCCGCACCGCTACTCCACCTGCCTGGTAAGTACACAGTTCTTATTGGGATCATCACCCCTCAGCTGAGGGGCTTGTGTCCAACTCTACCTTTCGGAAAATGAAAGGCCATAGTGAAATGGAAAAGCCACCGGACTGAGAGTACAAGAAGCAGCACTTCATGGCCAAGAAGAGCTGCGTGGCGGCCACCTTGGACGTTCAGCAGTTTAGCTACGCCATGCTTATGGCCAGGTGTGGTCACATACTCTTTGACCTTATCACAGAATTTCTTCCCCTGCTCCTGGTCTCAGCCCAATCAGGCCAGGGCCATGAGGTATATTGGCTGCATGCTTACTAAGCACTGGCAGGAAGTGGCCTTGGATTTGGGTGACTTGTGTGCCCATGCTGCGGATGTGGTTTGTCCATGTGCTGTAGCACCTGGCTATGCCTCTACATTTACCCCAGAGACCCAGCGTAAATTGTCAGATGTGCCCTTTTTGGGTATCGACCTCTTCTGCCCTGGTGTGGAGGACCATCTCACATACATTGAGAAGTACAGTCTGACCATGGACTCAGTAGCTTCATCACAGTAAGCCAACAGACCTGCCAAGGTGAAGAAAAAAGTTTGTTCTAAGGTTCGTACTAAAAGATTTTAGGAGTCAAGACGATGGTATACCCATGAGGACTCCTTCCAGTTACCCATAATAGCACAATGTATTCCCAGCAAGTATATAGTTGTCTAGGTTTTTCTTAAACCAGTTTTTAATGTTTACTGATTATGATCTCTAGAGGTAAACTATTCAAAAGGTCTTTCATGGCTTTGTCTACCAGCCTCATCAGCTGAGACAGTTTCAGCAGTATCGTTCCCAAGTCCAAGTCAGATGGTCAGTGAAATAAAAATAGGGGAAGGTGTTGGTGTGTCCAGCACCCAGCCAGCTGGAGCCAACTCCCCACACCCAAATGATGCCAACTTTTGGACTGCATGGTGTCAACCCCCCTCCTGCTACGTTCCTGTCATAACTTCCGGTTGAGGGTTGGCTCCACCACTTCTTTCCGCAGTGGTTCTCCATCACCTCAGACAAGTGGGTGTTAAAAGTGGTAGGTTCAGGTCTGCTTTGAGTTCAAGGCTGTCCAAATAGAAGGGATCTTCTACCAGGTCACAGTCATGTCGTTTGACCTGTTTTGGCCACCAGGGGTCTTCAGCAAATGCCTCTCAGTTGTGGCAGCCTACCTCAGTTGCAGTGGTGTCAGGATGTATTCATACCTGGAAGACTGGCTCCTAGCGGGCATCCCAAGGGAGGCTGTGGATCGGTCCATTGACCTGCCCTTCCAGACCTCAGCCCTCTTGTCAACCTGGCCAAGTTCAAGCTGCATCCCACACGTGTGATCAAATTGTTCGGAGCAGAGGTGGACACTCTCCAAGTCGGGGCTCACCTGCCTGTAGACAGGGCATTGGATCTTGCATCCTTTGCCTGATCATTTCAGGCCTGGGAATTCTTCCGGCTGTTGGGTACATGGCAGCCTCAACCAGTGTGGTCCGTTGGGTCAGCTAGCATATGCACCTACTTAAGTGGGAGCTGTTGCCCCAGTGGTCTCGGCTTCACAATCATTTGGACTACTCTGTCCTTTGGAGAAAGCTAATAAGGGACAGCATTGAGCGGGCTCTCTCCCCAGAATCTCGAGGGGTGAATTTCCCTTTGTCTGCCCAGAGCCAACCCTCACCTTGATGCCAGATGCATCTCTAGAGGGTTAGGGAGCTCACATGACTGACAGAGGAGCCTATTGGTTCTAGTCACCCAGCAAAGCCTGCCATCACAGCCTGTTGGAGCACCGAGCAGTGTGACTGGCACTGACGGAATTTGCTCCATGGATTCAGGGGCAGGTCATGTAAGTCCAGACTTGACAATACGACCATCATTCATGTTCTACCTGAAGTGGCAGGGCAGGAAGCACTCATTTCCCCTGTGTCAGGAGGTACTCGTACCTGATCACTGGTATGCTGCCTGCATGCATGTCTCCTTGCAGTGCATGTTACAGGAGAATACAGCCAGCTGTCGGACGCCGTCTGTCGAAGGGGTGAGACATCCTACAAGTGATCCCTGCACCAGGATGTGGTGACACAGCTGTTTACCTGGTGGGGCACACTTCTTGTGGATCTGTTTGCCTCCCGGGAAAACAGAAAGATGAAGCTGTTATTTGCCCCGTCTGGAACACTGCTGAGCTTTGCCTTCAGTCAGATCTGGACTCTGGGCCTTCTGTACACCTTTCATCCCTTCCTCTTGTTCCACACTGTGGTGCTTAAGGTGTGTTATGGCAAGGCGAATTTGACCCTGAAAGCTCCAGATTGGCCCCTGCAGTTTTGGCACCACAATCTCCTCAGCCCCAGCAGCAGGACCCCATGGTGCTCCCACTGGACATGAAAACAAGTCAGAAATATAAATAATGCAGGCATTGCTTTAATATTACAATACCTCCTGGACTTAGTCAAGTTTGAAAAAATCTACCCTGAAAGTTCCTTTGTCTGCTGTTACAGTTTTTAATTCAAACACAATCTCTTGATCTGTAGCCTTGCACACAGTGTTTCAAAGATGTTTGTAAATGTCTGACATTGTACATCCACTTGTGAAGGAGCCAGCCATATTATGGGATCCAAATTTGTTTCTCACTTAGCTAATGAATTCCCCTTTTGAACTAATGCCCACAGCAGAACTAAAATGTTTAACTTGGAAAACTTTATTTTTAGTGATCATAACATCCGCTAGAAGGATCAGAGGGTTGGAGGCGCCCGTTATTTATCCTTTATATTTGTTTTTTCATAGAGAAAAGATAGTACTTCGAACCAATGTGTAGCTCCTTGCAAAAATTGTCAGAGTATCACTTGAACCAAACCATCACACTATTTGTTTACACTGTAATGCTGTTGTGTGCATTGATTATCATGTATATTATGTTCCTGTCTCCATACTGTTTTTGTAACATTTAAATATGTTGTATATCCCACTCCCCCTTCCCCCAGAACATGCCATGAGATGAGCATTAATTTGCTCAGTGTACCTTTCCTGGTGAAACATTTCATTAAATAAATAAATACATTTTCTTTGACCATATTCTAACAAGTGAAATGAGAAATTTCATTTGTTGGATGTTAAAGGTCTAGTTTTATGAGTAGCACAGAACAGGTGAAGGATAATAAGCAGTTGCTGTCGGGCCTCGGACTCCCATTCCCCTCTGGAGGTTTCGACCATAGTCGATCCTTCGGTCCAGGCCACTGGCTCCACGGTCTCACTGTGTTGCCAGTTGGTTGAGAGGCCCATCGACCAACTTGTCAAGATATTTCTTGAGCCAGTCAACGTACTGTCACGGGACAAAGTGGATATCTCACTTTCTTAGACTCTGGTCCTACCTGTTACTTCTCAGGGTGATTCGGACCAGCATGCTGATCTGGTCACTAACCCTTTGATCCCATTACCTTGGAGGATCCTCGGCTTTCACCAGTTTCCTCCGTTTGTTGCTGTCTGGTTTCCCGACAGTCGAGGTAACAATCCTGTACTCCGTAGTCAAGCAGCACATGTTGAAATCGGCATTCCTGCTCTCGGCACTCGGGCAAGCGGCACTGCGGCTATTCTTCCTCCTCCGATGAGGAGAGGCTCCAATGCAAAATGCACTGGTGCTACGAAGAGCTCATGTGCCAGCAGTTCAAGTTTTCCGGGGGGTTAAGCCAGTTCTGGCCCCCACCCCAGCTCTTCCGTAGCTCCTGCCACGGAGGCCCCATCCTACACCGGCTCGGCTGATTCTGGCCTCTCCGCCCATCCAGGTGGAGCTGCCTCCTAGGCAGCCAAAGGATGGTCCCCCTCCTTAGGATGCCCATACCACTCTCTGTCTTCCTCGTCAGCTGTTGGTCAGCAGCGACTCATGCAGTTGGCCGCCTTTTGGTGAATTTTCGGAGTCTGAGAACTCCTCCCTGCATTCCAATCCATTGGATGCTGAATCGGGGGAAGATTTGTCTACGGAGCATGGTCCCACTTGTTTTGGGGTCTTAACATACTAGCATACTAAAAGCCAGCATAATAGGCTAAATGGTCTGTCTTGTCTGCTCGAAAGCCAGCAACCTAGTGGCTGCTTGCCTTACCACCCCCCCAGCCCCCAAGAGGGTCTTCTTTAGTTTGTTTCCCCTTGTACCTGTCCCACCCCTTCTTGAAGCCCTCGACTGTGCTCTCCTCCACCAGCCTCCTAGGCAGTGCATTCCACGGCTCCACCGCCCTCTTAGTGAAAAAATGCTTCCCACGCTCCCCCCTGTAGTTTCCCCCCTACAGCTTCCACTCATGGCCCCTGGTTGTTCCCTCCCCCTTCTTTAACCTAAACAGCTCCTTGGTTCCACTCCTGGTTATTCCTTTTACATATTTGAAAACCTCTGTCATATCTCCCCTGTCCCTCCTCTCCTCCAGTGAGTAAAGCCCAAACTCTTCCAGTCTCTCCTCATAAGGCTTCCCCTCCATGCCCTGAATCATCCTGGTCGCTTTCCTCTGGACCCTCTCCAGCAGCGCTGTGTCCTTCTTCAGATGAGGTCTCCAGAACTGTACACAATACTCGAGCTCCGGGCCGACCAAGGCATTATATATAGGGAGGATCACCTCCCTCCTTCTGGACGTAATTACCCTGGCTATGCAGCACAGTATTCTGTTTGCTTTGGCCGCAGTTCTTCTACAATTTTCAGAGTTACTCATTTTGACGTGTGTCACCACCCCTAAATCCCTTTCTCCCAATGTGGCTTGCAGTGTGACCCTCCAGGGTATATTCATGGCCCAGGTTTTTAACCCCCAAATGAAGTACCTTACATCTCCCGGCATTAAATTTCAGTCCCCACCTCCTTGACCACCCCTCCAGGGTATCCAGATCCTCCTGGACCACCTCCCTCGCTTCTTCACAATCCACCAGTTCATCCTGGAAGAATAAGAAAATCAGAAGACAGAGCCCATATAGATTTTCTCCACAATTCAGTGGTAGTGGCGAATGCCACCAGCTTCATCAAAGTACTTGTCCAATCTTTGTTTAAAAAGATCTAGACTTTCTGCCTCTACCACCACCTAGGGCAGTCCATTCCATATCCTTATTGCTCTACACCTAAAACCCGTCCTTCTTTGTTCAGTCCTGCTCAATTCCTCACTCAGTTGCCTATCATGCCTTCTCAATTGGTAGGTTTTTTCTTTAAACACCAGTCCCAACTCTGATCTAATATTCTCATCTTTCAGGGACTTATATAATACCAGTAAGTCCCCCCTTTCCCTTCGACTCTCCAATGACGACAATCCCAGTCTTTCCAATCTGGCCTCGTATGGCTCACCCTCACACCCCGAAATCAATCTAGTAAGGGATCCCTGTGGTCTTTCCATTAGTTTAATATCCCTCACCAGTAATGGACCAGCCACAGTAGAGCAATACTCCAATACAGGCCTAACCAAAGACCTGTATAATGGCATCAACACCTCTCTACTCCTTGAATGAAAACCTCTCCTAATACAACCAACAATATGCAATGCTTTATTTGATGATTGTCTACTATTAACTTAATTTCTTAAATCATTTTGGACATAAATGCCCAGATCTTTCTCGCATTCTGACACCCTAAGCTTCAGATCATACATATAGTAGATCTGTTTAATATTTTGTGTACCGAAGTGCATGATTGTACATTTGTCCTTATTAAAGATCATCCCATTCTTTCTTGCTCAATCTGCAATATACATCAAATCCTGTCCAAATATGAGTCTCTCATTGAACGTATCCACTACAGCTCCAATTTTAACATCGTCAGCAAATTAAATTAATTTATTATTACTAGATAGTTTCAGATCGCTTATGAATATACAGAACAATAGTGGGCCCAATACCGACCCCTGGGGAACTCCACTCCATACTCTATTTGGTTCAGACAGATGTCCCTGTATCTTTACCTGCTGCTGTCCGTTTTACAGCCACTGTTCTACCCATCTTACAGTGTTCCTATCTCCATATCAATAAGTTTTTATCTCATTTTATAATGTGGAACTGTACCGAAGCTCGACTAAAGTCAAGCATTACCACATCCACATTTTTTCCATCAACACATTTGCTGACATACTCATAAAAGATCAGTAAGTTTGTTTCACATGACCTATTGGGCATGAAACCATGCTGATTCTTATCCAGAATACCCCTCTTTGGCATACTTTCATAAATAGAATCACTCAGTGCCCCTTCTATAATCTTCACTACCACTGACGTCAGTCTAACTGGTCGATAATTCTCTGCATCGCTCCTTTTCCCTTTCTTATATATTGGCACAACATGTGCCAACCTCCACCCCTCAAGCACCACACCCTCCCTTAAAGATTTTTGTCCCAATTTAGTAATAATAAGTATCAACACATACCCAACTCCTTCAAGAAGTGTGGGTGAACGCCATCTGGTCCCACAGCTCCATCCACCTTCAATCTCCTTACTCTTTTTGCTACCCTCTCTTCAGTTATAATAATTTGAGGATCCTGATTACATGTCCCTATATTACACTTATCCATGTCAACAATATTTTTCCTAAACACAGCCCCAAAACATCTGCCAAATTCATTGGCCATATCTATCTGCTCAGATGTCATGACTCCATCAATGTTCAATTTTCCTACTGTGCCCCTACCTCCCTTACTGCTATTCACATAGGCAAAAAACCTTTTTTTATTTTTATTTACGGCTAATCTAAATTCAAATAGTTTCTTAGCATTTCTTATTTCCATCTTTAATCACCTCAGGACTTTCTTATAACCATAATTAGACATTTCTGACCCATTAGTCTTCATTTTATTAAACATTACTTTCTTTTTCCTGCACAATTTTAATATTGTTCTATTCAGCCATGGTGTTTTTTTACCGTTATGATTATTTATTTATTTAAATTTTGTTAACCGGGTAAGACCACTGAGACAAAAAAGTCCCTTTTTCAGGGTCGACCCGGGGTCACATGTTACATAGCATCACAATAAGTATCACAAAGTAGAACATTACATATCATATCAGAAGTATTACAGAGCAGTACAGTGTACATACAGTAAATGCAAGACATCTGTGGAGCATCATAAATTCCATGTTCAATTGTTGTCTATACATATATATTACATTGTATATATTACATTTCATAGTAGCACAACAGGTATCACAGAGCAGTACAGTGTACAGACAGTAAATGCAATGCATCTGTGCAGCATCATCAATTCCATGTACAATTGGTATATAAATATGGTGTATAGCCATATCGAGCTATACCTAGACATAGATGCTACATAGCCTGGGTGCTGTAACAAGTGGGTAGGTGCATAGTGCAATAAATGTATAAAGGGAGAGGGTTAGCGGGAAGGGAAGAGGAGTGGTATAGGGTGTCAGGGACTGTGGAGGTAGAGGTGCATCAGCAAGAACAAGAGCAGGAGGAGGGGGAGACAAGGGAAGCCTATAGGTTGGCCTTAAATAGGGGAAGAGTGGTACTGTTCAGGACACGTGGAGGAAGGGAGTTCCAGCTAGAAATAGCAGCAAATGAGAAGGACCTCCTAGTGTAGGTTAGGCGCAGTTTGGATATTTCCAGGAGGGGTCAGGATGCTGGCGCTGAGATGTGAGGGATTTTGTTTTAAGCTTATTATATCCCTTAGGCACGGGGGCGTGAAGTAGTGGACAAATTTATAAATAAGGCACATGGAGAAGTACTTCAATTTAGATTCGTAGGTTAACCAACCCAGAGAGGAGAGGACTTCCAGTGGTGCAAGCAGGAGTTGCCCCCAGCGCGAACCTCCCAATCCTGTGGTAGGCCTGGGAAAGGAGAGAGAGAGAGAGAGAGAGAGCGAAGAGGAGTTAGTAGTAAGCAACACAGGGGCTCCATAGGTCAGGAGGGGAGAGAGTGATGCGGAGGCAATTCTTAGGCTGGAGGCAGGGATGAGAAACGGTCGGATTTGATAGAGCAGCCCAAGCTTCTGGTTCATAGATCTGACAATGTTGGAGACATGAAGATTGAAGGAGAGTACAGTGTCCAGGGTGAAGCCCAGATATTTGAAGGATGTGACTGTCTCCAGGGTGTCACCCTTGTTTGATATGATATTGAGGGGTGGTGGTGTGTCTTTTGTAGAAGGGTGTCGGGAGAACAGCATGCATTTAGTTTTCTTAGTGTTGAGGACCACCTAATGACAGCTGAACCAGTCCTCAAGGGAAGCAAAGTCATTGGCAAGATCTCTATTAATTGTGTCAGAGTTAGATGCGGAGCGATAGATAATGGCATCATCTGCATAAAGGTGCACTGAGGCACCACCACAAGAGCGGGGGAGGTCATTAATGAAGAGGGAGAATAGAAGTGGACCTAAGATGGATCCCTGCGGTACTCCATGCGTTATATGCCGGGGTTCAGAGAAGGAGCCATTCCATTTGACTCTCTGAGGGCGGCAGGATAGGTAGCTTTTTACCCAGTTCCAGGCATTGTTATCCAGACCTAGAGTCTGCAGCTGGTGGAGCAGGAGATCATGGTTTACCAGATCAAATGCTTTAGTAAGATCGACAAAAATGGCAGCCGTAGCACGACCCTCATCCATGGATTATAAGTCTTTCTACACGGAATATACGTTTTTTTTTCAAATTATTTAGTGCATCCAAGAAATAATTCCATGCTTCTTCCATACCTAAACCTTCTAAGCTACCTTCCCAGTTCATACTTGCAAATTCATTTCTTATAGCTCTATAATTCCCTTTATGATATAAATATTGAACTTTATCTCCCTTAACTGGTTTAAGTGCCCAATCCATCATAAACATAATGGACTTATGGTCACTGTTACCTAATTGAGGTTGGATGCTAACCTTCTGAATTACCTCAGGAATATTGGTCAGTATAACATCTAAAATATTACTACCTCTTGTAGCCTCCCTTATGCATTGTTTAACTCCCCCCGCCATCAGTTCCTCATGGACTCTACATGCTAAATTATTGCCAAATTGTTTGTTTTTTTTCCCCACTCAGTATTGGTCGTGTTCAAGTCCAACATAAAAATAATATTTGTTGTCTCTGCCTGGTTAACAATATCCTTAATATAGGCCTCAGTTTCTTCCATACCAGCGTCAGGTGCCCTATAGAAAACAGAGATTCTACATTTTTACCCTTAATACCTAACAGCACAACAGTTACTATTTCAATTCCATTTAAGTTGTTACATTTTTCTATATCCCTTATCTCTGTTCCTTCCCTAATAAAAAGGGCCACGCCACCTCCCATTTTCCCTTCTCTGTTTAAAAAAAAAAAAAAACTATATCCTGGAATATGTTGCAACCACTCATTTTCATTATCCCACCATGTTTCATCTATTCCCACCATATCTAAACTCTCTTCTCTAATTATAACCTCTAATTCTGCCATACTAGCTATATTTAAGCTTCTGGCATTACAAAACGTGGCCTTAATTGTTGATAACCTTTTATTATTTCCCACCTTAGGATCCTTATGTACCCCTTTATTTCCTTTCGTCCCCTTCATTTTCAGGTTAAACAATTCTCTATTGCCTGTTGCAATCTCATCCCCAAAATTCTGCTTCCTCTAAAATTCAAGTTCAACCCATCTTTACAGTAGAGTTCCTTTCTTTCATTAAAAGTTCCCCAATGTTTGATAAATTGATAGTTATTTTTAGTCCATTTACACAGCCATTCATTTGCTAAAGCAATCCTTTTCATTTTATAAACATTTGCCCTGGGTTCTGGAAGTATCTCCGAAATCACTATTTCACACCCTTTTTCATCTAATTTCTCCACCAAGTTACTGTAATCCTTCTGCATCTCAGGTAGGGTTTTTTTCATAATGTCATTTATGCCTACATGAATCACTGCCAGGGGATGGTCCCCTGCACCACTAAATAAATTATCAGCCATGTTGTATAAATCCATAGCCCCTGCCCCTGAGAAGCTACTGACCATCCTATTTTCTTTGTCATGTTTACAGATATACTAGTCAGTATACTTAATGATGGAGTCGCCAATTACTATAACCTGCCTTGGATTCTCCACTCCTGCCTCCTCCATATGTTCCATGTTTTCATTGCCACTGTCTTCCACTATGGTAAATTGATTTAACTCACCCAGCACACTAAAACTATTTGTTACTGTTATTCCCTCTAATATATTAACAGCGGACTCATTTGTATTATTTGTTCCAGTCTCATCCTGGCCTGTTCCATCCATGTTATAATTTGTACTTATTGTCTCCTGATTCTTCCTTAACTCTCTTGGAACCGGTCTAAGAGGACTTTGTCCCCTGCGCTTTCTTTTAACTTTGTTACTCTCATAACATTTTCCAGACCTTTTTTCATTTCCAACATATCTCAACTTCCTTTTCCCATGCCATATCCATTTTCTAAACCTTCTTTTTCCTTAGCCTCCTCATTTACATTTAGGCTTGAGAGTACTTTAATCCTTTCTGTTAATACCCCTTAACTCCTTTCTAATTTCTCTAGTCTTTCAGTAACCTTTACTAAATTGCTATGTAATTCCTTATTTAGTTCACATTTTTCACATTCGTAACTGTTATAGTCCGTCCCCAATTCTAACCATTTTATACATACCACATCCTTTACATCCAGTCATCAAATCTCCTTCTGTGGTCAGTACTGAGGCTACAAAACTTTGTGTCCTCACCTCTCCTGTCGCCATTCCATACTCCAGTATACTTCACTTTTCAGGATAATATCTATAATCCTCTGCTCACTGCCACTGCTCCACGTTAACACGCGCTAGAGACACGTGTCTCCGCATGCCAAGATGCACCGCACACACTCGCACCACTCACGTGAGCGTCCGTTTAAATCCCTGACAGGACCTGGAAGCTGCAATGGTCTCACTCCCCCGAACTATTGTGTGCCTGAGTTTAAAATTACAAGCACCTGCCCCCTAAAATAGCAGCACAGTTATCCTGGCCATGAGTACTTGCTTAGTCCACTGCAGACTTCAGCTCCCAGACCTAATTTTGTTCACTGTTTAATAGTCCTCTGCCGTAACACATCGAGGGACTCACAGAAACAGCAAAGTATATGTGTCAGACAACACAGCACACTAACGGCAACACCGCTGATCAAACCACCCTGTCCCACCGCATTTGGCGGTCACACAGTTCAGGAATTGATCACACAGAGTGCCGCTCACGTGAGCGTCCGTTTAATTCCCTGACAGGATTCGGAAGCTGCAAGGGTCTCGCCCCTCGAACAATTGTGTGCCTGAGTTTAAAATTACAAGCACCAGCTCCCTAAAATAGCAGCACAGTTATCCTGGCCATGAGTACTTGCTTAGTCCACTGCAGACTTCAGCTCCCAGACCTAATTTTGTTCACTGTTTAATAGCCCTCTGCTGTAACACATCGAGGGACTCACAGAAACAGCAAAGTATATGTGTCAGACAACACAGCACACTAACAGCAACACCGCTGATCAAACCACCCTGTCCCACCGCTTTTGGCGGTCACACAGTTCAGGAATTGATCACATCCCAGTTTTGAATCGTCCGCAAAGAGACTCAACCTATTCCCAACCCCCCCTCCCTATATCTGAGACGTAGGCATTGAACAAGAGTGGCCCCAATACTGAACCTAGAGGTACCCCACTGATTACCTTCCTGGGAGAGGAGAATATCCCACCCACCATTACCCTCTGTAAATGCCCCGAGAACCAATTTTCAACCCAATTGAGCTCCTGTCCTCCCACCCCCATCTCCCCCAGCTTTTTTATCAGTCCATTATGTGGTACTAAATCAAACGCCTTGCTGAAATCTAGGTATAGGACGTCCACCGGCCTATGTCTGTCCAAGGCCCCCTATCACCCAGTCATAAAACTCTACGAGGTTGGACTGACACGATCTTCCTGGAACGAAGCCATACTGTTTATCATCCTGGGGCCCTAACCATTCCAGCTGCCTCCCGATCCTCTCCTTGATAAAGCCGTCCATTACTTTTGCCTACCACAGATGTTAGGCTGACAGGCCTATAATTCCCCTTCTCCTCTCTAGACCCCCCTTTATGGATAGACACTACATAAGCCACCCTCCAATCTTGAGGCACCCATCCTGTCTGCAAAGAGGTATTAAAGAGTGCAGCCAGTGGACCTGCCAGCTCCTTCACCAATTCCTTCACAACCTTCAGGTGTAGCCCATCCCGGCCCCGGCGCCTTATCAGTCTTTAGCTTCCGAAGGGCCTCCCTCCCCCTATCCACTGTGATTTCTTTCCCTCAATCCTCCCCCTCACTCAACCTCCCCACCCCTTCTGGGTCTGGTCCTATCTGTACCCTAGCCTCTTTCCGTCCTCTGGTCTCAGACCGACTTCTCACCTTAGCTGAATGCTCTTCCCTCCCAGCAGCCTGTAGGGATCCCCAGTCCCCATCTGCAAAGATTGAGGCAAAGTACTCATTTAGCACCTCTGCCTGTTCCCCTGCTTCCTGAGCCCATCCCCTCATAATTTGAATCCTATTGATCTGTGTCCTCTCTTTTCACTTCTCTCCTATACATCTATAGAATCCCCCCCCCGGATATCCGTAGCCAGGTTTTGCTCCATCCCTGCCTTGGCTTCCCTCACCAATCTGGTGACCCTCCTGGCCGATATTTCATTCTCTCCTCGCTCCTTTTCCCCGCTTGAGTGTTTAAAACGTGCATAAGTGGCCTTGTTATCCCTCACTGCCTCCTGCACCTCCCTAGTCCACCAACATGGCTTACTGATTCTACCATGCTTTCGCCTTAATTTTGTACAGTACTTAGTAGCCTCCTGCACCCCTTTTTTAATGGTCTCCCACAATCTTCCAGCTTCCATGTCCAGCCTAATCTTGTCCAACCTCTCTTAGAATCCTACCCATACCACTAGTCCGTTTCCTGAACCACCGCCACTGTAAGACATGTTTCTCACCCCCATATACAGTAGAAAACCAGACTGTGGCATGGTCACCACCCTCCAGTGGACTGCACACCTCCAGGCCCCTTATCTGATCACTGTCCGCTAGGACAACGTCCAGTATCCACCCCTCTCTAGTAGGTTCCCCCACCTGTTGGACCAGGAAAGCATCCTGAAAAACATCCATCAGTCTCTGTTCCCTGGCTACAGAGAATGTCATAGTGTCCCAGTCCGCCCCCGGCATATTGAGGTCACCCATGACTACCACCCTACCCTTACCAAGATCACAGTGATCCTTGATGTTATCAACCAGTTTATCCTCCAGAGCCTCCTCAATTGCGGGGGGCCTATGTATACCATCCCTATTTTCAGTTTTTTCCCTCCCCTCGTTTGCAAGGTTACCCATATTGCCTCCACTCCCCCTTCAGCCTCCTCCACTCCACTAACTACACCGTCATTTCTGACTATCAACGCACCCCCCCTTCCTACTCCCCTATCTTTCCTGAATATCTTATAGCCCTCCAAATTTAGGTCCCAATCATTTCTCTGGGTGGCCCATGTCTCTGTAATTGCCTCCACGTCCGCTGATCCCTCAGCCAGCATACAGTGCCTTCAGAAAGTATTCACCCCCCCTTGGATCTTATTGCATTTTGTTGTGTTACTACCAGAATTTTTAATGCATTGAAATGATTTTCTTCCCCCTTGATTCACACAGCATACTCAACAATTTAAAGGGGCAAAAATATTTTTATTGTGTAACAAAATTTATGAAACATTAAAGCGAAATATCTTGTTTAGTAAGTATTCACCCCGGTCAATACTTGTAGAGCGCCTTTGGCAGCAATTACAGCTTTGAGTCTTTTTGGGTATGTCTGTATCAGCTTTGCATATCTGGATTTAGGGATTTTCGCCCATTCTTCCTTGCAGATTTGCTCAAGCTCTGTCAAGTTGGATGGGGAGCGTTGGTGAACCGCAATCTTTAAGTCTTTCCACATATTCTCAATGGGATTCAAGTCTGGGCTTTGGCTGGACCACTCAAGGACATTCACCTTCTTGTTCTGAAGCCACTCCAGTGTTGCTTTGGCTGTAATGTTGTAACGTAAATCTTCGCCCCAGTCCAAGGTCTATTGCAGACTGATGCAGGTTCTCCTCAAGGATGTGCCTGTATTTGGCTCCATTCATTGTTCCCTCTATCCTGACAAGTGCCCCAGTCCCTGCCGCTGAAAAGCATCCCCATAACATGATGCTGCCACCACCATGCTTCATGGTAGGGATGGTGTTACACGGGTGATGAGCTGTGTTTGGTTTGCGCCAGGCATAGCGCTTTGCATTCAGGCCAAAGAGTTCAATTTTTGTTTCATCAGACCAGAGAATCTTTTGCCACATGGTCTCAGAGTCTGCCATGTGCCTTCTTGCAAACTCCAGGCATGCTATTATGTGGCCTTTTCTCAGGAATGGCTTCCGTCTAGCCACTCTCCCATAGAGGCTACATCTGTGAAGTGCTGCAGAGATTGTTGTCCTCTGGACAGGTTCTCCCATCTCAGCCATGGAACTCTGTAGTTCTGTCAGGGTGGTTATTGAAACATAGAAACATAGAAGTTGACAGCAGATAAGAACCGCAAGGCCCATCCAGTCTACCCATTTCTTTTTCTACCTTATAAATGTGCCATCGGCCTTTGCTCTGTCAGTGGCCTATCTATTCATACTCATTTGTATTGCTCCCTTATGCCTATCCCATGCCTGTTTGAAGCCCTGCACTGTATTCATAGCCACCACTTCTTGAGGTAGGCCATTCCATGCATCCACCACCCTTTCTGTGAAAAGATTTCCTCACATTCCCCTTAATCGGTCCCCTCTAATCTCATGCTGTGTCTCTTGTCCTGCTATTTTTCTTATATTTAAACATGTTAGACTCTTTCACCTTGTTAATGCCCTTAAGGTGTTTGAATGCCTTGATCATATCACCTCTCTCCTCCTTTGCTTAAGGGTATACATATTGAGCTCTGTTAATCTGTCCTCATATGTCTTCTGATGCAGTCCCTGCACCATTTGGTTGCCCTTCTCTGGACTGCCTCAATTTGGTTAATGTCCTTGTGAGAGTGTGGCCTCAATACTGCACGCAGTACTCCAGATGGGGCCCTAACCAGTGTCTTGTAAAGAGGGATTATACCTCCTCTTCGACTTGTGATACCCCTACTAATACACCCTAACACCCCCTAGCCTTACCTACTGCTTTAGAGGTCTGCTTGGATGATTTCAAGTCATCAGTGATGATGATGCCCAAGTCTCTTTCTTCCTTTGTGACTGCTAGCAACTCCCCTCCCAGCATATAAGTGGCTTCAGGGTTTCTCTTCCCTATGTGCATGATCTTGCACTTCTTTGCATTAAATCCCAGTTGCCACTCTTCTGACCATTTTGCTAGTTTATCCAGATCTCTTCTCATTCTGCCCACCCCATCTGGATCATGTCCTCTGTTGCAGATCTTGGTATCATCTGCAAACAGACAAGCCTTACCCTCTAGTCCATCTGCAAGGTCACTAATGAAGATGTTGAAGAGGACTGGCCCCAGGACTGATCCCTGAGGTACCCCACTTGTGACTTGCATCTCTTCTGACTGTATACCATTTACCACCACTCTCTGTTTTCTGCCCGTCAACCAGTTTGCCACCCAGTTGACCAACTTCTGACCCACCCCGAGTTTGCAAGCTTGTTTATCAATCTTCTATGTGGAACAGTGTCAAAAGCTTTGCTGTGAAGTCAAGGTAGGCGACATCAGCTGCTCCCCTTGGTCTACCACTCTGGTTACCCAGTCAAAGAAATCTATGAGATTAGTTTGACAGGACCTTCCTTTGTAAAGCCATGCTGTCTTGGATCCTGTGTCCCTATGGATTCCAGGTGTTGCACTATCCTTTCCTTAAGGAGTGCCTCCATAATCTTGCCCACTACTGAGGTAAGACTGACTGGTCTGTAGTTCCCTGCCTCCTCCCTGCTACCACTCTTGTGGAGTGGGATCACATGAGCTCTTCTCCAGTCTTCTGGGACCTCTGCTGTGCTCAGAGACTCACTAAACAGTTCTGCTAATGGCTCTGCTAGTTCCAGCTAGTTAGCTTGGGTTCTTGGTCACTTGGTCACTTCCCTGACCAAGGTCCTTCTTGCCCGGTTGCTCAGTTTGGGAGGATGGCCTGCTCTAGGAAGAGTCTGGGTGGTTCCGTAATCTTTCCATCTCCTAATGATGGACTTGACTGTGCTCCTGGGAACTTTCAACACCCTAGAAATGTTTTTATACCCCTCCCCAGATCTATGCCTCCTCACAATTCTATCACTGAGTTCTACGGACAGCTCCTTGGTCTTCATGGTAGAGTTTCTGCTCTGACATGCACTGTCAACAGTGGGACCTTATATAGACAGGTGTATTTCCTCTGAAGTCATGTCAACCATTTGAACTGACCACAGGTGGACTCCATTCAAGTTTTCAAGTTCTATCGGGAGGACCGTGTTGGTAGGCGAGGTGGGGGCTGTGCCATTTATGTCAAAGATCCCCTCGTTGGACTAGCCTTCCCAGCCCCGGTCCTTGACTTCAGGGCTCAGGCCCTAACCCTAAAGCTATCTCCTGATCCCTCTAGGGGTCCCATCTACCTGACTACAGCATACATACCCCCCAAAAATCAAGCACAAGCACTAGGACCACTAATCGATTATCTTACCTCCCTACCCACCTCCGACCAAATCCTTGTGGGGATTGAACATCAGTTGGCTCCAGCTCTTCATCCTCCTCCTGTGATCGCCTTTACAGCCATCGACTCCAACCTAATTAGTCTCCCAACCCACTAGAGTGAATCCTAGAATGGGCCCTAGCACACTCCTGGATGTGGTCCTCACAAACCGCCCTTACCGCATCCGTGATATCCAAATCCTCCCAGACTGCCTTAGCGACTGCTCCCGATTCTCTTCTATTGGTCTGCCTCCTTGCCAAACCCACAGCACAAACTACCCTTGACGGCGTCTTAGACCTGGTGGGCTGAAAGGCCTTAAGCAACTCTTAGCCCTCATAGACTGGTCCCCTATACTAAATGCCCCGGATATTGACACGGCCCTTACATTCTTTATCCACACCTTCAACTCTGCTTTGACATTTTTGCACCCATATTGCCATGGTCCAAAGTAAGGCATGCCCCTGGATTGCCCCACCCTGCCAACTAGCATCACCAAGGAACAATCTATGGCACATTGCCACGGGAAACAGGCCGCCCAGGCTGACAGGATGGCCTATGCTGCTGCCTGAACAAATGTACATGAGCCATCCGCAAAGCAAAGGCTGAACACTATCAAGCCTCCTCACTTCCTCATGGGGAGCGCTAGGACTTTCTGGGACAACATTAAGCAGCTGAATGGTGGTACCGTCCCCACCTTAACTTATCAACATTAATGGTTTGGTCTCCTCAGACCCTGTCCTTGTGCTAACCACCTCAACAAATCTTTCACAGACTTTAGCCGGTGCTCCTGATAATTTCTTTGCTCCCTCCCCAGGTCTGTCCCTATTCTCCCCGCCCTTGCTGTACCTGCACGAGTCACAGCACAGGAAGTCAGACCTTACCTACTCAAGGCCTTAAAGTAACACAATTGTAATGACTCCCTTGATCCCAGTCTTTCTGTCAGGTTCTGGATCTGGTTCTCTCACCAGTCACCAGCCTCTTTAACAAATCCCTCTGCCTAGGGCAATTCCCTCTGCCTGGAAGATAGCTACTGTCACCCCAATACACGGGGTGGTGACAGGACCCTCCTTCAACAGTGCTCGACCTATCTCAATCCTCTCTCCTCTCTCTAAGGCCTTAGAAAAATTGTGCCACCCAAATCTCTGAATACCTCTATAAATATAGCTTCCTCTGCCCAGAACAACATGGTTTCAGAGCAGGCCACAGCACCAATACTGCCCTCCTGGAGTTCTCTAACTTTCCTTGCCTCACTGGTTCTGGCTCCCCTAGCAGGTGCAGTGTTCATTGACTTATCAAAAGCCTTTGATACTGTCTCCCACCCCCTCCTGCTAACTACCCTCCGTCACTAGGCTTGCCACTGGGCCTGTTTCCTGGTGCTCCAGCTACCTGTTGGCCCGCTCTAGCGATGTGAAAATTAACGGGAAACTTTCCAGCACCTGCCCTATCCGCTCCGGAGTCCCTCAGGGCTCCATTCTTGGCCCTTGCTCTTTTCCCTTTTTCTCAACTCCTTGCCCAGTGTTTGTACTGGTAAAATCCTTCTTTATGCAGACGTGCTGTACTCTCTGCCTCCGACGTAATCCCATCCTCACTTCAGGATTCTCTGCAGGAATCCTGTGTGGCACTAGAAGCCTGGTTTGCTGAGCACAGGCTCGTAATTAATCTAAAGAAACCAAAACCATGCTCTTTGCCCACCCCCAAAATAAATCCAGTAACTATCCTCTCACAGTCCACTCCACCTCTAAACTCCCTATTGAGCTAGTTCACTCTTATAAATACCTAGGTATAACCTTTGACCCTGCCCTCTCTTTTCATGCCCACATCTCTTCCCTTGCCTCAGCCTCTAACACTCGGCTGGGTATCCTCTATCATCATAAAAACTGCCTCCCCACAGATGCCCTCCGACTTGCAGTTACATACTCTGTTCTATCTCTGGTAGATTATGGCCTACCTGTGTATGGTACAGCAGACCAGACTGCCCTGCACAAGATCCACCTTACCCTAAACAAGGCCTGCAGGCTCATGACTGGGGCTCCTAGTCTAACCTACACGTGCCGTCTTTACACCATGGCTAATATACTCAACCTAGATGAGCACCTCAAATACCAAACCTGCCTCCTAACAAAAAAATCACTCCTTAGGCTATCCCACGGGTCTGTCAACCACTATCCACGTGCAAATACAGTGCATACCCATATCCATAAAACTGCACTGGTTATACCGGGCGAGAACTCGCAAGGGCAAAGGGCTTACCCCTACAGAGCCCCCTGTTGGTATAACGCCCTCCCCACCGGAGTCACTGATGCCACCTCATTATCTTATTTTAAAACTAGGCTTAGAAGTCACCTGCTCTCTATACGCAACTGTACCTGCCTCTAAGCCTCCTCCTATCCTCCCAGACAAGGCTCACTGAGCTGCTCTCTGACCTTCTGTCCAGCTCTACCTTTACTTGCTACTATCTTCCCCACACTCCTCTTCTGTTGTCTTCCACCCAGCCTTACCTTTATCCTGCCCACTGAATCAATCTCCATGTAACTACTATATATTGTCTACTTTGTAAAGCGCACATGTAAACCTGTTATATACTGTTGTTTAACAAATGCCTGTATTTTTTGGCTGATTCCTAAATGTACTATGTTTTTGTCTGCCTTGATGTTTGTTTCTTGCACTGTGTTGTCCTCACTGTGATGAGGTACCTTGGTAAATGAGCCTCTGGCTCAAAAGTTGTTAAACTGATGTTCAAATAAATAAATAGCGTGATCTCACAAGGAAATTGGATGCACCTGAGCTCAGTTTGGAGTGTCGTAGCAAAGGGGGTGAATACTTATCAAATCAAGACATTTCAGGTTTTTATTTTAAATTACATGTACAAAAAATTCCAGAAGTTTCATTCCACTTTGACATTATAGAGTAATTTGTGTAGATATGTGACAAAAAAATCCCATATAAATGTATTTTAATTTGAGTTTGCAACATCACAAAATGTGACAAAATCCAAGTGGGGTGAATACTTTCTGAAGGCATTGTAGTCTGTAACTCTGGCATTTTATTGCTCATGCTCCTGGCATTAATCAGGACTGTCCTCCACCCCGACTTCTCCTCCCTATCCAATCCCCCAGCCCTGCACAGTCCTTATTCTGCCCAATTTTCCTTAAATTTGCATCGCATTCCCCCTCTCTCTTTCATTGCCCTAGACCTGGACCCACAAACAGCCTCCCTGGGCCAATCTTTTATTTGATCCTCCCCCTTTCAAGTTTAAACCCCACCTCTCTCCTATAAAACCAGCAAGTTTTAATTTGCTTGCTTCATTTGATTTTGGAGTCAACCGGGATCCTGATGGAACCTGCCCAAAAATGGACCAAGTATCTCATAACTGAAATTCTCGACCGAGGGGACTCCCTTGGGGTTGCCTTCCCAGTCGCCAAGGCCATTCTTGGCCCCGCTTTGGAGCTTTGGTAGCATCCTGCCTCATGCCCTGTGCCGTCGGCCCGTATGGCCTGAAAGTATGCAATCCCTACAGGTTCCCGGTTGGGTTTCACTGAGCACCCCTTGGCTGAGGGTCTGTTAGCCGACTCAGTCTTTTGGTGTACCGGCAATGTCGGGGACATGGACAAGACTCCCGACAAAGAATCCAAGAAATTGGACCACATGGCCAAAAAGGTCTATGCAACCTCTTCACTTGACCCTTGGCAGGCAAGTTCAATCCTTTTGATGGCCCATTTCGCTCATGCCCTTCTTGGCATTCTCGATGAGGTTCTTCCCCAGCTCCCGGCCAACTTACAGACCGCGGTCAAGTAAATCTGGGACCAGGACTGAGCAGTGGCAAAACAGCAGCTCCAGACAGCCGTTGGACATCAGTGAGTCCTGCGCCTGGTCTGCGGCTGCTGCAGTGGCCATGTGCCACAGGGGTTGGCTGCGGAACTGTACCTTTTTAGCAGATACCTAGCACAAGTAGGCAGATGTCCCCTTCTTGGACACTGACATGTTTGGGCCAGGGGTGGAAGGACAGCTCACTTGCATTGAGAAGTGTCACCCTGGACTCTGTCACCTCCACCCAGAGGGATCCCAAGGACTCAAAGCTTCAAAGGAAGAAGCCCTTTTGGCCCCTCTCTGCCCCTGCAGCCAAGCCATCTCAGCCCCCAGCTGGGCAGCAGGCACGGGCTTGGCATCCTCGACTGAAGTCTGTTGCTTTGGTCGTCTGCAAACTGGGTGGTCAAGATCCCACTGCTTCCTCAGCTGGTGCCTCCTACTCCTCCAAGCCTGCACAGTGACGGGAAGGGGAGCACCCAACCCATACCCATCCTGTCTCCCCTGGGAGGGACTTCACCACTTCCTTTCCACCTGATCCACTGTCACCACAGACAGGTGGGCCCTTGCGGTGGTCAGCCAGGGTCTGCCTCTAGAGTTTGAGGCTTACCCGCTTTGCTGAGCCCATGCCCCACGGGAAGACATAGTGTCTGCAGAACAGCTGTCGTCACTTCGGGAAGACATTGCCCAGCTTGTCTCAAAGGAGGTAGTGGCTCAAGTCCCAGACCCTCCAATAAGCCAAGGGTTTGTCTCCAGGTACTTCCTGGTCCCAAAACGGTTGGGGGCTGGCGCCCCATCTTAGATCTGCATGACCTGAACAAATTCCTTCAATCATGCACCTTCAGGACGGTCACTCTGTCTCCGATCATTCCACCTCTGGAGCAGAACATGTGGTTCTGCTCTCTGAATCTTCAGGACGCATTCTTCCACATTTCCGTCTATCTGTCCCGTCGCCAGTTCCTGCAGTTCCGTGCAGAGGGGAATCGCTACAAGTTCCAGGCCATGTCCTTTGGCCTTTCCTCTGCTCCCAGGGTTTTCACCATGTGCATTGCAGTGGTGGCAGCCTATCTGAGACATCGAGGGGTCCGGATGTATCCCTACTTGGATGACTGGCTGATAACAGGTCCCTCCAGGGAGTAGGTGGAGAGGTCCAGGAACCTGGCTCTCCAGACCTGCTTGTCCCTTGGCCTCCTGGTGAACGAGGCCAAGTTGGAGCTCATTTCTTCACAGGTGATACATTTCATCAGGGCAGAGCTCAACTCCTGCAGAGCCAGGGCTTGGCTCCCGGCAGACTGGGCGGAGGTTCTCTCCTCCTTTGCCCAGTCATTTCGGGTTGGGCAGTTGAGCACTGCCTAGGATTTCCTGTGCCTCCTGGAATTTATAGCGGCATGCACCAACATGGTCCATTGGGCCTGGTAGAGAATGTGCTGTCTGCAGTGGGAGCTCGACCGTTTATCTCAGCGCCAGGGCCATTTTGACCAGCCGGTGAATGTGAGCCAGCTGTTGTGGGACACCCTTCAGTGGTGGTTAGTCCCGGAACATCTGCAGGAAGGAATCCCATTTGTTCACCCGGAGCCGACAGTCACCATCATGACCGATGCCTCCCTGATTGGCTGGGGTGCCCACCTGGGGGAGCACAAAGTCCATGGATTCTGGACCCCTGAGGAGTCCCGATACCATATCAGCTTGCTGGAACTTCGGGCAGTTCAGCTGGCGCTGACAGCCTTTGCTCCATACATTCGGGGTCAGGGTTGTTCAGACCAGACGGACAACACCACAACCATGTACTACCTCAACAAACCGGACCAGACGCACTCCCTTCCTCTGTGCAAGGAAGCTCTCCACATTTGGACCCTCGTGCGCAGTTTGAACGCCGATCTCTTGGCCATCCCTGTGGCCAGTGTAATCACCCAGCTGGCAGACACCCTCAGCTGAGTGGGCAAGGCGTCTCACGAGTGTGCACTGCCTCTTGATGGAGAGACCAGTCTGTCCTCCTGGTAGGGCACCCCTCTGGTGGACCTGTTTGCCTGCAGGGAGAACATAAAGCTGAGGCTGTATTGTGCCGCCCCCTTCTCAGTAGGGAACGCTGCAAGGGCATGCCTTCTCGAGGCCTTGGACCCCAGGCCTTTGTGTATGCCTTCCCTCCATTTCCACTGATCCACAAGGTGCTGCTCAAGGCCAGGAGGGACAAGGCACGGATGATCCTGGTGGCTCCAGACTGGCCCCACCAGTTCTGGTACATCTATCTTCTCAGCCTCATCTGCAAACTCCCATGTCGTCTTCCTCTGTGCCCAGACCTGCTCTCTTGCAGTCAGGGGAAAGTACTCCATCCAGACCTTCAATCCCTGCACCTGACAGCCTGGTTCCTGAGCGGCTAGCATACCAGGCTTTGGGTCTGTCCAAAGATGTCCTCTCCGTGGTCGAGGCTCCTCGGAAGGAGTCAGCCTGAAAATCTGAAAATGCTATGCCTTCAGATGGAAGAGGTTCTCCATTTTGGTGCCAGGGCAAAGGTCTCGACCCCTTATCTTGCCAAATGACTAGCATTCTCAACTACATTTGGTCCCTGTCTCAGTCGGGCCTTCAGTCGATGACCCTTAAGGTGCACCTGGTAGCCCTCTCGGCATACCAGATGTGGGCTGACATGCCATCAGTGATGCAGGAGAAGGTGGTCTGGTGCTTTTTGAAAGGCCTTGACCACATTTCCCCTCTGGTGTGTGAACCACCACCACCACTGTGGTACTTGTTGCTGGTGTTGGCAAAGCTCATGGGCAAGCCATTTGAACCGATGCACAGGTGTGAAATGTCTCATCTGTTGTGGAAGATCGCCTTCTTGGTGGCTATCACATCAGCCAGAAGGATCAGTGCGCTCCAGGTGCTTTTGGTGGAGAATCCATACTTGGTCTTCCACAGGGACAAGGTTGTCCTTTGCTCCAACCTGAAGTTCCTCCTGAAGGTTGTGTCTTGAGTTTCACCTTAACCAGGTGATACAACTCCTGGTGTTCTTCACCAATCACACCTCGGAGGCTGAGCACAGGCTCCATACTTTGGACCTGAGGTGAGCACTTTCCTACTATATGGAGCACACGACTGGAGTTCAGGGAGAGGTTCGCCAGCTATTTGTCACCTGCGCTGAAGCCGCGCTTGGCAGACCGGCAGCTAAGCGGACAGTTAGTTGGCAGGTGGATTGTATCCTGCATCGACCTCGGCTATAGGTTGGCGGGTAGGGAGCCTCCTGTAGGGCTTAGGGCTCATTCCACCCGTCATACTGCTACCTTAGTGACTGCTTCCAGGGATATCCCTATCTAGGAAATCTGCAGGGCTGCTACCTGGAAGTCAGTGCACACCTTGATTTCCCATTACCATATCAACCATGAGTCACACTGGGAGGCTGGTTTTGGGGCCTCAGTTCTCCAATCTCTGTTCCCTAAGTAGGGGGGTGCACCTTGCCCCTGCCTCCCTGGAGAATTGCTAGGAGTCTGCCAGTAGTATGGAGTTGTACATCATATCCACATCCCTAGAAAAACAGGTTACTCCCCTGTAACAGTAGTTCTAGGAGTGGTACATGATTTACATCGACACTGACCCACCCAACCTCCCTGGCAAGTGGCACAGTGGTCTTGCTTCCAGCGGGTAGGATCTGACGTCACGGGGCGGTGTCGAGGGAATTACCACCTGGGTGAGTGGGAAGAGCCAACTTGAAGATGTTCTGGCAGGAATTAAAGGGAAAGGAACACTGCCAGAAGTGTGGATGTACATCATATACCACTCCTAGAACTACTGTTACAGGTGAGTAACGTGTTTTTTTTACTGATGGTAGTGTAAGAAGGACATCAGTCATCCAAAAAATATGTAGCAGGCTGGATTAGGTCCTGTATTGAGTTTTGTTATAGTAAGGCAAGTAAAATATGACCTGAGGCCATAAGGGCCCAGTCCATAAGAAGGAAATCTCCCTCAGCATTAAGAAGTGTGCCCTGCCTAGAGATGTATTAAGGTGCGGGGCATCTGTACACACATTTACATCACACTGTTGCCGAAAAATTTAGACAAGGAGTGATGATAACTTAGGGATATCTGTAATTCAGAACTTTTTGAAATAGGCACCTATTACATTAATGTAGTTAGAAGAATGTGATCTTCTTTGAGGACATTTCCCTCAGTTGAGCCACCAAACCAATGGAACTATAAACCGTTGGCGTCTGGACAACTGGAAAACTTTTTCAGCTGTTAATTGATGCCGCCCATATGACATGGATATCCCCATCATTCCTCACTTCTTCTACCATCAGCCACTCATTGGATTACAGAGAATCCATGGCAAAACTTGACAACACTTTTCTGGTGTTTTTCATTATTTGTTTTTTTTTCTAATGTTTTTGTGTGTGCCGCTTTTGGAGGATAAATCATGTTTATTCCATCTCTTTTGTTGCGGCATAGTAACAATTTACAAGGAATTCATTCACACACAGTGTGCCTCTTGCACAATGTAAGAAATTGAGAAACAATGTGTCAGGACTTTCACCAGGCCATGATGCGACATAGTCGTAAAGCCTTAGAAGCTCTTCTCAAGAAGATAAAGAGTGCACAGCGTTCACTGGTTTCCGTGCCAGTTTTGCCTGCCCACTCTACTGATTTCGGCATCCCACCAGTCACCTCATGGGGTACAAACTAATTGAACCAGGTGAAGATGTTACAAAATAGACCATGAATTTACTCCCACATAAATGTTTAATTGAGCAGACATTATAAAATGTAAATATTTAAAAGAAAATACAGTATGGGAGAGCATTAAGCTGTTTTATTTTTTTTTTTTTGGAAACCATGCAAAGTAATTGTGTAAAGTTTGATGAGAAAAAAATATTCAGAGGCATTAACAGGCAGATTAAAAATAGTGTGTTTGTGTGGGTTGAGGTAAGTATGTTTTTGCCTTTTCATTGCATCATAAAATAAAGCATCTGATCACTCTGTCATGCCACCTACACACACACACACACACACAGCTTTGGTACTTTCTGGTTGCCCTAGGGAAGCTGTGTACTGCACAGCAGCCATCTTGGTTTCTCTGGAGCACTTGTAGACTTTATTAAATATCTGTCAATTACAAATATCAAAGTTTTACATTAATGTCAAGATGGTGCATCAAAAATTCATAGAATATGTGACTTTTTTCCAAGGGTATTTAATACTTAATGCATTTATGTCATTTTTCTGTGTAGAAATATTGACAGTGTTTATTAAGTGTTTGTTAGGGAGGTTTCATTTTTGTCCAGGGACTATGCAGATGGATTGCATTCTGCAGTAACTTAATTGTTTTTTAATCAAACTATTTTTAGATTTGTTAATTTTTCAGTAGAAGCTGCATATTATTTTTTTTACCGTGGTTTGTAATCTTTCTCTACTAAAATCCTGTGTAATACTGGATATAACCTATACTCTTGAGACTGAGCTTATATTTTTAAAGATCAATTGCAGTGCTTTTAAAATCCTCTTAAAATGTATTATTTGCTCACCATGAGGGCAACAAGCCCTTATATATTGCAAAAAAAATGCAGGAACTGACATTTCTCATGTATAAATGCTATTTTATTGCCTCTCTTTTTTGATGGTTCCACAACAAATCTCTTAGACATTTTTAGACCAGTTGTCAGAATCTTGGGTGGCTGCTGATGTCATTCAAGCAAGAATGGCATCATTTTCTTAAAGGCCCTGGCAGCTCAGTACACACAGAGTAAATTAAATGATAACATTCAAAAAACAGTCTTTGTTTCCAGTTTTCTGATGAAGGGCCTTCTTTAACCAGATTATTCCAGTAAAACACTGCAGGTAAATCTGGCAAGTTCCCTAAGCTGATCACCAAGAATTTGGGCTCAGTGTCACTCCCCAATTTTTTGTCAAACTCTTAATGTGTACAGTTTGTTTCCTTTGTTCCCTTACAGCCCTACACCCCTCCACAAATTAGTAAACTTTTCTGGCAGTAATCCAGAAAGTTGTACCTTCTCAGCCCTTCTTCCAAAATCTGTACCCCATCCCAAATTTATACCCATATCCCTGTACCATTCACAAAATATGTACCTTTTATATACTCCCTGCAAAATGTATACCATCTACACCTGCTTTCCCAAAGATTTGAACACTTTTATAATCTGTCTCCCACACCACACCCCAAATTTTGCAGATGTGGGAGAACATAGAAAAGGGGTTAATCAAAGTAGTTTACAGAAGCAGGGAGCTGCAGGAAACATTTCTAAGGCTGTGGATATGATGTTCTATCCACACTTCTGGCAGTGTCTGTTCCCTTTAAGGCTTTCCAGAAAGTCTTCAAGCTGGCTCCACCCACCCACCCGAGTGGTAACTCCCTCGACTCTGCCCCTTGATGCCAGATCTTCCTTTCCACTGGAAGAAGCAGGTTCCCTCCTTACGGCTCTCGCGCTGAGTAGCCCCTCGCGCTTAAATCTTCAGATTTACTTCCTAAAACTTAAAACTCTCACAAGTTTTGTCTTTAGCTCAATCTTCTACCCCGACCGTCATGGAGGCTATGTCTGCTCTGGGTTCCGCCTGTACCCTTGCAGGCAGAAGATGTCCAGAACCGACCCGCATGCCACATGCGTCTACTGCCTGGGGCAAGAGCACGATCCTCAGGGCTGTAACTTTTGTCACTCGTTTCACCGTTCTGGAGTACCGTCTCCCCTGACTTACACTGGTCCGCCCGGCACAATGGAACCCGCCGGTCAAATCTAAGGATGCCGGTTGGATGGTCTCTGCGGCCGCAGGGTCTGGCGAACAGCTTGTGGCCTTTGAAGAGGAGGCATCCCAGGCCACGTCCCTCTCCTCTTCGGCTTCTGACTTTGTGCCACTTCAGCTGGGCTCGAGTTTTACGGGTTCCTTCAAAGAATTGTGCTAGTCTCAACCAACCCTCAGTCGGGGACCCCTTGGGCACAAATCCAAGAAAGAGTCCAAAAAGGAGAAAGGAGACTTGTTGTTTGTGGGATTGGAAGCGCTCTCGGTCAAGGGTCTCAAATTCCCATGCTTCTCTGGATCCGACTTCGGTAGGATCCTCTGCCTTGGCCATCGGCTCCACGGTAACCCCATCAGGCCTGTCGGCTGAGAATTTTCTAGAGCCGACTAACAAAACAAATTGTTGTCTGAAGAGGTCGACACTTCTTTGTCCAGGACTCCGGCCTGACACAGACTGTTGAAGGGATGGACAAGTCCGCTGACCCGGACGAGCCTTGGCGTTTGCCGACTCCCTCCGAGCCACGTCGCTGGTCCTCCCAGTGATAGAGGTCTCGGTCTTCCTCCCGTGGGTTGAGCGGCTCCCGCCATCGGCACTCCCACTCTTGGCGCCATGGGAAGCGGCACCGCCGCTACTCTTCATCCTCGGGTGAGGAGAGGAGAGGCTTCGGCGTAAATTGTGTCGACGTTACAAGGATCATGTGTGGCAACAGTTGGTGCTTACTCCGGCTTCTGTGCTGGCCATCACCTGGCTGTTGCCTGAAAGGCTGATGCCTTCTCCATCGATGGAGCCGACCAAAACGGTCCTAGCTCGGCCGACCCTGCATCTCCGCCAATAGTGGTGGAACCACCATCTAAACAGCCACCGACTGGCACGCCGACTAAGGAGTCTCGGCCGTCTAAGGGGCTTCCCCATCGGCTGCCAGTCACCATCACTCCCTGACCATCCACAGAGGGTCAATGGGGATTCAGGCGGTCGACCACTCTTTAACGACTCCTTGGAGTCAGAGGGTTCCTCCCTGCACTCCCGTTCGGTCGACGTGGAGTCTGTGGGGGATCTCTCAATGGATGAAGGCCCATCTTCTTTCATGGGCCTTCTCTGCCTGATCTCTGAGTCGACAGGTATGAAAATGGATCCCGTTCAGAAGCAGGCTTGTTACCCATTTACCGAGATCCTCGACTGGGGAGACACTCCTACAGAGGCTTTCCCAGTGGCAGAAGCTGTTATTGGCCCTGCCCTGGAGCTTTGGCAGTGCCCTGCTTTGTGCCCTGTACCTTCTGCCTGGATGGCCCGCAAGTACGCGGTACCTACTGGTTCCCTCCCCAGATTCACAGAGCACCCCTCAGCTGAGGGGTTGGTGGTAGACTCTGTTTAGGTGCTTCAGCAACACCGAGGATGTTGACAAGCCCCCTGTCAAGTCCAAGAAGTTGGACCATGCGGCTAAGAAAATCTATGCTTGGTCTTCGCCAGGTGAGCTCGGCCCTCCTTATGGCCCACTTCTCCCATGCTCTGCTGGGCACCCTGGATGAGATGCTTCCTCATCTGCCAGCGGACCTTCAGACCACAGTCAAACCGGTCTGGGACCAGGGCCAGGCTTTAGCCAAACTGCTCCAGACAGCCATGGACTTCAGGGACTCCTTTGCCTGCTCTGTGGCGGCCTCAGTGGCCATGCGCCACAGGACATGGCTGAGGATCTTGACCTTCACCTTCCTGGGCACCGACTTGTTCAGGCCTGAAGTCGAGGGCCCCCTTACCCATATCGAGAAGTCCAGTGCCACCTTGGACTCCGTGACATCAGCCCAGAAGGACCCTAAGAGCTCCAGGCAGCAGCAGAAGAGGAAGCCTTTTGGTCCACCTCCACTACTGCGGCCAAACCTGCCCAGCCTCAGGCTGGCCAGCAAGCTCAGGCCTGGCAACCTCGGCCCAAGTTGGTGGCCTCAGTCGTCCGCAGTCCTGGAGGGAGAGGCTCAGTGGCACCTCAGCCAGTCAGTCCTCCTGCTCTAAGCCTGCCCAGTGACAGGATGAGGGATGCCTGCCTCATGCCCATCACACCTCCCTGGGTCCTCCTGTGGGGGGCCAGTTCCACCACTTCCTTTCTGCTTGGTCCACTGTCACCACGGACAGGTGGATTCTCAAAGTGGTGGGTCAGGATCTGCCTTTGGAATTCGAGCAGTACCCTCGCTGCCGAGCCCGCGCCCCACAGGAGGACTTGGTTTCCGTAGACATGCTGTCAGCTCTCAGAGCCGACATAGCCCAGCCCCTCCACAAGGAGGTCGTGGTTCCTAATGTGGATCCTCTGGAACACCCAGGGTTTGTCTCCAGGTACTTCCTGGTGCCAAAGCGGACAGGGGGCTGGCGCCCCATTCTAGATCTGCATGACCTGAACAAATTCCTCAGGTCGTGTACCTTCATGATGGTCACCCTGTCTCTAATCATACCATCTCAAGAGCGAAACATGTGGTTTTGCTCCCTGGATCTTCAGGACACGTTCTTCCACGTCCTGATCATTCTGTCTCCTCGAAGGTTCCTCTGCTTCCGAGCAGAGGGAACCTCTGCAAATTCCGGGCCATGCCATTTGGCCTCTCCTCGGCCCCCAGGGTCTTCACCAAGTGCATTGCAGTGGTGGCAGCTTACCTGCGGCACCAAGGGATCCTGGTTTACCCCTACCTGGATGATTGGCTGATCGCAGGTCCCTCCAGGCAGGAGGTGGAGCAGTCCAGGAATCTGGCCCTCCAGACCTGCATCTCCCTTGGCCTCCTGGTCAGTGAGGCCAAGTCAGAACTCGTGCCTTCGTAGGTGATCATCCTCATCGGGGTGGAGCTCGTCTGTTGCAGAGGCAGAGCTCTGCTCCCGGCGGACAGGGCTGAGGCTCTCTTCGCTTGTGCCCGATCATTTCGGGTTGGGCAATTGCGCCCTGCCCGGGACTTCCTGCACTTACTGGGCTACATGGGGGCCTGCACCATCGTGGTCTGTTGTGCTCACTGGTGAATGCACTTCCTGCAGTGGGAGCTGGCCGGCCAGTGGTCTCAGCGCAAGGGTCACTTTGACCAGTTGGTCACTGTGACCCAGCAGATACGGGACGCCATCCAGTGGTGGTTAGTCCCAGCGCATCTGCAGGAAGGGATCCCGTTTGTCCTCCCAGAACGGACGGTCATCCTGGTGACCGATGCCTCTCTCACAGGCTGAGGTGCTCACCTGGGGAAACAGAGTCCACGGGCTCTGAACCCCCGAGGAGTCCTGATGCTACATCAGCCTGTTGGAGCTCCAGGCAGTTTGGCTAGCGCTGGCTGCATTCGCTCAGCACATCCAGAGTCCGGTGGTCCAGGTCCTGACGAACAACCCAGCGACCATGTACTACCTCAACAAACAGGGCGGGACACACTCCCTGCCCTCATGCAGGGAGGCTCCCTGCATTTGGACCCTTGTGTGGAGCCTAGAGGTGGATCTCCCATCCATCCATGTGGCAGGGGCCTCTAATCAGCCAGCATATGCTCTCAGCTGGGTGGGTGAGGCTTCTCACGAGTGGTCTCATCACCCAGAGGTAGTACACAGCCTGTTCTCTCAGTGAGGCACCCCTCAGGTGTACCTGTTTACCTCCAGGGAAAACACAAAGCTGAGGCTGTATTGTGCCTACCCCCCTCAGCAAGGAACACTGTAGGGGGATGCCTTCTTGAGGCCCTGGACCCCAGGCCTCTTCTGTGCCTTCCCTCCAATTTGCTTGCTCCATAAGGTGCTGCTCAAGGCCAGGAGGGACGAGGCACAGGTGATCCTGGTGGCTCCGGACTGGCCACGTTAGTTCTGGTTCCCCGATCTCCTCATCCTCAGCTGCTGGCTCCTGAGGCATCTTTCCCTATACCAGGACCTGCTTTCCATCAGTCCCTGCCCCCGTTGATTTGGGCTGTTTTCTGTGGCAGAAGGGGATCCTTTTGGAACAGCTTTGTGCAGACAATTTCAGTGTAAGCAGCTGCTTACCTTTCTCCGTGGCCTGAAGAATCCAGGAGTTCCAGGTTCTAGGTGATCGGCATGCGATTGGAGATAGTGTGGAGGAACGACAGATCGAGCAGCGGATTCCGGCTGGGGTGAGAACCTAGTCAGACCGACTTGCAGGAAGTGGTCAGTCGCTGTGTAGGATGGAACCAGTGGAAGGAACCCCAAGAAGGAAGTGTGTGAGGGAGAAAGAAGAATTTTTTTCTGTTTGGACCGTGATGGAGGCCACCTTGTAGGCTTAAGGGATCCGCCGTGCTGGGACGGTGGTTGAGCGGTATGGGTAACCGGCGGGTAGGTGGAGGGAGCTCCGCTTACCTGTCTCCCGCTGACAAGAGCCGAAGACTTTGTGTAGCGGATTCTGGGCTGGAGAAGGGGCCTGCTATGCTGATGACTGAGTGCATGCTGGGATCTGTTGTGGCACTATGCGTTGAACTAACTGCGTGGAGGAGCTAAGTTGAGAAGGGGAGATATGGAACTGCTCTGGATTTTTGGACTGCAGTGAATAGATGCTCCCCTGAAGGACTGGTATAGTAGCTGCATAAGTGAGAATGAACTGCCTTTTCAGAGCTGTGAATCTATTTGATATGAAGGGGTTATTCTAGCTTTTTTTGCTAGGTCAGTATTGTCTGTCTGCTGTAAAATATATGATTGCTCTTGGGCTAAATCCTTTTGTGGATTGGCTGATTTAAATAGTTTTATATTCTATTCTAGGCTTTTATTTGTTGTTGTATAGTTTAGGGTTGGGGGATTTGTTTTTGGTGGGGGTTTTCTGTTTGACGGTGGTTATTTGGGTAGATGGGGGTTGATGTTAATAGGGTGTATAGACTGTTTGTAAGGAAGAATTAGGTATACGATTGATGAGCTAAAGGGAAATTTCTGTCTGACAGGACAGATAAATATGTGTTGGAGGTGGCTGGTAAATTGGGCGGGCTAGAATCTTGTAGGGGTGTCCCAGCTTTATGACCTATGGCCCTTTACCATCCTCCCAGTTTCTGATACTACAGCTCGCCGTTGCCGGGAGGTAGGAATTGGAAGGAGATGTGTGTGTAGAAGCTGGAAGGGGGTCCCGTACATGGGGAAGGGGAATAGGATTGAGGTAGTTGAGTGCAGAAGGTGCCCTGGGAAGCGATGGGGTTTGGAGAGAGGCCAGACGGAGTTAATTCCTGTTCCCAGGGTTCCCATGAGATCTATTGGCAGGTGGCTAAAAGGACTGCACTGTCTACCAATCCCCTGAGGGTGGTGCTATGCAATGCCAGGTCGAACAATAATAAGACTGCAATTATTGCAAATCTGATTTCATTGGTCGACCTGGCTTGTATTTCGGAGACCTGGCTGAGGGATGATGCTGTGCCAGTGTTAGAGGCCGCCGTCCCCCCAAGGTTACTCCATTGTGCACTGCATACCTCTAAACCTCTTGCCTCCTGAATCAAGGACAAGGCTTAAACAAATCAGGGACAAAGACCCAAAATCAGGGACACATCTTAAAAATTGGTACTATTCACTTAGAATGCTGATAGAATAAGGGGATTATTGTTAAGATGCATTTTCTGAAGAAGAACAATGTAACTTTAATGTTTGACATTATTTTGTGATTTTAATCAGCACTGTTCTGTCACAAAAACACAAATTTAACGAGGGACAGAGGAAAATTTTGAGGTAAAATCAGGGACGTCCCTGAAAACCAGGGACAGTTGAGAGGTATGGTGCACTGCCCCAGAGTGGAATGCAGGGGCGGAGGAGTGGCTATCTGTTTTAGAGCTGAGCTAGGCTTCACCGTGCACCCAGTGAGAACACCGGGTTTGTTTGAATGTGTGGCCATCCGTGGGGGTCCAGGCGCAGGATGTAGGATTCTCCTGATATACGGCCCTCCTGGGGCGGGCGGAGAATTCCTGCAGGCAGTGGGTGACTTTGTGGTCGGTGAAACTCTGGAGTCCTCCAGATGTTTAGTTCTGGGGGACTTCAATGTATGGGCCGATGACGAGTCATCCAGGTTGGGTTATCTCTTCCTCCAGTTGATGACATCACTGGGCCTGGCGCAGGCAGTTACCACTACGGCCCACTAGGGTGGCCACATGTTGGACCTGGTCTTTTCGCTGGGGCTCGAGATTGAGAATCTCAGGACTGATCAGGTCATTTGGTCCAATCATTGCACGGTGGAGTTATTGTTCAGGGCCCCCTCAGAGATCCCTCACTCTGCAGAGATGGTGAGCTACCGCCCGTTGAGGGGATTGACCCTGGAGGGTTTTCTGGTGGTGGCGAACCTATCTAGTGTAGACAGTGCATGCAGGGGAGGTGTGGGTGAGGCAGATGATGCCTATAATAGGGCAGTGACTGAGGCAGTCTACTCCCTTGCACCGGGTATGACTCAGATCTTCTCACATGAGGTCCCCATGGTTTGATGGGGGAGCTCAAGGCATTGAAGATCAAGGGTTGGAGGTTGGAGCGCTGCTGGCAGAGGTCCTGGTTGGAGGTGAACAAACTGGCCCTATATGCACACTACGGTGTGTACCAGGTGGCAATCAACCGTAAGAAGGCAGTGTTCAAACAACATGAAGTCTTGCTATATTATGACAGTAGCAGTTTGTCCCGCCACTAGAACTGCTCCGGAGGTGAAATGGTTAATACCATTCCAAAATAGAACTTTGAGCACGAGCTGTAAGAAGCAGCTCTATCTGTGTAATTTCAAACCTGAACGGTCAGATTCTTTACTCCGCCTCAGTGAACAGTCGCTCCGGAGATTTCTCCTACTGCTCGGTTCATTTCTCGGTTTAAACAGTGTTTTCTCGGTTCGAGTTCAACGAGAATAGTTTTATTTTAACCATCAAAACCGTTCGGTTCAAGCTCTGTCTGTGGTAATCGTAAGTAAATTAAAGGTTTTGTCTGTGTGGAACTGTAAGTTTATCGTTCGGTTTTGAACCGATCAGCTGGGTTTAAAACTTTTAACTTTAAAGTTTAACATTTTAGAGGCGGTTCCCGGTTCTTATCGATGGAAAAAACGGATTTTATTACGTTTTTTCCAATACCGTGACACGGTTAGGAACCGATAAGGGTGTCTTGCCTGGCACTGCCGCGTAAAGGCAAGTTTTTCTGGTTAGGGCTGGCATTATGTCTGAGAAACCCAAAAGAAAACCGGCCCACTGGTTTCAACACTGTGATGTCTGTGGGGAAGTCTTTGCCAAGGCTGACCCACACCACATGTGTCTATTGTCTGGGGTTTGACCACCTCCGGTCAGACTGCCAGATTTGTAAGAATTTTCCTGCAGCCACCCTGGAAAAGAGATTGGGCAGGCTCAGGGAACGAGAGGCCAAAAAGTCCACTGACCCAGATGGCCAGCCCGGTTCGGTCACGAACCAGACTTGGAAGTGCCCTCTGACCAGGGCGAGACTTCCTCGGGCAAAAGAAAAGCTGGTTCTGAGGAACCAATTCCAGTAAAGAAAACAAGAAAGTCAGCAGGTTTGGAGTCCAAAACCCCTTCTCCAACTGCTGCAGAGATAGCAAAAGCCATACAAATTGTCCAGTCACTGTCTCAGGTTCCGTCCGAACCGCCACTATCTGGCAAAAGGTTGGTTCGTCCGGTTCCAGTGGTTCAGGAATATGATGTTGAGGAATTTTATGAACCAGAGGAGGGGGAGGATGATTATGAACAGTATGAATGTGGCTGGGAAGGTCTGGGTGTGCCCATTGAACGGACATTTCCTAGACAGACCTCTAGAATCTCCCCTATGCTATCTGAGTCCCCATCTCATTTTATGTTTTACAAAAAGTTGCTGAAACCTCCAGCTTCCTTGGAAGAAGCTGTGGATGAGCAAGAGGAGCCTGATTTTGTAGAAATGATGGATATTCAGAGTCTAGGAGATTGTCTATTCCTTTGCATAAGTCTTTTAGGAAGCAAACAATAAAAATTTTAAAAGCTCCTAATTCTGTGCCTCCTGTAGATAAAAAGATGGACAGAAGGTACCGTTGTCAGAGTCCTGATACAGAATTCCTTTCTCAACAATGCAGTCATGTTGGGGTAGTTCAGGCTGCAGCCTGTGATAAGCTAATATCCGCCTGGCTTCACATCCTCCTGACAAGGATTCCAGGAAGATTGATGCCATAGCGAAAAACAGTATATGGCAGCCTCTCTGGGACTCAGGCAAGCAAATTATATGGCTTATGTAGCTAGGTATCAGAAATCTAGATGGGATACTGTTATGGAATTAGCTAAGCAAGCCCATGGCCAGCTGGCTAGTGAACTAAAACAGGTGGCTGCTGATGGCATTAGAGGCTTCTAAGGTACAGTTTCATGCTGCTGTGGGTGTTAATGATGTTTCCTCTAGGGTCATGGCCACATCTGTAGCTTTTCTAGGTTGGCCTGGCTCAGGTGTACTAGTCTGTCACAGGATACCCAGACTAAGGCTATGGATTTTCCTGTGGTGGGAAATTCTCTGTTTGGGAGCAGACAGAGAATTACATGAAAAAGATGGATGAATATAGGACTACTTACAAAGTGCCCAAGCTAAGGAGGCAAGCCACTCCTCAGAGGCATACCCCAGGGGTGGGGTAGGCCTTTCACAGGCCTTTTATCAGACTCAGGCCTCCTCTGCCTATGCTCAGGGGCTTCTTCAGAGGCAGAGGCAGACGAGGGGTGGGCAGGCCTGCTCCACCCTCAGCCTAAAGCCTCTGCTAAGCAGGCACCCTGATGGGTGCCCAGGGCCGATTCTCCTTACCGGTAGGGGGCAGGCTGGCTTACTTCAGTCAGAACTGGGCCTCAAACCTCAGACAAGTGGGTTCTGGAAGTAGTTAGCCAGGGTCTGGTTCTCAGCTTCAAAGTTTCCCAAGTTGAGAACCAGACTTTTCTACTCAAGTGCTTCAGAGACCCTTGCTCTGGAAGCAGAGGTCTCAACACCTTTGGCTCTCAGAGCAGTGGAAAGGGTTCCTCCCTGCACCAGGGCAGGGGTCTGTATTCCAGATTCTTCCTTACCCCAAAAGACAGGAGAATGGCGCCCATATTAGACCTCAGATATCTGAACAAGCATCTTTTGAAACCAAAGTTCAAAATGGTAACTCTGGCAATGATTTTACCTCCCTAAGGCCAGGGGACTGGTTAGCCTCCTGGACCTCAAGGATGCCTATTTCCCGTCCTAATCAGATGCTCCCATCGAAGTACCTCAGATTCGAACTACCCTCAGGTCATTACCAGTTGAGAGCAATGCCCTTCGGCCTTACCTCTGCCCCAAGGGTATTCACAAAGTGTCTAGCAGTGGCAGTGGCTCACTTAAGGAGGCAAAGGATTACTGTTTTTCCCTATCTAGACAATTGGCTCATTGTAGGCCAGTCCCCAGAACAGGTAAAATCTCACCTGCAAGTTACCCAGCAGCTTCTCGCCTCCCTGGGCTTTCTGCTAAATCTACCAAAGTCGGTTCTGGAACCAGTCCAGGTACTCACCTTTATAGGGGCAGAGTTGGACACAAAGCTAGCCAGAGCTTTTCTTCCCTTAGAAAGGGTGACGAATTTAGTGACTCTGGCCTCCTCCTTCACCCTGCAGGTCTCTCGACCAGCAAGACACTTTCTGCAGCTCCTGGGACACATGGCTGCATCCACAGCTGTTGTGCAGGGAGCAAGATTTCAGATGAGAGACATTCAGTTTCACTTGAGAACCTATTGGTCTCAGAGAAGAGACCCCCTTTCAAGTTGGTCCCAGTGACTCGAACCTTGATCCAGGCCCTCCAGTGGTGGCAGGATCAGAGCAATTTAAGATTGGGGTTCCCCTTCATTCCCCCTGCTCACAATTTGACTCTCACTACAGATGCTTCCCTTCTGGGTTGGGGAGCCCATATGGGCGACCTTTCCACTCAGGGAGTGTGGTACCCCCGGGAATCTCTGCTCCATATCAATTTGCTGGAACTCAGAGCTGTCTTTTTAGCTCTTCAAGCATTTTCTGCATCTGTCCACAACAAGGTGATACAAGTCAGAACAGACAACACCACAACAATGTGGTACATCAACAAACAGGGGGGCACTCGGTCTTCGGCCTTGTGCACCGAGGCAATGAAGTTGTGGTCTCTGGCCTATTCCCTGAACACTTCCCTCACAGCAGTTCATCTTCCAGGGAAGGACACTGTCCTAGCGGATGCTCTCAGCAGGATTTCCCAGGGCCATCACGAATGGTCCCTGGATCCTCAAGTGCTGGGGATAGTCTTTGCCAGATGGGGCAGCCCTCAGATAGATCTTTTTGCAGCCCCAGACAATCACAAACTTCGTCTGTTCTGTTGCAGGCCTCCAGTGTTGGGCTCAGTCCCCCTGGATGCCCTTCTCCTGGATTGGGAGGGGAAGTTTCTTTATGCTTTCCCTCCCTTCCCTCTCCTATTCAAAGTATTAGTCAAAATCAGATCTCAGCCTTGCAGGGTGATTCTGATTGCCCCGGATTGGGCCAGGCAGCCCTGGTACCCACTCCTTCTGTCACTGACAATCCATCTTCCCCTTTGCCTCCCAGGATTCACAACCTGTTAACTTGTGCCCAGGAAGGGTTTGGTATCCGGACCTCAAATCCCTCAACCTCAAGGCCTAGCTCTTGAGGAGTTAGTTTGCTGATTTACACCTCTCTCAAGGTGTTCTGAAATCCTAAAGGCTTCCAGAAAGCCTTCCACTAGGCTACTTATAGTTCTAAATGGAAAAGGTTTTCCATTTGGTGTGCTGGGAAAATATTTCCCCAGAATCTGCTGATTTGCCCATTGTATTAGAATTCATGGTCCATCTTAATTCCTTGGGTCTCAGACCAGCTACCCTGAGAGTCCATTTGGCAGCTGTATCTGCTTTTGTGTCAGCAGGAAAGTCATCCCTCTTTCCTCACCCTGTGTTTTCCAAGTTTTTAAGGGATTACTCCATACTAATCCACCCTTTTGGGAACCGGCCCTGCCTGGGACTCCTTAATGTTTATATTGCCCAGTTAATGCAACCCCTTTGAACCTCTGTTTTCTGCAGAGCTTAAGTATCTAACTTGGAAAACTGTTTTTCTGGTGGCTATCACTTCTGCTAGGCAGCATAAGTGAGTTGCAAGCCTTGTCAGTGGAAACTGACTTTATTTCTTTCCACAGGGATAAGGTAGTCCTTAGGACTAATAGGAAGTTTTACCTAAGGTGGTTTCAGATTTCCATCTTAACCAATCTATCTCCCTTCCAGTATTTTCACTGATCACTCCTCTTCTGGTGAGGGAGGTTGCACAACCTGGATGTTAAGAAGCTCTTAGTTACTATAGAGGCGTACCAAAGGTCACAGTTGAATCCCTCCAACTTTTCCTTACCTATGGTGAAGCTGGGAAAGGCAAACCTGCCACTAAGAGATCAATTGCCAGGTGAATTGTCTCTTGTATCAATTTTGTTATCAGAAACTGGGCAGAGATCCCCCTCTGGCTTGAGGGCTCATTCTACCAGGGTACAGCTCGTCTCTGCTGCTGCCAGAGACATCCCTATATTAGAGATATGCCAGGCTGCTACTTGGAAAGCGGTACACACTTTTACAAGCATTACTCCCTGGATGTCCAGGCCAGGAGAGATGTTCGAGTTTAGCACAGCTGTTCTTCAGAGCCTATTCCTAAGTAGGTTCTGCCCCTCCTCCATGGAGGTACTGCTGTGTAGTCTGCTACTGTCATAATATGCAAGACTTCATGTTGTTTGAAGAAAAATTACTCACCTTAGTAATGTTGTTTCTTCTAATGGAGTCTTGCTATATTATGACCTCCCCAAGCCTGCCCCTCTCAGAACTTCTACTTGGGTGGGTGTGGGCAACTTAGTGTGGGCACTATTTTATGCCCTTTAGCGTTTCTCCCTTTGGGAGTTTGGGGTGTGTGTTTTTATTATACTGTTGTTTTATTCTCATGTTGTTAGAATTGTGTTAGTAGTTCTGGTCCCCTGACTTGAGTCTTGGGTGTTGGGACCAGCAATGGTTGTTAATATTTGGGTAGCCATTTGGCTAGTGTGAGTTACAGCTTCCACACAGACCTTAGTGAGTTTTTGCTCGTAAAGATCTGACAGTTCAGGTTTGAAATTACACAGAGCTGCTTCTTAGAGCTCGTGCTCAAAGTTCTAATTTGGAATGGTATTAACCATTTCACCTCCGGAGCAGTTCTAGTGGTGGGACAAACTGCTACTGTCATAATATAGCAAGACTCCATTAGAAGAAACAACATTACTAAGGTGAGTAATTTTTTCTTCCTGTCAAGGGAGATTGCTGCTGGGAGAAACCGACCAGCAATGCTTTTTCGGACCGTGGACAGGCTATTGCAGCTCTGCCTGTCTACAGCCGAAAATAGCAATTTCTGAGGCCTTGTGCAATGAGTTTCATCGGTTTTTCTCAGACAGGGTGTCCGCCATCATGCAGGGAGTTCCACCAGTGAGCCATATTACGGCCAACAGTGGTCGTCTGGATTATCAACAAAGCACTCCGCCCGTTTGGGGGGAGTTTAAACCAGTAGATGTGGCTGATGTCACTGAGGTGATCTCAAAGCTGAAGCACACATATTGTGAACTGGATCCAGCGCCGATGCATTTCCTAGTGGGATGTGTCGACGCTGTTGGCCTGGTGTTCTCCTTGATTGTCCGGTGTTCCCTGTCTGAGGGGGTTGTCCCAGATGCCTTGAAGGAGGCATTGGTGAGACCCCTTCTGAAGCAGCCATCTTTGGACCCTGACATCAAGGCAAATTATTGACCGGTCTCCAACCTTCCGTTTTTGGGAAAGGTTGTAGAGAAGATTGTGGCACAGCAGCTGGGAGATCCTCGTGGCATTTAATATCTATGGGCCACTCCAGTTGGGGTTTTGTGCACGACACTCAACAGAAACCGCTTTAGTTCAGGTGCACAATGATGTCCTCAGGGCAAGGGATCGAGGGGAGGGGACAATTCTTATTCTACTCGCTCTCTCCTCAGCTTTTGACATGGTGGATCATCAGGTGTTGCTCAATCGCCTGAGGGACTTCTGTGGACTCACCGGCTTTGTCATTCACTGGTTTGAGTCCTTTTTGACAAACAGAAGACAGAGGGTGGTGATGGGGAATTTTTTCTCATCTCTGAGCCTTCTGTCTTGTGGGGTACCTGAGGGTTTGGTGTTATCACCAATGTTATTCGGAGTGTATATGTTGCCCCTGGGAGAGATCATTAGGAAGTACAGCTTGGGGTTTCGTTGCTCTGCCGATGACACCCAGCTGTACTTATCCTTTGCCCCTGGAACATCCAATGTGGTGTAAGTATTAAACAACTGTCTGGCAGAGATCAATGACTGGATGGCCTCTAGCTGGTTGCGACTGAACCCCGATAAGACGGAGGTACTGGTGGTGGAGTCGAACAGGAGGCGTGAGGGGTTGCCCTCTGGTACAGATTCAGAACTGTTTTTTGGGTCTGTCCCATTGATGGCTTCCTCTAAGGTGCATAATCTTGGCATGATATTTGACAGCAGTTGTCTGCCGTTGTCAAGGTGAGTTTTTTACATCTGAGAAATATCACCAGGATTAGGCACCTGATTCCACCCCTGGACCTCCCCACCTTGGTAAATGCATTTGTAACATCTAGGCTTGACTGCTGTAATGCGCTGTACCTCGGGGTCTCTGGCCTCCATCGACTGCAGCTGGTGCAGAATGCAGCTGCCAGTTTGCTTACTGGGTTGTCGAAATACTGCCATGTCACCCCAGTGCTGCGGTAACTGCACTGACTGCCAGTTCAACGGAGGTTGCTTTTTAAGGTGGGCTTGCTCACTTATAAGACCCTACATGGACTGGGGCCTTGCTACCTGGTTGACCTTCTTGCACCCGCTGCCTCGGTACGTCCCCTCCGGTCCTCTTCGAGGGGCTTCCTGGCGATTCCCAGGACAAGATTGAAAACAGCCGGCGATCGAGCTTTTAGTGTTGCTGGCCCTGTTTTGTGGAATTCACTTCTGCCATTGGTGAGGGAGGCCCCATCGGTAGAGGTTTTTAAGGCCCTCCTTAAGTTTTATTTGTTTAGACAAACCTTCATAGATTCTGTATGACATAATTGATACCATTGATACTTCAGTCCTGCGTAAAGTAAAGTGGGGTGTATTTATATATATTAATTGAGTGTGTTTTTTATATGTGTATTAATAAATTAAATGTTCATGTTTTGTATGGCGCCCAGAGCCTCTGGGATTGGGGGCCAGAAAAATAAAATTTGCCTTGCCATCAGTCTGGGGAAGGTACTCCAGCTGGACCTTCAGTTCCTGCACCTGACAGCCTGGTTCCTGAGCGGCTAGAGTTCCAGGCATTGGATCTCTCCGAAGCTGTCTTCATCATTGTGGAGGCATCTTGGAAGGAGATGACCAGGAAGTGCTATGCCTTCAAATGGAAGAGATTCTTCATTTGCTGTCGGGGCAAGGGGTTGGACCCTTTGTCCTGTCCAGTGGCTAGCATTCTGGATTATCTGTGGTCCCTCTCTGTCGGGCTTTCAGTCGTCGAGCCTTAAGGTGCACCTGGCAGCCATCTCTGCTTACCGAGCGCAGGCCGGTCAGCAGTTGGTGGCACAGGAGAAGATGGTCTGGTGCTTTTTTAAGGACCTTGACCACATTTCCCCTCCGGTGCATGAACCACCCTCTCCGTGGGACTTGCTGCTGGTTTTGGAAAAGCCTGATAGGCAAGCCATTCGAACAGACGCACAGGTGTGACATGTCTCACCTGTCGTGGAAGACCGCCTTCCTGGTGACGATCACATCAGCCAGAAGGATCAATGAACTCCAGGTGCTTTTGAAGGAGTCTCCTTACCTGGTCTTCCACAGGGACAAGGTTGTCCTGACCCCAATCCGAAGTTCCTCCCGAAGGTTGTGTCACAGTTTCACCTTAACCAGGTGGTTAATCTCCCAGTGTATTTCACCAATCACACTTCGGAGGCCTAGCACAGGCTTCATACTCTGGACCTGAGGCGAGCTCTCGCTTATTACAAAGAGCACACAGCTATAGTTCGGGGAGAGGTTCGCCAGCTATTTGTCACCTCTGCTAAAGCCGCACCTGGCAGACCTGCAGCCAAGCAGACAATTGGCAGTTGGATTGTATCCTGCATTGATCTCTGCTATAAGTTGGCAAGTAGGGAGCCTCCCGGAGGACTAAGGGCTCATTCCACCTGTCATACCGCTGCGTTGGTGGAGGAAGCACCACTTGTGCTAGACAGAAAATTCTCTGACATCCCGCACAGCGATGGCACAATTCCGACACCAGTATTGTGCCGTCCCAAAAGGCAGTGTTTTATTAATTATAATCAACTCGAGGTCGGAGTTGTTCCAGGGAGGGGGCAGAACATCGGGAGAAGCCGCATCAGTGAAAACAGACTATTACAGTGACTGTCGTTGTAATGGTCAGTTTTCGGGTTTCACTGTCAGGGTGTCGCACTAGAGTGGGCCACCAGTTAGTGGCTGCTTCTGGAGATATCCCTGTCTAATAAATCTGCAGGGCTGCTACCTGGAGGTCAGCACACACCTTCATTTCCAAGTACCACATTGACTTAGAGTCACGTCGGGATGCAGGTTTTCGGGCCTCAGTTCTTCAGTCTCTGTTTCCTAAGTAGGGGGTGTGCGCCTTGCCTCCCTCCTCCTGTTGAACTGTTTGGAGTCTGCCAGAAGTGTGGACAGAACATCATATCCACATCCCTAGAAAAACAGGTTACTCACCTGTAACCGTAGTTCTAGGAGTGGTATATGATGTTCATCCTCACAGACCCACCCATCCTCCCCTGGCTTTGGCGTGCACACTCTGCTTCCAGTGGGCAACATCTGGCATCAAGGGGTGGAGCTGAGGGAGTTACCACCCGGGTGGGTGGGAGGAGCCAGCTTGAAGATTTTCCAGCAAACCTTAAAGGACACTGCCAGAAGTGTGGGTGAACATCATATACCACTCCTAGAATTACTGTTACAGGTGAGTAACCTGTTTTTACATGACATGTTGGGTTTTGGCACCCATTCTGTTGTTTAGTATTGTCCCCTAATTAGATATTTATCTATGATACGTATTGACAAAATTCACTAGGCATAGATCCTCAGACAATTGAAAGTAAATAGTTTTTGCCATTCGTTTTGTGTGTGTGTGTGTGTGTGTGTGTGTGTGTGTGTGTGTGTGTGCACGCTGAGCTGCCAGGGTCTTGAGGAAAATGGCGTAATTCTTTCTTAAGTGACATCACTATTCATCAAAGATTCTGCCAGCTGGTCTAAAAATGTCTGAGGAACTTTCTGTGAAACCATCAAATTAGGGAGCATTAAAATACTGTAGTATCTGTACATGAGAAATGTCGATTTCTTCATTTCCTTTGTAATAAATGGCCTGCTTGTCCTTATGCAGTGGAAAATGAGCAACATTTACAATATATTTGTAGTTAATCTTTAAAGGCTCGGCATTGTACTTTATTGGGCTTTAAAATTGTGAAAACTCAACCTGTAACTTCGTTTGATTAAGGGGAGGTCCTAGCATGATTTAATCTGTTGAAATATCAGTACCCTTCATATATAGTGGCCCTCAGTTGCAGTACTTCCTTCACTAGATGGCTGCTGTACTTTAGCTTCCTGTGTATTTAAACATAGAAAATGAGCATCAGTTTTGTGTATTAGAAGTGTTCTCGTCTTGTCTGGTTGAAACTGTGCTTAGTATTAAGTATAGGTTTTTCGTGCCGTTTTTTTCCATGAGTAACTTATTTTATTTTTTTGTTTGTCCCCAAATTCCTCCTCTTTTGCATCTCTTTGTCCTCTATCCTGATCATGAGGGCACCCCAACTGCACCCTTCCACCAGGCAGGAGAGCACTAGATTGCCTTTATAGCTGACACCAATGTTACGCCTTGGGGGACTGGCATGGGATTTGTGAATGCCAGGTAACCCTTTTGCTTCTCTCCCCAGGAGCAGAACTCCTCACTTCTGAACGTCTCACAGCCCCCAGTCAGCTCTAGTGTGGGATTCTGGGACCTGATTGCAAATTCCATTCTCCCAGAGGAGGATGGCACAGTACACTGCCACGGCCACAACACTCAGCCTATCTTTGCCACCCCCCCACCCCCAAGATATCCTAAAGAGAAATGCCACATTTTGATTTCTGTTGAGTTTGGTTTCTTCCTAATTTTACCACTTAGAGCACTTTGGTAGAAGGAGATCTCTTGATTTGCTCATGGCAGCAGTGAAACAGAGATGATGAGATTCAGATATGTGATCTCCTGTTTCACAGTTGACATTATAACAGCTAGCCCACACGGCCTTCCCTGAGTGGAATTTGCTATTCTCCCATGATTATGGTGGTCGGTGTCAGTGGCTCAGTAGGTTGCATGCTCACCTCTGGGACTGGAAGATCGGAATGTCATGGATTCACAAAATAAAATCACTTTAAGAATTTTAAAAATAAGATGGCTTTACTTTGGTGGCTCTGTCATCTTGCCTGCTTCTACCTGCCGTGTTGGACTATTGCGGAAACCTGCCACCATCTGACTGCTTTGTGCTTAATGTACAGGTGCTGCTGAGTCTGCCTCAGAGCCATTCTGACTACTGATCCTATAATCCATTGCTCTGGTAAGTGGGGAGTGGGCTGCCAAAGGCCGAGAGGTGTGACCGGTGAGAGCAGAAGGGGGCAGGGCTCCGTTGCACATCATAAAAGCGCAGCTGCTCTTGACGTTGATTCAGGTGGCTTTGTCATCTTGCTTGCTTCTACCTGCCATATTGGACTGTTGTGGAAACCTGCCACCATCGGACTGCTTTGTGCTTAATGTACTGTGCTGCTGAGTCTGACCCAGAGCCATCCTGACTACTGGTCCTGTAATCCATTGCTCTGGTAAGCTGGAGGGGTGGGGTTGCCGGAGGCAGGAGGTGTTCCTGCTGAGATCTGAATATGCCGGGGCTCCACTGTGCATCATAAAAGCGCTCTGTTGCACATCATAAAAACGCAGCCACTCCTAGCGACTGCCTGTGAGAGTGGCTCCCAAAGGAGTGGCAGGAACCTCCAGCGGGAGGCTCATGCAGGAGGCTTCATTAAAAAAAGAATTTTCTCTTCCCTTTTTCTTCCCTTCACTTTGCACATTTTTAGTATTGCAAGGAAACCCCCGGTTTTTCTTTTGTTTAAGATTGATGTTTGGCTAACCAATGATTTTACAAAATGGTTAACAGAGAAATTGCTGTGTTTTTCCTCTGTGTGATTGTGTTTAATGTTCTAGACACGGTAACACAAAAGATAACTTGGATAGCAAAAAATGGCACATAGACTAATGTTGAAAATCTGAGCATTTTAAAAGGGAACTTGCAATTCAGTGTAGGGTTACGTTGATTGGGTATATTTAAAAAACATGAGGTTAAGGCTGTGGGAGATTATTTGAAGGGAAGGGTTATTTTTACTCAGTTTTATGATTTCACAATGAAAAGATTTTTATTATCAGGGGGCACTGAGGGGAACCTTGACCGAGTACATGGATGTAAAAAATTGGTTTGCTACACAGGGGTTGAAATTAGTACATTTGACTATTTGCAGTCTGTTGTCAAAAAAAACACAAGCTAGAAGCCTGGACATATGCTCCTGATTTAATAATAACTGAATCTTGTCTTAACTCTAAAGTGAATGATAATCTGATGCAGATCGAGGATTACAAAATCATCACGAAAGACAGATTGGGCAAGAGGGTGGTGGTATTATTACGAATATAAGGGAACAATACGTATTAAAAGAGTTAAGAGACAGAGTTATTAACATCTGGGTGTGAGAATCTTTTCACAGAAATTGTCCTTGGCAACACAAAGAAGTTGTTTATAGGCTGTATTTATAATCCCCCTAAATCTAAAACTCGAGGCCTGGAGTAGTTGGTAGACACGATTGAAAAATGTAAAGACAGGGAGTTAATCTTAATGGGTGATTTTAATTTAAACTGGCTAGGGTGAGAAGTTAATAAATAGAAAAAACTGTTGCAAAAAATGAATCTTAATCACATAGAGAAGGTGGGTACTAGAAGAAATAAAACTGGGGAGGTGTCGTTGATTGATTGGGTAGTAGTAAAAAACTTAAGAACTAGTAAAGCAGCTGGGACATACTGGACTGCATCAGTGATCACATGCCTATATATTGCACATGGAGTAATAAAAGGAAAAAGGGGCAAGGTAGAGTGGTTAAAGGCAGATCATTAAACAATGAAAAAATATTTAGTATGATAAAAACTGATTTAAACATCAAGTGCACATGAACCATGTCTCCGATTACCTGTTGGTAGTAACTGACAGTATGTTACCTAGATGTGCAGTAACTTTGTTTTGTCAAAGACAAAGTTGTATTAAGTACCTTTCTGAGCTCTCCCCAACTATTTTCTGGTCTCTCCGTCGGAACTCTCTCAGGCCACTGCACTCGCCTGCTCGCTCTACCACCCGCTGTGATCCCCTACATCTTCAATTTCATCGCGGCTCCCCAGGATGGGAGGAGGCAGCAACCCAGGGAAACCGCAGGGGCAGTGATGGGGAACCAGCGTTGGACGTGTGGCGAGGGCACTGACAGGCCTGTCGCCTGTCCGAGGCGGAGGGTATTTTCTTGGTTACGCCCTCAACACTGGACGTGCAATGCTGCCCGGCCCACAACGTGAGTGCTCCCACCCACGTCCGGAAGGCAGCTGCCGATGTCTGCCCCACGCTCGTGTGCCCATGAGCGTCAGAGCACCGCCGGTCTCCACCGGGGGCCACTGCTGCACTGGGCTTCCCTTGGATCCCTCTCCGAGAGAGGAGAGCAGTCCTATGGATGCTCAATCCTCTCTCTCCCCTGCCAACCCACGGTGGCCCGGCTCGCCTCCCGAACCCGGGTTGCCAGCGTAACGCAAGGTGTGACGTCCAGTGCTTCAACCCTCAGCACCAGCGGGCTGGCCCTCTGAGCCTCTTATCAGCTGAGCAGTACAGTTTGTTTACATTCCTGCTATCAGATTCTCAGATGCCTCCCCTGAGACGTCCCCTAGGAGTGATGTCAAATTTGTCTCAGCTCACTAATGGGAAACAGCAGGCTGTCAGTGTTTCTCCCTTGGTACAAAGATAGATGGCGCTATAGTACATCCCATGTAACTGTTGTGCCATTGATTTATTTGACTAGTGCTGATGAACAGCAGCGGCACACAGCTTTTCTGTGAGAGTAAAGCATTTGACCCTGTGTGCTTTCCTATTGGAGCTTCTCATTGCTGCTGTACTATAGTAAGGCAGGAGACAAGACTAAGTGTTACTCTGGGGGGGGGGTCCCTATTTGTGCTTATCAGTGTCTGCAGGACTGTCTGATTATAAACAAAATGCCCCCCCCCCAGTCGCCCAGCTTTACCACGCTGGCTTCAAATGCGCGGTCGCATCTCAAAAGGCGAGGTCATGCCTCAGCACACCTGAGTTCAGCTAAACATATATTCTGAGTGTATGAATAAAGCTGAACTCGGGGAAGTGCTAGTTCATATGAAGCAGGGATTACAAGTGCTAAACATTGAGGTGTGCAACTCCTGGCGTGATACTGGGCATGCGTAAATGACTATGCATATTCCCAGGACTTAATGTCCTGGGAATGTCCATTTCAACACATAAGTGTATTGAAGTTTTAAGTGTATTAATCCCACATAAATTGTATGAAAAACATGATTGCTAACTGGAAACATTCACAAATCCTTATTAGATATTTTTAACTTTAATGTTAATGAGCTTTGTAATTTAACCCACAAAACCTACAGCCAGCAAACCTACATAGATTCCATGCGGTTATAGCTCTTTAATATGCTATATTTGCTTCATGCTGTAGTACTTGAGAGACAGCTTCCCCACCAGGGTCTTACTTTTTAATGTCATGGGGAGCTCATAGTAGAGAAGAGAATAACTACAAAAGATAAGAGCCCAGAGCAAATCCCCTGGAGCAGATGTTACCCTGGAAGGGTATTGGCCATGCAGCCAAATTTGAAAGAAAAACACAATTGCACACACCCAGTTCAGCAAAGCACCATGGGAAATGTATGCAAATTGCCATGAAGGAATTTACATTGGCTTAACTCTTAAAAAAGGAAAAAAGTATATATATTTTAGCATGTGTGGAAAAAATGGTAAAACTGTAAAATAAAACATACATCACAATGCTGCTTGCAAAAGCATTATAATTAATGACTGAAATACAGCACGATACCATTTCTGGGTACAGTACATCAACAAAATGAAGTGTTATTTGGTTACAGTGTAACTATGTAAATCACTGTTTTCATAACTGACACATTTGTGAGTTAATATTACACATTTAAACAGTGATTTATAAACTTACAGTGTAAAAACATAACGCGAGAATTGTCATTGTTTTACACTAATTGTGTATCTCACTGTTTTAATAAATATGACACAGTTGTGAGTTAATGTTACACACACTGTACTAAACAGTGATTTACACATTTACAGTGTAAAAAAAAAAAGTTTCATTTTTTAGAGTGCACAGGCACCGAGGGCACATACAGGGATATCCCCCCCCCGAGCAACACAGAGTCTCATCTCCTGCCTTACTGTAGTACAGCAGCAATAAAAGGATCCAGTAAGAAAGCACAAGAGTCAAATGCTTCGCTATCATAGAAAAGCTATGTGCCGCTGCTGTTCTCACCCCAGGAATTCTTCAACATGTATTGACAGGTGCAGTATGCCACCTGGGTTCAGCTGCCCTGAGAGGAGGAGACAATGCAAATGAGGGAGGCGTTGGCCAGTCAGAACACAGTTAGGGTGGAGTGCTGCCTGCAGTCAGCCTGAGGGACCTCAGAACTTTTTCTCCGCTGAACTGGCAACACTGCCCCAGAGCTCTCCTCTTCAGAGACCTTCCTGTGCCATTTTATTTCATTTTGAGTGCTGCTTTCAAGGTATTTTGTATATTTTCTTCATTTTATATATTTTAACCGCAACTGCACTGGGTTCCTCGCAGTCTCTGTATTTTTTCGCATTGGCGTTTTCCTAAGGCAAAAGCTACCCCGTGCGCGATTTATTGCGTCGGTTTTATTTAAAATTACAGTTTGCGTTTTATTATGTGTTTTTGCCACCTTTGTGCTAAAAAACATTGGTCTATTTTTCGCGTTTGTGCGCTAATTTCCGTTGCCCGTGCAAATTTCTGGAACCCTTTTTTCTCTATTTCTGTTTAAACTTTGATATTTGAAGGGTAATACCCTCACTTTCTCGGGAGAGTCCCTTGATTTTACTATGCAGTGGGCTTTGTTGACAAGAGGTGTGGAGGTGGTTTCTGTTCTTTTCCACTTTTGTGAAAAAAAAAAAAAATCTATTGTAAGATAATTTGGATTTGGTTAGTTTGGCCTAATTCCCTTATCATGGCCTCTCAGTCTACCTCCCCCTCCTCTAAAAGCGTTGAGGAGGGTACCTCAAGTTAACACAAAAGTAATAAGTCCCTTTGAGACTTATTATACAAGTCTGGTTCAGTAGTAGTATTTATTCTGTCCAAGCCTGTAATATGAAATTAGCGGAGTGTCTTCTACCCCTGCAGAAAAGCTCTAGAAGGAGATCATTTCCTCTGACCCTCCCCCCTGAAGGACTTAGGGAGACATCAGTGGTTGACAGAGTTATGCCCTCTGCAGCTGAATTTTTGAGAGCTTGGCAATTATTCCAGACTTTGCATTTCTAGGCGTTTTCTCTGTCCCTTTGGGTCCGAGTAATCCTCTCCATGTTAATCCTTACGCCAAAGGATAGTATTGTTATTATTATTATTATTATTATTAAAATTCAGAGAGGATTTCTATATTGAACTCCTCTCGGTACCCACTAACTACAGTCGGTCACCCTGGGGCTGATTCAGATACTGGTAACGCTGAGGTCTCTTTCTATTTCACATATCTATATTCAACTGGTGGACTCCCTAGACTGTCCTCCAGGACTACACTTATCAATATATGGAGGATGACTTCATAGATCTGATGGGTTGCACTCCTTCAAAGAAATTGACAACTCTGAAGAGACCTACAGGTAGGTTCGGGAAACGCCTCCTGTTATTTCAGGGTGGACAGAAACATTCAGAGGAAATACCAGCTCAGTAAGTGTTTTGCTATTTTCCCTGTACACTTCCAGATCAAAGAGAGTTGGGGCAAGCAGCAGCCTGCTACTCAGCCCTTGTGCCACTGTCTGCTCTCACTCCAGAGATAGACTCTAGACAATCAAGTATAATGAGTAAGGGGAAAAAAAACTGTTGTGTTTGTTTATCTTTAAATCTATTAACAGTGTTGATGTATTCTCTCCTTGCTTTAGTGCTGCATCTTTGAGGCACTGTGCACAAGTAGGTTTTTTTGAAATAGCCAAGTGGCAGATAGAAGGATAATGCTCTTATAGCCTTAAGTCATAACGATGCAGCTTCTGGAGTCTTGGCACAGGTTTCTTCCACCAGGCTACTGCCTGTCTGAGAAGTTCCAGCCATTTTGTTTATGCCTAGGTGCAAACTTTGGCTTGTCCTCATGGAAGCATCTCCCAGTTTGGAGTTCAAACTGAAACTGACATGCACGAAGGTACGAGTTTAACCCTCTGAGTAACTCAGTTAAAAGAAAAGTTTTCCTTTTCCCAGAATTTGGACTAAGGGAGTTTCGGTTAAGGTTTATTTTCCCTTTAACCTTGTTTTCCCTTATGCCAACACATTTGTAATTCTCCCAAATGTCAGGTTTTTCCAGGGACAGAGGTAAGAGTGCTCAGGTGCACTCCTGGTAATCGCCTCTCTCCAGTAACCTTTCTTCTTGGATCATTTTAACCCCTTCTTATGATTGGCGTATAAAAAAAAAAAAAAAAGTTCTTTCAAACGCTGCAGTTTCTCTCCCTCTCCAGCAGAAGAACAGCAGTGGGAGTTACAGCACTAGAACCTTGCCAGGGTCCAAGTCTGAAGAGGGTCTCCTTTCTCCTTGGGGAGTTGGACCATTTTTTCTCTGCTATTATTTGAATCTTAAAAGAACAGTAGGAACTACGAATCATTCTGAACTACTAAATCCTAGGTTCAGGATGATTTCCTTAACTCAGGTTTTTCATTTACATTCGCAGGGGGACTTCCTAGTTTCCCTCGATACAATCTATTTCTCAGTTCCTTAGCCATGGGCTGTTCTCAGGCTTCTTCCGGGTGACGTCCATGCCATTTAGACTGCCTCCAAAGTGTTCACAGATACTGGGTAAAAAACAGGTTGTATCACCAGGTATCTGGTTAGGTGGACGGTTTACTCCAGAAGACTGGGCATCTCTGATTGCCCTCCGCAGAGGCTTGGCTACTCTTAGCCAACTCTTATGTAGTCTGTACCTCAAGCCTAAATCTGACATGTTTTCCCCTTCAGTCTTGGGGTGTTTCATTTACTAGAAAAATTCCCCTAGCTGGCCAAAATTTGGCAAGCCTTAGGGGGGCAGTGATCAGCTCTTGGCAGGGGAGGGCTCCTTCCCCTGTATATAGTTCATAATTTGGTCATTGGAGTCCCAGGGGTCAGACCTCTAGGACGTATCCCTATAAGTGATTCTTTCATAAAGCTTGAACTTTTCTACAGGCTCTGGACTGGTGGTAGGAATCATTGAATCTCAGACCTCTTCCCCCAAAAAACTTTGGTTACAGAGGTTTTCTTTTATGGTCGGGGCACCTCCCTTCAGGGAGTTCCCTCAGTGGAGTTTGGATGCCAAGAGACTCCTTCCTCCACATCAGTATCTGGAATCTCAGATTTCCTCCTGTAGGCCTTCACTTTTTTGGCCTAAGAGGTCGGTTAGTTCGGATGAGAACAGATGATACACCTGCCCGGTATTACACCAACACATTGTAAGGCATGGTCTCCTAACTCTCCTCAATAGCTACGAGTTTTATCTCTAGCCTACTTCTTTGGATGTGCCTTACTCTCCCATCCATCTCTCAGGCAAGGACAACACTTTGACAGTTTCTGTAAGATGTATTAGTGAGAGCCACCACAAGTGGATCCTCAACACACGAGTCCTAGCCACATTGTTCAGGGGGTTAGGGCAGGTCCATACCTGAATTTTCGCCTCTGGTCTGAACCTCTACTTGTCCACTTCCTGTTTCAGGCTCCAGCTCTGCAGTCCTTCCAATGGAATTTTTCATTTTAGATTGGTCAGGGAAGTTTTCTCTATTCTTTATATATATATATATATATTCCCTGATTGGTAGTTCTTTTCTAGCTAAGGTATTATCCAGTCACCACGCTCTTGATGGCCCTGGATGGGGCGGAACAGTACCGGTGTTTTATCTTCCTTTTTTTCAGTCAAGCAACCTTTCAGGCTGCTATCGTTTCTTCTAGCTCCTGCCTCTTAGACAGGACTAGTAGGTTTTTCAACTTCCAGTCTCTCCTCCTCAGATCCTGGTTCTTGAGGGGCTAGAATCCCTGAGTCCCTGTATCCTAACAGGGCCTGCAAAGTCTATGAACAATCAATAGATCCAGAAGCAAATGATTTGATACCTTTTAATGGACCAACATAGATGTAACAACAAGAAGTGCTCTAGCTTTCGGACCAACCAGTCCTTCTTCAGAAGCTCATGGCAGTTGTTTAGAAAATACAGTACTTATAACAGCTAGATAATGCAGAGAAAAACAGAAAAAATTCCCCATTGGTTTAAAATGCTCATTAAAAAAAAAAAAAAAACCAGAAGATGATGTCAGAGAAGTTTAACAGTACAATACTGCCCTCAGTCCGAAAGAACCTTGGGTTCAGATGTGCTTGGGTGCAACACACATACAAAGAATCCTACTGCATATAAATTTAATTGACATAAGTTAGCACTAGGAAAACCTTCGCTTCTTTTACTCTTCCCTTTTTCCATCAGGGAAGAGAGATTTGTCTTTCCTCTGTCCATTGCAAGAAGTTTTTCTGCAAGGGGCCACCTCATTTCCAGCCCCTTTAAGGTACTGGGTTTTTTTTCCCGTAAAACTCAAACCTCTGCATAGCCAAGTTCAGGGAGTCCCTTTGAACCTTGGCGATGCTGACCTAAAGTAGGTAACATCAAAGACATCCCTTCTCTGGTCAGCTCTATGTCAAGATGGTTGTCAGAGTTTCAGTTCCTTCATACAGGCCTTATCCTCTCAGTCCCCGTAAGGACAATTTATTCCTCTGGATGGACAGGAAATTCCTTCCCAAAGTGTTATATTATTTCCTCCTTAAACAATCATTTTCTCTGCCTGTATGGATCTCTATCAAGTCCTGTCTATGCAAGCTCAAGCTGTTCGTACTGGACATAAAATAGTTCTGCCGGTCTTTTTAAAGTGGTCCTAATATTTCAGGTACTGTCATTATCTTTTCTTCCTCTCTTGCATTTTCACAGAGAAAGAGAAACCGGTGATCAAGAGTATTCTTTCCACAGGACTGTTTTTCCTGTATTTCACTTCTGTTACAGCAAGGCTGACGATCAGCCTCTCTTGGGCTTAGTGCTTATCTCTTTGAGAACAAATGCCTCTTCGGCAGCATCCATGGATATTTCTACTACAAGTGTGCAGAGCAGTTAATTTAAATTTGGTTCTCACATTCGCTAAGCATTCTTGCTTAGATGTGTAGTCCGATAGGATGTCAAATTTGGCAGGACGGTACTTCACAGCCTCTTCTCAAATAGGTTTCTGTGCCCTCCTCCCAACTACACTGCTTCGAAGTCTACACCTGTCAATACATGTTGAAGAATTCCTGGAGTGAGAGGAAAAAATTACTCACTGTAGTAATATTACTTCTTCCAGGGGCGGCTTCAACATTATTGACACTCCTACTCATTCTCCCCTAGAAACCTTTTCAGAAGGCTCTGTCTCGGGGTTTAAGCAAATTTGCTGTCTGATATTCATTCATTGGATTCAAAGTCTTTTTCACAATTTTGATTTAGATTGGATGGGATGTTTACTAATAATAGTGTTTTGCTCTGTTGGGCACAGTCTCGCTTTTTTCTGCTCCGAAATTAGTTCTGAGGTCCCTCAGGCTGACTGCAGGCAGCACTCTACTCTAACTGCATTTTGATTGGCCAGTGCCTCCCTCATTTGAATTGTCTCCTCCTCTCCGGGGCAGCTGAACCCAGCTGGCATACTGCACCTGTCAGTAATGTTGAAGAATCCCCTGGAAGAAGTAATATTTCTACGGTGAGTAATTTTTTCTTCCTGTTCATCACTTAAATCAATGGCACAACACAATTACATGGAATGTGTTATAGCGTCATCTGTCTGTGTACCAAAGAGAAACACTGACAGCCTGTTTCCCATTAGTGTGCTGAGACAAATTTGACATCACTCCTAGGGCATGTCTCAGGGGAGGCATCTGAGAATCTGATAGCAGGAATGTAAACAAACTGCTGATCAGCTTCTAAAAAGAGGCTCAGAAAGGTACTTAATACAACTTTGTCTTTGACAAAACAAAGTTACTGCACACCTAGGGAACATACTGTCATAGTTACTACCACCAGGTATTAGGAGATGGTTCATGTGCATTTGATCTTTAAGGGAGGTGAATTGGTGGGTGTTGGATGAAATAGGAGATTTAAACGTGGCAGTTAACTTCTTAAAAAACAAAACAAAAAAAACTTAATGATATAGTCAACTTTAGGGACCCATTAAAAAATAAAAGGGTGCGATATGTACAAAATAAGTGGTTAAGTAGCAAAGTAATTGAAATTATAAAAGAAAGAGATGCTGCTTGGGTGCAATGCAAATACAAATAAAGAAGGTGACTTGGTTTGGTTTAGAGAACCAAGAAATAAGTGTAAGAAAGCTAAAGTTGAATTTTATAAAAATGAACAACTGTCAAATTTTAAAAATAAAACCTTTTTAGAAAGGGTTGAATAATTTGATTGAACCAAAAATGAAAGAAGATATAATTACTCTCATTAAGAGAGATTAGGAAATCTTTGAGAATATTGAGATAGCCTGTTTCTTAAATGAAACATTTACAGACTTACCAAGTCATACTGGGAATTTTAAAGATACACCCAAAGATATCAACGGACAAAAAGATTTAAATAGCCCAAACTTAAAAAAAAAAAAAAGATTACCCAGCAGGAGGTATATAAGCAATTAAAAAGTCTTGATGAATCGAAAGGACCGGGTCCTGATTTACTAGGTGCTAAAATCTTTAAAACAGGCTGCAGTTGAACTGGCACTTACTTTGCAAATAATTTTTAACAAATCCTTATGTATGCAGCTTGTTCTAAATTTGTGGAAAAAGCATATATTATCCCTATTCATAAGGGGGACAAACTAATAATGCAAATAATTACAGACCAATATCTCTATTGTCTTTACTAGGGAATATACAGGAAAGGTTGCTGCATTCGCAAATCTTAGAATGTTTGCAAAGATATAAATTAACCACGACTCAACACAGTTTCAGGAGAGGGTGTAGTACGGCAACTTCCTTGGTCAAGTTCGTGAATGATCTGCAGGAAAATATGGAAGCAGGGTTGTATATGGGAGCGGTGTTTGTGGACCTGACCAAGGCATTCGACTTGGTGGATCACTCCCGCCTGAGGACCAAGCTGATTAAAATTGGTGTGGGGGAATCTGCAAAAAACTGGGTGTATAACTAGTTGACAAATAGGAAGCAGCAGGTAAGAGTAAATGGAATTGTATCAAAACCTCGAGACATTCAGCATTGTGTCCCTCAGGAATCCATACTGGGAACAATGCTGTTTTCCCTTTTCATAAATGAGGTACCCTTAACTTGCAAAGAGTTGAAATTGGTACTTTACACAGATGATGCTGTGATCTACGTAGCAAATAAAGATGTTAAGATACCAATGCAGAGAGTGTGGGAGGGACTTAAGTCCTTGAGGACAGACAAGGCCCCAGGTCTGGATGGGATCCACCCCAGAGTCCTGAAGGAACTGGCGGATGTCCTGGCAGCACTACTGACGGAATTATTCATTTCCTCCTTCTTATCAGATTTGGTATCACTGGACTGGAAAATGGCCCATGTAGTGCCCCTCCATAGGAGTGGACCTAGGAATGAGCTGGGAAATTACAGACCGGTCAGCCTGACGTCCATAATGGAGAAACTATTGGAAACCATATTGAAGGAAAGGCTGGTGGTGTTCCTGGAGGTAAATGGCCTTCATGATGTCCGGCAACACAGATTCTCCCAGGGGAGATCTTGTCATATTAACCTGGTTGAAGTGTTTGATTGGGTGACAAGTTCTCTGGATGGTGGTCAGCCAGTTGATGTCCTGTATCTGGACTTCAGCAAGGCATTTAACTCTGTACTGCTTGACAGACTGCTGGACAAGTTGAGGAAACTGGGGGTGGAGGAGTTGGTGGTGAGGTGGATTGGGAACTGACTGAGCAACAGACAGTAGCAGGTGGCGGTAGGAGGGGAGCTGTCAACACCCAGGAAGGTCATTAGTGGGGTCCAGCAGGGATCTGTTTTGGGTCCACTGGTATTTAGCGCTTTCATATCGGACATTGTGGAGGGAGTTAGGAGCAAAATGAGCCTGTTCCCTAATGACTCCAAACTAGGAGCAGTGGTGGACAGTGAGGAGGAAGGAGGACACTCCAGGAAGACCTAGAAAGACTGGAACAGTGGTCGGACACATGTCAGTTGGAGTTTAACGCTCAGAAGTGCAGTGTACTGCATTTGGGAGATACGAATCCATGGTACAGCTACCATTTGGGATGGGTATGATTAACAGTCTCAGAGGAGGAAAAAGATCTGGGATGTTGATCACTGGCAACATTAATCACTCAGAACAATGCAGGAAAGCAGTGGCTAAGGCAAACAGAATGCTGGGGTGCATTGCTACGGGGATCACTTTGAGAAGGGAGGAGGTAATCCTGCCACTGTACAAATCCTTGATGAGGCTGCACTTGGAGTACTGTGTGCAGTTCTGGCGCCCTTACTTAAAGAGGGATGTCATGCTCCTGGAGAGTCCAGAGGAGGGCGTCTAAGATGATCCACGGAATGGAGGAGGAGCCCTACGAGGAGAGACTTAGGGAGCTAAACATGTGCTCCCTGGAAGACATAAGGGACATGATTGAGACTTCTAAACACTTGAAGGGTATCAACAGAGTAATCACGGAGGGTTTGTTCAGATTGAAGGGGGAAGGGACCAAGAAGGGTCATGATGGGCACACAGCATAGTGGCTCGGCCAGCGTGTCTTCAGCTGGTGTGGGTTTGGCAGTAGCTGGGCTCTCCTCTGACTCCATTTCTGGATCTGCCGCACATCCTCCAGTCTCAGAGTTGGTGCTGCAGGACATCAGTGCCTCCCCTGGGCTGAGTCCTCCACCATTTAAGCCAGTAAGGGATACTCTCAACCCAGTGCCCGTTTTACCTCAGCCAGCGCCCGTGGAACCTTCACTTGCCTTGCCTCAACTGGCACCCATTAGGCATACACTGGTCTTGCCTCGACCAGAACCCGTTGGGCCTGTGCCAGTCTACCCTCCACCAACGCCAGTCGGACCTGTGCCGGTCTACCCTCAGCCAGTGCCCGTGGGGCTTACGCCAATCTATTCACAGCCAGCGCCCGTAGGGTCTGCGTCAGTTTATCCTCAGCCAGAGCCCACAGGGCCTGCGCTAGTCTATACTCATCTGGCGCCTGCTAGACCGACACCTGTCACACTCAATTTACAAGGCCTACTTATGTCTCTCTGGGGATTTATGCGGTCACAGGTTTCCCTTCCTCAGGGCACAGTACCTCCCGCTCACCAGGGGCCTTCTCTGCGGCCATCTACACTGGTGCTCCTGCAGCCGACCCCACCACCAAGGCCGGCTCACAACCCCCAGTGGCCCACAGATGAGGGGGATGAGTATCGACCAGACCTGTATTTACGTGATGAGGACAATCAAGGCGGAGATGAGGGGGATGAAGGTGACATCGGTGGCTATTCTGCCTTCACGGGCTCCTTTGATGGGGAAGGGACCCCTAAGTATGCCCCCAAGTCCCACTGGATAACCCCACCTTCACGGTCATCATGTAACATTTTCAGGAGGCCGTGAGGTTTGAGACGGAGGAGCAGGACCCAGAGAGGCACCAGCTCGCTACCTAACTTAGCCAGCCAGAGACTCCTCTGTTGGTGGTCCCTCCTCTGAGGATGCCACCATGGCTGCATGGCGTCAGCCCAATCTGGTCCTGACCACGTCCAGAAAGGCCAGTATGCTGTACCATGCCCCGGTGGGGAAACTGTTTCTCGGGGAGCAGGTGCAATTGGACTCCGTGGTGATAAATGCCGCTCACAACCACACTAAACAGCCTAAACATCCGAGTTTCCTGCCACCTGACAAGGAGTCACGTCGGTTGCACTTTCTGGGCAAGCGGACTTTCGCCTCAGCCACCCTGGTGTTCCGCTCCCTCAATTACTTGGCGCATGTGGCTCCAGTACCAAAATGCCCTGTGGGACCAGAGATGATGTCCAGTCCCTACCCAATGACCCTGCCAAGCAGCAAGCCCTTGGTTTCCGTAAGTCAGTTTCTGACATTGGCAGCCATTTGCTCCAGGCAGCCTACAATGCGGTGGATGCATCGGCCCGGGCAGCAGTGGCCGGCATACGCATGCACCAGCACTCTTGGCTTAGAGTGTCTGGGTTTGCCCAAGATGTCCAGTTGTCCATCATGAACACCCCTTTTAGAGGGCTCAAGTTTTCTGTTGGAGATCTGGAAGATATCCTCTTCACCCTACAGGTGTCTGGGTGCACCTGAGGTTTGTACATACTATGTATCACACAGCCCAAGTCTGGGCAGAGGACACCCTTTTGTCAGGCTTCCCAGAGGCAAACCCGAACGTCTACCCTGCCCACCACCACCCCCTCTACTAATAAGAGTTCTTGGTGAGGTCCTGCAGGCCAGCTGCGGCTTCCCCCTCCCCTTCCTAACTCCTTGCTGGATCTCCTCCCTCCAGACATGCAGGAGATGGTAGTAGGGGGTTGCGTCTCCCTCCATCTGGACAGGTGGCTAGAGAGAACGTCACACAGCTGGGTGCTGCAGCTTATAGAGCACAGCCACTCCCTTGAACTTTTGGAGTGGCCTCAGGACAAATCTCTTGAGAGGGGTGCCATTCTTCATTCCACCCTCGCAGCATATCCTCACAACAGATGCCTGTGGTCTTGACTGGGGGGCTCACCTGGGTGCCCACCAGACTCAAGGGACATGGTCCATGGTGGAAGCAGAACTCCACATAAACATCTTGGAGATGCGAGCAGTTCTGTATGCCTTACAGGCCTTCCAGACCTAGCTGTCCCCATGCCCACTGCTAATTCAAACCGCAACACCGGCATAGTTCATTATATCAGCAAACATGGGCTGGCAGTATGGCCTAGAGGTTAGAGGAACGAGGTGTGAACGGGCTTGATACATCCAGCAGACCCGACCTGAGTTTGATTCTCACAACCTCCACTTGCATACTGTGTGACTCTGAGCAAGTCACTTAACCGCCCAGTGCTCCCAGGTCGCCCCTGAAAACAGGCACTTGGGCCTAGTGGGCCTTACCCGGTTACCAAAGACTAAAATAAAATAAATAAAAATAAAAAACAGGGAGTGACTCATTCATACCCTCTGTGTCGGGCAGCGATGAAGGTCTGGTATTGGGCCATGTTGTTGAGGCACAGGTCACGAAGCATAGGAAAACCAGGAGTAGTTTCAAAATTCGTAAATTGTGTTTTATTTTTCTCAATAACAGCAAAATAAAAATAAAATTGTTCAGTAGAACTATTTACAAAGGCAGTGCAAACAGAAAACAAAGTCCTTCTTCTGAGTGTTTCTTCTTTTAATTCCATGTTTCAGTCTCTCACTCTCCTTTTCTCTCTAGCAAAAACATTGCTGCTCTTTTTATAGGTCTTTGTCTGGGAACTTGTTAAGAGGCCTGCTTCTCACAGAATGTTCTTGTAGGTTTACAGCATGTTCTTGTCAGTTTCGATACAGGTGCAGCAAAAAGAACATAGTGACTCAGAACTGACATTTTGTTTACAGCTCTGCAGAAGGCTTAAAAACTGCATCTTGGGTTAACTCCTTAGGTTCCAAATAGCTTTTTACAATCATTTCAACAGTAAAACTATATACAGTTTTAAACAAAGGGATCCCAGTATCAGTTACATTTCCACAAAAAGATTCACATATAATTTTATACCTGCAGATATGCAAGGGGGAAGAAAAGACAGAACAGCAAGGGAAGTCAGAGATAACGAGAGGTGGAGAATTGCAAAACCATTGGAGTGATCAGTTCCTAGGTCTCGTAAGAAAATTTTGGCTGCACAGCCAGACAAACAAGCGACAGAAAAGGAGAGGATAGAAAAGACCCTTGCATTTAAACTTTTTCCGCATAACAAATTTTACAGGGCCTTATTCAGCCCTGTCACAGGCCATAGATCATGCCCTGGAGCTCTCAGCCGTCCACGTTCCTGGCGACCAAAACGTCTTGGCGGGCAGCCTAAGCTGGTCTCAGCCACGAGCTCAGGAGTTCGAGCTCCTGACCTCTGTGGTGAAAGATCACTTCAACCAGTGGGGTTGCACAGTGTTGGACCTTTTTGCATCTCCACTCAACACAAACCTGCTGCTTTTCTGTTTACTCGCTCCAGAGCCTGGTGTTTTCTGGTGAGACACATTGTTCCTCTCTTGGAAAGGGAGATACCTGTATGCCTTCTCACTCCTTCAGAGGGGTTCTGATCAAACTTCAGATGGAAGGGGCAACTATGTTCCTAATCGCCCCCTTCTGGCCTCATCAGATCAGTTTCCGTTTGCTTAAGCAGCTGGCAGTGAAACCTCCAGTGCCCTTGCCCCTATGCACAGACTTGCTCTCCCAGGAGCGCAGGGCACCCTGACCATCTGGACCTCAAATCTCTCCATCTTCACACTTGGCTCCTGAGGACGACATGGCCTTTGCAAGGTTTTGGGAGACCTCTATGGTGGTGACTAGGAATGAAGTGGAAGTGTTTTACTATGTGGGCTGTATCGCACCACTTAGACCCCTTCACCTGTCCGGTGAATCAGAACTTGGAGTGCTTGCTGTCCCTCTCAGACTTTGGTCTGAAGTACTCCTCCATCAAGGTAAGGTACATCTCTCAGCCAGCTCTGCTTACCATGTACCTGTCGATGGCCGCAGTGTGGCTCAACTTAACGTGGCTTGCACGTTTTTGAGAGGCATCCTGCACTTGAAGCCTCCAGTCCACAATCCTGTCCTGGCTTGGGACTTAAACTTTGTGTTAGAGAAACTTGCTCTGCCTCCGTTTGAACTGGCTGTGAGTTGTGCACTATGCTTTTTGTTGTGGAAAGTATTATTTTTAGTTGCTATTACTTCTGCTTGAAGGATTTCCGAGCTTCAGGCGCTCGTGTGTGAGTAGCCATATTTGATTTTCCACAAAGACAGGGTGCCTTTGCGCACCAATCCTAAGTTTATTCCAAAGGTGGTGTCTGAGTTTACTTTGAATCCATCCACCCACCTGCCTGTTTATTTTCCAGAGCATGCCAGTCCAGGGGAAGAATTGCTCCATACTTTGGATGTGAATAGAATTTTGAGGTGTCATACACACTAGACAAAGGACTATAGGAAGCCCTCCCAATTGTTTGTTTCTTTCGCCCCTGGGAAAGAGGGCGTTCCAGCGTCCAAACAGTGTTTTTCCAAATAGTTAACCAGTTGTACTGTTTTCTGTTACAGGAAGGTATGGTAAGGAACTTCCTGGTGTGGTTCGTGGCCATTCAACTAGAGGCATGGCTACTTCTGTTACATGTTTCAGAAATGTTTCAGCTGCAGAGATCTGTGCACCTGCTACTTGGAGCACTGTCCATACCTTTACTAAACAATACAGTCTGGATGCCTCTACGTGTAGGACCGATTCTGGCCTGGCTGTTCTACAAGGCCTTCTCTCTTTGGCCCTTATGGCCTGCCACCCAGACTGTCTCAGGTTACCACCAGAATTGCTTGGGACTTGTCCTACCGGTGTGGTCAGCTGCAAGAGATACCCTCGAAGTAAGATAGTACAGTTATGCAAGAACTTCCTGTTAACAGTAGATCTTTGAGAAGATCTCTTGCAGCAGGCCATGCTTTCCCTCCCTCCCTCCTTCCCCCTTTTTCCTCTTTCGTGGCCTTCAGGCCTTCTGCCTAGTTCTCCCTTTCCATAGCGGAGAACCTTCTGCTTCTTTCTTTATCGACTCTAAGGGTCCCTTGGATTCCTCCTCGGTTCACCTAGTAGGCTCTTGCTTTTGGCCTCTGGAAGAACTGAGGAGGGTGCGGGGCCTCCAACCCTTACAGGGTAAGCCAACTTCAGAGGGTGACGTCGGTGGTGGGTGTCCCCCTCAGGTAGACTGCTAGCTAGAAAGATTCTGTGTGGTCCTAATGCCTGGTGGCTTAGTCCTACCAGTGTGGCTTGCTGCAAGAGATCTCCTTGAAGATCTATTGTTATGGTAAGTTCTTACTTAACAGTACTTTTTTTTTCCCTTGTGTACCTGAGAAACAGGGCTGCCTTGTCTCTGTGAGCATGACAGATTCGCACCAGGGAATGCCAGTCCAGCCCATCTACCACAAGAGCCTGAAACTCTGCATGGGCCTAAAATACTTTCAGTTTAAAGTGTTGCCCATTGTTCTTGCTTCAGTGCCATGTCTCTAGGGATTGGTTTGCAGTTCTAACGGTACACGTCACAGAAATGTGTATCCAGGTATTCCCATATCTCCGTGTCGGGCTGATACTAAACCTTTTCAGAGCTCAAATGGAGGGAGCATTACAGGCATTTCACTCTTTGTAAGCCAGGTGTCTATTTCTGTTGTGAGTCTGTCAAACCTTAACTAGTCTCAGTTCAGGGACTGCAGTTCTGGAGAGCCTCAGGACAACTGTCCAGTTCCTCTTGCAAGACTTCACATGAGGACTTCTGGTTGCTCCTCCATGACAATTGCTCACAAGCACCTCAGTCACTGGATCACCCCAGCAGCTGGCTGCTGTTGTAAAAGAAGCAACATCACCACAGAGGTATTCCCCTTTTCCTTTCTGTATCCCCCAACTGCCAGTGACAATGGATTGTTCTTCATGGGGAAGCCAGGGAACTGCCAGGGTTTCAGACCCAAGATGACTGAGAGCACAGTCAGCACATAAACCTGTGGCTGATGAGAGCACCACTGTTCCTCTTTCAAGTCCTAGAGGATGTAGTTTCAACCTAGCTGACTCTACTATAGCTGGAAAACAATGTTCTGGCACATGGATATGGTGTACTATCCACACATTTTGGCAGAATTCCTTTCCCCTTTAAGACTTGCTGCAAGGTCTTCAAGCTGGCTCCTCTGACTCACCCGGGTGGTAGCCTTTTCGGCTCAGCCCCGTGATGTCAGATCTTCCTGACAACTGGAAGAAGAAGGTTACCACTTTAGCACTCTGCGTTTTTTAGGCCCTTTCATTCTTTAGCTAAAATCTTTTGGTCTTCGAGTTACTTTGTGGTTTACATCGTTGTAGCGTGATGGTGCCCAGTTTCAAACATCTGTGTGGGAAGAAAATATTGTGCACAGACCCTCATGCCACGTGTATATACTGCGTGTGCCAGGAACATGACTCACAGGCTTGTGGCCTGTGCCGCACTTGATACCCCTCCACTTTGGAGGACCAGTATGCGTGACTTTTGCTTGGATATCCGAACGAGTGGGATTCTCCTGTTCTGTCCAAGGACACCCGTCCGATGGTCTCCGTAGCTCTGGGGTCCGCTGAACAGTTTGGCTTTTGAGGAAGCTACAGCTCCGGCTGCAGCAGGTGCTTTGTTGAAGTCTGCGCTGGTCCCCCTGGGCTTTGGTGCATCTTTCACTGGGACAGTCTGGGACGTATACCAGTCCCTTCCTACCATTGGGGAGGGCCCTTGCTGTGGGTCCAGATCTTCAAAGATGGACTCCAAGGTGAAAACTAAGACGTCCCGCCAGAAGTCGTGGGACTGCAGGCACTCTCGGTCCTCAGATTCCTGCACTCTTGCTTTGTTGACGAGTTGGCTTTGACCAAAGCTTTGGTCCAGGCCGCCGGCCCCATGGTGTCCCTGTTGGGTCTGTCAGCTGAGACAGAGGCCGACCAGGCTGTCGAGATTTTCCTTGACCCAGGCGACCCATTGTCACAGGTTGAGGGGGATACTTCCTCTCCAGGACTCTGGTCCGGCCTCTCCAGTCCCAGGGTGGGTCGGATCAGCTTCCTGAGCCAGTCCCAAACCCTTGGGACCCTAAGTGTCCCTTGCCGGTTCCTGCCTCCCCTTGCCATCTGGTCCGCTGGCGTTCGAGGTCCTGCAGCTTGAGGTCGAGCAGCTCTCGCCGGTCTCTAAACACTCGGAAAAGCTGCACCGCCGCTATGCCTCCTCTTCTGAGGAGGTACGGCTCCATTACAAGTTGCGACAGTGCTGCAAGGAGCTCATATGGCAGCAACTGCTTTTGGGTGCTGAGCCTAAGCCGTTGCTAGCTCCTACCCCGGCACTCCCATGGCTGCTGCCACCTCGGCTGAACCTGTTCTGGCTCTGCTGCTCCCAGCCTCTCTGCTCATTCGGGTGGAACTCCTGCCACCTCAGCCAAAGGAGCCCCCCCCCTCCACCAAACACCGTTACTGCTGCCAGGCTTCCTCGATGACTGTTTGTTACGATTACACAGGCTGACAATCACTGCAGAGTTAGCATGGACCAAAGGCGCTGTCTTCGACAAATCCTCAGAATCTGAGGCCTCCTCCATGCATTCCTGCCCTATTGAGTTGGGGGAGGATTTGTCGATGGACTATGGTCCTACCTCCTTCGGGGCTGTGCTCCACCTTATTTCAGAGGCTACAGGGATCCAGTTAGAGCCCATTCAGAAACGGGTTAAGTATTGCCTCACCGAAATACGCAAGTGGGACAACTCTCCTGGGGTCGCCTTCCCAGTGGCTGAAGCCATTCTTGGATCCATGTTGGAACTCTGGCAAAGCCCAACCTCCTGCCCTATGCCATCGGCCCATATGGGCCGCAGCACGTATATAGTTCCTACGGGTTCCCTCTCTAGGTTTACTGAACACCCTTCAGCCAAAAGATTGGTTCCCGATTTGGTGTTCAGGTGGATGGGCAATACTGGGGATATCAACAAGCCTCCCAACAAAGAATCCAAGAAATTGGCTCATGTGGCCAAGAAAGTATATGCGGCTTCATCTCTCAGCCTTAGGTAGGCAAGTTCGGCCTTGATGATGGCCCACTTTGCCTGTGCCTTGTTGTACACCCTTGACCAGGTGCTCCCTCGGCTCTCGGCTGACCTTCAGACGATGGTCAATCAAGTCCGGAACCAGGGTCGTGCTTTGGCTAAACAGCAGCTCCAGATAGCAGTGGACATTAGCGACTCCTTTGCCAGGTCCATGGGCATAGCCGTTGCTGTGTGCCACAGTGCTTAGCTGAGGATCTTAATCTTCACGGCAGATACCCAGCACAAGTAGGCGGATGTCCCCTTTTTTGGGTACCGACTTGTTAGGGCCAGGGGTGGATGGTCATTTCACCAGGATTGAGAAGCCCAGTGCCACCCTGGACTCTATCACCTCCACTCAAAAGGACAGTAAGGGCTCTAAACCCCAGAAGTCCTTTCAGTTCTACTCTGCCCCTGCGGTCAGGCCATCTCAGTCATCAGCTGGGCACCAACAGGCCTGGCGTCTCAGACCCAAGTCTGTCGCTTCCGCGGTCCTGAAGCCCGGCGGTCGAGGCTCAGCCGCTTCCTCCGCTGGCCCTGCCTCCGTCTCCAAGCTTGCCCAGTGACGGGTTGGGGGTACCCACTCCTTGCCCGTCTTGTCTCCCCTGGGTCCTCTCATGGGGGACCGGCTCCACCACTTTCTTTCTGCCTGGTCCAGTGTTACCATGGACAAGTGGGTGTTAAGGTGGTTGGCCAGGGCCTGCTTCTGGAGTTTGAGGTTCTTCCACCAAGCCAAGCCTATGCCCCTTGGGAGGATGTGGTTTCTGTAGATATGTTGTCCACCCTTTGGGAGGACATCACCCAGCTCCTCCAGAAGGAGGTGATGGTTCATGTTCTGGACTCACCAGCCGATCCTGTTTTTATTTTTTTTTTAAACTTTATTTTCTTATTTTATATATATGCATACTTACACATATATTTTTGTATCTAGAACAGACCATATACGTTAATTAGAATCCCTTCTGGGGAACATACATGTCCCCTTAATATACAGGTTTTTATTTGTATTCTTGATATAGAGATACCACTTGGAGGGATAACTAAACATGCACTTCAAGAAGATAAGAATGGAATTTTAAACTGTTTTAGTAAGACCAAGAGCAGTATGAATTTTCCTTTATAACTTAAGTCCATAAAAGTCCCGAAAATCCTCACCCTACCAGAGGGCAGTTGGTGTCATACTTTATAAACTAAAGGTTCGAAGTAAACTGAGTATTTACCCAGGACAGCAGTATCTTAGTATTAATACTAGTATCTTAGGAACTATTATCCATCAGAATAAGCTGAAAAACCCCTATGAAGAGCCCTTCATTTTAAACTCGTTTTACATAATGAATAGCTCAGAACCCCCAGTAAGCATTTTAGGTAGAAAGCCATTAATTTTACTGTAACCACAGAGAGACATCATCCCCTCTTTAATAAATCCCCAATCATCTAACAGGCATAAGGAAACTGCACACTCTAATGAATAAAACTGTAATGTCCTCTTTGCTTAAACTATGAGGATAAAACTTAGAGACAACAAAGAAGGGACAGGCCTGATCAGGCCATTAGAGTTCCACTATTTCAGCCCTTGGCTTCAGAGTCGCTGTCCCCTGATTCCCGTCTTCGTGAACGGTCAGTGACAAAACGGGAGGCCCATTTCCCTGCTTCGGTGGGATCGGAAAAGGCCCATACTTTGCCCCCGTGCACTATGCACAACCTTGCTGGAAACATAACTGTGTGAATGATCGAGGCATCCCTCAGCACTTTTCGTACCCCGTTGAATTTCTTCCTCCTGAGACATGCCGTGTAGCTCACATCTGGGAAAAGATAGGTATTTCGGTCGTCCTGAGTGAGGGATCCTACTTGCCTGGCGAGTTTGAGTATTCTGTCCCAGGAGCCGATTCCATCCATAACCAAGAGTATGGTCCTATGATTCTCTGATTCCCCCCAATAGCCCCTTGGGGGTAATCCAGTAAGCATTTTGGTACAAAATGTTCAAGCTCTGACCCTCCGGCAATAACTTTGAGTACAGCCACTCTTGAAGGAACATAAAAGAGTGATCTACCTCTATCCCCTCAGGCAGATCCAGAATTCTAACGTGCCGATTGGGCCTGGTTTTCCAGGGTCTCGAGCCTGGCCCTCATGTGGTGGTTTTCCTTTACTAAAGGCGCGGTTGCTGCAGCAGACAACTCTACCTGCCGCTTCACATCTCCAACCTCGAGCTGTATACCCTCCACCGATTTCTCCACTACTGTAACTCTGGTTGCAAATGTGTCCATTTTGGTGTTCAGATCAGCCACTGATGCAATTATTCTCTGTAGCTTAATGCCGATTGACGACATTGCCTCCTCGGGCTTGCGTTGAGGTACAGCATGCTCCTCCATTGCAGTTCGCATCGATTGGGATCCACTTGTTGATTTAGCGCTGGTTCATCCACCTCTGTCTTTCTTGGGGTTACCCATTTTATGTTTGTTGGGTTCCTTTTTCACTCTGTAATATTTATTTTTTCAATAAATCACTCTAAAACCCAGAAATATCGCAATTTTAGAGCTTTTATGATGGAGCTAGAAAAGATTGCTGCCAGTCAGCTCGGGCTCAACAGCGCCCCCTCAATCCTGGGTTTGTCTCCAGATACTTTCTGGTTCCAAAACAGATTGGGGGGGCTGGCACCTCATCTTAGACCTGTACGACCTGAACAAGTTTCTGAGGTCATGCACCTTTAGGATGGTCACTCTGAACCAGATTATTCTGTCCTTGGAGCAGGACATGTGGTTCTGCTCTCTGGACCTCCAAAATGCTGTCTGTCTTGTCCCCATCCATCCAACGGCAGTTCCTCCGGTTCCTTGCAGAGGGGACCCTCTACAAGTTCCAGGCCGTGCCCCTTGGCCTCTCCTCAGCCTCCAGGGTCTTCATCAAATGCATTGCAGTAGTGGCAGCCTTGCTGAGGCGTCGAGGGCTCCGGGTGTACCCGTACCTGGACGATTGGCTGACTGCAGGCCCCTTCAAGGTAGAGATGGAACGGTCCAGAGACCTAGTCCTCCAGACCTGCTTGAGCCTTGGCCTCCAGGTCAATGACGCCAAGTTGGAACTCATCCCCTGGCAGGTGATTCACTTCATCTGGGTGGAGCTCGACTGTTGCCAAGCCCAGCTCCCAGCAGATAAGGAGGATTATCTTTCCTTCTTGGCACGATCATTTCAGGTTGGGCAGTCGCACCCTGCCAGGGACTTCCTGCACCTCACGGGCTACATTGCAGCCTGCACCAGCTTGGTCCATTGGAGAATGTGTCCCCTACAGTGGGGGTTGGCCCATCAGTGGTCTCAGCATCAGGGCCACCTCGACCAAATGGTCACCCATCCAGTGGTATTTGGTCCTGGAATATCTACAGGAAGGAGTGCCGTTTGTTTGCCCGGAGCCAATGGTCACTCTCACGACTGATGCATCCCTGATGGGCTGGAGTGCCCATCTGGGGGAACACAGGGTCCACGGCCTCTGGTCTCCCAAGGAGTCCAGATGTCGCATCAGTCTGCTGGAGCTTTGAGCTGTTCACCTGGCCTTGACAGCCTTCGCTCCAGATCTCATGGGTCAGGTTGGCCATGTCCAGACAGACAACATGATGACCATGTACTACCTCAACAAGCAGGGCAGAACTCTTCCGTCTTTGTGCCGAGAAGCTCTCTGCTTCTGGATCCTTGTGCTCAGCATCAAGGCTGACCTGCTAGCCATTCATGTGGCTGGCATGTCCAGTTGACAGATGAACACCCTCAGTTAAGTGAGTGAGGTGTCTCATGAGTGATCCCTTTATCAGGAGGCAGTAGTTAGACAGTTCTCCCAGTGGGGCACCCCTCAGGTGGATGTGTTTGCCTCCCAGGAGAATGCCAAGCTGAGACTGTTTCGTGCCCACCCCCCTCAGTGGGGTACACTGCAGGGGATGACTTTGTGAGGCCCTGGATCCCAGGCCTCCTTTTTGCCTTCCCTCCCTTTCCTCTGATCCAAAAGGTCCTGATCAATGCTGTGAGGGAGAAGTTACGGATGTTCCTGGTGGCTCCACATTGGCCATGCCAGTCCTGGTACCCCGATCTCCTTAGCCTCAGCAGCAGGCCTCCATGGTGATTGCCTCTTCGCCCAGACCTGCTCTTGAGGTAAGGTCTGCCACCCGGACCTTCAGTCCCTGCATCTGACAGCCTGGTTCCTGAGCGACTAGAGTTCCAGGCTCTGAGTCTTTCCGACAAGGTCTTCCATGTAGTTGAGACCTCTTGGAAGGAGTCAACTCATCAATGCTATGCCTTCAAATGAAAAAGATTCTCTATTTGGTGCCATGGCAAGGAGCATGACCTCCTGTCCTGTCCCATGACCAGCATCCTTGACTACTTGTTGTCCCACTCTCAGTTGGGCCTTCAGTCGACGACCCTTTGTGTGCACCTGGCAGCCAACTCTGCATACTGGGTGCGGGCTGGTATGCCAACGGTGGTGCAGGAAAAGGTGGTTGGATGCTTCTGTAAAGGCCTTGGCCACATTTCTCCTCCGGTACGTGAGCCACCACCACCTTGGGACGTATTGCTGATGTTGGCAGTGCCCATCGGCAAGCCATTCAAACCAATTCACAAGTGTGAGGTGTCTCATTTGTCATGGAAGACTGCCTTCTTGGTGGCCATCACATCTGCCAGAAGGATCAGTGAGCTCCAGGTGCTCTCAGTGGAGTCTGCTTACCTGGTCTTCCACAGGGAGAAGGTCGTCCTTCATCCCAACTCAAAGTTCCTTCCAAAGGTTGTCTCAGAGTTTCACCTTAACCAGGTGATCAGTCTCCCAGTGTACTTCACCAATTACACCTCGGAGGTCGAGCACAGGCTCCATACTCTGGATGTGCGGTGCGCGTTTGCCTACTACAAGGAGCGCATAGCTGAAGTTCGGGGAAAGGTTTGCCAGCTGTTTGTCACCTACACTGAAGCTGCACCTGGCAGACCGGTAGCATAGTGGACGATTGGCAGGTGGATAGTGTCTTGCATAGACCTCTGCTATAGGTTGGCTGGTAGGGAGCCTCCGGTAGAGCCTAGGGCTCATTCCACCAGACATACTGCTGCCTCAGTGGCTGCTTCCAGGGACATCCCTATACAGGAGATCTGCACATACCTTCATCTCCCATTACCACATCGACCTTGAGTCACGCTGGGATGCTGGTTTTGGGTCCTCGGGTTCTCTAGTCTCTGTTTCCTAAACAGGAGTGTGCGCGTTTCCCCTTCCTTCCAGAGAACTGCTAGGAGTCTGCCAGAACTGTGGATAGCACACCATATCCACGGCCCTAGAAAGACAAGTTACTCACATGTAACTATAGTAGTAGGAATGGTATATGGTGTACATCCACACAATCCACCCGACCTCCCCTGGCAAAAGGCATACTGGTCTTGCTTCCAGCAGGTAAGATCTGACATCACGGGGCGGTGCCGAGGAGGATACCATCTGGGTGGGTGAAAGGAATTCTGAAAGAAGTGTGGATGTACAGCATATACCACTCCTACTACTACAGCTACAGATGAGTAACTTGTCTTTTTGGTCCATGCAATTATCATCTGGGAGTGACCAATGTGTTAGTGGACTGCTTCAGCCACATAGCAGCAGATCCTCACGACTGGTCTGTAATGGAGGTCATAAAGTCCCTGTTTGTCAATGTTCTTTCATGGCATGAATGGACAGAGAACCGCTGTTCTGATATTGCCATTGTGGCAACATTAACATTTATAAAGATGACACTTCTCCATTTGTATCTGTTGCCTTGGTACAAACCATGACGTTAAAGCATGCAGCTCTTTAGCCCGGCAATCAGGAGAGGTCGTAAGAAGGCTTTAGAAAACTTTCACTTGATCCAAGAAATGGAGAAACAAGCTGCGACAAAGACAGCTACTTCATTGTCTCCCGTGCCCATTCCCGGTTCATCGTAGATCTCCATGGTCGACGGTGGCTGTTGCTGAATCATCAAAGGAAAAAAGACAAGTCATTGAAGTCTGCAGATCAACACCGACATTCAGAGAAGGAGAAATGCAGAAAGGAAAAAGATGCTTCTCTGGAACGCTCCTGTTCACCACTTAAATTGGGTAAGTTCACTGAATGAGACGGGACTAAGATTTCAGCTGTGGTTCCTGCTGCCCCATTCCAGCTGTCTTGCAGACCCCAAGGTCGGGGTTTGGCATCAGCTCATCCTCCCCAGTGGAAGACTTGCAGCCTGTTCTGCCATTAAGCACTGTCCTATCAGCATCTCAGCCATCAATGACCCCTTTGGCCTCCGGCAACACACAGGCATTGTATCAAACAGTGGCACAACTGTTATTCAGTGCCTGTTATTGCTGCCAGTTGCCTGCGCCATCAGCACCTTCAGCTGGCCCGTTGATAGCTGTATTGTTGTTGTTTGTTTTTCACCCCTACCCTTGTTTAGGGCCCGGAAAGGCTGCTGTCGACAGGACACCTGTCGTCGGCTACTCTTCATGTCCCACTGATTGTATATCAGTACTGGTAGACATCGATGACAAACTGGATTGTAATCCAGAATACATGAAGGAGGAGGCCATGGAAGAAGAGGAAGAGATAATAGATGTAGTTGACTCAAGCTCCACTCTATCCTTTTGCTCTGAGGGGAGCGTGGTAAACACACCTAGCTCTTCCCCGGAGGATGCCTCATTTCAAGGCTTCCTTAAAGAGCCACTGATGCCTCGAGAACTACGTTGAAAAACATAATATTTGGATACAAAGCAGCTTATATTTCTCACTAGCTCTGTATTTCTTATCCCTGTTATTTATTACTAAGTAAGTAAACTTTTTTTATACAGGGCGCCCTTTCACCATACTCATACAAAATACAAATATAAAACACATTAAAATTATGCAACTAAATTCAGCTTAAAAATCAGCACATGAAATTCTTAAAATCTTAAGTTCCTTCGAAGGCATTTCGAAAAAGATTTGTCTTAAGGGAGTCTTTAAACCCTTCTACTGTCAGGCTCTCTCGTATCTCTCAAATGAGGTCATATGCATGAAAACAGAGTTGTTCCTTGAGGGATCATCATCTCCTATTGCTTTTTCCCCAACCAGATGTCGTATTACTCTATTGTGACATCACAGTTACTTCCATATCAACAGACTATGATGTCACAGCACAGCATTATGATTTCAAGTAGGGAGCAAACTGTAAAGGCAGATGAACTCTAAAGAACAAAGATCTTGGTTTTGTGGGAATGTCTTTAGAAATATATGGTGCATAGAAGAAATATTTAGAAGATGCATGAAATACAAGCTGAATTCTGTCCAACTATTATGTTTTCCAAAGTTTTCCTTAAAGTGTCAACTGCTCTTTAAACAGGTTCAAGCTAAACTGGTGTTCCAAGCTGAAGAAGAGGATTATTTCAAGAAAAATCTTAAGAGTTTTTGAGATTCCAACTTCTTCTGTAGTTATCATTCCTCCAGTGCATTCTGCTCTTGAGAATGCCACTTCAGCTGCCTGGCTTAGGCCTGTACAACTGCCTACAGTTCCCAGGAAGGCAGATAAAACAACTCTTACCCCTCTTGCAAAGCCACATTTTTCTTCACAGCCTGAAACAGACTCTCTGGTAATAATAATAATAGCTGCCCACGACAGAGCCAAAGCTCCAAAACACTTGAGCTCTCTTCCTCCTGACAAAGAGTGAAGGAATCGGGTTGTGATGGGTAAGAGGACTTTTGCCTCAGCTACCCTAGGCCTAAGAATTGCAGACTATCAGGCATGCTCTGGCTAAAAATTACCTGAGGGCCAAGGTAAAACACATTGTCTTAGCAAACAATTGCTAATGGCCAAGAAGCAGGTAAGAAGCTGCTTGGAGACTGGCCTATGATGCCTCTGATGTTCCTGCTACTGGGATTTGCATTTGTTGCCACTCCTGGCTTGGGGAGGGGGGCGCTGGTTTTTCCTCTGATGTGCAACAGTCAGTGCTTCTTTCACTGGAAAGTAACTGTTTGTTTGGTAGTGATGTTGAAAATACGTTGAGGGCTTTGCAAAAGTCCAGAATGACATTTGGATCTTGCATACTTTGAACTCCAAACCCAGGGGAAGGGGCAGTGGTTCTTCTCGTAGACCACATACTTATCCAGGCTGAGGTTACTCAAGATGCCTCTGCTATGGACTACGGCAGTCTCAGCCCTCCACATCCCAGGCTGCAAGCCTCCCTCCTGGTGCCCATGCCAGACTTGCAAAAGATCAGACAATTACCAGCAGCCCTGCTGCCCCTGGTGCCTTCTGACTCCCTTCCACTGCTTCTGGTCTCATCATCTCAGGAGGTTCTGGTGGAAGACTGTATCTCCCTCTTTTTACCAGAGTAGAGGGAGATCACTGCAGATGCTTGAGTTCTTGAGGTGGTTCAGCACAGACATGCCCTAGAGTTCCTTACTGTTCCTCCATTTAATCCCCAGTTTCCAAACAGATATCCTCTGGAACATCTTGCCATTCTGCTGGAGGAGGTTCAATCCCTCCTTCACAAAAGGGCTGTGAAATTAGTCCTGGCTACAGAAATAAATCAAGGCTTTTATTCTTGGTATTTTCTGGTCCCAAAGTGGACCAGGTATTTAAGACAAGTACTAGACATTAGGGGTCTGAACTTGTGCATAGAATACAAAAAGATCATCTTGGAAGTTATCTCTTTCATCATGCCACACCTATGGAATTATAGTCACCAGGCACTAGGACCACGCAGAAACCTTTTTCCTAGCAGTCTTCTAGGGGCCGCACATGATGTCACACATTGAGATCATCACCATGTAAACGTGGGCAGCCCTGTGCCCTCCTCAGTTCTTTTCCTGCTGTACAAACATTCGTGTCGGACTCCATGAAGACACTGCCATTTCAGTCGACCACCAAATTGTCGAATTTCTTGATTTCTTTATTTTTGTTTTTTAACCCTAGTAGTTGTCACATTATTTTTTAAAGTGATCCCCATTGTTGACCGACTCTGGAGAAACTCTTCTAATATTTTGAGTGCAGTGACAAAATCTACAACAGTGACCACAATGCCTGTGTCTGCTATCTCAGCAAGGCTCATGACGTTCAGGCCTGCGAGATCTGTCGCAGCTTCAACCAGGCTACCTGGCGGTGCTGTCAAAAAGCTCTACATTCCTTTCTCGTGGCACAGAAAGTAGCCAGAATGGAGAGGGAGCTCCTGGTGAGAAACTCCTCCGCATTGCCCACACTGTCCATAGGCTCCCACTCTTCCAAGGCCCTGGACAAATCGTATGGAAAATGCAAGCATTGTGAGAGGGACCACAGCAAGGATAAGCCCCCCCCCCATACATTCTTGGTCACCGCTACACTTGGTGCCGGTCGCTGCAGTATCATCAACTTCGTTGGTGACACCTCCTCCAGCCTACACCCTTGCTCCCATAGGATCAGCTTTGTCAGCAAGTCCCGCCAGAACTTCCACAACCATCGATGGTCCATCAATGCTGAGCCTCCTAACTGCCCCATCGACACTACAAGCCCTGCAACTCAGGCCTCCACTCTCTCAGGGCTGGCTGGCAGTGGGCTGTGCTGGTCCTTCTCTGGCCAGTGACAGCCCATCGACGCCAGCCTCCCCTGTTGATGTCTCAAGCAATTCCGTCGGTGCCGAGGCTTCGCCTCACCTGTCGATGTTGGGACTTCAACCTCCCCCATCGCTGCCACTAGGCGCTTCAGCAGCACTGGCCACCATCGATCCTCAGACGGTGCTCTCCTCCTTTGTGGAATTATTCAGTGCCTTTTCTTCCTCCGGTCCCAACGACAGTAGGGCCTGCCACACCAGCCCCCATGTAGACGTCTACCACGATGACACGCCCTGCTTATTCCAGGGCGTCAACATCCTCGCTGCCTTCCTTGCATTACTCAGAGCCTGTTGACAAGGATCCAGAATACAGTACACTCCTGACCTTGTCCCACAGGAGGATGAGGAAGACTGGATGAAAGTCCATCTCGGTTTAACTCCACTGTTTCCTCAGGGACTGAGGACTTCACTAAGTATACCCTGGGGTCCCCCCTGAACACTCCTCCTTCATCTCAATGATGAGGCAGCTTCAGACAGCAATGGGGCTTGATGCTGAGGAGCAAGACATTACCCGGAGAAACCTGGTTGACTTCTGGGAGCTACCAGGTTCTCCTCCTCTTATCATCCCTCCTCTGCTGGCTGCACTAGAGGATGCCACCATGACTGCCTGGTACAGGCCCAGTTTGATTCCTGCCATGCCCAGAAAGGCAGACGAACTGTAGCAGGCCCCCTCAGGGAAGCCCTTTTTCGCAGGGCAACCCCAGGATGATTTAGTTGTAATAAATGCAGCCCATGATCTGTTTAAAAGGCCTTAGTTTAGTTTTATTTATTTGTTAGAGTGCTCTATCTCATTGTGACTGTAGGCGCTTTATAAAAACTCTGATTAAAATAGACAAATGACAAAATCTTCCAACAAAATATGCATAAAATGTAAAAACTAAATATAATAAGTTAAAAGGAGGGAAAAGCTTTGCTAAATAAGGTCTTCAGATCCCTTTTGAAGGCATCCACCGAGGGGGGGGCCCCTCTAACCGACCATGGCAGTGAATTCCACAAGGTAGGCACAGCGGCTGAAAAATCCAGAGCACTGGATGATTGCAAGCGAACATTGGGAATCACTAGGAGGCCCCCTCGGATGACCAGAGAGGGCAAGAAAGATGGTAAGGCTGTAGGAGGTCTTGTGGGTAACTGGGCCCCAGACCACGTAGGGCAGCAAACTAACCTTGAAGGTGATCCGCCACCTAATTGGAAGCCAGTGCAGAGAATGCAGCACAGGCGTAATGTGACACGACTTGAGAAGGTCAGTCAGTAGCCTGGCCACTGCATTCTGTACCAGCTGTAGGTGGCGAAGATCAACCCCCCAGTAGCCCTAGGTAAAGGGCATTGCAGTAGTCAAGCTGTGATGTCACAAAGGCATAAACTAGTGATGGCAGGTCACCTGAGGGAATCAAGGGTTTAATCCTGGCAATGTTTCTTAGATGGTAAAATCCAGTCTGGCCTTAACACCTCAGTTCTCTCCCTCCTGACAAGGAGTCGAGAAAATTGGATCTTATAGGCAAAAGGACCTTCACCTCTGCCTTACTGGGCCTCCGAATAGCCAGTTACCAGGACCATATGGTAAAATTCCAGAACACTCTCTGGAAAAAGGCCAAAGCAACAGCCCAGGCATTTCCAGAGGGTCCACAGAAGCAGGAGATGCTTAAGGCCCCCCAGACTGGGGCTGATATAGGTAAGCACCTCTTGAGGTTTAGTTATGATATTTCAGATGCCTCAGCCAGGGCAGTCGCAGCTGGTATCTACCTCAGAAGGCATTCTTGGCTTTGAGTGTCTGGATCCGCTAGTGCTGTCCAGCAATCCATTTTGAACGCCCCCTTCAGAGGTTACAAACTCTTTGGGGCAAATATGCAGGATAGCCTGTCTGACCTGCAGGCCTCAGGAAGGACTCTGAGATCAGATCACTCCCCTTACTACATCCAGCCAAAGAATGGGCAATGGTTACCTTTTCATCAAGCCACCCACAGACCCAAGTTGGATGACTTACAGCAGGGCAAGCGCAGAACGGGTGCAGCTTTGTGTACCCCTACCTCCACCACAGGAAAAAACCCTAGATGTGGAGGTATGACCCCGGCCATTGGTTATGCTTAAGCATAAGTCCTTTGTAGACCCCCACCCTCCAGCACTCGAAGAAGTAGTGGTAGGGGGTCACTTCTTCCTCCACCTGACCAGGTGGTGGGAGATCACAACAGATGCTTGGATCCTACAGCTCATAGAGCAAGGTCACACTCTAGAACTTCTGGAGTGGCCTCCAGACATACCTCCAGTTCATTCTAGCTACCCTCCAGACCACATACCAGTGTTGGAGGAAGTTTGCACCCTGCTGCAGAAGAGGGTTATAGAACCAGTTCCTGGGGATCAGAGCAAAAAGAGGGTTCTAGTTCCACTTCTTTCTAATCGCCAAGTCCACAGGAGATTTGAGGCCCATCCTGGACCTGAGAAATATGAACTTCTGTATCCAGTACAAAAAGTTCAGGATGGTAACCCTGCAAGGCCTGCTGCCCCCACTGCAACAGGGAGACTGGATATGCTTCCTAGACATGCAGGGCACATGCCTGCACATAAAGGTTTGCACTCCCCACAGGAAGCACCTCAGGTTTCTGTTTAAGGGGGAGTGTTACCAGTTCAGGATATTGCCCTTTGGCTTGTCATCTGCGCCAAGTGTCTTTACCAAATGTTTAGCGGTGGTGGCAGCAGCCCTCAGAAGGGAGGGACTGTACATCTTCCTTTATCTGGATGACTGGTTGCTCACAACTCAGTCCAAGGAGCAACTGCCTCTCACCCTAGTGCATACTGGACAACTGTTCAGTGCTCTAGGGATCATGGTCAATCTGCCCAAGTAAGTTATGTCTCCTTGCCAGCATTTCCAGTACATCCGAGTTATACTGGACACTGCCGAGGGAGTGGCCTTTCTGCCCCACGACAGGGTAGAATGCCTGATTGCGCAGGCCCAGCTCCTTTACAGCAACCGGTATGTCACAGCCAGGACATTCCTGCAGTTAGTGGGCTTGATGGCGGCAGCCATTGTCACGATTCCCCTGGCAAGGCTGCACATGTGGATCCCCCAGTGGACATAAGAGTTCAGTGGGATCAACGCAACGACGATCTAGAACAGAGGGTTCTAGTAACTTCACAAGTAAAGAAGGTGCTTCAGTGGTGGACGGAACTCGGCAATTTGCTCAAAGGGGTTCCCTTCTTGATCCCTTCCCCATATCAGATCCTCACCTCGGATGCTTCAAGGATGGGCTGGGGGATGCATCTGGGGCTCATTAGACCCAAGGTACATGGACCACGGTAGAGTGTTCCCTCCACATAAACATTCTAGAGATGGCCATTCTGTAGGGCCTGCAAGCCTTCCAGAATTAACTGTCCTCGGGGCCTCTGCTGATGCAGATGGACAGCATCAGTGTAGTGCGCTACATAATACATTTGGGGCTGTCACTCTTGCCTAGAGGTTAGAGTAATGAGCTGTGAATGAGCTTGGTACATCCTACAGACCTGGGTTTGCTTCCCACAACCTCCACTTGCATACTGTGTGACTCTGAGCAAGTGACTCAACCTCCCCAGTGCTCCCAAGTCACCCTGAAAACAGGCACTTGTGCCTAGTGGGCCTTACCCAGTTACCAAAGACTAAAATAAATAAATAAAATAAACAAGTGGGAACTCATTCATACCCCCTGTGCAGGGAAGCATTGAGGGTTTGGTACTGGGTTCTAGACCACGGTCTAGAACGGTCAGCAGTCCATGTTCCAGATGCCCAAAATGTCTTGGCAGACAGCCTAAGCAGGTCGCAGTCCAGAATGCATAAGTGAGAGCTGCTGACCTCAGTAGTGGAAGATGTATTCAACAAGTGGAGTTGGACCTTTTTGCATCCCCACTCAATGCAAAACTGCCACTTTTCTGCTCGCTCTAGGGCCTGGAGTTTTCTGAAAAGACGTGTTATCCCTCTCTTGGAAAGGGGGTTCCTCCACGCCTTTCTCCCTTCCCTCTAATTCAAAGGGTGTTGACCAGGCTTCAGATGGAAGGAGCGACTCTGATATTAATTGCTCCCTTCTATCCTCGTCATATCTGGTTCCCCTTACTGCAGCAGTTGGCGATGGAACCTCCAGTATGCAAAGGCTTGCTGTCACAGGAGCAGGGCACTCTGGTCCATATGGGCCTGAAGTCATTCCGTCTTCATGCCTGGCTCTTGAGGACGTAGCCATGGGTAGATTTGGGGTATCCCAAAAGGTGGCTGACATCCTGGTGGCTGCTAGGAAGCCCTCCACCAGGGCCACTTTTTCCATGAAGTGGAAGAGCTTTGCTCTGTGGGCTGCTTCCCACCACTTGGCTCCTTTCACTTGACAAGTGAATCAGATTCTAGAGTACTTGCTGTCCTTCTCAGAAACTGGACTGCAATACTCTTCTATTAAAGGGCACTTTGCTGCCATTTCAGCATTCCGTGTGTCCACTGATGGCTGTACAAGGCACAACTGGAGGTGTCCCATATGTTTTTGAGAGGCATTCTTCATTTGAAGCTTCCTGTCCACAATCCAGTCCCGCCTTGGGACTTAAATTTTATACTAGAAAAACGTGCCTTGGCTTTTAAGCCAGCTGCAACATGCGAGCTACACTTTCTGTCATGGAAAGAGTTATTTTTAGTTGCCATTACTTCTGGTTGAAGGATGTCCGAGCTTCAGGCTGTGATGTGTGAGCCTCCTTATCTGGTTTTCCACAAAGACAGGGTGTCTTTGCTTACCAACCCTAAGTTCTTGCTGAAGGTAGTGTCTGAGTTTACCCTGAATCAGACTGTCTACCTGCCTGTTTATTTTCTGGAGCATGCCAGTCTAGGGGAAGCACTGCTCCATACATTGGATGTACATAGAATACTCAGATATTATGTTCACCATATGAAGAACTGCAGGAAGTCCTTGCAGCTTTTTGTTTTGTTCGCCCCTGGAAAAGAGGTCATACCAGTTTCCAAATAGTGCCTGTCCAAATGGTTGGCCAGTTGTATTACTTTCTTTTATAGGAAGTACGGTAAAGAACTTCCTGGGGTTGTATGTGGCCATTCAACCAGAACCGTGGCCACTTTTGTTGCCTGTTTCAGAAATGTGTCAGCCGTAGAAATTTGTCCTGCTGCAACTTGGAGTACTGTTCACACTTTCACTAAACACTAGCCTGGACATTGCCTTTAGAAGAAGGGCAGATTTCATCCTGACTATACTTCAGGGCCTCCTTTCTTAGGCCTGTAGCCTTCAACCACCCAGACTACCTGTCAATACTGCTTGGGACTCGTTTCATAGGTGTGGCCTGATGAAAGGGGTATCCTCAAATAAGATAGTACAGTTAATACAGTTACGTAAGAACTTACCGTAACAGTAGATCTTTGAGAGAATCTCTTTCGTCAGGCCATGCCATCCCACCCTCCATCCCCCATGGCCTTGGGGCTTCTCAGTTTCTCTCTCTCTCTCTCTCTCTCTCTCTCTCTCTCTCTCTCCCCCAAGACTGTCTACCTTCTGTTTCACCTACCTAGTGGTGGGAACCTCTAGCTCTCCCTCAGTTCCCCAAGAAGAGATCCTCTGTGTATGGTCTTCAGCAGGGTAACTGAGGAGGGTGTGGGGCCACCCACGTTTATGTGGTGAGGACATTGACATGTCACATTGTTGTGGGTGGCCCATAGAAGACTGCTAACAAAAATGTTTCCATGTGGTTCTAGTGCATGGCAGCTATAGTTCCATAGGTGTGGCCTGATAAGAGATTCTCTCAAAGATCTACTGTTACAGTAGACTCTTACGTAACTGTGCTTTCGGAATGGGTTCCCTGTAGCCCTAATGTTAAAAGTGGTTTGGATGGTTGTGTTGGACATGAAAGATGCTTACCTTCTTGTGAAAATCAGACAGTCTCGAAAAAAGTATCTGTGATTCATGCTTCAGGGTTTTCATTACCAATTTCATGTTTTGCCCTGTGGCTTGCTTTCAGCACTCTGTGCATCTAACAAAGTGTTTGCAGCAGTGGCAGTGGCCCTTCACTGGGAGAATTTTTATGTCTTCCCTTACATAGACAATATTTCTCTTAAAGGCCCTGCCTCAGGAAGTGATCATATACGCACTGTTTCAGACACGGCAGTTGGTCGACTGACTGGGCATACTGGTCAAGGAGCCAAAGTCTGTTCTTACCCCCCTGCCAGAGGCTGCAGTACATAAGGGTTATACTGGACATGGGTCTCAGTCAGGCGTTTCTGCTCTCAGGCTGTGTGCCATGGCACTAGTGACACAGGCACAGTTGGTTATACCCGGCAACTATGTGTCAGCCCACTGTCTCCTAAGGCTGATTGGTCTGGTGGCTTCTGCCATCCTCCTGACAGTTACACTGGTCCGACTCCATATGAGGATTTTTCAGTGGTTCCTCAGTGCAATGGGCTCAGCGCCCCGATGAGTTGGAGCACCTCATAATATCGTTCCCTACTCTGATGTCTGGACAGGTCCTGCGTAAAGAAAGGTTCTCCATTCTTGCAGCCATTCACCCCATTCCTTATAACTACAGATGCCTCAGTGACGGGTTGGGGGGTTCATTTCATCCCCTTCAGAACCCAGGTTCAGTGGGGCCATCTGGATACAGTGCTAGAGAACAGCGAGAGTTTTGCACTGAACTGTGGAACACAACATATTTCTGTCAGTGGTGTTCCTCTCTGAGACTCTGAACGCACTTGTGGATTGCCTTAGTTAATCCAGTGTGCTCTGCCACAAATTGAAACTCTTGGACTCCATTGTGGATGACCTCTTTTACAAATATGAGGTCATCCAGACATTGTTTCTATTTGCATCTCCACCTGCTTACACAAAACTGCTGCGTTTCTTCTTGCTACTTGAAGTGAAGACTAGGGCCTGGAGTTTTTGGCGAGATGCATTGTCCTTCTTTAGAATGGGAGGTTTCTGTATACTTTCCCCCCATTCCCTCAAATTCAGAGGGTTCTGGTCAAGCTTTGGGCTAAGCATGCCACCCTGATTCTCGTGGCTTCTTACTGGTCCAGACAAATTTGATTTCCACGTCAACATTTGGTGGTGGAACTTCCTGGCCTGCTCCCTTTGTGAGCTGGACTTCTGACACATGAGCAGGGTGCTCTGGTGCACCTGGATCTTTGGTCTCTGCACCTCCACGCATTGCTCCTCAGAATGTAGAGCTCTCCAGCTTCGGGGTTTCCCTGGTGGTGGCTGATGTTCTATTCGTGGCGAGAAAGACATCTTTCTGCCACACTTATTCACAGAAATGGAAATGTTTTATGGTCTGGTGTACTGGCATGGTCTGAATCCTTTTGCATGTCCAGTTCCTAAGCTGTTCGACTACCTCTTGTCTGTTAAGGACTCAGGACTAGGGTATTCCTTCGTAAAGATCCACATGGCCACAATGTTGGTCTTTCATGCCCTAATATAGGGTAAAACTGGCACATTTGGAAGTTTCCTGTAGATTCCTAAGGTGCATCCTCCTTTTGCACCCCCCCCCCCCGGTCAAAGATCCAGTTCCGGTGTGGGACTTCAGTTTGGTCTTAGAGACTATCACTCCGCCTCCTTTTGAGCCAGTGGCTACATGAGAGCTGCACTTCCTGTGTTGGAAGACACTGTTTTTAGTAGCGATGACGTTTACTAGACGTATCTTAGAGCTACAGGCTCTGGTCACAAAATCAGACTATAGACCTTTCTGTTTAATTTCCCTGTCCCGCAGATAGTGGGGAGTGTTGTTTACATATGCTGATGTCAGTAGGATGTTGCATTGGTACCTGGACCATACAAAGGGTTGTGAAAAATGCTCTCAAGTGTTTATTGCTTTTGCGCGCACACACACACAGATGATGGGCTGGCCAATTTTATAAACAAGGCCTGCACAAATGGCTAGCCAGTTGTATTATGTTTTGTAACCAAAAGCGCATTAAGCAGATTCCTGGTCCTGTTTATGCACGTTCCACCCACGGTTTGGCTACCTTAGTGGCTTGTTGTCAGAATGTGTCCGCTGCTGACATCTGTGCTGCTGCCACACAAGTATACTCACTAAACACTACAGTCTCGACATCATCTCTCCTAGCCGTCCCAGCTTTGGGCTCCATGTTCAGCAAGGTCTTCTTACTCAGGATCATTAGGTCCTGCCGTCTTCCCTCAGTGCCTAGTACAGTTTGAGAATCATTCCGTGATGTAGCTCAGTGGATGGAGATATCCTTGAAGAAGATCGAATAGTTACCTACTGTAACAGTAGATCTTCAAGAGAATCTCCTCCACTGAGCCACAGCTGTCTCTCCTGCTCCCCCCCCCCAATCAGGTGATGAGTGCCTATTCTGCCTGCTCTCGCAAGCTGTTTCTCCACTGATGTCTTCTATGGCATCCATACTCAGGTTTCTGTATCCTCTCCCGTGTGCCTGCTGTGGTCCTAGTTGCTTCGATCCCTGCTGATTCAATGATCCTTCGAGCTTGCCTCCAGTGGGGAACTGAGGCATGCTGGGGATGCTAACATTATATGGATGCCAGCAAGACATATGGACATGGGCGGCCCCAGCTTGCAAAAAGTTTCTGGTTGGTTCTGACCCCGATGGCTTACAGTACCATGGTGTGACTCAATGGAAGATCTACTGATCTGTTGAAACATTCAAACATCTTAAGGGCATTAACAAGGTAAAAGAGTCTAACATGTTTCAATATAAGAAAAATAGCAGAACAAGAGGACACAGCGTGAGATTAGAGGGAGACCAATTAAGGGGTAATGTGAGGAAGTTCTTTTTCACAGAAAGGGCGGTGGATGCATGGCACAGTCTACCTCAGGAAGTGGTGGATGTGGATATGAATACAGTGCAGGGCTTCAAACAGGCATGGAATAGGCATAAGGGATCAATACAGAAGAGTATGAATAGATAGGCCATTGTCGGAGTAGAGGCCTGTGGCACATTCATAAGGTAGAAAAAACAGGCAGACTGGATGGGCCTTGCGGTCCTTATCTGCCATCAACTTCTATGTTTCTACTGTTACAGAAGGCAACTGTTCTATTTTTTTTTTTTTTATTTCATCAAGATGGCTTCTAGAATTTTTTTTTTAATTTGTGACAAGTCGACCCAGTGGTGCAGAGGGCTAAAGGCTAAAGCGCCAACATTTTTTCTCCTGCCACTCTGGCGACCCAGGTCATCAGGGGTCAGCCGAGTCAGAAGAGGGTGGAGTGTCTGAGGTACAGCTCTCCTCCCCTGGGGTTGGGAGGCATGTTTGCTTGTCCTTCAGCTGCCACCAGATGGAGGCCTGGTGGCAGAGCGGCACATGGGTGGCAGTGTTGGGAGAGCATTGTGGGGAACGTTGCATGTGTCCACCTTCTCTCACACACACACACACACACACACACACACACACACACACACACCGAGTCTGATGTTCTGCAGTGATGGTCAGGGAGAAAACCAAAAAAGGAATGGCGAGGGGCTCAATGAAACCCAACCCGCCAGTCCCTGAACCTGCACCACCACTCAACTCACAACCTGGTCCACCTTGAATTATTCACTGAGGGGGAGAGACAGCCCTCCCTCTTCCTGCCCCACCACAGGGAGGAATTCGTGGAGAGACACCATCCAGATAAGCAAGCACAGAGGGAGGCGGGGACTGGGTAGATCGGCTGCTTCCTGGACGTAGGAGGGGAAAATGTATATAGAAAAAAAAAAAAAGAAGAAAAATTCATGAAGGGCATGAATATTTTAGTGTGCTGCATCCTGGTTGCCGGAAGAATGTGAAACCGTTGGTCTCTTGCCCTAAACTACATGGCTTCGGAACCTTCTCCGTCAAATCGGATCATAGGAAGTTCCAAACACATTATTTATATAAAACAGTTTATAAGTAATACATGCATCAGGGTGATCCTATCAGATTTATGTACCTTTATGCAAAGAATAAAATACTCATTAAAAATAAAAAATATTTTTTCTGTTTGTTCCAACGTCATCACCGGGTTATTCAAATCTGTTGGTTAATAATTACATTTATGCAGTGGATCTAAGTTTTGAAACCCTCATCAAACTCATTTATCAAGGCAATTGTATGAATAAATGACTGATGATGTCAGTACTATACAGATAAACTTGTGGACCACGAATCTATCTGTATATTACTGTCATCAGTCATTTATCGATATAGTTCTGTTGTCATCCCCCCCCTCCCCAGCCTGTCAGCCGGCACGTCTTGCCACAGTTTCATCTCTGTTACCAGCTCTTCCAGTCTGTCTGTCCCCCCTTCCCCATGTACCTGTACTTAACAGCAGGACTTACTTCATCTTGCTAGTCTGTACTCTCTTGTCTTCCACTGCAGGATTGTGCACAGTGTTTCTCCAGTCAAGCTGCCTTTTTTGAGTTTTTCTTTTGTTCTTTTTTTTTCCCTTTAAGCAAAGCCTGACTTGCCAGCTGCCACCACAGCCGACTACCTCTTACCACAGATATCATGAGCTGCCTGACCATTCGCTCCACTCCCAAACTTGTCCTGCATCCAAAACATTACCATCCACAGTGAATCACCAAGCACATTAAAATAAAACGGATATGAAAAAAGCAAATAAGAAAAAGTTCCTGCCCGCACCTTCATATCTTACTCGCAAAATGAGTCCGCCATTTTTCCCAAAACGTTTTCAAGAGGCCACACTGCTCAACCAGTCACAGGCAGCATTACCAGGATGACGAACATCGTGACATCTTGGCCATAGCAGCGTGGAACTATTTATAAAAAGAAGTCCCCTAAAAAAAAAATTCCCCAAACAGATGGGGCCTATTGCATAGATGGAATATGTGATGGGGGCTGCTGTCATATAAATGATTTATTTTAACTCGTTCGCAGTGACGAGCTACGCCACTCGTGAGTTTACCCAAGGTCACTGGGAAGTCATGAAAATAAATCCTTTATGTGATGGCCCCCGTCGCATATCCCCTATCTTTCTGCAAGGCACCCCGACACATGCACACAAAACTGTGACATCACCTCAGAACATAGGCCTCCTCAACATTCCATTAGTCAGTTACGAGCCTGAATTAGCTAGTATCATTTTTGTTTAGCGGTTAAGAATACAGTTATTACCACAAAAGGATCTGTTGTCTTTTTATTGTGTTGTTATATCACATTGCATAAACTTTTAGAATTGATTAATGTACTTTAGGAATAGTTAAATAATGAATATATTACAGTTGCTGTTATTTCAGATATCTCTGGATCTCACTTCGAGGGGGAGCTCTTGCAGCAGGCTACACCATAAGGACTGAAGCTGCCAGGCGCCAGGACCCCACGGAAAACTCAGCTAGCAGTATTCAACAGGAGACAGGCCCTAACGTCGGCCAGCCCTTGACATCGGTCAGTGGTATAAACGGGGTGGTCCCCCAGCCCAACCCCAGTTCTTTTCCTGCCGTTGACCCGCTCACATCAGCTCCACGGACGCCTTCTGCTCTAACCAACCACCATTTTTTTCATGATCACCCATGCCTTATTTTGTTTAAAAAATCAGATTTGTCCAACTTTTCTCTGCACATCTTCTTCTGCAACGTCGTCAGTAGAACTGTGGCGGTCCAAGTGTCCTTGTGCTAATCAGATCCCTTTGAAGGATAGCCATGCTGTCTTCCTCTTCTGTCTAGGCCCAAAGCATAATACTGAAGCCTGCCAGTATTGCTTGAAGTTCAACCAAAGGACCAGGTTCAGCCGCCAGAAGGCCCTAAAAAGCTTCTTGCTGGAAAAGAAAGTGGCGGCGATGGGGAAACCAATTCAGGGAAAAAGTTCCTCCGCCTCACCGATTTCTGGGGCCTCCACCAATTCGTCTTCCCACCAGGAGAAAAAAAGTCAGATGGAAAGCAGAAACACAGGGAGACTCATAAGGATACGTCTTCTCCCACTCTTGGTCCCCTCATTCGAGGGCGACCGACTCCAGGTCATCCTCCCACGGGGAGTCAGACTCTGCTTCCTCGGCTGCCCTCTCTCCTACTGGGCTTCCCGTGGTTAAACCACCTGCCCTTATCCAGACATCGGTTGGTGGTTCTTCAGGGTTGTGGACTTCTTCCTCGGCCTCTCGGCTCCTGATGCTCAGGTCCTTCCATCAGTCTATGGATACTCAGTCAGGTGGCTCGGCTGTGTCTTCTTCAGGCAGTGTGTCCATCCTCAGCATTGGCACCTGGCTCCAGGGCCGACGCCATCCAGCAACGCCAGTGGCATGCACCCACCTCCTCCAGCAGGGTGACACCTCTGCCCCATTCAGGAATTAGTTACCCCAGACAGGCTTCATCTAGACCGATATTGGCTGCGTCCCCCGATTGACATCGTCTACGCCTGTCCGGTCGATGCTAGTGACACCTATTCCTTCATCACCCGACCGCCCTGCATCGCTGGCTGACCTTAACATCATGGTTCAGCCGACACCAGAGGGTCTGGCGCCCAACTCGACGACACCTACCAGGCCAACGCGAGACAACAAGACTCCTGCTGGGTCGCCTCCGGTCATCCCAAACCCTCAGGGCCTGATGTCTGGGTTGCAGCCTCCTAAGGGACCAATGCCAGAACCGTCTGTTGTTCCCCCACTGACACTGGATAACCCTCTAATCCGTAGAATCCTCTGCTGGATCTTACGGCCCTTTTCACATCCCGATGGAATGTGGTCAAGGGCGACCTGTTAACTGAAAGGGCCTCCTGCAGCCCCCCCCCAAGGAACCTCTTCCCTTGGGGGTTCATCCTCAAGCTCCTCCTCAGCAACCTACACTGAAGCCAAAAGAGCCTACCCCACAACCAAATGATACTGGTAGGGGTCGCTCCAAGCGTCACCGGAGAAAGCACTATTGCTCATCCTCCAGGTCCTCTGATAGGCACCAATGTAGGTTGCATGGCCATAGGCACTGGTGTTCGATCTCTAGACCTTCCTCCTCAGGGGTGTCGGGCCACAGCTTTTCCTTCTCCTCATCTGAATCGGGGTCGTCTTCCCCTCCGATGGATCCCAAGGACACTCCTAGGTCACCTCCTGATGACTCGACATTTATGGAGGTCATGCGGCACATCCAGTTCAACATGGGCTGGGACACAGAAGATCGGGACTTGTAGAGAAGCCATTTGGCTATTTTCCTCCGTCAAAAAGACCCAAAGCCAGTGATGGTTCCTCTTCTGGTGGAGCCATTCAAAGACGTTACCAAATCTGCTTGGTAACACACGTCTTCCACCCCTGCTGTTTCCAAGAAGGCTGACCATCTCTATAATGCACCCTGAGATGAACCTTACTTTGGAGTGCAACCTATTGAGGACTCCATGGTTATTACAGTGGCCAGCGATCAGTCCAAGGGGCCACGGCATCTTAGCACCCAGCCTCCAGACAAAGATTCCAAAGAGGTGGACCAGATCATCAGGAAAGTTACACCTCGGCCACCTGTGCCATCCGTTCTTTCAGTGTTTTGGACCACATGGGCCAGTGTCAGAACGCCCTGCAGGAGAAGGCCATGGAAATAGTCCAGATGCAGCAGGATAGTCTCCAGAAGGCTGAGCTGCTGCACATTCTTAAATCGGGTTCGTATGTAGATACCCATGTCCTACATTCCTCCTATGACATGGCAGATTCAGCAGCCAGGGCAGTGGCCTCCAACGTTTGCCTCCGCTGTTATGCTTGGCTCTGTGTCTTAGGTTTTACTCGGACATCCAATCGAGCATTGTGGAGGTCCCCTTTAAGGGCTCAGTCCTTTTCGTCGAGGACTCTGAAAAGGTCATTACTCACCTCCAGGAATCTGGCAAGGCTGTTAGATCTATACATACTGTGTACAGATCCACTCAGAAACAAAACCTTGGCCAGCCGTTTCATCGGTCGTCTGGGCAACAACTCCGAGGCCAACAAAACTAGAGGTGCCTTTAAGATAAGGCCACTTCTCAGGCCTCAGGAGGTTCGGCACACAGAGCCCCCAAAAATTCCCATGCCCCTCTGCCTGTCCCTGGTTCCTCAGCTTGACTCCTTACCCGACCCTCCTCCCCCGGCAGAATCCATAGGGGAGGCGGTAGGGGGCTGCTTTTCTCTATATCTAGAGGGATGGCACAGAGTCACTTTTTGGTGTTTCAGCCCCACAGGAGGTTCCTTCATTTCTGCTTTCAAGGCAACCATTACACACATTCCGCGCCATGCCATTCAGCCTGTCCTCTGCTCCCTGAGTCTTTACAAAGTGCCTAACAGTAGTGGCTGCGACCCTCAGGCAGAAAGACCACTATGTCTTTCCATACCTAGACGATTGGCTCCTGGCAGCTCCATGCAGGGATCAGCTGATCAGTACCATGACAGACACCTTTACTTTGTTTCGAGACTTAGGGATTACTCTTAAGCTCCTGAAGTCCTCCCCGTGACCCAGCCAAAGACTGCAGTACATCGGGGCAGTTCTGGACACCGCCGAAGGCAAGGCTTTCCTGCCTCCAGACAGAGCAGAATGCCTTCAGGAACAGGCTCGCCTAGTTTTCTCGCTGTGCCAGGTCCCAACCACAGTATTCCTGCGGCTGCTAAGGCACATGGCAGCGGCCATCCCAACGGTCCCTCTTGCATGCCTGCACATAAGGGTTCCCTAATGGACCCTCAGAGTACAGTGGGACCAACGCATGGAAGAATTGGAGCAGCTGGTGGCAGTCTCCACTCTGGTGCACCAGGCTGTAGCATGGTAGTTGAACCCCTCCAATCTTTTCACTGGGGTCCGCTTTTGACAGGAGTCTCCTTGTCAGATCCTGACCATGGGCGTGTCTGGCCTGGGCTGGGGTGCACATTGGCAGACTATCAGACCCAGGGAACTTGGTCTCCCCTTGAGTGACATCTCCATACTGTATCAATATTTTGGAGATGCGGGTGATACTTTATGCCCTTCAGGCATTCCAGATGAATCGGCTCCTGGGCCCTCTCCTTACTCAGATAGACAACATGTCAGTGATCTTCTACATAAACAAGCAGGGGGGGACTCACTCCTACCCCCTCTTCAGGGAGGCCAGGAGAGTCTGGTATTGGGCCATCGAGCATCATCTGGAACTCATGGACGTGCACATTCCAGGCATACACAACACCTTGGCCAACACTTTAAGCCAGTCTCGGTCCAAGGCACACGAATGGGAACTCCTACAATCTGTGACCAAAGAGCTGTTCGACAGGTGGGGTTGGCCCGAGTTGGATCTCTTCGCATCCCCACTCTACACCAAACTGCCCAGTTTATGCTTGATTGATCCAGGGCCTGGTGTTTTCTGGTGAGACACATAGTCCCTCTCTTTTTATTTTTTATTTTATTGCGATCTAGGATTCATACCTTTGAGCAACAGCTCTTTACATAGGTTCCGCGTCAAGACACGGAGGTTTCTTTATGTCTTCCTTCCCTTCCCATTACTGCAGAGAGTCCTTCTCAAGTTGCAGTCGGTGGGAGCAGGGATGATTCTAGTAGCTCCCCACTAGCCTCATCAGATTTGGTTCCCACTACTTCAGCAGTTGGCAGTGGAACCACCGATCCCCCTGCCCCTGAGCTCAGGCTTGCTCTCCCAGGAGCAGGTTTCTCTGGTCCATCCGGACGTCAAGTTGTTGTACCTGCATGCATGGCTCCTACAGACCCATCAGTTGTTCGCTTTGGGGTTTCCCCCAGAGTGGCAGAAGTCCTGGTGGCAGCTAGAAAGCCTTCCACCTGGGTTACTTATATAATGACGTGGAAACGGTTTTGTCTGTGGTCCGCCGCTCGCCATCTTGATCCATTCATCTGTTCGGTGAATTCAGTTTTGGAGTACCTCCTTTCTCTATCAGACTCAGGGCTGAGTTACTCCTCCATTAGGGTGCACTTATCAGTCATCTCTGCATATCATGCATGGCCTGTAGAGGGCAAAACTCTTGCCTAGCTGGATCTTTCCCACACTTTCTTGTAGGGTATACTGCACCTCAAACCTCCCATCAGGGACCCTGTCCTCCACCATGGGACCTTTTATTTGTTTTGGAAAAACTTGTGCTGCCTCCCTTCGAACCAGCTGTGAGCTGCGCTTTCTGTCATGGAAAGTGTTATTTTTAGTTGCCATTACTTCTGCTCCAAGGATTTCTGAGCTTCAGGCTCTGATGTGTAAAGAGCCTTATTTAGTTTTCCACAAGGACAGGGTATCCTTGCGGACAAATCCTAAGTTTTTGCCTAAAGTGATGTCTGAGTTTACACTGAATCAGGACATCCATCTTCCAGTTTACTATGCAAAGTATTCTAATCGAGAGGATGCTCTACTTCATACTCTGGATGTCCACACGGTGCTTCGATACTACTTAGATCGCACTCGTGTTGTCCAAAAGTCCGAAAAGTTTTTCTTTCACCCCAAGGACTGAAGGGGCTCCAGTCTCTAAGCAGACTTTGTCCAAATGGTTAGTTAACTGCATTGTCTGTTACCAGAAGTATGACAGGCCTTTGCCAGGACCGGTCAAAGGCCATTCTACCAGGGGAATGGCTGCTTCCTTTGCATCCATTAAAAATGTGTCTGCAGCTGATATCTGCGCTACTGCCACTTGGAGTTCTGTCCACACCTTCATTCGACACTACAGTTTGGATATTGCCTCTTGTCGTAGGGTGGGCTTTGGACTTGCTGTCCTACAAGGCCTGCTCTCTTGAGCTTTCCAGCAGACTTTTGCCTCCTGCCATGTGGCAGGGGTGTGTCCTTCCACTGCTTGGGACTCTGTCCTTATGGTGTAGCCTGCTGCAAGAGCTCCACCTTGAAGTGAGATAGTACGGTTATGTAAGAACTTAACGTAACAGTACATCTTCAAGAGGAGCTCTTGCAGCAGGTACTGCTTTCCCTCCCACCTTCCCCTTGGTGACTGTTCCGCCATTGTCTGTTGTTGCATTTCCTCATTTCAGAGGAACCTCCTCCGTTCTCCATTTCTGAGTTTGCTGGGGTCTCCAGCAGGAGAACTGACATTGGCCCCTCCGCTGTATACTGCTAGCTAGAAGTTTTCCATGGGGTCCTGGCAACTGCCAGCTTCAGTCCATATGGTGTAGCCTGCTGCAAGAGCTCTTCTCGAAGATTTACTGTTACAGTAAGTTCTTACGTAACTGTACTTTTCCCAGGTGGGGTTCTAATTTCTGATAGCTGCAAGCTAATGTTTAAAGGCTTGAATAGGGATAAAAGTATTTTTTGTATTCCCTTGTAGCAAATACATCTCTTACTCTTTTGATGTGATAGCAGAATATAAATTAATACAGTGACGCAAACAATGATGTAAACAATTAATTTATTATGTTCTTGTTCTTGGCTGTGGTAGCTCTTACAAGAATATTTGTGAAATATGATGACCCCCCTATATGATGCAACAAGGTCCAGTAAAGTGCAGTTACGCAAGAACTTACTGTAACAGATCCTCGAGAGAATCTCTTGCATCAGGCCACACCTATGGAATTATAGCCACCAGGCATTAGGACCACATGGAAACTTTTCTAACCAGCAGTCTACAAGGAAGCTGCCCATGATGACATTATACGCATAATGTCCCTCCCATATAAATGTGGGCAGCCCCACGCTCTCTGTTCTTTTCCCATCAGAGACCCCTAATAGAGGATCTCTAGCCAGAGAACCGAGGGGAGCCAGAGGTTCCCACTAGAAAGAAAGTGAAACAGATTGTGAAAATGTCCTGGAGAGACAGACACAGACAGCGCTGAGGCCAAGAGGGCCGGAGGGTGGGACAGCATGGCCTGATGCAACAGATCCTCTCGAGGATCTACTGTTACGGTAAGTTCTTACGTAACTGTACTATCCTCGTCGAGGATATCTCTTGCATCAGGCCACACATATGGAACGAGTCCCAAGCAGTTACAGACAGAGAGACAGTCTGGGTGGCTGGAGGTTATAGGTCTAAGACAGGAGGCCCTGAAGCACAGCCAGGTCAAAGCCTGCCCTTCTACTAGAGGCAGTATCCAGATTGCAGTGATTAGTGAAGGTGTGGACAGTACTTCAAGTGGCAGCCACACAGAAGACAGCAGCTGACCCAGTATGGAGCCAGGCAACAGAGGTGGCCATGCCTCTGGTGGAGGGGCCACTCGCAGCCTCAGAAAGTTCCTTACCGTACTTCCTAAAACCAAAAAAATTATGCTGTTGGCCAACCCAAAGGACAGGCACTGTTTAGAAACTGGTATGCCCTGTTTCCCTGGGGCGAAAAGGAACAAACTGGCGCGAGGACTTCCTGCACTCCTTCTCAAGGCATGAAAAGTAATGCAGAATTCCATGCACATCTAAGTTGTGGAGCAGTGCTTCCTGTGGATTGAGATGCTCTGGATAATAAACAAGCAAGTGGATGGTTTAATTTAAGGTAAATGCAGAGACCGACTAAGAAAGAAATTTAGGATTCATACGCAATGACACCCTGTCTTTGTGGAAAATAGAATAAGGCTGCTCACACATAAGAGCCTGCGGCTCCGAAATCCTTCGGGCAGAAGTATTAGCACTAAAAATAAGGCTTTCCCCGACAGAAAGCATAGCCGCACATGGCAGTTGGCTCAAAAGGAGCCAAAGCAAGTTTCCCCAACACAAAAGGCAAGTCCCAAGGCAGGACTGGATTGCGGATGGGAGACTTCAGATCAAGAATGCCTCTTAGGGATGTACAGGACACCTCCAGTTGTGCCACCGTATGGCCCTTAAGGAGCACATGCAAAACTGAAATAGACAAGTGCACCTTAATGGAGGAGTACTGCCGACCAGACGGTGAGAGGGACAGCAGGTACGCCAAAATCCGAACCACAGGACAAGTGAAAGGATCCTGCTGGTGGGCAGCCACCCACAGAGCGGAGCCCTTCTACTTCATGAAATAAGTGGCCCTAGTGGAGGGCTCCTAGCAACCACCAGAACATCAGCCTTCCTCGGGGACACCCCAGATCTTGCCATGGCTATATGTTCATGATCCAGGCTCGAAGATGTAGTGACTTAAAGTCTGGATGGACCAGGCTACCCTGCTCCTGGGAGAGCAAGCCCGTGCACAAGGGTAGAGGCACTGGAGCTTCCACTGCCAACTGCTCTAGTAAACCGAACTAGATCTGACGAGGCCAGAAGGGGTTGATGAGGATCCTAGTGGCCCAGTCCCTCTGCAGCGTGATCAGTACTCTAGAGTAGGGGAAAGGGAGGAGAAGAATAAAGGAACCCCCCTTTTCTACAAGAGCAACAGTGCATCTCACCAGAAGAACTCTAGGCTCTGGAATGAGCAGAAACGCAGCAGGTTTGCGTGGAGTGGGGATGCAGAAAAGGTCCAACTCAGAACGACCACATCTATCAAACAGGTCTGCTACAGCTGAGGTCAGCCCTTCCTACCCGGCATCCTGGACTGCGACCATCTTAGCCCATCCACCAGGATGTTTTGGATGCCTGGACCATGGACGGCTAACAGTTCTAGACTGTTCTGGAGCTCAGAAGCAGATCCTCATTGATTCCCGACAGAGGGGGCATGAATGGGTCCCCCCATGCCCTTTGATGGAGTGGACTGCAATACTGATGTCCAACTGCACTAGCCGATGGCTCAGGGACAGCTGGGTCTGGAAGGCTTGCAAAGCATACAGAACAGCTCTCGTCTTCAGGATGTTGATGTGGAGAACCACCACCATATTGGACCTCATCCCTTGAGCCAGATGAGGTCCCGGGGACCCCCCAGCCCAGCCTCAAAATGTCTGTGGTAAGGAAGAAAAGAAAAAACAGAAGGGAGGGAACCCCATTCAACAGGTTGTTGGGTTCCATCCAGCATAGCAGCACCTCTTTGACCAATCTGGAGACTAGAACTTGCCATCTGTGGTCATCGGTGTGCCAGTCCCACAGACCTTCAATGTCCATTGGGGGAGCCTTAGGTGTAGCCTGGATAGAGAACCGTGACAGGGGTTGCAGCCACCTGGCCCAAGGGTCCGAGGAGAATTCTGTCTGAAACATATCTGCTGTTGTCAAGCAGCCGGCCCTGAGCCACCAGGCAGTCCATGCTGTCCTGAGGTAGGAAGGCCATACTCCGAGCTGTGCCCAGTACTACCCCCGTGTACTGTAGGCGCTGACAAGAGGTCAGGACTGACTGTGGCAGATTGATGGTGAGCCCCAGAGCGTGTAACAGTTGTCTGGTATGTGTCTGGATCTGGAGCAGGGGCTCCCTGAACTGCGCTTTGAGCAGCCTATCATCCAAGGAAGGGAGGACATAGAGGTAAGCACCCAGGGTGTAGAGGACAAGCAGCAGTATCAATAAATACAGGAATAAGAATAAGAATGTTTAAAACACTCTGTAGTCATGAAATCCGATCTACTTTGTTATTCGATTATCAATACTCTCTGAGTCTTTTTTTTTTTTGCTTCCATGATGTAACAAACAAGGCTGTATAATGAACATGCTGATCTGATCCCAGTTTGTTCATTCTAGTGAGGGAGGACTACGTTTCAAAATGGAAGCTGGGATAAAGGATGCTCTGGAGTTGATATCCCTGAAACGTACAGTAAAATAACGCTCTTGGTGAGCAACACTTGGGAACAAATCATGCCCACCGCTTAACTAACAAGGCCCTTGTTATTTAAACGGTGGCCATGATTTGTTCCAAATGGCCATCTAAACTACATAAATTTAACTTTGAAAACAGTCCCCCGTTCATTTCTATGGAAGCACGCCCCCACGCTCTACTAAGAATGACGTCACAAAATAAGCGAGCATGGGGGCAGAATGGGACTAGATCGAGGACTGAAGTGGTATTAGGAAGTGGAAGGGATCAGCATGGCTTGGCTCCATGGAGCCAAAATACGATCCCTTCTCTTCCGAAATAGGGGCTACTATAAAAATATATATATATGGGCATCCTAAGACTTCTGCCCAGGTAAGGTTTACTGATGCTTCTTGGGGGTGCTCTCATAAAAAAGATGAAGAAAGTTGTTCTTTAAAGCCTCTATGGATGCCTTTGTTGCATCAACTTGCTCCATGGTTTCAGGTATTTGCATCCAGCGGCACTCCTGGTTGCAAACTGCTGTCTTTACCCCAGATGACCAGCAACAGATCAGAAATATGCCCTTTGATGGCACTTATCTGTTTGGACAGCAGGTGGAGCAGTCTTTGAAAGAGTCTAATGAAATTAGGATGGCTCTTAAGACCTCCAGGCCACCTCCCTATGATCCACAGTGGGGGTAGAGGACATGTCTGTTTTCACCACAAGCAGTACTTTCATGGCATGCTGGTGTACCCTAGCCACCACAAATGCCCTTGCTTCTGTGATGAGGTGAGACTGCCAGTTCAGAGTCCTACCTTTGCATTTTCCTCAGCGCTGCAAGTCTTTACAAACTGCTTGCAGTACTCTCAGCGCACCTCAGAAAGGTAGGACTCCCAAGTCTTTTGTATTGTATCTGGACTGTTGACTAATCTCAGGGCCCGCCAAGACAGGAGACAAAGCAAGCAGTAGCCAGTGCTTCTGTTTTTAACGTCCATGGAAGTCCTGCTGGACCTTTTGAAGTCTCAGCTGGAACCCTTCCAGAAACTACTGTTCATAGAGCTGTCCTCTATACGACCCAGGCTCAGGCCTTCCTCCAGGACAGCAGACTGCTAGTAATCTTGCAGATGGCATGTTACATCATGAGTCACAAGACTGTGCAAGCCTATTCCATGCAACGCTTGCTGGGCCTAATGGCCTCTTCAGTGTTCACAGTGCTTCCGCGCAGCCACACATGAGGACAAACCCAGTGGATGCTCAGTGTACTATGATCACAGGTATTACACCCCCAAACTATCTTATTCAGTGACCAAACCCCTGGTGAGGTCCCAGATGTGGTGGTCATTTGAGGACAACCTCCTCCAGGGTACACCTTTCTCCTCCTTGTTGGGTTGGGGGGCCCACTGCCAGGGCCTTCAGACACAGGTGTCTGGGACCCAACAGAAATGTATTTCCACATCAGTGTGATGGAGATGCAAGCAGTTCTGTATGATTTGAAAGCCCTCCTGGACTTGGTCAGTCAAAAGACAGTTCTCATCCAGACAGACAAGACTGTAATGTACTATACCAACAAGGAGGAGACTCTCTTACTGTCTCTCAGGAGGGCAGTGAGAGTGTGGGTATGGTGCCTGGAGCAGGGGATCCACCTTCAAGCAATCCCTCTGCCAGGAGTCCACAACACTCTGGTAACTGAGTTAAATTGAACAGAGGCAGATCGTCATGAGTGGTCACTAGCATCGGACATTGTGAGTTCGCTGTTCGATGAGTGGGGCAATCCAGATGTGGACATTTTTGAGTACCCACACAATGATAGACTGACTCTATTCTGCTCCAGAAATCCAGGGTATGGCGTTTTCTGTCAGGATGAATACAGACTGCCATGACAGAATCCATTTCTCACTACATTCCTGCCAGTCCCTTTTATCTGAAGAGTGCAGTTCAAGTTCAAGGCACATGGGGTAAGATGATCCTAGTGGCCCCCTGCTGGCCTCGGGAAGTATGGTTTCCTTTGTTGAATCGACTTTGTCAGCAAACCAAGGGTTCTGCCACTCAGGACGGACTTTTTGACCCAAGGTCAGCAAGTCCATCCCAACCCGCACTCCCTTCAGGCCTGGCTTCTGCAGTATGAACGGTTCAAAGTATTTCAGAGGATCTCTGAAATACGTTTGGGTGCAGGTAAACCTACCAGGAAAACATACACATTGAAGTGAATATGTTTTTCCAGCTGGTGCTCCAGAACCCTCGTGGACCCTTTCAAGTGTCCACCTGAAGAGGGTTTAGAGTACTTACTGGACCTTTCTGTTGCTGGCCTGCAGTATTCCACAGTTAAGATCCACCTATGTTCTATATCAGCATACCATGAACCTTAACAGTTGCATCTGTGCCCTCTATGGCACAGATGCAACTGTTAAGAGGTTCCTCGGGTATTCTTCACATAAAGCCTCCCATCAGGAAGCTGGTGGCTCCCTGGGATAGTAATCTTATGCTAGATGTGCTGTTTCATAAGCCCTTCAAGCCTTTTGCGGCTTGTGGCATGAAGTTTATAACTTGGAAAGCAGCATTTCTGCTGTCACCTCTGCACACAGGGTATCTGAAATCCATGCTTTGGTCACAGATCCTCCATATACAGTTTTATGTAAAGATAAGGTAGTTTTCCGCACACACCTTAAGTTTTTACCTAAGGTGGTATTGGGAGTTCCTTCTTAATCAGGCTAAAATCCTGCCTACCTACTTCTGCCAAGTTCCAGAATGAGGAAGAATGGACTCTCCACTCACTGGATGTTAGGGTCCTTAACTTTTACCTGGACAGGAATAAGGATTTCAGACAGTCTAACAGCTCTCTTTTGACCCTAATCATAAGGGACTGCCTGTTACAATCAAGTGCATTTCTCTCTGGATTGTAAACTGCCTTTGCCACTGCTGTGCTGTGGCTCAAGTTAAACTGGAGAGCAAGTTATGTGCCCACTCTACCAGAGCAATTGCCACTTCCCTGGCAGAATTCCAACTCTGTGCCTGTTGGTGAAATTCGCAGAGCTGTAACTTCGAGCAGTGCACACCTTTTCCAAACCGTATGCCCTTGATGTCCATGCCAGGCAGCATGCCACTTTTGACCGAACAATTCTGAATGGATTGCTATCCTGAATGAGCCCAGTGCTCCAGCCTCCCTAGTCTGGGGAACCTTCTCTGAACTTGGTACTCTGATCCACAACTGGGAATCAATGTTGAAGATTGATTCTTGAAATATATTAAAATTACACACTTACAGGAATTCTTGATCTTCAATATCTTCACCATTGATTACCACACCTTCCCATTATCCCCTGGACTTACTCCACTATTGTTGTGTTGTGGTCTTCAGCCCTTTGAACTTGGCTTGGGCTGTGAAGGCACTGGGTTAATGGGTTTGCTGCTCTTCTTTCACTAGCCACTAGGACTGTCTTATGCCCTTAGTTGAACTGCATAGGTTCCTCATTAGGTTCATGCTGCTCACCTCCATAAAGAAAAAGGTACTGCAGCGGTTGGGGGCTGGTATCGCTGTATACCAGGGGTGCGTGGATTGACGTACAACGGTGTGCGTACGGTGCCTACTGCGCCACTGGCCCCCAGAAAAGTTTTGTCTTTCTTGGTTCCTAGCGCCTTCAGCACAGACCCACAAGTTGTAACCAGTGGTGAAGATATTTTTGAAGATCAAGAATTACAGCAAGTATGTAATTTTAATTTCCCTGCTGGAATGTGAAGCATACCTGGAAGTATGACATATTTTGAAAGGAAATTATCACAGAGGTTTAACTCATTCACAGGCCTTAACTGCTATATTGAGCCACTTCACTAATTAGGAAATAAGAGGATAGGGGCTACAGAAGTCACTGTTGATATGTGTACAAAACAAAACCCTTTTTACAATGCAGCTACTGGTAGCATAGCCTGAATGTTGTATCCAAACTATCAGAACTTTCCTCTACCATTTCTAGAAGTTAATACAGTACCAGTAGGTTGAGAGATGTGGCTAGTAATCCCCCACTGTGACTTTCGAGTTGCAAGCGTGGTCTCAGCCTGGAAAGAGCAACCTCACTGGGGGTCTAGCTCCTCGAGGGCAGGCCCCTTGTGCCCATGCTGTATGCACTCATGGCTTGCCAGGGAACTGTATCTGGCACAGTGAGGGAGGAGCGAGGGTTACAGTCATCGCACCAGAACACACATGCAGACAAGCCCATATAAGACTACGGGTACATATGCCTGGTCTTTGTCAGGATTAGCGAATGTTGGAATTCTCAAGCCCTACCCCATAATCCCTCTCTTACCAAATTGAGTCTTCAGAGGGGGATGCCCCTCTCGTGAAGACCCCACCCTCGATGGGGGCTAGGCAAGTCCTCGAAGAGCAGGTGAGTGTTGTCATAGTGGGAGATAGCCAGAAGTTGCTTGAGTGAGAATAGCTTTGCAGAAGACTCCAGGAGAAAGGACTGCTGTGTGACTGAACTTCTCTGCTGGGACTAAAGTAGAAGAACTTTTGTATTTAGACCTTTAATTTAGGGTAAAAAAACTAACATACAAAACAAAACAAAAAAAAGTGTGTGTTTGGGTTAACTGAACTGAATGGGTAACTGAAAAGTCATCTAGGTGTAAATCTCAGGTGACTGAAAGGACTTAACTGTTGTGAGGTTTAAATTACTTATAGAAAGATCTGGTAAGTGGGGAGTGGCTTGCTAGGAAGGAAGCTACATTTAAAGACTGCATTTAGAAAGATTCTGCTAATAGCTTGGCAGAAGACTCCAGGAGAAAAGGACTGCTGTGTGACTGAACTTCTCTACTGGGACTATATTGCCTGCTTCCCACCCAAAGCTAGTTCTATTTTTATAGGCACAGGATTTGACTGACAACAGGAACTTCCTGTTTAGGGGCAGGAAGTGAGTGATCACAGAACCACAAAGACCCACCATCCTAGAAGGGCAAGAGTAGCTCTCCGGCCCCTTCTAGGCTGACTGTGGAGGTCTGCCTCTGAACAAGTAAGCAGTCTACTGAGAAATATAGGATATTCTTTTGTCTCAGAACAGGACAATCCAGGGAGCTTAAAGGGCACACAGGCAGAAAGTAAGGAGAGAGAAAAAAAACAGAGGAAAGAGTAAGGATTGCAAACAGTTAAGGGGCCAGAAATAAGACATGATTGGAGTGGTGGCAGTGGCTGTGGAGCAGCAGTCTTCCGGGAGATGTCCTGGAGGATGCGGTGTTGTCCCATCTGCAGGCACCTCTCTGGCTGAGGGAGGAGGTTGCTCATCTCAGGCTGAGTTGGCCAGGATTTGTGGGACCTCCTCTTCCATCCAAGGGACCACCAATGCCACTGCCGTTGCCTCAGAGGTTGCCAAGAAAGAGGAGCGTTGGACCACAGTGGGCTCCAGGGAGGTGAGGGTGGTGGAACAGAGGCACATCCCTCAGTTGTACCTCTCCACAATTCTATGCATTCTGGCAGAGTGTGGTTCCTCTGTGGAGGCACCTACAGTGGAGACCAAGGAGGATGCTGGGAACCTCCCACAAAGGAGACCCACAGGAGGGTAGCAGGGGACCCTGCAGGGGAGAAACAACTCCTGGTGGGGGACTCCATTGTTAGAAAGGTAGAACTGGGCAAGGAAGGGAGGGAGGTAAGGTGCCTGCCTGGCGCCATGGCTTGAGGGACAGGAGCCGAATCCTCAGGATTGGGAGCAGCTGCACAGGGAGGGAGCTGGATGTCATTGTCCACTTAGGGACAAATGATCTGGCTAAGAAAGGATTAGAGAAGTGCAGGAAGAGTTTGTGGAATTGGGAGAGGGCCTTAGTCCAAATGCTGCATGGTAACCTTCTCGGGGTGCTACCCATCTATGGCATAGGAGGGCTAGGGTGTTCGATGCCATGGGATTCAATCAGAGGTTGAAAAACTGGTGTGGAGCTCAGGATTTGGCTTCATTGGGACTGGGGGTCCACCTGGAGTGATGCAAGCCTATACTGGCATGATGGGCTGCATCTGTCCCGAGGGAACCAGGATCTAGGTGATAGGTTTAAATGCTTCTTGGCAAGCTTTTAAACTAGCCAAGGGGAGGCACTGGAAAGGAGCAGGAAAATCCTAGCCCCCAAACAATACGACGGTAGTAAGTGTGGCAAACACCAACACGGAGGTGTCGATAGGGAGAAAGGCTGGGGTAAATGGAGAGTGACAAAGGCAAGAAGGACAAGGATGGGGCAAAGGGGTAAGGCCATCAGGAAATGGAGGGTAATGAGTACCAATGCCCGTAGTCTGGGCAACAAGCTCCTTGAGCTGGTGGCCTTAATGGAAGAGGGATGCCTGGATATCGTAGCAGTCACAGAAACATGGTACACAGAGAACCATGACTGGGATGTTAACATACCAGGGTACATAACCTACAGGAGAGACAGGCAGGGGAGAAGAGGGGGAGGAGTAGCTCTCTATGGAAAGGAAGGGATAAAAGCAACTGAACAAAAGAGTAAACAGGGAGGAGAGGAGGCACTGTGGGTCACCTTGGAGACTGGAAAGGCACCACAATCCCACAGAGAGGTTGTGTGCAGACCCCCATGTCAGGGGGAAGGAATGGACAAGGATATGATGGAAGGCATTCTTAGAATGGCAGAGAAAGGGGAGATACTGTTGATGGGAGACATGAATATGCCAGATGTTAACTGGAGCACATTTGCTGCAGCGACATCTAAGAGCAGGGCCATTCTTGACGCCCTACAGGTGGCAGGCATTAGACAGCTAGTTTCGGAACCCACTCGTGAGGGAGCAATCTTAGACCTCATACTCTCAAATGGGGGCAGTGAGAGGATCTCAGATCTAGAAGTGGGTTGCCATCTGGGGACAAGTGACCATCAAACAGTGTGGTTCACGTTAAACTCAGCTACAGAGTCAAGCCATACAAAAGTGAGGGTACTGGACTTTAGGAGGGCTGACTTTGGCAAGATGAGAGAGGCCTCAGAAAGCACTCAGCAAACAGGCTAGAAGGAGTGTGTGTGAGCAACAATGGGGAATTATCAAAACTGCCATCACAGGAGGCAACAAGCCTTGTGTGAAGCAAATAAAACAAATCAAAACGAAAGAAAAGCCACTATGGTTCTCAAGAGAGGTGGCTGTGAAAGTCAGGAAGAAAAGATAGCATTCCAGAAGTATAAGGGAAACACAGAAGGAGCAGGACAGAGAGCTGTACCAGTTAAGGCAGAAAGAAGCAGGGAGGGAAGTCAGAATAAAAGGCTCAAACTGAGGAAAGATAGCCAACTCAGTTAAGAAGGGGATAAAACCTTTATAGTACATCAGCGAGCGAGAAAGACAAAGGGAGGGATATGAGGTTGAATAGAATAAACGGTGGGTGGGCAGAGGGGAAGAAGGAAAAGCAGGAATACTGAAATCTAATATTTCTGCTCAGTATTCACTAAAAGAGGAGGGGAAGTGCCTAATCCAGTTAACAGAAGCACTCTTGATAGGGGGTCGATCCCAGTCCTTTCACAGAAGAAAGGGTTCTGCAAGAACTCCTAAAACTGAAGGTGGACAAAGAATGGGTCCTGACATGGAATTCACCCAGAATTCTAAAAGTATTAAGGAAGGAACTAGTGAAACCACTGGCTACTCTTTTTAATAAATCATGGGAGGATGGTGTGGTACTTGAGGACTGGAGGAAGGCGGATGTGATTCCCCTTCACAAAAGTGGGACCAAGACAGAGCAGGAAACTAGCAGACCTGTCAGTCTGACCTCTGTGGTAGGGAAAGTGATGGAGTCACTTGAAGGAAAGAATAGTTGAGTACCTAGAGGTCAGTGGAGCACAGGATCCAAGGCAGCATGGGTTCACAGCGGGAAGGTCATGTCAGGCAGATCTAATAGATTTCTTTGACTGGGTGACCAAAGTAGTAGACCAGGGAGGGCTGTGGACATGGCCTACCCTAGACTTTAGCAAGGCATTTGACACAGTCCCACACAAAAGATTATTAGTCAAATTAACCAGCCTGGGAGTGGGTCCCAGGGTGGTAGCCTGGGTAAAACATTGGCTGAACAACAGGACAGAAGGTAATTGTAAATGGAGTCCACTCTGAAGAAAGCGGTTACTAGTGTGGTGCAGGAGTTCAGTATTGGGTCCAGTCCTTTTAATAATATCTCATCAGTGGCATTGCAGAGGGACTGGAAGGAAAAGTATGCCTTTTGCAGATGACACAAAGATCTGCAACAGGGTTGATACACAAGGAGTGCGGAAAGGATGAAAAGGGACTTGGCAAGGTTGGAGGAATGGTCTGACATATGGCAGCTAAGGATTCAATGCAAAAGTGCAAAATAATGCACCTGGGAAACAAGAACCCAGGGGAAGAATACTAATGGGTGGGGAGGTAGTAACAACAACAAAACAGGAAAGGGACCTGGGGTAATCATATCAGATGACAAAGGTTAGCAAGCAATGAGAAGGCAGTAGGGAGGGCCGGGGGATACTGGGATGTATAGGGAGAGGCATCAGCAGCAGAAACAGGAAGTTGTTATCCTCTGTACAGACAGTTGGTGAGACCCCATCTGAATACTGTGTCCAGTTCTGGAGACCCCATCTCAGCAAGGACATAGACAGGATAGAGGCAGTCCAGAGGAGGGCAACTAAAATGGTGCAGGGTCTGCAAGAGAAGCATTATGAGGGAGAGACTAAAAAGGGCTTAATATGTATACCCTTGAGGAAAGAAGGGAGAGGGGGGACATGATAGAAACTTTCAAGCACCTCCAAGGGAATCAACAAAGTCCAAGAGGGTAGCATCTTTCAGAAAAAGAGACTTGCAAGAACAAGGGGACACAATTTAAAGATAGAAGGAGAGGGCGTTCAGGGGCAATGTGAGGAAGTATTATTTCACAGAGAGGGTAGTGGATGCATGGAACAGCCTTCCTGAGGAAGTTGTGGAGTCTAAAACTGTGGGAGAATTCAAGAATGCATGGGACAGACATAAGGCAATTCTTGTGGGGGGCAGTAAGATATAGGCTGTTGGCTAAATAGGATCTGCGGCCTATCCTGTAGGTAGGGAAATGGGCAGACTAGATGGGCCTAGCGGTCCTTATCTGCCGTCAAAGTCTATGTTTCTATGTTTCTGTGAGTGATGGTCAAGTGACAGGGACCAGATATAGATGAATTAAAAAAAAATAGTTGTACGAGTGCTTTGGAGCAGGAAGCCACAGAGTAGGGGAGGATATGGATGGGATGCCCCCCAACTTTTGTTCTGATTCTATCAGAAACCCTCCTTCCAAATCGTACAGTTGGCCCTGTGGTCGCCATAACCTTTTTATACAAGGTTCCCTTTTTAGGAATGCTTGCCTCTGGATATGTATTCCAGCCAGCAATGTTAAATTTGTGCTCCTAGCAACAGTACTAAGAACCACTAGGTGGCAGCAGTGCCACATGTATTCAGGCCATCTGCCTGGTGGGAAATCACTGAGATTTGATTCAATAGGCCGAACTTCAGTTTTATGGTTTCTTCTCTGGATGAACAAAAGATTGTGACAGTTCCTAGAAAGACTGAGCACTGGGTTTTGCAGTGATGGATTTCAGAACCAAAGTAACTAAAATGCAACACAATTAGGGATTTTTTCACAATGGAAGACAGGAGTAGTAGAGATGGCAAGCACTACCACTGACTCCCACTTTACACTAAACTGGACTGCATACACAGGGACCCAAGGAAAATGTATCCATTAGATTTTACTGTAGTGTATTTTCATTTATTTGAATCGGCAGGACTAGTAAATAGTGGGAATTAAGCAAGCTGGCAAAGTGGATCAGCAGATACTTTAAAACCTTAAACTTTTTTTTTTTTTGAAACTCTGCTTTATTCAGATCCAAAAGTATAACATACATAAAGTCTGTATCTTACCCCCCAAAAAAAGATCAGGAGGCAGTTACAGACTACTTAGAGTGTACCCATTGTTTAAATAGTATGTTTTTACACCAAGAGCACCAGGTTGCCTATTACTCCAACTAACTTGCTTACGTTCTTTTTGATTAACATTGTTACTATTAAAACCTCATGGAAATTGAAGATGAAAAGTCGATTCGAGCATTATTGCCCTCATATAATTGTCCTTTGTAAGGCAGTATGGTGTACTTCTCTGTTTGGGGGAGGGCCCCAAGGTCCTTAGTGCATCGTGGTTAATCCTAAGCCGAGTATTGGAGTCGGCAGTTCAGTTCCAGTTCTAATCTTACACTAATACCCTACTGCAGACCATAGTAAGCATGGTACAGCTTAAGAAACAAGAAGACAATATACAATAAATTAACCAGAAAAAAGTGTTAACAATTAGGGAATGAGCATTCAGCCTAACACAAATGTAGGGGTGTGTGTATACACACGCGCACACCTCATCTGAACCCACCCCAGAGGTCTAGTTAGAAAAACCTATGAAATATGTTCCCCACCCTGCCTAAGGCAGCGCCAGTAAGAAGCGGAAAACTCTGCTGGCTATACTGTGCTCCTCCTTTTGCTATCTCATTCTTCCCTTGTACTGGTCTTGCCTCCGTATACATCTTTTAGCAGTTACTTTCTTAGCCTGTTAGCCTGCATTTGATCATTTGTTCATGGCTGTATTTTCTTGCAGTCATTGTTGCCTGTACCTCACTTGATGCGCATAGTATCAGTACAACTCTGCTGTGTATCCTGTCTGTCATTCTCACTGTATATATTTTTATTCCCGTACCACCACCCACCCCCAGATCGCACATGGAGATGAGCCTTGGCTCAGTGTGCCTATCCCAGTTAACAGTTTTCAGTAAATATTGCCACGAATTTTGCATACGTAACTACAGAGAAGTACAGTCAGAGTTGTGTGAAAACAAAGAAATAAAACTGGATTTGTCTAGGCCAGCTGATGTGCTGCCATGCAAGTGACCCTGAGTTTGGGAACAATCTCCGGGAGCCTCACTGGGGTCAGGCCATAGCTGAGACATGTATGGTTCTCTCATTAGCTAGCCCCTCACTAGTTACCTATCCATTGGTTGGGGATGACACCTTAATTAAAGGATGTCTATCTAGGCGCAGTGCACTTCGTTTAAAGAAAGTCAGTTCAGGCAGTTGCATTTTGATCTGTCTTGACGTCTGGTAGCTGGGCAGCTTCACAGCGGGGACCTGATGCGAATACCAAAAGCCCCAAAAAAAATATCCTATTGGAAATAAAATAAGTAAGAAGCCAGTTTTGGTAGAAAGACTATTATATTTGTAAGGTTTGTCATATGGGGGGAGGGTGTGCACTGAATTATCTGTTTTTACTGATGTATGCAATAAGCAGTAGCACCTAATTAAAAAAAAACAAAATACTAAAGTTTGTGAATGATCAAGGGTTGAGCAACTAATTTTGTGTTTGTTTCATGGCTGAGACAGTTGCCACTCAACAGTGCGTCTCATTCAGGAAGGTTTGGCAGCAGGTGCTGGCGCCACAGTGACACCTGTGAAAAGGACTATGGAGTCCCCAACCCCACAGGATGCTGTTTTGCGTTCATAGGCCAGTACTTGGCTACTACCCAGATCATGGCAAGGTGGGAGGGACACAAGGTTAAAAAAAAAAAAAAGGAGGAAGAAACCATGCTTCATGATCTGTCTGACTGACAGTTACTTGCATGCTTAAGCTGACTACGATGGCGCAGGGAGTAGCAGATGGCTCTGGGAAATTATCACTAGAGAAAACCCGAAAGAAGGATCAGAAGAATGATCGGAAGTCAAACAGCTATATGAACAATTAAAAGGGATTTGTCAGACTTTTTCACTTGCCATTTGTATTTGCCTGGTTGACCCCTGTTTTAGCACTCTGCTAGTGCTGACACGCTGCCCTCTCTGACTGCCAGGTCCAACCCTGGCCAGCTCTCCTCACTTGATCTCACAGTAGGGCCCTCCTTCCTCCCAAGGCTTGGATGTGAAAAGTAGGTCTGCCAAGTTGGAACTAGTTTGTTTGAGTGCCAAGCTAGAGATGAAGCAACCGAGCAGCTGCCCCCTAATTATTTTCTTATTTTACTAAAGTTCATACTAAGGTGGCAAAGGAGCCAGAAGGCTTGTAGGCCCATGATTGCTCCTAGTGAATTAATAACTAATTTTATGACCAGAAAGAATGAATTTATCTACTCATCCATCAGTGTCCTTGTACCTGGTTACAGGTAATGTGGTAACGTAGAAACATAGAAGTTGACGCCAGATAAGGATTGCAAGGCCCATCCAGTCTGTCCATTTTTTCTACCTTATGAATGTGCCCTAGGCCTTTACTTTGTCAATGGCCTATTTATTCATACTCATCTGTATTGCTCCCTTATGCCTATTCCATGCCTGTTTGAAGCCCTGCACTGTAGTCATATCCACCTCTTCCTGAGGTAGGCCGTTCCATGCATCTACCACCCTTTCTGTGAAAAAGAACTTCCTCACATTCCCCCTTAATCGGCCTCCCTCTAATTTCATGCTGTCCTCTTGTCCTGCTATTTTTCTTATATTAAAATGTGTTAGACTGTTTCACCTTGTTAATGCCCTTAATGTGTTTGAATGTTTCGATCATATCACCTGTCACCTTCCTTTGCTCTAGGGTATACATATTGAGCTCCATTAATCTGTCCTCATATGTTTTCTGATGCAGTCCCTGCATCATTTTGGTTGCCCTTCTCTGGACTGCCTCCATTTTGTTAATGTCCTTGTGCAGGTGTGGCCTCCAGTACTGCACACAGTACTCCAGATGGGGCCTAACCAATGTCTTGTAAAGAGAGATGATTACCTCCCTCTTACGACTTGTGATACCCCTACTAATGCACCCCAATATCTCACTAGCCTTACCTACTACTTTAGTGGTCTGCTTGTATGATTTCAGGTCATCTGTGATGATGATGCCCAAGTCTCTTTCTTCCCTTGTGATTGCCAGCAGCCCCCCTCCCAACCTATAGGATGCTTCAGGGTTTCTCTTCCCTATGTACATGATCTTGCACTTCTTTGCGTTAAACCCCAGTTGCCACTCTTCCGACCAGGGGATGTGTGTCCACGTCCCCTTCCAGTCTGAAGTATTGCAGACTGCAGCATCACCATGCCTGAAGCAGTAACATGCAGTGTATCAGACACCCTTCTAATCCTACCACATGGAGTGCTGTGAGCTCAAGGTAATGTGCTCCTCTTCTCCAGTGATGGAAAGCATAGTCCTCCCCAGTAGGTCGGTTTCTCCTTCAGACCATCCACAAACCCTTTATTCCCATAACCTACTAGAAATTGTGTCACTGGCAGCACCCAGGCACCCTCTGTCTGCCCCCTATATACTGCCCCAAGGGACCAGGCAACTTTCCTGACTGGGGGCCGGGATAGGAGAAAGGTTCAGGTGCTGCAACAGCTGGGCAGGGGAAGCTTGGCAGCAACCTCTACTGAAGCATCTCATTGTTTCTATCTGTATTTCCTCATGCCACTGGGAGACTTTCCTGGGCAGTCAGAAAGTGTTGGGACCAGGCACATTCACTGGCACAGTAGTAGTAGTTTGTTTATTTGGCACCCTTTTCCCGCAGACTCTGGGCACCTCACACAGCATGATATATCATTACTGCAGCACAGATGTTAAGCCCACATTGAATATGATGCACAATAATAAATATTACAAAACACAGAATGTTAACTGTTATAATAACAGGGCTAGAGATACTGGGCCCAATTCTCAATCACAATGGGTGGTAGTGGTACAAAATGGAGGGGCCGTGCCACTGTTAGCATACAGTGGCACTCTCAGCATACAGTGGCATAGCACCAGTATTTCACCTGCTCTCCTAGTACCTTGAAGCTCTCTACTGGGCCAATCATTGCATTCTTATAACCCATTTTTCCCCGGCAGTCAAGTGCCTGTAGCAGTACCCAGTGGATTCCATGGGGCTGCTTGATGGCCCAACAGAAGTGTGTCACATTTCACGCTGGCAGACCGGGTTCAGGAGCAACCTCAGGAGGCAGCACTTTGGAGAGGGAGGTGGCATGCTGCAGCGAGTCCTGCTGCTGGGCCAGAGAGCTTGCTCTCCAAGCTGAGGCACACCCACTCCCAACATGTGCTTGCATGCCATCGTGGGGATTCAGGGGGGAAAGATGGAGGAAAAAAAACTGACTAGAGCAGGATGGAGGACCAGCACCCTCGGGCCCCATACTGCTGACCATTATGCCTGTCTGTCAACAACACAATCTGGACCCTGAAGGTGAGGAGGAAAGGCACCTGTCTTGCGGGGACAAACTTCGGAGGTACTAGAGTAAGTCTTGGAGATTTTGTTTATTTTTATTTGTTATTTATTTTAGTCTTTGGTAACTGGGTAAGGCCCATTAAGCGCAAGTGCCTGTTTTCAGGGGTGACCTGGGAGCACTGGGAGGTTAAGTGACTTGTTCAGAGTCGCACAGTATGCAAGTGGAGTTTGTGAGAATCAAACTCAGGTCTGGTCTGCTGGATGTATCAAGCTTGTTCACACCTCGTTCCTCTAAGATGGTGGGTGTTGGGGCTGGAGATGCTGGCATAAAAGGGTCTGATCTGGAAAAGGGGGATAAACATTTGAATTTGACCCAAAAAAAAAAAAATCTAGATCTAAGAATCAGTGATCTTACTTCTAGAGGGCTCTTGCAGTAGGTAACTACATATAGGACTGAAGCCGGCAGGCGTCAGGACCCCACGGAAAAATTTCTAGCTAGCAGTCTGTGGCGGGGGATCGCCCCCACGACAGGTGACCGGCGTCAGGTGACGTCAGTATAAAGGGGCGATCCCCCACTCACGTCTTCCAGTTCTTTCCCGCTGTTAGCTTGTGAAAGCGCCTCACAGTTAAGTTCCTACTGCTTCGTCAGTCTGTCGTCAGTTATTTTTACCAAATTTTTCATGTCTCTCATAATATTTATTCCAGATTGCTATGTATGTCGTCCCCAACTCCCTCCAATTCGCATAAAAACAAGTGCGACTCGTGCGGCTCCCAGCTCCCACATAAGGACAGTCATTCCCAGTGCCTCTTCTGTCTAGGCCCGGATCACCCCATGGAGAAGTGCCAGCACTGCCAACAAGTCAATGCCGCCACCCACAAATGGAGAAAGCAGTCACTGGAGGCACACATTTTAAAAAAGATGTTCTCCATGGAAAAGGAGCTGAAGAAGTTCAGGCAGGCCTCAACTTCCCCTGAGGGTCACCGTAATAAGAAGGAGAAGCACTGGGACCAGGACTCCACTTCCACAGCCACCGTGACTCCGGCTGGAGTTGCCGTGCTCCGGGTAGTGTCCCACCGGGGGACCGACCTTCGACGGCTGTCTTGGAGTTTTCTAAGGCATCAGCGTCCCTCCTGTCGGGCTCGCGCTTGGGCCCCTCGGGAGCCTCCGGGACAAAGGAGGCTACCGCTCCTGAGAAGGCTGCCACTGTGCAGCCCTCTGGGTCGAGCAGGTCTGGTAAGCTGGACGCCAGTGGCACCGATGTCCGCCCAGACAGGGCCGGTAAGACGACCGCCCCTTCAGGGGAGCGCGCAGCCCCAAAGACGCCTGCCAAGGCCGCACCTTCCACACAGCCTTCGTCAGACACCGGCTCCTCTGATGTCCACCCGGATCCCACCGGTAAGGTGAACGTCGGCCCCTCTGATGCTCGCACGGCGTTAGAGCTGACGCCATTCCCTGTCAACTGGTCCACCTTCCCTGGCTCGCCGCTTACAACCGAGGCTCCAGCGTCTCCCCTGTTGGACCCCAGGGATTTCAGTCCTCCCTCTCTAGGGGACACACAGGATGCCGGTACGCTGCTGTCAGGTCTCCCTCCCTTAGGGCTGGATCCCCTGATGCCAGACCCTTGGACGCCGGCTCCAATGCCAGTCTACTCAACGCCGGGCAACATCCCATTTCCAGATGCCGTCCCAGTGCTGGACCCGATGCCCGCAGGGCCACCTGTTTCTGGCCTGCCTGATGGGCCTCTTCCAGGGCCTTCTGCCCCGGCAGAGCCCCTGGTTCCTGGGTATCTGACTTCGTCCTATCCGGAACCGCAGTATCCTGCACCGCAGTACCAGATGCTGGGCTACCCGATGCCGGGCTTCCCGCCGTTGGGCTATAGATATTTGCCCCACAGATACCCTCAGTATCCGTATCTCCCTCCTCCACCACCCCCCCAGCCGCCGGTGGACTTGAAGGAGACTCTAGCTGCCTGGTGGGCTGAGGCTAAGGCTCAGCTCACAAGGGAGGTGGAGAGCCGTCTGGCGATGCCAGTCCCGGTGCTGGATCCCCATCGCCGGAGACGAGAGACTCCCTCCCCCCTACCCAACACCAGAGGTGAGCCCTCGGGTGCCAGGACCGGGGAGGACATGCTTCCCCGTGGGTTGCCCAAGGGATCCGTTCCTCCCACGCGCCAGGAGGGGTCTTCACCCTCTTCATCAGAGACCTCTGACTCAGATACTGAGGGGTGCTCTGACCCTGACGATGAGTCACGCACTCCAGACTGTCCCAGGCCCAGGACTCCTCCGAAGTCTCCTCTGGAAGATCCTTCCTTTCTGGAGTTGCTGAGAAAAATCCAGGAAGTCCAGCAGTGGCAATCTCTGGAGCCAGATCCACAGTGGAAGAAGCTCGCTGTCCATTTGGATCTGCCCAAAACTGCTCCGATATTGATTCCACCCTGGATTGAGCCTGATGCCGACATTGTTTCCACCATTTGGAAAAAACCGTCCACGCTAGCCCCCCTTCAGAGGAAGGTAGATAGGCTATACCAGGCTCCTGAGGGTGTGGATTCCTTGAACACACACCCGAAGGCCAACTCAGTCGTGATTAGCGCCGCTCACGGCCGGTCAGCAAACCCAAAACATCTTGGCTCGTCTCCACCTGACAAGGAATCCTGTCTTCTGGACCAGTACAGGAAGAAGGTGTATGCTTCTTCCACTCTGGGGATCAGGGCCCTGAACTATGTTGCGCATATGGGGGACTACCAGAAGACTATCCTGAGTCAGGTGGGATCCAAATTGGACTCCCTTTCCGAGTCTCAGACCAAGCAGGAAGCGGCTGATCTTGTCCATTCTGCTCTTCTGCTCGTTTGGCCAGTCGACACATGCTTCGTGCCACATACGATGCAGTGGACACAGCTGGTCAGAGCTCTGCTTTTGCCATAGGTCTTCAGCGTCATGCTTGGCTCCGGGTGCCAGGATTGGTCCCGGAGGTGCAATCCGCTATCCAGGATGCACCCTTCAGGGGTTCTGTGCTGTTCGGTGGAGATGTCAAGGACATTATCACCGACCTGCAAGAGAAGGGCACTGCACTTAAGTCTGTTGACTCTTTGTACAGGCCCCCCTGAGGGACAGCATCGCCCTTTTCGCAGACGTTCTCGTCCAAAAGCGAAACCTCAGGGCAAGCGGGCCAACAAACGTCGGGCCCCTCTGGCTGCCAAGCCCCCACCCCGCCCAGAAAAGCGGCAGGAGCTTCAGCCGTGACGATGCCTTACACTTCCTGACTCCTTTCCTCTCCCACAGCCTCTGGACCTCCCAGAGGAACCAGTAGGAGAGAGGTTCTCCTTCTGTCTACCGGGTTGGGAGAGGATTACATCAGATGCTTGGGTGCTCCAACTGATAGCAGCAGGACACTCAGTAGAGTTTCTCCAGAAGACCACCCCCCAGGTCGTGTTACTCCCCAGAACATCTTCCTCTGGTCCTAGAAGAAATTTCCTCCCTTCTCTCGAAGGCGGCGATAGAGCCTGTCCCGACCCACCTTTGGGTAACAGGTTACTATTCCTGTTTCTTCTAGTTCCAAAGAAAACGGGAGATATGAGACCTATTTTAGACCTCTGCTCCCTGAACATGTTCGTGAAGTACATGTGTTTCAGAATGCTCACCATGCAGAACCTTCTGCCACCCTTTCGGCAGGGACAATGCCTGTGCATGCTGGATATGCAGGATGCCTACCTGCATATCCCCATCTGCCCTTCCCACTGTAAATTCCTTTGTTTTTCTTTACAGGGGGACCACTACCAATTCAGGGCCCTCCCATTTGGTCTTTCCTCGGCTCCATGAGTGTTCACCAAATGTCTCTCTGTGGTGGCGGCCCACCTGCATACTCAGGGGGTGCAGGTGTTCCCATACCCAAACGATTGGCTCCTTGTGGCCTCCTCCAGGGAGGAACTTCTGTGCTCCCTCTCCCTTACCCTGCAGGTTTTCACCAGCCTGGGTATCACCATCAACCAGGCCAAGTCCCATCTGGTCCCTTGCCAAAGGCTCCAGTTTATAGGAGTGATCCTGGACACGACCCTCGGCATAGCCTTTTTGCCCTTGGACAGGGTGGAAACCCTCCAGGCTCATGCAAGCCTGCTGTCCAGTTGCAGATGGGTCAGCGCCCGGCCAGTCCTTCGCCTCCTCAGGCTCATGGTGGCTGCTATTCAGACAGTCCCACGCGCTCAGCTCCATATGAGGATCTCTCAGTGGACACTTCGGTCTCAGTGGGACCAGACACTAGACAACCTAGACCAGGAAGTTCTGGTCTCGGATCAGTGGTGGATGGTGCGAGAGAACCTTTGCCGGGGGGTTCCCTTTTCCCTCAAACCCCCCTCCCAAACATTAACAACAGATGCCTTGGGAGAGGGCTGGGGGGCCCATCTAGGGTCTCACAGAACTCAGGGTTCCTGGTCCAGACTCGAGCAGATTCTTCACATAAATGTGCTTGAGCTCAGAGCCATTCTGTATGCTGTCCAAGCTCTGAACTCTTATGTCCTTCCTGGCCATCTGACCATCCAGACGGACAACATGTGTGTAGTCTGGTACATAAATAAGAAGGGAGGAACGCGTTCCTACCGTCTGTGCAGGGAAGCAGTGAGAGTTTGGAACTGGGCTGTTCAACACAGCCTTCACCTGATGGCAGTTCATGTTCCGGGAGTCGAGAACATGCTGGCAGACCACCTCTGCCGGTCCTCAGCAAAGGCCCACAAATGGGAAATGGATCAAGTGTTGGCAGACGACATCTTCCGGCGCTGGGGAACCCTCCAGGTTGACCTGTTTGCGTCCCCTCAAAACACAAAGCTTCCAGCCTTCTGCTCACTTGCTCCAGGGTGAGGCATTTTTTGGTGGGACACTCTGTCTCTCGACTGGAAGGGCAGATTCATCTATGCCTTCCCACTGATTCCCTTGATTTTGAGGGTCTTACACAAACTCAGCTTAGAAGGAGCTCGGATGATCCTCATCGCTCCATTCTGGCCCAGGCAAGTTTGGTTCTCTCTTCTGCAACAATTTTCAGAGGAACCTCCGCTTCCTCTTCCTCTTTCACAGCATACGCTGACCCAGGATCAGGGGACCCTGATTCATCCAGGTCTCAGATCCCTTCAGTTGCATGCGTGGCTCCTACAGATGTAGCCCAGGCCCGCTTCGGGGTTTCTCCACTCGTGGCCGATGTTCTAGTGGAGGCCAGAAAGCCTTCCACTAGATCCACCTATGCCATGAAATGGAAGCGGTTCTCGATTTGGGCCTCTTCCAAGGATTTCGAGCCATTCTCTTGCCCTGTCAGGAGAATCCTGGACTACATGCGTCATCTCTTTGACCTGGGTCTCAGCCATTCCTCCTTGAAGGTTCATATGGCGTCTATATCTGCCTACCATGTTCCTTTTGGTGACAGAACTTTCGCACAGTTGGAAGTCTCTATGACTTTCCTTCAAGGGGTTCTCCATTTACGACCCCCTGTCTACGTTCTGGCCCCTCCTTGGGATCTGAACTTTGTTCTTGAGATGCTTACCCTGCCTCCCTTTGAGCCGCAGCCTCAGCAGACTTGAAGTTCCTCTCGTGGAAGACTCTCTTCCTAGTAGCCATTACTTCAAAGCTTGAAGGATTTCTGAGCTTCAGGCCTTGATGTGTAAAATCCCGTATTTGGTTTTCCACAAGGAACGAGTGGCTCTGGGCACTTATCCTAAGTTTCTCCCTAAGGTAATGGCAGAATCTACGCTGAATCAATCCATTGAGCTACCTGCCTTCTTTACGCAACACTCCAATCAAGGGGAATACCTCTTGCATATTTTGGATGTTCACAGAATACTGAGATACTACACCACTCGGGCTAAGGATCTCAGGAAGTTGGATCAGCTTTTTGTCTCTTTTGCTCACAAAAGGGAAGGCAATGCTGTTTCTAAGCAATGCCTGTCAAAATGGTTGGCTCATTGTATCACTTTCTGTTAGGACAAGTACAACAAGGCCCTGCTGGGTCAGGTCAGAGGTCACTCCACCAGAGGAGTAGCCACCTCTGCAGCTTGTTTCAAGTATGTGTCAGCGGCAGACATCTGCTCAGCCACAACTTGGACTTCCGTCCACACCTTTACGAAACACTGCAGTTTGGACACTGCCTCTCACCGTAGAGCAGGCTTCAGGTTGGCTTTTTTTTTTTCACACTTTTGAGTATGTCATTTCCTAAATAGTATTGTTTACCTAGAATTATGTTTACATAAATAAATAACTACACATTTGTCAGGAAAAGGTTTTTTTTAACATTATGCTGGTGGTCGGGGAGGGCAGGGGGATGGTGGACCAATAGACACCAGGGAATGATCATTATTTAACATCGGGTTGGCTATCAACAGGGGGAGGGGAACCACTAGACACTAGGGACAGTTTTATTTTGCACTTAAAAAACCCCAAATGGTCATTTTGACCCAATTTTTCCTTTTTGTACCCCAAGTAGAAGTTACAGGGGAAGCTGCGGGTAAAGTTACAAATGGTGAATTTCCTATTAAGTAGAAAAACTTCACAAAATGATCTGTGGAGGTGAATTTGGTGACTTCACCAGCAAATTAAAACTTTGCAAGATCTCTACTCTTTTTCTTCCAGAACCCTATGATCCGAAGTGGCTGTTTTATGCATTTGCCATATCAATGCCATTTTCTACGTGTTTGTTTATAATTGTTTATTAATGGACCTGTATTCGAAGCATTGCCCTTCAGCGAGTTTATGTGACTAAAAAATTCTCTCACACTTTGAGTTTGTTACCAAATGCCTTTCGAACCTTCTTTTGCGTTTCCTTATTTTATATTTGCATTTTTTTTTTTTTTTAAATCCAAGTTTTTATTAAAATTTTCTCCGGGTATTATACATCAAGTTGCAGAGTCTTACAGGCATTTGATGTCCACATTTTGATCATGAGTGGTGTTACAAAGCTGTAGTGAGGCTATTCAGTTCATACACTACAATGTCTTAATTTATTCATCCTAAATAATGCGTATGAATGAAAACATGCAAATATACAACTTATATCTAGGTGTATTGCTAATCCTGTGGCTTAAATGATCTGGCTGGCTGTCCCACCCCCCACGTTAGGGCGGGAGGGGATGCCGTGAGGCACCCAGGTGGAGGGGCCCATAAGGGTGGGTTGATTCTTCAGTCCAGGTCCTCCGGTTTCCCAGGGACCCGTCTGCTCCTGTTTTGGGTTATATGTCGGATGTCCATTCTGGGCACGTCCATTGTTCCCTTTCCCAGGGAGTTGTCCCCAACCCTGATCCATTTTGGTCCCCCAAATAAAACGTCATGGTCTAAGGTAATAGATCTGGATGTCTAGTGGACATGCATAAGAACCACTTAGTCCAGCAGTTTCTGATTTTTATCTACTGTTCCTTGTAATTTAGCAGTCATCATTTCCATTATGTACATCTCGTGGATCTTCCAAATGTGTTAGGGAGGGAGGATCTGGTTTCAAACAGTTCTTGGTTATAATCTTTTTTTGCTGCCGTCGGGAGTATTGAGGCTAGATATGTTTGTTACTTATGTTTAAAGTGTTGGGGAAAATGTAAAAGCATGGCAACCTCAGTGGTGAGACTGTTGAATTCCGGAAATATCTCTTCCAGTACCCATGAAACTTCTCTCCAGAAAGTGGACAACAAGTACAATACCAGAAAATATGAGCATGTGTGGCGACCTCCGCCCCGCACCCCCTCCAGCATGAGGAGTCTCTGCATGTCGAGAACTTGACCGTGATTTGCGGTGTGCAAACATATCTGGCCATCACTTTCCAACCAAATTCTCTCCATGAGTAGGAGTTAGTAATGCGGTGTTGGTGTCTCAAGATCCATAGCCATTCTTCTGTAAACTCAATCATGAGGTCCGCCCCCCAGGTCTCCTGAACCACCGTCCACCATGGTCTGGACGAGGTTAGCTCTGCTTTATAAAAGTGGGATATTAAGTGTTTGGGATGTGGCTCACTGTGAATTTGAGACAGTGGGACAAATTGGGGTGGGGGGGATCTCAAGAGCGGAGATGTGTAAACCTAACATTGTCTCTAGGAAATGTTTAAGCTGGAGTTAGTGGTAAATATCTCTCTGAGTTAGGGAGAAATCAGTCTGCATTTGCTGAAAAGTCTTAAATTCTCCCTGATCATAACACTGAAAGGCATGGAATAAGCCCCCTCTAGCCCATCTCTTTAACCTGGGATCCATTTTTACAGGTAGGAAGGATGCATCCCAGGCCAGTAGTACCATCCATTGCGCCCCCTGCCTGTTCTTAGTCATCTTCAAAAATTTGAGCCAATTATGTAAATCATTTCAAGTAAATATTGATTTTTCAGATTTTGGTACAGAGGGGGAGGTTGGAACACTGTTGATAAGTCTAGGGGTAGAGACGAGCTCTCAGTCTAGGTCCATTGCGGCTCCAGCCCTGGTGGTGCAAGCCAGGCCATCGTGTGAAAGCTGGGCAGCCATGGCATATCCCTTCCTCACCAAGACCGCCAAAGCCAAATCCTTCCTCCAAGTGCTCACCCCCAGCCGGTCTTCCCCTTGAAAATGTCACCTCCTTTAAATACTTAGGAGTCACCCTTGACCCCCTCACTCTCTTTCTCTGAGCATGTTAACCTAACCACACGAAGGATCTACCAAAAGTTGGGCGTGGCCTATCATCATAAATGCTACCTCTCTGAGAAAGCACGACTTGCCATTGCTTATGGAAACCTTCTGCCCCTCTTCGGCTACTGCTCCCCAGTCTACTCGCACCTATCCTCTACCCTGCTCTCTCAGCTAAATACAACTTACAATTCCATATGTCATTTTGTCCTCCTTGCTCCTTACCGCTCCCATCACTGCTCCCTCTACCAGACCCTAGGATGGCTCCCTTTACAGGGCCGATTTGACTGTGCCATAGGCTGTCTGGTGGACAGCTCTCTCCGCAGTCAGTACCTGTCCCCCTATTCACCCCTACTGACAGATAGAGTGGTCTCTAGGAACCTCAGCATCTCATCTGTCCTCCCACTCGAAGTACCCCATGTCTCCACTACCATGGGAACTTGAGCTTTCTCGATTGCAGCTCCCTCCCTGTGGAACAAGCTCCCACTGTCTCTTCGCTCATCTGCCACCCACCATGCTTTTAAACAAAACCTAAAGGACTGGCTCCTCATGGCTGCAACTTGTCCCTGCTCCTGGCAAGGGCGTTAAAGGAAAGCTTTCATTAACATGAGCCCCCGAAAGCTTACCCTCCGGTTAAACTTTTACAGTAAAATGACATTTTCTCTTTACATAACTTATTGTATTTTAATTTGCAAAAGTCCAAAGCCCAGAGTATGGTGGATGCAGGGAAGGCTCCATTTGCTGAAAAGGTGCTCCGCCTGCTAAAGCCAATACTTTTGTATTCAAGCGGTAGTCACGGCGCCTTTCAGCAAATGCATTCATCCCTCGAGTTTCGGACTTTGCAAGTAAATACAGTAAAGTGTGACATGGCAAAATGCCACCCATTTAAAAAGCTTAACTGGAGGCTTCGAGGGTGGGGCTCATGATAATGACAGCTTTCCTTTAAAAGCTACCTTCAGTTAGTACCCTTACTACCTGATGGCACTTTCCTCCTCTCAGTATGCCTGTTTTCCACCCCTTCTCACCATGTCCTCTTCCCCTATCAGCCCAAAGACTCCCTTTACCCCTTGCTCCCTCTCCTTTTTTGACACCATATCCAGCCCCCCCAATCTCTTTAGTACAATAAACATACTGATCTATCTAAAGCCACGTTACGCATCGTCCTTCCTGTCCTCCCCATCCTCCTCCTTTTTTGACCAATCCTGACTCCCTTCCCTTTCTACAACTAATGTCTCCATGCAGGTGTTGTACTGTCTGTTGCCACTATGGACTGTTACAGTTACTACTTTTGCAGGAGCCCCTGTAATTTAGATACATATATTATGTGTTTACCTGTATAGCTGCACAAACTGTACGTTACTGGTACCACTGCAGCTTATGGACTGTTTATATGTGTAATCTCTATAAACTATCATATTGTATGCTCATCACTTGTTTATACTGTCCTAACCCCTGCATACTTGTGTTTTCCACCACCCCCAATTGGGGTGTGCATTGTTGTACTACCTATTGTATGAACTATATGTATACGTGCTGTTTCTCTGCCACTGTAATGGCCCGGGTTGTGTCTGAAAAAGGTCTTCTGGATCAGTGCACCCACCCCGGTCACCAAATAAATAAATTAATCAATTAAATATCCGGAACAGCATGGGAGAGCCAGGCCTTCTCTCTGTTTGGGTGCCTGAAGCCTACACAATGATATTCTTGGTCTTCCTCCCTGCCAAAGGTAATTAGAGATTGCTCTAAATCTATTCCATTTCCTCTCCTCTCTGCATGGGAATACCACAGGTGTGGTCTGCATGAGGTATAAGAGGTGTGGTAGGAGATTCATCTGTAGCGAATGGACTCTGCTCAAGAGCGTCATCGGTAGATACATCCAGGTGTGGAGATTTTCCTGGATTTGGGCAAAGAGCCTATTATTGTTGAGAGTGAATATCTGTTTTAAGTCTTCAGGTATCTGCACCCCTAAATATTTAATCGACTCGCAGTGCCATTTATATTGGTGCTGCCACATCAAACCCGGGGGGGAGGGGGGACCAACCACCCACATAAAGTGTTTCAGTTTTGCTTGTATTTAATTTATATCTCGTCAGATGCTCCACCTTTGTCATACTGTGCTCCCAGGCTGCAAGAGAGGACTCTGGGTTGGTTACATACACCAGGCGATCATCTGCGTAGAGCGACCTTATGTTCATGGTCCAAGATCTGGTATCCCCTAACCTCTGTGTTCTGTATAAGGTATTGGGCCACTGGTTCTGCATACAAGGCGAAAAGGTCAGGTACAAGGGACAACCCTGCCTAGTGCCACGGGTAAGAGGGAAATGTGAGGAGCAAGAGCCATTAAGTTTAACCACTGCCTCCGGAGCTGAGTAAATACCCTGGTTGTTTTTAATAAAGTCCTCTGGGAAACCAAACTTCACCAATATGTGCTGTAGAAACAGCCACAACACTCTATCAAAAGCCTTCTGAGCATCAAAACGAAGGATTAGTAAAGGGGTACGTGTCTGAGAGGCATGTTCAGTCAAATAAAGGATTCTTTTTACGTTGTCTGAGGTTTGGTGAGTTTTTATAAAGCCTGCCTGATCAGGATGTACCAGGAGGGGCATTATGTTATCTAAACGGTGTGCCAAAATAGTTGCATAGATTTTATAATCCTGGTTGAGGACTGATATTGGGCGATATGAATCGCACAGGTGGGCTGGTTTATTAGGTTTCAGTACTGCCAAGATGGTAGCGTGAGGTGGGGTATTCTGCTGTCAAATGTGCCTCTTGAAGTGCTCCCATCAGGGGTTCCTTAGTGCGGTCCCATGTCCCTTTATAAAACTCAGCCCCATAGCCATCTGGGCCAGGGCTCTTGCCATTCTTTAGGTTTTTGATGGTCATCTGTATTTCTAGTGGTGATATGGGACGGACCAGCTGTTGGGCCCAGTAAGGGTCCAGACGGGGAAGAGTTAGGCATGAAAGGAATGTCTCTATATCATTTTGGGAAGGTGGAGAGTCTGCTTTATACAAGGTAGCATAGTAGTGGCAGAAGGTTTCCAAAATGTGGGCGGTAGAATAGTGACATTGACATGTGTGGGAATCCGTAATTTTGGATACCATAGCTTTCTGGATTTGTCTCCAGAGGCGGTATGCCAATAGTCGAGAGGCACGAGCTCCCCCCTCAAAGTATCTTTGTCGCAGCCAGAGTAGGGTCTGCTCCGTTTTAACAGTTGTTAATTTTTGAATCACCTGTTGCGTGGTAGTGATCTGATCGGTTAGAGAATTAGTCGCCCTGCATATGGGCTTCCTGCAGGAACCGTAGTTGTTCCTGCAGATTCCTAAGCCAGGCCTCTGACAGGTGCTTTTTTAAAGTGGCAAAGGCTATTGTGTGCCCCCGGAGCATCATTTATAAAGTATCCCACAAGAGCTGGAGGGACATCTGAGAGAAGGTGTTGTCTCAGATGATTTCCGGAATTTTTTCCTTCAGTAGCTCCTTGAAGGACGGATCATGAAGTAGCAAGTTAAGTTTCCAAAATGTATTTTTCCATTCTGCTTGACACTCTATGTCAAGTGAAACAGGAGCATGGTCATATAAGCAGATATTATGTATATCTGCCGTTTGTGCCAGTTCTGAATGGTCGGCACTCATATAGAAATAATCTAACCAAGAGTAAATTTTTATGTGCGCGGGAGTAAAAAGTAAATTTTCGGGCCGAGGGGTGGACATGTCTCCATGTATCCTTAATACCGGTTTCCCTTAACAGCTGCCTAAGATGTCATTGGCCAGTGGTAAGTGGCTGTGGTCTAATGGCCGAGGTGTCGAGGGTAGGGTTTAAGGGACAGTTAAAGTCTCCTCCCAGAATCAAGATACCCTTTTTAAAAGAGAGAATGATATTTATTAGTTTTCATATGGAGGAAGCATCGCTCCCAGTGGGAATGTAAATGATGCCTATTTTACATTCCTGAGTCCGCAGCCTTTCTGTAGCCAGGTCTAGTCTCCCCTCCAGATCCGAATATTGCTGTAGCATTTCAAAGGCGGAGTTTCTGGGTATAAGAATGACCATCCCATGGCATCTACCCCTGAGGTATGCCAATTCAGTAATTTAGAAGAAACCAAATTTCAATAATTTTTGATGTACGGTAGAGGAAAGATGTTTCCTATAGAAGCAGGAAATCTGGTTTATACTTTTTAAGTGAGGTTAATGTTCCATAGCGCTTCACCAGACTGGTCAATCTGATTACATTATGGGAGACTAGTCTGTGTGAGTGGCTCATGTTTTGTCATGTAATATCAAAAGTATCCCCAGGTCCCCGACAGCCGACCAGGTCTGCCCTCATATAATTTAATTGGAAGCATCTAGGAACCACAGTGATCCATGACATTTTCAAAACGTTCCATCTGTATGCTGTAAGCACTCTCCTTATCTTAAAATAATGCCAATCCCTGCTTAATGCCTTATAGGGAACAAAAAACTCAGCATTGTCCAAACCAGGGACCATTAGCTGCAATTGAAAGGGTGGCCAACTGGGCCTAGGAGTGAGGCAACTATGTAGAATAGTGACTTCCAAATTGTAGACTTCTATACTCAGCAAGTCTAAGATCGGCAGCCCAGTGAGCCACCAAGGGAGAAATGCACCTTTGTGCAGAGACAGAGCTCCCTTAGGGTTCCAGTAACCCTGAAATCCAGGTTGGTAAATGGGGGAATACAAAAAGTAACCAAAAAAAAAAAAAAAAAACACAGGGATATGAAAAAGAAAATGAGGGACAGTGAGAATAAAAGGTGTCATGTCTGTGTTAAACCCCGATCCGTCCCCTTACCACCTGAATGTAATATATGACAAAACAAAAGAACATTTTTAGAGGCAATAGTTTAGATGTCTCTACCGTAACCTGTACCAGAATTATATGAAACTGTGAACCCTTCACCCCTTAAAAAAAAAAAAAAAAAACCTCTTTAGTAACAAAAAGACCCTTATTATTAAACTCAAATATGCCAAACAAGGTGAGGGTCACTATCGACCAGAATAGAAATGGCTGTGTGTTCAGGACAAGTCCTCATAAATCAATATATAGTAACTTTAAATAGACCATGTAGCAATTTGTGGGGATGTTGGAATTAAGTGAGTTTGGCGATCCATGAGTGCCAAGCTCAGCAGGGCAACCCCCCGGGAACCCAAGGAGAGAGTCCAAGGGGACAGGCTGAGAGAGAACTCAACTAATCTAGTCTCCCTCTTCTCGGCAAGGCCCCAGTCCCTCCTCTCCCTGAACAGTGGCCAGGTCCAGCCAGAGGATGAGAGGGCCACAGCTCCTCCAATACACCGACCTCCCCGAGAGTTCAATTTTATTGTAGTTTCAATTAGAGTAGTGAGTGGAAGCTGAAGCGTGAGTGGGTTGGGGGTAGCACCAGGACCCAGAATGCCGCTGTAATGGAGTACTGCTTGAGGCAAGGTTATGTAGCAGGGTATCTGGGTCTCTTTATTTAACGGGAGGGGTCTCCCTAGAGAAGGGGTCTAGGGCGAAGCAGACCTTGCCCGCTCCGCTGACCCTCTTAATCCATAAAGAAGCTTCTAGATGTAACAGCATATTCCCTGCCTCCACTCTGACCAAATCCAAAATGAAAGAGACCCTATTTAATGGGTATTGGTCATGAAAGGTGCCACCCAAGGAGGCCTGGGTCTCTGCCCAATCCAGATCATGTATTTCCAAGGAGCAAGTAGCTTATCCGTGTGAGGGAGAAATGAGAGGTGCCTAACTCTATTTATTGGGGGCCCTCCACTCCCCAGCTAAGGCTTAAGACTCCCGATCTCTGGTACGACCCCCCGCCCGATCCCAGGCCGCCCAGCCACTGTGAAATCTTGTGAGGTCTTTTCACCCAGAGGAGGCCCAGAGTATGGGCTGCGCACCCCCCCCCCAGCAGACCCGACTTGCATCATCCAGGATCAGACAGGCCAGTTATCCCCGACGCCTGCCCCCCATCTTCCCTCGTCCCCGAGAGGAGCGACTCCAGCCAGCAAATCTACTCAATGTGGATCAAAAGGAGATGTCTGAAAAATCAAAAAAAACAGGAAGGCTCAAACTTCTGATGAGGCAAGTTGTTGTAAATGAGATTTCACAGTCTCCAAGGCCAGTTCCTGGTTGGTTTGGTCACCCATTGTAGAAGCTCCCATTTCATTGTGGCTATTAAGTCTCTGTGGAATGATACTCTTCAGAGGAACAGCATAGCCATGTTTTTTAATATCTTGGAGAGCTATTGCGGCATTCTCATAGTATTGCTTGTCGTTTGGATATCGCACCAACAAGCGGGCTGGATAGCAGGTTCTTGAATTTTATATGCCTGCCGTAGAACTGAGAACAATGGCACATATTCTCTTCTGCACTTCATTGTGGTGGGGGCGTAATCATTTTCAAAAAACACCCTGATGGTACCATAAAAAACCTTTCCCATGGACCAGGCTTTCTGCAAGATGAGTTCTTTTACCTGGTACCTTAAAAATCTTATAACTGTGGATCAGGGCCTGGCCTCGAGACTTGGTTTAGGGCCAAGCACCCGATGAACTCTTTTAAGATCTAGTTGCAGATCGGGATGTAGGTTTAGCGAAGTGCGCAGGAGCGTTTCAATAAAATCTAGGATATTGGAGCCCTCGCTGTTCTCCGGAACAGCATAGATTCTAATATTGTGACGGTGGTGTTTGTTCTCAGTATCTTCCTGCCGTTCAGCAGTTTATTGACAAACCTTAGATATTTGTGCAGGCGTGTCCTGTATTTTGTTAGTGTGGGAATCCTGTATGACCTCATCGGTTTCCAGTCTGGCAGCCTTCTCCTCCACTACCGAAAGGTCCGATCAAAAAGAAGAAAGGGAATCCTGGAAGGAATAGAAGTCCGTCTTTAGTTTGGTGAGTTCAGTAAGGATTTTATCGAGCTTTGATGCCATCAAATTTGGTTTGTTTGAGCGAGGGTTATTGCGAGCGGCTGAACATGATTCTTTAGACCACGTGGAGGTTTGAGATAAAATGGAGGCTTCCGAGTCGGAGATGTACGGTGGAGATAACTCTTCTCACTGAAGAGGACTGTAGCTGTTATTGCTGCCTCTTGCTTTATTAGTTGCCATACCTCAGGGCGTATTTTAAATATAATTTACTGGTCTCTGATGGTTTATATTTGAAGTTGGTAGGTTCACCAGGTGGAGAGCTGCAGGCTCAGGTTGCCATCCGGAAAAAAGACATCACCAGAAGTCCTATATTTGCATTTCTTAACCATATTGTTGTATTTGTTTCGTTATTTTCCTTGGTTAATGTTGTATATAGTTGTTTCTTCCATAATAACAATTTTGTGATCTTCTTGTTCATCTGTTTTAGCATGATACCTTGCCCTATTGCAGGTTATTAAATAAGCTGAAAAAATTGATTAGCAGTTCTTTGTGTGAAAGTGCTAATCAGCTGTGAAAATGCATAGTAATTAGCACAGAATGATTAGCAAAATTAAAATATATATTGTTTTTATTTATTTTGTCTATTGTGCCACAGACTTACTCAGAAAAAGGTTAGCAGTCTACTGCTACTCATTTCTGGAAATGGTTAGCAATACCCCCTGATCTTGCTTCAAGAGGGCTCTTGCAGTAATGAATGACTTGCAGGACTGTGCCCCCTGGAGTCAGGACCACACGGAAACTTTAGCAGTATCTGAAGGGGGACCGCCCACCCGATGTCACGTGACTGACGTCAGCATGACACTGTATAGTGAGCGGTCCCCACGTCTGCCCTCCTGTTCTTTCCCGCTGTCGACCTGCGCACGTCGGACCTTCTGAAGCTCATTGCAGCAGTTCAGTCGCCTAATTTTCGGATGAGTATCTGTTTTTCTCTGATCTACTTAACCTTATCCTTGTGTATTTCTTTTCAAGCTATAAAATGTTACTTTAAGAATATCCCATTTCTCATTTATGGTTTTGCTGGTAAATTCTGCTTTCCAATTCCAGATTTCCAGATGTTTCTTCTTTTTTACATAATTTGCCATTTTGTAATTGCATAATATGTTTTTATTTTTGATTTTATTGACCTTATACTCTAGCTGTATATTTACCATGATCACTAGGTCAGTGCAGCTCTTGGACTGCGAATTTGTTAGGAGTTCCATTTTACATTGTTTCATACTAGATTGAGAACTTGAGTTCTTTTAGTAGGTTCCTCAACCATCTGTATCAGTCTGAATTTTTGATATCTTGTAATTTGGACTCCATTCTACAGTTTGTTATGGTTTTCCAAGTGATATAATACCACAAGATTTTAATCTCAATATTATTACTGCCATCATATTTTCGCAAGGAGCACATTTTTGCAGGCAGTATTGCTATCTGGTGGTCTGCAGCAGGTACCTGCAGTGGTAGATTTGTCTTTCGCCATGATTTCAGCCAATAAGGTCTCAAACTGTAGTCCACTGGTTGTGTCAGGTTTATTTACATGTGTGCCCTTTAGGCAGTTATTTACACATAGGGCCACTCCATCTCCTGTCCTTTGGTTTTAAGCAACGTTTACCCCTTTAGTTTTGGCCCCCAGGTTTTATTGTCATTGCACTAAGTCTCCATGATTGTGTTAAGGTTGTAATTTTCACTGCAGCAACTGCTTCTAGTTCACTTTGCCATTTAATGATCTGGCATTTAGGTATAGTATTTGTAGTGATGTAATGTAATGTTTTATAGACCATTTCATGCTGGCCTCATGCTTACTTGCTTAATTTTTGTTACATTTCTTGTTCTGTATTGTGTGATCTTCTTTGGGAGTAATTCAGTCATCAGGTCACACCGTAGGAACGTCACCGTCGGTGAAGCAAGATCCACACGGATGATTTTTAGCAGTACAACTGGGGCCGCCCACACCATCTATGTCTACAGATGTCACCAATCCTATAAAGGGGTGTGTGGCCCCACACCCTCCTCAGTTCTTTTCCACCGTCAACTTGTTCGCATGGGTCTCCATGGAAGCTCCAACTCAGTTTTTCGCCAGTTTTCACCTCTGTTTTTTTTTTCTACCTATTACGTAAGAATCTCTTTTTTAAAAGAGATTCATTTATTTTGTTTATGTCGAGAGTCTGTCGTTCGACTTCTCTCTTCCATCACTACCACTGTGGAAAGACGATTGCCTCCACAGATGAACACTCTGTCTGTGTCTGCTGTCTTGGACCTAACCATAAAGTCTCCGACTTTGAGCTCTGCTAGAAACTTAATCAAACAACCCTCAGGCAACTCAAGAAAGCTCTTAAAAATGTTGTTATGGAACAACAGGTAGCCATTTCCAGGCAGGGGTCCTCTGGGGTCAGTCAGCAACCGGGAGGAAGAGCACAAGGGCAGCTGCTACGATGTTAGAAAAAACTTGAAAACTGTGACTAGGAGACGAGCAGAACTGCATATATAAAGCAGATAGTCCTTTAATATAAATAATATAGTGCAAACAGTACTGCAGATATAAAAACAGGAGCTTACAAACTGATGGCTAGGCCGTAAAAACTACTGACATTTTGCACGGTCACTGCCATGCATCCTCAGAGTGATCTGTTAACCATGATTGCAGAACAGTTAAATAGTTACAAAACATGTGACTGTGCCAAACAAGTGTCCAATCACCACTGACTTTACCATATATGGCAGTTCATTCAAATTCAAGTGAAAAAACACCTCTACATTACTACATTTCATAATAAAGAATACATTTAGCATGTTTTATATGAAATACTCATTTTTACACTTAAAATTAAAAACATAAACTTAATCATTCATGTGATCATGGACAGGCACCAGTGTTAGCACTGCTGTGCATCATATATACCTTTAAATACCTCCTGATAATCAGGTATGGTGTAAACATTACCTTTTTTATAAATGATAATAATAGTATTGGATGCTCATCTGCTTACACTGTGTCTCTGTCCAGGTGCTACCTTACTCGTACTCCACGGTGGACAACTCCGCTCTCAGAAAACATTCCTTGTGATATCAGTTACTGTGCATCATTCATTTAGTCAGCAAGAGATCCCATACTTGGATCTCAAAATCTGTAGCAATCAACATGATGAAGTTTACACTACTCTTTTCCAGAAGCCCACAGATAGCAACAGCCTCTTGAGGTACGAGAGCTGCCATGCCCCACATACACGGTTTAACATCCCAAAGGGACAGCTCATTCGCATGCCCAGAAATTATATTGAGCATGAAGAATTCATTTCCAAGCGTAATCAACAGGTACATAGATTTAAAGAAAGAGGCTGTAGCAACCACAGTATTGCCTCTGCAATAACTGTGGTTGAAGGGCTTAATAGAGAGGATACCCTGACATATATAAAGTTTAAAACAGTGGATCACGGAGTAGTATGACCTTTTATCACCACTTATTCCAATGTAGCAGAACAGATCAAACAAATCATAGTAGGAAATTGGTCCATATTAGAACTGGAACCAAGATTAAATAGTGTGGTCAGTAAGGGACCAGATGTGGTTTACAGACGCTGCAAGACCATTAAAGATATGGTGGTTAGCAGCATGTTACCAGGCCCAGAACCAATCAGATCAATTATTTTTCCTTTTCCAACTGGCACATTTAGGTGTGGACAGTGTCTATACTGCAGATTTGTTTTACCCCGTAAATCCTTCACACACCCCAGAACAAACAGAGGTTATCATTAAACAATTCAATTGTAGTAGTAAGGGGGTAGTGTACAAACTAGCCTTCTATGTTGGAAGGACCACTAGACAATTTAAAAACAGGATAGGAGAACATATTAGGGCTCTCCAACATAATGACACGACCTATACCATAGTCCAACATGTAAACAGCCACCCAGAATGTTCACATGAAGTATGTTTCAGTAGCATTGAACTTGTCACCCTGGGACCCAGAGGATTGGACTTAGAAAAACTATTGGAAAGGAGAAAAAGCTTCTGGATATATGAACTTGGAGCCAGGTCACGACTTGGCCTTAATGATAGCATTGACCTAGCTGCTTTTTTTAAAAAAATATAGGTGCTAGGATCCAATATGCCTGAATGATGCACAGTAATTGATGATATAAGGAAGAGTGGAGTTGTCCACTGTGGATTATGTGTACGGTAGTACCTGGACAGAGGCACAGTATAACCACATGAGCATCCAAAACTGTTATCATTTATAAAAAAGGTAATTTTTACACCATACTTGATTTAATTATCGGGAGGTATTTAAAGGTATACATGATGATGCACAGCAGTGCTGACACTGGTGCCTGTCCATGATCACATGATTGATTGAGTTTATTTTTAATTTTAAGTGTAAAAAATGAGTATTTCATATAAAACATTCTAAATGTATTTATTTTGAAATGTAGTAATGTAAAGGTGTTTTTTCACTTGAATTTGCATGAACTGCCATATATGGTGAAGTCAGTGGTGATTGGACACTTGTTTGGCACAGTCACATGTTTTGTAACTATTTAACTGTTCTACAATCATGATCAACAGATCACTCTGAGGATGCATGGCAGTGACCATGTGGAACGTCAGTAATTTTACAGCCTAGCCATCAGTTTGTAAGCTCCTGTTTTTATATCTGCAGTACTGTTTGCACTATTTTATTTATATTAAAAGACCATCTGCTTTATATATGCAGCCCTGCTTGTGTCTGTTTTGCTATGGGTGCTGTTTGCCTCCTAGTCACAGTCCTCTGGGGTCCCAGCCTCCCAGTCACCGGCAGGGTGGTCAAGTTCCCAGGTGCCTCAGACCCGAGACAGGTCCTCGGGGGGTCATAAAAATAGACTACGAACCAGACTACTCCTCCTGGTGGCGGTCCCATTCTCTGAGGGCCTCTCCTTCCTCCTCCAGGGGTTCTTCATCGGCTATGGCTGCACTGATGCATGAAACCATTGTCCAGGTCTCTGTGTCCTACAGACCCATACCAACAGTGCCTCCATCTGATTCACAGGTCGGTCATCGACCTCCAGATTGTTGGCCCCTTCAGTGTCGACAACAGGATCATTGCTGACCCTCCCATTGAGGCCCTGATCCTCGTCAGGCTCTTTGAGATCTGGTAGTCATTAATCCATGGGCCGTGGCACCCCCCACGCTTGTCGACCTCAATGAGATTTGGACTAAATTCTGGGTGATTGTTCACCAGCCAGGCACATACAGGCCCACATCGCCCTGCGCCGTCGACTTCAGCTTCATTGTCGACTCCTCTATAACCGTGACCCACTCCCGAGGGCCGTCGTTGGTGCCTCAGTTGTCGGATCTTGATTTGGAAGAGGTCATCGTTGAGGAGGAGTACCACCCAGCTCTTATCCTTCCTTATGAGGAAGAGGAGGAGGAAGAACCCCTCCCCTCAGTCAGATTCACAGCTTCCTCAGTCAGTGAGGAGTCTGTTGAACATACCACTAGGCCTCCTTCAGAGGACCCCCCACTTCAGTGTGATATAGCAGTTGTCCTCAGCTATGGGGTTCCATACTGAGGAGTAAGATGTCACCAAGAAAGATCTAGTGGATTTCCTAGAGATCCCAGAGTCTCCTCCTAAGATCATTCCTCCTATTCTGCCAGCTTTGAGGAATGCTATTACTGCAGCCTGGCAGAGGTCTGACATGGTGCCAGCTATGCCCTGCAGGGCAGATGAGCTTTACCATGCCCCTCAGGGGTTTCATCACTATGTTTCCTAGCCTGAAACAGATTCAGTGGTGATGAAGGCAGCTCATAGCTGGTCTGATTTTCCCAAACACCTTAGTTCCCTCTCCCCAGACAGAGTCGCACAGAATTGATCTTTGAGGCAAGAGGGTTTATGCCTCCTCTACCCTCGGGCTGAGGATTGCCAGTTACCTGTCCCATATGGTAAAGTACCAGAATACCAACTGGAAGAAGGGCAAGGCTGCTGCCCAAGCCCTCCCAGAAGTTACGCAGAAGTAAGAGGTGCTCCAGTGCTTGCAGGCTGCTGAAGATGTAAGCAAACACCTCCTGCTGGCCCTCTGTGATAGCTCAAACACTGTTGCCAGGGCTGCTGCCACCAGCATTTGCCTCCATCAGCACTCCTGGCTAAGGGTCTCTGGCTTTACTGCCGATGTGCAGCAGAAGGTGCTTAATGCTCCCTTCAATGGCACTAAGCTTTTTGGGCCAGATGTCCAGGATATCATTAATGACTTGTAGGCATCTGGCAGGGGTGTCACATCTGTCCACTCCCTTTATCACACACAACCTAAAGGTAGACAGCGTCCTCCCTTTTGTAAGTCATCCAATAGGCCAGCAGCAGCTTCTTGGCCCCAGGTCAAAATAAAGGCCCCCTCCAATGCTGGAGCTGCAGCCAAGTGTCCCAGAGGCGATGGACCAGCCCAAGTGAATGGATCTGCCTCCGCTTGACTCCTAGCTAGACCTCCCCTTTTGGTCCCCCACCAAGAGGTGGTGGTCGGAGGTTGGTTCACCCTCCATCCCAATCAATGGAGAACCATAATATCGAATGCGTGGACTCTTCAAATCATAGAAAAGGGTCACACTGTGGAGCTCACCGAGCAACTCCCAGAGACTCCTCCTCTGCCCCCAAGCTACACCCCAGTCCACTTGTCAGTTCTCTGAGAGGGGGTACAGTCCCTTCTGCACAAACAGGTCATTGAGCTGGTGCCCGAGCATGAGAGAAACAAGGGGTTTCATTCCAGGTTCTTCCTGGTCCCCAAAAAACCTGGGAGATCTGAGGCCCATCTTAGACTTAATGGACCTCAATCTGTATGTCCAGTACTAACCGTTCCAAATGGTTACTTTGCCAGGCCTCATGCCCCTTCTGAAGAAAGGAGACTGACTGTGTTCTCTGGACATGCAGGATGCTTACCTGCACATCTCAGTGTTCCCTCCCTACAGGAGATTCCTCCGGTTTTTTGTCCAGGGCGGGCATTATCAGTTCAAAATGCTGCCCTTTGACTTGTTCTCTGTGCCATGGGTCTTTACCAGTTGTTTATCAGCGGTAACTGCAGCCCTCAGAAGGGAGGGAATGTATGTTTTCCCTTATCTGGACAATTGGCTTCTAAAGGCCTCATCCAGGGAACAGTTCATGGGGACTTTAGGGAGAACTCTTCAGTTGTTCCTCTTTCTGGGCATCACCATCTACCTGCCCAAGATGGTTCTGGTTCCATCCCAAAGTCTGCAGTACACAGGAGTGGTTCTAGACCTGGCACAGGGGAAGGCCTTCCTGCCTCAGAACAGGGCGGAGTGCCTTATTCTCCAGGCTCAGGAGGTGGCCCAGCATCATTATATTCTGGCCAGAGTGTACCTTAGGCTGTTGGGACTGATGGCTGCCATTCCCCCGTTCCACTGACCAGGCTCCACATGCACATCATCTAGAGGGCTTTCCGAGTACAGTGGGACCAGCGAATGGATGAACTAGATCATTTGGTGCTGGTCTCATCCCCAGTCCACAAGGTGTTCCAGTGGTGGATGGAGCCCCTGAACCTGTTCCAAGCAGTTCCATTCCAGATCTCCTCTCCACAACAAATCCCCACCATGGATGCCTTCGGTCTGGGCTGTGGAGCTCATCTGGGTCTCTTTCAAACCCAGGGTTCTTGGTCCCAGATCGAAACCTCCTTGCATATCAGTGCCCTGGAGATGTGGGCAGTTTTGTAGGCCATGCAGGCCTTTCAGAACCATCTTCTTCTGGGTCAGTTGCTGATTCAGTCAGACAACCTTTGTGTAGTGTACTGTATCAACAAGCACAGGAGAACGCACTCGTACCCCCTATGCAGGGAGGCAGTGAGTGTGGTATTGGGCACTAGACCACAGCCTGGCCCTCTCTGCAGTCCACGTTCCAGGAACGCTGAACACTTGCGGACAGCCTCAGCCGACTCAGTCTAGCATGCACAAGTGGGAGCTTCTCTCATCCATCGCAGAAGATCTGTTCGACAGATGGGGTCATCCAGAGTTGGACCTTTTTGCGCCCCCACTTAATGCAAAATTGCCCAATTTTTGCTAATTTGATCCATGGCCTGGAGTTTTCTGGCAAGACACGTTGTCCCTCTCCTGGAGTGGGAGGTTTCTTTACGTCTTTCCTCCGTTTCCTCCGTTTCCTCTTATTCAGAGGCTACTCATCAAGCTGCAGATGGAGGGGGTCAGTATGATACTGGAGCCACATTCTGGCCTCGCCAGATTTGGTTTCGTCTACTACAGCAGCTGGCGGAGGAACCTCCGGTCCCTCTCCCCCACTTCCGGAATCTGCTTACCCAGAATCAGGGGACCCTGGTCCATCCCACCCTCAGGTCCCTCCATCTAGATGCTTGGCTCCTGAGGATGTAGCTATCGCCATATTTGGGGTTTCCAACAGCGTGGCAGACGTCCTGGTGGCTGCCCGAAAGCCTTCCACCCATACTGCTTATGCCATGAAGTGGAAGCGGTTTGCTATATGGGCTGCTAAGCATAATCTGGACCCTTTCACCTGTGCCGTGAACCCAGATCCTGGATTACCTGCTCTTTTGTCTGACTCCGGTCTCAGTACTCCTCCCTCAAGGTGCATCTTTTGGCTATTTCGGCCTTTTATGAGCCAGTGGATGACCATACCATGGCTCAGCTGGATGTATACTGTACCTTTCTGAGGGGCATTCTGTATCTGAAACCCCCATTCCATTCTCCTGTCCAGGCTTGGATTTGAATTTTGTTTTAGAGTAGTTGACCCTGTCTCCTTTTGAGCCAGTCGTGACTTGCGAGCTACGCTTTCTTTATTAGAAAGTGTTATTTTTAGTTGCTATTACTTCTGCTTGAAAAATTTCAGAGCTTCAGGCATTCTGGTGCAAGGAGCCTTATTTGATTTTCCACAAAGACAGCGCGTCTTTGCACATGAATCCTAAGTTTCTTCCTAAGGTGGCGTCTGCCTTTACAGTAAAGCAATCTGTCCACCTTCCTGTTTATTTTCCAGAGCGTGCCAATCCAGGGGAAGCACGGCTCCATATGTTAGGTTATCAAAGTTTTATAGTATCATAATATCATAGTAATGTGACAGCAGAAAAGGACCATCCTAGTCTATCTAGTCTGCCCATTTCCAACCCGCCCCTACTTGTCTCCACTTCCCAGGGATATTTTCCTCTGCCCGCCAGCCAACCCCTTGTGTCTGTCCCATGCCCTCTTGAATTCCTCCACTGTTTCTGTACACACCACCTCATTCGGAAATCTGTTCCCGGGTTCCACCACCCTCTCGGTGAAATAACATCTTACATTGCTCTTAAATCTTCCCCCTTCCAATCTTAAATGATGACCCCTTGTTTTAACTACTCCTTTCCTTTTGAATAATCTACATTCATTCACTTTATTCCCTTCATATACTTAAAAGTCTCTATCATGTCACCTCTATCTCTTCTAACCTCCAGCGGGTATAGATTTAATTCTCTTCATCTAGTCTCGTGTGACTTCTCTTGCATACCTGACACCACCTTTATTGCCCTTCAGACAACATGAAGTATTGCTGTATTCTGACAAATGCAGTATGACCGACTGGTTCAGCTGCCCCAGAGAACAAAGAGTTAAACTCTATGCAAATGCATAGAACGTTGAGCTCAAGCTCGGTTTTCAAACCACCATCCTTGGTACATTCTAGTAACTGATCAGATACTTTACTCCACTCACCAGTGAAGACGCCTTGGAGATTGCTCCTATTCTGCTTCGGTTAAAGTTTAAATCTGTCATTTTTTTCAACCATCAGTTTATTATTTTTAGTGTTTATTTCAAATCTCTGTCCTCGGTATAGCGCAGTTTTCTCGGTTGTGTAAGTTTTTTGGTTTCCAGTCGGTTCCGCGGACTGTGAGGAGACTAAATCTTTATTTCTTCCCCAGAGTCAGGTAATTTAGTGTGTTTTCCTTAGTTTTGGGTACCAGTGCGAAGTTCTGACTGAAATCGAGTTTTCTCCATGTTTGTTTCCAGTGCTGAACCGTAGGTTGTCAGGACTTCATCTTCTCTCATCTTACCCAGCCTAACTAAGCCACCAGGGGTAAATATTTTTAAAAATTTTAATCTTTTATCCGGGCCTGACTGTCATTTGCGACTAAAATTTCTGTTTGGGCATTGCTTAACTGGCCTAACTAAACCGTCGGGTTAAGCTTCAAATTTGAAGGGTTATGTCACAGAAACTCAAGAGGAAAACTGGTCCCACTGGGTTTCAGCATTATACTGAGTGCGGTGAGCAATTTGCCAAATTGGTCTGTCTGTACTGCTTGGGTTTAGACCACTTGCAAGTAGACTGTGGAATTTGCAACAGCTTTCCCCAGTCTACCCTAGATAGAAGGCTGGGTAAATTGAAGGAGAGAATGGAGAAATCCTCTCAGGACATTGGGTCCAGTTCAACCGAACCGGCCGATCTGGTTAGTGACCCTGCCGACCAAGGTGAGCCTTTGTCGGGTAAGAGAGACGGTCGTTGTCAACACCAGATTGCATGCCGTCAAACAAGTCTAAAAAGTCCGGTTCGGAACCGCGCTAGCAAACAGATACGGTTCCAACCATTGAAGAGATAGCGAAGGCTATTCACGTTGTGCAGTCTCTGCAGTCTGGTTTTGGTGAACCGACTCAGTGACCGGTTGGGCAGCCGCCAGTTCAGGTGCTTGCCGGTTCCACTCCTTCTGGTCCCTTAGACCCTGAGGAGTACTATGAGTCTGAATATGAGGATGAAGGGGTACTCATTGAGCCTGAGGTCTCGCCTGATCACAGTACGAATCCCCTCCTTGAGTCTTTTCAGAGGTTGCCTCCCATTTCTCTTTTATGAGGAAGTTGGCAGAGACCCTGCAGCTGTCTGGCCAGGCAGGAGGAGGATGAGGAGGAAGACTACAGGGAGATGATGGATCTCTCTGTTTCCCAGGGACTTTCCATTCCCATTCATAAATCCTGTTTCCCAGGGACTTTCCATTCCCATTCATAAATCTCTGAAGACACAGACCCTAATGGTTCTTCAGACCCCCTTTTCTGTTCCTCCTCTGGATAAACAGATGGACAGAAAGTATGTCCTGGCTGGCAGCGGTACCGAGTTTCTGTCCAGTAATTGCTACCATGTGGGGTTGTTTAGACTGAAGCCTGTGAAAAAGCTGGCATTCCCCTGGCTTCCCATTCCTCCTGATGAGGACTCCAGGAAGATTGAGTCTCTGGCCAAGAAAACTTACTTGGCCTCCTCCCTGTGTATCAGGCAGGCATCCTACATGGCCTATTCCTCTAGATATCAGAAGTCCTTGTAGGAATTAGTCCAACAGTTGGCTCAGAAGGCCTCCCCTGAACTAGCAGCTGACCTTCAGGAGATGGCCATCAAGAGAATTCTGGCATCCAAGTCCCAGTTTTATATGGCTGTGGACACCAGTGATGCAGCTTCTTGGGTTATGGCATTTGCCATTTCCCTTAGACGGTTTTTCCTGGTTGAAATGTACCACTGCACTGTCAGCTCTGCATCTTACTCAGTCAGTCAGTTCTCCTACTAGAATTAACTATAAGACTGGGTCAAGCACCACTCTGGACTGGATAATCTCTGATCGCCCCTACCGTATCGCCAATATAACTGTACACCCTGACTCACTCAGTGACCACTTCCCTGTCACCTGTAGCTGGACCAACAAATTCCATACCCCGCCACCTCTAACTATTTTCAACAGTGTGCTAAGACGTGGCCACCTGGAACTCCTAAAACAACACCTGCACTGTCAGGACTGGTCTGTTCTGGACTCCTCTGCTGACACAATGTAGCACTTCACCATTTTATCAAAACATTCAATACCGCCTGTGATATACACGCACCCCTCAAGAAAGTGAAGGTGCATGGCACTGTCCATCCCTGGGTTACTCCTGAACTTATAGATAACATGCGACTGAGGGACCACCTTTGGTACTGTGCCAAATCATCAGGCATGCTACAGGATTGGCAAGCCTATAAAGCTGCAAGAAATCCCTGCACTCAGGACATCCGTGTAGCAAAAAGTAATCACCATAGGGGAGCAGCTTACCAACACATGGGGTGACAGCAGGAAATTCTGGTCAAATATCAAAGATGTAACTGGGAAATACCCACAAATGGCACCTGTTATGCTGAACCTCGATGGTACCCCCATCCTTGACCCTCTCATAATTGCAGATACCTTTAACGGTGCCTTCACCGATCTAAGCAGTGTCCTACCGCAAGATTTCTTTGATGATACCACCTTAAAGTCAGAGCCGCATCCAGAGAACAAGACCAATGATCACCCCCCCCCTCTACTTTAAACAGGTCTCTGTGGTCCAGGCCAGGAAACTGCTGAACAAAGTGCTGGGTAAGTCCCGGCTTAGTGGTGACTCACTAGACCTCAAACTAATTGCACTCACCGCAGAGGAGGTACTCCCACCTATCACTAAGATTCTTAACCTCTCTCTTACCCTATCACAGTTCCCACAGATGTAGAAAACAGCCATTGTCACACCAGTTCATAAATCTGGGGACCGTGCACTATATAGCAACTATAGGCCTATATCAGTCCTCCCTCCCCTTTCTAAATACTTGAGCGTATTGTTGCCAACCAACTTGTGTACTACCTCGATTAAATACTCCCTACCGTGTGAACAACAACATGGATTTAGGAAAGAGCACAGCACCATCACTGCACTCCCTAGTATTCACCAACTCCATCCACCAGTCAGTTGACCAAGGCAGTCTTGTGGGTGCAGTCTTTATGGACTTAACCAAGGCCTTCAACACGGTTAATCACGTACTCCTCCTTGAAAAACTCTGTCTAACTGGTCTCTGCCCTGGTTCAGAAGCTGTCTTGGTGACAGATCTCAGCGTGTGAAGATTTCCAATGCTATCTCTGAACAGAAACCAGTACAGTCCGGTGTACCCCAGGGCTAAATTCTGGGTCCACTCCTTTTCAGCATCTTCCTCAACAATCTACCGTCTGCCTGCCATCAACGAACCCTGCTCTATGTGGACGACGCTGTCATCTTTGCAAGCCACCCTGACCCACAACTGCTCAAAAGCAACCTACAGAATGGTTTCATGGAAGTTGAACACTGGTTCAGCAAACATAAACTGGTGCTAAACTACAAGAAGACAAAAGTCCTGTTGTTCTCCTCCACCTGCAGTAAACACAAAGAGCACATGCTCTTACTATCAAAAATATCCAAGGTGACCCCCTCAAACAAATACAGCACTTCAAGTACCTTGGGGTTACCCTTGATAGTCACCTTACCTATGCACCTCACATTGAAAATGTTGCCAGTGCCATCAGTACTAGGATTGGGCTCCTCTATCATCACAGAAAGTGTTTAACCCCTGAAGCTCTCAATCTGGCTATTCACAGCTTGGTGCTCTCCATCATCGATTACGGCCTTGTCATATACAGAACAGCTTCCACTACTGCACTCAAAAGGCTCACTGTTGCACTAAACAAGGCCTGTAGACTCCAATTAGGTGCCTCCCACGCCGGCCCAGCAGCGCTGAGGGCTGAGGCGCTGGACACCACACCTCGCGCCATGCTGGCGGTTTGGGAACAGACTCGGGCTGCCGGGTGTTGGCAGGGGAGAGAGTGGATTGAGTGTCCTAGGACTGCTCTCCTCCCTCTGGGGTGGGTTCGGGGTGCACGTCGTGCTGGAGCGGCCCCTGGTGACGACCAGTGGCAGCACAGTAGCAGTGCCAAGCGAGGCAGAGCACGGCAAAATGTCCGCATACACGCGCAGTACGTCATTGCACTGCAAGCTCCGGGAAAAACATGGAGGAAAAAGGCTGGGCATAACTGTGGCAGCTTGATGGCAGCACTCCCCGCTGAATTGGAGGACTGTCATGGAATCACGCTGGGGGGTTTGGTCCAGCCTGATGCAGAGAGGTAAGGGAAGACCCTCCAGCAGGCTGGGGCAGCCGCACCGGACCCCCCACCATGTGAGTGAGCCTGCTGCTCTCTGGGTCAGTGGGGGCCAGCGGCTGGATGCCCCTACCAGTAGCGCTGCAGAGGCACAGAAAGAGGTGATAAAAAAATAAAAACAAATAGGTGCCTCCCACCACACTCACACTTGCGAACTCTATGAACAGGCTGGGTGACTCAACTTATATGGGATAATTAAATACCAAACTTGCCTTCTTACCAAAAAGATACTCCTTGGGCTCATGCCACTGGGTTTGGGATACTTACTTCACAAATCTTTCAAGACCCAACACACACATGCACCTCATCTACCGAACTCCTACTAGTCCTGAGGTGCTGGACTACTCCATGCCAATGCTCCTTTTATGTCAGGGTGCCTTCTTGGTTCAGTGGACTGGCTAAAGTCACTAACCTCAGAGTTCAAATACAAGCTCTGGCATCACCTCCTAACTGAAAACTCCTGTGATTGCTTCACCTAATGCTCAGGTCCCTTATTCCTGGACCTCCCCTTCTCTGCCATCTTCATGCACCTCTCTTCTGCCCTTACTCCCTCCTCTGCCTTTCTTCCGCTCCCCTCTTACCCCCCCGGTTTATCTGTCTCATCCCCCTCTTATCCTAAGCTTCAAACTTGACAGTGCTGTTCGGCTGCTTCTCTCTTCCTTGGACTTTAACTCACTCCCTTCCACCTAATTCTTCTCTATTTCTCTTTACCCCATGCTAATCGTGTGGTAATTAATGTTGATAGCAGTGATGATTAAGTATTCTAATATGAAAACATCAGTTGCTTAAATGTTTTTTGCATCTCGTCTGTTTCTTTATATATGTTTGTACCCCCTCCCTGCTGACGTGGAACCTTTGTAAATGAGCTGCCTGGCGCAAAAAGGTACTTGTAATCCTAGAATGAATAAATAGAAAATAAAAAAAAACTCTGGTCAGGATACCCAAAATAATGGTCTGGACTTTCCCCTCATACAGAATTCTCTGTTTGGGGAACAGACAGAAGCATATATGAAGAAAATGAACGAATACAGAGTGGCATACAAAAGTGCTTCTGCAAAGGAGAAGTCTGCCACTCCTCAGAGGCAACAGGCCAGAGGGGTGGGGGTAGACCTTACCCCAGGCCCTTCCATGAGGCCCAGGCTTTCCCTTCTTTCCAACAACCCAGGGGTTCTTCAGAGGAAGGGGAAGGAGAGGTGCCAGTCGAGCTGCTTCCACCTCACAGTCCTCTACTCCTGCCAAGCAGACATCCTGAGGAGTCTGCTTGGGCTGCCTCTGTAGGAGGCAGGCTTGCCTACTGTCTCCAGATCTGGCAATCCATCACATCAGACAAATGGGTCCTGGAGATAGTAGGTCAGGGTCTTGCTCTCAACTTCAAGTTTTTCCCAAAATTGGGAGCAGGGCCCTTCAAGCCTGCCAGTCCTTTGGAAACAGCTTTGCTGGAGTCAGAGGTTTCCAACCTCCTTCTCTCAAAGGCAGTGGAGTCTCTGCCACCTCAGCATAGGGGAAAGTGGTTGTACTCCAGGTACTTCCTTGCCTTAAAGAAAAATGGGGAGTGGCGACCCATCCTAGATCTCAGATACCTGAACAGGCATCTCTCAAAGTTACAGTTCAGAATGACTACTTTGACTACAATCCTACCTACTGTCAGACAAGGGGACTGGCTGCTATCCCTAGACCTATAGGATGCCTACTTTCATATACCCATCAGGCAGTCGCACAGAAAATACCTCAGATTTCGACTACCTTCTGGCCACCACCAGTTCAGGGCCATGCCCTTCAGACTGACCTCTGCACCAAGGATGTTCACAAAGTGCGTAGCAGTGGTAGTGGCATTCCTAAGAAAGCAAGGAGTCTCTGTTTATCCTTACCTGGACGATTGGCTACTGGTAGGCCAGTCCTCCCAACAAGTAAAGGAGTCTTTGGAGCTCACACAGGTAACACTCCAGTCCCTAGGATTCTTAGTGAATTTCAAAAAGTCAGTCTTGACACCTGTCCAGGTTCTAGACTTTATGGGGCAGAGCTGGACACCCTCCAGGCAAAGGCCTTTCTGCCTCCAGGAAGGGCACATGCCCTCATTCAGCTGGCATGGTCCTTCCACCTTCGAGTTCCTCACCCAGCAAGGTACTTCCTGCAACTCCTGGGACACATGGCCTCTACCACAGCTGTGGTCCCAGGAGCCAGGTTTCAGATGAGGGGCATTCAGTTCCATTTGAGGTCCTTTTGGTCGCAGAAGAAGGATTCTCTGTTCAAACTGATCCCAGTATCTTCCACCCTTCTGCAAGCTCTCCAGTGGTGGCAGGATATGGACAATCTCAGAGTGGGAAAACCCGTTCTCCAACATGCTCCCTCTCTGGTGGCTGACGACAGGTGTTTCCCTGCTTGGCTGGGGTACTCACCTGGGAGAGCACACAGCTCATGGGACTTGGCTTCCTCAGAAGTCTCTGTTGCACATCAACTTTCTGGAACTTGGGCAGTGTTCTAGCAATCCAGGCATTTGCCAGATTGTTGCAGGGAAAGGTGGTGCAAGTCAGGACAGACACCACTACCATGTATTACATCAAAGAGCAGGGGGGACCATGGTCCTCTCTTCTCTGCACAGAGTCCATGATAATTTGGAGTATGGCCTACTCCCTGGTCATCTCCCTGTCAGCAGTCCACTTACCATGGAAGGACAATGTCCTACCAGATGCTCTCAGCAGGATCTGCCAGGGCCATCACGAGTGGGTCATGAACAGACAAGTCCTCCTGTCAGTATTCAGGAGGTAGGGGGTTCCAGAGATGGATCTCTTTGCAGCCCCAGACAATTACCAGTTACATAGAAACATAGAAACATAGAATTTGACGGCAGATAAGGATCGCTTGGCCCACCCAGTCTGCCCATTTCCCTACCTGATGGATAAGCTGCAGATCCTAGTTAACCAGCAGCCTACTTCTTCCTACCCCAACCCCCTAGAATTGCCTTATGACTGTCCCATGCATACTTGAATTCCACCACTGTTTTGACTCCACAACCTCCTCTAGAAGGCTGTTCCATGCATCCACAACCCTCTCTGTGAAAAAATGCTTCCTTAAATTACCTCTGAGGCAGCCTTCTATCTTCAAATTGTGCCCCTTGTTCTTGCACCTCTTTTTGAAAGATGCTACCCTCTTGGACTTTGTTGATTCCCTTGAGCTACTTGAAAGTTTCTATCATGTCCCCCCTCTCCCTCCTTTCCTCGAGGCTATACATATTAAGCTCCTTAAGTCTCACTTCATATGTCTTCCGGTGCAGACCCTGCACCATTTTAGTTGCCCTCCTCTGGACAGCTTCCATCCTGTCTATGTCTTTGCGGAGATTGGGTCTCCAGAACTGCATGCAGTACTCCAGATGTGGTCTCACCAGCTGTCTGTACAGAGGGATAATAACTTCTTGTTTTCTGCTGGTGATGCCTCTCCCTATGCATCCCAGTATCCCCCAAGCCCTCCTTGCTGCCCTCTCACATTGCTTGCCCACCTTTAGGTCATCTGATATGACTACCCCCAGGTCCCTTTCCATTTTTGTTGTTGTTAGTATCTCACCCCCCATTGTGTACTCTTCCCTGGGTTTTGTTTCCCAGGTGCATTACCTTGCACTTCTTAGCATTGAATCTAAGCTGCCATACATTTGACCATTCCTCTAACCTTGCCAAGTCCCTTCTTATCCTTTCCACCCCACCTTGTGCATCAACTCTGTTGCAGATCTTTGTGTCATCTGCAAAGAGACATACTTTCCTTCAGTCCCTCTGCAATGTAAACATAAAGACATTGAGGGACCAGTCTAATACTGAACCCTGCGGTGCCCACACTGCTAACCCCCTTTTTCAGAGTGGACTCCATTTACTATTACTCTCTGTGTCCTATTCTCCAGCCAATTCTTTACCCAGGCTGTCATCTTGGGACTCACTCCCAGGCTGGGGCTCAGTGCCGCTGGAGGCTTTGCTTCTGGACTGGTCAGACAGGTTCCTGTATGCTTTTCCTCCCATTCCCCTGATTCTAAGAGTCCTAGTCAAGCTGAGGTCTCAGCCTGCTACCATGATCCTCATAGCCCCAAACTGGGTCAGACAACCATGATATTCAGTGCTACTGTCTTTGTCAGTGACCAGTCCGATTTGCCTCCCCAGGAGGCACAACCTGCTTACATCCTCTCAGGGGAGGATCTACCACCCCAACCTCCAGTCTCTCCGCCTCAGGGCCTGGCTGTTGAAGACCTAGAGTATGCAGGTCTGCATCTCTCGGAAAGTGTTCTGGACATACTAAGGGTGTCCAGAAAGCCTTCCACCAGAAAACCTTTTCCTCTAAGTGGAAAAGGTTCTCCATTTGGTATTCCCAACAGGGTCTAGATCCACAGCAGGCTGGTCTCCCAGTGCTGCTGGATTATCTGGTACACCTACAGTGACTACACCTGCAGCCTTCTACCTTAAATGTGCATTTGGCAGCTGTTTCTTAGGAAGGGCCTTTCCCTAGCTGCACATCCCATCTTTAAGAAATTCTTTAAGGGGCTGTTACATCTCCATCCCCCTCACAGAAAGCCCCACTCCGGCTTTGGATCTCAATGTATGCATAGGCCAGCTTATGCAGGCCCCCGCCCCGAACCCATGTCTTCGGCAGAACTCGAGTTTCTGACCTGGAAGACTGTATTTCTAGTGGCTATCACTTCTGCCAGGAGGATCAGTGAGCTTCAAGCCCTGTCAGTAGAGCCCAGCTACATTGCCCCTCACTGGGACATGGCTAAAACCCCACATTGTTTTTTTTTGTTTGGTTTTTCACTTTCTCTTTATGCCCCCTTCCTCACTGCGCTGAGTTCCTTTTCTTCAGGGAACTCCTAGGCTGTAGTTCCCGTAGTCCCGCCCCAGGTACCTCCCTCCGGGTGCTTGGCTAGCCTTCCCCATCAAGCCGCGGTTTGCCCCTCGGGCGGGGGGGAGGAGGGGGACCCCGGGATAGTCCCCCTCTCACACCTAGAGACTGTGTCAGAAGGCCTCATGAGCCCCGGCTGTGGAGCCTGGTTAAGGGTTTTCTTGGGACAGCCAGGTTCCGTCTACAGGACCCCAGCGCGGGGCTTTTCCGTTTTCTTTCGGCCCTTGGGAGACGTCTGCGCTAGGAAGCCAGGGCGGACACGTCACGGCGTGTGGCGCTCCAGCTTCCCGGCAGGCGTCCTTCCCACCCTTCTGTGTGCAGTCTGGCTGCACCTCCACCTGTGGTCACCCAGGTGGGTGTACAACAGGACTTGCACCCACCCACCACCGGAGGAGGAGAGCAGCCACTGGGCGCAATCCTCCTCCCCAACTTGACCCTCCAGCTACCCGAGTCCGTTCCTGAACCGGGTCGCGAAGGCGCAAGCTGTAGCCCTACCACTGCGCCGGCGGGCCAGCCAAAACCCCACACTATTGATGCCACCTACCAACTACCTGGGTACTCCTCCCATCGCCTGGATAGACCTGGCAAAAAAGTGGGTGGAGTAGCTCTGTTCGTCAAGGAACCCCTATCAGCCAACATAGTTCTCTGCTCCGACCCGACCTTTCCCAGTGAATAGCTCCTCACCAAACTCACCCTGGGAACTAGCAAAAAACTCTACATCGGGTGATGCTACAATCCCCCTACAGCTGGAACCAAGGGTCTAAACAGCTTCCTCTCTGGCCTGGGCTCCATATCCCCACACAGAGACTCAATTCTCTTGGGTGATCTCAATCTAAACTGGCTCAGTTCCCACTTGCCTGATTATGACTCCCTCCTAAACCAATACAACCTGGCCCAAACTATTAACCTTCTCACAAGGCAGAACCCTCGCAAGGGCACACAGACACTCCTGGATTGGATTGTAACTAACTGGGGGGACTGTGTCCTGCACGCTGGTACCATGGCCGACTCCATTAGCGAACACTCCCCTAGATACCTTCTCTGGTCATCCAGACTTAAATGGCCCCTGCCCAAATACCTGTCTTTACGTAATTTCAGAAGCCCAAACACCCCCGTCCTTCTCTCTGAGGCATGGGCTCTGGACTGGTCTGCCGTTTTCTCAGAATCAAATGTGACCCAGGCAGCATCCATGCTCACTCAAACTCTCCTGACTCTACAGGACAAGCATTTTCCAGTCACCACCAGAAAGGTGAGGGGTGGTTACTCGTGATGGGTCACGAAAGACCTCCTTAGCCTTATGAAAGACAGGGACCGTGCCTGGTCAGCCTATAAAGCATCCCCATACCCTACCCTACGGGATGATTACAGGCGTCTGAGGAACCTATGCAAACACCTGGCCAAAGCTCTCAAACAGACACATTTTCACAACCTCCAGCAAATGAACCTCGGTGACCCTAAACAATTTTGAGCATCCACTGGCTCACTACTAAAGCCCCCCCCCCCAGTAAGCCTGTCCCACAGCTACACACTACCGGTGGCCTCATTACTGATCCCCAAGAAGTGGCCAAGGCCCTCAATGACAAATTCTCCAACCTCACTATGTACCTGAGCAAACTCCCAAATTACTTGCAAAAAAATCCTGTCCCCCTGCACGCTGCCACGACATCACCCACCGGGCCTACCTCTCAACCTCCACCTCCCCACTTTTTCTTCAAAATACACTCACACTCACACTCTGACATAGCTAAACTCCTAAAGAACCTCCCCTGGAGCAGACTATCACCTGTCTTCCTTAGACTTGTCTCCCCTGTCATCGTCGCCCCCCAATGTTCATTTTCAACCTTACTCTGACCACTTCCTCCATGCCTGATGCATGGAAAACTGCGAAGGTCATTCCCATTCATAAAGACGGGGACCCACAATCCACAGACAACTATTGCCCGATCTCCATCCTTCTTCACCTAAGCAAGCTACTGGAAAAAGCCGTCCACCACCAACTTGCTGACTACATAGGTAAATATGACCTACTATGTAGCCAACAACACGGCATCCACAAGAATCACTCCACTACCACAGCACTCTCATTCCTAACTGACCACAACCTCACAAACGTGGACCGTGGAAATGCAACTGGCACAGTCTTCGTTGACCTCTCCAAAGCCTTCGACCTGGTCAATCACTCGTTCCTCCTCTCCACATTGCATCACCTTGGCTGCTCTCCGGAGGTCGACACCTGGTTCGGAAGCTACCTTACAGGGCGCTCCTAGTTTGTGTGTATTGGCCTGGCCCACTCGCCCACCCTGCCTGTCTCTACTGCGGTTCCCCAAGGCTCTATCCTGGGACACCTCCTTTTCTCCTTATTCATTAACTCCCCTCCAGCGCAGGGTTTTAAATAATTGATTAGCCGTTTTTTATCTTGGGACAGTGCTAACTGTACAGAAAGTATTCATATAGGTTTTATAGAACTGTTAAATTTGCTAAACACAATGAGGCAAGTGCTATGCATTTTCACAATGTTTTAGCAGTTTTATGAGCAAAACGCTAATCAGTTTTTGGAGTTAAATAAAACCCTGCTGCAGATAGTCTCAACTGTCACTCAGTCCTTTATGCCGACGACCTCGTGCACTTCTCGAACGGAAAGTCTCCTACCCTCATCTCTGCAGCCCTCTCACAAAACTACACCGCAGTCCACAACTGGTTCTCTTGACAACCTCCTTCTGGTCAGTGCCAAAAAAACAATGTTAAACATAGAAACATAGAATTTGACGGCAGATAAGGACCGCTTGGCCCACCTAGTCTGCCCATTTTCCTACCTAACAGATAAGCTGCAGATCCTAATTAACCAACAGCTTACTTCCTCCTACCCCCCACTAGGACTGCCTTATGTCTGTCCCATGCATTCTTGAATTCCCCACTGTTCTTGACTCCACGACGCCTCAGGAGGCTGTTCCATGCATCCACAACCCTCTCTGTGAGAAAAATACTTCCTCACATTACCTCTGAGCCGTCCCCCCCTCTATCTTCAAATTGTGCCCCCTTGTTCTTGCACATCTCTTTTTCTGAAAGATGCCACCCTCTTGGACTTTGTTGATTCCCTTGAGGTACTTGAATGTTTCTATCATGTCCCCCTCTCTCCCTCCTTTCCTCAAGGGTATACATATTAAGCTCCTTTCGTCTTTCTTCATATTGTGGTTCGGATCTAAGCCCTTCCTAACAAAATGCAAATCTAACCCACTCCTAATCATAACGTCTCCTGATGGCCATGCCCTACAGGACGTCAAATATTTCAAATATCTAGGAGTTGTGCTTAACCCCTCCCTTTCCTTTAAAGAGCACATAAACTCCCTGGTTCTAAGATTTCACCAAAAACTAGGGGCTACCTACAGATACCAGCAGTATCTCACCCCTGCGGCCTGCCATGCCATCATCCAGGGGAAACCTGCTATCTATCCTGGACTACTTCTCTCCCATTTACTCCAGGACCTCCACATCCACCGTGGCAAAACTATCAGTAGCATGTAATAGTGCCTGTCTTTTCTCCCTGCTGGCCCCTTTCTCCACACACCACTGTACACTCTACACTACACTGGGGTGGCTCCCACTACAAGCCCACTTTGACCTTGCACTGTACAGTTTTATTGATTCTGCCATCCGTATTGGCCAGAAATCCCCTCTTGCAACCTTTCTCACTGTCCAAATCTCACACCGCTGCCTACGCTCCTCCAGTTTCCCCTCCCTGAAAATCCCCAGGGTAGCCACAAACATGGGCGCTAAAGCCCTGTCTGTAGCAGGCCCCACACTATGGAACAAGCTACCCACTGACCTGCGCACCATAAACACTCGCCGCCAGTTCAAGACTCGCCTCAAAGACTGGCTCCTGTTGACATCTACCTGTCTCTGCTTTAAGGACTAGCCACCCCCATAGGTTCCAGGGGTAGGGCCAAGTAGGTTCTCTTATTTACTGAAACTGTACCACCATGAGCCTTACTTTGCTTTATCTGTTGTCCCTCAACTACTGCCATCATGTATTGCCAAATGTAACAACTGTAACCTTTCACTATGTATACCTGCTCTTGTTATGTTCTTGTTATTCTGATGTTTCTACTCTGTGCCGCTTACGTGGCCCGGGGTCATGCCTGAAAACGGTCCCTGGGATTAGTGCACCTACCCGGTTAACGGTCATAATTAAATAAATTGTTCTCTGGACCAATAGAAAGTTTCTTCCCAAGGTGGTTTCTGACTTTCATCTCAATCAGTCTGTCACACTCCCTGTGTTCTCCACAGACCATTCCAGCTTAGATGAACGCAGGCTGCACAGTCTGGATGTAAAAATGGCTATTAGTTATTACATGGACAGGACTAAGGAACATAGACAGGACTGTTACTTACCTATGGGGAGGTAGGTAAGGGCAAGCCAACCACAAAAAGGACCATAGCCAGATGGATTATGGCTTGCATTCAGTTCTGCTATGGCAAACTAGGGAAGGATCCCCCTTCGGGTCTGAGGACCCATTCCATTAGAGGTACTGCTGCCTCACTAGCAGCAGCCAGAGAAATCCCCTTGCTGGATATCTGTAAAGTAGCCACCTGGAAAACTGTTCACATATTCACTAAGCACTACTGCCAGGATACCCAGGCCAGGAATTATGCCAGGTTTGGCTCAGCAGTGTTGCAGAGCCATTTCCCAAGTATGTTACATGCCCACCTCTAGAGGGCACTGCTTGGTAGTCTGCATTTGTCAGAATACAGCCAGACTTCATGTTGTTTGAAGAAAAAAATTACTTACCATAGTAATACTGTTTCTTCTAATGGAGTCTTGCTGTATTCTGACCTCCTGCCCTGCCTCCCCTCCAGAACCTGGGGGGGAAAAGGTGGTCCTTTGCATTTTCAATAAATTTCTTCACCCACCAGTTGGTAGGGTGTTTTTTCCTGGGCATCAGTTACGAGTCTTCTCCATACCCAGTTTAATTGTTGTGTTTGCCCCTGGTGATGCTTAGGTCTGGTTAGAAGTTTTGTACTATATTTTACTATTGGTAGCTTCGTAAGAATCTGTTCAGTTACTAGAATGTACCGAGGATGGTGGTTTGAAAACCGAGCTCGAGCTTAATGTTCTGTGCATTTGCATAGAGTTTAACTCTTTGTTCTCCAGGGCAGCTGAACCTGTCGGTCATACTGCATTTGTCAGAATACAGCAAGACTCCATTAGAAGAAACAGTATGCAGCCAGCCGGCCGGTGCAGCTGTTGGATTTCCACTTGCGACGCCAGCGACCCGGGTTCGGGAACGAGCTCAGGTCGCTGGAGGGCCGGCCGGGGGAGACGACTTGAGCGTCCCATGACTGCTCGTTGTCTTCAGGGAGAGAGGGAGGGAGGGCTGTGATACAGTGTTGGGCGACCGCTGGTGGAGGCCAGGGGTAGGGTAACACGTCGGGGTCATTGATGGGTGGTGCATGGCAGATGTCGGCTCTTGCCTTGACATCCGGACGTTGTGCACCTCAAGGAAAAATCGCTCGCTGGCCGCCAGATGATGACTCTCTGTTCCCTGAGTGCCTCCAGCACCTTTCCGGTGCCTCCTTCTCCTCGGCAGCATCCTGGGCCCCAGAAGTATGTACTGGGGCCATCCCTCTCCCCTCGGTGCCTTCCCCTGGGAGAGGACCTGCCCAGCGAAGGGATGCAGCGGGATATCCTGGGATAGGCTGCTATACGAGGAACAGGAGGAGGGCTGGGTAAGGACAGTGGGCGGGGGAACTCATGGAGCCCAAAGGAGTTGGGGACCAGTGAGCATGGGGCGTAAAAAATAGAATAACCAAAAAAAAGAAGAAACAGTATTACTATGGTAAGTAATTTGGTCTTCTCTGAACCCTCTCCAAACATCTATATCCTTTCTTAAATGAGGCCTCCAGAACTGTATACCAGGTGCGGTCTGACCATGGTCTTATATAAAGGCATCAACACATCCCTCTTCCTACTTGTAATACCCCTTCCCATGCACGCTATCATTTTATTAGCTTTGCCTACTGCCTTAATACATTGGTCTCCTACCTTAAGGTTGTTTGAGATTATAATCCTCAGGTCCCTTTCCTGTTCTATTTGCTTCATCGGTTCTCCCCCCAGTGAGTACTCAGCCAGTGGATTTTTACACCCCACATGCATCACTGCACACTTCTTAGCATTTAACTTCAGCTGACAAATGTCTGACCACTTCTCTAGGGTGCTCAGATCTCTCCTCATGGCATCAACCCCTCCTGTTATGTCAACCCTATGATATAATTTTACATCATCTGCAAAAAGACACACTTTCCCTTCAAGTCCCTCTGATATATCACTGATACATATGTTAAAAAGGACTGGTCCTGGCCAGCCCGGTGGCACTGAGGGTTGAGGCGCTGGGCGCCACACCTCGCTCACGCCGGTGACCGGGTTGGGGTGGACTCCGGTGGCTGATGGGCCAGCCCGGGAGATGGGCAGGCATCCCATGTCAGCTCGCCTACTCTGGGGAGGATGGGGCCAATGCCCGTACTCTTATGCGACTCGAGGGAGAGCTCAGAGTATTACAAGCCCCTAGAATCAAGGGGATGGGCGGCCACTTCAGAACAGTGTGACGTCGGCGTTCTACGCCTTGACGTTGGGGTCTTCACGCTGTAGGGGTGGGAGAAAGGGAAAATGCCTGCCAGGACCGGGAAGACAGGCCGCTTGGAGCGTGCCTCCCGCGCCCGCCGCCTCTGCCACCTCCAGAACCATTTAAATAAGTAGTCGGGGCATTGGGGCTCTGCTCTGTCCTCCTGGGGGTAATCCAAGGCTCCATGGGGATGTGGAGGTGGGTAGAGCAGAGGCAGAAGGATGATTCCTTAGCAGCCCCCGAAGGGTCGGGGGCTGGAAGGATGAGGAGGGGATAAATAGAAGGGGGGGTGGAAAGGATTGGTCCCAGTATTGACACCTGAGGAACACTGCTCGTCACCCTCATTATTCTAGAATATGCACCATTTACCACCACCCTCTGACTTCTATCCTTCAGCCAATTTTCCACCCATCTGATTATTTTCTGTCCCACCCTCAGGCTTTATCTTATTACTAGCCTACAGTGAGGAACAGAGTCAAAGGCCTTACTGAAGTCCAGGTAGGGCACGTCAGCTGCCTCCCCCCCAAATCAGTCATCTTTGTTACTCCATCAAAAAATTAGATGAGATTTGTCTGGCAAGATCTCCCACTAGTGACGCCATGTTGCTTTTCATCTAATAGTTTATTGTCCATTAAGAATTTTACCACTCTCCTTTATTAACACTTCCATCACCTTATCCACCACTGATGTGAGACTGACAGGGTGGTAATTCCCCGCTTCCTCCCTGCAGCCCCCCATTATAAATTGGTACTACGTTCGCTGTCCTCCAGTCACTCGGAACCCCCCTGTATCCAGGGATAAATTGAACAACTTTGTCAGATGTGAAGCCAGCTCATCCCTCAACTCTCTTAATAACTCTTGGATGTAAACCTTCAGGCCCTGTTGCCTTATATACTTTTAATTTTCCAAGTTCTTTCTTTACTCTGTTCTCACTTCATGGGCTTTGATCCATCTCACATTCTTCTCTTCCCTTCCTCTTTCTCTAGATGTGCTCAGAACTTTGAAATATTATCTGCTTCGAACCAAGGAAAGTAGAAAGTTGAAGCAGTTGTTTCTTTCGCCCCAGGTAGAGAGGATGTTCCGGTTTCTAAACAATGTTTATCCAAATGGTTGGCAAATTGCAATGTGTTCTGCTATAATAAGTACGGCAGAGAATTGCCTGGAACTGTCAAAGCTCATTCCACAAGAGGCATGGCTACTTCTGTGGCCTGTTTCAGAGGGGTCTTAGCTGCTGACATCTGTGTGGCTGCCACCTGGAGTACCATCCATACATTTACCAAGCACTACAGTCTGGACAGTGCCTCTAGAGCCCGTGCAGGATTTGGCAGGGCTGTGCTGCAGGGCCTCCTGTCTTAAGCTTAAGGTTGACCTTCCTCACAGGCTGTCTGTTTGCACCTGTAACTTTTTGGGACTTGTTCCTACGGTGTTACCTGAAGACTGAGATACCCCTGAAGAAGATAGAACAGTTATTTAAGAACTTACCATAACAGTAGATCTTAGAGGCAGGTCTGCTTTCCCTCCCACCATCCCTCTCTTTGGGAGGGCTTCTTCCTGGAACTGGCTATCTAGTGTATCCAGCCTTTCTTATAGGCCTGGGTACCTTTCTCTCTCTCCTCGGTCCCCCATGGCTTGAACTATGCTCCCGTTGTCTCTGGAGGAATGAACTGTGGAGGGAGTGGGGCCGCTCACACCTTTATAGGGTTGGCGACATCGATGGCATGGACAGCCCCAGTTGTACAGTTAAAAATCGTCCGTGTGGATCCTGCTTCACCAACGGTGAAGTTCCTATGGTGTGACCTGATAACTTGAGATACCCTTGAAGATCTACTGTTATGGTAAGTTCTTGCGTAACTGTTCTTTTCTTTTTCTACCCCTCCCCTTTCCTTATGAGTTTAAATTGAACTTAATTGCAGTCTTCAACCTTTTACCCAGTATTATTGCTTCTTTTTTATTTAAATGTGATCCATCCCTGAAATAGAGGTCGATGTGTTCCAGTTTCTAAAAAAATTTAAAATTGTTCCCTTGTTGCCCACACTCGTAGCCACTGGTTAATGCTCTGTATTTTCTTATTTATAGTTGGGACAGTCCTTGGTATTGGCATTATTTCTGACAATACAGCCATGTTTCTTGATGAGTTTACTAATTTCCCTAAATTCATTCTGGATTTGGGACTCTGGTGTTTTGTTTATATCATTGGTTCCTATAAGAAAACCCAGGCGGGGGGAGTGAATGGCTTGATCAGTTTTCCACCCTGTTTTCGACATCTTTGATTTTTGCCCCAGGGAGACATAGGACCTGGGTATGCTGCTTATTCAGTTTGCATCTGTGAATCTTAGGATGGAATCACCGACTCCTGTTGTTTCAATTTCATTTTCTTTGCTTGTTTCTCCTTCCCCATTTCCATTTTCTGCTTCTGCATTTGACTCTCCTTCATTGTTTTCAAATTAAATCTATTCAGTGTTTCAAAACTAATGAGGTGTTCATCTGCATTTCACCCTCTTGTTTTGTCAGTTTGTCTTTCTTACTGTAAACCAGTCTTGATCTGTCTCTCATTTTCTATCCTTTTCCTCTGGTTAGCTAGATCAAAAGTTACTGTCTGGACTATCGGGGTTAAGTTGCTCTATATTCTTATTTGTTATTCTGGGTTGTTTTGTCTGATTTCCTGATCCATTTTCTCAAGTGTTCTAATTTATTTAGCCATTGTTTCATTTTCATTGCTGTCATTTCTTTCAGTAATTCTACATGTATCTTGTATTTTTTGCAAGTAAAAAGTCCAAGTTTATGATTTGATTCCACCAGCAGAAACATGTTGCAGCTTATATCATACTTTATCCCCAAGTCCCCATCTTGAGTTATTATTGTATGCATTTCTGGTAGAGTATTAATTAGTTCTTAGACAAATGTCTCTTACCCTGAGATGTTCTAGAATCAAGGTTTTGTGGTCTGCTCCCTGGTCTGTCCTGGCTGACACGGACAGACACACTTCCCTCTGCCAGCATCATTTCTGCCGCAAGACACCGTCTTAGAAGTACTAGCAAAATCAGAAGTCGACAAAATGACATCACTTCAGTTTTGCAGTTTTCTACCAAGTGGCTTTTTGGTGATAATGTGTAAATAAACAGCCGCCTTAGTACAAATTGCAGTCTATGAACTGCTAAAAGTGCATAAAGCAAATGTGTGATTAAAAAAAAAAAAAATCACAGTTTGGGCTTCCTAGCCCGCTACTCTGGGGTGGCAGTAGCCCCTCCGTGTGAAAAAAAATTTTTTTTACTCACTGTATGACTTTTGGGAGGGATCATAATTTTGTTCTAACTGGGAGCCAGACGATCCTTCCCTTCATCTGCCTAATCACGCCCCGCTCCCGTTTGTGACGTGCTACCAGGGAGAGCACGGGGACACGCCTAATACACAGGGGTCAACCATAACCTTTTTTTGCACTAGCCAGCAGGGCAAGTTGATTCAGAATTGCACTAGCCCACAGATGGTTGCACTAGCCCTTAATTACAATGGTACATTTTGATCACTTATCGAGGAAACAATGCAAGCAAAGCCAAGAAATACTCTGATTATTGCACATTTATCCTACTCCCACATTGCTTCCAGCTCCACAGCAGAAAAAGACTACAATGCCATCACAGACAGTGACCCCCCACCCCGCCATTGTTTTGTACCATGGCCTCCTCTCTTCCTCTTTCTGCCCCCCCACACCAACCAGAGAAAGAACATCACAACAGCAAATGTTCAATCAAGCAGTCCTAGCTCTGCACACACAATAGCTGACATCATCATGCACCTCACGACACTGTCACCACCACCTACAGGGCAATGAATAGAGTCCGGCAGAGAAAGACACTCTCAGCCCCAACCCTATAGTCAACTGGAGACCTGTACTTCTGAAAGTTTCTGTACAGTCTCAAGTGAGCCAGGAGCACATCTAAGGTTTCTTTGGGGTGGGGGCTAGACAACGCTAAGGGGCTTGGAAATAGAAAACTATGAAATTTTTAGTTGTAAAAGCATTGATTTTAATATGCTCTGCCCCAACAATAACAGATTTTTCTTTAACATTGTCCTTTCATCTGCCATGGGGAAACAGTACACAGGCATAATGCTATAATATCTCTATTTCTGTATAGGATGATCTATGCACCCCATGAATGCCTATTTCAAGGTTTTAAATTATGTATTTTATCAAGGTTTATTTTTGTACCATACATGATCCAAAGCTTGGTTTTTAGGCTGAAAGGACATGCTGAATGGGATACAGGTGGAATTGCATGGATGGTGATGGCTGGCATGGCCCATTTATAAGAGCTGGGGCCCCCTACACTTGCCAGTAATGGCAGCTATGGATCTATAGATGGTCCCTTCAGAGTCTGGTCTGCAGTGGTGTCCATGGAAAGAACAGAGTTAAGAGATTTGGAGGGGAGAGGGACGTTATGGTGAGGCTGGAATAAAACCCACCACCTGCAGGGCCGATCCTGTATACCTCTTTGCATTTTGTCACTGAAATGTTGGATACAAACACTCAAAATGTAGAGAAATGAGGGGCACTGGTCTTAATAATATTGGTCAAATTGTTAGACATAGACACATTCAGAAAACTGGAACCTAGTGACTTAACAGCACTCTACCCTTGATCACACCCTGGACACTAGCTGAAAGTCTTGCTCAACTAATAGGGTCTTGAGCAGTGGCTTTCATTTTTATCAAACGTTAGTTTCAAGCATAATAAAATAGTTTTAAAAGTTAGTCCCATAAGACCTGTATTAGGCACGTCCCCACGCTCTCCCTGGTAGCACGTCACAGAATGGGGGAGCGCGGGGCGGATCAGGCAGACGCGGAGTGGGAAGGATCGTCTGGCTCCTAGTTAGAACAAAATTATGATCCGTTCCCAAACGTCATACAGTGAGTAAAAAATGTTTTTTTTTCACACGGAGGGGCTATCTCCGCCCCAGAGTAATGGGCTATGAAGCCCAGTCTCTTAGCTCACACAATTCCTTTAAAACTCCCTCGATTAGGGCTGCTAGTATCCCAGTATATGAAGGCTCAGGCTAGAGTTCTCCATCTACCCACAGGGCTTCACTGCAGAGTCGGTGAAGGACATGAGGATGCCCCTAATAAGACCCACTGTTTCCCAGGTACTGCAATATGAAAGGAGACAGAAGCCGAAGAGTTTAGTCCACAGTTGAGTGGTGCTTAGTCGCTCAAATATTGCATCCTATGCACGTGTTTGGTGTTCTCTCCAAATTTTTCAACATAGTTTTCCATTTTCTCCTCTGCATTATCAGATTTCTTCCACTACCAGGATCAGTTCCTACCTGTGTTCAAGTCTGTTCTGGTAGGTGGTTCCATCTACCCTCCCCCACCCCCCACTTTATAGGCAGTGGAGTCCCCAAGGCTCAGTTCAACATCAGGTATTGCTTCTTCATTTTTCTAAATAACCTGCCTTCAGTCTGTATCTCTTCCAGTATCCACCTGTACCTCCGTGATACACTCTGAAAGTGGCTTAGGCATCGACACACTAGAAAGCCAGTGATAGCCTGGTTTTTGATGTCATTCTGTGTTGGTGCTGCTCTAATCAACTGATCCTGAATGCAAAGTAAACAATGTCCTTGTCTTTGCGCCGAACCAAGGCTGCCTAAATTCACCTTACCCCACCACTACCACCCTTGACACTAGTGACTGCTCACCTCAGGCCCATCGCATCTTTTAAATATCTTGAAGTCTGATCAGAGCAGTCCCTGGGCTTCTTCACCCACATTATATCCACCAAACTTATCCCTGAGCTTGGTGCCCTCCAACATAGCAACACAGCAACTTGTGTCTCACCATTGCTGCCAGATAAGAGATTGTTCGTAAAATGATCCACCCTGTTTCTGACTGTGGATACACTGTCTACTGAGCAGCACCAAAGCCTTTCCTAAACAAACTGGATACCTTTTATGCCACTGCAAGATGTACTCCAATCTGGGATAACCTTCCCTGGAGGGATGTTTGCTTATACATAGTACCCTGCTATTCTATAAATTCTGGACTAATACTCCTCTGCACTACCTCTTTTCATGCGGCCGCCTCCTTCTACTTACACATCCATCACTCAGATTCCCATTCATTTCTTACTACTAGGTGTTCCCTGTCTGCTGGACAAATTGTTCTGGTGACTTCCATCGCTCTAGAACGCCTATCTTGATCAGGTTCAGGTCTCTGCATCATGGTTGTCTTTCAAGAAGCATGTCGGTGAACTGACCTGACTTTCCTGTGGTTGCTCTCTAAACTAGTTGGCAACCAACCCTGTTTTTTCAGTTTATCTCAGCAACTATTTTATTTTTGCATTTAGTATTTGCATCCTGTATCTGCTGTTTAATTGTGTGCACAAACTCTTCTATTTTTCTTCTCTTGTGTTCATTGTTCTGACTGCTAAATTACTGTTCTTTTGTATTTTGTTCTGTTAATCTCCTGTAGCTTTTCCCAAGGACACAGCTGAGAAGCGAGCAGCTCACAACTCGTCATGTTCTCTGCTGGATACATTTTTTTTTTTAATATTCTCTTTTTTACGCCCCCTTCTCACCCCGGTACTTCCTCACCTTCAGGAGTCTTCAAAGGCCTTGTGCGTCCCTGCTAGTCTGTCGGCATCGGGTGCAGTCATCCCCCCACGCTGCCTTGGTTTGACCCCCAGGTGGGTACAAGGCGGGGTTCCCCCTTCCACCGCCCCAAGCGTCTGTGATTTCATTGGGGATCTGTCGCCCGTGCCAGCAGGGACCCTGGGATCGGGGCCTGAAGCTCCATCTACCGGGAGTACCGGAGGGTATTTTCCTTTTTTGCCCATCCCCTTAGGATGTCTGCGCGCAAGGAGAGCCAAGGAACTATGCACGTCACAACATGCTAACGCTCTGGCTCCCGGCAGATGTCCTCCTTCCCTGCTTCATGCGGTCCTCGCTGCACCTCCACCCGTGGTCACCCAGGTGGCGGTATCGCAGCTTGACCCGCATCCCACCCCACCCGGAGGAGGAGGAGAGCAGCCTCTGGGTGCTCAATTCTCCTCCCCCCGGCCGGCCCTCCAGCTGCCTGAGTCCGTTCCTGAACCCGGGTCGCTGGCGCCGCGAGTGGTAACCCTACTGCTGCGCTGGCAGGTCGGCTCTGCTGGATACATTTTTAAATAAATAAATAGCACAACAGGGTACAAAGTAGTACCAGTCCCTGGTGCTGTGAATCTGGCCTCTTGTGTCTTCGTGCGTGATGTCTGCATCCTGCATCACAGCAGTGGCAGGATTTCACCCCTAGTCAGGAGCTGGGTATTCCTGCCCACAGGGCTCCCTCTGGTCCACCAGGGAGCCAGCCCGCCCTCCCCGAGGCAGGAGGCATCCAAGATGAATGCTTATCACTTCCTTTGCCACCCAGTGTGTGACAACCTGGGCTCTGGACTCAAACCTGGATCATCAGCATGGTGAGCCACACTACTTCCCATTAGGCCATCAGGCAGCCTTGCCAAGCATGTTGTAAATTATAAACTGCAGAAATGGATTGCCATTGTTTTTATAATTTATAGTTCTAGGAGCGTGGATATGTTGTTCATCCACACTGTTTGGCATTGTCCCCTTACACTTTAAATTTGCCGAAAGTCTTCAAGCTGGCTCCTCCCACCCACCCGGGTGGTATATACCTTGGCTCCACCCCATGACGCCAGATCTTCCATTCCGCTGGAAGATAGAGGTTGCCTCCCTCGTGCTCTCGCATCTTGTAGGCCTTGGCTTTCAAATCGTCAATTTTACCAAAGTTGAAACTCGTTCGAGTTAGCGATCGTGCTTTTGCTGCATCGATCATGGAGGAAAAATCTTCCCCGGGATTTCGCCAGTGTCCCTGCGGCCAAAAGATGTCATGCACCGATCCCCACCTCATGTGCGTCCACTGCCTAGGTGTCGGACACCTCGTCCTGCGGTTATTGCTTGGCCTTCCATCCCAAGGTCCTGGACGACTGCAATGCACGCCTGAAGCTGGGGGAGACCGGAAAAAAGGAACCCTCCGGTGAAGTCAAAGGAGGTTAAATTGACGGTTTCTGTGGCTGCAGGCTCCGCCGAGCAGCTGGAACACATGAAGGTGTTCGAGGAGGAAGCCGCTTGCGCTTCAGCCAGTCGAAGCTTTTTTGTTCCTCTCAACCTAGGCTCCACCTTTACTGGTTCTTTCAAAGAGTTGTGCCAGTCTCTCCCCACCCGGGGTGAGGTGCCCTCGGGCTCGCACTCCTCTTGCTCTCGGAAGAGAGACAAAGAACCTTCGTCTTCATTCCGACGAAGACGATCTTGGGACCGAGAGAGGTTGGAGTCCCAAGAGCATGCGGTCTCAACCTCGGTCGAGATCGTCTCCTCGGCCTCGGAGGTCAGGATAATCCTTGACCCGATCGACCCTTTGTCGCCGGCCATGGACGACGACTCCTTAGAATGGACTCTGGTTCTAGTATTTCCTGATGAGGAGTCCCAGTCCGCTGGTGTCCCCATCAAGGACCTGGTTCCGGACCCTAGGGTTTCACCAATCACACCGGTGTCTCCCGATTGACCGAGTTGGCCTCCCCAGTCTTGGTCACGGTCCAGGACCCCCTCGGCCGAACGACCAAGGAAGAGCCAAGAGCGCTCGAAGAAGAGGCGACGCCACAGGTTGTCCTCATCCTCCTCTGACGAGGAGATGCTCCAGCGGAAACTCTGGCGCTATGAGGACCTTATGTGGCAACAGCTGATCCTGACTGGGCAGAAGCCAGCTCCACTGCCCACCCCGAACATTACTTGGCTTTCGCCTCCCAGGCCAAAGCTGACCCCTCCGGAACCGAAGTCTCTGGTTCCTCCGCCTGTGGGGCCGGCTCGTCCACCGGTTCGACCTATTCTGGTCTCTCCACCTATCCCGGTGGGACCGCCATCTAGGCTGCCTAAGGGAGGGGCTCCCTCGAAAGAGGACCTACTAGACACTGGACTTCCCTGACGTCTGTCTGTTAGAGTAACCCCAGACCTCCCTCGGTGGATCGAGGGTGATTAAGGCGGTAGACCGCTGTATCACGACTTTTTGGACTCTGATGTTACCGGGCTCCACTCTCATCCTGGGGATGATGAGTCATCCGTTGGCACAGGGATGGAGGAAGGCCCTTTCTCCTTCCAAAGGATTCTCCGTCTCATTTCTGTCTCCACCAGAATGCCCCTGGAACCTATCCAGAAAAAGGCGGAGTACCCTTTCACAGATATTCTAAAGGAGAGAATACCCCGATGGAGGCCTTTCCAGTGGCCAAAGCCATTGTTGGCCCGGCCCTTGAACTTTGGCAGCGCCCTGCCTCATGCCCAGCACCATCTGCCTGCATGGCCCGCAAGTACGTGGTGCCCATGGGGTCTCTTGTGGGGTTCTCAGAGCACCCTTCAGCCCAGAGCCTGGTGACCGCCTCTGTGTTCAGGCGTTCTGGCAGTTCGGCTGACACTGACCGACCTCTGGACAGAGTCCAGAAATATGGACCGCACTGCCCGATAGGTCTGTGTAGCCTCTTCTTTGGGCCTTCGTCAGGCCAGCTTGGCTGTCATTAGGGCACATGTCTCTCATGCCCTTCTTGGGTCATTAGACAAAGTCCTCCCTCATCTCCCCATGGACATGCAGACCACGGTCAAACAGGTCCATGACCAGGGCTGTGCTGTTGCCAAACAGCCACTCCAGATGGCCCAGGACATAGGGGATTCTTGTGCTCGCTTGATGGCTGCCACAGTGGCCTCTCACCGCAGGGCTTGGCTGAGGCTTTCCTCCTTTCCGGCAGATACTCAGCACAAGTTAGCTGATGTGCCTTTCCTGGGGACCGACCTGTTCGGTCCAGGAGTGGCTGGTCACCACCTTGGATGCCGCTTCTGCCAAGGGTTCTTTGGGCAAGAACCAGCAGAAGAAGAAGAAGTCCTTTCGACATTCTTTCCCCTGCAGTCTGGCAGCCGTCCTATCAAGGAGGTCAGCAGCATCAGCAGCAGGCTCAAGCTTGGAGCCCTTGGCCCAAGCCTGAACCCCAACAGGCCCGCAAAGGAGGCCGAGGCTCAGGTCCTGGATCCTCCTCCTCCAAGCCTGCCCAGTGACGGGATGGGGGTTGCCATCCCTAGCTCCATCACTCCAGCTGTGGACCCTCCTGTGGGGGGTCGGCTCCACCACTTCCTTTCCACCTGATTCGCTATCACTGCAGACAGGTGGGTCCTCGAAGTGGTCGGTCAGGGACTGCCTCGGGAGGAACGGATTTCCACATGCACACAGTTGGCTCTTCGAGATGACGTAGCTCAGCTCCTCCGCAAGGAGGCAGTAGCTCCTATGGCAGATCCTCCAGCAGACCCAGGCTTTGTCTCCAGGTACATCTTGGTGTCCAAGCGGATGGGGGGTTGGTGCCCCATTCTAGATCTCCACAACCTGAATCGGTTTCTCAGGTCTCGCACCTTTCGGATGGTCACTCTGTCCCAGATCATACCATCCTTGGAGCGAAACATGTGACTCTGTTCACTGAATCTGCAGGATGCATTCTTTCACGTCCCAATCCATCCGTCCATCAGTGGTTCCTCCGCTTCAGGGTCGAGGGGACCCTGTACGAGTTCCGAGCCATGCTGTCCGGCCTGTCATCCACCCCACAGGTCTTCACAAAATGCATTGCAGTGGTGGCGGCCCATCTTCGGTGTCAAGGAGTCAGAATCTACCCTTACCTCGATGACTGGTTCCTGGCAGGTTCCACCCAACAGGAGGTGGAGAGGTCCGGGGATCTGGCCCTCCAGACCTGCTCCCAATTCGGCCTCCTAATCAACGAGGCCAAGTCAGAACTCGTGCCCTCCCAGGTGATGGCCTTCATCGGGGCAGAGGTCGACTCTTGTCAAGCCAGAGCTCGGCTCCTGGCAGACAAGGGCGGAGGTTATCTCCTCCTTTGCCCAGTCATTTCTGGTTGGGCACTTGCTCCCTGCCCAGGACTTTCTGCGCCCTCTGGGTTACATGGCGGCGTGCACTGGGAGCTGGCTGCCCAGTGAACTCAGCGATAGTCATTTCAACCAGCTGATCACTGTAACCCAGAAGATGTGGGATGCTGTCTGATGGTGGACCACCCCAGACCGGTTGCAGGAAGGGATCCTGTTTGTCCGCCCCGAGCCGACGGTCGTTCTTACGACCGATGCCTCTCTCATGGGCTGGGGAGCCCACATGGGGGACAACAGGGCCCACGGGTTCTGGACCCCTGAGGAGTCCTGATGCCACGTCAACCTGTTGGAGCTCAGAGCAGTCAGACTGGCACTGTCTGCTTTCACTCCTCAGCTCCGGGGTCAAGTGGTTCAAGTCCAGATGGACAATACCACGACCATGTACTACCTCAATAAACAGGGCGGCACGCACTCCCATCTGCTGTGCAAGAAGGCACTCCGCATCTGGACCCTCGTAAGCCGGTTGGAGGTGGATCTCCTAGCCATCCATGTGGCTGGAGCCTCGAACCAGCTAGTGGATGCTCTCAGCCACCTAGGCCAGACATCCCACGAGTGGTCTCTCCATCCAGAGGTAGCTTACAACCTGTTCTCCCACTGGGGCAAACCGATGGTGGATCTGTTTGCCTCCAGGGAAAATGCCAAGCTGAGGCTGTATCATGCCTGCCCCCTCAGTAGGGCTTGCTGCGGGGGGTGTCTTCTCGAGGCCGTGGACCCCAGGCCTCCTCTGTGCCTTCCCTCTGTTTCCCCTGATGCACAAGGTGTTACTCAAGGTGAGGAGGGACAAGGTGAAGGTGATTCTGGTAGCCCCAGACTGGCCACACCAGTTCTGGTATCCAGATCTCCTCAGCCTCAGCTGCAGGCCCCTGGAGTGGTTTTGCACATGCCCGGACCTTATATCTGTCAACCAGGGGAAGGTCTTCCATCCGGACCTTCAATCCCTGCACCTCACAGACTGGTACCTGAGCGGCTAGAGTTTCAGGCTTTGGGTCTTTCCGAAGATGTCTACACTGTGGTGGAGGCATCTAGAAAGGAATCGACCAGGAATGTTATGCCTTAAAATGGAAAAGATTTTCCATTTGGTGTCAGGGTAAGGGTCTGGGCCCCTTATCCTGTTCTGTGGCTAACATTCTCGACTACTTTTGGTCTCTCTCCAAAGGGGGGTCTACGGTCTTCGACCCTTGGGGTGCATCTGGCAGCCATTTCTGCTTACCAGGCGTGGGCCGGTCAGCCATTGGCACAGGAGACAGTGGTTGGGCGCTTTTTCAAAGGCCTGGATCACATATCCCCTCTGGTGTGTGAACCTCCCTTCCGTGGGATCTGCTGCTGGTTTTGGCAAAGCTCAGGGGCAAGCCATTCGAACCCATGCACAAGTGTGAGCTGTCACTCTTGTGGAAGACTGCCTTCCTGGTGGCTATCACATCAGCCAGAAGGACAGGGGAGCTCCAGGCGCTCTCGGTGGACTCCCCTTATCTGGTCTTCCACAGGGACAGAGTTGTCCTGCACCCAACCCAAAATTCCTTCCGAAGGTGGTTTCAGAGTTTCACCTTAACCAGGTGTTGACTCTGCCAGTTTACTACCCTAACTACACCTCTGACGCAGAGTACAGGCTCCATACGTTGGACCTGAGATGTGCTCTCTCCTGTTATAAGGACAGAATGGCGGATATTCATGGAGAGGTTCACCAGCTGTTTTGTCACTTACGCTGAAACTGCTTCTGGCAGACCTGCAGCGAAGCGGACTATTGCAAGATGGATTATATCATGCATAGGTCTGTGCTATGGGTTGGCGGGCAAGGAGCCTCCTAGAGGGATAAGAGCTCATTCTACCCGCCATACTGCTGCATCGGTGGCTGCTTCCAGGGACATACCCATCCAGGAAATCTGTCTGGCTGCTACCTGGAAGTCAGCAAACACCTTTATCACCCACTACCACATCGCCCTAGAGGCATGCCGGAATGCTGGTTTTGGGGCTTCAGTTCTCCAATCTCTGTTCCCTAAGTAGGGGGTGTGTGCCTTGCCTCCCTCCTCCCGGAGAACTGCCTGAGTTCAAAACAGAGCGATGAACAATCAATCCAGGCCCTAGATAACAGGTTAATCACCTGTAACAGTAGTTCTAGGAGTGGTATATGTTCATCCACACGGACCCATACAACCTCCCTGGCTGCAAATGCACACAACCTGGCTTCCAGCAAGCTAAGATCTGGCATCATGGGGCAGAGCCGAGGTATATACCACCCGGGTGGGTGGGAGGAGCCAGCTTGAAGACTTCCAGCAGATTTAAAGTGGAAGGGGACAATGCCAAACAGTGTGGATGAACAATATATACCACTCCTAGAACTACTGTTACGGGTGAGTAACCTGTTCTTTGTTCCTTCACTCGCTTGGCCACCTTCCTTGGGTCAGGCCTAGCCCCACCATTTCCAGCCCAGAGTCTGGGCGCCCAGTAGTTGTCTCGCCATGCCAGATCCATCCTGATCCAGAGTGCAAGGCAGGATTACCTGAGGTACAGAGAAGAGTGGACAGTAGCAGGCATTGGGCCATATGCATGCCCGTGATCTGCAGAAGCCAGGGTGGTTTCTGTTTTCTGGTTCCTCGACCCTGGGATGCTAGCATGCTAGGGGCTTCATGCTCGTGCATGCAAAGTGTGCTTGAGAAGAACCCGGCCAGCATTCCCATTCCCACTGGGCCGCTCCTGCACTGCCACCCGTGTTCACCAAGGTGGCAGTGTTGTCATGGCAGCAGCTACTCTCCCTTCCAGGGGGAAGAGTGTGTCCTCCCCTAGGCAGTCCCTTGATGACTCATGCAGCATGCTTACTCCCAAACTTGGGTCACCACCATCGCAAGTGGTAGTTCTACCACTGAGCAAGAAATGGGCCATCATGGACAGCTGATGATTACAAGTGTTGTATAAATTCCTGAATAATGTTTTTTTTTTGTTTTTTTTCCCCTAGGCAAGAAAAGGTTTTACTGTGTTGGAGCCAAAGCTCTTGGTGTGATAGGACAATTAAATTTCAGGCAGCAATCCAGTCATTAGAAGGGTTAAAATGAACAAGCTAAAACAGGCATCTGGGAGCTAACACCCAATTAGCAGTCTTTTGTGATGTATAATTTGCCTAAAATTACGCACTGCGCACAAGCTTTTGTTTTCTAATTGATTTACGGTTTTAGCCACATTTACCTCATCCCCTACTGTCCTGCTCACAGCGCCAACCAGTACATTACAGTAAGAGATGATAAATTACCTTACAGTTGTGATGCTAATGCATCAAGAGTAGGAACTGCACGCTACATGGAGCTCCGTGCATTGACAGTGGTGCAGAAATAGACTAATGCAAAATTCAGCAAAGAGTGCAGATTGTCCCTGTGGTCGTAAAATGAGACACAGTTGTCACACTTAACTCTGGGCTACTACATAAGTGACAAAATGGGGCTTGTGATTTGAGTAGCAGTGTTCTCCCCCCACCACCACCACCGAAAAACAAGTGAAAGGATGTGAGCGTTTGTTGAGCAACATAAACATAATACATACTAAACCCCCCGTGTTTTTTTTTTTTTTTTTGTCTTCTAATTTATTTCTCTGAGTCCTTATACATTTCATGTTTTTTTTTTCATGTCGTATCTCTTCCTGTATTGTTTTCCCTCTCAGTGCTCCTACAGATGTTGCAACTCTAACAGTATTGTTGGGGTTGGGGAGGGGCAAGCATGAGGGTGTTGCAAAAGCATGGCCAACATAAATACTTCATAGAAATGCTGGTAGCAGTTATGATTTTACTAACCAGTCAGTTTCATGATACAAATGGCTTAGGGTGGTTCTTGAAAGTAGGTTACATATTCAGATGGTTTATTCTGCTGTTCTGATAAAAGCATTTTGCTCCTTTGTTTACACACTACTTATTCCTGCACAGTTTGGACCATAAGCGAGTTAAGGGTCATTTCCTTGCTCACATTCCTTTCTATAGAGAATAATGTATGGACAACCATACACGAGGCCGTGTTTCCTGCGAGGGGTTGAGATGACAGCATATGAACCTCGAGAGTGAAGCTCGAGAGGTCCATGCTGTCGTCTCAACCCAGAGATGAGAACACATGCCGAGTTGTGTGTGGTTGACCATATTTAATTTTTTATAGTATATGTTTTTTTACACTAGAGTGAGAGACCCCCATGGAAGTGAAGTGAAACCAAAAAATCTTGCTATTTCTTTGTTCTACTCGCATATCAAAATCAAATTTCCAGACTTTTGAAAGGTAAAAGGTATGACTTTGGGTACTGGGTGGTTAGTAAGTAGCTAGGTGTAGAATAAATGAGAAATTTAAAATTGTATGACCTTTGAACTGTGCATAACAACTGTTCGGAATGCGCATAACAACACTTTAGAATGCACATAACAGTTTAGAATGTGCTTAACAAGGTTTTTGAGCAGGCTGATTTTTATACATGACAAAGGGTAACCATAAACTATAAAGAAATAATGCACTCAGTTCAGTAACATGTTGATTCATTGTCTTGATTTCACTGAGGTCCTGCCTTTACCCCTTTTTACAACTGGGTAAACTGAAGCACTAGGGTGTTAAATGACTTGTTCAGGGTCACATAGTGAGTAAGTGGTTTGGTGGAATCTTAATCTAGGTGACCTGGTCCCCTAAGGACAAGCCTGAGAGGCTCGAAGCTATCGGGGTTGTGGTGGGAGACATCCATGGGTTCATGACTGTCTTCATACTTTCATTTCACCTGCTGCATTAATAAATTCAGGTGAAAAGCCTATTATGAAATTCTGGTAATTCCTTTGCTTCTCTGAGTGCCCTGAATCTTGTGACTTTGTCCTGGTTTCCAAACATGTGCTCTTGCCATTGAACCCATGGTTTCTCCACTAGTCACCTGGATAGTCCAACTGAAGTGCAGTATCTAGTTCTCAGTTGGGACTTTTTTTTTTCTTTTAAGCCTGGTGGGCTGAAGCACTGGGAGGCCAAGTAACTTGCTCAGGGCCAAACAGTGAGGGAAGCTGTGGCTGTGGTGGGATTCGAATTTTGTATTCCCTAGCTCACAAGTCGGTGCACTAGACCACACTATATTTTTTTTATTTTAAACAATATTGTACTCGCTCCAGAAATTCAGAAACATGATTTTAAATTAAATCTTCCTAACTGTATTTCATTAATGCCACTGAAAACTGATCTTAAAAAGATGTTTTGACAGTACTTTTTGTCTGTTGTGTAAATAGTTTTGAATCATTTTATTGGTATGCAATAATCCTGAGAGTATTGGCTATGTATTGGGTAAAAAGGTTAGTGAGCATGTGTGTAATAACTAAGTTCCAGCCAACATCTCCATAACCTGGCCAATTCCACATCTATGTGCATTTTAAAAATAACTTGTATAAAAATGTATTTTATGTACTGTACATAGTAACATAGTATTTAACGGCAGATAAGGACCGCTTGGCCCACCCAGTCTGCCTGTATTCCCTGCCTGCATCAGTGGTCGCTAACCCTACTTGGTCATTGGCTTTAGCCTTTCCTACCCACCTCTAGGGTTCCCTTGTGCCTATCCCATGCATGTTTGAATCCCCCCACTGTGCTAGCTCCAGCTACTTCCTGGCGTAGACTATTCCATGCATCTACCACCCTTTCTGTGAAGAAAAACTTTCTCGCATTCCCTTTATCCTGCCTCCCTCCAATCTCATATCATGCCCCCTCATCCTTGCACACCTCCTATACTGAAAGATATCACCCACTTGCTTCTTCCAGTGTATACATATTGAGGTCTTTTAATTTCTCCTCCTATGTCTCCTGGTGCAAGCCCTGCACCTTCTTTGTTGCCCTTCTCTGAACCGCCTCCGCCCTATGTCCTTACAAAGATTACGAAACTTTTCCCAGAGCTTAATTTTTATTTGAATAGTTCTTTAAAATAATCCTACTTTCCTGTTGATGTGGTGACTGAATGACCTGGTGTGCTACTGCAGTGACCTTGCATAGCTAAGGGTGCTGAGCTGAAATCTTGTTACCACTGATGAAGTTTGGAGTGGATCAGTTGCTGACTCTCTGCTGCACAACGCAAGCAGTGGTGGTTTCACTTCATGGTGATGTGTTATATCTATGGGGGAGTAAACATTATTAAATGGTATCTTTGTAGATTTCTGTCAATGGTATAACTTTACACACTTGGCCCTTGGGTTTTGGTGGTGTTAACCAAGTTTTCACAGAATATTTTGAATATTGCTACAGGATTATGGCTTTGGTTAAGGAGGCTGACAAACAGCTTTTAGAAAGGAGATAGTGCAGTGTTTAATGTTCCATCCCTTTGTAGGCACCAAAATTGGACATCAGTTCCATAAGGCTAAACAAAGGAATGCACATAATGCATTATGCAGAGGGAGGCTTGACCAGCTGGTTGGTTAAAAGAACGAGCAGTGCCCATAGACAGGGAGCAGTTTGTTGCTTAATTTATTTTAACCATTCAGTGAGAGGAAATGTAGTTGCCCAAGTCTGAATAATGTCACCGTGATCAGCCATATCTCGAGAACTGCATAGTGTGGTGGATAAAGGTAAATTGCTCATTGCCACAAAGGTATGCCTGTGGCTCAGACAAGCACAGCTCATCCACAGTAAGTTCCAAATGTTAGTCAAATAAAAATGTAATTATGAATATTAGGGCAAGTGTCCATCTAATTCACTAGGACACAACCCCAGTTCTTGTGAAGTATTAATTTGTATCTCAGTTATAAATCGTGGCATCATTCTTAGGAAGCCAGGATCGTTTATTCCTAAACAATCCAGGTACTCTTATAACCATAAGTGGGGGTTCCGTGGAAATAGTTTTAAAATTCTGAAGTTCAGAGTTCAGTTGGTATAGTCCATTTCCCGCATGGGGTTTTCTCTAACTTCCTGCAAAGTAGAACATTTTGATTTTAAATTCAAGTTCAAATGTTTTAACTCGGTAGCTTCAATATGATTTTTAACATGGGTATGTGTATGGTTCCAGTGTCTTTTTGTGGTTATAAGAATTTTGTCTCGAGTCCTTTGTGTGCCAGAACTTCTCAGCTTCATTTTGCAGTTCCGACTAAAATAATTCAAAAAGCACTGTGTTATAACCATAGAAGACACAGTAACTACATATAACACAACGTGGACTGATACAGTCCTTTCCTGCTGTACCATCTGTCTTTATAGTAGACGATTGGTTATAGCAGATGTTCACTATTTTCCAAATCCCTGTCCCACTGCAACAGTGTTATTTTTGTACTGACACACCATACTATAAGCACTGCCGGTACTGGATGCTCCAAGAACACTCTGAACTGTCACTCAAGCTGTCAGTCAGCTTACTGCTGCTGTCAATCAGCAGTCAGGCACCTGCTGATTAGTTGTGAATTGGCTGGCAATTACAACACTCGCCTGATGTGATCACCTGTTACAGTTCAGTGCTGCTCCACTGCTTATGACTCTGTGCGTGCTTACTGGCAGTCTGAGCACGTTATATTTTTGTGTCATGGCCAGCAAAGGTAAACAGTGGACTCGCACTTTCAAGAAAAGTGGAAATTGAAGCCAACCCAGTGGCGAAGAGGGATGAGGTGCCCTGTACCTTACCTTGTCTCACAACAGTGAATCAGGTTCTGAAAAAAGCTCAGATGCCTGGGGGGGTCGGCCTGGGGGGCAGAGGATTGAACATCGGGAGGACAGCTCTCCTTTCCCGTGGAGGGATGGTTTGCCATCTTGGCCCTTGGCTGCCCCCAGGTGGAGGCTTGGGGGTTAGTGCCAGCAGCTTCGAGTGACACTATGGGAGGAGCCGTGGTTCCATAGGTGTGTGTGCCTCCACGTACGTGCCTATGTGCCACCACAGCTGGGGACTTTGGGGAAGAAAAGCAGAAAATGGATGATGCAGGCTAAATGAAGCGCTGCCTGCCCTCCTCCCCTCTGCAACCCAGGCCGACTGCCAGCCCATCTGGATGAGTGTCACCGGTTGGGGGGAGGACAGCCCTTCCCAGCCTCACCACAGGGGGCAAATCTATGGGAGATTTGGGCCTTCTGGTTCAGTGCCGCAGAGTGCCAGTTGAGAGGGGGTGGGGACAAGGCTGAGACCCTGCCTGCGCCATCCGCAGAGAAGAAGCTGTATGGTAAAAGGAAAAGTGAACATTTTTAATGAAATAGAAACTCTGCCAAAGAAGAGTTTCTGCGAATTGTCACTGCACTTCTTCAGTGCACACTAAATGATCTGTTGAAGGGCCATGATTGGATTCTGGCAGAATTCTACACCAACAGAACTCCGATCATAAAAGAAAACAAGAAGGCAAGAACGTTGAAGTGGAGGAAGACCCTCTCAGATGTTTCACCAGTGTGAGGGAGAGGGAGGCCATGATTAGTGGGACTCTGTTGCTGCAGAAAGCACATCAGCTTGCTCGAGCAATGGGGAAAAATGACTTCTTCCCCACAGAAGGCTGGTTGCTGTGGTGGAAACACAGTCGCAACATTAGGTTTAAGTGTGCCCTTGGGGAGAAGTTGAACACTTACAGAAAGTGCACAGCAGTGGCTACAGAAAGTTCTGCCTAATATCCTTAGAGGCTACATGCACCTTCTGATATCTTCAGTTGTAATGAAACAGGCCTCTTCTACAGGTGTGTGGGCCAGGGGGACTCTTCCTCCCTTTTTTTTTTTTCCTTCATATAGATTTTTATCCACTTACGTCCGGGGAGGCGGCTACATCAGTCCAATCCCCAGCCTCCCCAAGCCAACTCTCCGCCTCTCCCGGTAAGCACCTGGTCGGAAGTCTCCCCACAAGTTCCTCCCTCATGGAAGGGCCAAAGAGGGAGGGCCGTCCTCCTCACAAGTACATCACGCCCAAGGTGGACCCGGTTGCTCACTGAGTGGCAGCGTGCACGTGGAGACAGCTGGGCCAGGCTTCATGTAGCCCTCTGATGTCCATTTTTCGCTTTTTTTTTTTTCTTTTTCCCCCGTCCCATCCCTCCTGCAAGCATATGACTTGGGTGTGGATGTATGCCCGTCCTATAGTCGCCCTCCCCTACTTTTCCTCCCTGACCTGCTCTAGCCATAGGCCTCCACCTGGGGGCAACTGAGGCCAGGATGACAAGCCACCCCTCCCTGAGAGAGGAAAGCAGTCCCTCAGACACTCAGTCCTCTCCCTTCCCCAGCTGACCCCCGACAACCTGAGTCTGTTCCCAAACCCAGGTCGCCAGCGTGGCAGGAGGCAAGGTGCTTTGCAGCACCTCAGCCCTTTGTGCTATTGGGCTGGCTGACTTTCTCTTTTTAAACAGAAACCTCTGTTTGCCTTAAAAATGCAAAAGCGAATGTGTGCTGCATTGCAGCAATATGACTGGCAATGAAAATAAAGAACTGCTGACTTCTGGTTGAGCCTGCAACCAAGATGGCGGTGTAATTAAGAGCTCTGCGATCCCCCCTCTTGCTAATCTATCTGCACTCTGCAAGTTTGGACAGAATTGAGAGAGATTATAATTAAGAAGTGCAGGATTGGAAACCCAGATAATTTGAAGAAGGCAATTTCAATTTAGTAAGAAGAGAAATTCAGGGTTGCCGAGATGTTGGCTCCAGAGGCTTCCGACTCCGCGCTCTCGGTTGCTACTATCAAACACCCTGATCAGATCGTTCAATCGGGCAGCAAAGCTAAAAATAAATGTGCAGAATTAGACACAATTTATAAAGAATTGCCCTCCTGTCGTGCAGAAATAAAAGATATCCATGGGGAGCTGCGCAGAGATGTGGTTAATTTGAAGCAGCGTACAGATGCCACGGAGAGACAAGTTACTGTTGTGGAGTATAGAGTTGATGATTTGGAAGGGGCTATCCAAGAACTACAAGAACAATGTGCTTTTCTGCATAGTAAACAAGAAGATGCAGAAAATAGGGCCAGTCATACAGATTTAAAGGTGTACTGTATTCCTGAAGGCTCAGAAGGCCAAGACATCTCTGATTTTATGGCCACAGTCTTAAAAACGGCCCTAGATCTACCTTCAGATTTGCAGCTGGATTTGGAATAGCTCCACAGAGCGCTGGGCCCTCGTCCCAGTGATCCGAAGGCCAGACCCCGGTCTATCATACTGCGTTTTCTTAGCTACGCAGTAAAAGAAAAAGTCTTGACAACTGCCTAGAGGAGGGGAAAGATATTTTACGGACAGACCCGTATCTACCTAGATAACAACTATGCACCACAAACCATGCAGAATCGATGGGCATACTCTGGTATCCTTCCAGCCCTGAAAGAAGCTAACATTAAATTTACTACCCCTTACCCTGCTCACCTACTGGTGCAACTTTACACGTGCAGACGGGAATTCCATTCGGCGGAGAAGGCTCGGGAGGAATTATTTAAGACAGGGCTCCAGATCAAGTAAAGAGCTGAGCAGAGCCTATCTTCGGCTCCAGACCCCCCTGGATAGCAAACAGTAACTCCAAGAGGAAATAACCAAAAAGGATGGGAACAGCGGCCTGAAAACCTCACTAATCGTTTAGCAGCCTTCCGCAGACCAGCACGAGGAAGAACCTGATTGATTCCATCGACTCGAGTCATTTGGAGATCCTAATTAAGGAGTTCATGTTTTAGTTTAGCTCTGTCGATGGACATTGAGGGACTATAACTTATGGGACTACCCTAACTCCTGCGACCTTAACAAGGACAGACAAGCCTGTATAAACAGACTATTTTGGTCCTTAATTTTCTAGCCTACTGTGGTATGGGGGGAGCCCTTATTGGCTTTTAAGCCTGTTCCAGCTGGTGTGTTTGTGGGAGAGCTGGAGGTGTAAGGGGAGGGAGGCCTACCATATTAATACGAGGGAAACAACCAATATAATGGGAAAAGTTATTATGAAAAACAACTGAAAGTAAGTGAGGGGGAGACTGCCATCATAGTAATGGTTGTAGGCTCATGTTTATTTCAAGGGGCTGAAAATCTTTTTTCTTTTTGAGGATATGTTTCCGTTATTGTATACATTCGATACCTGGAAGCCTCCATAGGTTTCTTTTTCTGTTAGAGGGAATTCATACCTCTGGGGCCTGGAGTTTTGTGTTCTCGATTACCTCCTGTTCCTCCCGATCTTCTGGAGGCACACAAAGGGAGTATTTTTCTAAACTCCCCTACCTTGGAAGTCGTAGTGGATATAAAAAGTTTGATTAGAGAAGGTTTGTTTTTACCTGATCTACAGTTGTTAGTGTAAGACAAGTGATAACTCAGTTACAATATATAGTTATAAAAATTGGATAGTTGATTCTATTTACCAGTTTTATTTACAGCTACAGCAGGGAGGTACAGCCTTTATTAAAGATTCTGATGGAATGGGACCGAGAGGTTCTACTGATAGGGGGGAGGGGGGATTTCAGAAGACCCAGATGATGCTACGGTATATAAAAGGAGAAAAAACAATTAATATGCTGCATTTATTTGAGACGAGGGGTTTTGATTTATTTGCTACATTGTGGAGCGGGGGGCAGGTAAATGGTGGAGGTCCCTGGATGGATAGATCATAATGGCGATTCATGTAGTTAGGGCTCTGTCCCTTAAAATAAATGGGTTGAACAACCCAATTAAAAGAGCCAGACGCTTTCAGTATTTAAAAAAACACCCAAACAGTGTTATATATTTACAGGAAACTCATTTGACGGATATTGAACACTCTAAATTGACGTGGGGCGGGCGTATCAGATCTATGCATCATCATACCCAAAGGGAAAACATTGTGGAGTGGTTATTATGATACCTCGGACCTCCCCTTTCCACTTGTCCTCACAGTATATTGACCCTCAGGGTCAGTATATAAATATAACAGGGACATTGTTTGGGAAGCAGGTCACATTAGTAAATGTGTATTTTCCACCACTGATGCCTTCTGCTGCCTTAAAGAGATTTTTTGACAAACTTAAAGATAACCTCTAGGGCTGTTTGTTGATGGGGGGGGGGGGGTCTTAATTTAACTTTGAATCCCTGTCTGGATTCATCTACCTCATATGGGCACCAATCTTCACCCGCACAGAAATTATTTTGTTCCAACCTGGAAGCACTAGGACTGGCCGATGTCTGGAGACATTTTTATCCCGCGTCTAGGGGATACACATTTTTTTCACCTAGGTATAATTCACTCTTCAGACTTATTTCTTCATCCCGAGGGAACACACAGATGATTTGACCATAGGCCCTAGATTTCTTTCAGATCATTCCCACTATTCTTAAAATCAGATTTTAAATTACCCAGATCAACCACAGGGTGGCACCTGAACACCTCATTTTTAAGAGACATGGCCTTTAGAGATAACTTCAGTTTTAAGATTGCCCAGGTGGTCAGTGGGGGAGGTCTCTGCATCTATTTTATGGGACACAATCAAAGCTGTGATCCGTGGAGAAATTATTGCCTTCACGGCTGCTAGAAAGAAAAAATGGGAACTCCAGTATGGTAAGCTTCACGGAGAACTCTGGGAACTCCAGCTGCCCCATATCCTGATCACTGATGAGGTCAGGGCACAGATTGACCAAAAAAAAGCTGATCTACAGAAGTTATTAGATGAAAAAACACAACAGGCATTGTTCTATCTGAAGTCTTACAGATATGAGGGAGGCCCAAAAGGGGCACGGAATTTAGCCCGAAGGTTAAGAGGAGAGAAGATAGCATCATATATCTCATACCTTACAGACCCAACACTTAATCACCGAATTACGAACACTGGGCTGATTATGGAATGCTTTAAGAAATATTATGGACAGCTGTATGTGTCCCCCTCGCCTCCGGACCCTCTTAAAATGGAGGAATTTTTTTTACCCACTGGCTCTCCCACAGCTTTCCATGGAGATTTCGGAGAGACTAAAGACCCTAATCAGACAGGATGAACTCAAAAGGGTGGTCACAGATAGTAAGACATTAAAAACCCCTGGCCCTGATGGGCTGCCTGCTGAGTGGTATAAAACTTTCTTTAAGCAGCTTGCTCCGATATTAGTAAAAGCATTTCGTGAGATGCAAGAGGGAGGCACTACCCCACCTTCATGGGACTACACAAATATTTCCCGTATACTGAAGCAAAGAAAACCCCCAGACTTGGTGACATCATATAGGCCCATATCCTTACTAGGAGTAGTATTGCTGTTCCTGTTTATGCATATGTATATCCTTTACTTATCCTATGTCTTGTCTGTATGCTGTGGCCTACCTTGGAAATGAGCTTGCTCAACGGTGCTTCACCTGGTAAAATAAAGATTGATTGATTGATATCCATATTAAATATGGATTATAAGCTGTTTATGTCTATATGGGCTCACAGAGTAGAAGATATGATGCCTTACTTAGTAAATTCAGATCAGCCGGGATTTATTCAGTCTCGACAGACATCTGACAATATTCGACAAGCAATACACTTGCTCGATCATGTTAATCAGAGACAGATCAAGGCAGCCTTTCATCAGCCTTGACGCAGACAAGGCTTTTGACTGGGTCAGTTGGAGTTTCCTTTGGAGAACATTGACCAAATTTGGGTTTCTGAAAGAGTTTGTTTCTTTACTCCGGTGGGTATATGCTTCCCCGAAGGGACATATTAAGGTGAATGGTGAGCTCTCAGCCAGGATCCCGCTTGGCAGGGGGACGAGGCAGGGCTGTCAATTATCGCTGCTCTTATTTGCCTTGTATATCGAGCCTTTAGCAGAAGCGGTCAGACAAAATATAGATATTCAGGGCATTCCTTTAGGGGGGGAGAGAATTTGTACTTAAATTATATGCAGACAACGTATTATTAACCTTATTGAAACCAGAGACATCAATACCTGCCATGTTAAAAGTAGTAGACATGTTCTCGGATATAGCAGGATATAAAATTAATATTCAAAAGACAGAATTATTGTCCTTAAATTTTCCCCCCTCGCAGAACCTGAAAATACAACTTCCCTCGAGATGGAGAAATAATAAAATTAAATATTTGGGAGTCTTGATCCCTCAAAATTTGGAATTTCTGGAACTTCTTAATCTGGAACCCCTGACTCAGGGCATAGAACAGCTGTTTGGGAAATGGGCACATCTCTTCTTGTCATTCTATCAGTGTATACAGGCTATCAGAATGACAGTGTTCCCAAAGATTTTGTATTTCTTTCAAACTTTCCCTTTGAGATTTTATTTTTGTTCATGGGACAGAATGTTTTCTAGATTTGTTTGGGCAGGGAAACATCTGAGGGTAAGGTGGTCACTGATGCAATTACCTATTGCCAAAGGTGGTTTAAACCTTCCAAACATGAAAGAATACCGTAGGGTAGTTACGTGCAAGACAGTTTTGCTGTGGCTCAATAGACAATCAATGCCAACATGGAAGTTTATAGAGTTTATATTAAATGATCTTTTTGATATACTCCCAATTTTATTTTCTCCACTGAATTGCATGCCCTGCCTTAAAGAATTTACTTTGAGGACTCGTAGCACTTTAAAAGTTTGGTACGAGGTAAGGTCCACTAAGGAACTCATGGAGATTTTTTATTATTTTAGACCTTTAATCAAAGAAGGTGAATTGTGGGTCCGTAGAATAGATTCTGTGTGTGTGTGTGTGTGTGTGTGTATGTATATGTATATATATATATATATATATATATATATATATATATATATATATATATACACACACACACACACACACACCACACACACACATATATATATATATATAGGGAATGGCACAGAGTTGGTTTTTCTATGATTTACCAATTCCTAGATGCACAAGGGGTGACTCCCTTTGCTGCCTTGCAGTCTTAAGTTTGACCTTCCTTTTTCCCATCATTTTAGATATTTACAAGTAAGGTCATTTTTATTGAGAGCTGGCTCCATCCGAAATGCATTGCCCAATCCGACACCAGCATTAATGAGTTTGATTATCGAGGCTATAAATGGGATGCAACTTATACATTTAATAGGCTTACTTTACAGATTCCTTAGAGAATATTGGAAATAATCAAATAGAGATGTTTTACATAGGTGGAATAAAGAATTAAAAATACAAATTACATATCAAAAATGGCTTGAGCCAATCACTTATTCCATGAAGGCCTCCCAAGCCCCATATTGGTTGGAGTACATCTGGAAGTGCCGTATGCACTTTATAACTCCAGATAAGTTAAATTTCTCCCTGAGAGCTATGGTAAGTGCTGGCGAGACTGTGGTCAGGGCAGGGCAAATATTTCTCATATTTTTTGTATTTCCCAAAAATATCTCGATATTGGCAAGATATTACAAGAAGTTTGCAAACATTAATTGATCCAGACCTTAATTTAACAAACCAAATGATTCTCTTATATATTGGCGAGGATGGATCAGTCCCACAGAAAAGGAACAAACTATATATCTATTTAGCTGCAGCAAAAAAAGTAATAACCCGCCTATGGCGAACTACTACAGTCCCTACTTTGACTCATTGGCATTCTTTGATGGCTGAAATCTATTATTTAGAACGATCCATTGCTGTTAGACTGGATCGCTCCACTCAATTTGAATTGGCATGGAGACCCTGGGTCCTATATATTTCTCCTTTAGACGACTCCTTTATCCCCTGAATGGGTCTTTGGGGAGTGATATACAAAGTATAGTAATCAGTAGATTTTTAATAATGATTACTCCTAAGATGTAGTTATAGTGAAGAATGACTTCTCTATATGTATTCTTTTTTTTTTGGTTATTCTAGTTTTCGCCCCCCCATGCTCGCTGGTCCCCCCACTCCCTCAGGCCCCTGCAAGTTCCTCCCCACCCCACTGTCCTTACCCAGCCCTCCTCTGGTTCCTTGTATAGCAGCCGATCCCCGGGATATCCCGGCGTATCCCTTCGCCGGGCGGGTCCCCCTCCTCCGAGGGGGAAGGCACCAAGGGGCGAGGGATGGCCCCAGCACATACTTCTAGGGCCTGGGGATGCTGCCGAGGAGAAGAAGGCACCGGGAAGGTGCTGGAGGCACTCAGGGAACAGAGAGCCGTCATCCAGCGGTCAGCGAGCCATTTTTCCTGGTTTTCCTAGAGGTGAGTGACGTCCAGACATCAAGGCAAGAGTTGACGTCTGCCACGCACCACCCATCAATGACCCCGACGTGTTGCCCTACCCTTGGCCTCCACCAGCGGTCGCCCAACACTGGATCGCAGCCCTCCTCCCTCCCTAAGACCATGAGCAGTTGTGGGACGCTCAAGTTGTCTTCCCCGGCTGACCCTCCAGGCGACCTGAGCTCGTTCCTCAACCCGGTCCTGGCGTCAGCAAGCGGAAATCCAGCCGCTGCGCCGGCGGGCCAGCCTCTGTATGTATTCTAATCAAATACGATTATCATATGTGATATGAAAACTGTACAAGTATATTCCCGCTGTAATGAACTGGGAAAAAAAATAAAGAATATAAAAAAAAAAAAAAATAATAAAGAACTGCTGTTTTGGAGTAAATCTGAATAGCCCCACTGTTTTCAGGGTGTTCAACATCTCCCTGTGATCTAAAGATCTAACAGAAGTGCCTGGAAGACGGGCAAAATCTTAATGGGCTAGCTACGGGAGTGAGATTAGATGCTCCAATCTCGCAAAATTGCCTTATTGCTGGACATCTTTTCTGGGTACCCCATTTTCATAGGGCTGTACAACATAAAACTGATTTTCAAACTCCAAAACACAACCTGCAACATCCAGCCCCTTGATCAAGGCATAATTTATGCCTTTAAGAGACATAATGTGACAGATATGAGACTGAAGATACTGGATGTTCAACAGTCTCAGCAGGAGTTTACAGAGTCACTTCGACTGCATCTAGGACATAGTTTCTGTATGATGCAGACTGATGATCGCCTGGGACAGCATCAACCCGTGGACCACTGCCAAGTGCTTCAAAAAAGTTGGTTTCATACAACCAGTTGATAGCCAAAACACTGCTGAGGAAACTGAGGACACTTACGTGGAACCACCAAACAGGCTGACAGCTCAGGAATTTGATCAGCTGTGCCAGCTAGGGAATAAGGCACCCGCTGATGACATACAGGCTGTTGGCAGTACATTGTTCCCCAAAATCAAGACCACTAAGGCTGAAGACAATCCAGATATGGAAGAAGGATGAGGAAGATCCTCATGAGGACCTACAAGCAATGCCACATGATGTCCAAAATACAATACTAATACTGTGCCATGCCATGGAGCAGAGACTGGACATTATACCTGGCCGTAGCAAGATCAAATACATTGAGAAACAGTGGAAGCGACCTAGTTTCTGGACATTTTTAAGCAGAAGCAGACTGGGATGGTGGTTTCACACTTTTTTTTTGTTGTTGTTAAAGCATTGGAGTGGACACCTCATGTATCAGACAAATACATTCTGCACCAAGTTGTCCAGTATAAGTGACATGAAACTGCTTAAAATGGTCATTGAACATCCAAAAATTGTTCAGTTTCTCTCTTCAGTTCTGCTCCCTCCCAGATGTCTGGAAACAAACTAATGTGGTTCCCATATTCAAATTAGGGGATAATATGGTTGTCTCTAACTATAGGCCCATCTCAGTTCTATCCCCACCATCCAAGGCCTTGGAGAAAATAGTCAGTGAACAGTTGGTGGACTACATCACTACAAATAACTTCCTCACCACTGAACAACTTGGCTGTAGAAAGATGCATAGTACGACAGCTGTAGTGATTGAGCTAACCAAGGAACTCCATGTAACTTTGAACAGAAGGGAGTTTGTTGGTGCTGTATTTCTTGATCTGTCTAAGGCATTTGACCTAGTTAAGTCATGATCTCTTAATAAAAAAAAAACTTCTGGAATTGGGCCTACTGACTGACTGGCCAACAGAACCCAAAAGGCAGTGTGTGGCAACATGTTCCCTGGGCTACAGTCTTTGAATACTGGAGTACCGCAAGGCTCTATCCTGGGGCACCTACTGTTTAGCCTGTTTGTTAATAAAGCCCCAGAGGTCTGTGTCTATTCCAGATCAGTGTGTATGTAGATGACACAGTAATTTTTACAACTTATCAGTATTTCCTAACCCTTAATAAAAATCTGCAGTTTGACTTTAACAGGGTGTGTAGCTGATTCGCAACTAACAACCTTGTATTAAACTCAACAACAACAAAAAAAAACATTGTTTGGGAATCTCCACACCCTTAAGGGAAGCCCCAGTCTGCATATCGCCACCCCGAATGGGGACTTGACTGAACAAGTCCAGGTTTTCAGATACTTAGGAATTTACCTGGACCCTACCTTGTCCTTTTCCTCACATGTTGACTCGGTAGTCAAATGTATGCACCAAAGACTTGGCTTGCGCTACCAAAATTGACTAAACTGAACCAGTGAGGTTAAAAACTGTTAGTCTCTAGCCTCTTCATCTCAGTCATAGACTATGGTTCAGTGATCTACTCTGCTGATAACAGTACTGTCCCAGAAAAAAATCTCCACTGCCTTTAACCACACATGCAGATTTATGCTGAACCTAAATTATGACACCCATCATTGTGACCTCTACACCTCCTCAAACTGGCTCTCTTTCCACTGCAGGTATTTCTACAGCTCGGCTCCCTTATGTAACAGGCCTCCACCCCCACCTTGATGTTTGCAACCTCTTTACCCTGGTTGACAAGAAATACGGTACTTGGTCCATAGGTGATAATAAATTAAACATGCCATTTAGCAGAATGGGCCTTGGTCAGTACTCATTTGTATCGAGGCTGTTGAAGTGTGGAATTCACTCCCAGTAACTGGGCTCACCACATTCAACTCCCTCAAAGCACAAGTCACATATTTCTTCTTCCAGAAGCTTAAATGTAACTACGCATAATCTGAAGCAGAAATGTGATTATACCTTACAGCTGCACTTGTATACTACTTTTGTACTTTGGTCACGGTGGTGTTATTTTATTGTTGATGTGTTACTCTCTCTGACTTGGATACCTTTGAAAAAGGGCTCTTGAGCTCAACGGTTTTCCAAACACTAAGTAAATAAATAAATAAATGAATAATTATAATGGCTTGAACTGTATACAGTATCAGCAAATTTTAATTCTGTTGTCAGCCCAAGGGCTAACCACATTTTAGTTCCGTTTCTTGAAGATTACAGTCCCCATCGAGGTTAAAAAGATTTGAGTTAATGTACAGCTTGGAATTAATATTAACTTTCAAATGTAGTGAACTATTACTACTTAAACCTGAAGCTTGTGGAAATGTAAAGGTCACAATGATGAGTGTCATAATTTAGGTTCAGTGCAAATCTGCATGTGTGGTTAAACCTCTCCCAACCCCCTATCTTTGACACACCACTACCCTCTAACCCCCTCAGCTTCCCAGGAATTTCACAGTATTTCTCCCATTACTTTTAACCTTCCAGTCCTGGGATTTGAACCCACTACCTTCTGTACCATAGGCTAGCACCAAACCCCTGCACTATTCTAGCAGCCCTGTTATTCCTCTGTCTTTCTCCTGACTTTAAATCTCAGGGGCATTGCTTGGACTCTGCCCTTGAGCGTCTCCCCACCTCTACCTCTCACATAATCCCTGACCATACGTTCATGCTCCCTAGGGAACTCAACCCTTCCTCACCCTCTGACTCCACTATGGCAGCTCTCTTACTCCTGCTCACCTTTATGTCAGCACTCCTGCTGACCCCCGCCCCCCACACCAGCACCCATGAACTTCTGTCATATCCTTCACTAATGCAGCCTCTGTACCCCATTATCCCTTCTGGGACTGCCAACACTTAACGCTGTGTGCAGCTCTGCTGATCATACACAGCACATGGCCAGAACTCACCACCTTACCCCTGCTCAGTTTAACATTCCAGTTACTATTGCTGACCAAAACAAATGCATGCGGATCTCCCAAAACAGATGGCATACAAAAAAATTGCTTCAACTTCATGCCATTAGGTTAGCCTGGCTCTTCTTAATGCTCTCTGGAAACATTCATCCCAATCCCGGACCTATGAATGGTCCAAAATCACCCGCCTCTGTCAAGAAAACCGGAGGACTAACAGTCTGATCCATCAATATCTGCAGCCTTTTGGCCAAGTTTGGCTCCCTTCAGGCATGGGTGTTGCAACATAACCCTAGCATTCTTTTTATCGTAGAAACCTGACTCACCCCGAGAACCCCTGACTGAGCAAGCCAACTTGAAGGATATACTTCCTTCAGACTAGATAGACTGGGTAGGCGTGGAGGTGGATGTGCCATTTACGTCCAAGATACCCTTTTAAGCAGGGTTCTCCCCAATCACCCAGCTGGGGATAACACCCAGCTACTTGCAATCCAGCTACAGCTCGGAGCACTAAGAAAATGCCTGACCATAGTACCTGTCTATATTCCCCTTAAAAACCAGTCTGTAGGTTTCAGACATGCACTTGAATACCTGTCTGACCTCTGGAAGACCTCAGAGCTTCTAGTGCTAGGGGACTCCAGTATCAATTGGCTGTCCCCAGAGGCAGCACAATATAAATATGCCCACTCTGCCATTGATGTGACCCAAATGGTGGACTCCCCCACATGGACAAACTACTGTACGGGCACTAATAGACTGGTTAATTACCAATAGACCAGACAGAATATCCAGAACCACTGTGCTCCCGGATACCATCAGCGACCACTCCCCTGTCACATGCACTTGGTCCAGTAAGGCTCCTATAACTCCTTCCATAACAATTACATCACATGTGATGAAAAAGGGGCAACTTGCTTCACTCAAAACCCACCTCAGCTCACAAGACTGGTCGGTCTTATACAACAAATCTGATGTTGACGCAGCGCTTGAGCGTTTTATCAACATCTTTAACAATTCTTGCAACTTAAGCCTTGTTCGCACTAGCGTATTTAAAATGATTTAACGAGCTTATACTGTTTTAAAGAGCCCTAGCACGGTTTGTGTTCGCGCTACACATGCTTGCTAATCCATTTTTTAAAACCGTGTTTAAACCCTGATGAGACCTAGGCTTAAACACGGTTTTAAAAACGTTTTGGGAGTTAAATTGGACTAACCTGCAGTGTGAATGCTCTGGCATGGTTCCCTTTCATGAAGCCAGATGTCCCCGATTGGGAACCGGTTGATGGTTAATCCGGTCCCGATGCAGTAGTGCGGATGCTGTAAACCGTTTGTAATAACGGTTTACAACATGCTACTGCCAGTGTGAACACAACAACACGGATGCTACAGCACAGTAATTAATCTGCATTAAAAAACATTTTAAATTACTGTGCTGTAGTGCAAACAAGGCCTTATTTGCACCAGTTAGAAAAAAAAATTTAGGGTTCCAATAAGTCCCGGGTCACACCCTTTCTCCTTGAACAAATGAAGGCAAGGGACAATTTATGGCACAAGGCCAAAGTACTGGATCCCCGACTCGCTCAATCAATCAATCACAATCTTTATTTCACCAGGCGATCACTGTTGAGCAAGCTCATTTTTGAGGTGGACCTGGGTGCAACAAATACAAGATAACAAGAAAGTACATGGTGGTTCCAATTCACTGGCAAATCAACAGGCAACAACAATCGTAAGGGAGTACAGGTTAAATACATCAAAAGATACAGAGTGAAAAGGTACAACAATAGTACAGATGAGTTCAGCAAGTCTTAGTGGGATTAAAGGGGCAAATAAAGAGGTAACTAACTGGAACCCCAGGAGAAAAGACTAGGGGAGGAGGGAGAAGGGATGATGAGGAGGGGGAGTAGGGCATATATTAGAGAGAGCATCGGATAGGGGATAAGGATCTGTGAAAGCAACTCGTAAGATATGATATGATTAGAGGGGAACTAGATGGCGGGGGCGGTGCTTGGAGGAATGCAGGTGCAATACTTGGGAAGGACAGGTCGTAAAAGAAAAGGAGGCATGAAAGGGGGGAAGGGGAGAAAGAGGGCCAGGCAGTAGCTAGGAGCAGGAACCGAAGAAGGAGGCCGAGGCAAGGGTAGATGAGGGGCTCCATTGGGATGGGGGAGCATGTGTTCAAGGGTAGCAAGCACAGGATTCCTTGTTATGATGCAAGTAAAGTGTTTTGAAAGCTGCTACATTAATTTTGTGCTATAATTTCAGAGTTTTTTTTATAGTTTGTTCCATATTTGGGGCAGCACATGACTAATAGAGGCCCTGCCAAAGTGGGATCTGGCGTTAAATACCTTAATGGTAAAGTAGGAGGCACTTCTCAAAGCGTATCTGCTTAAGGTACAAAGCGGTAGGCAGGCAGTGATGTAGTCAGGCAGTTTGTTGATGATAGTTTTATAAGTCCAGATGGCAGAATTTCTTTGGTGTCTGAAGCTAAGAGAGGACCAAACTACTGCAGTGTATAGCACACAGTAGTAGCTGGAATAGGGACTACTGACCTTCGGAATTATAGAGCCGCCCAAAACAAATATACCAGTGCCCTCTGCTTGGCAAAGAGTACGCACTATAAAAATGAACTGAACGATTCCTGGGGAAACATCAAATCCCTTACAGGGGAAAGCCAGCAAAGCTCCTCCCACAGTAATCGACACCAATGGAACTTCCACCCAAGACCGTAAAGACATTATTAATGCCTTTAACAAGTCTTTACCAACCTCAGCAGTGTACTTCCTCCTGATTTCATGGAGCCCATTCCAATAACAAACATTGATGATAGCATGCACTCCCCTATTACCATGTCCCGGCCCCCTTCTACTTTAAGGCCATCACTCTAGCTGAAGCTCAAAAATACCTAAAACATGTCCTCAAAAAGCCCACCTTCAGCAGAGTCATGCTCGACCTCAAACTAGTTGCCCAAACCCTTGATGTCCTTCTGTCCCCTCTAACATGGATCCTTAACTTATCACTTGTCACAGGCAAATTTCCACTTCTCTGGAAAGCGGCAGCTGTCCCCCCCCATGTTCAAAAATGGCGACCGTACAAACCTCTGTAATTACAGGCAGATATCAATCCTCCTGCCCCTATTGAAGGCCCTCAAAAGAATAGTTTATGACCGGCTAGTTGACTACCGTGCTAGACACAAACTCCAGTGTCAGCAGCCAGCAGCACGGGTTCCACAAGGTGCATAGCACAACTACAGCCCTTGTGGAGTACACCAGCTACATTCATGAGTCGCTGGACCAGGGGTCCTTGGTGGGGGCCATCTGCATTGAACTCACCAAGGCCTTTGATACAGTTAATCATGGCCTACTACTTGGTCAGCTTGCCCACACCGGGATTTCCAGTGTATCCCTAGGCTGGTTCAGGAGCTACCTCTCCAAGAGGACTCAACAAGTAAAAATACAAGGTTCTCTATCCAACAGTCAAAATGTTTCCACAGGGGTACCCCAAGGCTCTGTACTGGGCCCCCTGCTTTTCAGTATATTCCTTAACCTCCCCTAGCCTGCCAATACAATGTACTCTTCAAACAACATGAAGTCTTGCTATATTATGACATATGCAGTGAGTCCCAACCTTCAAACTGCTCCGGAGGTGAAAGAGTTAACTTTCCATGCCAGGCATGGAACTTTGAGCATGAGCTCGGTTGAAAGCTCTGTCTGTTGTTCTTCAAACTCAAACTGTCAGATTCTTTACTCCGCCTCACTGAACAGTTGCTCTGGAGATTTCTCCTTCTGCTCGGTTTATTTTGTCGGTTAAAGTATTAAGTTTTCGGTTTTTTAACCGAATTTAAACCGCAACCGGTCGGTTCAAGCTCTGTCTGTGGTACCGTAAGTATTATCGGTTCGGTTTGAACCAATCAGGTTGTTGTAAAATTCATTAAATCTGTCTTTTAGAGTGCGGTTCCCGGTTCTTATCGGTTCTAAAAAAAACGGATTTCATTACGTTTTTTTCCACGACCCATGACACGGTTGGGAACCGATAAGAGGGTCTTGCTTAGCGGATTGCCATAAATGGGCAAGTTTTGGTTAGACTGGCACTATGTCTGAGAAACCCAAATGAAAAACTGGGCCCACTGGGTTTCAACACTGCAGTGTTTGTGGGGAAGCCTTTGCCAAGGCTCACCCCCACACCACCTGTGTTTATTGTCTGGGGTTTGACCACCTCAGTGCAGACTGCCAGATTTGCAAAAATTTTCCTGCAGCTACCCTGGATAAGAGAGTTGGTAGGCTCAGGGAAAGGGAGGCCAAGAAGTCCGCTGACCCGGATGGCCAGCCCCACTCGGTTGTAACAGAACCAGAGGGAGTGCCCTCTGACCAGGGTGAGACTTCCTCAGCAAAAGGAGAGCCGACTCGGAGGAGTCGGTTCCAGCAAAAAGGACTAGAAAATCAGCAGGTGTGGAGCCAAAATTTCCATCTCCAACCGCTGAAGAAATAGCCAAAGCGATTAAAATTGTCCAGTCGCTTTCCCCGGTTCCGACCGAACCGGCACCATCAGGTAAGCGTATGGTTCGGTCGGCTCCACCGGTCCAAGAATATGATTTAGAGGAATTTTATGAACCGGAGGAGGGGGAAGAGGAGTATGAGGAGAGTGAATGTGGATTTGAAAGTCTGGATGTGCCCATTGAACCGGACATCTCCCCAGACAGACCTTCAGGAGTGTCTCCCCCTAGGCTTTCTGAGTCCCCCTTTCATTTTATGTTTTACAAAAAAGTGGCTGAAACCCTCCGGCTTCCTATGGAGGAAGCTGTGGATGATCAGGAGGAGCCTGACTATGTAGAAATGATGGATATCCCAGAGTCTAGGAGACTGTCTATTCTTTTGCATAAATCTTTTGGGAAACAGACAGTAAAAATTCTAAAAACTCCTCACACTATACCTCCTGTGGATAAAAGAATGGACAAGAGGTACACATTGTCGGGCTCTAATATGGAGTTCCTTACACAACAATGCAGCCATGTTGGGGTAGTGCAGGCTGCAGCCTGTGACAAGGCAAATATTCCCTTGGCCTCACACCCCCCCTGACAAGGACTCCAGGAGGATTGATGCTTGGCAAAGAAACAGTACATGACAGCATCCTTGGGACTCAGACAGGCAAATTATATGGCTTATGTTGCTAGATATCAGAAATCTAGATGGGATACTGTTATGGCTCTAGCAAAACAGGTCCTGGCCAGCTTGCCAAGGAGCTGGAGCAGGTGGCTGCCGATGGTATTGAGGCATCCAAGGTGCAATTCCATGCTGCAGTGGACTCTAATGATGTGTCATCAAGAGTCATGGCTACATCTGTGGCACTTCGCAGAATGGCTTGGCTCAGATGTACCAGCCTGTCTGCGGATACCCAGACTAAGGCCATGGATTTCCCTTGTGGGTAATTCTCTGTTTGGGGAGCAGACAGAGAATTACATGAAGAAAATGGATGAGTATAGGACCACCTATAGGAGTGCACAGGCCAAGGAAAGGTAGGCCACTCCTCAAAGGCAGCCTTCCAGGGGCAGGGGCAGACCTTTTCATAGGCCTTTTTACCAAGCCCAGGCCTCCTCTTCAGCTTATGCCCAGAGCGGGTTCTTTAGAGGGAGAGGCAGACGGGGTACAAGCAGACCTGCTTCCACCCCTCAGCCTAAAGCCCCTGCCAAGCAGACACCCTGATGGGGTGGCCAGGGTCGATTCTCCACTACCTGTAGGGGGCAGGCTGGCTTACTTTGTCCAGGACTGGAAGTCTTTAACATCAGACAAGTGGGTCCTGGAAATAGTAAGCCAGGAACTGGTTCTCAGCTTCAAAAAAAATTTCCAAAGATGAGAACCAGGTCCTTTCCACCTGCAAATCCATCAGAGGCACTTGCCCTAGAAACAGAAGTTTCTACCCTCCTGGCTCTCAGAGCTGTGGAAAGGGTTCCACCCCTACACCAGGGCAAAGGGTTGTACTCCAGGTACTTCCTTACCCCAAAAAAGATAGGAGAATGGCGGCCCATCCTGGATCTCAGATACCTAAACAAGCACCTTTTAAAACCAAAATTCAAAATGGTGACTCTGGGAATTATTTTACCCTCTCTAAGGCCAGGGGACTGGCTCGTCCCTGGACCTCAAGGATGCCTACTTCCATGTTCTTATCAGAAGCTCCCATCGAAAGTACCTCAGATTCGAACTGCTCAGGCCATTACCAGTTCAGAGCAATGCCCTTGGCCTCACCTCTGCCCGAGGGTATTCACAAAATGCCTGGCAGCAGCAAAGGCTCCACTTAAGAAGGCAAAAGATTGCCATCTTTCTTACCTGGACGACTGGCCATAGTAGGCCAGTCTCCAGACCAAGTCAAACCACACCTTCAGGTAACTCAGCAACTGCTCACATCTCTAGGTTTCCTTCTCAGTCTTTCAAAGTCAGTTCTAGAGCCTGTCCAGCTTCTCACCTTCATAGGTGCAGAACTGAACACAAAGAGGCCAGAGCCTTTCTTCCTCTGGAAGAGCAAAGACCTGAGTCGCTCTGGCCTCCTCCTTCACCCACCTACGGGTCTCGACCAACCACGGCATTTCTGCAGCTCCTAGGACACATGGCTGCTTCTTCAGCAGTGGTGCAGGAGCAAGATTTCAGATGAGGGACATCCAGTTCCATTTGAAAGCCTTTTGGTCTCAAAGGAGATCCCCTAACCAAATTGATCCCAGTGACTCGAACCCCATCCAAGCCCTTCAGTGGTGGCAGGACCAGAGCAATCTGAGACAGGGGGTCCCCTTCACCCCTCAGTCTCATTCCTTAATCCTTACTACAGATGCATCCCTCTTGGGGTGGGGAGCTCACATGGGCGACCTCACTACCCAGGGATTGTGGTCCCTTCAGGAATCTCTGCTCCACATCAACCTGTTGGAACTCAGAGCAGTTTTTTCTAGCACTTCAAGTTTTTTCCACATCTTTTCAGAACAGAGTTGTACAGGTCAGAACAGACAACACCACTACAATGTGGTACATCAACAAGCAAGGAGGCACTCGGTCCACGACCTTGTGCACCGAAGCAATGAAGTTGTGGTCTCTGGCTTATTCCTGAACACCTCCTCCGGCAGTTCACCTCCCAGGCAAGGACAATGTCCTGGCAGATGCTCTCAGCAGGATTTCCCAGGGCCATCACGAATGGTCACTGGATCCCCTAGTACTGGAGGTAGTATTTGCCAGATGGGCACCCGCAGATGGATCTTTTGCAGCCCCAGACAATCACCAACTTCCCTTTGCAGGCCCCAGTGTTGGGCTCAGTCCCTCTGGATGCCTTCCTTCTCAGTTGGGAAGGAAGTTTCTCATGCTTTTCCCCCTTCCTCTCCTGTTCAAGGTGCTAGTCAAATCAGATCTCAACCCTGCAAGATGATCCTGATTGCTCCAGATTGGGCCAGACAGCCCTGGTATCCACTCCTTATGTCCTTAGCAGTCCACCCTCCCCTGTGTCTTCCCAGGAATCACAACCTGTTAACTTGTGCTCAGGGGAGAGTTTGGTACCCGAATCTCAAATCTCTCGATCTCAAGGCCTGGCTCTTGAAGAGTTAGAGTTTGCTGACCTACACCTTTCCCAAGGTGTATTGGATATCCTGAAGGCTTCTAGGAAGCCTTCCACCAGGGCTACTTATAATTCCAAATGGAAGAGGTTTTCCACATGGTGCTCTGGCAAGCACATTTCCCCAGAATCTGCTGACTTACCCTCAGTCCTGGATTATATGGTGCATTTGAATACTTTGGGGCTGAGACCAGCTACCCTAAAGGTGCACCTGGCAGCCATGTCTGCTTTCTTATCAGCAGGTAAACCCTCTTCTCTTTCAGCTCATACTGTATTCTCCAAGTTTTTCAAGGGGTTGCTTCACACCAACCCTCCATTCAGGGACCCTGCCCCTGCCTGGGATCTTAATATTTGCATTGCCCAGCTTATGCAACCCCCTTTTGAGCCCTTGTCTTCAGCAGAGCTTAAGTACTTGACTTGGAAAACTGTGTTTCTGGTAGCTATCACTTCTGCAGGCATAAGTGAATTACAAGCTTGTCAGTGGAGCCTGATTTTTTTCTCCTTTCATAGAGATAAGGTGATCCTCAGGACTAACAGAAAGTTCTTGCCTAAGGTGTTTTCAGACTTCCACCTTAATCAATCTATGTCTCTCCCTGTGTACTTCACTGACCATTCCTCCTCTGGTGAGAGGAGACTGCACAGTTTAGATGTCAAAAGAGCCCTTAGTTACTACATAGAACGTACCAAGGGTCACAGGTTTGACTCCCTCCAACTGTTCCTCACTTATGGTGAGGTTGGTAAAGGGAAACCTGCCACTAAAAGATCCATTGCCGGTGGATTGTCTCTTGCATCCAGTTTTGCTATGAAAAACTGGGTAAGGTTCCTCCCTCAGGCCTGAGGGCTCACTCTACCAGAGGTACAGCTGCGTCTCTGGCTGCTGCCAGGGACATCCCTATCTTAGAGATATGTCAAGCAGCTACCTGGAAAACAGTTCACACTTACCAAGCATTACTCCCTGGACATCCAGGCTAGGAGTGATGCTCGTTTAACACAGCTGTGCTTCAGAGCCTATTTCCTATGGTTCTGTCCCTCCTCCATGGAGGTACTGCTGTGTAGTCTGCATATGTCATAATATAGCAAGACTTCATGTTGTTTGAAGAAAAAATTACTCACCTTAGTAATGTTGTTTCTTCTAATGGAGTCTTGCTATATTATGACCTCCCCTGCCCCTCTCAGAACCTCTGCTTTTGGGATGTGGGTGGGCAGTGCAGTGTTGGCACTTAGTAGATGCCCACCTTGTTTGTTTCACCCCTCCTTTTTTGGGGTGTTTGGGTGTTGTGTTTTTATTTTTTGGATCCGCTGACTTGAGTCTTTGTTTTGGGACCAAAAAATGTGTTCATATATTTAGTAGCCAGTTGGTTAGTGTAGATTTACAGCTTCCACACACAACCTTAGTGAGTTTTGCTTGTAAAGATCTGACAGTTTGAGTTTGAAGAACAACAGACAGAGCTTTTAACCGAGCTCGTGCTCAAAGTTCCATGCCTGGCATGGAAAGTTAACTCTTTCACCTCTGGAGCAGTTCGAAGGTTGGGACTCACTGCATATGTCATAATATAGCAAGACTCCATTAGAAGAAACAACATTACTAAGCTGAGTAATTTTTTCTTATACGCAGATGGCACTGTACTTTACGCACGGCACTCTGCACCTGATCTGCTCAAAAAAACTGCTGTAAGCTGACTTTTCCACGGTTGAGGCTTGATTCCACAATGCCAAACTTTTACTAAACTACAAGAAAACTAAGGCAATGCTATTTGCCTCCTCCAATAACCATCACAAGGCTTATCCTCTCAAGATACTAATTTGCAGCAACAACCAGCATGAAACTGTCAGCAATTTCATATACCTCAGAGTTGCATTTGATTGCTCCCTTTCGTATGGGCTGCATATTGACCTCATTGCCAAGGCAGCAAATGCTAGACTTGGGCAACTCTACCACCACAGGCATTGCCTCACTGATAATGCCATCAAACTGGCAGTTACCAGTGCAGTCCTGTCCGTTATAGACTATGGCCTAGTAGTTTATACATAGATACATAGACAGTGTCGGCAGATAAGGGCCTATGGCCCACCCAGTCTGCCCATTTAAGTTTGTAAGTTCAGTTTGTTTTCCAGGAAGTCTGTTGCCCCTTACCCCTGACCTCCAGAATTCCTTTGTCTATCCCATGCATTCTTAAATCCCGTGATTGTTTCAGCCCCCACCACTTCCTCTGGCAGGGTGTTCCACTTGTCCACCACCCGTTCTGTGAAGAAATTCTTCCTCACATTTCCTTTGAATCGTCCTCCCTCCAACTTCATCCCATGCCCTCTAGATCTTTATGGAGCTGCTTTTAATACCGCGCTTAAGAGAATAAAAGTAGCCCTCAACAAAGCCAGTAGGCTCATTCTTGGGGCCCATCGCTCAACTCATACATACTCATACATACTCATACATGTACGCTCTAACACTGGCTGGCTCAATCTTGGGAACAGGATACAATTCCATGTATGCCTGCTAGCGAAAAAAAAACACCCTTGGCCTTGCATCCCGAGGGGTGCAGGCTCTCCTCAGCCCTTCTGTCAGCCCAAGACTCCCCAGAGGGTCTAGTAAAGCAGCCTTCCAAGTCCCTTTTCATCACACAATACAAGGGCAGCGGTCCTTTGGGTATAGGGCCCCCCCGGCTAAATTCTCTTAATGCTTCACTCATTTGAGAACCCAAGCTTGGCACCTTCAAGCATCAACTGCATACACATCTAATCTCGATCAGTGAGTGCAACTGTGATCCCACCTCTGAAAGCTGTCTCGTGGGCAGTGTAAAGCTCCTTGTGCTTTACCCCTAAGCCTGGGCAGATATCTCCTCAGATCAGTCTCTCCTCTGCACCCACATTTCTGCAAACAAGTCACACCCCCATGCCATCTCTCCTCCTGCAGTGATCTCCTTCTCTCCTTACTGTACCGACAACACCCTCTGGGTAGCTCCTCCCACAACATATTTAAGCCCTGGCACCTGCCCTGCTCCCCCTCTCGGTCTCCCACAAATCCCTCCCATCCTTTGTCTTTCCTCCCCCGCACCCTGCCCTGCCCTGCTTAGCCTCCCCCCTCCCACAGTCCCCGACCCTGCCATTCTCCCCTATCCCCCACATACCCCTCCCTTCCTTTGATTTTCCTCTACCCCTGACTAACCCCCCCAATCACCCAGTATCTTCTACTCTGGGCTATCTCCTCATATTGCCGGTACCAGCACTTTGTGTTTAATTCTTGCAACACTGTATTTTTCTGTACCATCGTAAATTCCATTGCTTAATTTATTTTCCTACTCTTTTAATCTTTGTAATAAGGCTATTCAAGTCTCCTCTCTTGTTTGAATGCACCATGTGTTTCTATTGCATTATAGCCTAAAATATTGTTAGAATCTTAATTACCTGTAACCATATGACGTGGAACTTTTGTAAAGAAGCAGTCATGCTCAAAGGTTGTTAATCCTAGATTCAATAAATAAAAAAATTGAAAAAGTTTATTTTTTTCTTTTCCATTTTGCTAATTAGAAGATTTTCTACCTGAAAATGCTTTGGTGTAATGTTTGAAACTTTATTCTACCTGGAGGCTGGCATAGCTAGTTCTGTTTCTTCTCTTACATCATCAGCCCTGTGAACACACTGTCTGTGACATCATAAATGACAAGAGTCAGTTACCTGCGGCAGGATCGGAACTTGTGCTGTCACAATAAATGACGTAATAATGCTAATGAGGTATGAAGAAGAATAGAACTAGATGTGTTTGTCTCCAGGTAAAATATTGTCCTTGACATCATGCCTGATATTGTCAGGTAGAAAGCATTCCAATAAGCAAACCGAAAAAGAAAAATACATAAATATAAAGTAACAAGTGACTACTTTTAAAACTTTTTTCTGCCTGCTATTTTTGACACTTTTTTCTTGCGTTAATTTATCTCTCCCCCCAACCCGAACCGACTGGCCCCCATCCTCCAGTGTCCCCAGCCCCGTCACAGTGACCGGCATCCTCCTGGACTTACCTTGTCTGGCTGTTCCCCTAGGGCTTAACCCCCAGTGGGGTCAGCAGGGTCCTGCAAACCCCATCAGAGATGAGATCTGGTTGGTGCAGACTGATACCTGGATAGCTGGGTTCGGGGGCCTGCGGAAGACTGGTGTCATCCTACCAGTCGGTGCCATTTTCCTACATTTGTCTGCCCCTCAGGAGGTGCAGACATGCAGTGTCATTATGAAGTATGCTGCGCAGTGACCACTGCACTGCTTGTGTGTCTTGACAGCTGAGCATGCCAACTCCTGCTCTCCACCAGGTGTCAGGCAAGTGCCAGTATCCCTGTCCCCAACCCCCTGAAGGAGGAATGCAGTCCCTTGGACTCTTGAGCCTCCCCGTCCAGTCCTCCAACTCTCGAGCTCACTTCTGAACTGAGGTTGTCGGCATCGCAGCCCATTTGACACTTACGACTCATTAAAAGAGTTGATGACAGTGTCCCTTGAAATGGAGAGTCTTCATAGGACGTAGCTCAGGAGCACAGTAAGGTGCAGTGGAAAAGAAAATGGCAGGTTCCTTGTAGGAGCAGTTATCTACTAAAACAGAAACCTAGACAGTGGTGAAAGAAAAAGACCATTGGTTCATCCAGTCTGCCCATAAAACCTATCTATTGTCCATACAGGGTTCTAACCTACACTGTCCACCTCCATGCTCCCCGCCCTACCGCTACCACCCTAAGCAACCACTAAGCCCTTTACTCTGTCCCAGCCATGTCTGAAACCATTGGTAGTTTTGGCACCCACCACATCAGCTGGCACACTGTTACACGACTCATTCTGTAAAATAAGAATTTGCTCACTTTCCTCTTGAATCATCCAATCCATTTCCACATGCACTCCAGTTTTCTTGATTTGCTGCTTAAGCTAAATAGTTCCTTGCAGTTTACTTTGGTCATTCATTTCCCAAACTTGAAGGTCTCTCTCATATCTCCTCCCCTCTTGTAGCCTGCTGCGAGTCATATTCAGTGCCTTGAGCCGATCCTCATAAGGTCTGTCCTACTGCCCTTGAAACATTTTGGTCACCCTGCATTGCACTGTCTCCAACCTATCCTTATCTTTCCTTAGGTGAGGACTTCAGAACTGGGCACAGTACCCAAGGTGGGGCCTCACTAGTGGTCTGCAGGAGGTAGTTTTTACCTCCTTCTGCTGTCAGTATCCCTTCCTTTACACACCAGCATCTGGTTTGCCTTACTGTAGGCCTTGTTAAACTGGTTTGGTTGTTGAAGGAGCCAGTGATAATGTCCCCTAGGTCTCTTTCCTCAGAAGTTGTGCCCAGCTTTACCCCTTCCTATCCAATACTCTGTCCTCAGGTTCTTGTTCCCTGTCTGCATCACCTTTCACTTTTTGGCATTGTATTTCAACTTCCAAACCGTTGACCACCTGTCTAGCCTTTACAAGTGTCTCTGCATCTCCCTTGCCCCCTTCTTGTTGTCTACCCAGCCACAGAGCTTAGTGATGTCTGCGAAGAGTGAATTCCTTTGTTCATGTCGCTGGTGAACATACTGAAAAGGACTCAACTCTCACCCCAGGAATACTCCAATATTCCTAACTCTTCTGCAGTATACCTTTAAGGTCAGATCTGCCCAGAGATAGAATGCTATGCTAATGATGGAATCATTGGCATGAGCCACTTTTCAAATGCTGCCACCTATCAACTTCCTACATTCTAACCCTCAGATTTCTCTCTCTCTCCGCCTGTCAAGACCAGACGCCTGGAGATTTCCTCATCACCATCTAATCAGAGAAGCCTTAATTAATAACGAATACTTAAGTATTTTTCATTTATTTTCATTTGCTGTCTCTTATCAGTGTTATTTTTATAACCGTTAGTTTATTTAATTTTTCAGCTCCTTAGGAGATGGTGATTAAGTCTGCATTCCTTGCTTTTCACTGTCTCTGGCCCCCCCACTGCGCCGCTGTATGGGACCCACTCCAGCCCAGCCTCTCTGTGTTTTCCTTCAACATCCTCCACCCCCGTTTCATCTGTTTAATTTCTCCCCTCCTCCAGATCGCAGCCCTCCACCCCCCAACCCCCACCGGGAGCCGAGTCTCAGCGGGAGGGCCCCTCTGCCTCGCCGCCTGCTCCTGCCGTCTGAAGCTCCTGTCTGCCAGCTCCTTCCAACTAATATCAGGTACGGTCAACTCCTGGGTGCCTAATTTGAAAGTTGTGTGTCCGCGCTTCAGCTTGCCACCGATTGGACTCCTTCAAGCTCCTGAATGTACCCGATTGGCTGCCTTGCAATCCCTGCTGCTATAGACTGAAGCTCTGCAGCAACTTTACTCTTTCTGCTTAGAAGTTTATTTTTCTTGCCCTGTATATTTTGTCCCACACCACCCGCCCTGACCCTGGCCTCTATTAAATAGAGCTAGATCCCACCCTCCAACCACATTCTACTCTCCCATTGGCTCTTTGACTTCAGCTGCCAATCTTAGCCAAGGATCAACACACTTAAGTTTCACTTGCTTGCAACACAAAGCTCATCTCGCGTTGGCACAGTCCCCCCTCGCTTAATTTTTAGAGGTGAAACCAGCCAGAAAACAGCAACCTTTCCTAGTTGCGGTTCTCAAACCTCCACTGCCTTAATTGAACAGCTTCTGTCTCAGTCCATTAACAGGTACTTCCCTGTATCTAGTTGCCTTCTGACCCTTAGCCTCTTACTCATACCTCATCTAACAATTGATCCTGCACTGACACAGTGTGAGGCCACCTCACCAAACAAAAATATCCTGCCCTACCAGCTCAGCACCAAATCAACCATGTCTCTAGGACTAGACTTTGCCTAGGAATATCAGTCTCATCCCTGTTTGACACTACCCAGTGCCTTCTGCAAGTATCCCCTCCCTGCTCCTCCTTATGAGCTAATATTTACAACTGCCCAGACTAAGCAACATACTGCAAAATCGCCAAAACTATCGCAGATCCTAACAAAACTCAAGTGGCAAGCTATCCGCCTAGCTTGGCTACTGCTACTTCTCTCTGGGAATATACACCCAAATCCAGGCCCAATGGCAAATGCCTCACCAACTCATAGAATTCATGGTGGGCTTACTCTAGCCTCCATAAATATTTGCAGCCTGCTGGCAAAGCTAGACCCCCTACACGTTTGGGTTACCCAAAACCAGCCAGATATTCTCTCAGTTGTGGAGACCTGGCTCAGTCCTAGAATTAGTGATGCAGCAGTCCAACTACCAGGTTATACAATATTTAGACTTGACAGGATTAGTAAATGAGGGGGCGGATGTGCTCTCTATGTAAGAGAGCACCTCCAGGCTCTAACACCATCAAACGTCACATCCTCCTGTGGCATCCAACTCCTAACAATCAAAGTTTTGCTAGGGAAAAATGGAAAATCACTAGTTGTGGCATCTGTCTACATTCCCCCTAAGGACCAACAGAATGGCTTTAAAATTATTCATAACTTTCTGGCTGGACAATGGCATAGGACTGAGCTCATAACGAAGGGGGATTTCAACATCAATTGGCTATCCCCAGAAGCTGCTCCAATCAAAGATGCCCTTGCCACATTAAACTTGTCACAACTGGTATGCTCCCCCATGCGGTCTACCTACCATACGGGAACACATTCTATCATTGACTGGCTCATTACAAACCGCCCAGAAAGAATAGCACTACAGTTCTCCCTGACTCCATTCGCGGCCACTCACCTGTAATTTGCTGCTAGTCTAATAAATGCCCAAAGCTTCCACCAAGAACTGTCACTAACAGAGTGCTGAAAAAAGGCAAGTTGGAGGCCTTTAAAGCACACCTAAGACAGCATGATTGGAGCTTTCTTGACACTACAAATGATGTAGACACCGCACTTGCCGGGCTAATTAACTATTTTAACAAAACTTGTGATATCTTTGCAACTATCACTACATTGAAGATCCGGGCTTCCTATAACACCTGGATCACACCTCAGCTTCTACAGTTATTGAAACACAGGGATGACCTGTGGATGAAAGCCAAGTACACTGGCACACCCTCCAACCTGCAGAACTATAAAACAGCCAGGAACAATTGTACCTGGGCAATTAGGAAAGCAAAAACCTCTATTTTAGATCAGAGCTAACCAGTACATGGGGGAACCCCAGAAGGGTCTGAGAAAACATCAAGTAGCTCACAGTTAAACCAACCGAGACCTCCCCCGCATTACTTAATGTTGATGGAACCCTTACTATGGACCCAAAGACTATTGCTGACACATTTAACAATGCGTTTTCAGACTTATGTTCCGTCCTGCCCCCTGACTTCCTAGAACCCTTGGAGGACAAGCCACACTCAGAGGCACAGGGGACATAACAGGGCTTTTCAATCTCCTTCTACTTGAAGATCATCACTCCAATGAAGACATAAAAATACCTGTCAAAAGCTCTAAACAATTGCAGAGCTAGCAGTGACTCACGCAATCTAAAACTCGTAGGGCTTGCCATTGATATCCTCCTTGTCCCTCTAACCAAAATTATAAACCTATCCCTTACCACCGGGGTATTTCTGGCCGTATGGAAATCCGCAGTGGTTACGCCAATTCATAAAAGTGGGGACCACTCTAACCACAGACCTATTTCAATCCTTCCACCCCTCTCAAAAGCACTCAAGCGTATTGTCGCGGATCAGCTAACTGACTGTTTGGACAAATACCAGCTACTGTGCCGCCAGTCGAATTTACAGGCTTTATACACAATGCCCTTGACAGAGGGCTCGTGGTGGGGGCAACCTATATTGACCTCACCAAAGCCTTCGACACTGTTAATCATGAGCTGTTGCTGTACCAATTAACCCAAGCTGGTCTCTCGCCCGACTCAATTCCATGGTTCAGGAGCTACCTCTTGGGGAGAGAACAAAGGTTAAAAATCCAAAACACTTTGCCCAGGAATATCTCTGATAGCAAACCTGTAATAACAGGTGTTCTGCAAGGGTCCAACCTTGGCCCTCTTCTTTTCAGCTTGTTCCTTAACCAACTCCCATCAGCACTCAAAGACAATATCCTTTTGTACGCAGATGATGCGGTACTTTTCTCAAGCCACCGAGATCCTACTGCTCTGGAAAGTCAAATGCAAGTCAGTTTCACCGCTGCTGAGCAATGGTTCCTCAAATCAAGACTACTGTTAAACTACAAAGACGAAAACCATGATATTTGCATCCAGCAATAGTGAACACAAGTCCTTCCAAATTCAAATTTACAACAAACTTGCCTCCCCGCTGGAGACAGTAAACTGCTTTAAATATCTGGGAGTAACCCTGGACAGCGCCCTTTCCTACTCTCAACATATCGACCTAGTTGCTAAGACAGCAAACTCAAGGCTAGGGCTGCTCTTTAAAAACAAACATTGCTTAACCTATGAAGCCCTGAAAATGGCAGTCACTAGCACAGTTCTATCGGTCATTGACTATGGCCTTGTAGTTTATGGATCAGCAACCCCCACGGCCCTCAAAACGGGTGAAAACTTCCCTAAACAAGGCCTGTAGGCTCATTTTGGGAGCTACCCAGAGGACCCACACTTGCGACTTTTATGCACAGACTGATTGGCTTAACATGGATTGCAGGATACAGTATCATGTCTATCTGCTGGCAAAAAAGGCTACCCTCGGACTTACCCCGATGGGTATCAGGAACCTCCTTAGCCTGCCTGACTCTTCAAGAAGCACCAGGAACACCTATAACGACTCCCTCAAAGTCCCCTTCCGCCATATGGTTCAAGGTCAGCGGTCTTTTGAATACCAGGCACCTTCCTGGCCTAATTCTCTTAGTATAGACCTACAAAAGGAAGTTAGGCTTAGTCAGTTTAAGGCTAAACTTCGCACACTACTTGCATCTACTAGTGAATGTGACTGTTGGACCTAGGCTCTCTCCTACCCTCCTAGTAGATGTGATTTGCTGGACCCAGGCACCTTCCTCCCCTTTCACTCCTTGCTTACCACACTTTCATTCTCGGGCACCTCCTTGCTCAGTACACCCTTTCCCTTATCTTTTCCTCCTGCCCCTCCACCTACCACTTCTCTTGTCCACCCCCCCCCTTTTTTTCCCATATTTCTGAACCAGTTATGGATGTCTTACAGGGGTACAGGAAATCCTCTACTAAGAAAGCCTATACTGCAAAGTGGAAGAGGTTTTCTATTTGGTGCTCTAGTAGGAGTATAGTGCCAACTGAGGCAGGAGTGCCGTTGGTACTGGACTACCTGGTCTACTTACATTCCACAGGCTTATAGCCTTCTACACTGAAGATTAATTTGGCTTCGGTCTCGGCCTATGCTTCTGCAGACCAGTCTGTTTCTTTGGCATCAAACCCCATATTTAAAAGGTTCTTCAAGAGCCTTTTTCATATGTATCCACCAGTGAGAGAACCGATGCCAGCTTGGGACCTTAATATCTGCATTGCCCAACTCATGGTCCCTCCCTTTGAGCCTGTGTTTTCAGTACCTTTGAAGTATGTCACATGGAAGACAGCGTTTCTAGTGGCCATTACTTCAGCTAGAAGGATTAGTGAGCTCCAAGCTTTATGCATTGAAAAGGACTACATTCCCTTCCACAGGGATAAGGTAGTCCTACAGACAAATAGGAAATTCCTTCCCAAAGTGGTTTCAGACTTCCACTTGAACCAATCTATCACTTTGGCAGTGTTCTTCACTGACCATTCTTCTTCTGATGAACGTAGGCTGCATAGCCTGGATGTCAAAAGAACTTTGAGCTACTACATGACGGCCACTAAGCCCCATAGGCAGGACAGAACACAACTTTTCCCCACTTATGGGGATATAGGAAAGGGAAATTCAGCATCTAAAAGGTCAATTTCTCGTTGGATTGTCCAGTGTATCCAATTTTGCTATTCAAAGGTGAGCAAGGAAGCTCCAGCAGGGCTTAGAGCCCACTCCACAAGGGGTACAGCTGCAACACTGACAGCTGCAAGGGATGGTGGATATCTGTAAAGCAGCAACCTGGCAAACAGTACACACATTTGTCAAGCATTACAGCTTGGATATGTAGACTAGGGCTGATGCCAGGTTTGGTACAGCTGTCCTGCAGAGCCTGTTTCCAAAATAGGTTCTTCCCGCCTCCTAAGGTACTGCTTTTTAGTCTACAGAAGAGTTAGGAATATTGGAGTATTCCTGGGGTGAGAAGAAAAAGTTACTTATCATAGTAACCTTGTTTCTCCCAGGGAATACTCCAATATTCATAACTCTCCCACCCTGCCTCCCTATTTAAGAACCAATGGCCTCTGTATTCCATGCTGTACTTTAGTGTTTGCATGCCACATTCTACTTTTATTGGAACTTGTTCTTTGGTTTTCTCCTTTTCAGGTGATTCTGACATAGGAGCTTGTGGGATTGTTTATGATGATAAGTTTATATTTCCTCCAGTTGGAGGTTTGGGTGAGGAATTACGAAGTTAAATTTTATGTATTTTAAATTTTGGGCCCTGTCTTTCCAGGCGTCCACGAAATCTGAGGGTTAGAATGTAGGCAGTTGATAGGTGGCAGCATTTGAAAAGTGGCTCATGCCAATGATTTCATCATTAGCATAGCATTCTATCTCCGGGCAGATCTGACCATAAAGGTACACTGCAGAAGAGTTATGAATATTGGAGTATCCCCTGGGAGAAACAAGGTTATTATGGTAAGTAACTTTTTCTTGTGGCACCCCACTGGTGACCGCCCTCTCTTCTGATTTGACTCAGTTGACCACAACCCTCTGCTGTCTCCCTTCCAACCAGTTTCTCACCCATCTGTGTCCTTCGCTGCACCTAGATCCGGTAGCTTCTTCAGCAACTTTTTTCCTTCACTACACCTAGATCCTCTAGCTTCTTCTGCAACCTCGTATGAGGTACTGAGTTCAAAGCCTTAATGAAGCTGAAGTAGAGTAAATCAACAGTGTGGCCCTTATCCACTACCCTCGTTACCAAGTCACGAATGCAGGTTGGTCTGACAAGACCTCCCAGCCACAAACCCATGCTGTTTACTGTCCTGGAATCCATTGTTCTCCAGGTAGTCCACAAGGTCCTCATCGACTAGTGTCTTCATCAGTTTACCCACAATGGAGGTAAGACTGACAGGTCTGTAATTATCATTACATTGCAAGCAGTTGCTTCTAGGTTTGTTTTTGCTTCATCTAATTAACAGTGTTAAGATGGAATAGGAAAGAGAAAATGTGGGCAGATTGGGTATACCAAGCGGTCCTTTTCTGCCAACAGTTTCTATGTTAAGTATTTCAGATAAACAAGTACTTATTCCACTGTCTGTCTGAAAACATCTGACTGTCTCTGGTCTCATAATTGTTGTAGTTGTGACATCACAGCCTGCTGTCATGATAAGAACTGACATCATAGCAAGTGCATAATGAAATCAGAAAATTGTTTTAAATGCATTTATACAGACCTCATGGGTGATGTGGAAAAATGTGCTGCAAAACTTGGGAAACTAAATAACTGAACTGCTTATATGTATGTACACTTATTTGCACCCTAGTTCTTTAAAGAGCAGGCATATACTAACAGATGTTTAATACGGTTTCACCCTGTTATTGGTCTGTGAAAATTTTCCAGAATAACAAATACTTATTCCACTGTCTGATGGTTACGGGTAACTCCCTGAAATTAGGCGGGGGTAGTAGAGTCAAGAAAGATGTTGGGAAGTGCATTTTACATACAGTGGTGACTTGAGTGGAACAAGCTTCAAGAGCAGGTCATCAGGGCTGAAACAGTGGGAGGGTTCAAAAGGGGATGGGACAGATACGTGGGAATAATACGCAAGGGGGCAGACTGAGGGGGGATAGGTTGTGAAGACAGACAAGGACACAGTCCCAAGATTAGACATGATTGAGCAGACTGGATGGCCTACTAGGCTTTGTATCTGCCATCATTTTTAATGTTTCTGTGTCTTTTTCAAAACATCAGACCACTCCCAACTGCCCTCACAAATGCTGATTTATGACCTCACATTCAGATGTCGTTGTCAGTACTTATGATGTCATAACAAGTGCCCTGTGAAGTCCATAATCCCGATGAAAAGTATTTTTATATGGACTTTAAGCATAAGCTGGCAAAAACATACTACAAAACATGGGAAAAACAAGTTATATTTATAAAAAAAAAAAAAGGCATTCTGTATAATTTTAACAATTGAATAGTACTGTATAGTAAAGAAACTGCATACTGAAGTAGAGATTTGCTCTTTAAAGCCACATTGGACTTGAGCACTAGAAAAATATGGCATGTCTGAGTTGGTAATGTCTTTGCACACAGCTGAGGCTCATTGGCCAAGCTGAGCAAAAAATAAAATCCTTCATTGAACCTTGGCTCAGTACAGATATTGACATTTACATTTGTCTGCCTTGGATGGTACAGGTTCCACCTTAAATGTTTTTTTTTTTTTGGTGGTGTCTGTGGGTTCCAGTCTCACAATTTGAAGTAGCAGATTTATGACGGCTGCTGGGTACAACAAATTAAGTTGACAGTGATGTATGGGAGCATAATAGTATGATGATCCCTCCATAGCGCGGCTGGACGCCTCCTGCTTCATTTGGCTCTTGTTAGGATCTGTTAGGCAGCTAAATAATGAAATTCTACTGACTGATTTCTGTTTTTTTTTTGTTTTTTTTTCTCCCCTACTTTGTTTCTTCTTTCCTTTTTGGAAACTTCCAATTCCCAGACCCATCCTAATGCCAACAAACTGCCCTTGAAGGATTCGTTCACTTTTGATGACTACAGGTCAGTGTCATTTTCCTTAAGTGAATCTAGATGATAAATTTTTCTTTTGGAGAGTCGTCTTCTATAAGCCACCTTGAAGGTTGGTCGAGACTTACTTTAAGGTACAATGTTAGTGTGAGGTGTTTTTTTTTATTTTAGTTCTGATAGGCAAGAGCAAGTACTGTAGATGTCAAAGTAAATCAGGTTGTGATTTACCAGCTAGGTATTCCCAGATTCCTAGATTCCAGTAAGCAGCCCCCAGTCCCAGTAATGTATATGTGAGATGTTGGTCTCATATTTTGTTGTCCTTTACCTTCATGGAGGACAGACACTGCATTTGATGAAACTTATTAAAAAAAAAAAATGATCTCTGTGCGAACTGATGGGCTCACGTTATCATTCCTTAGGATTAACTTGGAGAACATTCGCTCATCTTTCACAGGGGCTGGGTGGTGTTCTGATGTGGAGAAGACAGAAAGAGACAGCACTTGCACAGTCTTGGTCTTTACCAGTAAGCTAAGGAACTGTGCCAAGACCTTAACAAGGCAAAATTTGTATCATTCTTAACATAAATATGGATACAGTTTTAAAAAATTCTTATTTAAAATCCAAACATTTAAAATTGCAGGATATTTATTGAGCAGTAGTGGTGTACAAATTAAATTAATAGAAGTCCGGCAACAAGATTTTTGCCAGGGTATGGGCAACAGAACATGATATAATTGTGGTGCAGGTATGATTACAGTGATCAGATAAGTGGTTGGTAGGTTCTGAGTGAAGTGAGATAATTTTTACAACTGGGAAGTATTGCCTGCTATCTTCTTCAGCCTGGTAGTATTTTCATATAAATGGTTAAAATACTATCCGCAGATCTGGCCAACCCTCCAACCAATCACCCCACCACATCCAAACCAAGTCTTAAACCCACTGAGTACCTGCAGACATGGACTCTATTTGCCTGATACTGCCAGTGTCTTACATTACTTCCCATTTGCTCTATGACGTTATATTTAACATTCTGCCAGGTAGCAACAGACCTTCTGGCCAGTCAGTGAACTACCGAAACTATTTCCTGCACCGTACAAAACTGATATTTATACTCTTTTTCTTTCCATATCCCTGCTGCTTCTACTTACAGTGTGTGGAGCCATGGCTTCTATCATTGCATGGGCCAAATTTGTACGTGTGCAGCAACATACTGTAAACATAAGGGTGGGAAACAAATGCCTAAAATCATAAGGTGGAAGTAAATGCTATGAAATAGTAGTAAAATAATCCTTTACACCCCTTATATGTTCCCCTGATGGCCCACAAATAGAAAATTAGAGTGTACATTATAGGAGCAGTACCAGCATATTAGCCAGCAGAAGGCAACCAGACAGTCTATCAAGCCTGCCCGATGTGGCGTCCCCTGTGCATATGTTTACACTGCCCCCCCAATCTAACCTTCTTCTTCCCCATTAGTTTGTCCCACCCTTACTTGAATCCACAGACTGTCTTCTGATTGATGACCTCTGCTTTCAGTTCCTTTCACCTTGACACCACCTGCTCCATAAGGAAATGCCTCCTGACCTCCTTCTTAAACCGGCCCCTGCCAGTTTGTAACTGTGACCCTTGTGTTCCCATTCTCACTAAAGCAAAAGAGGTTCCCAACATCCACCTTCTTAATACCTTTAAGGTACTGGTAGGTTTCAGTCCCCCCAACCCCGTATCCTCGGGTGAGTACAAATTAAGGCTTCTGGATCTCTCTACGTATGGGTTAGCCTGCTGACCCTGAATCATTTTCGTAGCCCTTCTCTGTATTGCATTGAGTTGGTTAATGTTCTTCCTCAGATAAGAATATACTGCATACAGTACTACAGGTGTGGCTGCCGCTTGTAAACTCCTAGCTACTTACCCCAGCATCCTGTTAATCTTGGCTGCTGCAAAATTGCTTTAGGTTACTGGTTATAGCTATCGCCAGATCCTTTTTTTCTTTATTGTGACCCTGACCCTACCCCCCGGTCTGTATTCGGCTCTCGTGTTCTTTCAGACAATGTGCATACCTTGACACTTTTTCTTGTTGAAACCCAGTTGCTAAATACCAGACTGCCTTTCTAACTTTGTGAAGTCCTCCCTAAGGACTCTGCCCGCCACCCCAGTGTCTACCCTCCCACAGAATTTGCTGTTGTCCGCAAAGAGGCAAATCCTGGCTCTAATTCCACCCCCTGTGTCATTGATGAACACATTGGGCTACACTGATATAAGCACCAACCCCTGTGGGACCACACTGGTAACCTCCCTCGATCCTGAGAGCTCTCTCCACCACCATCTTTTGGGTTCTTCTAGTGAGCCAGTTTGCCACCCACCTGGTCATTTTGTTTCCCAGCCCTAGGTCCTCCAACATTTTGATCAGCCTCTTGTGGGGAACCAAATTGAAGGCTTTACTGAAGTCTGTACAGTATGTCTACTGCCTTCCCCCCTGTCAGCTGCCACCCAGAAAAAGAAATTGATCTTGCTGGTCTGGCACAGCCTCCCTGTCATGAACCCATGTTGTCTCCTGTCCTGGAGTCCGTTAATCACAAGGAATTCAATCAACCGTACTTTCAGGATAGTCTCCATCAGTTTGCCCACTATAGATGTCAAACTGGCAGGCCAATAACAAATATATATATATATATTTATTTTTTCCCCCCATATAGCTTTTTGCTCCCCCGTTGCCTCCTGTTCCTACTTGGCAATGGGGGAGACATGGTATTTCTTGATTTTTCTCCTTGTTACCCCAGAACGTGGTCACACATGTGCTCCACGGCTCCAGTGACTGCTCCTTCTGACCACCCAGTCTAGTGCCAGGTTCCCTGTGGCCTGGCGCTACCACCTAGCCTCCACTGGATGGCAGCCAAGAACCGGGGAACCCTCACTTCCTTCTCCGGAGAGGAGAGCTGCCTTGCGGCTACTCGACCCAGCTTCACACCCTCCCCCCTGTCCGACCAACGGCGGCCCGAGCTTGCTTCCTAACTTTGGTTACCAGCATGGCGCGAGGTGTAGCGTCCAGCGCCTCAACCCTCAGCGCTACTGGGCCAGACCATAACAAATAGTTTTGAACTTCTTCCAGCAACCATTGCATAGCACACTAAGATATCCATGCCTTCCAGAAATTTTTGAAAGCAAATGTCTGGCATCTATTTTGGTATTATAATAATAAACAAAAAACAGCAAGCACTACCCCCTCCCTCATGCCATTAAAACATTACACATTCTTATAAGACATCAATCCCATACATCTGTTATTAAATAAACATTCAACCCCCTCCTCTTGCCTTTTTATTCCTTCGGAACAAGGCCTCTGAAGCTTTGATGTTGATTTTCTTATCAGGCTCCTACTCCATCCTCTCATATGCTATCAATCAATCTTTATTTTACCAGACGAAACACCATTGAGTACAACTCATTTACAAGATGGCTTTTATCTGCCGCTTGTAAACTCCTAGCTACTTACCCCAGCATCCTGTTAATCTTGGCTGCTGCAAAATTGCTTTAGGTTACTGGTTATAGCTATCGCCAGATCCTTTTCTTCTTTATTGTGACCCTGACCCTACCCCCGGTCTGTATTCGGCTCTCAGGCTCTCCTCTCCGGGGAAGGAAGTGAGGGTTCCCCGGTTCTTGGCTGCCATCCAGTGGAGTCTTGATACAAGATACAACCTCTCGAAGGCGGCTTAGGCCTGGGGGACTCATAGGCCGTGAGCGCTTCCTTGCCCACACTGATTGGTCCCCTCTGACGTGGGCAACCAACATTGACTTGGCCCTGGCCTTCTTTGTAAGCACTTTCAACTTTGCCTGTGATATCTTTGCTCCCATAACTGCTAGGAGGTCCAAAGTGAAACATGCCCCTTGGATCACCCGCCCTACTGTGGCAACTTAAGCAACGACAATCTTTAACTGCTGCTGTGTTGCTACTGGCCGTTCAGCTGACAGGCAGTCCTATGCTGCCGCCCATAACCAATGCACCTGGGCCATCCGCCAAAACAAAAGGCGAGGTACTGCACAAGCCTCTCTTACCTCCTCCTGGGGAACCCCAGGTGCTTCTGGGACAACATCAAGCAACTGAATGGTCACTCCCAGTCCCCTCTCCTTCTCTTCTCAACATCAATGGTACCGTCTCCTCTGACCCTGCCCTCATTGCCACCCACCTCAATAACTCCTTTACCGACCTTAGCTCAGTACTTCCTGTAACTTTTTCAGTCCACCTCCTCCATCTGTACCACCACCATTGCCGCCCTCTTTCCACCTGCGTCGTGTCACCATGCAGAAGCTAGGCCTTACTTGCTAAAGCCTAAAAGGTAACACCATTGGTAATAACTCACTTGATCCCTGCCTTTTACGTCAGGTCCTGGATCAGGTCCTCTCACCTATTACGTGCATTTTCAACAAATCACTCTGTCTCGGACAATTCCCCTCTGCCTGGAAGATTGCCACAGTTACCCCTGTCCATAAAGGTGGTGACAGGACTCTTCCGGGTAACTACCGACCCATCTCAATCCTCTCCCCCCTCTCTAAGGCATTAGAGAAAATTGTGGCGTCCTAAGTCTCTGACTACCTCTGTAAGTACAATGTTCTCTGCCCTGAACAACACGGGTTCAGAGCAGGTCATAGTACCAATACAGCACTCCTGGAATTTTCCAACTTCCTCCATGCCTCCTTGGACTCTGGTGCCCTGGCTGGTGCTATATTCATTGACCTGTCTAAAGCATTACGATGCAGTTTAGCATCCTCTTTTGCTCACCCTCGACCTAATAGGCTTTGCCTCAGGACCTGTTTCCTGGTGCACCAGCTATCTCTCCACCCGCTCCCAATGTGTGAAAGTCAGCGGTACTCTCTCTGAAACATGCCCCATTCGCTCTGGGGTGCCGAGGCTCAATTCTTGGACCCCTACTATTCTCACTCTTTCTTAACTCCCTACCCAGCAGTTGTACGGGTAAGATGCTTCTCTATGCTGATGATGCTGTTCTCGTTGCCTCCCACAATGACCCCATGCTGCTGAGAACTCCTCCAACTAGTCTTTGACTCTGCAGCTACCTGGTTCACTGAGCACGACTTGTTATCAACCTTAAGAAAACAAAACTATGCTCTTCTCCCACCCCCAAAATAAATACAGCAAGTTTCCCTTAGCTGTCCACTCCACACCCAATCTCGCTATTGACCAGGTGCAGTCCTATAAATATCTTGGTATAACCTTTGACCCTGCACTTTCATTCCATGGACATATATCTGCCCTAAATTCTGTCGCCAATTCCGCTAGGCATTCTTTACCGGCACAAAAATGCCTCCCTCCTAATGCCCTCGCCTGGCTGTCACCTCCTCTGTCATGTCTCTCATTGACTATGGCCTTCGGTCTATGGCTCAGCAAATCAGACTGCCCTCAACAAGGTTCGCCTCACAGTTAATAAGGCCTGCAGACTTATCACTGGTGCTCCCAGACTCACTCCACATGTGAGCTGTACACCCTGGCTACCTTACTCAACCTGGAAGAAGCGACTCATGTATCAGACATGCCAGCTCACCTTTAAAAGTCCTACGTGGCCTATCCAACTCCATTCGCCGTACTGCACCGACCCTGATCACGCCAGCCTGCCAAGAGCTCCCTAGTTATTCCGAGAGCCAGGACCTCTCAAGGTCAGAGGGCATTCCCCCTACCATGCCCCACTGGTATAACTCCTCCCTGCCAGTGTCTCAAACTCACTAACCTTAGTTTGCTTTAAGCCCAGGCTCAGAAACTTCCTGCTTAGCTCTACTTAAATGCAACTGCCGCTAGCCTGGTGTTAAAAAAATATAAATATATATATATATATATACTCAGTTTGACAATGCTCACTGAGCGGCTCCCCCTTCCTTTCCCTACTAATTCCTCCTCCCCTATCTCCCTCCCTTCTACTCCCACCAGCTCTCCCCCGACCATAAGTTTTGCACCTTTTGTTATCTTTTGCTTCGTTGGAGATTGTATTCTATTGTAACAAAATTGTAATTGAACTGTAACTTTTTTGTTTGTAAGTACTGTGTCCCTTGTACTACTGTTTTGATGTCCTCTTTGTGACGAGGTACCTTTGTAAATGAGCCTCTGGCTCAAAGGTTTCTAAACTGATGTTTAACTAAATAAATAAAGATGGACCTCGGTAAGGTTCACATTGGTCAACAAGAAAACAACAAAGCATACAGTAACTAATACAGAGTATGGTAAACAGAAAACTTGCCAGAAAATTACATATGAAAATATCAAGGTAGAAACATAATAAATACAGCACACAATGTACAAAATATATACAATATATACATGATAGATACACAGCGGTTTAGGACAAATTAGCAACAAGAATAAGGATGTGGAAGGATAGTTTAGCTAAAGATGAGAGGAAATCAGGAAACTGTATGTTAGGACTGTAGGTCATCATTGGAAGCAAACTGCAGAAAAAGTTTTGCATGAATTGGAGCAAAAAAAAAAAAGCCAGAAAAAACATATGGTCCAACCCACAGCAGTAGGATACCAGTCCTTGCAAAAATTAAAAATGGGATTACAGGACCCTAAGTAGTGCTAAAGTGGAGAGAGCAGTCATATTAACACATGCAGCTCATTACTTTGAGGGAGGGAGGGAGGGAATGAGTAACTTGGCAGCTGAAAATCAAGGAAGGAGGTAAAAATATGGCATAAATAAAAACAGATTCGGGGAGATTAAAAATTCTGACTTTGAAATAGGGGAGTGCTTTGGGCAATTTTACAGTACCCTCTACACATCAGAGGCCCATCCCTCACAGGGGGAACGGGATTATTTCAGAAGCCGCAGTACTGCCACTTTCTGACACCCAGAGCTCAGACCTGCAGTCACAAATAACCTGGGAGGAAATGCAGCAAGCAGTAAAACATCTTAAAGGGGGGATGCTCCAGGGCCAGACGGCTTCCACATAGATTTTTTTCAAAATGTTTTTCCATGAGCTGAAAGACCCTGTGCAAGATATAATTGAAGAAAGCCTAAATACACACCTCCGCGCAGTCTGCAAAGTTAAAATTCTACTCAAGCCAGGCAAAAATCCTTACCATTGTGCATCCTACGGGCTGATCTCCCTACTGACAGCAGATTATAAAATAGCAGAATTATAGCCAACAGGTTAGAAAGAGTACTAAACAACAAAAGAGCTACACCAAGGTGACCTGGGGCGCTCTGTGACAACCAGCAATTCAAGAAAACAGATAGTCGCTGCACTTACTCAGGGCATATATGTCCAAAGAATGAAGAGTCCAGAGTTAGAAAATTCAGACTATTAACTTAATTTATTTGCCAGATACAACAAGAACAGCCCTCCTGGGCCAGGGGAATCACACCAGAGATCTCACGTTTCGTAGAAACATAGACTTTGACAGCAGTTAAGGACCACTTGGTCCACCCAGTCTGCCCATTTCCCTACCTATTGGATAAGCTGCAGATCCTAGTTAACCAACAGACAACTTCCTCCAACCCCCTACTAGAATTGCTTTGTCTGTCCCATGCATTGTTGAATTCTCCCACTCTGAGTCTTTATCAACAATACTGCCCCCTATGTTTCCAACATTTAAATAGCTTGCAAAAGATTATGATGTCCATGTTAATTGCATACATTTAAAGGCACAGAATCTTTTAAAAAAGTGCTACTATATTACTTATAAAGTGCAACATACATATAATAACCACATTCCAACATGTAAAATAGTGTACAAAGTGCTAGTAAGAAATAATTTATGTGAAAATCACATTAAACGTAAATACAGTGGAGCCATATTTAAAGCTCTCTCTTCTAAATCACGTCCACTAATCATACTTAATTCATCGATTAATCTAATTATATTTTCAGTAGATCATTTCAAAGAGCCTTTTTATAGGTGGACTGAAGAAAGCAAGAGAGTGCAGAAAGTTTAATATTTGTTCATTTCTTAAAGTAACAATTACCATTATGCAATATCATTTAAGGACTGAGAGGGTGGGTTAAAAACTGGAACTTTCTTCATCTACATGAAGGGCATATCAGAACTGGAAATGAGAATTAGTTTATAATGCTTCAGAAGGTAGGTTACATTAAATCTAAAAAGAATGCATGGTGGATTTGGTGGGGCACGGTTTTCTAGATGTATTGGGGGAATGGTACGGGGTTGTTAACATGTTAACAAAGAAAAGGACTATATTTTTATCAAGGCTCCACTAAGTAAGGCAACATGTCCAGTGTTGTACCTTTACCTCTTCAAGATGGGCCATCATTCATTTAGTAATTATAGACAGATGTTTACTTACAGTTGGTGATTTTATGTTAATAGCACTATAAGTGCAAAGAGTAGATATAAAGTGCTCTTCAGTTGATAGTGTCCTTTTCCAATAGAATTTAAAAAGAGGAGGTGGTTATTATGCTTAGCCTATAAAAGAAAAAGGCAAATATTCAACATCAGCGCCTGTCTTTCAGAAACCGTTTCAGTTCAATCTGTTCATTCAGACCTTTTCCCGTATAGGATTCTAGAGTATATATCCAGAACATTTCTCGTTTCCCTAACAGGGTATCTCTGTCTCCACCCCTTGGTCCCATTTGGACCTGTTCGATGCCAATAAACTGCAAGTTATGTTCATCCAGATTTTGCACATTCTGCATGTGCTGTGCCCATACATATTCTAGGTTTTTGTTGGTCATAGCCCTCATGTGTTCACCTACCCTTTCCTTCATTCTTCTTTTTGCCTTACTAATATAATATGCCCCGTACGTGCACAATGATAAATATACTATATAGCTGATATCACAGTTTATAAATTGATTGATGTTATACATTCTGCCATCAACAGGATGTTTGAACATTGCAGATTCTTTAATTTACAGCACTTGCAATGTTTACATTTTTTGCATCCTTTAGGTAGAGGTGGCATCTGATTTCTGTAGTTCTCGTTCTTATTCTAAAATGCTGCATGTACCAGTATGTCCCTCAGGTTTCTCGCTCTTCTGTAGGACATTCTAGGGGGATTATTGGCAATATCTCTGAGTCTGTGATCTGCCCCAGGACATGCCAATTTTTATAGATCAGATCCTTAGCCCTCCAGGATCTAATGCTGTAAGTACTAACAAAATTAATACAATCCTGTTTCATTGTTGTATCCAACCATTGTTTTTTTCTCTCTAGTAAGATCTCCCTTTCCATTTCTTCTGTTGCCTCTTTAGCTTTCTTAATAGTAGCTTCAGCATAACCCCTCTTTCTGACTCTATCCTCAAGTGCCTCCATTTCATTCTGTAGGCCATCGGGTTCACTACAGTTTCTTTTTATTTGATAAAGTTGACTGTTTGGAATATTCTCAATGGTGTGGCAAGGGTGACAACTACTGGCAAACAGTACCGAATTACAATCAGTAGGTTTTTGAAAAAGCGTTGTAGCCAGAGTACCAGTTTCTTTTGCCAGTATCCTTAAATCCAAAAAAGAAATTTCTTTCTTATCATGATTGCATGTGAATCTTAAGTTTGAATTGATTTCATATAAATAACTGATAAAATCTTGTAGTTCTTTTTCGTCCCTTCGCCACACCATCAGAAGAATATCATCAGTAAAATGCTTCCAAAACTGAATTTTACCTGAAAAAAGGTTGGCATGTTTATTCCACACAAACTTTTCCTCCCAGTGCCCAAGATATAGGTTTGCGTAGCTAGAGGCTAGACTTGCCCCACAGCTATACCTTTCTTTTGGCTGTAACATTTGTTTTCAAAATAAAATAAAATGTTATTTTCGAACACAATTGTAGTCATGTCAGCCAGAAGTTCTGTGTCAGGTCTAGTGCCCACAGGTCTCTTATCCAAATAATATCTAATGGCCTGTAACCCACCTTCATGAGGAATGTTAGTGTATAGAGACTCGATATCTAACGTTACCAATATCGAGTCTTTTTCTAGTCCAACATCTCTGAGTTTAAGTATATCTCCAGTGTCCCATATATGTGATTGTAACCCCTAGGTGGCGCTATCCCAAGGGCTACTACCCCTACCTGCTTGGCTAGTAGCAGGTTAAGGGGCCTGAGTTCTGAAACGAGTGCCTCCACCCGGAGGTCAGGGTTGGTAGTGGTCAAGCTAACCTGGGCACAGCCGTCCGGGACACAGTAACCCCCCCTCTTTCCTTACTAGTGGCCGGAACAATACACAATAATCACTTTCACAATACCACTGATACACCACACAAGTACCCTCACTGTTTGTACCTACCACCAGGGCTTTTCATCTGGCCCGGCCCTGGGGACCCCCTGTAAAACAAGGTTATACACAGCAAATAACAGCAGTACAGTACTCTTGCACAAACTGGAACCACAGTCAGGGTAAATGCAAAAAAACAGATCTGACTTATTTAAAGGGCTTGAACAAGGAAGGGGGCATAATCAGGTTAATTTGCTTAAATGCTCTATCAGTCAAACAGTTATGCGTGCACTTCAGGGTCCATAAACAGTCTGGGTACCCAGATGGAGAATGGTGGGCTAGCCAGGAACGTTGCAGCTGGTTGAGGCCCTGTGATGGCAGAAAACAACATGCACAACACACACTATTTGTAATCCGGAGCCGGAGGGCTCAGTTCGTGAAAAGAAAACAAGACAATCAGATGACACACTTTCAGATTAGGCTGTTGTTGCAGGGAGCTACCCTGATGATTACTTACGATACCCAAGACTGGATACAGGCTGGACGAAAATCGAGACAGCAGGTGGTTAATCTGGAGTGCCAGGAGAAGCAGGGCCCACACGATTCGCCAAGGCATCGTTCCTGTTCAAGCGTGGAGCAGGGGACTGATCCCCAGACAGGTCTCTCGTCGGTGGCTTTGTGCAATGGTATAGTCTGGCAGGGCCAGTGTGGCATGTCGGCTCCTTGCTCTGCAGGCTCTGTTTCTACAACACTTGACTCATTTTGCGAAAGCTCAGGCCTGATCAAGCTTTGAGGCACTGAAGGGGGGTGTTCAGCACTCTCATAGTGTTCTTCAAGTTCTGGTATGTCACCAGAAAGACTCAAACCCTCAGCCCCTTCTTCAGGCAAATCATATAGTTCCATAATACACAGAGACTCAACATCTTCAGACGTGATACTTTGCACTTCACTTTCTGGGAGCATTGGCTCCACGGACGAAGCTGAGGCAGTCAGAAAAGGCAGCTTCATCCCCACAATTTATCAGGGGTTACCTCAAACAGCTGACTCGGTTCATAAGTGGGGTAATAGGCATGGTCGTATTCACTTTCGTCAGAAGTGGACTGACAGTCACTATCCTTCTGGGCCTGCTGCGGAGGACACTTTAAATCTGTGACCACTGGGGTAGGTTGACTCTGTCTCTTTCTTGCAGCAGCATGAGTCACTGGCCCAGGGGGCTCAATTTCTAGGGGCTCAGCCTCAGTCATGACTTGGCTGATAGGTAGCAAGTGGTTACTACATGGGGAAGATGGTGCCACCAATCAGCAGTTTTGTGTTTACCATGCAGTCCCAAATTGCGTAACACATGGTCTCCAGGTCGAAGCTCTTCAGCCTTTACTTTTTTATCATGCCTCTGTTTGTTGGCTAGATTTCTTTTGGTGGCCATTGTCTGGGCCAGTTGATAGGCATGGTTCAATTGAGCTTTCAGTTTTTGTACATATTGCAAGTAGTTTTCGGCTCTGACCCCATCTGGAGAGACCCCATAACAGACATCAACTGGCAGCTGGGCCTCTTTCCTGAACATGAGGCAGTAGGGGGAGAACCCAGTAGCATCATTTTTCATGCAACTGTATGTGTGTACCAAGGTGCCAATCTGCTGGCTCCATTTATGCTTGTCTTTTGGGTGGAGAGTGCCCAGCATGTCTAGAAGGGTGCTGTTAAAACGTTCTAGTTGAGGGTCTCCCTGCAGGTGATCAGGGGTGGTTCTTGACTTTCGCACCCCCCATAGAGAGAGCATTTCTTTGATTAGCCGACTCTCAAAGTCTCTGTCTTGATCAGAATGAATCCTCTGGGGGGCACCATAGTGAATGAAGAAATTTTCCACTGGCACCTTGGCCATGGTAGATGCCTTTTGATCTTTGGTGGGAAAAGCTTGTGCATACCGTATGAAATGATCCGTAACCACTAACATGTTGCCCATGTTCCGCTGATCAGGTTCTAAACACAAGAAGTCTGTGCAGACTAGTTCCATGGGGGTGCTGGTAGTAATATTAACAAGGGGGGGCAGCCCTCTGAGGCAGGGCTTTTCTTTGCAGGCAGCGACTACAAGTCTTTACATGGTGCTCAAAATCGGCCCCCATTTTGGGCCAGTAGAAGCGAGATCGTACCAGGTCAAGGGTTCTGTCAATAACGAGGTGCTCCATGTGATTGTGGAGGGACTGCAGTACCAAATCTTTAAAGGTCGTGGGCAGGACCAATTGTTGCTTGTCTACTTTGCCACTACGATCTGATCTCTCTCTCTACAACAACTGATTGAGCAACTTCAATCTGGGGCCTTCTTTAAACAATAAAGCAGTTCGCAAGTCAGTGGAACGTAACTTAGACACATCTTTCCCCGCATGCAGGGCATCAAGTGCTGACTGAATCATAGGATCTTGGGATTGAGCCCACTGAATGCTGTCATTGTCAAATTGAGGTAGTGCACTAATATCTAGAGCAGAGAAGTGGCAATAAGCAGCTGGTATGCAGGTGTCAGAAGAGCCCAAGCAATCTACTAAACAGTCCACTGAGTCCGCATACGTCTGTTCATCTCTATCAAACTTTTGGCACAATGCTCAAATGTCCAGTTCAGACAGCCTGACCCAATCACTCTTGGAAGTGGGCCTTTGTGATAGGACGTCAGCATCAGTATGGTTCAGGCCGTCTGTATTCGACAGCATAATCATAGGTTGATAATGCAGAAAGCCACCTGTGCCCAGTGGCGTCTAACTTAGCTGAAGTCTGTACATAGGTCAACAGGTTATTGTCAGTCTTCACCAATATCTTTGCCCCATAGAGGTATTCATGAAACTGGTCAACGATGGCCCATTTTAGCGCAAGGAACTCCAACTTATGCACAGGGTAGTTTCATTCGGACGGGGTCAAGCTCCTACTGGCAAAAGCTACTGGTCTCAGGCCATCCTCATGGTCTTGACACAGCACCGCTCCTAGACCCTGCAGACTAGCATCTGTATGCAGCACATAGGGTTTGGTAGGGTCAGCAAAGGCAAGGATGGGGGTGTGGGTGAGCTGGTATATGATCTCATGGAAGGCTGCTTCACAGTCGGGCATCCAGCAGGGCCCGAAGAGTTCACCTGGGCGGGAAGTATACTTTTTCTGGTTCTTTAACAGACCCTTTTTTGTATTTACGATTGGAAGGAGGGTAACCCTGGGTAAGGTTCAAGAGTGGGCGAATCACCTTAGAATAGTCTTATATGAACCTGTGGTTGTAGCCACAGAACCTCAGGAAACATTGTAGTTCTTTCAGATTATGGGTCTGGGGCCAAGTAGTCAGTGCTTCAACCTTACTGGGATCAGTCTCTATTCCTTTTATAGATACTATGTGCCCCAAGTACTTCACGAAGTTTAGAAAAACTGGCACTTGTCTATGGACAGCTTGAGGCCGAAGTCTTCCAGTCAGTCTAGGACTTTAAACAGTCGGTTCTCATGCTCCACTAAGGTGCTCCCAAATACAATTACATCGTCCAAGTACACCAGGCATTCCAGCAAATTCATATCTCCCACCGCACATCCCATTAGTCACTGAAAGGTGGCCGAGGCGCTCGATATCCCCTGTGGCGTCCTCAGAAACTCGTAGAACCCCAATGGACAGATGAAGGCTGTTTTTTCACGGTCTTCCGTAGCCATCGGGATCTGGTAGTATCCGCTGCGAAGATCCAACACCAAGAACCATTTGCTACCATTCAAGCAGTCCAGGGCATCTTGTATACGAGGCATAGCGTATTGGTTTGGGATGGTCCGCCGGTTCAGGGTTCAATAATCAACACACATTCTCACAGACCCATTCTTCTTACGCACAACCACAATGATAGAGTCGTATGGGATCCTGGATTCTTGTATCATGCCAGCAGCGAGCATTTCCTGCAGGTGTCTTCTCACATCATCTATGTCTGCTAGGGCTAGGCGTCGGAACCTCTCTCGAAATGGCTGTTCATCATGCAGACGTATGAATGCTCCACACCCTGGACACATTCCACATCCCATTCCTTCAACCAAAACACTTGGTCTCTCTGGGCAAGTCTCTTGCTAATTCTAGCCTTCCATTCAGCTGGCAAAGGGGAGTCACCAGAGTCAAACAAGTCTGGGGTCACTCTCTCCTTCTCATCAGGGTACTTGTTGCTGGGCAGTACTGCAGTGTCTGCGCAGTGTACCGTAGCTGTGGTGCACCCTCTGTTCACCTGGATCTCCCAATCTGACACATTGTGAATTTGGACTATCACTCGTCATGCATAGGCATGGGCACGAGCAGGCAAGATGCTGGGCTTGACCAGTAATCCTTCTGGCAATTTTCCATCGCCAGGCACATCCAACATCAGTATTTTGTTCTTGACATCTTTCCGGAGGCGGACCTCCCCTAGAATGGTACACTGGGCGTTAGGGGCCAGTATCATTGAATCGGGATCCTTCTTCTACACGATCCCCAACGGTTCATTCTGGTCTACTTCCTTGGGGTTCTGTTGCAAATCATAGGCCCTCTTGATCAGAGTCGGAATTCTCAGGGCCCTCCCTGTCCATCACCCTTGTTTCTCATGACAGAGTTGCGCCAGTCTCCCAAACATATGGGCGTTTGTCCCAGTTAACAGGGGGACCCCATCATACAGTCCGGTGGGGGGGACACACTAGGGTCAGTGTCTCTACTCGCTCCTCTACACCCGTTACAGTTGCAGGAAAAGAAACCAGAGGCGGACATACCCTAGGTAGGGATAAGACTTGTCGCTAAGGCCCCACACGTAGGCCTTCCAGGGATTGCAAAGGCACATCAGATAAGTGTTTGTCATACCAGTCCTGGAATACAATGGTCACTTGCAACCCACTGTCGAGCACAGCCCGAGTATGAATACCATTCACAGTCACCATAGTCTCCATTGAAGTGCCCACTATTTTGGACCAGTCTGGAGAGACAGTAGCAGAGGCCTGGACAGACGATTTAGCCACAAAGAAATTTGAGTTAGGGTTTCTCAAACCTTCACTGTGGTCATTTTGGGCACCCCTTGGCCATTGATTTGCTTTTTGGAGCTCCCCTTGGAGTCTGTTTACTACTCTTTCTAAGTCCTTCTGAGACAGGCATTGTCTTTTCACATGGCCATCCTTTCCACAGTTGTGACAAATGATAGACTCCTGGGTCATCCTGGGAGACAACATCGTATGAGGAACTGAAGCAGTAGTAAGAGATTGGGGTCTAGTATCTGCTTGCAGCAGTGAAAGAGGTGCAATGTGTCTTAACAGTTCCTTTAGAATGGCAGTCAATCTGGCGTTCTCGGCCTTGGAGCCACCTTCGGTAGCGGATGCCTGAGGGTACACCCCCACCCCCATGGCAGTCGCATCCTGAAAGGGACCAGAATCTTGTTCCATGGGGGAAGCCCTTGCAGAGGTACTCGTCTTCAACTCTCGGACTTCCTTTAGTAGCTCGTCTTTCCAATGCTGGGCGGAGGGCGGGAAGTCCTTTGCATTCTCAGAGTGCTTAAGTACCTACTTTTGCCCCTGAGCCTCACTTGGCTGATCACTCTCGGTCACTTGCGCAGCAGCAGCAGATATGGGTGCAATTCCTCCACGGGGTCGCCTTTGCTCAACCCCTATTTCTTCTCATTAGCTCATCATGGAGAGGCGATTCAAGTTGGGTAGGCAGGTACAACTGAAGCAGTAACAATTCTGGAAACTGAGCAGACTTAAGGATCCGGTCCAGCCTAGTTCGATCTAATTCATTTGACGGCAAACTACCCTTTCTGAGGCAGTCTTGTAGCAGCTTTTCAACCCAAGGTACACTACCGGTCAAAAGTTTTAGAACACCCCCATTTTTCCATTTTGTATTGAAATTTACGCAGGTTAATGTCTCAATGTACTCTGAAATTAAAGCATAGAACAAATAAACAATTGGAGATAAAAAATAAATCATAGAATCATTTTGTTTAACAAAATTTAATCTAAATTTTTGACTCATCAAAGTAGCCACCTTTTGCAGATATACTGTAACTCGAACACACTGCTTGGCATTCTTCCTACAATGGACATCAAATATTGTTCGAAGTTCTTCCCAACACTGTTGCAGAAGTTCCCACAAATGTGTTGCACTTGTAGGTTGCTTTGCTTTCACCCTTCTGTCCAGTTCATCCCAAACCAGCTCGATGGGGTTTAAGTCTGGAGACTGTGCTGGCCATTCCATGATTTGAAGCCTACCGTCTTGTTGTTTTCCTCGAAGGTAGTTCTGACATAGCCTGGAGGTATGTTTTGGGTCATTATCTTGCTGTAGGATGAACCCCTGACTGACTAGGCGTAGACCAGAGGGTATTGCATGGCGCTGCAAAATGCTGTGGTAGCCCTTTTGGTTCAGGATGCCAGTCACTCTGTGCTGTTGTCCTGTGAGCCGCCTATCACGCAAGCTGTTGACTCTCAGAAGCTTGTCTTCTGATTCTGTTGTGGCTTTGGGTCTGCCAGACCTCTTCCTGTCAGAGTTTCCTCCAGTTTCCAAGTGCCTTTCGATGGTGTAGGAAACTGTACTCACTGACACCTTGGCTTTCTTTGCAATTTCTCTACAGCAGTTTTTGCTAACCTAAACTTTTTTTTTTAACCTCTAGCAGTTTACCGCTTACCTTTGTACCATTTCAGGTTATTCACTGGACTTGAATTGCTTAAATTTCAATAAAAACTGGAAAAATGGGGGTGTTCTAAAACTTTTGACCGGTAGTGTACATACACAGACAATGGCTCCCCGGGTACTGCTGAACGTTTCTTACTCTCCACCACAGATCCTCATCTGAATCCGGGCTCCCATACACATTTTCCAGTGCATCAAGATAGTTCTGTGCAGTTGCTTCGGGGTTATTGGCCCGCTTGGCACAGATGGTAGCCAGGGCAGGACCGCGGATGCTCTCACTCAGCCTCTTTCGTTTATCTGCTTCTGAGCATTGCCATTCAAGTACTAGAGGGGCAACATAGTCTATCCAGTTCTCCCAGTCATCCTCCCTCTGGGGGGTGGGAAGGGTGCCCGAGAAGATTCTCAGCCTTCGGTAGGCGTCATGACTAATGGCAGGTACAGATATAGTGGCCAGCATTGGCATGGGCACAGAAGGCAGGGCAGTAACAGGTGCTGGAGTGGGAACGGGTATTGGGTAAGGAACACCCCCAGGTGGCAGGAGCAGTTTCTTAAAGTCCTCTACGGTTTTCCCTTCCTCCAGCAACAACTTAGCAAATTTCTCCTTGAAAGTCTCAGATAATAGTCAGAGCTCATCCTCCCCGGGGTCTTTACTGTCTTTTGTTATCACTCTCCAGGCAGCTGAAACTCCTTCTGGGGCAATAGTCTGTGGCACTTTAGAGCTGTCCACGAGGTCACTACACTGTACCAAGGCTATGAAAGTTTGGGCGATCAGATCCGCCTGTTGACCCACCACCACAGGGTTTTTTAAACATTCAGCTTTGGAAAAGTGCTCCCTCTGCAGTGTCTTTACTGGTACCCAGGGGAATATCCAGTATAAGTAGAGCATTTTGGGGGTCGCTCTCCTGCCCAGTACACCACCTCACCAACTGGTGTACAGCCATTTCTACTGGGGTAGCCATTAATCTTTAACAATAATTCGTAATTTTTGGCCACTACAAGGCACAAAATCCCAGGGGTGAGCCTCCAAAATGTAACCCCTAGGTGGCGCTATCCCAAGGGTTACTACCCCTGCCTGCTTGGCTAGTAGCAGGCTAAGGGGCCTTAGTTCTGAAACGGGTGCCTCCACCCGGAGGTCAGGGGTGGTAGTGGTCAAACTAACCTGGGCACAGCTCTCCGAGACACTGTAACCCCCCTCTTTCCTTACTAGTTGCCGGAACAATGCACAGTAATCACTTTCACAATACCCCTGATACACCACACAAGTACCCACACTGTTTGCACTTACCACCAGGGCTTTCCTCTGGCCTGGCCCTGGGTCCCCTGTAAAACAAGGTTATACAAAGCAAATAACAGCAGTACAGTACTCTTGCACAAACTGGAACCACAGTCAGGTGTAAATGCAAAAAACAGTTAGATCTGATTTATTTAAGGGGCTTGAACAAGGGAGGGGCGTAATCAGGTTAATTTGCTTAAAGGCTCTATCAATCAAACAGTTATGCATGCACTTCAGGTTCCATAAACAGTCTGGGTACCCAGATGGAGTATGGTGGGCTAGCCAGGAATGTTACTGCTGGTTGGGGCCCTGTGATGGAAGAAAACAACATGCATAACACACACTATTTGTAATCCGGAGCTGGAGGGCTCAGTTCATGAAAAGAAAACAAGACAATCTGATGACACACTTTTTGATTAGGCTGTTGTTGCAGGGAGCTACCCTGATGATTACTAACAATACCCGAGACTGGACACAGGCTGGACGAAAATCAAGACAACAGGTGGTTAATCTGGAGTGCCAGGAGAAGCAGGGCCCACACAGTTCACCAAGGCATTGTTCCTGTTCAGGCGTGGAACAGGGACTGATCCCCAGGCAGGTCTTTTGTCGGTGGCTTTGTCTGTGCAGTGGGGTAGTCTGGCAGGGCCAGTGTGGCATGGCCCAGGCCGAATGGAGATGAACACAGATTCAGTCCGATTAGGCTGGATATAAAGCTTCCAGCAAGCAGAACACAGTTCAAACAGTGGGGAACCAAATCACGACCCACTTTCAATACACAGCACATTTACATGTAAGGAAATTCTACTGTACCAGGCAAACCGCTCTCCGGTCATGATCGCAAAGTCTCTGCACAAACCGGGGATTCAAAAGCAGCTGGAAATCCTGATAGGCTGATCGCATTCTGCAAATCTTCGGTCTTTTTCAGGTTAACGCCTGGTCACAGTCCAGTGGCTTAAATAGTCCTCACAACTCGGATTCAGTCTGAATAAAGTCTGTTTTCCCTCTCAGGGACAGCAGGCAGACAGGCAGGCCAAAACTCGGGCCTTTCACAGTTCTCTCATGCAAAACTACACAGAACTGCTGCTCAAAATCACTTGAGCTGTTACTTCTTCACTTCTCAGCTCAAAACTGAAACTAGCTGCAGCAGCCTGGGAAATTCCCCAAGATCCAAAAGGTTCGGTTGGCTGATCCTCCTGTCAGTCACAACAAAGGCTCCCCCTTCAGGTACAAAAAGCCGCAAAAAGCCCAAAACTACAATTCCTACAGATTTTGACTCCAGACAGCTCCTGTAGTCAAGGCTCCATTTTAGGTCCCACCAGTACTGATTGGTCCAATTTGTAGTCCAGGACCAACATAGTGGAGATAAACAAAATGGTCCTCGCTGCAAACAAGGCGGATTAGACAAACTACATTATCATTATCACTCTAAATGATTTTCAACAAATAGTTACATCATTCAACAGAGCTCTCTCTCAGATTCAAACAACATGAAGTCTTGCTGTATTCAGACATAATGCAGTTAGCCTCAGCACTTGAACTGCCCCAGAGAGAAAAGAGTTAACTCCATGCAGAAGCGTGGAACGTTAAGCTCGAGCTCAGTTTTCAAACCTCTGTTTGTGATACTTACCAGTGCAACTGTTAGATTCTTTACTCCGCCTAACAGTGAAGTCGCTCCAGAGATTCCTTTGCTCGGTTCGGTAAAAGTAAAGCGTTAGGTTTAAAACTTGTTCTTTATTGGGTTTTTTGGGGGGGATTTCCAGCCTCTGTCTACGGTACAGGTAGTGTGGTTGATAGGTAGTGACTGTATTTTATTTTAAATAACTTGTAGAAATTGTTGGTTTCTTTGGTTTCTTCCCGGTCGGTCCGGTGAGGAACCAACCTTGTGTTTCCTTCTAATTTTAAATTTGTTATTTTAGAGTGGTGTTCCGATACCGATCGGTTTCAAAAGAATCGGGTTTCTTCTCGGTTCTTTTCCAAACCCGTGACACGGTTGTTACCGATCGGTTGGTGTTACCTGGCTTGAACGCTTCTACAGTATAGGGTAATTTTGGTAGGTTGGCCATGTCTGAGAAACCCAAAAAGAAAACCGGTCCCACTGGGTTTTAGCACTGTACTGAGTGTGGGAGGCCTTTGCCAAGGCCTTCCCCCACCTCATCTGTGTTTGTCTGGGGTTTGACCACCTCCAGTCAGACTGCCAAATTTGCAAAAACTTTCTTAAAACCACTCTAGAAAAAAGACTGAGTAGGTTGAAAGAAAGGGAGGCCGAGAAGTCCGTAGACTCGGATGGCCAGCCTTGTTCGGTTACGGCCGAACCTGAGGAGGTGCCTACTAACCTAGGCGATACCTCCTCGGGCAAAAGGAGAGCTGACTTTGAGGGGTTGGTTCCCTCAAAAAAGAAACAGAAGTCCGCTGGTTCGGATCCAGTACTGCTTACTCCAACCGCGGAAGAGATAGCCAAAGCGATAGTATTGTCCAATCGCTTCGTCCAGTTCCATACGAACCTATGCCGCCGGTTAGGCGGTCGGTTCGGTCGGAACCTGCTCCTTCGGATTACGATTCAGATGCTTTCTATGAGGAGTGGGAGGAGACTATCCTGACGGTGACGACGACGGTGGGGGTCTGGATGTGCCCATTGAACCGGGCTTCTCCCCAGACAGACCCCCTGATGTCTCCCCTCCCAGGCTTTCTGAGTCCCCTTCTCACTTTTTGTTTTACAAGAAGGTGGCAGAAACTCTCCAGCTCTCTTTGGTTGAAGCTGCTGAGGAGGAAGAAGAGCCTGATTTTGTGGAGATGATGGACATCCCAGAGTCCAAAAGGTTGTCTATTCCCCTTCACAAGTCCTTGGGGAAACGGACACAAACAATTCTACAGACTCCTAACTCTTTACCTCCTGTAGATAAAAGAATGGACAGGAGATGCATGTTATCAGGCTCAGCTATGGAGTTCCTTTATTCACATAGCAGACATGTTGTAGTGCAGGCTGCAGCCTGTGACAGGACAAACATTCCTTTGGCTTCACACCCCCCAGACAAGGACTCCAGGAAAGTCGATGCCATGGCCAAGAAACTATACTTGGCATCCTCTTTGGGACTCAGGCAGGCATATTATATGGCCTACACTGCCAGGTACCAGAAGTCCAGGTGGGATACGGTTCTGGAACTGACTAGAAAGGCTTCCCCTCAGCTAGCCAAAGAGCTGGAGGAGGTGGCTGCGGATGGAATTGACGCATCCAAAGTACAATTTCACGCTGCTGTCGACTCCAGCGATGTGGCATCCAGAGTCATGGCTACATCTGTGTCTCTCAGAAGGCATGCTTGGCTCAGATGTACAGGCCTATCACAGGACACCCAGTCTAAGGCTATGGATTTTCCTGTAGTTGGTAACTCTCTGTTTGGGGAGCAGACAGAGGCTTACATGAAGAAAATGGACGAATATAGAACCACTTACAGGAGTGCACAGGCCAAGGAAAGGCAAGCCACTCCTCAGAAGTAGCAGTCCAGGGGCAGAGGCAGGCCTTTTTACCAAGCCCAGGCCTCCTCATCTTACCCACAAAGGGTTTTTTTCTGAGGGAGGGGTAGAAGGGGGATGAGCAGGGCTGCTTCTTCCTCCCGGTCTAAGGCTCCTGCCAAGCAGACACCCTGAGGTGTCAGCCCAGGTCGACTCTCCAATCCCAGTAGGAGGCAGGCTGGCTTACTACTTTCAGGCCTGGAAGTCTGTTACCTCAGACAAGTGGGTCCTGGAAGTAGTAAGCCAGGGACTAGCCCTCAGCTTCAAAAGGTACCCAAAAAGGAGGGCCAAGACTTTTCCACCTGCATCAGTTTCAGAAACCCTTGCCCTAGAGGCAGAGGTTTCCTCTCTCCTGGCTCTCAGAGCCGTAGAGAAGGTTCCTACTCAACACAGGGGGAAAGGCCTGTACTCCAGGTACTTCCTCACCCCCAAAGAAAACGGGAGTGGCGACCCATCCTGGATCTAAGGTATCTGAACAAACACATTTCAAAACTCAAATTCAGAATGGTAACTCTGGGAATAATCCTTCCCTCTTTAAGGCCAGGAGATTGGCTAGCATCACTGGACCTGAAGGATGCCTACTTCCATATCCTTATAAGGTGCTCCCACAGAAAATACCTTAGGTTTGAGTTGCCTTCAGGCCATTATCAGTTCAAGGCCATGCCTTTTGGCCTAACATCAGCTCCAAGGGTGGTCACAAAGTGCCTTGCAGTAGTGGTGGCTTACCTCAGAAGACAGGGCATCACCATTTTTCCATATCTGGACGACTGGCTCCTAGTAGGGCAGTCTTCAGACCAGGTCAGGTCAGCTCTGCAAACCACCCAGGACTTGCTCAGTTCCCTGGGGTTTCTTCTCAATTTGCCAAAATCTGTCCCCGAACCAGTACAGCTTCTCAACTTCATAGGGGTGGAATTGGATACTACCCAAGCAAAAGCTTTCCTTCCTTTGGCAAGGGTGAAGGCCTTAGTAGACCTCGCTTCCTCCTTTCGGCCTCAGGTTTCTCTTCCAGCGAGACAGTTCCTCCAACTCCTGGGCCACATGGCAGCCTCCACTGCAGTGGCTCAAGGAGCCAGATTTCAGATGCGGGACATTCAGTTCCATCTAAGGTTCTTTTGGTCACAGATAACAGATTCTCTCACCAAACTGATTCCAGTGACCCAAACTCTGGTCCAGGCTCTCCAGTGGTGGTTGGACTAGGACAACCTCAGACAAGGGGTTCCATTTCTCCCTCAACTTCCATCAGTAGTACTGACTACGGATGCTTCTCTTCTAGGCTGGGGAGCCCATCTGGGAGCCCTAACAGCTCAGGGGATCTGGTCCCCGCAGGAGTCTCTTCTTCATATCAACCTCCTGGAACTCAGGGCAGTTTTTCTAGCCCTTCAGACCTTTTCGGATTCAGTCAAAGGCAAGGTGGTCCAAGTCAGGACGGACAACACTACCACAATGTGGTCAGTCAACAAGCAGGGAGGCACTCGGTCCATGGCCTTGTGCACAGAGGCCATGAAGATTTGGTCTCTGGCCTATTCCCTTCAGACTTCCCTGGTAGCAATTCATCTTCCAGGGAAGGGCCATGTGCTGCAGATGCCCTGAGCAGGATTTCACAGTGGCATCACAAACAGTCCTTGAATCCTCACATTCTGAGGATCATTTTCTATAAGTGGGACATTCCAGAAATAGATCTATTTGCAGCACCAGACAATCATCAACTTCCTCTGTTTTGCTGCAGACCTCCAGTCCTGGGGACAGTTCCCCAGGATGCCCTCATTTTGAACTGGAAGAGCAGGTTTCTCTATGCCTTCCCTCCTTTCCCTCTCCTGTTCAGAGTTCTGATCAAGATAAGAACTCAACCCTGCACAGTGATACTGGTGGCTCCAGATTGGTCCAGACAACCTTGGTATCCTCTACAGCTGTCCTTGGCTGTCTCACGTCCCCTGTCTCTTCCCAGGAGATGTAAGACAAACCAACTGAGGGGCTCGACTCACTCACAGTGAGTACTTCAGATCTGGTGCAAGAAGGTATCAGAGTTGCAAAGTCCAAGCCAAAACTTTTGAAAAATCAAAAGCCAAACCAACTGCACTTCACCCACCACTAGACCCAAAACAGATTTAGAAAGCACGGCTTACCGTATCATCACAATTTATTCAGGTGCAAAAAACTGTTGAAACATGCAGCAAAAGTAGAGTGCACAGGCGGCGACTACTCAATTAACATTTAAAACCAAAAAATATGTATTTCCACCATCACGGTGTTAAAAGCTAATCACGATTTTGACCAGGCCAACCGAGCAGAGCAGCCCACATGCGTGATGGCGCTGAGATCGTGACGTTTGACTTACGCGCTTCTCAGAGCTGATTGGTCAAAATTACATCAACCTTTATAAGGCAAAACATACATATTCATTATCCATATATAATTAGACCATCCTCTACTCATAAATATTACAAACATTCATTCATACACCACATAACAAATACAAACAGATCATAAATAGCAGTGTAGCAATAATTCCTCATTCAGTCCCTTCGGTTGTAAAGTCCCAAGTTTAAAAATCCAAAAACATTCTCTCTGGTCTAACTTGATTGTTAGACTCCCACCACGGGGTCCAACACATACTTTTTCAATTCCAATAAACTTTAAATTTGCAGGAGAGCCATGACCCACAGCTGAGAAATGTCGTGCCATAGCATTAGTCTGTACATTATTGGAATAGTTCAAACCACATGGACAAGTAAGCATATATATTACACCAACAATCAAGTTAGACCAGAGAGAATGTTTTTGGATTTTTAAACTTGGGACTTTACAACCGAAGGGATTGAATGAGGAATTATTGCTACACTGCTATTTATGATCAGTTTGTATTTGTTATGTGGTATATGAATGAATGTTTGTAATATTTATGAGTAGAGGATGGTCTAATTGTATATGGATAATGAACATGTATGTTTTTGCCTTATAAAGGTTGATGTAATTTTTGACCAATCAGCTCTGAGGAAGGCGTAAGCCGAAACGTCAGCTGATCCTGCAGCGCCATCACGCCACGTACGTTCTGCTCGGTTGGCCTAATCAAAATCGCGGTTTAGCTTTAACACCGTGATGGTGGAAATATATCTTTTTGTTTTTAAATGTTAACCGAGTAGTCAGCTACTTGTGCACTCTACTTTGCTGCATGTTTCAACAGTTTCTTGCACCTGAATAAATTGTGATGATACGTAAGTCAGTGGTTCTAAATCTGTTTTGGGTCTACTGGTGGGTGAAGTGCAGTTGATTTGGCTTTTGATTTTTCAAAAGTATTGGCTTGGACTTTGCAACTCTGATACCTTCTTGCACCTGATCTGAAGTACTCACCGTGAGTGAGTCGAGCCCCTCAGTTGGTTTGTCTTACATGTTGCTTGTAAACGCGGTTACTCAGAGGACCGCATTGTGAGGGGTAGCTCTCTGATCTGAAACCCAGACAGCTATTTTTGATTAGAGGCCTGCAACAATTGTTCTAATAATATGGCGACTGAAGCACGAATTGGAGGTGATAAGGAGGCCTCCTTAATACAAACGGCCCTATTAAGCTTTTCGGACATTGAAGGAGCTGAAATAATATTTGACCAGGCAGCCTGTGAAGTTTTATTTGCTCCACAACCTAGTACAAGCAGTACTCATTTAAAACCAGACAGTAATGGGTTGGAAAGCCTTAAAAAGAAACTTATTCGGTTCCAGTTACATGCATTCTCTTTATCCCAATATTGGAGAGATAAACGAATACCTAGAGGGTTAAGAATTCAAAAACCGCCTGCATATGGCTTGGATGACATGTTATTGATGAGAGACTGGGAACAAATATTAAATAAGGCTTCCAATGACTTAATCTTAGCTTTAATTAAAAAAGCAAGAAGGGATATTAGCAGTGTGGAGGAACAGATTAAAAGAATGGAAAATGATTTCAGATTAAGTTTTTCCCACACAGAGATCCAGCAAGTGTTTGAGAAAGTCAGTCTTAACATTTTGAAATTTCAAATGGAATTAAAAGAATACAAACTGCAAAAACATGAGAGAGATGCTAGGGACTATGCACGAGGCCAAGTTTATAACTGGCAGAGCAAAACTCGTCGCGAGCCCTTTCTGTTTAAGAACTACACAGTGCCGTTTAGAATAGATGGGTTTACGTCATCCCCTGAAAGTGACTCTGGCAGGATTCAACAAATCCAGCAAAATCAGGATTTTCGTCTACAAGTGTTTCCATCAGAAACTCCTGGACCCCAAATGCCCCCTTACAGAGAAAACATAAGATTAGAAGGGGACATGGGAAGAGGTCGAGGAGGCAGAGGGAGAAACAGAGGCCGTTGGCAATATTCGGGCCCCCAGGCGCTCGAACAGGCAGAACAAATGGCAGTCATAAATCTTACGAATAGAGAACTTACTGTAAATGAAGAGTCAGTATTACAAAAGGGTTTGTCCTTTGTGCCGAGTAAAAATGTCAACCCGTTTCAACTAAAAATTGATCTCTTTAAATTGTATAGACAACTACATTTAAAGTGTTTCTTCTCTAATGCCCAGGATGTTGTGAGTAACAATGACTGTGTTGGTGTGATGGATCAGAGTGATAAAAACATAAATGAAAGCAACATGACGAAACATCTGAAAAAGAAAAGTAAATTTTGTCCTCCAGTTTATGGACATCATGCGGTCAATACTTTTTCAGCGCTGGTAGATCGAGATGTTGATATGTTATTAATAAAGAAAAAAGGAAATACTTTTAATTTAACGTATCAGGAACATATTGCTTTAAAAACACTGATGGAAGACAAAAGTTTGATTATAAAACCAGCTGATAAGGGGGTGCTATTGTCCTATGGGGTATCGGAGAATACGAGTGTGAAATAAACAGGCATTTGAACAATGGGACATACTATTGTAAACTGGCCAAGGACCCAACAGCTGAAATTAAAGTTCGAGCTGATGAATTTATAAAAAGAAATGAGATGAGTGGTCATTTAAATAAACAAGAGGCTGATTTTCTGAAGGTTGATGCACCAATTAGACTGGTAATTTATTTACTACCAAAGATTCACAAAAATGTTCAAAGCCCACCAGGGCGCCCGATTGTCTCAAGTATTGGTTCATCTATGGAACCTTTCTCACAGATGGTGGATTGTTATTTGAAGCCCATGGTGAAAAAATTACCCTCATATATTTTGGACAGTGGGGACATGATAAGAAATATTGAGAACTTGATAATTGACTCTGAGTTTTGGTTGGTGACTTTGGATATAGAAAGTTTGTACTCGAATGTGCCACATGATGGAGGAATTGAGGCTATTAAATTCTTTTCAAATGGTCAAAATGATGATACTTTTAATGTGGAATTTGTTGTGAGTATGGCAGATATGGCACTTAAATCTAATTACTTCATGTATAAAGATCAAGCTTACATGCAGCATAAAGGTACTGCGATGGGAACAACGTTTACTCCAAGTATTACCTGTCTATATGTTGGACAGTGGGAAGCAATGTATTTATACACGAATGAAGCGTTTAGAAAAAGTGTAAAATCTTGGAAACGCTATATCGACAATTGCTTTTTCATTTGGACTGATGATTTGGAAAATCTAAACGGGTTTGTGGATTCAATTAATCTGTTTGACTCGAATCTGAAATTTACTATGCAAGCAGATATGCATGAAGTTCCATTTCTTGACATGCTAATATACAAGGATGCAGGAAGACTAAAAACTACATTATATAGAAAACCTATGAGTAGAAATACGCTGCTGCATAATGAAAGTAGTCATCCTAAAACATTGAAGCGCAACATACCAGTCGGACAAATGCTGCGTTTAAAAAGAATCTGCAGCGATACTGAACAGTTTGAAAAGAACGCACGAGAAGCTGCTAATAGGTTCCGAAATCGAGGATATGACGTGATCTCTGTACATAAAGGGATGGAAAGAGCAATCCGCACTGATAGAAGAGAATTATTACAGCCGAAGGTTTAAAATGCTAATTCTTCCCGAGGTCCAATTAATTTTGTAACAGAGTTTTCCAACCAATCAGAGGAAATTGCTAACATAGTGAAAAAACATTGGATGGTGTTGCAGGGAGATGTTGCTCTCAGAAATGATGTGTATAAAAAGCCTCGAATTACATACAAGAGGGGTAGAAATATTAAAGATCTATTGGTGCACAGTGTGCAAGAACCTGAAAAATTGAGGACTACTTGGATTCCTGCATTCCCAAAGGGAAACTATAAATGTGGCAACTGTGCACAGTGTAACAACACAAATAACAGTAAGCAATTCAAGCACCCTCATACAAATCAGGAATTTGAAATAAAAGAATTTATTAACTGTAGAAGCACTGGTGTAATATATATGCTTATTTGTCCATGTGGTTTGAACTATGTGGGACAAACTAAACGTCAACTTAGGGAAAGAATAAGTGAACATAAATCAGCCATTCGCAATAATGTACAGACTAATGCTATGGCACAACATTTCTCAGCTGTGGGTCATGGCTTTCCTGCAAATTTAAAGTTTATTGGAATTGAAAAAGTATGTGTTGGACCCCGTGGTGGGAGTCTAACAATCAAGTTAGACCAGAGAGAATGTTTTTGGATTTTTAAACTTGGGACTTTACAACCGAAGGGATTGAATGAGGAATTATTGCTACACTGTTATTTATGATCTGTTTGTATTTGTTATGTGGTTTATGAATGAATGTTTGTAATATTTATGAGTAGAGGATGGTCTAATTATATATGGATAATGAATATGTATGTTTTTGCCTTATAAAGGTTGATGTAATTTTTGACCAATCAGCTCTGAGGAAGGCGTAAGCCGAAATGTCAGCTGATCCTGTGCGTCATCACGCATGTGGGCTGCTCTGCTCGGTTGACCTGGTCAAAATTGTGCTTAGCTTTTAACACCGTGATGGTGGAAATGCATCTTTTTTGTTTTTAAATGTTAATCAAGTAGTCGCCGCCTGTGCACTCTACTTTTGCTGCATGTTTCAACAGTTTTTTGCACCTGAATAAATTGTGATGATACGGTAAGCCGTGCTTTCTAAATCTGTTTTGGGTCTACTGGTGGGTGAAGTGCAGTTGGTTTGGCTTTTGATTTTTCAAAAGTATTGGCTTGGTCTTCCCAGGAGATACAATCTTCTCTCCTCCTCCCAGGGGCGGATCTGGTACCCCAGTCTCCAGTCTCTCAACCTCAAGGCCTGACTCTTGAAGAGTTAGAATATGCGGCTCTACATCTCTCTCAGGGAGTTCTGGATATTCTGAAGGTCTCCAGGAAACCTTCCACTAGAAAAACTTACAATTCCAAATGGAAGAGGTTCAGTATTTGGTGCTCTCAAAAAGGTATTGTGCCTGATTCTGAAGGCATTTCCACAACCTTAGATTAGCTAACTCATCTGAATAGTCTAGACCTTAGGCCTGCCACTCTGAAGGTTCATCTAGCAGCTGTCTCTGCATTCCATTCAGCAGGGAAGGGCTCTTCCCTGGCATCTCATCCTGTTTTCAGGAAGTTTTTCAAAGGCCTGGTTCACATTAACCCTCCCTTTAGGGAGCCTACTCTGCCTTTGGATCTTAATGTCTGCATTGCTCAGCTTATGCAGCCACCCTTTGAGCCTATGGCTTCGGCTGAATTGAAGTACTTGACCTGGAAAACTGTGTTCCTGGTAGCTATTACTTCTGCCAGGTGGATTAGTGAATTACAGGCCCTGTCAGTTGAACCTGACTTCATATCCTTCCATAGGGATAAAGTGGTCCTAAGAACTAATAGGAGGTTCTTGCCTAAAGTGGTATCAGATTTTCACCTAAACCAGTCTGTCTCTTTCTGTAGTTTTCACTGACCATTTTTTCCCAGGGGAAAGAAGATTACACAGTTTGGATGTTAAAAGGGCACTTAGCTGCTACATAGAGCATACTAAGGCACACAGAAATGACTGTCTTCAATTGTTCCTCACTTATGGTGACGTGGGGAAAGGTAAGCCTGCCACTAAGAGAACTATTGCCAGGTGGATTGTTTCCTTTATACAGTTTTGTTTGACAAATTGGGTAAACACCACCTTCAGGCCTGAGGGCTCACTCGACTAGGGGTACAGCTGCTACTCTAGCTGCGACCAGAGATATACCCTTGTTAGAGATCTGTAAAGCAGCCACCTGGAAAACAGTACATACATTCACTAAGCATTACTCTCTGGACATCCAGGCTAGGAGTGATGCTAGGTTTGGCACAGCAATACTGCAGAGTCTGTTCCCAAAGTAGGTTCTGCATTCCCTCCTCCATAGGAAATTGCTTGGTAGTCTGCATTATGTCTGAATACAGTAAGACTTCATGTTGTTTGAAGAAAAAATTGCTCACCATAGTAATGTTGTTTCTGCTAATGGAGTCTTGCTGTAGTCAGACCTCCCCCCCCGCCTTCCCTCTCAGAACCTCTATTTGGGAAGTGGACTGGCAGGCACAGTGTTGCATCTCAGGGGTGTGCCTTGTACCCTCCCTCTTGGTGGGGTAACTGTTATGTTTTTCCTTCTTGTGTTGCATAGTTTGAATTGTCACTACCTTATTTACATAGATACATAGACAGTGTCGGCAGATAAGGGCCTATGGCCCACCTAGTCTGCCCATTTGAGCTTGTAAGTTCAGTTTGTTTTCCTAGAAGTCTATTTCCCCTTACCCCTGACCTCTAGAATTCCTTTATGTCTATCCCATGCATTCTTAAATCCCGTGATTGTTTCAGCCCCCACCACTTCCTCTGGCAGGGTGTTCCACTTGTCCACCACCCGTTCTGTGAAGAAATTCTTCTCATGTTTCCTCTGAATCGTCCCTCCCTCCAACTTCATCCCATGCCTCTAGTCCTGAAACATCTTTTTCGCTAAAAATAGTGTTTTCCTGCACCCTGTTCCTCCCTGTAAGATACTTGTATGTCTCTATCATATCCCTCCTCCTCTCTCTCTCCAGGGAGTACATGTTCAGTTCCTTCAACCTGTCTTCATAGGACTTGTGATGCAACCCATGCACCATCTTTGTTGCCCTCCCTGAACCTTCTCTACCCTGTCTATGTCTTACGTAGGTATGGTCTCCAGAACTGTACACTGTACTCAGGTGGGGCCTCACTAGTGTCTTGTATAGCGAATTATGACCTCCCTTTTCCTGCTGGTGATGCCTCTGCCTATACATCCCAGCATCCTATTTGCTTTACCTGATGCCTTGTCACACTGTTTCCTATCTTGAGGTCATCAGAGATGACAACCCCAAGATCCCTTTCCTGCTTGGTGCATGCTATATCCTCACCCCCAACTGATATATTGTGCCAGGGTTTTGTGCCCCATATGCATTATCTTGCACTTCTTTGCATTGAATTTCAACTGCCAAACCCTTGACCATTCTTCAAGTTTCTGCAGGTCCTTCTCATTCTGTCTACACCCTCTGGTGTGTCTACTCTGTTACAGAGCTTTGTGTCATCAGCGAACAGTGAAATTCTGCCTTCTATATCCCAGTAATGTCACTGATGAAGATGTTGAATAGGACCGGTCCCAGCACTGATCCCTGTGGTACCCCACTGGTCACTCTTCCTCTGTGGAGTGACAGCCATTTACCACCACCCTCTGTGTCCTGCCACCCAGCCAGTTACCTACCCACCACACTATTGTCCTGCCCACACCCATATTCCCCAGTTTGTGTAATAGTCTCTATGTGGCACAGTGTCAAAGGCCTTGCTGTAGATAGGCCATGTCCACTGCCCTCCCCTGATCCACCTCCCTAGTCACACCAGTCAAAAATTCAATGAGGTTGGTCTGACATGACCTCCCCTGGTGAAACCATGCTGCCTTGGGTCCTGTAGTCCATTGACAACCAGATGTTCCACCAATCTCCTTCAGTAGTGCTTCCATGATCTTTCCCACTACCGAGGTGAGGCTGACTGGTCTGTAGTTCCCTGCTTCCTCTTTGTTCCCACTTTTGTATAAGGGACTACATCTGCTGTCCTCCAGTCTTTGGGTACCTCCCTGTTTCCAGTGATTGGCTGAACAGGATAGCCAGAGGTTCAGCCACCACCTCTTAGTTCTTTAAGGACCCTGGAGTGCTCCATCTGGCCCCATTGCTTTATCAGCTCTTATTACTTCCAGTTCCTTCAGGACCCTTTCTCGTGTAAAGGGACTTGTGTCCATTTCTGCACCATTCTCACCCCTTGTACTCCTTCAGACCCATTACTCCTCTTCCTTAGTAAAGACTGAGCAGAAATACTTGTTCAATATGTCAGCTTTACTGTTGTCATCCTCCACGCTGCTCCCATCCTCCCCTTCAGTCTCACTATCCCTCCTTTGTCTTCTTCTTTTTCACTTATGTACCTGTAAAGGTTTTGTCCCTTTAACCACTGATTTTGCAATGTGTTCTTCTGTCTGAGCTTTGGCTTCCTTACTGACTTCCCTGCCTCCCTTTGTTTCTCCTGGTACTTCTCCTATCCTTCTGCCTGTGTCTTTTTGTATTGCCTGAATGCAATCTTTTTGGCTTTCACTTTCTTTGCTACCTCTTTGGAAAACCATAATGGTCTCCTCTTTCTTTCCTCTTGCTAACCTGCTTAATGCATAATTCTGTTGTTCTTATAATCCCCATTTTAAATACTGCCCACTGTTCCTCAATCCCTGATTCCTGTCCCATTCCCTTAATGCCTCTTTCAAGTATCTCCCATTTTCCCAAAGTCTGCCCCCCTAAAATCCAGGATACGTGTTTTTGTGTGGTTTGGTTCTGCTCTTTCTGTGATTTCAAACCACAATGACTGGTGGTCACTGTTACCCAGGTGCTCCCCCACTGTTACCCCCATCACACTGTCCCTGTTTGTGAGCACAAGGTCCAGTATTGCCTTCTGCCGAGTTGGTTCCATGACCAGTTGCTTGAGGAAGGCACCCTGAAGGGAGTCCAGGATAAATCTGCTCCTAGTTGATGCTGCTGCTGGGATGCTCCAGTCCACGTCTGGTATATTGAAGTCTCCAACCAGTACCACTCACTCCTTGTCTGCCATCCTTTGGATGGCTAGCATCAGCTCCCTATCTGTTTCTTCCTCCTGGGCTGGTGGTCTATAGACCACACCTGTGCGGATGGCTGGCCCCATTTTCCTTTCCAGCTTAACCCACAGTATCTCTCCCCATTTTGTTCCTCCTGGATCTGTGTGGCCCTTATGTCATTTTCACATACAGTGCCACCCTCCTCCTTCCTGCCTGCTCTGTCTCTTCTGAATATGTTGTAGCCAGGTATGGCCATCTCCCAGTCATGGTTATCATTACACCAGGTTTCAGTGATGGCCACAATGTCCAGGTCTGACTGTACCATGACAGCCTCCAGATCTTCCATCTTGTTGCTAAGGCTCCTGGCATTTGCACACATGGCTTTCCATGATTTGACCTCCCTAGACTGCTTCACTGTTCTACTCCAGCCCCTTCCTTGGTTGTCATTTATCCCTGGATCTCCTTGCTGTCTGCCCTTCTGCTGAATTTTGCCTTTTCTGCTCATCCACCTTTGGACACTAATCTCCATCTTTTGCACACTGCTTTGCAGAGATAGCCACCCTCTGGTTCACTGGTTCCATTACTAGCTGTGGGGGTGAGCAAGTAGGTATCATCCTTGCTGGCCTGCCACCCCTTTGCTAGTTTAAATGCTTGTCAATGTAGCATTTAAACTTATCATTGAGTGCTTGATTCCCTCCAAGATGGATGCAGGCCGTCAGGCTTGAACAAACCTCCATCCTCCAGATGGGTCCCCAGTCACCAATGAATCCAAACCCTTCCTCACAGCACCAGTTCTTCAACCATGAGTTAAAGTTCCTGGTGCATGCACTCCTATGCTCTCCCTTGCCTCTCACAGGTAGTACTTCTGAGAAAGTGACAGAAGTAGCTACTTGCTTGAGACCCCTCCCCAGTTTCCTAAACTCTTCCTGAACTTCCTTTGGCTCCCCATTTGCCAAGTCATTAGTACCTAGGTGGATAATGACATCCAGCTCACCCTCCTGTCTTGCCTTCCCAGTGATCCCCAGTATCTTCCTTCCATCCCTCCATGCCGTGGCACCTCACCTCCCTGTCCTCCCCCTCCTGTGTTCCTAGCTGGATCCTCTTATGATGGAGTCCCCACCAGGATTCTGCCTCCTCCTCCTGGGGTCCACTGCTTCCCCACTGAGGTCACCTCCTTGCCTAACCTCCACATCCTTTCCTTCCACTTCCCTGGGTACCTCTATTTGGTTGTCTCATTTGCCAGTGTGGCATATGAGTTCTTGAAGGAATAGGATCTGGGATGTGCCTCTGCCTGACTGCTCTAACCCTCCCTGAGCCCACTGTCATCCAAGTGCTCCTCGTTCTCGGCATCCTTTGAGGCAGCTGCATTGGACTGGTGGTTCCTGGACAGGGGTGATGGTACTCCTGACCCAGTTTACTTCCGCTCTGAGTCTGGCTACCTCATCCCGCGGTCCGAGAGATGCATGCAGATAGGGCAGCACCTCAGTGTCCAGAAGGTCTGCCCTGAATATGGCTGCCCCAGTGCCACTGCATTGCACCACTCCCCACATTATACTGCAATTCCACTACTTATCTGCTTCTGAAGCTCTCTTAGTTCTCTTTTATTTTTTACAATACTAAAATCCTGTAACTGATCCTCAGATATATATTTTTTTAAGGAAAAAGAAACCAATAAATAAATAAATGAGTCAAAAAACTTGTTGTGCTGAGGGTGGTCTTCTTCCCCCTTATGCCCCTCCTACTTCACACCTCTTACTATACCCTGTGTTTAGCTCCTGTCAATCAGATTTATCAGGGCATATAATTAAGAGTTGGGGGAAGGGGTGGCTTCTTCTGAGAAGATGAACTTCTGTTTGCTGCTTTAACTGTGACTAAGCCCCACCTCCAGTTATCACGTAGCTGAGGTCAGAGGCCAGACAATTAACACCCCTTCACCCAGCTACAGGACAGTCAGACAAGCCAAGATAAAATTTGCAGCAATTAAAGACAGCACAGAATTACACCACCACTATTTTTTAAATTTTCAACAGCCCAAAAACAATTATAAGTAAAGACAACACAGAAAGAAAGTATAGTGTCACAACAAGCCTACAATCTAAGTTTAAAAGAAAAATACCAGTTACCAGTTACTCTGAAGCACTGAATTGAATGTTTCCTTCCTTCACCTTCTGGCTTTTTCTTCTTGGGTTCTCGACTTGAGTCTTTTTTGGACCCCAAAAAGTATTTTGCCTTTTGGCTATGTGTTCAAACAATTTCCACATTTTAGTGCTAAGTTAGTTAGTTACTCAGAAGAATCTGACGGTTGCACGGGTAAGAACCACAGACAGAGGTTTGAAAACCAAGCTCGAGCTCAACGTTCCATGCTTCTGCATGGAGTTAACTCTTTCCTCTCCAGGGCAGTTCAAGTGCTGGGGCTAACTGCATTATGTATGAATACAGCAAGACTCCATTAGAAGAAACAACATTACTATGGTGAGTAATTTTTTTCTTACTTACGACTGCAATCCAGGCAGCTCTTAAAGAGACAGTACACAGAGACTATACAGGCACTCTCTGGCAATCACATTTAAGCTGCTAAAACGCAGGACACCAGCCTGGCAGTGAGCATTTAGGCAAGCTCGAGGAAGACTTTTTGGGCTGACTGCTTTTACTCCACACTTCTGGGGTCAGGTCATTCAGATAGACTGACAACTACATGGCCGTGTACTACCTCAACAAACAGGGTGGGACACACTCCCTTCCTCTGTGCAGGGAAGCTCTCTGTGTTTGGACTCTTGTGTGCAGCCTGGAGGCCGATCTCCTGGTCATTCATGTAGCTGGTTCCTCCAGCCAGCTAACGGATGCTCTCAACCATGTTGGTGAGGCGTTTCATGAGTGGTCTCTCCACCTAGAGGTAGTACACAGCCTGTTCTCCTAGTGGGGCACCCCTGTGGTGGATCTGTTTGCCTCCAGGGAGAACACAAAGCTGAGGCTGTACTGTGTCCGCCCCCCTCAGCAAGGAACGCTGCAGGGGGATCCCAGGCCTTCTCTATGCCTTCCCTCCATTTCCCTTGATCCGCAAGGTGTTGCTCAAGGTGAGGAGGGACAAGGAATGGATGATCTTGGTGGCTGCAGACTGGCCTTGCCAGTTCTGGTACCCCTATCTCCTCAGCCTTGGCTGCAGGCTTCCGAGGCATCTCACTTTGTGCCCAGACCTGCTCTCGTACAATCAGGGACAGGTACTCCACCTGGACCTTCAATCCCTGCACCTGGCAGCCTGGTTCCTGAGCAGCTAGAGTTCCAGGCTTTGGGTCTCTCCGAAGATGTCCTCAGCATATTTGAGGCTTCTTGGAAGGAGTCGACCTGAAAATGCTATGCCTTCAAATGGAAGAGGTTCTCCATTTGGTGCCACGGCAAGGGGTTGGACCCCTTATCTTGTCCAGTGGCTAGCATTCTCTACTACCTTTGGTCCTTCTCTCAGTTGGGCCTTTGGTCAGTGACCATTAAGGTGCACCTGGCAGCCATCTCTGCCTACCAGGAATGGGCTGGTACGCAGTTGGTGGCACAGGAGAAGGTGGTTTGGTGCTTTTCCAAAGGTCTAGACCACATTTCCCCTCGGGCAAGTCATTCAAACCGATGCACAGGTGTGAAATGTTACACCTGTCATGGAAAACCGCCTTTCTGGTGGCTAGCACATCAACTAGAAGGATCAGTGAGCTCCAGGCACTCTTGGTGGAGTCTGCTTACCTGGTCTTCTACAGGGACAAGGCTGTCCTTCATCCCAGCCTGAAGTTCCTCCCAAAGGCTGCGTCTGATTTTTACCATAACGAGGTGAATAATCTCCTGGTCTACTTCACCAACCACACCGTGGAGGCTGAGCACAGGTTCCATACTTTGGACCTGCTGCGTGTGCTTGCCTATTACTAGGAGTGCACATTTGGAGTTCAAGGAGAGATTCGCTAGCTATTTGTCACCTATGCTGAAGCCGCACCAGGCAGACCAGCAGCTAAGCGTACGATTAGCAGGTGGATTGTATCCTGCATCGACCTCTGCTATAGGTTGGCGGGTAGGAAGACTCCCATAGGGCTTAGGGCTCATTACAGCTGCCATACTGCTGCCTCGGCGGCTGCTTCTAGGGACGTCCCTGTTCAGGAAATCTGTCAAGCTGCTACCTGCCAGTCAGCACACATCTTCATTTCCCACTACCACATCGACCTTGAGTCATGCCAGGGTGCTGGCTTTGGGGCTTCTTTTCCCTAAATAGGGGTGTGCACCTGGCCCCCTCCGACTAAACTGCTAGGAGTCTGCCTGAAGTGTGGATAGAACATCATATCCACATCCCTAGAAAAACAGGTTACTCACCTGTAACAGTAGATCTTCTACAGACTGGTCTCTTGCAGTAAGCCATTACCTATGGGAGTATCCACCAGGTGGTGCTGTCAGACGGCAGCTTCTTCCAGCAGTCTTCCGTGGGGGCCGCCCATGCAACATCACTTCCTGTGGATGTGTGCAAGAGTGGGCGGCCCCCAGTACCCTCTGTTGATTTTCCTGCCGGCCTCAGCTTGCACACTCAGCTGTCCTGACCTCCTGGGTTGCATTCTTTGAGTTGAATTTGAACTGATTTTCTACCTTTGGGTCCGGGACCTGGGACTTGCTGTCAGCACCCCTTGACTACCATAGCAGGCCTGTGACCCACTCACAGTACCCCTGCTGCTCCCAGACTCAGGTTCTCTTGCTGAGGTCTGGGGCTTCTTTAGGATCTAACCCGATTTTTTTTTTTCTTCTACAGTAAGCTCGGTGTTCTGTTAGAGCTCCTGGTACACCTGTTGCTCCCTTGCCCAGACACACTTGCTGGGTCTGAGGATTCACTAGGGCTGCTATTACCAGCCCAGCCCAATTTTACTTCTCTCTGCTGGGCCTGTGGAACACTCCCAGGCCCTGGCTTTTCTGCTTCCTAGAGTTGCAACCTTTGGATGAGACGAAAACCCGAATACTAAACCACACCCCCAAACTCCACCCCTAACCCCACTCCTTTTATGACTAATGAGGGCATCACTTGGACTGATTCGCTTGATTTATTCACAGTTGCTGCTGATATAACATTGTGTACAACTTCTTTAAATTACATCATGATTATTATTTTTGGTTTGTTTGATTTAGATTTAAATATTTTAAATGTCAGTGTGTGTTAACATTTGGTGGGGTTAGAGAGGGGGTTCAGGAGACTTTCCATCCTGTGTACACAGCTTAGCTGACAAATCCAGTGACTACAAGGACAGCTCTGACAACCGGCTATTTTGGATCAGGTGGCCTTTTCTGTTAAAACCCTTTCAATAAAGAAATAATTAAATAAATAAATAAACTACACCAGTAGTGGTGGATGAGATGTAATTACAAATATCATCTGCCATTTTAAGATGTACTACTGTCCCTCCCATTGCTCCTACTCTAAAGTTACAAGACACTTGCTTACAGTCAGATGAGAAGAAAATGAAACAAGTTAATTGGGAATCTCACAGGTGCTGCTTGACCCACCATAAAAGACGAATTTGCAATGGTGAAAAAGGGAGGACCAAATCATTCGGTCAGAAACCGAGTAGGCGGTAACCTTATGCTTCCAGGACCCGGGCCTGTGCATCACTCGCTGCATCCCCGGCTCCTGCCTCTGGTCCTGGGTATGTGTACTACTCCCAGGCCCTGGCTCTTCTACTTCCACTAGGCCGGGCCTGTGCTCCTCACAGTGCCCCCAGTCCTCCTTGCTCACAGCACCCCTGCTTCTCCCTTGCCCAGGCTCTCTTGCTGGGCCTTTGGACTTGCTCATGGCTGATCATCCAGCCAGGCCGGAATGGACTTCGGGGGGCCACCTAAAAGTTTCCCCTGTCAAGGGCACTCATTCCAGGCATAGGAGGGAGCGGGATTCACACTCCCTTCACCTTACTCCATCAACAGTGGCTCCTCTATCGTTGATGGGGTGTTCCTCATCGTTGGGGCTGGGCTTGTTTTATCTTTGATGGGCCTCATCCATTGATGGAGCTTGTTTCTGAACGTCTCCCGTCAGCAGGCTGTGTTTTGCCCTGTCACTGGAACAGTCCTCGTTGACGGGGATGCTTCCCCCATCGACGACACATGTTCTTTGCTCTCCCTTGTCGATGGGAGCTCTTCTCCCATTGACGGGACATGATTCTGCTGTTCTGTCATCGACAGAGGATTATTCTCTGTCGGTGGGGCACTCCTCATCGATGGGGAAGCCTCTCCCGTCGATGGACCGGCGTGTTTTGCATATCTCATCGATGGGACGGCTTCCACAGTTAATGGAGAGGCTTATTTGTGTTCTCTTGTCGACGGGGCTGATTCCACCTTTGATGGAGAGCCTCTTCTCCTTCTGTCCTTGACGGGATGCTTCTCTTAGCAGTGAGGGCCTCCCACGGGACACCCCCTGCTCGGGGCTTTGCTTCATACCCCCAGCTCGTCCGGCTGCTTGTTTTAGCATCCTCAGGTGTCTCCCTCCTGTCACCTGTTTTAGCCTTTATGCGCAACTTTTCCCGAACCGTCCTGAGGGACAACTCTGAGTCCCTTACCCCTTTGCCGGTCCGGGAGTGCCTTACCCTGCTTTTCGGGTCAGGGTTCCTGGGTTGGCTCACCCTCCTCCTTGTGCCACCCTTGGGTGCCCTCCGTTCTGGACCTCCCCCATCACAAGTGCCGCATCGCCGCAATGTGCTGGAAGTCCTATGGTCCATGGGCCAGGGTCTGGCCTCGTCCCATTCCCCCCTCCGCTCCGCTCGGGTGCCTGCACCGGATGCGCTCCCCACCAGTTATGTGGACTTCCTTTTTTCTTTTCTCGTAGTTATTACTTTTCTCTCTTCCTACCGCTGGCTTGTATCAGGAGAGTGTCCCCAGCCCGTCCCTGGCGTCCACCAGCTGACCTGACCCCAGGGGCTACCACCCCGGCTGGGGTCAAACTCCCCCACTGAGGACTGGATTAAGTTGGCCAGCGCCATGGTTAGCCGGGGGCGGAGCCTGCGAGGCACCCTCCACCGTCCTGCACGGCAGTATCTTTTCTCCTGTTCTCCCAGGAGTCGGGACCGTGCCATGACGTCAGTGGAGTGGAGCGCCCACATGTCCACACGCGCTCCCTCCAGACGTCTGGCCCAACTCCTCCCCTACTGGTGGTGCGGTGCCCTGTCCTCCAGCCTCTGCCAGGGGGGTGAACAAGCGCCGACCACCAAGAACCCCCCCCTCCCTGGAGAAGGAGAGCAGTCCATCTGACGCTCAATCCTTCTCCTCCCCTGCCGACCCCTGACGGCTTGTGCTCGTTCCCGAACACTGGTCGCCGGTGTAGCGCGAGGTAGGCGCCAAGCGCCACCGGGCGGACATGGACTCCTTTATGGAATGGGGATCCTTCGTGGGATGTTCCTGGCGGGACCCCTCGGACCATGGGGACCTTGGTTCCCCTCCCCGTCTGCCTCCTCCTCCTTTTTGGTGGCCGCCCTGCCTGAACCCCCTGCTCCTTCCTCACTTCTGGATCCCTCCTTCACGAAGCTCGTTCTGTGGATCCGACACGCTTTTGGCTTCCCTGCTGCGGATCAGGAGTCCTTTCATCGGGACATGGCTGCCTACCTCGATGTTCCCGAGGAGCCTGCCATGGTTGTCCCGCCTTTAATTCCTGCATATTTTCACACACACTCTCATATTTGGTCTCGTCCTGCTTCCGCTCAGCCTGCTCCTCGTGGCTTTGATCAGCTCGGCTGCTGTCTGCCATGCCCTCCCTTTCCTGTCAGCTGTTCCATGCGTGCTTTGATGCGGTTGACGCATCGGCCCGCCTCTCGGCCTACGGCGCTTCGCCTGGCTGCAGGTTTTGGGTTTGCCGCCCGGCATCTAGCTGTTGGTTGCTGGTGCCCCCTTTTTCTGGGAACCTGCTGTTTGGACCTGGTGCTCAGTCCGTCCTGGATTCGCTTCAGGGCATACTCTCCAGTCTGTTCAGTTCCTCTATCACGCCCCCAGGTTCCACCCCTGGCCCCCACAAGCGGGCTGCCTCCTGCCCAGCCCCCCCCCTACTGGGATGCCTACCAGGACCGCGGTAGGGCCTCCAGGGGGTGGCTCAGTCTGCCCCTCCACGGCGTCCCCGTCCCTCTCGCGGGGCGGGATCCGCTTCTGTGCCTTAACCCAATTTTTGGGTGTTCCCCACCTCCTCTTACAGGCTTTGGAGGCACCCTGGGATCACTTTACCTTTCTTGGTGGCTTGCACCCGGACTGGACACTTTACTTCTCCATGCAGATCTGATTGAAACTCCTGCCACTCTCACTGCTGGAGCCATTCAGTTGTTCCTTCCTGTGACCATCCAGGATGTTTTTTTCCCCACTGCTCCTTTTTCTATCTGATCCGCTCTCCTTGTCTATTTACTAGCATTGACTTTATGCCAGGGCCTGTCGACCTCTGCCTCGTCAGGATGAATCACTGTGCCTGGCCACCTACAGTTCTTTCTACATCATGCCTCCTGCATGCTGTCCTCACCCACCTTGTGCCTATCCGCCTGAGCGGGTGTGGTTTGAGTTGGACATTCCTCCTGGTTTCATGCCACATGTCTTCGCTTAACCATTGGCCTGTCTGCCTGCACGGAAGAGGTTTGAGTTGGACATTTCTGTTACTTATCAAACATTTAATCTTTACTCCACCTCAGCCTATCTGCCTCTGGGGGATGTGGTTGAAGTTGACATTTTATTGTGCTTTTACATCTTTGGCTTTGCCTTTCCTCCCATTTGGATTTTACTGCTTGGTAATCTCCCATAAGTAATGACTTACTGCAAGAGACCAGTCCGTAGAAGATAGTACAGTTATGTAAGAACTTACTGTAACAATAGATGTTCCAAGGACTGTCTCTTGTAGTAAGTCCTCAGCCCTCCATCCCCCTGCCTTGTTGCCTTCAATCTGCAACTCAGGATGTTGGGTGGGATCGCTGTTCTCTGTTTTTCTGGCCCTCGTTTACCTCAGTCCAGGCTGTGCTCGCCAAAGCTGATGGTGAACAGAGGGTACTGGGGGCCACCCACTCTTATACACATCCATAGGAAGGGATGTCGTGTGGGCGTTCCCCACGGAAGACTGCTGGAAGAAGCTGCTGTGTGACAGCGCCACCTGGTGGATACTTCCATAAGTAATGATTTACTGCAGGAGACAGTCCTCGGAAGAATCTACTGTTATGGTAAATTCTTACGTAACTGTACTTTCTAGGAGTGGTATATAATGTTCATCCACACTGACCCACCCAACCTCCCCAGGCAAGTGGCACACAGATTTTGCTTCCAGTGGGCAAGATCTGACGTCACAGGGCGGTGCTAGGGGAGTTACCACCCGGGTGGATGGGAGGAGCCAGCTTGAAAACATTCTGGTGGAGTCTTAAAGGGTAAGGAACACTGCCTGAAGTGTGGATGAACATCATATACCACTCCTAGAACTATTGTTAAAGGTGAGTAACCTGTTTTTCTTGCACACATGGGCAAGATATGGTTAGATGCAGACAAACATATTGGACATCCGCGATAAAAAAGGATATAATGTCCATTTGCACTAGGCTTTGATGAGGTGGGAGATACAAGGTATGTAAACTATTGAAGACCTCTTCTACGGCAGCTCCGTTAAATCCTATGCTGATATTAGGAAAGAATTTCAGTTACAAGCAGGGGACTTTTTCTCATACCTCAGATTAAAAACTTACCTGTAGGGAACAAATCTGACACTATCCCCTCTGGGGGGAATAGTATACAGACTGCATCTGGAGATTAAGGACCTGACAGCCTTTAATAAGCTGCTTCAGGGTGCTTCCCCACAACCAGTGATTAAAGTTTGTGATTCGTGGGGTGATGATCTGGGATATAAAATAGAGCATGACACCTGGAAGGCTGCCATTAGGCATGTACACATCTGCTCCCACAATAACAGGCTGCAGAGGGTATAGCTGAGTTTCTTGTTTAGAACTTAACCCAACAAAAAATGCATACATCTACTAATAATTCCCTATGCCCTAAGTGTAAGGTAGAAGCTGGAAAGTTCTTTTTTTTTTTTTGCTACTGATTTTTCTCCCCCACCCTGGTCAGCTGTCGTCCGGCTGCCGTCCAACGCCTCCGTTTCCTTCAGGCCCTCACCCCTGTAACCCCCAGGGCTTACCCCCTGTGGTGGGGTAGCGGGGATCCCCACCTGCCGACAAGGATCCAGTTTCGGGGCGTTACTTCAGGAACAGAGCGTGATGGGGATGGCAATCAAACCACAACGACCAGCCACCAGGGTCTTTTCCTCTTTTCTGTTTATTCCCCCTGCTGGAGCCAGATGTGCAGTGACGCCTGAGGCGGGTTCGTGCACGCACCCACGCATGTTCCCACCATCTGCAGCGTAGTGCCGAGACCCAGCATCCGTCAGATGTCAGGCATGTGTTGACCGCGGTAACCCCGGAGATGGAGAGGCGATCCGTCGGACACTTTCGATCCCTCTCCTCCCTGGCGATCGCTCGTTCCTGAATGCAGGTCGCCGGTGTGGCGTCCAGCGTTTCAACCCTCAGCGCCTCCCGGCCGGCGGGATAATTCTTAAATATGGCATTGGTGTGCCCAGAGGTCGCCTACTTCTGCCTGGCTGTACACATGTTGATGGCGGAAATAGTAAAGACAACCTTCCCAAAGACTCCTGTAGAATCAGTGCTAGGTGTAGACACTACCTATGGAATTGGCAGGAGACCCACCCTATGGCAGATAGCTTTGGTTATCACCAGAAAAAACATAGCCCAACAATGAATCAGTGAGCCCCCCCAAGCTTGGCCCACTAGCTGAACAGTTTTTTACAGTGTTTGAAATTAGAAAGGATCCAGATGAAGGCCAGTGGCCAGTAGGGTAGGGGGTATTTCTTCAGGTGTGGAGCCCTGTGTTAGAGGCTATAGAACGAGGTCTTGTGATTACTGAAATGCAGAAAACCAAGAAATCAAGTGTGTACTAAGCTCTTAATTTTCTAAGTGATTTATGATAACTTACAAAGTACCTGATGCATTCTTTAATTAGATAACCACTTTTAAACATATTAATAAATTTGGAGCTCCACTGTATGATAAAGAGGTGAATGAATGAATGAATAGTGTAATTCCGTCAATCTCTCTGTAAACTGCATTACGCTAAGTACGTTCTGTAAGATTAGTACTAAAGAGATGTTTGCTGTCGAGTTGTACATGTTGGATGTAATGTTGAGTATATTAATTGCAATATCATGAAGTCTTTCAATAAAATATATTTAAAAAAAAAAGTTATTACCTGTGTGGTAGGTCCTGGCAATCCAGAGATATTTATGTGTAAATTAGCCATGTATTAAAATAAAGCAGCTGCCATGTAATGTTAAACTGAAAAAAGGAAGTGATGTCGTCAGAGGATTAGCTGTGCTTGAAGAACAGACTCTTTTATTAGTTATGGTTTACTGTGTTACTAAAAAACTCTCTTTTTTTATAGTAATTGTTTTGTATATGCACTTAAACTAGTGAGTGTAACTTTTACATTTCAAATAAGTATAAATAGGTATAGTGATATTGGAAAATCTCAAGTCATAGGAGCCCAAAGTATTTCAATGAGAAACAGATTTATTTATTTTTAAAAGAAATGTATACTTCCTTCAAAAGCACACTGTGCCTTCTGTATTTGTAAAATTGTTGTTCATCCATGTGCTTTTTCAGTTAATAAGTAATCATCTCCCATGTTTTCCTCCTAAGTATAATTGAGTTAAGAAAATCTTGCCTGCTAAATTGTAACAAAAGATCTTACTTCGAGAGGACTCTTGCAGTAGGTAATAACCATTAGGAGTGAGCCACCAGGCGCTAGGACCACACAGAAAACTAGCCAGCTGTGTATAGCAGGAGACCGCCCCTGACGTCACATGACAAACATTGGCCAGTCCCTATAAAAGGAGCGGTCCCCTCGCCCACCCTCCAGTTCTTTCCCACCGTCGACTTGCGCACATTGGTCCTCACAGAATGCTGCTACAGTTCAGCCGCCATTTTCGATAAGTATTCCTTTCAGATTTCTTTGTTTCTCTCACAAAAATAGTAAAGTTTGTCACTGGATTGCATGTCTTCTCCAACTCCTTCAGACTTGTATAAGAACAAGTGCGCCTCCGGCAATTAGCTCCCGGAGAAGGACACCCACACTTCGTGCCTCCCGTGCCTGGTACCCGACCACAACACTGAGGCCTGTGCGGCCTGCCAGAAATTTAACCAGGCCACATGGAAACGCAGGCAGCAGGCCCTGGAAGTCCACCTTTTGAAAACAAAATTGGCTTCCATGAAAAAACAGCTGCAGCAGATGAGAAGTGCTTCCATGTCTCTGAGAGGTTCTTCTGACTCCCGCAAACAGAAGAAGAAGGACAAGGAGAGACACTGGGACCGGGATTGGTCTCCTTCCAGGCACCAAGGCTGATGAGAGGCCTTCCTCTAGCAAGGAAATTGACCATCCGGCCAAGTCTGTTCCCGCCTCTACAGAGCAGACTGAGGGCCCCCCACCTGAGCTGGTTATGGTTCATGCGGGCACCTCCGAGGATTTGGAGGCTTCAGCCACCCTTAGGCCCCTCAAAACTGCTGGGTCTAAGCAGAGTGGTTCAGCTGTTAAGTTTGGCATTGGGCCTTCCGATGGCCACACAGCCCCAGCTGGTAGTTTAGTTTATTAGTCTAGGAATTAATACCTTTGAGCCAGGGCTCTTTTACAAAGGTTCCACGTCACAAAGAACATTTAACAAAGCACGATACACATTACAGGTAAAACCAGACAGGAAAGTTACATCATAAATTTGCTATTAACAGTTTAAGGCAGTACGTTTTAAGTTTCATAGAAAAACAAGCTATAACAGGTTCAAGCGGTAGACAATTTCGAGTTAAGGAAACTTCCAGGGAGAGGGTGATCATTAGGCGCAAAAGGAGGCTAGAGAGGAGGGAAAGGTGGTGGCGGGAGAGTAAGTGAGAGGGACAGGAAAAAGGGGAGTGAGTTTGGGTGGGAGACAGGAAGTAGTAGAGGTACCAGAGGGTTCATTAGTCAGGGAGGAAGAGGCCTCAGATGTGAGGATGGACATGAGGAGTAGTAGTCTTTATCTAGCGCAGTCACAGTTGCTAGTGGTGGTGAGGTGGGCATAGAGCACGGTTTGAAAGCTTCAAGCGGGTTGAGGATGAAGTAGGTGGACTAAGCGCATTGAACCATGTCGGGCCCCTGTATGCGAAAGATCTTTGTCCCTGTGCAGTCCGCATCTCGAACCAGGAAAGGTTGGCGCTCAGATCTGGTGGAGGGTCATGAGCCAGGATTCAGTCGGAGTAGGTTTTGAATACATAATGGGGTCAGTCCCAAGATAGATTTTTGCCATTGTGCAGGTGAGATAAATAAGACGATTTGATAGGTTCAACCAGCCTGATTCATAGTACAGATCACACGTGTGAGTCAGTCTTTGAGCCCCCGTGAGGAGCCAGCAGGCCTTATTTAGAGTGATTGAGATACGCCTTAGAGCAGTGGAGGTAGCTGAGCCATAAATAATAAGGCCATAGTCTGGTAAGTCGGACATTGGGCCTTCCGATGAATGCCCAGCCACAGTGCTCCCATCAGACTTCAATAACAGGTCTGATGCCGGTCTTCTAGACCAGCACTCGCTGCCACTTATGCCTCAGCCTCCCCAGGAGGAATCCCCCCCCGGACCCTCCTACTCCACCTCTGGTGATACCGCCGGACTCCCTCATCCCTATGGAAGAGGCGGAGCGGCCACCCACTGGTCCCTCCAGTGTACCAGCGCCGGACCGCCCATCGCTGGACCTCCATTCGGGTACTGTGACATCTACTTCTGTGGACCCTCTGTCTGAGCCTTCTGCTCCTCCTCAGTCTCCGCTGGGTCCCTCCAGCCCTTCATGACAGATGCCAGGCCTTCCTTTTGTAGGCCCACAGCCTGACCTGACCCTACCGGGGCCCTCCAGTTTTCCTTCCTGGCCACTGTTGGGTCCTTCGGTACCGCTATTGGGGCGGACACCAAGCTACCCGATGCCGGGTTATCTGTCACCATTACCCTGGGGGTATCCAATGCTGCAGTACCCAACACCAGGGTACCCTACACCCGGGTATCCAACATTGGGCTATCCAACACTAGGCTACTCGACGCCAGGCTATGCGCCGCTGTACCAGCCACCTCCACTTCCACCTCCTCCACAGCCGAAGGTGAATTTTGAGGCCTTTTTTAACTCTTGGTGGGCTAAGACCAAGTCTCAGCTTATAATGGAGCTGGACTGCCGTCAGCCAGTGGCGGCCTCCACGGTCTCCGTCGCTTTGGGTGTAGATCGCCCCTCACATTGGGTCACCGCTGGAATTGCTTCCTCGGTGGAGGGTGGCCTGTGAGTGGCTGAACCTTGCAAGAAGGTCCCAATTCTCCCAAGATTTTATCCCCAGACATGAGCCCTCTGTGACCCAAGAGTCTGACTATTCCTCTGCTTCATGGTATGAGACGACCCTTCCGGAGGATCCCAAGTCTAAAAAGATTCCCAAGTCTCCTCCCGAGGACCCTTTCTTTACAGAAATTCTCAAGAAGATCCAAGACGCTAATGGATGGAAGACTGAGGATCAGGATCCTCAGCGTAAAAGATTGGCAGAGCACCTTGACCTCTCTGAGATGTCTCCCCTTCTCATCACCCCTTGGATTGGGCCTCACAGAGACTTGGCCGCCACGATCTGGCAGCAGCCATCGTTGGTCTCTGCCATCTCCAGAAAGGCAGACAGACTATACCATTACCTGGAGGACAAAGATCTCTTCAATACCCGCCCCAAGGCTGACTCTGTGGTTATCACATGCCCGCACCACTAAACCCAAACATACGAGTACCTCATCTCCAGATTAGGAGTCAAGGCAGCTGGACCAGTTCAGACGTAAGTTCTACTCATACTCTGCTCTGACTGTGCGGGCTCTGAATTATCCGAGTTGTACGATTCTTTATCAAAAGAATATGCTTGGGCAGCTCAAGTCTAAGTTTGTGGCCCTGCCTGCATCTGAAGCCAGGAATGAGACTGAGCAGACAGTCAGAACGGCAGCGATCACCTGCCACCTTGCCTTGCGAGTCACTTACGGTGTTATCGATGCTTTGGCTCGGAGCGCTGCCACGGCTGTTTGCCTACACAGATACTCCTGGTTGTGGGTCTCTGGATTCACCCAGGATGTCCAGAACTCTATCCTGGATGCCCTATTCCAAGGCTGTGTCCTATTTGGTGGAAGATGTCAAGGACCTTCTGACTGAATTGCAAGAGAATGGTAAAGCTTTACACTCAGTGCAGTCTCTGTACCAACCTAATACTAAGCTTAGGCAGCCTTTTCATTGCCAACAGAGGTGCCAAAACAGGCAGCAGCTTGCCAGATGTCAGACCAAACATCAGGCTACTTCCTCAGCCTCCACCTCTCCAGCCACGTCTCGGAGAGCTTCCGGGGTGGCGCTCCACAACCATCTCACCACCTCCTGACTCTCAGCTCCCCGCCCCCCATTCTCCACTGGGTGTAGAGGAGCTGGTTGGAGGCAGGTTCTTCGGCCAGCTGGCAGGGTGGGAGGAGATCACAGCAGACTCGTGGGTCCTTCAACTCATAGCTCAAGGTTACACAATAGAATTTCTAGAGAGACCTCCAGAAAACCCTCCGGGTCACTGTCTTTATCCAAAAGGTCACATTCAGCTTGTCCGAGAGGACATCGAGGCTCTGCTGAGAAAGTCCATCATAGAGCCCGTTCCTCAGGACCAGCTTGGATGGGGATATTACTCCTACTTCCTCCTGGTCCCCAACACGATGGGAGACCTTTGGCCAGTATTGGACCTCAGCATGCTCAGTCTGTATGTAGAGTACAAGAGGTTTTGCATGCTGACTCTCCCAGGTCTGTTGCCACTGCTTCACCAGGGATTATAACTCTGAGCGCTGGACATGCAGGATGCCTACCTGCATATCCCAGTCTTCCCTGCCCACCGCTGCTTCCTCAGGTTTTTCTTCCGGGGGATCATTTTCAGTTCAAAGCTCTCCCCATTGGCCTGTCCTCAGCACCCAGGGTTTTTACCAATTGCCTAATGGTAGTGGCTTTGCGTCGTTAGGGCCCGACCTGTTCCATCAGCTGGGTGTCACGGTGAACTACCCCAAGTCTCACCTTATCCCTTCTCAACACCTCCAGTTTATTCGGGCGGTACTTGATACATCCCAGGGTTAGGCTTTCCTCACTTTTGACAGGGTGGAAATGCTGCTACTGCAGCAGGCCAGGCATGTGGCCTCCAGCTGCTGGATACTGGCCAAGGCCATTTTTATGTCTCCTGGGCCTTATGGCAGTGGCTATCCCCACTGTTCCATTAGCCAGGCTCCACATGCGGGTCGCGCAGTGGTCCCTGCGGGTTCAGTGGGATCAGAGATTTACCACACTCCAGTGGACTGCAAAACCTTGGCTTAGCTGGCAGTCTCCCGAACTTTTCTGAAGGGGATTCTCCATTTGAAACCCACGGTTTGGAACCCCGTTCCCCCTTGGGATCTGAACTTTGTTCTCGAGAAACTTACTCTGCCTCTCTCTGAACTGTCGTCGAGGCACAGGTCAGGAAGCATAGGAAACCAGGGGCAGCTGTAAAATTCGCAACAATAAAATAAAACAAAATTGTTCAGTGTAACTGTTTACAAAGGCAGTAGAACCAGGGAAAATCCATCTGCGTTTCTGCTCAATTTCCAGTCTGTCTCTCTGTCTGTGTGTCTCTCTCTTGCAAAACATTGCAGTTCCTTTTTATAAGTCTATGCAGGAGCTCGTTAAGAAAATAGCATGCTTCTCACACAGTGTTCTTGTAAGTTTTCAATGCTCTTGTCAGTTTCAGCTGCTGCAGCAAAAAGAACATTGTGACCCAGAACTGACTTCTTGTTTACATCTTCTGCAAAAGGCTGATGAACATTCCACATGCATATTTCAGCTTGCAGCAGCCCTGTCAGGTGAAGACGGATATTTTCCCCTCCCGAAATACCTGCTCTGACTGTTTTCTCACAGTGTTTGAGGCCGGCTGGTGGCAGGAGCCAGTACTCGAGGGGCGGGGAGCTGACAAGTGCAAGGTGCGGTCCAGGCGCCTTCGAAAGCGGTGCCGCTACTGCAGAGTCTCCAAATGAACATTTCCACATGCATATTCCAGCTTGCAGCAGCCCTGTCGGGTAAAGACAGACATTTTCCCTTCCCCGAAATACTGCTGTGACTGTTTTCTCACTGTGTTCAAGGCTGGCTGGTGGCTGGAGCCGGGAAGGGAGCTGATGAGTGCAAGGGGCAGTCCAGGCTTCTTTCAAAAGTGGTGCCGCTACAGCGTCACTCCGCGGAATGGCCCTGCGTGTAAATGGCTCCCGCTGGAGTGGCGGGAGTCACTAGCAGGAGGCTGCAGGAAGGCTGCGTTATGGTTTTGTTTATGTTTTCGTTAACAGTTTTATATGTTTTAATGAGTTTGATTTGCATATGATATGCCCTTTCTTCAGTTTTAATAGTAATAGTTTGTCACGGTACTGCTTAAATACAGGTTGATAGTGATTTTACACTATAGGGTAAAGAGCTGGCCAGAGGTTAGTTGTACTATTAAATGTGTGGTTTTTAGTGTTGCTGTAGTGTATGATAATATGGGGGCACTGTTAGTAGTATGCTGCTTGACTGGGGACTGTACAGTGGGAGGTGGAGGAAAATTGATCAGCCTGGGAGGTAAATATAAATGGGAGATGCATAACGGCTGGAATTGTGGAACAAGTTCATGGCCTGATATTATTGGCAGAATACATGTACTACCTTGTTCTGGCCTTCAGTTGGATACAGTGTTTGATTTTACACAGGCGTTTCTTCAGAGGTGCTGCCATAAATATAGTGCATCTTATTGGGTGGGATATGAATTGAGGCTACTGTATAAAATCACCAAAATAAAATATTTGAGAAAATTACTTTGAACAAGATTATGTATTCTTTTAATACTGTTAGAGTGGGAACATCAATCCCAATCCAGGCCCACTAACTATGACTTTAAAACGCCACCAAGGCCTTCTGTTCATTCATGCAAATATGCATAGCATTTTACCTAAATTGGACATGATAAAACATTTTTCTTTGGAATGTGAGCCAGATTCTATGTCTGTTTTGGAAACATGGTTGGGCAGAGAGCATGATGTTAACCTGCTATTGCTTCTGGGTTACAGTTTTACAAGGGCTGATAGAAATCATCGTGGTGGGGGCCTAGTGGTTTAAAATTTAGATAAATATATTTCTACATGTTTAACGTTCAGTATAGGCCCCTCAAATTGTGAATACCTTGCCCTTGAAATGTGTTTTGGTTCAGGAAAACCCTTTTTATTATTTGCATGTTATCGACCCCCTCATTTACTATGCAAGCTCTTGAGGTTTTGCATGGTGCTTTGGTACCGCATTCTCATACTCATGAATTGTCGCTCCTTGGTGATTTTGAGGCAGATTGGTTACAGGACTTAAAATCAAGATTATACCAGGGACATTAACCAAGAGCCAATCAGAAAGGCAGACTGGCACCTTAGCCCTGTTGTAAATCCTATGATAATCACTGGCAAAGGTGCCAGTCTGCCACATCCTCGTGCCACCCTGAAAAGGGATCACTCCGATACCCCCACCGACACCGCAAAGTCACCATTTTTCCTCTCGCTAAGAAATCACACTAGGGCTCGTATATTAAAAAAAAAAAAAACATGGCTGAATCAAGTCACCTAATCGACGAGACTGAACTCGATTAACTTTTCACAATAACACTACATGAGAGCTAACTTGAAGCGCTCCGTAGTATTTTTTAAATCATTGACCAGTAAACAGTTTGGCACTGCCGCACCCACCTCGCTTGTTAGCATTTTCGGCTCCACTCTGTCCGGTTCTCAATCTTCGCTGCTGCCCCACTCACTCTCTCTCTGTGTCAGTACTCTACACGTCACTTTTTTTTTTAAACAACTATTAAAAACAAATTCCCTGAACACCACCGTATGCCTGCAAAATCATACCCGGAAGTAGAAACAAAAACGCGATCCCAGACGCCCTGCTCTACTCCACTCACAGCGCCGACCGACACCGCTCTCTCCTTCTCTCAACCACTCATAACTCTAAACACATTTCCAAACATGGCAGCAAAAGCGAAATTATAAAAAAATTAAATAATAAATGGCACTCTAACTTCTCTGTCAACATCACTTACTCTCGTATTCTACCCAGCAACAAGGCACTACTTAATATACGGTGGAAGAATATATATACACAAATATATATAAAAAATAGAAATAAGATTTTTTTTTTGACAATTCTTTTCTATATTTTAATAATTGACACCTAGTACAATGCAATAAGCCACTCGGGGGTGGGTTATTGGGGATTCACGGCTGGCGGTTACCCACTGGCTGCGCCTCATTGGGCAAACTCCTCCAACCGTGGTAAATCGATAACCCAGACCCCCTTGTGGCTTATTGCTTAAATAATCAATAAAATCGCCTTGGGGCTTGGGCTGGAGCAGTTAATCTCAGATCCAACGCGAATAGACGTTAACAAGCCAGAAGATTCTACTTTATTGAACCTGATATTAACAAATTACCCACAAAACTATTCTACCTATGGGGTGGCCCCTGATTTATTCAGCGACCACAACATTGTTTTCTCCACAAGGGGAAAAAATAAAATAAAGGGTCCACCAAGGTTGCAACAATTCAGATCATTGAAAAATTTTGATTACTTGGCATTTGCTGCTGACTTGGATGGGATAGCTTGGGATCGTCTTCAGCTGATTCCTGACCTTGATTTGGCATGGAAATTTTTTCTGGACGAATTGTTGAACGTGTGCAATAGGCACAGGCCAATCAAGGAAAGGAAGGTTAAAAGTAATTCTGCACCCTGGTACACGTCAAGGTTACTAAAATTAAAACAAAACAAAAATAAGTTCTTAACTAAAGCCCATAAATCAGGACTTTTGGGAGACTGTCAGATTTATAGACAGGCATGAAATCTGTATGTTAGTAAAGTAAGAGAGACCAAAAATTTATGCTATAGAAAGAAGACCACTGAGTCCATTGGTAAGCCTAGGAAGCTTTGGAAATTAATCCATTACTTAAATGGCCATACTAAGTCTACAAAAAAACATTCACTTGGTTAAGGAGGAAAATTTTGAGAAAGGGTCCTCTCTTCCAAATAGGTTTAATAAATTCTTTGTTGAAATGGGGAACTTTTTGGGGGATTCCCCTAAGCCCTTACAACATCCAGGAGAATTAGACTGTGGCTTGTTGCCTCAGTTTTCCTTTAAAGAAATTGGTAAACATGAAGTTTTAGATTTACTCCTGGAGTTAAGATTAGGGGGATGTTGTGGCCTTGATGGCCTATCTGCCACCATGTTAAGATACGCAGCTGTTTGGATTGCTGATCCATTTACGTATTTCTTTAACTGGTCCATTGAGATGGGCTATGTGCCCAGGGGGTGGAAGGTGGCCAGGGTGGTCCCCATTTTAAAGGGGGGGTGACCAGGGTCACCTATCCAGCTTTAGACCAATTTCTCTCTTACCATTGATCAGTAAGATTTTAGAAAAGATGTTGGCTGGGCAACTAATGAGTAATCTGGAAGAAAATGGGTTATTAGACCAGTATCAATCAGGTTTTCGGGAGGACCGTGGGACAGTTGCAGCCATGTCGAGGATCTTGGATGAGGTTGGCCTGGCAAGTGATGTCAAGCGTCTTTCAGAAGGGGCGTCTTGGTCGACCTCTCCAAGGCCTTCGACACAGTCGATCATCAGCTGTTGCTATGTGGCCTCAGTGAGGTTGGGTTGAGTGTGAAGGCGCTAGAATGGCTTTATTCTTTTTTATTTATTTATTTACTGCCCCCTCCTCTTGCCACCATACCATCCGCCCGGTCATGGACCCCTCGGCTGCGGCATCCCCACATGAGCCACACTCCCGGGACCCCCTGGATTACCCCCCAGGAGGCGTGGCACCCGTCCCCTTTCAAGGTGCCACGTATGATAGGATAGGGCCAGAGCCGCCCTGGGAGCCGATAGCAGCCGAGCGGGCATCACCAAGGCGGCGAGAGGGAGGCTTAGATTTTTCTCCCTCTAGAGGCGGGGGAACGTGTAATGACGCCTGCGTCCGTCCAGCCCCTTAAGACCTTGCTGTCCCGTACGCTGAGGTACTCCTGGTCTCCACCAGGTGTCCCCCTAGCTATGGCGACATCCCGCACCCTCCCCCCGGAGAAGGAGAGCAGTCGAAGGACGGCTCGATCCTTCTCCCCTGGCAACCCTCCGAGCCACACCTGAGTCCATTCCTCAACCCAGGTCGCCGGCATCGCCAGCGGAAATCCAACCGCTGCAGAATGGCTTTATTCTTATTTGACCAGTAGATGGCAGGTGACTGCAGTTAATCCTAGTAACTCCAACCCCTTGCCTGTACATAGAGGAGTTCCTCAGGGCTCAGTCTTGGGCCCGTTATTGTTTTTGGTCTCTCTAAAGGAAATTGGCAGGCATGTGGAAGGGGGCTTGCTATCATTTGTTCGCGGATGACACAATAATTTATTTTTCTAATAAATAATTACTGTGTGTACAAGATAACTTGCAGTCTAGCTTTGCGATGCCTCAAACTTATTTTTCAAATTTAAAGTTGAAACTTAACACATCAAAAACAAAATGTATATTGTTTGGCCCACCTCGTACCCTTAAAGTGACTTTAAACTTAGCTATAGTGGACAGCGCTGGAATTGCTTTGGAATGTGTTGACTGCTACAAGTACTTGGGGTACTGGCTGGGCAAGTCTGGATCGGGAAATACTCGTGTAGAAAAGCTAACAGCTCAGGTGAGCAAGAGGGTAGGGTTTTTGTATAGGAACAAAAATTGTTTGAATTCTGAAACCTTAAATTTTATTATAAAAGTTTTAATTTTTCCTTTATTTGATTACGGGGACACTTTATACGGTAATGCTACACAGGATAGATTATCTAGCCTAGAAGTCTTACTAAAAAGATTAGCTAGGTTGGTGCTTAAATGCTCCAAACTAACACATCATTGTGATATGTATAACCGGTTAGGCTGGGCTTCTCTATCCAATAGGCGGGAATTGCACAAGTTACTTTATGTTTATAAATATGGGACTGGTATTTTGCCAACATTTTTAAGCGATCGGTTACATTTTAGGCAAATTGATCCTTCCCTGCGTAATTCTCACATAAGCAAAATGGTGGTTCCACTCCTAAACACGAAATATGCCCAGTCATATTTTAGTCACTTTGTTCCAGTTTACTGGAATATTCTTCCAGTTATTTTTTAGGAAACATTATAGCAATCCAGTCTCAACTTCTCGAGTGAAAAAGCATTTGTTATCACTGTTTAAATCTTGTGATTGTTTTAAATAATTGTTGTTACTTGAATGTAATTTATTGTAACTGGTATGTTTAAATGTGAAAGGTCACCATTGTGAATGAGTTTTTAACTCAATGGTTTAAACCTTTATAAATAAAAAAAAAAAACAACAACAAAAGCCTTAAAATTGCATCTCAGGTTAACTAACCCCTTACGTTCCAAATAGCTTTGCAGTCATTTCAACAGTATATATACAGTTTTAAATAAAGGGATCCCAGTATCAATTACATTTCCACAAAATGATTCACATATATTTTTATGCCTGCAGATATCCGGGGGGGGGGGCGAAAAGACAGAACAGCAAGTGAGGGTAGCGAGACAGTGAAAAGCAGAGAATTGCAAGACCGTCGGGGTGATCAAGTCCTAGGTCTCACACAAAAATTTGGTTGTGCAACCAGATAGAGAAGAGTCAGAAAAGGAGAGAATAGAACAGATCCTTGAATTTAGACTCTTTCTTCATAACAACTGGGACAGGGCCATATTCAGCCCTGTCACATGAATCAGCCGCGAGCTGCGACCTGTGCTATCTGTCTTGTAAAGTGCTCTTTTTCTCACCCCAGGAATACTCCAGTATTCCTAACTCTTATGCAGTATGCCATTAAGCCAGATCTGCCTGGAGATGGAACGTTATGCTAATGATGGAGCACCATTGGCACGTGCCACTTTTCAAATACTGCCTACATTCTAACCCTCAGATTTCACTCTCCGCCTGTCGAGACTAGACGCTTGGAGATCCTCTCCTCAACATCTCGTCATGAAACTTATAAAAATATGTAAGTATTCTTTTTATTTTCATCTGCTGCCTTTATCTTCTGTTTTTTAGATAACTATTAACTTATTTTAGTTAAATTGCTGATTTTTCTTGGTTTCTCCCGGTTCGGTAGAACCGGAGTGGAACTGGGAATTTTTTAGTCTTAGTGGAGTTTTGTGACAGAAACTCCCTTATTTTAGCGTATTTTGTTTAAATAAATTTGTTCTGTATAACCGCTAATACTGGTTACTGAACCGCTAAACCTGATTCCTTTTTCATCAGTTCTCGGTTCAGATCGGTTCCTGAACCGACCGCAACAGCTATTTTTAGTTTTAAAAGTTTAAATTTTATCACAGTTGCTGTTTTTCTGCTGAATTGACTAAATTGTCAGAAAAACCTAAGAGAAAGACTGGTGAAACTGGTTTTAAAAGCAGTTCAGAGTGTGGAGAAGTTTTTGACAAGGCAGATATGCACACTTCTTATGTGGTCTGCCTTGGCTATGACCATTTAAAATCAGATTGTGAAACCGGCCCGGTGGCGCTGAGGGTTGAGACGCTGGATGCCACAGCTCGCACTACTCAGGCGAACAGGGTTCGGAAATGCTCCCGGGTCGTCAGGGGAGGGATAGGATCGAGCATCCGAAGGACTGCTCTCCTATCCCTGGGGAGGGCTGAGGGATGCCACCACTCTGCAGCGTCCCCTGGTGATGATCGGGGCACTACTAAAGTTAGGTGTCTTTGGGTGTGGAGTGCGGCGGATGTCGGCACGTGCCTCAGACGTCATTGCATGTCCACACTCCAGGGATCACGCTAAGGAGGAAAATGGCCGGGTGCAACCATGCAGCTTTATGGCCATGCTCTGCCCTACCCGGAGGATTGTCATGGAATCGCGCTGGGGGTCTGGGGCCTGGCCTTACTGAGCGCGGCATAAGGGAGGCCCTCCGGCAGGTCGGTGCGCGGCCGCACCAGACCCCCATCATGCGAGTGAGCCTGCTGCTGTCTGGGCAGGCAGAGCCAGAAGCTGGATGTCCCTGCTGGTTACGCTGCAGTAGGTGAGGAGAAACAGAAATAAGATAAAAAAATCAGATTGTGAAATTTGCAAGACCTTTCCTGCGAAAACACTTAAAAACATTTTTGGAAAGGCTTAAAAAGAAGTTGCCTCCACTTGAGGTTCCCTCTGGCTCTGACCAGCCGACACCCTCGGTGGCTGTGGGTGAAACCACAGAAACCACTACTTCTACCCTTAATACGGGTGCGAAGTTCATTACAAAAAGGCCTGCTGAACCGGCTAGCTCTCCGGTTCTACTGAAAATGATCAAAAAGACTAAATACACACAACTCCCTGCTGATCAGCATTTGGGGACTTCTGGTGTGGCAGGTAATATGCCCTCTCCACTGGAGATTGCACAAACTTTTAAGGTCTTGCAGGCTTTACAGGGGATACTGCCTGCTGGACAGCAGTCAGCAGTTCAGACCCCTGCTAAATCAACCCAATCTTCCATCCATGATGATAGGAAGGACTATGGGGAGTATGAGGAAGAAGATGAGAGAGAGCCTATAGAGCCTGAAGTCTCCCCTGAACAGGAGTTTGGCTCACCTCCCAGGGCCTCAGACGATTATTCATCCCATTTTATATTTGTCAGAAAAATGGTTGATGCTCTTGACATCACTACCACTGAGGTGATAGAGGATGAAGAGGAAGCAGAATATCTAGAAATGATGGGGTTAGTGCCCACTAAACCGTTACTGCTCCATGTGAATATGTTCTTTAAAAAAGACACATTCAAAATCCTCCAGACACCTGGGTCTGTCCCCTCTTTGGACAATAGGTTGGATAGGGAAGGGGATGAATTTTTATTCTCCCATCCTGACCACCAGGGGGTGGTACAAGCTGCAGCCTGTGACAAGACAAACGTTCCTCTGGCATCTCACCCCCCCTGAAAAAGATTCCAGAAAGATTGATAGTATGGCCAAGAAGGGCAACTTATCAGCATCTTTGGCCATCAGACAAACTAATCACCAGGCTTATGCAGCCCAGTATCAAAAATCTCTCTGGCAATCTGTCATGGCTATGGCAGATAAAGCTCCCTCTGGTCTTTCAGCTGACTAGCTGAGACTGCCAGATATGGCTTAGAAGCAGCCAAATACCAGTTTCAGATGGCAGAAGATACCAGTGGCACTGCTGCCAGGTGGATGGCTAATACCATTGCTCAAAGAAGGTTTTCCTGGTTATGAGCTACAAACCTTACTCGGGATATGCAGAACAAGGCTCGGGATTTTCCTGTTGAGGGTAATTCCTTTTTGGAACCCATACAGAGGCTTACATGAAAAAGTGGACAAGTACATGGTCACCTACAGAAGCAATTCTGCCAAGGAAAGGGCTTCCCCATCCACCAGACCTTATGGAAGGGGAGGCAGGGGCAGACAGTTTCACACCAGGCCTTTTCTATCAGGCCATGGCCGTACCCCAAGTTCAACAGTACCTGCAGCAGGGGTACTTCAGGAGCCGAAGGGGTTCCAGGCATGCTTCCCAGTCTCAGCCTCAGGCAAAGCAAGACCCCTGATATGCTTTCCCAGGCCGCCTCCCCACTACCAGTAGGGGGCAGACTGACTTACTATTTCCAGGCTTGGAAACAGATCACCACAGACAAGTGGGTCCTGGAAGTAGTGTCAGGATTTGTCCCTAAGCTTCAAATCCCTTCCTTCTCTAGGAACCAGAGTGTTCAAGCCAGCTTCCAATGCAGAAAGAAAGCTGCTGGAAAAGGAGGAACAGAACATGTTGTTGTCAAAGGCAGTGGAACCTGTTCCCCCACAACAAAGGGGAAAGGGTTTTTATTCAAGATACTTCCTCACAACAAAGAAAAACTGGGAATGGTGACCTGTCCTAGACCTAAGGGTGCTAAATAGGCACTTACTAAAGCCAATGTTCAAAATGGTAACCTTGTCACTGATTCTGCCAGCTCTCCAAAAAGGAGATTGGCTGGCATCTCTGGACCCAAAAGATGCTTACTTCCACATCCCCATAAGGGAGTCTCACAGAAAATACCTCAGGTTCAGACTTCCTTCAGGTCATTACCAGTTTTCAACCCTGCTATTCGGTCTCACTTCAGCTCCAAGAGTGTTCACAAAGTGCCTGGCAGTGGTTGTGGCACACCTGCGAAGGCAAGGTGTTAGTTTTCCCTTATCTAAACGACTGGTTTGTGGTGGGAAAATCACCACAACAGGTAGAGGAACATCTGCAGTTCACCCAAGGACTTCTGGAGTCGCTGGGTTTTCTGGTAAAGCTCAAAAAGTCAGTCCTTCTCCCTGCACAAGTGCTGCAGTTCATAGGAGCAGAATTAAAAAAACAGGAGGGCAGGGCTTACCTACCTCTGGACAGGGTAAAAAGTATTCTGCAGATGACGGTCTCCTTCAGCCTGAACAAACCAAACATTGCAAGACAGTTTCTACAGTTACTGGGCCACATGGCAGCTGCCACTGGCACAGTCCTGGGTTCCAGGTTCTAGATGAGAGACATCCAATTCCACCTAAGGGCTCATTGGTGTCAAAGAAAGTATTATCTCTCAAAGCTAGTTCCAGTAACAAAAACGTTACTTCTGGACCTTCAGTGGTGGAAAGAAGAAGCCAACCTCAGGGAAGGGGTTCCCTTTCAAAAAGAGTCTCCATCAGTGATTCTCACAACAGATGCATCACCACTAGGGTGGGGTGCCCATCTAGGGGGACCACACTACTCATGGCACTTGGTCCATTGCAGAGCCACTCCAGCATATAAACCTACTGGAGCTCAGAGCAGTGTTCCTGGTACTCCCAGCATTCACACCACTTGTTCAGGGAAGGGTGGTACAGGTTAGAACAGACAGTACCACCACAATGTACTACATAAACAAGCAGGGAGGAACAAGGTCGGATTCTCTCTGCACAGAAGCTGTGAGAATTTGGACTCTGGCCTGCTCCATAGGAGTTTCCCTTCAGGCCATTCATCTGCCAGGCAAGGACAGTACCCTTGAAGATGCTGTGAGCTGGATCAGCCAGGCCCATCATGAATGGACCCTGAACAGACTGGTGGTGGAAGTGATTTTCAGAAGGTGGTGCACTCCAGAGATGGATCTGTTTGCATCCCACGAAAGTTACCACCTGCCACAGTATTGTTGCAGACCCCCAGCTCAGGGAACAATACCCCTGGATGCTGTGGTTCTGGACTGGTCAGGGAAGTACCTGTATGTGTTCCTGCCATTCCTTCTGGTGTACAGAGTGCTACTCAAGCTCAGGTCCCAGCCAGCTTCAATGATCTTGATAGCTCCAGATTGGGCCAGACAGCCATGGTGCTCTCTGCTGTTGTTCATGTTTGTAGCCGAGCCAATACACCTTCCTTGGAGATGCAACTTGTTAACCTACAGTCAAGGAAGACTCCTGTACCCGAACCTCAAGTTCCTCACACTCAAAGCATGGCTTTTGAGGACCTAGAGTATGCAGGTCTGCATCTCTCTGAAAGTGTTCTGGATATTTTAAGGGGGTACAGGAAGCCTTCCACCAAGAAAACCTATGCCTCTAAATGGGAAAGGTGTTCTGTCTGGTGTTCCACCAGGGATGTGGTGCAAGCTCAGGCAGGGGTTCCAGCTGTGCTGGACTACCTTGCTTATTTGCATTCACTGGGCCTGCAGCCCACTACTTTAAAAGTTCACTTAGCTTCAGTGTCTGCTTACACTTCAGCTGGGAAGAATGCCTCTGTGGCATCAAACCCTATCTTCAAAAAGTTCTTTAAGGGTCTAGCTCACTTGCATCCCCCTCATAGGGAACCGGTGCCAGCCTGGGATCTAAATGTATGTGTTGCCAAGCTTATGGGTTCCCCTTTTGAATTCATGTCTTCAGCTCACTTGAAATATGTCACATGGAAAACGGTTTTCCTAGTGGCAATCACGTCTGCTAGAAGGATCAGTGAGCTTCAGGCTCTCTGCGTGGAGGAGGACTACATTTCATTCCACAGGGGCAAAGTGGTCCTGCGAACAAACAGAAAATTTCTTTCAAAGGTGGTTTTTGATTTTCATTTGAACCAGTCCATTACTTTTCTTGTCTTCTTTACTGAGCATTGAAGCTCTGGGGAACGTAGACTACACAGTCTTGATGTCAAGAGAGCTAGCTCTTAGCTACTGCATGACAATCACCAAGGCCCATAGACAGGACAGGAAACAGCTGTTCCTGACTTATGGGGATGTGGGAAAAGGAAATCCAGCATCTTAGAGGTCCATTTCTCGCTGGCTAGTTGTGTATTCAGTTTTGCTATTCAAAAGCTGGGAAGGAGACCCCAGCAGGGCTGAGAGTACACTCCATAAGGGTTCAGCTGCTACTATAGCAGCTTCCAGGGATGTTCCACTAGTAGACATCTGTAAAGCAGCTACCTGGAGAACAGCGAACACCTTCACTAAGCATTACACCCTGGATACACAGGCTAGGGGTGATACCAGGTTTGGCACAGCTGTCCTGCAGAGTCTATTTCCAAAGTAGTTTCTTTCCTACCTCCAAAGGTACTGCTTCTTAGTCTGCATAAGAGTTAGGAATACTGGAGTATTCCTGGGGTGAGAAGAAAAAATTACTTACCATAGTAATCTTGTTTCTTCTAGGGGATACTCCAATATTCTTAACTCTCCCACCCTGCCTCTCCTGCCAGAACCAGTGGTCTCTGCACTCCATGCTGTATTACCAGGGGTATGTGTGTCACACTCAGGCATTTATATTCGAAACTGTGTTTTTCATTGGTTTTACCCTTTTCAGGTGATTCTGACATTCAGGGGTGCTTTTGTGGATTTTTTCCCTCCTGTTGGAGGTTTTTGGGTGTTAAATTATTATTGTTAGTATAGTGTTGAATAGTTATTTCCTCTTGGGCCCTGTCTTGTTAGGAGTCCTTAAAATCTGAGGGTTAGAATGTAGGCAGTAGATAGGTGGAAGCATTTGAAAAGTGGCATGTGCCAGTAGTGTTCCATCATTAGCAAAATCTCTAGGCAGATCTGGCTTAAAGGCATACTGCATAAGAGTTAAGAATATTGGAGTATCCCCTGGAAGAAACAAGATTACTATGGCAAGTAATTTTTTCTTAGTTGCTGTTACTTCTGCTTGAAGAATTTCTTAGCTTCAGGCTCTTGTTTGTAAGGAGCTCTATTTGATTTTCCACAGAGACCGAGTGGCTCTGTGTACAGACTCTTAAGTTTCTACTGAAGGTAGTTTCTGAGTTTATCTTGAATCAGACTATACACTTGCCAGTGTATTACCCTGAACATTCCAGTCGAGGGAAGGCAATTCTGCACACCTTAGATGTGCACAGAATTTTGTATTACTGTACAAATCGGACAAAGTCAGTCTGTTATATAGATCAGCTTTTTATTTCCTTTGTGCCCAGAAGAGGGGGTGGGGCAGTTTCCAAACAGTGTTTATCCAAATGGTTAGCAATCTGCATTTCATTTTATCAGAAGTATAACAAACCACTTCCAGGGGAAGTTAAAGGGCACTCAACCAGAGGCATGCTGCATCTACTGCTTGTTTCTACCACAGACATTTGTGTGGCAGCCACTTGGAGCTCTGTGTACATCTTCACTAAGCATTATAGTCTGGACATTGCCTCTAGGAGCAGGGCAGGCTTTGGACTAGCTGTCCTTCAGGGCCTCCTGTCTTAATCTTGCACCTCCTGCAGGCCTTTCCTGCCTCCCATGTTCAGCCTTTGTCTGAATTACACTGCTTGGGACTTGGTCCTAACAATTATTACCTACAGCAAGAGGTCTGTTGAAGTAAGATAGTACAGTTACATAAGAACTTACCAGAGCAGTAGTTCTTCGAGAGAGGATCTTGCAGTAGGTAAGCTTTTCCCTCCCTCCCTCCTTCCCCCTGCTGCTGTTCTTTTTCAGCCTTTCTATTGGCTCCAGGATCCCACTCCTTTCTCCTGTCGCACCTTTTCAGGTCTCCGGCGGGAGAACTGGAGGATGGGTATGGGGACCACCCCTAATATATCATCTGGCTGACGTTGGTCACATGACATTGGGGGCAGTCCCCTGCTATAAACTAGCCAAAGTTTTCCATGTAGTCCTAGTGCCTGGCGGCTCAGTCCTAATGATTATCTATTGCAAGAGCCTCTCTCGATGATCTACTGTTACGGTAAGTTCTTGTGTAACTGTACTATCTTGTTTGGGAGTATCTCAGTCATCAGGTCACACCATAGGAACTTCACCCTCGGTGAAGCAGCATGAACACGGAAGATTTTCCAGCAGTACCACTGGGGCCGACGTGCCGACGTCACCAGCTCTATAAAGTAGTGAATGGCCCTACTCCCTTGTTTCCCACTGACTCTGTTTACATGTTTCTCTGCAGAAACTCCGACACAGCTTCATGCCATTTTTACCTACAACTTTTCTTTATTTCATTTTTTAGAATCTCTTTTTAGTAATAGATTCCTATACTGTGTTTATGTAGAGAGTTAATCCTTCCACTTCTCTCTTCCACCACTGCGGAAAGAAGTTTGCTCCTTCTGATGATCATATCCTCTGTGTCTGCTGTCTTGGACCTGATCACAACACCTCGGACTGTGAGCTCTGCCAGAAATTCAGTCAAATCACCCTTAGGTGATGCAAAAAGGCTCCCAAAAATTCCTAATGGAACAACAGGTAGGCAGTTCTGGGCGGGGGTCTTCCGAGGTCCCTCTTTCCCAGTCACCGGCGGGTTCATTGAGCTTCTAGTCCACAAAGGGAGCAAGACAAGTCATTGGAGGAAAAGTCATAAGAAAGACCGTGAATGGAACCGCTCCCCCTGGCGACGTTCCCAATCCCCAACGGCCTCTTCATCTTCCTCCAGGGGTACGCCATCGGCTGTGGCTGCACTAACGCCTGCTGCTGGCCAGGCCTCTGCTCTTTCCAGGCCCATAATGACAGCACCACCTCCCGCTTCTCAGGGAGGCTAGTCATTGATGACAGCCTCTCTGTCATGGCCTGATACCTCTCCAGACCAATGGCCATCAGGCTCTTCGGGCTCCTTGGCCTCAGTAGATGGCTCATTGCGCCCTGTGCTAAGGACCCCTCCTCCATCGACATACCAGTCTCCTGCCATCAACCTCAATGATATCCTGACCTGGTTCACTACATTCCTGGTCCATCAGTTGGGCTTTTACAGACCTGGGTCCCCTGCGCTGTCGATGGCTCCATTGTCATCAGTGCCACTTCTTCCTCCTCTGGCAGTTCCCCATGGGCCGTTGTCAGTCTCTCATTCGTCGGACCTCGAGTTGGAACAGGTCGACATCAAGGAAGAGTACCATCCTGACCTCATACTACCTGAAGAAGAGGAAAAAGATGAGGAACCTCCTTCCTCCGATAGGTCCACTGCCTCTTCAGTGAGTGAGGACTCTTGTCAAGCATACTCCCAGGTCTCCTGCTGAGGACCCTACTTTCTTTAATGTTGTGAAGGAGCTGTCCATAGCAGTGGGTTTCCATACTGAGGAATCTTCTCCTAAGGTCATTCCTTCTATCCTCCTAGCCTTGAGGAATGCCACTAGAGCAGCCTGGCATAGGCCTGACATGGTCCCTGCCATTCCTCGCTGGGCAGATAAGTTGTTTCATGCCCCTCAGGGCCTACCTCACTATGCTGCCCAACCCAAGACCAATTCTGTGGTCATTAAGGCAGCACAGGACAGGTCCAAGGTGCCCAAGAACCTTAACTCCCTCCCCCCCGGCAGGGAATCTAGGTGGATTGACCTTTGGGGAAAGAGGGTGTATGCCTCCTCTGCTGTGGAGCTGTGGATTGCTAATTACCCCCTCACATACGGTTAAATACCACAATACCATCTGGAAGAAGGGAAAGGCAGCTGTCCAGACCCTTCCAGAGTGCTCCCAGAAGCAGGAGGTTTTCAAATGCTTACAGAACGCCAAGGATATTAGTAAGCATCTCCTCAGGGCCTGATATGATATCTCTTACACTGGTACAAGGGCTGCTGCCACAGGCATCTGCCTTCGTAGGCACTCCTGACTGAGGGTCTCAGGTTTTACTGCAGATGTCCAGCAGAAGGTGCTCAACACCCCTTTTAATGGCTCCAGGTTATTTGGACCAGATGTTCAGGACATCATTGATGACCTGCAGGCATCTGGCAGGGCTATCAAGTCTGTCCACTCCCTCTATGATATGCAGCCTAGGAGTAGACAGCACCCTCCTTTTTGCAAGGTGTCCCACAAGTCTGGAGCAGCCTTCTACTCTCAGGGCAAGAGAAAGGACTCGTCCACCTTGCTTACACCCTCCTCCTCCAGCACTGCAGCAAAGCGTCCTGGGGTGATGGATCAGCCCCTGCAGCTGGGTCTGCCTCAGCTTGACTCCTTGCCAGACCCCCTCTCTTCCAGTCCCTGACCAAGAAGTGATGGTCGGAGGTCCGACCAAGAGGTGGGGGTTAGAGGTTGGTTCTCCCTCCATCTCAATCAGTGGAGAACCATCACTTCAGATGCCTGGATTTTTCAGACGATAGAGAGAGAACATACTCTGGAACTTGTAGAGATACCTCCAGAGACTCCTCCAGTACCCTCCACCTGCCCCCCCCGGCCCATCTAACAGTTCTCTGGGAGGAGGTACAGTCCCTTCTGTGGAAAAAGGCCATTGAGCCAGTGCCCCCAGCACCAAAGGAACAAGAGTTTTTATTCCAGGTTCTTCCTGGTTCCCAAAAGAATTGGAGATTTGAGGCCTATTCTAGATCTCAAGGACCTCAACCTTTATATTCAGTACAAGAAATTCTGCATGGTCACTCTGCCAGGCCTACTGCCCTTACTTGAGCAGGGCAACTTGCTGTGCTCCTTGGATATGCAGGATGCTTACCTGCATATCTCAGTGTGTCCTCCGCACAGGAGATTTCTCCAGTTTCTCTTTCCGGGTAAGCAGTACCAATTCAAAGTATTGCTCTTTGGCTTATCCTCTGCGCCGGAGGTCTTTACAAAGTGCTCAGTAGTGGTAACTGCAAATCTTTGGAGGGAGGAGGGAGGGATTGTACGTTTTCCCCTACCTGGATGACTTTTTATTTTATTTATTTATTTATTGAAATCTTGGATGACACCTGTGAGCGGATGCTCGCTGAGAGGTTCCACGTCAGATACATTAACACAAGAAGACACAATATAGTTACAGTAAATTATACATACAGAGTAGAAAAAAATTCAACAGTACATGGGTTGCAATGACAAGCAGTTACACAAGTTGTGCTAAGGCTTAGTACATGGTATTCCAGCGTCCTGCGGAAGAGAGAGAGGCACAGGCAGACTGTTAAGGTGAGGTTGGGAGGGGCAGTGAGAGCTGTGATAGGAAAGGCAGAGGGAAAGAAAAGAGTCAAGGGGTAGGGGGTAGGAGGCAGGTGCTTGGGCAGCGACTTAACTTGGCTGGTTAGGAGTTGGAAGTGCTAAGGCAGACTAAAGCTGCGGGCGCAGACTAGCGGGAGCACCTACAGGTACTATTGTCACTGAGGTGCTGACGGAGTTTGCGCTTAAAGGAACCAAGGGTTGAAGCTCCGGCTGTCAGGTGGTAGATCATTTGTCCACAAAGGGGCCCGGTGAGCAAAGGATCATTGGACCATAGTTGTGTGGCACCTGGGCACAAGGAATACTTGTGTAGTCGAGCTCCTGGTGTGTCTGGCATGTATATGTGGTGATAGAAGGCTCAGAACTCCTTGAGGAAGTAAGTTTAGTGAGACCTTTTTTGCGAGTAGGTAGGTTTGATAAAGTATTCTGTCCTTCAGTTGAAACCAGCCCGATCGCACATGAAGCGCACAGGTGTGGGTGAGTTTTGGGGCATTAGTGAGCAGGCGGCAGGCTTTGTTTAAGGCTATTGAGCGGCATTGGAGCGCTGTGTCAGTAGCGGAGCCATAGACAGCTAGGCCATAGTCAATCAAGATGATGAGTGAAGTGTTAATTGCCAAGTTCAGAGCTTCATAGGTCAAGCAATGTCTGTGCCTGGGAGGATATACTGATCCTGGTGTTAAAGGCTTTGGCCGTGATGTCAGTGTGCTGTGTGTAAGACAAGGCAGTATCCAGTGTGATTCCCAGGTACGTGAAATGGGGTACTAGTTCCAGGGTGTTACCAGAGTCATTCGGAATTGCCAGGGGATAGTCTTTTAGCTTGTTTTGGGCTGTGGCAAAGAGCATGGTCTTGGTCTTTTTATCGTTTTTGCTCTTTGAACCATTTTTCAGCCGCTGCAAAGCCGCTCTGGAGGTCATATTCCAGCAGTGCGGGGTCAAGGTTGCTAGTAAAGATCACCGCATCATCTGTGTAGAGGAACATGCGGCCATTGCAAGCAGCCGGGAGGTTATTTAGGAAGACTCTGAGGAGTAATGGACCAAGTATGGATCCTTGTGGTACCCCTGATCTGACCGGTCGAGTTTCTGATAGGATATCCCTGATCTTTACTTGCTGTGATCGCAGGCTAAGGTAGCTAAAAAGCCATGCTACGGTTTCTAGGGCTAGTCCTATGTCCGAGAGCTGTTCAAGGAGGAGGGCATGATGGACCATGTCAAATGGGGCACAAAAACCCTGGCACAATATATCAGTTGGGGGGTGAGGATATAGCATGCACCAAGCAGGAAAGGGATCTTGGGGTTATCATCTCTGATGACCTCAAGGTAGGGAAACAGTGTGACAAGGCATCAGGTAAAGCAAATAGGATGCTGGGATGCATAGGCAGGGGCATCACCAGCAGGAAAAGGGAGGTCATAATTCCACTGTACAAGACACTAGTGAGGCCCCACCTGGAGTACAGTGTACAGTTCTGGAGACCATACCTACGTAAGGACAGGGTAGAGAAGGTTCAGAGGAGGACAACCAAGATGGTGCATGGATTGCATCACAAGTCCTATGAGGACAGGTTGAAGGAACTGAACATGTACTCCCCTGGAGGAGAGGAGGGAGAGAGGGGATATGATAGAGACATACAAGTATCTTACAGGGAGGAACAGGGTGCAGGAATACACTATTTTTAAGCGAAAAAGATGTTCCAGGACTAGAGGGCATGGGATGAAGTTGGAGGGAGGACGATTCAGAGGAAACGTGAGGAAGAATTTCTTCACAGAACAGGTGGTGGACAAGTGGAACACCCTGCCAGAGGAAGTGGTGGGGGCTGAAACAATCACGGGATTTAAGAATGCATGGGATAGACATAAAGGAATTCTGGAGGTCAGGGGTAAGGGGCAACAGACTTCTGGGAAAACATAAACTGAAGTTACAAGCTCAAATGGGCAGACTGGGTGGGCCATAGGCCCTTATCTGCCGACACTGTGTATGTATCTATGTAAATGCCTTTGATAGGTCAACAAAAGCCTCCCCTACAATGTGCCCTTTCTCAAGCGCACTATGTATGAATCCGGTAAATTCTAGGAGTGCCGTGATGGTGCTATGGCTAGCTCAGAAACCATGCTGGTCTGGGCATAGGAGCTGATATTGATTGAAGTACTCCACCAGCTGGTCAGCCACAATCATTTCAAGGGCCTTGGAGAGTGGGGGGAGTATAGAGATTGGCCTGTCCTGCTCCTAAAGGCTCAGTCCAGTGAACAGCTGCTCTGGACCCTGGAGAGAACCCTTCAGCTGTTTCTTTCCCTGTGCATCACTGTCAGTTGGCCCAAGTCTGTCCTGATTCCATCCCAGAGGTTGCAATATATATAGGGGTGGTCCTGGACTCAACACAGGGCAAAGCCTTCCTGCCTCTTAACAGGGTGGAGTACCTAATTGCTCATGCTCAGGAGTTCACCCAGAGCCGTTACGTTCCTGCGAGGGTGTACCTGAGGCTGTTGGATCTCATGGCCGCGGCCATTGCCATGGTCCCCTTGGCCAGACTGCACGTGCGAGTTCTCCAGTGGACACTGAGAGTGCAATGGGAGCAACGCACCGATGAAATGGATCAGTTAGTACTGGTTTCCTCCCTGATCTGCAAGGTGCTTCAGTGGTGGATGGACCCACACAACCTGTTACGAGGGGTCACATCTCAGATCTCCTCACCACGGATGCCTCTGGTTCACGCTGGGGAGCGCACCTGGGTACCTTTCAAACTCAGGGAAAGTGGTCACAGGTCGAAACTGACCTGAATATCAGTGTTCTGGAGATATTGGCGGCCCTGTGTGCCATGCAGGCCTTTCAGAACCATCTCCTTCCAGGTCAGCTGTTGATCCAGTCCGACAATCTTAGTGTTGTCTACTGTATCAGCAAGCAGGAGGGCACGCATTCATACCCCCGTGTGCAGGAAGGCCATGAGAGTATGGTACTGGTTACTAGACCACAGCCTGATCCTCTTGGCAGTCCACGTCCTGGGCATACTAAACACCCTGGCAGACAGCCTCAGTAGGACACAGTCCATTATGCATGAGTGGGAACTTCTCTCATCCATCGCAGAAGATCTGTTTGCCAGATGGGGTCATCCAGTGTTGGACCTTTTTGTGTCCCCACTCAATGTAAAACTGCCCAGCTTCTGCTCGCTAGGTCGAGGTCCTGGAGTTTTCTTGTGAGACGCGTTGTCCCTGTCCTGGAGTGGGAGGTTCCTTTATGTCTTCCCTCCATTTCCTCTGATTCAGAGGGTGCTAATCATACTGCAGACGGAGGGGGCCAGCATGATCCTGACCTGGTCGCACCCTTCTGGCCACGGCAGATATGGTTTCCATTACTGCAACAGTTTGCAGAGGAGCCTCCAGACCCTCTGCCTCTCTGCAGGCTCAGGGGACCCAGGTGCATCCCAGTCTCAGGTCCCTTCATCTGCATGCCTGGCTCCTGGGGGCATAGCCATCACCTGGTTTGGGTATCTCAGAGAGTGGTGGATGTCCTCATGGTAGCTCGGAAGCCCTCCACTAGAGCCAAATATGCCATGAAGTGGAAGAGGTTTGCTATCTGGGCTGCCAAGCATCATCTGGCCCCTTTCACTTGTCTAGTGAGCCAGATTCTAGACTACCTGATTTTACTGTCAGACTCTGGTCTCCAGTACTCCTCCCTCAAGATGCACCTTTCGGCTATCTCTGCCTTTCACAAGCCCATGGGTGGACACACCGTGGCTCAATTAGATGTGTCACATACCTTTCTCAGGGACATCCTGCTTCTGAAACCTCCAATTCATTCCCCTGTCCCGGCTTGGGATTTAAATTTTGTTTTGGAGACGTTGATCCTGTCTCCATTTGAGCCAGCCTTGACTTGCAAGCTACATACACATTCTCTCTTGGAAAGCATTATTTTTGGTTGCTATTACATCTGCTCGAAGGATCTCCAAGCTTCAGGCTGTCTGGTGTGAGGGGCCTTATTTGATTTTTCACAAAGACAGGGTGTCTTTGCACACGAGTCCTAAGTTTCCTTCCAAGGTGGTGTCTGAGTTTACCCTGAACCAGTCTATCCACCTACTTATTTACTTTCCTGAGCTTGCCAATCCAGAGGAAGCACTGCTCCGTACGTTAGACATGCGCAGAATTTTGAAGCATTATTTGCTCCTAACTAAGGACTTCAGAAAGTCAAAGCAAGTTTTTGTTTCTTTCACCCCAAGCAGAGAGGGCATTCAGGTTTCTGAGCAATGTTTGTCCAAATGGTTGGTACATTGTATTGTGTTCTGCTACAACAAGCATGGCCCACTCCGCTCCACTGACGAGGGATTGCTAGAGATTCCCAGGGTTAGTCTTCAATCATCTGGGGCCAGAGCATTTTCTTTTATGGCCCCAAACCTGTGGAATTCTCTACCTCATCAGATTAGAGAGTGCCTGTCCGCGGAATCATTTAAGGTGTCCCTGAAGAGTTATTTATTTGAATTAGCATTTGGATAGGTTTATTGCTGCTTTTTATTGTTTTTATGTTATTTATTATGTAAGATGTTTTTTTGTACTTGCGCTTTGATATGTTGAAAAGTGCATTATAAATAAAATTTGATTGATTGAAAGAGTTGCCAGGGGCAGTGAAAGCCCACTTCACAAGGGGCATAGCTACCTCTGTGGCCTGTTGTAAGGGGGTCTCAGCCACTGAGACCTGCACTGCTGCCACCTGGAGCACTGTTCATACCTTCATTAAGCTCTGTAATGTGATCTGATGACTGAGATGCCCCCAAAGAGATAGAACAGTTACGTAAGAACTTACCGTAACAGTAGATCTTTGAGGGGATCTCAGTCATCAGGTCTGCCTTCCCTCCCACATCCCTCTCTTATAGGGTTCTCTCCCTCAGAACTGGCTTACTGGTGTATCTAGCCTTTTATTTTGGCCTGGGTACCTCTCTGTCTCTCTCCTCAGTCCCCTATGACACTGGTTTGCTCCGTAGTCTCCTGGGGAAAAACTGAGGAGGGAGTGGGGCCGCTCATGCCTTTATAGGGTTGGTGATGTCAGCAGGTGACGTTGTCTCGGGCGGCCCCAGTAGTACTGCTGGAAAATCTTCCATGTGGATCCTGCTCCACCGACAGTAAAGCTCCTACGGTGTGACCTGATGACTGAGATCCCCTCCAAGATCTACTGTTACGGTAAGTTCTTACGTAACTGTTCTTTCACAGATAATCAAAAACCACATGATCTTCCAGAAATCTGTCTTCACCATTGATTTACACTAATGGGTTCTGAGCCAGAGGTGCTAGGACCCTGTGGGAGCCAGAACTTTTCAAGAGGGCTGCTGCCAAGGTGAGCTGCGCACACGCGCGGAACTGTGAGGTTAGCTTGCGCAACATGGCTTACCTTGGTACCAGCCTTCAGCTGCCTCAGTTCCTCCCCGGACATCGAATGCACTTCATTGATGACATTGCTCACCTGCTGGGAGTCAGAACTTCGCATCTGTACGACAACAGCGTTCAGTTCTTCTCTGTTTTTAGTGTTTAAAGTTAGAGCTTGTTATTTTTATGTCAGTTTAATGAATTTACAAAGATATTTCTCTGTCTCTCATAGCCCTGCTGAGTCAATGATCGATGGCCATGGACAGAGACAGTGGGGGGAGCCTCCTCAGGCAAGCTGCTCAGGCAGCGAGGCCATGTCCGTTCCACTTTCCCCTTCGGGTGAGAGTTTTGACGATGGTCGGTTCTGTGTCTGATAGGAAGGACAGTCCTCTCAGAAGTACAAAAAGAAGTGAGCCCCATTTCCGATCCCAGTCGATGTCGCAGCGCCGCTCAACCGCAAGTTTTTCCTCATCCCATTGGAAGAGTAAGAAACAGTATCGCTTGAGGTCACCTTTTGCGAGGTCTGCCATGAGGTCCTTGATGTCCAGGAACAGAAGGCCCTCACCAGCACCATCAGCATCACCTGAGGCGTCTCTTCACTGGAGGTGGAGGTCTCGGGGCCCAGAGTCCCTCCCTGTCTATTTGTGGGCACTCCAGTGGACATTTCCACCACTGGACAGCTCTTATGGAGCAGTGGGTGGAGCTTCTGGCACATTTGCCTCTGCCTGTGGAACCAGTCCCTGGCCCTTAGGGGATGGTGGCACTGGAGCCACAGGCAGGGCCTTCAAGTTGGGTAGAGTGTTTGGCTCTGACAGCAGCCCCAGGGTCCTTGTTGGTGATCATACCGCTGACTCCTGTCCCACTGGCACACCCCCATTCAGTGTCACTGCAATGGGACTGGTCACGGTGTCTTTGCCAGCCACTCCAGTGGTGGCTGGATTGTCGGCACCGGGTTTAGGCCTCATGGAGCCTTTCCCAGTGTCATTGCCTCCCTGGGTGCCAGGAGGTTTTCATTCTGGCCGCAACACCACCTCTGATGCTGGCTCCTCGTAAATTGGGGCTGGTATTGCCTAGGCTTCATTTTGGATTGGGGAATTTGCCATCACTCACCTACCTGAGCCTCCTTCCAGAGGGAGATAGAAGAGGATGAGTCTGACCTCGAACTCATTATTTCTGAGGGTGGTGACGGTGACTCCTTCTATAGCTTGGACTCTTCGGACCCAGGCCCTCCCCGTGTTACTCAGGAGGATTTGTCTTTCCAGGCTTTGCTAAAAAATATGCATTCTGCTCTTGAGTTTTGAACCTTTAACTATTGACCCAGGTAAACATCTCCACCTTCATAGAATCATAGAAATCCGGTGGCAGAAAAGGACTCTTCGGCACATTGAATCTGCCCTTCCCGCCCCTTACTCATTACCTATGTCATGGGATGGCCCTTTCCCCCACACTTGCCAGCCCCTTATGCCTGTCCCATGCCCTCTTGAATCCCTCCACTATTTCTTCCCCCACCACCACCACCACCCTTTTCTCCAGTAGTTTATTCCAGGCTTCCACCACCCTCTCCATGAAGTAACGCCCCTTCACATTGTCCCTAAGTCTTCCTCCCTCCAATCTTAGACTATGCCATTTCGTTTTAACCCCAACCTTCCTCTTAAATAAGCTCCCCTCCCTTACCTTATTGATCCCCTTCACGTACTTAAATTTCTCTATCATGTGCCCCCCCCTCTAGTCTCCAGTGGGTACAGATCCAGTTCCCTCCACCTCTGCTCATATGACTTCTCCTGCATACCATGCGCCATCTTGGTTGCCCTTCTCTGCACTCTCTCAGTCCCATCTGTGTCCTTGCTTAGGTGTGGTCTCCAGAACTGGACCCTGAACTCCAGGTGTGGCCTCACCATGGCTTTATAAAGAGGCATCGGTACCTCCCTCCTTCTGCTTGTTATGCCCCTCCCAATGCAGACCAACATTCTATTTGCCTTTCCCACTGCTTTGCTGCATTGATGACCTACCTTAAGGTTGCTTGATACTAAGATCCCCAGATCCCTTTCCTGCTCATTTGGCAGTTTGGTGGTTAAACGTCTCTACCATGCTGGTCAGTTTGGTTCTCCATTCCTTTTCGCATTTGAGACCCTATCAGATTCAGTTTGAAGTAGTCCTGCTTCTATTCCATCTCTCTGTGGCAGATAGAAAGTACACTGCCCTTCTCTCAACCTATAGCAGATGCTGTTCTCGATGAGAATGACAGAGCCATTCTGCCCCAGAAGGTCACTGTACATCCCATTAACAGAGTTGTGCCAAGATAGACACTATGGGTAAGCAAGCTTTTGCTGCTGCTACCCTCAGCACGAGAAATGCAAGCTACCAGGTGCATTTTTCCAAATACAGATATACCCTTTGGACCTCACTTAGATTTCTCACAAAGTCCTTACCTGACTCCGAGACTAAACGGAAGATCCTACAAATTGTTTCTCATGGCATTGCATCTAGTATTCACCAGCTTAAAGTGGTTGTGGATGCCTTTGACACTGCTTCTTGCTCTGCTGACTTGGGCATTTGTATCAGAAGGCACTCCTGGCTTCATACTTCCGGATTTTCACAAGCTGTCCAACAGCAGGTTATGAATGTTCCATTTGATGGAACTTCTCTGTTTGGACAGCAGATGGAGAAGTCTCTTGAAACTGCTCAGAAAACTAGAATGAATTTAAAGACTTCTAGGCCAGCCCCTGCTAATTCTCAGATAAGGAAAGGACTAGGTTTCTTTCAGAACAGGCAGTTCTTTCAAGGGAAAGGTAGGGTAGCTCAAAACAAATCTGTTTCCCCAACCACAAAATAAGGCACAACCAAAAGTGCAGGCGCTAGAAACACCTAGTGCCACCTTCTAAAGTTCTAGCCCCGGTCCTGCCTCAGCTGCCCGAGGTGGACCCTCTCTTTCCCAGTAGGAGGATGCCTAACCCAGTTTTACAGTCTATGGGAGTCCATCATGAATGACAAATGGGTTCTTGGGATCATCTGAGAAGGATACTTCTAAACTTTACAGAAAGCCCTCCAGACTATTCGCCCAGTAGACAATCCGTCCTGTCCATTCACATGCCAAAGCTTCTAGCACAGGAAATCATGGATTTTCTGATTAACAGGGCAGTAGAAGTACTGCCAGAGTCAGAGTGCAACACAGGCTTCTACTCCCACTACGTCTTAGTACCAGAGAAATCCGTGGGCAAGCGCTCCATTCTTGACCTCAGAAATTTGAACAAATTCATGGATCAAAAGAAATGCAAGATGCTGTTTCTAGGATCTCTGCTTCCCTTCCTGAAACCTCAGGACTGGTTAGACTTCCTCCCTAGATTTTCAGGATGCTTATCAGCATATTATAGTGCACCCCAGCCACCACTGATACCTCAGATTCGTTGTGCTGGGTTAGCATTATCAATTCAGAGTTCTGCCCTTTAGGCTATCCCCTGCACCTTGAGTCTTTACAAAGTGCTTTGCCATACTCACAGCGCACCTGAAAAAGCTATGACTCCAATTTTACCCTTATTTGGACAACTGGCTGATAGGCAGGTCATCCTAGAAAGAGACTGAACTAGCAGTGGTCACAGCCTCTCAGGTACTTAACTCCATGGGAGTTCCACTGAACCTAGAGAAGTCTCAGTTTCATCCTTCTCAGCAGCTCCTGTTCATAGGAGCTCTTCTGGGCACTACCAGTGCCGGGCCTTTCTTCCAGAGAGCAGGAGGCAGACCATCCTATAGATGGCATGCTACATAATGGAGCGCAGATCTGTTCAAGTGCACTCCATGCAGCTTATGCTGGATCAGATAGCCTCGTCAGTGTTCACAGTACTCATGGCACAGTTACACATGAGAACGACCCAGTGGTTGCTTAGTGCACAGTGGTCGCAAGCATCCCATCCTCAAACCTGCCCCATTCTGGTGACCAAGCCCCATGTTCTGTCCCTTGCATGGTGGACAGAGGAGGAGAAGAACCTTCTCCAGGGCTTTCCCTTCCCCACTGAAGCCTCGGGTGACTGTCACCATGGATGTCTCCCCAATGGGATGGGAATCCCACTTTCAGGGTCTCCAAACACAGGGTGTCTGGGACCTGTACAAGACTTAACTCCACATCAATGTGTTGGAAATGCAAGGTTTTTTTTTTGTTTTTTTTTTAACTCTGCTTTATTTAAAAGCATAACATTGATCATGACAAAAGATGCTCCAAGGTCTGATAGGTACAATTAATCTAGTAAAAAGAGAACCTTAATAGATGCTAATTTAACACATTCTGTGATATCATTGTGTAAAAATTTGAGTTCCAACAAGGGCGACAGTGTTGCACTCTGGAATCCCTCATGGTACCTTTTTATGTTTGCTTGCACGCTTGTGCAAGAAACATAGTGCCATCATCCGAGTTTTCGGAGGTGTGTCACCCCCTCTTCCAATTCAGTCAGTGTGTTGGCAGGCACGGCCACAGTCCTCCAATGCATGCTGCTCCAAAATGCAGTGGTGTACAGTTGAAAGGGGGAGCTACGCTTCAGTGAGCAGTGAGCAGATATCGCCTGCTCATGCGCAGCTCCCTACACACACACACACACACGCATACTGCGTGCTGCCCCTCCCCATGTACACTGTATAGCCGGCGGGGTGCCCAATCCCCGCCGGCTGTGCTGCGCCCCCTTCCCAAAGCCTTTCACATGCCACGCTGGGTGCCCACCCCAGCGTGGCAACTCATGGTATAGCCGGATAGGTGCCCAATCGCCCCTGGCTCCACTGTCCTCCCCTCCAGAGTACAGGGTGCCACGCTGGGAGCCCACCCCAGCGTGGCAATAGATGCTATGGCTGGACGGGTGCCCCATCCCCGCCGGCCCACGCCCCAACCAGCCATCCTTGTGCCACGCTGGTGCCCACCCCAGCGTGGCAAACGCCCCGCCATTTAAAAAAAACAACCTGTAAAGAAAAAACAGTCCCACGCAGTCTCCTGCCCCCCACAACCCGCACTCCACCCACTGCGCATCTGCCTCCCCACACCCACCTCACCCCATACTTACCTCCGGAGTCTGGCGACGATCTTCGTGGACCGGGAACACGTCCTGCACTCTTCAAAGCCGACAGCGTAACTGAGGAAATGCTGGTAAGCTGTATAATGGGATAGATAGGGTTTTTTCAACTTTGTTGTATATTCAGGTATTTTTGGAATTTTGCACCAAATTTTCAATATGGGGTTTTGGGACCCCTTCTCATGAGTGCTGTTACTGTCATGACAAGAGTTCGGTTCGAAGGGTGATTTCAGTCACTGCGCCAAAATCACCTTCGGGACAGATTAACTAAACGACACTGCCAGTGTTCATAAGGTGGGCTCTCAAGAAGCCTATTTTGAAAATTTGCGGAAAATCAAAATGACTGTAAGATGAAAAGCTGCGCAGTTCCCACGCACACCGTAAGTTCAAGCGAATTTTCATTATTGTCATTCCAGATTTTCAACATTGCCATTTTACCACACCTTCTTATGAGTAGTACAGCTGTCATTTTCACATCTCACCCAAAACGTGTTTCCGCCCATGTAGCGCACAATGGCGCAGTCGGTGTGCAAAATCAATGTATGGGACAAATTAAGAAAATCACAGTGACACTCTTCATGAGCAGAGGTCTTAAAATGGCTATGTTGAAAATTTGGTGAAAAAATTCCTAAAAATGACTGTTTTACAAACGTGCATTGCGCAGTTCCTATGCACGCTCGTAAGTTCGCGAATTTTCAATATTTTCACTCCAGATTTTCAACATTGCCATTTTACCACACCTCCTTATGAGCAGTACAGCTGTCATTTTTCACATCTTGCTGAAAATGTGTTTCATGCTTTATTAGTATGGAGTCGAGCAAAGCGTAAATCAATGTATGGACACATTAAGAAAATCACAGTGACACTGTTCATGAGCAGAGGTCTTAAATGGCTATGTTGAAAATTTGGTGAAAAATTAAAAAATGACTGTTTTACAAGCGTCGTGCTAGCAGTTCCTATTCATGCTCGTAAGTTTGCGAATTTAATATTTTCATTCCAGATTTTCAACATTGCCATTTTATTACACTTCCTTATGAAAAGTACAGCTGTCATTTCATATGGCACCTAATATGTTTTCAGACATGTAGCGCATAGGTGGTGTTGTTGGTGCGAGGAAGCAATGTTTGGGACAGATTACGAAAATCACAGTTACACTGTTCATGAGCAGAGGTCTTAAAATGGCTATGTTGAAAATTTGGTGACAAAAGTCCATAAAATGACTGTGTTACGAGTGAGCATTCTGCAGGTTCCGCACACCCTCATAAGTTCATGACTTTGAAATATTTTCCGTCCAGATTTTCACCAGTGGCAATTTTCCACAGTTCCTTATGAAAAGTACAGCTGTCATTTTTCACAACATGGCCGAAGTGTGTTTTCACACTTTCAGCGCAGAGATGCGTGGTCACTGTGGGAAATCATTGTTCGGGACAGATAAAGAAAATCACAGTGACACTGTTCATGATCGGAGGCACCAAAATGCCTGAGTTGACAATCTGCTGTAAAAAAAAAAATCCCCAACCTAATTATATTACGGGTGTGCGTTGCACAGTTTCTATGTACGCTCGTGACTTCACCAGTTTTTTTTAATATTTTTACTGCAGATTTGCAACATTGCCATTTTTTACACCTCCCCATGAACAGTACAGCTGTCATTTTTTACATCCTCTTTAGAATGTTTTTGCACCTGTGGTGCTAAATGCCGTAGTCACTGTGCATAAGCAGCTTTCGGCTAACAAACTGATATTGCCACTGTTCATGAGGTGGGGTCACAAAAAAAAATGTTGAAAATTTGGAGTGAAAATACCAACGAATGCCTGAGGTATTAGGGTTTCCAACCATAACGTCCAACCCTGTAGAGAATGATAGGCATCAGGGGTGTGACTTGGGATTCTTGCCTGTAATGCTCATACTGTTCCACACCCTGCAGCCAGTGAGAGGCATCAAGGTATGCCTTGGACTCTTCGGCCCCAAAGTTACCCCAGTTCCCTTATATCGCACCCATCTCACCGTATTTCCTAATGGAATGGGGTGCGCATAAGGGCCAAAGACCCCAAGGAACATTGTGACACTTGTCAGTGTCTGCAGGGTGGGGTGTGGTGAAATGGCGTGGCCGTTATGCCTGACAACCCAAAGGCACACCCCAATGCCTGTCACTCTCTGTAGGGTGGCGTTGGGGTTGGCTTTAGTTCAGTACTTCACTGCCATTCCTATTACGTAGCTCTGTAACTTCTACACTACCACTGCTAATGCCAGCAAGCAAACATTTGGCATTGACAAATACTTGTTTGTTTATGCCAAGAGATAAAGTATGTTGACATCTGCATTGTGATGTTGACATTGTTATACTTCTGTTGCTCCTGCTTCTTACCTGCTACCACTTCACTACCCACTACTGCTACGACTGCATTGTTGTTCTCTCTGAGAGGGTATAGGGGGGCAGAGCCCCCTATTAAAAGACCTGATAGTTCTATTTTAGTGAAATCCCTGTCACAACCGAATCCACAAAATAGAAAAAAAAACACTAACATCCAGCCCTGGAAATCGGAGGTTTTCATGGAAACACATAACTAGTTATACTATATTTGTAGTGGGGGCTGCCCCACACCCCCTTAATTTTTCTTTGCCTTTTTTTTTTTTTTTTGGTGAAGCTAATGGTTTTATTTATGCAAGTAGCATAGCTGTATTATAGCATAATGTATGCTATTTTAATGATGTAATGCTATGCTACTTGTGAGGGTCACGAGTGCTGCACTATTACCCCAACAAGTCCTTAACATAACAGTCAGACAGGAGGAGTACAAGAATGAGGGGGGATGATATAAAACTGGAGGGTGGCAGATTGATGGGGAATGTTAGAACGTTTTTCTTCACATAGAAGGTGGTGGATACATGGAATAGTCTGCCACAAGAGGTGGTGGGAGTGAGCATGGTGGGGGGGTTTAAACATGCCTGGGACAGACACAGGGGAACCTTAGAGGTGGGCAGAGGGAGGGGAAGCCACTCACCAGATAGTCAGAGGAGTTAATCGAGCATAAGGCTTACGAGCAGACTAGATGGGCCTGGCAGTCCTTATGTGCCGACAGTGTCTATGTTTCTGTGTAACAGGAATACAATTCCTGGTAACTAAGAACTTGAAATGGCAATAAAAAAGAACATACAACAGGAACACTACACTGATTTAACCTATGTCCCAATATTGCAAGAAATGGCTACTGTGGATCAATCAGGTGACTGTTTGGACCCCCCCTTTCCAGTGCCCAGATAAGGGGGAATCCCCTCAAGCCTCCTCTCTTCTGGAGCTGCAAGCTTTTATATACAGTCTGAGAACCCTAGTCAGCCACAGAACAGTCCTCCTCCAGACAGACAAGAAGCTGGTCATGTACTACATCAGCAACTAAGGAGGAGCACACTCTTACCCTCTGTGCAGAGATGCAGTGAGAGTGTGGGAATGGTGCCTGAAGCAGGGGATCCTGCTCCAGGCAGTTTACCTGCCATAATTACAAAATGTTGTGGTGGACGAACTCTGCCAAACAGAAACCAAGCCTCCTGAGTGGTCACTAGCTCCAGACATTGTGAGATAGGTGTTTGATGAGTGTGGAACACCAGATCTGGACCTTTTTGTGTCCTCACTCAATGCCAGAGTGCCTCAGTTCTGCTCCAGAAATCCAGGAGATGGCAATTTCTGTCAGAATGCATTCAGACTACAATGGCAAAATTTGTTTCTGTATGCATTTCCTCCAGTCCCTCTGGTGCAGAAGATTCTGCTTAAACTGAAGGCACACAGAAGCAAGATGATTTTAATCGCCCCTTGCTGGCCTCAACAGATATTGTTTCCTCTGTTGAACAGGTTATTATCACTCAGCACACCGAGGATCCTCCCACTCAGAATGCACTTACTGGCTCAGTGTCATCTGCTTCATCCCAACCTGCGCTCTCTTTATCTTCAGGCCTGGCTCCTGAAGAAATAGACATGAACAAGTAAAAGGTATCTCAGAGGATTTCTCTGAAATACTTTTGGCTGCCCATAAATTTACCACCAGGAAAACATACACAGCCAAATGGAAAATATTTTCCATCTGGTACTCCAAAACCCATATGGACCCTATTCGGTGCCCACCCGGCAAGGTTCTGGAGTACTTGCTGGACCTTGCTGATGCTGGCTTGTAGTATTCCACAGTGGAGGTCCACTTGTGTGCTATATCTACATACCATGAGCCCATCAGTACCCTCTACCTGGCTCAACTGCCATATTTTAAGAGGTTCCTTAAGGGCATTTTGCACACAAGGCCCCCTCATCCAGAAGCCATTGGCTGCCTGGGATACCAGCCTTGTGTTGGACATGCTCACCTGCAAGCCCTTTGAGCCTCTTGCTACATGTGAGCTAAAGTTCTTAATCTGGAAAGCAGTCTTTTATTAGCCATCACTTTAGCTCGCAGAGTGTCTGAAGTCCATACCCTGGTCACAGACCCTCACTTGGATCTCACTTGGAATTTAGGAACAGCAGGAGACACAGTGGTTCATTATTACTGCCCTTCCATGTCAGTGGTAGTAATCCATAAACCCAGCCTTTGTCATGCAATCAGCCTCCATATACTGTTTTCCACAAGGACAAGGCAGTTCTTCACACACACCCTAAGTTTCTACTGGAAGTGGTGTTGGAGTTCTATCTGAATCAGCCTCTAGTGCTGCCTACCTACTTTGCCGATTTCTTGAGTGAAGAAGAACACATTCTCTATCCTATGGATGTTAGGAGAGTCCTGAAGTGTTGCCTGGACAGAATTTTTTTATTTTTATTTTAGTTTTTCTTTACCAGGTAGGTGCACTAGCCGTAGAGATGACTATTTTCAGGCATGACCTGGGAGGTTACAGGGTAAAACAGTACAGAGATGCAACAAAAGGTAGTTTCAGCAAGGTATAAACAATGGTGTTACACATCAATTTGTGCAGTACAAATAATATACACATTTTTAGAGAGTAGGATACAAAGCAGTATTACAATTATGGCATTTGGATGATACAATTTTGGCAGTAGAACAAAACAGTGTAGTTACAGAGTACAAGGAATAGATAAGAGATACATGGGTATAACACAAAATAAGAAAATAGTCATACAGCAGATATGACCCTACAGGAAGACAAATTTATAAACAGACAAGGAAGATACAAGAAATATAATTGAGAAGTGCGGGGGTGGGGGGGTTAGATGCAGGGGATGGGAAACTGAGGTTATTTAAGTTTGTGGTAGGGCAAGCTTCAGAGATATCAGCCAAGGCAAGTAGAGGTTGGTTGTGGACAGGTGAGTAAGACTCCAAATCCAAACAGCTCTTTGTCTCTGATTCATTGCAACATTGTGATTCATTGTGACATTGCGCAGGACCTAGAAGACAGAATTTCACTGTTTGCTGATGACACAAAGCTGTGTAACAGAGTAGACACACCAGAGGGTGTAGACAGAATGAGAAGGGACCTGCAGAAACTTGAAGAATGGTCAGGGGTTTGGCAGCTGAAATTCAATGCAAGGAAGTGCAAGATAATGCATATGGGGCACAAAAACCCTGGCACAATATATCAGTTGGGGGGTGAGGATATAGCATGCACCAAGCAGGAAAGGGATCTTGGGGTTATCATCTGTGATGACCTCAAGTAGGGAAACAGTGTGACAAGGCAGCAGGTAAACAAATAGGATGCTGGGATGCAGAGGCAGGGCATCACCAGCAGGAAAAGGGAGGTCATAATTCCACCATACAAGACACTAGTGAGGCCGCACCTGGAGTACACTGTGCAGTTCTGGAGACCTTACCTACGAAGGACATAGACAGGGTAGAGAAGGTTCAGAGGAGGGCAACAAAGATGGTGCATGGATTGCATCACAAGTCCTATGAGGACAGGTTGAAGGCACTGAACATGTACTCCCTGGAGGAGAGGAGGGAGAGAGGGATATGATAGAGACATACAAGTATCTTACAGGGAGGAACAGGTGCAGGAATGCACTATTTTTAAGCGAAAAGATGTTCCAGGACTAGAGGGCATGGGATGAAGTTGGAGGGAGGACGATTCAGAGGAAACGTGAGGAAGAATTTCTTAACAGGACGGTGGTGGACAAGGGAGCACCCTGCCAGAGGAAGTGGTGGGGCTGAAACAATCACGGATTTAAGAATGCATGGGATAGACATAAAGGAATTCTGGAGGTCAGGGTTAAGGGGCAACAGACTTCCTGGAAAAGATAAACTGAACTTACAAACTTAAATGGGCAGACTGGGTGGGCCATAGGCCCTTATCTGCCGACACTGTCTATGTATCTATTCCAATCAAAAATTAAAATTAAAGTGGGAGACCGGTGCAGTAAGGCAGTAGATAAAGCTACTAGAATGATGGTGTGCATAGGAAGGGGTAGAACAGGTAGGAAGAGGGAGGTGTTGATGTTTTTATATAAGACCGTGGTCAGACCACACCTGGAGTATGGGATGTAGTTCTGGAGGCCTCATTTAGGAAAGGCTATAGATGGGTTGGAGAGGGTTCAGAGAAGGGCAACAAAGATGATGCAAGAGAAGCCATACGAGACTAGAAGGAGAGAATTAAACCTATACCCACTGGAGGTTAGAAGAGATGGAGGTGACATGATAGAGAATTTTAAGTATATGAAGGGTATAAATAAAGTGAATGAAGGTAGCTTATTCAAAATGAAAGTATGAGTTAAAACAAGGAATCAAAATTTAAGATTGAAAGGGGGCAGAGTTAAGAGCAATGTAAGGAAATGTTAATTCACTGACAGGGTGGTGGAGCCCTGGAACAGATTACCTAATGAGGTGGTATGTGCAGAAACAGTGGTGGGATTCAAGAGGGTGTGGGGCAGACACAAGGGGTTGGCTAGTGGATAGAGGAAAATATCCCTGGGAAGTGCAGACAAGTATGGGCGGGTGGGAAATGACTAAATTCACTAAAAAAATACCACCAACAGCTTAATCTGGTTCAAGGTCAGTTGGCATTCATCTGTATCCCCTTCCCCCGGGTCGTGCCTGAAAATAGGCAGGATTGGTCTAGTGCACTTACCCAGTCAACAAAAGCTAAATAAAATAAAATAAATAAATAAATGGACCAGGATGGTCCTTTTCTGCTGACACATTACTATGATACTATGAAAAGTCACAGCCTGATAAAATAAAGTGCATTTCTGCCTGGATTGTGAGCTATTTATGCCACTGCTATGCCACGGCACAGGTCAAGCCGGAAGGGCTGGTACGTACCCACTCCACCAGAGCAGTTGCTACATCCCTGGCAGAGATTCACTCTGTACTTATTGGTGATATTTGCAGAGTTGCAACCTGGAGCACAGTGCTCACCTTTGTTAAGCACTATGCCTTGGATGCCTGTGCCAGGCAACATGACTCCTGTAGCAGTACTATGCTGAATGGACTTTGTCCTGTGTGAGCCTTGGCTTATACCGCCCTAGTCTAGGGGACTTTGTTTGAGCTTGGTACTCTGACCCATTGTTGTGAATCAGTGGTGAAGATTGATTCCTGGAAGATACAGAAATTATATACTCACTGTAATTCTTGATCTTCTAGGATTATCTTCACCATTGATTCACATGCCCACCTGCCATCCCTCAGGCTCATTCCAGTCTGTTTTTTGGTCTTTATCTCTTGTTTTTTTTTGGTTTGTGAAGACACTGTTACTGGTTTGCTGACCCTTCTTACATGGGGTATAAGGACTATCTTATGCCTTTAGGTTAAGTGCTGGTTAGATTATGCTGCGCCTCCTGTCTGAAAAAGGTACTGAGGCAGTTGAGGGGTGGTACCAGGGTAAGCCATGCAGTGCAAGCCAATCCTGTGGTGCCATGCGTATGGGCAGTTTACCCCTGCGCCAGCCCTTGTAAAAAGTTCTTTCTCCCACAGGGTCTTAGTGCCTCTGGCTTAGAACCCATTGACATGAATCACTGGTGAAGCTATTCCTAGAAGATCAAGAATTATGCTGAGTACATAATTTCCATTTTCCTGGCTGCCTCCATGGTGCTCAGCAGTGGAGGACTCCTCTGGTTTGCTGGCAAACCTGCATGGGCAATGAATTGTTGTAGCTGATTTTTATTCCCATATTTTATAGCCCACATTTCTCCCTTACTAGTTCCTTCGCCCTCCTTGTCAGTCTGAGTAATTACTATCCCGAGCTTGGGTTGTGAATCTTGGTCTCCAGCATGCGAGAGGGATCCCACATTGCTTGGTGCCAGAGCTGGCCTTGATGTTTGTGATTTTCAATAATCTGTGAGCAGTTGTTATAATTTAAGAGATGGAATGCTCTTACTATCCAGGTCTGCCCTGGGGAGAACTGATAAGTTATGTTATTTTCATGTGATTTCATCTGAGGATTTGAACTTTCAGAGTGCTTTCTGGTGTTATTTTGACAGTGTTTGCAAGTTCATTTGAACTTCTGAAATAGGAAGCTTTATATCATGATCGACCACCTCTCATGGGAAGCCTGTCTTGCTATTGCCCATGGCAACCTCCTTCGCCTCCTTGACTATGGCTGCCCGGTGTACTCCCTCACCTCCATTACCAACTTTAACCACCTGGATGCTACCTATAGTTGTATATGTCACCTTGCCCTCCGTGCCCCTCTCCTCACTCACCATTGCACTCTTTACCAGTCCCTTAACTGGCTCCCTCCACAAGCACGATGCTCCTACCTGCTGGCTCGAACCGTTGCTGATATTTTGCATAATCCGTTCTACTCTCCACTATCCCTTCTTATCCCACCTAGAAACTACTGCCGCAATCTGCATCAGTCTTCACACCTTCAACTAGAACGCCTTAACATAACTACGAGGATGGGCCTAAGAGCCTTCTTTGCAGCCGGACCCTCACTATGGAACAATCTCCCCTCCTCCTTACGTTTCCCCCAACCCACCTCTAAATCTAAATTCCCTGTTAAGAATGCATTTTCTGTCCACCACGACCTGTGTCTGCACATAGGCCACTAGCATGGTTTCACCTCCCTTGCAGCTCACCCATACACCATCCCCCTCTAGTGCTCCATTCTCCTCTCCTGCCCTGAATACTATTGTTATTCCTTTTGTTGAATGATGAAGCAACCTTACCCTGTTTAGCTAAATGTTATTTACCTTGTTTGCTCAATTGCTGATGTACCTGGAACTGTTCACCTTGTATTTTCTCTGTTAGTTTGACCTACACTGTTGTGTTCCCTGTATGATTCACACTGTTCTCTCAATGTATTTTTACGTTGTTTGTGCCAGATTCTGGCCCATGTCATGCCTGAAAAAGGTCTTCGGATCAGTGCACCAACCCAGTTACCAAATGAATAAATAAATATCTTGTGGAAATACAGGGTCCATTTTCATACCATTTTATGTAGTTTTGATCATTTTAATAATTCAGAACAGTGTACTGTATTTTCTGACCAATTAGCTATTGTTAAACTAAGCAATGTGATGACTAGGGATCATTTTTTTATGTAAGTGTTGGTAGTCTGAAAAGTTAATAATCAGGAACAATGTATGACATATTCTAATCTACTGTTAGTTTCAGGAATCAGTTTTTCATGTAAGTGTTATATTTTTATATCACTAATTGTTTTTATCATTTTGTATACATTGATTCACATGTCTGTGGTTTGCTCTTGTCTCTTGTTTATGCAGGAATTAACTGCAGCCAATAGATTTTACTTTTTCAAGGGTCTGCTATAAAAATTGAAATCTTCCAAGAATCAAGCTTCTCCATAGAGTCCCACCAATGGGTCTAAGCCGAAGGTGCCAGGACCCCGTGGAAGCTAGAACTTTTGTGGCGGTTGGTGGTGCAAATAGCCACTGAATCCACATCACTAGCACATGCCCACTTGTATACCGCACTGTTTCCCTCACTCTTCTCGTTGGGACCAGAACTTAGGTCTATATGATGACAGCGTCTTTTTTCAGTTCTTCGGTTTTAGATCAACTATTACTAAATTTTGCTATTTTTGTGTTGGAGTAAAATTTAAAAAAAGACAGTTTCCTTACAGCCCTACCTCCTGAGAAGGGTCAATGCCATGGAAGATAGGGAGCCCGACAAGGCAAATTGCTTCAGCAACAAGGTTGTGTCCGACCATCACTGCTCCCTGGGTGAGTGTTCAGATTCTGGTTAATCTCGCACCTAGGAGGAGGGGCAGTCCTTCCAGTGTCCCAAAAAGAAATGATCTAGGTCCTGTTCATGCTCGGTGTCAGGCTGTGATCACCATTCTTCCTCTACATCTTCACATAAAAAGCATAAAAGAGAAGAAAACACCAGTGAAGGTCACGCTGTAGGCCTTCTGCACTGAGGTATTCAACAGCTACAGGTCCAGAATCTCCACCGTTGTCCCAGTCTACAACACCAGGTTTTCTGAGGCCTGGTGTCTCCATCCCAAAGTCTCACTCTGTTTGCTGGGGAGTCCTTGGGTGAGCAGTTTCGCAAATAGGCAACTTATGGAGCAGTGGTTTCAGTGTTAGTGTGATGACACCAAGGGTGGTGCCAGCCCTGATTGCTCCTTTGGGAACCTATGGATCTGGCACTACCTTCGTTGTTACGTTTCATCATTGGTACTTCCTTAGGCACTGATCCCCACACTTTGTGCAGCAGCCCACACTTTACATGGTGACACTGGTGCTGCATATGGTACCACACTGGGTGATGAGGCCAGATCCTTTGTAGCCAGCTCTAATACCAGTACTGGTGCAGTCCGTATCACTGAGTCCAACACCATGTGTGGTGCCATATCCTCTTGATGTGCCGTCTTTTCCAGAGTCTGATGATGAATTGGATCTGGATTTAATCATCATTTGAGATTACTCCACTATTTATAGGAAATTTTCTTCAAACCCGGAGAAGCCCGGGCCAACCCCTGTCAAAACTCCTTAGGAGGATCTCTCCTTCCAAGCATTGCTAAAACTTTAAATAGTACTTTGCAATTTGAGACAGTGGCTGGTGACTAGGCAAGGTGACTGCAGTGGGAGTTTCTGAATGTGCCTAACATTCCTGTGTCATGATTCCACTGATCAGCCTGAAATCCTTACTGAGGCTGCTTGGAGCAGGCCATCTTCTATTTCTGCTGTCTTCTGTCAGGCAAACAAGAAATATGCAGTGCCCAGGACTAAACTTATGTATTACAGTCATTCCATAGTAGATGCTGTTGTAATTTTGGTTGCAAATGAAAAAGCCATCATTCCAAAGGAGTTCTTTGTGTAACCTTCTAACAAGGAGTCACACAAGATCTTACTTTGAGAGGAAGCTCTTGCAGCAGGTAAGGACATGTAGGACTGACGCCACCTGGAGGTAGATCATGGCAAAACTTTTTCTAGCAGTACCTAGGGGACCACCCACCTCAAGTTGGCTCCACCCCCGACGTCCCATCCAGTATATAGGAGGTGGCGGTCCCCTCGTGCTCCAATTCTTTCCCGCCATCGTATGTGTTAGTTGGCTCTTGGCTAAACCTTCGCCAGTACAGACCGCAATTTAATTCAGCTCACCGTTTTCTACCAGTAATCTGTATGTCAACTCCACCGACGGGGCACACTAACAAGTGCTCCTGCGGGCGTTAGATCCCCTCTAAGGATGGTCATTCGCCTGTTTCTACTGCATAGGCCTAGACCACAACACCGGGACCTGCGCCCACTGCCAGGCCTTCAACAGCAGAACCCGCATAAGGCACCAGAAATCTCTCCAGGTCTTCTTTGTGCAAAATCAGTTGGCCGTCATGCAGAGAAACTCTTCCTCCGAAGGGGATTCTTCTTCACCCACTAGGAAAAAATACCATAAAGAGAAACACCGAGAGAAGCGCATGGAATGGGAGAGATTCCACTCGAGTTCCCGGTCCTCTGGATCGCATGCAGCCTCCAAGTCTAACTCTTAGGGACATGACTCCCGCCTGACGACCCTCAAGTCGTCTGCTCCTGCCACTGGGTCGGCTACTCTCGCCAAGTCCATCGGCTTCTCTTCAGCCGATTAAGATCCGCCTTGCCCCGGACTTCTTGGGAAAACCACAGACTCAGATAAGTCTTCCTCCTGCTCAGCCTCTGTCTATGGTGCCAACTCCCAGGAAGGAAAAAATACCTTCGGACACTCATTTGGCAGGGCCTCTTCTTTGCCTCCAAAACCCAAGTCCTCCGACCACCATCAGCCTCCGGCGTCTGTCGGACAAGACTCCCAAACACCCCGACGGCGGTCAGCCTTCGGCTTCTGAAGGGTGCCCATCGGACAAGATGCACAAGCCAACTCCGGACCGCTGCCAGTCCCCCAGCTATCACTCCTCTGCCAGCTAAGGTTAACCAGACGCTGGCGACACTGGCCAGGGCTGACGCCAACTTCTGAAGTCACCCCTCCATTCCAGGACCAGACGTCCGCTCGGCAGCCTTCAGAACCCAGCAACAACCTACAGGAGGCCTCGCCGTCATCACCCATTCAACAGACACCATTTCTGACGACGGCAATGAGGCACCGATGCCTGAGCCAGCTCCTAGCACTCCCAGGCTGAATATGGCTCAGGTCAAAGAGCTGTTTTTTCATTGGTGGGACACCGTCAAGCAGGACCTGAACCCCAAGCCAGGCCCACCATCCCCACCTCAACCGGATTCGGTTCCCGAAACTCCACCGGACATTACTGAGGTTCCACAGCTGCAAGGAGAGGATACAGAAAGGCCACGTTTGCCCCGCAGTCCTCATAAGCATACGGACAAGCACTGGCATAGACGGTCCCACTCTCCGAGCTCCTCACGCTCTCCTACGCCGGACCGGCACAAGCACAAATGAAGGAGATTACACTCTCTCTCCCTCTTCTTCAAACACATACATAGACTTGGACTCCCACCCACCCTCCCCATCTAATATCGAATCTCTTCCGGGAACACGGAGGATCAACCAAGATCTCTGTCGGATGGTCCCAGTTTTATGGTGGCCATGCGCCACATTCAAGAAAACATGGAGTGGGATATGGAGGCCCTTGTCCCTGAAAGCTTTCGGTTGACTAAATATCCACACCAAAAAGACCCCAAGCCTGTGGTCATCCCACTTATGGTGGACACCTTCCAGGACGTTACCCAGGCTACCTGGAGGTGCCTACATTCATCCTCGGCAGTCCCCAAGAAGGCACACCATCTTTACCAGGTACCTAAGGACCATCCCTTCCTGGTCAAACATTCAGCCTCAGACTCTGTGGTGATTTCAGCGGCTCACGACTGCTCACAGAGGCCCAAACACCTAAGCACCCAGCCGCCTGACTGAGTCAAAGCAGCTGGATTCGTTGGACAGAAAGGTGTACATGTCTGCCTCTTGCAGCATCAGGAGTCTCAACTTCCTGACCCATATGGTCCAGTTCCACAGCGCCTTCTGGGAACAAGGGCTGGACATCTACAAGGCATGCCCGACTGCCTGCAAAAGGCAGAGCTTGCAAAACTGCTCCAGACATGCTCTGACATTGGTACGCACATTTTGAGGTCTGTGTATGACTCTGCGGACACATCTGCAAGGGCGGCTGCCACGGGCATTTGTCTCCGGGTATCAGGGTTCACTCCAGGTGTTCAGTTGAACATTCTGGATGCCCCCTGTAAAGGTTCCGTTCTCTTCGGTGAAGAGTTGAAGAAGATCATCTCAAAATTACAAGACTCTGGGAAGGCTGTCCATACCGTGCAGTCAGAGTAGCGCCCGAAACCGGGACAGTTTCACAGGTCCCGTTTTCATGGCTGAGGGGGACACCAGGCTCAGCAACCCCGCTTTCAGCAACAGCCTCAGCGGGGAGTCTTTGGTCGAAGAGGTGGAGCCAGGGGCTCCACGGCTTCCACCTCCTGACAGGCAAAACCAGCCCCAGCCACCTTTCCCCCTCCCCCAAATGCCTGACTATTCCGTCGACCCTCCTGTCCTCAACGTCCCATCCGGAGAGCTAGTGGGAGGCCGATTTTCTCTGTACGCAGAAGCGTGGAGAGAAGTGACCTCTGACCAGTGGGTCCTCGAGCTCGTGGAATACGGGCATTCCATCGAGTTCGAAGAACTCCAGGACAGACCACCACCCCCATCCCACCACCCATGGGGACACAGAGACCAAATACGACAGGAGATTCAGGCTCAGCTAGCCAAAAGGGCCATAGAACCCATACCTCTGGCAGGGAGAGACTCAGACTTTTATTCTCACTTCTTCCTAGTTCCGAAGAAGACAGGGTATCTAAGATCCATCTTGGACCTTAGCGATCTGAATCTGTTGGTTTCCTACAAAAAGATTTCAGGATGGTCTCCCTTCCTAGTCTACTTCCCATGATTTCCAGAGGAGACTGGTTGGCATCTATGGACATGCAAGATGCTTATCTGCACATCTGTATTGCCAAGGGACACAGAAGGTTCCTGCTGTTCCGATTCGAAGGAAGACACTTTCAATTTCGAGTTCTTTCCTTTGGACTCTCCTCGGCCCCAAGAGTCTTCACGAAGTGCATGGCAGTGGTTGCCGCAGCACTGCGAAGGACAGGTCACTTTATGTTCCCGTAGCTGGATGATTGGCTCGTGCTGGTTCCCTCCAGGGACCACCTTCAAGACACGATTCAGGACACCCTCACTCTGTGTCAGCGTCTGGGCATCACGATAAATCCCAACAAATCTTTTCTGGCTCCCACTCAATGTCTGCAGTTTATAGGGGCATTATTGGACACCATTCAAGGGAAAGTGTTCTTGCCAGCGGACTGGATAGAGCGCATTTGGGCTCTAGCTGGCACCATCCTTTCAGCCTCTGTAGTACCTGCCAGACTACTGCTCAGATTGGTAGGCCACATGGCAGCAGCCAGAGTCTCTGTTTCCTTCTCCAGATTGCAGATGAGAATGATTCAATGGACCCTCAAGGTCCAGTGGGACCAAAATCTGGATTACCTGAATGCCCAGGTCAGAGTCACGGAGCCAGTCCGCCAGGAACTTCATTGGTGGATGTCATCCTTGAAGCTTCTGGAGGGAGCTTCTTTTCAGTCAAGAACCCCTTCACAGACAATGTCCACGGATGCCTCAAACACAGGATGGGGTGCACATTTGAGGGATCACTGAACTCTAGGTTCCTGGTTCCCATCAGAGGAGAGTCTACACTTAAATGTCCTCGAGTTGAGAGCAGTCCTGTATGCGCTGCAGGCGCCGGACTCTGTTATTCTTCCGGATCACCTTCTTATCCAGATGGACAACACCTAAGTGGTCTTTTACATCAACAAATAAGGAGGCACCCACTCTTATCCTCTCTGTCGAGAGGCCTTGAGAGTTTGGGATTGTGCCACCTCTCATCATTTGGTCATTACCGCCATTCATGTTCTAGAGATCCAGAACGTATTGGCACATGCTTCAAACAACATGAAGTCTTGCTATATTCTGACAGTAGCAGTGAGTCCCAACCTTCGAACTGCCCCGGAGATGAAAGAGTTAACTTTCCATGCCAGGCATGGAACGCTGAGCTCAAGCTCGGTTTAAACTCTGTCTGTTGTTCTTCAAACTCAAACCGTCAGATTCTTTACTCCGCCTCACTGAACAGTCGCTCCGGAGATTTCTCCTTCTGCTCGGTTCATTTTGTCGGTTAAAGTACCGTTTTTTTTGGTTTTCGACCAAATTTAAACCGCTGCCTGTCGGTTCAGTCTCTGTCTGTGATATTTGTGAGTACTAGATAGGTTTTACATTAATTCTATTATGTGTGGAACTTGTAAACGGTTTATCGGTTCAGTTTGAACCGATCAAGTTGTTTAAAAAATCTTAATCTGTGATTGAGTGTGGTTACCGGTTCTTATCGGTTCTTAAAAAAAAAAAAAAAAAACAGATTTTATTACGTTTTTTCTCACGACCCATGACACGGTTGGGAACTGATAAGAGGGTCTTACCTGGCGGATTGCCATAAATGGGTAAGTTTGGATAGGACTGGCACTATGTCTGAGAAACCCAAAAGAAAAACCGGGCCCACTGGGTTTCAACACTGTAGTGTGTGTGGGAAGTCTTTGCCAAGGCTGATCCCCACCACCTGTGTTTACTGTCTGGGGTTTGACCACCTCAATGCAGACTGCCAGATTTGTAAAAATTTTCCTGCAGCTACCCTGGAGAAGAGTGTTGGTAGGCTCAGGGAAAAGGAGGCCAAAAAGTCCGCTGAACCGGATAGCCAGCCCGGTTCGGTTCAAACCGAACCAGAAGGAGTGCCCTCTGACCAGGGCGAGACTTCTTCGGCCAAAAGGAAATCCGACTCTGAGGAGTCGGTTCCAGCAAAAAGGACTAGAAAATCAGCTGGTGTGGAGCCAAAACTTTCCTCTCCAACCACTGAAGAAATAGCCAAAGTGATCAAAATTGTCCAGTCGCTTTCCCCGGTTCCGACCAAACCGGCACCGTCAGGTAGGCGCTCGGTTTGGCCGGTTCCACTGGTTCAAGAGTGCGATTTAGAGGAATATTATGAACCGGAGGAGGGGGAAGAGGAGTATGAGGAGAGTGAATGTGGATTTGAAAGTCTGGATGTGCCCATTGACCCGGACATCTCCCCAGACAGACCTTCAAGAGTGTCTGCTCCTAGGCTTTCTGAGTCCCCTTCTCATTTTATGTTTTATAAAAAAGTGGCTGAAACCTTCCAGCTCCCTATGGAGGAAGCTGTGGATGATCAAGAGGAGCCTGACTATGTGGAAATGATGGATATCCCAGAGTCTAGGAGACTGTATATTCCCTTGCATAAATCTTTTGGGAAACGCATTTAAAATTCTAAAAACTCCTCACACTATACCTCCTGTGGATAAGAGAATGGACAAGAGGTACACATTGTCAGGCTCTGATACGGAGTTCCTTACACAACAATGCAGCCATGTTGGGGTAGTGCAGGCTGAAGCCGGTGACAAGGCAAATATTCCCTTGGCTTCACACCCCCCAGACAAGGACTCCAGGAGGATTGATGCCATGGCAAAGAAACAGTACATGGCAGCATCCTTGGGACTCAGACAGGCGAATTATATGGCTTATGTTGCTAGATATCAGAAATTCCAGTTGGGACACTGTCATGGGTCTAGCAAAACAGGTCCCTGGCCAGCTTGCCAAGGAGCTGGAGCAGGTAGCTGCTGATGGTATTGAGGCATCCAAGGTGCAATTCCATGCTGCAGTGGACTCAAATGATGTGTCATCAAGAGTCATGGCTACATCTGTGGCACTTCGAAGAATGGCTTGGCTCAGATGTACTAGCCTGTCACAGGATACCCAGACTAAGGCCATGGATTTTCCTTATGTGGGTAATTCTCTGGGGAGCAAACAGAGAATTACATGAAGAAAATGGATGAGTGTAGGACCACCTATAGGAGTGCACAGGCCAAGGAAAGGCAGGCCACTCCTCAAAGGCAGCTTCCCAGGCGCAGGGGCAGGCCTTTTCATAGGCCTTTTTACCAAGCCCAGGCCTCCTCTTCTGCTTATGCCCAGAGGGGGTTCTTTAGAGGGAGAGGCAGACGGGGGTACAAGCAGGCCTGCTTCCACCCCTCAGCCCAAAGCCCCTACCAAGCAGGCACCCTGATGGGGTTGCCAGGGCCAATTCTCACCTACCTATAGGGGGCAGGCTGGCTTACTTTGTCCAGGACTGGGAGTCTCTGACATCAGACAAATGGGTCCTGGAAGTAGTAAGCCAGGGACTGGTTCTCAGCTTCAAAAAGTTTCCAAAGATGAGAACCAGATCCTTTCCACCTGCAAATCCATCAGAGGCACTTGCCTTAGAGGCAGAGGTCTCTTCCCTCCTAGCTCTCAGAGCTATGGAAAGGGTTCCACCCCTACACCAGGGCAAAGGATTGTATTCCAGATACTTCCTTACCCCAAAAAAGACAGGAGAATGGCGGCCCATCCTGGACCTCAGATACCTAAACAAGCACCTTTTAAAACCAAAATTTAAAATGGTGACTCTGGGAATTATTCTACCCTCTCTAAGGCCAGGGGACTGGCTAGTGTCCCTGGACCTCAAGGATGCCTACTTCCATATTCTCATCAGAAGCTCCCATCGAAAGTACCTCAGGTTCGAGCTGCCCTCAGGCCATTACCAGTTCAGAGCAGTGCCCTTTGGCCTCACCTCTGCTCCAAGGGTATTCACAAAATACCTGGCAGTAGTAGTTGCTTCTCTAAGAAGGCAGAAAATTTCCATTTTCCCTTACCTGGACGACTGGCTCATAGTAGGCCAGTCCCCAGACCAAGTCATGTTACACTTACAGATAACTCAGCAACTGCTCACTTCTTTGGGTTTCCTCCTAAATCTTTCAAAGTCAGTTCTAGAGCCTGTCCAGCTCCTCACCTTCATCGGCGCAGGGCTAGACACAGAGAAGGCCAGAGCCTTCCTTCCCCTGGACAGGGCAAGGACCCTGGTGTCTCTGGCCACCTCATTCACCCTGCAGGTGTCTCGACCAGCAAGGCATTTTCTACAGCTCCTGGGACACATGGCTGCTTCTACAGTAGTAGTGCAGGGAGCAGGATTTCAGATGAGGGACATTCACTTCCATCTGAGAGCCTTCTGGTCTCAAAGGAAGGACCCTCTGACCAAACTGATCCCAGTAACTCGAACCCTGATCCAGGCCCTACAGTGGTGGCAGGATCAGAACAATTGAGACAAGGGGTTCCTTTTGTCACCCAGTCTCACTCTTTAATCCTTACTACAGATGCCTCCCTCTTGGGGTGGGGCTCACATGGGCGACCTCACCACCCAGGAGTTGTGGTCCCCTCAGGAATCTCTGCTCCATATCAATCTGTTGGAACTCAGAGCAGTATTTCTAGCACTTCAAGCTTTTTCCAAATCTGTTCAGAACAAAGTTGTACAGGTCAGAACAGACAACACCACCACAATGTGGTACATCAACAAGCAAGGAAGCACTCTGTCTACGGCCTTGTGCACTGAAGCAATGAAGTTGTGGTCTCTGGCTTACTCCCTGAACACCTCCCTCACAGCAGTTCACCTACCAGGAAAGGACAGTGTCCTGGCAGATGCTCTCAGCAGGATTTCCCAGGGCCATCACGAATGGTCACTGGACTCCTTGGTCTTGGAAGTGATTTTTTCCAGATGGGGCACCCCGCAGATAGATCTGTTTGTAGCCCCAGACAATCACCAACTTCCCCTTTTTCGCTGCAGACCCCCAGTGTTGGGCTCAGTCCCCCTGGATGCCTTAGTTCTCAATTGGGAAGGGAAGTTTCTCTATGCTTTTCCCCCCTTCCCTCTCCTGTTCAAAGTGCTAGTCAAAATCAGATCTCAACCCTGCAAGATGATCCTGATTGCTCCAGACTGGGCCAGACAGCCCTGGTATCCACTCCTACTGTCCTTAGCAGTCCATCTTCCCTGTGTCTTCCCAGGAATTACAACCTGTTAACCTGTGCTCAGGGAGGGTTTATACCCGAACCTCAAATCTCTCAATATCAAGGCCTGGTTCTTGAAGAGTTAGAGTTTGCTGACTTACACCTCTCCCAGGGTGTAATGGATATCCCGAAGGCTTCTAGAAAACCTTCCACCAGGGCTACTTACAATTCTAAATGGAAAAGATTTTCCATATGGTGCTCTGGGAAGCATATTTCCCCAGAATCTGCTGATCTGCCCACAGTCCTTGATTATATGGTTCACTTAAATAGCTTGGGTCTGAGGCCAGCTACACTGAAAGTGCATCTGGCAGCTGTGTCTGCTTTTATTTCAGCAGGTAAGCCCTGTTCTCTCTCTCAGCTCTCCCTGTTTTCTCCAAGTTTTTCAAGGGATTGCTTCACACCAACCCTCCATTCAGGGACCCTGCCCCTGCCTGGGACCTCAATGTTTGCATTGCTCAGCTTATGCAACCCCCTTTTGAGCCTTTATCTTCAGCAGAACTTAAGTACTTGACTTGGAAGACTGTGTTTCTGGTAGCCATCACTTCTGCCGGACGCATAAGTGAATTACAAGCTTTGTCAGTGGAACCTGTTTTTATCTCCTTTCATAGAGATAAGGTGGTCCTCAGGACTAACAGGAAGTTCTTGCCTAAGGTGGTTTCAGATTTCCACCTTAATCAATCTGTGTCTCTTCCTGTGTACTTCACTGACCATTCCTCCTCTGGCGAGAGGAGACTGCACAGTTTAGATGTCAAAAGAGCCCTTAGTTACTACATAGAGCGTACCAAGGGTCACAGGTTTGACTCCTTCCAACTGTTCCTCACCTATGGTGAGGTTGGTAAAGGGAAACCTGCCACTAAAAGATCCATTGCCAGGTGGATTGTCTCCTGTATCCAATTTTGCTATGAAAAACTGGGTAAGGTTCCTCCCTCAGGCCTGAGGGCTCACTCTACCAGAGGTACAGCTGCTTCCCTGGCTGCTGCCAGGGACATCACTATCCTAGAGATATGTCAAGCAGCTACCTGGAAAACAGTTCACACTTTTACCAAGCATTACTCACTGGACATCCAGGCTAGGAGTGATGCTCGGTTTGGCACAGCTGTGCTTCAGAGCCTATTTCCTAAGTAGGTTCTGTCCCTCCTCCATGGAGGTACTGCTGTGTAGTCTGCTGCTATTGTCAGAATATAGCAAGACTTGATGTTGTTTGAAGAAAAAATTACTCACCTTAGTAGTGTTGTTTCTTCTAATGGAGTCTTGCTGATCCCCCGCCTGCCCTCTCAGAGCCTCTGTTTTGGGATGTGGGTGGGAGTGCAGTGTTGGCACTTAGTAGGTGCCCACCCTTTTGTTTCACCCTTCTTTTTGGGGTGAGGTATTGTGTTTTCATTTTTTGGGTCTCCTGACTTGAGTCTTTGTTTTGGGACCGAAAAATGTGTTTTATGTTTAGTAGCCAGTTGGCTAGTGTAGGTTTACAGCTTCCACACAGGACCTTAGTGAGTTTAGCTGGTAAAGATCTGACGGTTTGAGTTTGAAGAACAACAGACAGAGTCTCAACTGAGCTCGAGCTCAGCGTTCCATGCCTGGCATGGAAAGTTAAATCTTTCTTCTCTGGGGCAGTTCGAAGGTTGGGACTCACTGCTACTGTCAGAATATAGCAAGACTCCATTAGAAGAAACAACATTACTAAGGTGAGTAATTTTTTTTCAGCAGGTCGAGGTTGCAGGCCCATGAATGGTCCCTCCTTCAAACCGTAGCAGACGATCTGTTGGCCAGGTGGAGGACCCCAGATCTGGACCTTTTCGTGTCTCCATGCAATGCAAAACTGCCCAGTTTCTGCTTGCTAGATCCAGGGCCTGGTGTTTTGTGGCAAGACGCATTGTTCCTCTCTTGGAAAGGGAGGTTCCTTTATGCCTTCCCTCTTCTGCAGAGGGTTCTCCTCAAAGCGCAATCAGAAGGAACTACGATGATCCTGATCGCTCCACTGTGGCCTTGTCAGATATGGTTCCCCTTGCTATGATGTCTTTCAGCAGAACCTCTTGTACCCTTACCAGTCTCAACACATCTTCTCTCTCAGGACAACGGGTCCCTGGTCCATTCGAACCTGTGCTTCCTCCACCTGCCTGCCTGGCTCCTCAGGACCTAGCTATGCTTAGGTTCAGAGTGTCTGATAAGGTGGCGCAAGTCCTGGAGGAGGCAAGGAAACCCTCCACGAGAGCTACTTACGCTATGAAATGGAAATGTTTCTGTCTTTGGGCCACAGCGAGACATCTGGATCCGTTGTTCTGTCCGATCAATACAATGCTTGAGTACCTGCTTTTCTTATCAGAGTCAGGTTTAAGTTACGCCTCCATTAAGGTACACCTGGCTGCTCTTTCTGCCTACAATGCCCCTGTCCAAGGCAAATCAGTGTCAGAAGCCTTACTCAGAGGCATACTGCACATCAAACCACCTATCCGGGATCCTTTTCCTCCTTCGGATCTACTTTTTGTGTTGGAGAAGCTGACATTCCCCCACTTTGAACCCAACCACGGATTGTGAGCTGCGTTTTCTCTCTTGGAAAACGCTGTTTTTAGTTGCTGTTACTTCTGCTTGGAGGATTTCCGAGCTTCAGGCGCTCATGTGCAAGGAGCCGTACCTGATTTTTTACAAGGATAGGGAAGACCTGCGCACTAATCCTAAGTTCTAGGGACGTGGATGTGTTGTTCAATCCACATTTGTTGGCGGGTACCTTGCCTCTTTAAGATGTGCTGGAAAGTCTTCAAGCTGGCTCCTCCCACCCACCCAGGTGGTAAAACCTTCGGCTCCGCCGCATGACGCCAGATCTTCCTTACCACTTGGAAGCTCAGGTTCCCTTCTTAGTGCTCTTGCGTCTCTAGGCCTGGATCCTAAACCTTCTGTTTTACCGAAAATCTTGCTTAAATTCACGAGACTTAAGTCTTCTCCTTCCCTCGCGGCTGCAATGGATTCTAAATCTACTCCCTCCTTCCATCAGTGCCCTTATGGGCAGAAGATGTCTCTGACCAACCCGCACACCACGTGTGTCTACTGCCTTGGGCTTGGCCATGATCCACAGGCCTGCGATTTTTGCAAGTCCTTTTTGGCTTCGGTTCTTGAAGACCGCACTTCCCGACTCCAGCTGGGGCACCCCAAAACGGTTTCCACCGTGTAATCGGCGGAGGTCTTGAGGGTGTCCAAGGCTGTGGCCCATGGAGCAGCTGAGCAGTTAATTGTCCTCAAGGAGAAGGTGGCCCAAGCCACATCTTCTTCTTCCTCGGCATCGACGTTTATCCCGCTCTACTTGGGCTCCCCTTATACTGCTTCCTTTTGGGAGCTTTGTCAGTCCCTGTCCACCAAGGGAGAGGGGCCCTCAGGGACTCACTTCAGTTGGTCAAAGAAGAAGGAACCAAAACGTAAATCCCACCGTCTACGTTCATGGGAGCGGGAGAGATCTCGTTCTCCGGAGCATCTCTTATCGACCTCGGTTAAGGTTGCAACTAAGGCTGCTGGCTTTTCGGTGTCCCCGTCAGGTCAGCCGGCTGAGACACCCGTCGATGTGGTCGAGATTTTTCTCAACTCATCGGATGGGCTGTCGACTGGAGAGGCCGACAACCCCCTTTCACCGGTAGCCCTGGTGCTTACCGAGGACCTGCATCGGCCTCCTGAGCCGAAGTCCACGGTCAAGGACCCTGAGCCGGGGGATGAGCGGGTTTCCCCCGCCCCCTCTTTGACCCACTGTTGGCGACACCGACGGTCTCGGTCCTCTTCCGTGCCGGGTAAGTCCCGCCTACGTTGGCGGTCTCGGCCCCGACATCATGGAAACCGGCGCCGCTGCTCTTCCTTATCTTCTTTGGAGGATAGGCTCTGGTGCAAGTTGCGTCGGTGCTATGAGGATATGATGTGGCAGCAGCTCTTAATGGCTGGCAACAAGCCGACTCCGTTGCCTTCCCCGGCAATTAAGTGGCTGTTGCCCGAACGACCGAAGCAGCCTGTCACCCTCTGCTCCTTGGTCGAGGAGCTGACTCCGGCACCGATTGCTCGGCCGTTGCCCGAAACCGGCTGCTCCACCCATTGTGGTGGAACCACCACCCCCGCAACCGAAAACTGGGGCCCTGACCAAGGATTCTTGGTCCGGTTAGGGCTTGCCCCTCAGGTTGTCGGTCACCCTCACCTCCAATCGGCCTCAGTGAGTGGAGGTTGGCTGAGGTGCTCAGCAGCTGTTTGCGGACTCCTTGGAGTCCGACAACCCCCTCCCTGTTTTCCAGACCCCTCAACCTGGAATCCTCCGGGGGTCTGTCGGTGGACGAGAGCCCATCCTCGTTACTTGGTATTCTTCGGCTCATCTCAGAGTCTGCTGGGATGCAGCTCGAACCTGTGCAGAAACGGGCCGCATATCCCCCACTCGGAGATTTTGGACCGAGGGAATTCCCCCACGGAGGCCTTCCCTGTGGCTGAGGCCATTGTTGGTCCAGCCTTGGAGTTGTGGCAGCGGCCTGCCTCCTGTCCTGTGCCTTCGGCCAGGATGGTCCAAAAGTACGCAGTCCTGACCGGTTCCCTCTCCGGTTTTTCGGAGCACTCCTCGACTGAAGGGCTGGTAACCGATAGCGTTTTCTGGTGCTCCAGAAACGCCAGGGATGTAAAGAAGCCCCCAGACAAGGAGTCCAAAAAGCTGGACTACTCTGGGCGCAGAGTTTATGCTGCCTCCTCCCTAGGCCTTCGACAGGCTAGCTCGGCTCTACTGATGGCATACTTTTCACACGCCCTTTTGGGCTCCCCGGATGAGGTGCTTCCTCATCTCCCGACTGACCTTCAAATGACAGTCAAGCAGGTGTGGGATCAGGGAAGGGCGGTGGCCAAGCAACAGCTCCAGACTGCTCTGGTCATCAGAGACTCTTGTACCCGATCAGTAGTGTCCGCAGTAGCCATGTGCCGCAGAGCTTGGCTGCGGAGCTCTACCTTCACAGCAGACACCCAGCACAAGCTGGCAGACATCCCCTTATTGGGCATCAACTTGTTCGGGCCCAGGGTGGAGGGCCATCTCCAGAGGATCAAGAAGTCCAATGCCACCTTGGACTCGGTCACGTCTGTCCCGAAGGACAAAGGCCGCCAGCAACAGTGTAAACCCTTTCGCCCATCTGCCCCTGTGGCACGTCCGGCCCAGCAGCAGGGCCAACAGGCTCATACTTGGTGCCCCAAGGCCAAGCCTGCTGCTTCCTCCAACAGGAAGCCTGGAGAGAAAGGTCTAGGTGGTTCCTCGGACGGCTCTTCCTCCAAGCCTGCCCTGTGATGGGTTGAGGGGTGCCTCCCCCAACCCCGTCACTCCTTCCCTGGGTCCCCCCATGGGGGGGACAGCTTAGCCACTTCCTTTCTGCCTGGTCCGCTATAACCACAGACCATTGGGTGTTGGAAGTGGTCAGCAGGGGTCTGCCTCTGGAATTCGAGCGTATCCCTCTCTTTCGAGCTGTCGCCCCTCGGGGACTACCGGTTCCACAGCCTCTCTGTCGGCTCATCGAGCCGACATAGCTCTGCTCCTCCAAAAGGAGGTGATCAGCAAGGTGGCGGATTATCCTCCAAGCCCAGGGTTTGTGTCCAGGTACTTCCTGGTCCCAAAACGGATGGGGGGGGTGGTGCCCCATTCTCTATCTGCACAACCTGAACAAGTTCCTAAGGCCGCACACCTTCAGGATGGTCGCTCTGGCTCAGATCATACCATCCTTGGAACTAGACATGTGGTTTTGTTCTCTGGATTTCTAGGACGCGTTCTTTCACGTCCCAATCCGTCCATCACATTGGCGATTGCTCCTCTTCAGAGCGGAGGGATCCATCTACGAGTTCCGGGCCATGCCCTTCGGCCTTTCTCCAGCTCCCAGGGTCGTCACCAAATGCATGGCAGTGTTGACAGCATTTATGCGACACTGAGGGGTCTGAGTGTACCCTTACCTGGATGACTGGCTGATAGCAGCCCCCTCCAGGTTGGATGTGGGGCAGTCCAGAGATCTGGCCCTCCAGGTCTGCTCTCAAATTGGTCTCCTGATCAACGAAGTCAAATCGGAACTCATGCCATCGCAGGTGATTCAGTTCATCAGGGCAGAGCTCGACTCTCTTCGAGCCAGAGCCCGGCTCTTGGCGGACAGGGCCGAGGTCCTTTCCTCCTTTGCCCAGTCATTTCCGGTTGGGCAATTGCGCCCTGCCTGGAACTTCCTGCACCTTCTGGGTCTCATGGCGTCTTGTACCAGTGTGGTCCGTTGGGTCCACTGGCATATACGTCCCCTGCAATGTGGGCTGGGACCGCTAGTGGTCTCAGCGCTCCGGTCCTTTGGACCAGCCAGTAACCGTGACCCAGAAGATGTGGGACGGCCTGCAGTGGTGGCTCATCATAGCTCATCTGCAGGAGGTTATCCTGTTTGTCTGCCCCGAGCCGACAGTCATCCTTGTGACCGACACCTCTTTGATGGGTTTGGGTGCCCATCTGGGGGAGCTCCGGGCCCATGGCCTCTGGTCCCCTTAGGAGTCCCAATACCTCATCAGCGTGCTGGAGCTTCAAGTGGTATGGCTAGCCCTCACCGCCTTTACTCCATTTTGTACGGGGTCAAGTGGTTCAGGTCCAGACGGACACCACCACGACCATGTACTATCTCAACCATCAAGGTGTGACGCACTCCTTGCCTCTGTGCAAGGAAGCTCTCCGCATTTGGTGTCTCGTGATCAGCCTAGCTGCAGATCTCCTAGCCATCCATGTGGCAGGATCCTTGAACAGTCTGGCTGATGCCCTCAGCCAGATAGGCACTGCATCTTACGAGTGGTCTCTCCTGCCAGAGGTAGTTCAAGACCTGTTCTCCCATTGGGACACCCCTCAGGTGGACCTGTTCGCCTCCAAGGAGAACGCTAAGCTGAGGCTGTTTCATGCCCACCTCCCCCTCAGCAGGCCTCGCTGCAGTGGGATGCCTTCTCGAGGCCGTAGACTTTGGGCCTCTTCTACATCTTCCCTCCATTTCCCTTGATCAAAAGGTGCTTCTCAAGGCGAAGAGGTACATGGCACAGGTGATTCTGGTAGTCCCAGACTGGCCTCGCCAGTTCTGGTATCCAGATCTCCTCAGCCTCAGCTCCAGGCTCCCGAGACGGCTTCCAGCTTGCCCGGACCTGATTTCAGTGAACAAGAGGAAGGTGGTCCATCCGGACCTTCAGTCCCTGCACCTGATGGCCTGGTTCCTGAGCAGCTAGCGTTCCAGGCCTTGGGTCTTTCTGACGAGGTCCTCAACGTCATTGAGGCATCCCGTAAGGAGTCGACCAGAAAATGTTATGCCTTTAGATGGAAGAGATTCTCCATTTGGTGTCAGGGCAAGGGGTTGGACCTTTCTTCCTGTCTGTCGGCTAGCATTTTGGACTACCTGTGGTCCCTTTCTCAGCTAGGGCTTTGGTCGACGACCCTTAAGGTGCAGTTGGCAGCCATCTCTGCTTACCGGGTGCAGGCCAGCAAGCAGTCAGTGGCGCAGGAGAAGGTGGTCTGGCGCTTTTTCAAAGGCCTTGATCACATATCCCCTCCGGTGCGAGAACCTCCACCTCCATGGGATCTACTGCTGGTATTGGCTAAGCCATTCGAACTAATGCACAGGTGCGGTATCTCCCACCTGTCATGGAAGACTGCCTTCTTGGTGGCTATAATGTCAGCCAGAAGGATGGGAGAACGCCAGGTGCTTTCCATTGAATCTCCTTCTCTGGTCTTCCTCAGGGACAAGGTTGTCCTTTCGCCCCCACCTGAAATTCCTTCCGAAGGCGGTGTTGGTTTCACCTGAATCAGGTGTTGACTCTGCCGGTGTTCTACCCCAGTCACACTTCGGAGGCCAAATATAGGCTCCATACTCTGGACCCTAGAAGAGCGTTCGCTTATAACAAGGAGTGGACGGCTGAAGTTCGGGGAGAGGTTCGCCAGCTGTTTGTCACCAACCTGAAGCCACACCTGGCAGACCTGCAGCCAAGCGGATGATAAGCAGGTGGGTCACCTCCTGCATAGATCTTTGCTATAGGTTGGCGGGCATGGAGCCACCCAAAGGGATAAGAGCTCATTCAATCCGCCATACCGCTGCTTCGGTGGCTGCTTCTATGGAAGTCTCTATCCAGAAAATCTGCAGGGTTGCTTCCTGGAAGTCAGCACACACCTTTATTTCCCATTGCCACATTGACCTAGAGTCACGCTGGGATGCTGGTTTTGGGACCTCGGTTCTCCAGTCCTTATTCCCCAAGTAAGTATCGGGGTGTGCGCCTTGCCTCCCTCCTCCCAGAGAACTGCAAGGAGTCTGCCAGACAGTGTGGATTGAACAACATATCCACGTCCCTAGAAATACAGGTTATGCACCTGTAACAGGAGTTCTAGGAGTGGTATATGTTGTTCATCCACATGACCCACCCGACCTTCCTGGCTTCGACGCACAACCTGGCTTCCAGTGGGCTAGATCTGGCATCATGGGGTGGAGCCGAGGGTTTTACCACCCGGGTGGATGGGAGGAACCAGCTTGAAGACTTTCCAGCACATCTTAAAGTGGCAAGGTACCTGCCAGCAAGTGTGGATGAACAACATATACCACTCCTAGAACTCCTGTTACAGGTGAGTAACCTGTATTTCTTACCCAAGGTGTTTTCTGAGTTCACATTAAACCAGGCGGTTCAGCTCCCTATGTACTAGCGGAATTATTCTAATAAAGGGGAGGCTCTTCTCCACACTCTGGATGTTCATAGAGCTCTACGTTTTAATTTTTCCAGAACCAAGGTGATCAGGAAATCTGATCAGTTGTTTCTATCCTTTGCTTCCATGTCCTTAGGCTGCCTGCTCACCAAAGAGACACTTTCGCGTTGGTTGGTGCATTGCATCTCTTTGTTACCAAAAACATTGCAAGACCCTTTTGGGTACAATAAAGGCTCACTGCACTAGAGCAGTAGCTACGTCATTCGCAGCTCTCAAGAGGATACTGACAGTGAACATTTGTGCTACAACTACATGGCACACTGTTCATACCTTCGGGCATTACAGTCTGGATATAGCCTCCAGACACAGAGCTGGTTTTGGCCTAGCGGTTTTCCAGGGCTTGATCTCCTGAGGGATTTCCCCTGACATTCTTTTCCTTGCTTTTCCCGTTCCTCCTCCTAAGTTAGTTGTCTTTAGTTTTATACTGCTTGGAAATCAGTCCTACATGTCATTACTTGTTGCAAGAGCTTCCCCTCGAAGTAAGATAGTTCAGTTACGTAAGAACTTACCATAACAGTAGATCTTCGAGAGAGGCTCTTGCAGCAGGTATAACTTTCCCTCCCTCCATCCCCCCTAGGATTAAGCTCTTACTGCATAGGCCATGCCGACTACTTTGTTTGGCGATGGAAGTGTGGACCAGTTTTTCTTCCCTTATTGTTGCAACCTCATGCGAGATCTGCCATTCCGGCGTCCCAAGAACTGGAGCATGAGGGGACTGTCGCCTCCTATATACTAGATGGGACATTGGGGGTGGAGCTGATGTGAGGTGGGTGGTCCCCTAGGTACTGCTAGAAAAAGTTTAGCCATGATCTGCTGCCAGCTGGCATCAGTCCTACATGTCATTACCTGCTGCAAGAGCTTCTCTCGAAGATCTAGTGTTACGGTAAGTGCTTACGTAACTGTACTATCGACACCGTGGGCAAAAGGGTATTTGTTTTGACCACCTTGGGCCCCAGAATAGCAAGCTTCCAATCCCACATGTCTAAATAAGAGTACAAACTCTGGACCAAGCAAAAGTGCCTTAGAGAGAGTTTGCCAGATTCACAGCTAAAACAGGAGCTTTTGATCACTGTTTCCCAGGGCGTCGAGTCTCACAGTAATCGGTTAAAGCTTCTGTGGATGCTTCTGATGCAGCAGTGTGTTCTGCATTTGCATGACAGTGCATCCGGAGATGCTTGTGGTTAAGCACTATTGGATCTTTCCAGAATCAGTCTGCTCCATTTAGTCCCATTTATTGGGCTGGGCCAGAGGAACTAAGACCCAGCAGGAGCAAATCTTTTGGCCGGGGGGCCAGCAGCAACTGCTGGCTGCGGTGCCTACATGTCACCATGCTGTGCCACATGCCTTTCATAACTGGTGCCAGTTCCATTACCTTCCTTAGTTCCTTTTTGTCCGCTGTCAAGTGTATACTGCAGGAGTGGATTGTCTCCTCAGTTTGCCTGCGTTGCCGAGTTTTCCTCAGAATTTCTTCTTCAATTTTCGTGATGTCTGGCAAGTTGAAAAAGGGGACAAAAATAATCCCCCATTTTCAGTTGGTGCCTGTATGGCAGGAAACTTTTGTCTGATGACCAGCATTCACTTTGTTTTTCGTGCCTTGAGCCTAGCCAATACATGCCTGTGATTTCTGCTTCTTAATGGACTTTCGCACTGTGGAGATCTGTGCATTGAAGTGACATCGTGAAACAACTACCTTTGGAGGTACATTTTGAACCAGGGCATCCATGATGAGGAAATTGGACCATTCCTCTGGGTCTCTTCTGGGGATTTCTTGGTCCTCGGAAGCACATGGGGTTCCTGGACCTCACTGTGCTGAGGTGTCTGAGACCCTGGTGACCAGGACTGGACAGTGAATTCCTTGTGGGTGAACCTACCACAGTCTGTTCCCTCTGAGCAGCAGACAATCCCTGATGTTGGAGCTGCAGCAGTACACTAGCTGCTCCACCCCAGTGGGCAGCTTGACACCATTCTCTGGTGTCGCCCCCCACTGTTATCACCATTCACTGTGGCGACTCTGCTAGCGGAGATAGGGTTGGCACCGGATCTTTCTCTGACATCATTTGTAGTTTCAGAGGACAGACTGTCACCAGCATCAATGTCGATGCTAGCCTTGATTCTGTCCTAGTTCACGGAGAAAGCATCACTGAGGGAGGGGAAAACACCAAGCAGGCATCTGTATCAGTGCTGTTCATGGTGCCAGGAAAGGGGCTGGCATTCTGAAATGCTGTCTTGGTGCCTGTCCCTGACCTCCGTGCTGATTGCAGTACAATGAGAGTGATGGCACTGAGCCTGATGTCAATGCGTCAAGGTCAGTGTTGTGGCTGACGAGAACAGGGAGCGGCCTGGTCCCAAGGATGTTGCTAAATCAGAGGTCTTTGCTAGAGGTGGCGCCGACAAAGAGAATGGTGACTACCAGGTTCCTGGGTTCTCTCTGGAACAGTCTCCTGATCTCTAGCTAGGTGAGGAATGAGGTCTGCTTGAGAAGCACATTCAACTGTGGTCTCCTACCCATGGGAACCCCCCCCCCCCCAAAGCCACAATTCAGCAACTCCTCTGATGTTGGTGTGCCAAGATTGGGACTCTCTGCTCTTTTGTCCCCTGGGGCAAGGATGTCACCAGAGTTTTGCGGTCAAGGCCGAGACCTGAAAACCCAGGAGTCTCAGCCATGCTGAGAGGGGCATCGTCACTTCTTTGAGAGGTTGCCCACATTCTTTACTCCTCTGGGGGCCCTTAACTTAGGCCCTTAAAGGGAGGCAGTATAGCACTATGGTTTAGGGCACTGAGCTGCAAACCTGGAGACCTGGGTTTGAATCCCACAGCCCGCACTTGCATGCTCTGTGACCCTGAGCAAGTCAGTTAACTTCCTTGTGCTCCCAGGTTGCAACTGGAAATGGTTTCAGCTTAGTGTGCCTTTCCTGGGTAAACAATTTCCCTTTCCCCTTGTGAAGTGGAAACAACACTGGATCTGAGTCGGTGCCATGGAGCATTGGTACAGGGAGTCAGACGGCCCAATTCAGGTCCCTTCTCAGACACTGAATCCACCTGAAGCCTATGCCTCATCTCCATTGACATCAAAGGGAAAGAGTGTGGCTACCACCATGGTAAACAGCCCTTTTGACCCATAGGCCAAGGAGGCCACCAGAACAAGGCTCATCCCTCTCAGCAGTAAAAGAAAGTGCAACCGAAGGTGCAGCTGTCAAAGGCACCCAGCTCCCCCCTCTGAGTTTCAGGCCATATACATACCAGCACATACTGGTTAACCCCAGAAACCACAAGTACCTGCGGTTCTGTGTGGGGAGGAGCATTACCAGTTTTGAGTCCTACCCTTTGGGTTTTCCCTTTGGCCACAAGTTTTTACAAAAGTGTTTTGCAGTTCTTGCAGCATATCTAAGAAAGCTTGTACTTCAAGTGTTCCTGTATCTGGATGACTGGATTTTGAAAATGTCATCCAAATTCAAGACTGAGCAGGCAATGGCCATTGCCTCTCAGTTCCTTACTTCTATAGGAGTACTGCTGAACTCTCTTGTCTCAACTACAGTAGTTCCTTCTTAGAGGATTCTGTTCGTAGGAGCTACCCTGGACACAGCCTGGGCTTGAACCTTCATTTCACACCATTAGGTGAACTCAATAATTCAGATAGCTTCACATGACTTGCTTCATTACAGAGCGCCACTCAGTGTCCGACCACTATATGCAGAGACTGCTGGATTTCATGGCCTTGTCCATGTTCATGGTTCCCCTAACTCAGCTGCACATGAGAACAACACAGTGGATGCTCAGCACCCAGTGGTCGCAGGCATCACACACTCAAAGTTATCACATATAAGGACACTGTTCTAGGGACATGGATATGTTGTTCATCCACACTCATTGGCAGGTATCCTTGCCGCTTTAAATCTTGCCGGAAGGTCTTCAAGCTTGCTCCTCCCACCCACCCGGGTGGTATAACTCTCGGCTCCGCCCCATGACGCCAGATCTTCCTTACCGCTTGGAAGCTCAGGTTCCCTCCTTAACGCTCTGCGTTTGTGACTGGTTCCTATTTCTCCGTTTGCGGATTTAAAAATAAATTTTGCAAAAAGACTTCAGTCTTCTATCCCTCGCGGCTGCGATGGACAAATCGACTCCCGTATTTCGGAGATGCCCATGCGGGCAGAAGATGTCTCGGACGGATCCACACTCCACGTGTGTCTACTGCTTAGGCCTTGAGCACGACCCGCAGGCTTGCGACCTGTGCTCATCTTCGGCCCACGCCCTCAAGACCGTGTTGCCCGATTGCAACTGGGCCGCCCCGAGAGCGCTTCTCCGGTGAAGTCCAAGGAGGCCGGTACGTGCTGATGGGCGGCGGGTTTCGGGCGGATCAGCTCGAGCGGATGGTCGCCTCAAGAGGAGGCGCGGGGTCAGATCTTCCTCGGCCGCTGCATTTATCCCGCCTTCTGGGTTCTTCCCACAGCTTCTTTTATGAGCTTTGTCTGTCCTCTCCACTAAAGGAGAAGGGCTCGTGCCTGCTGGACCTTTTCTCGGTCCAAAAGAGGGACAGGGTAAGTCCCTCCGTCGACGCTCTTGGGAGCGGGAAAGGTCCCTCTCTCGGGCCGCCGACCGGTCGGCTTCGTCGACCGCTGCTTCGCCACTGGCCTCACGGTGTCCCCTCAGGTCAGTTGACCGAGACTCCACCGGCTGAAGTCGAGATTTTTCTCGACCCATTGGACAGGCTGTCGCCTTTAGCAGCCGAGATTCCCTCTCCCGGTTCCCCGGGAGGAGTTGAGGATCCGTGGCTCGCCAGCCTCCGGTTCGAGCCTCGGATGGACCATCCGAGCCGGCGAGTGCCGTTCGGCCGACACCTCCCCGCACCGACCTCGGAAATTCCGGACTCGTTCTCGACCTCTTCGCGTCCAGCCGATCCCACCGTCATAGGCGTCTCGGTCTCGGCACCGCGGTAAGCGGCGTCGGCGCTCGTCCTCGTCCTCCTCCTCGGATGAGGGGAGGCTTCGGCGTAAATTACGTCGACGGTACGAGGACCTTATGTTGCAACAGCTCCTCCTGGCCGGGAATAAGCCAACCCCGTCGCCTTCCCCGGCCATTAAGTGGCTGTCACCGGAACGGCCGACACAACCCCTCGACTTATCCGAGGAGCCTATACCCAGGCCGGTTGTTCGGCCAAAACCAGCTGCTCCACCGATTCCGGTGGAACCTCCGCCTCCACGGCCACCAATTGGGGTTCCGACCAAGGATTCTCGGTCGGCTAAGGGTCTACCCATCGGTTGTCAGTTACCCTCACTCCCGACCGGCCTCGGGCAGGTGAAGGGTGGCTCAGGCCAGAGGCAGCTCTTCGAGGACTCTTCCGAGTCCGAAGATGATTCCTCCTTTTTCTCCAAGCGACTGGACTTGGAGTCCAGGAGGTCAGTCAATGGACGATAGCCCGTCGTCCTTCCTAGGACTGCTTGGCTCATCTCGGAGTCTACCGGATGGAGCTCGAACCCGCTTCCAAACGGGCCAGGTATCCCTCACGGAGATTCTGGACCGAGGGATTCTCCGGCGGAGGCCTCTTCCGGTGGCCGAGGCCATAGTGGGTCCGCACTGGAGCTTTGTAGCGCCCTGCTTCCTGCCCCGCCTTCGCCAGGATGGCCAGGAAGTATGCGGTCCCTACCGGTTCCTTGTCCGTTTTGAACACCCCTCTGCTGAGGGGTTGTTACCATAGCGCTTTCTGGCGCCACGGGCAACGCCAGGATGTGGACAAACCTCCTGACAAGGGAGTCCAAGAAATTGGACCTGTGTCGGGCTAAAAGTCTACGCTATGTCCCTTCTCGGCCTTCGCCAGGCCAGTTCGGCCGCCCTCATGGCACATTTTTCTCATGCCCTGTTGGGCTCCCTGGATGAGGTCATCCCTCATCTTCCCGCCATCTGCAGACTACGGTTAAGCAGGTGCGGGACCAGGGCAGGGCAGTGGCCAAACAGCAGCTCCAGACTGCTTTGGATATAGGGGACTCGTGTGCCAGATCGGTGGCGTCGCAGTGGCTATGCGTCAGGGTTTGGCTGAGGATATCCACCTTTACTGATACCCAGCACAAGTTGGGGATGTTCCTTTTGGGGACTGACCTCTTGGCCCTGGGGTGGAAGGTCACCTGCAGAGGATCGAGAAGTCCAATGCCACCTTGGACTCGGTCTCTTCCGCTCAGAAGGACAAAGGCCGCAAACCACAGCCTAAGCCCTTTCGCCCTTCTGTGCCCCGGCGCCTCGCCCAGCAACGCCAGGGCCAGCAGGCTCGCCTGGCATCCCAAACCCAAGCCGCCGGCTTCTCTAACAGGAGGCAGGGAGAAAGGGCCAGGAGGTCCCTCGGCCGTCCTCCTCCAAGCCTGCCCAGTGACGGCTGAGGTGTCGCCTCATCCCCGCCACCTTACTCCCTGTCCCCTGTGGGGACGCTGCCCGCACTTCCGTCTCCGCCTGGTCCGCTGTTACCACGGACAGGTGGGTCTTGGAGGTGGTGGAAGAGGCCTGCCTCTGGAATTCGAGCAGGCACCACCCTTCAGAGCCTTCGCCCCTCGGGGGGCTTCGGGATCCCCAGTCTCACTGGCGGCTCGTCGAGCCGACATCGCTCTCCTCCTCCAGAAGGAGGTGGTAAGAGAGGTGGTGGACCCTCCTTCAGACCCAGGGTTTGTGTCCAGGTACTTCCTGGTTCCGAAACGGACGGGGGGCTGGCGCCCCATTCTCGACCTACACGACCTAAACAAGTTCCTAAGGTCTCGAACCTTCAGGATGGTCACTCTGGCTCAGATAATACCATCCTTGGAACGCGGCATGTGGTTCTGCTCTCTGGACTTGCAGGATGCGTTTTTTCACGTCCCTATCCGTCTGCCTCACCAGAGATTCCTTCGCCCGAGATGAAGGATCCCTCTTCGAGTTCCAAGCCATGCCCTTCGGCTTGTCTCCAGCTCCCAGGGTCTTCACCAAATGCATGGCAGTGGTGACAGCATTCTCTGCGGCGCCGAGGGGTCCGTGTACCCTTACCTGGACGACTGGCTGATAGCAGCTCCTCCAGGAAAGGAGGCGGAGGTCCAGAGATCTGGCCCTCCAGGTCTGTTTCAACTGGGCCTCCTTATCAACGAGGCCAAGTCGAACTCGAGCCAAGCAGGTGATTCTATTCATCGGGCGCAGCTCGACTCTCTTCGAGCCAGCGGCTCCCGCGGACAGGGCCGAGGTTCTTTCTCCTTTGCCCGATCATTTCTGGTTGGGCACTTGCGCCCTGCCCGGACTTCCTGGCGCCTCCTGGGTCTCATGGCGGCCTGCACCAGCGTGGTCCGCTGGGGCCGCTGGAACATGCGTCCCTTCAGTGGGGACTGGCCAGCCAGTGGTCACAACGCTGCGATCCCTTGACCAGCTAGTCGGTGACACAGGGGATGGGAACGCCTCCAGTGGTGGACCGCTCCAGATCATTTGCAGGGGCATCCCGTAGTCCGCCGCGAGCCGCGGTCTCTCTATCGACCGATGCCTCTCTGATGGGTTGGGGTGCCCATCTGGGGAACACGGCTCATGGCCTCTGGTCCCAGCAGGAGTCCGATGCCACATCAACCTGCTGGAGCTCCGGCGGTCCGCCTAGCTCTCACCGCCTTTGCTCCGTTCCTCCGGGGTCAAGTGGTCCGAGTCCAGGCGGACAATACCACGACCATGTACTATCTAAACCGCCAGGGGGGGCGCTCCATGCTTCTATGCAAGGAAGCTCTCCGCATTTGGTCACTCGTCGCGCGCCTGAGGCGGATCTCCTAGCCATTCACGTGGCAGGAGCCTCCAACACCCTGGCCGATGCCCTGAGCGGATAGGGGCTGCATCCCACGAGTGGTCTCTCCTGCCGGAGGTAGTACAGCATCTGTTCTCCCTTTGGGGCACACCTCAGTGGACCTGTTTGTCTCCATGGAGAACGCGGAGCTGAGTCTGTTCCATGCCCGCCCCCCTCAGCAGGGCTCGCTGCAGGGGGATGCCTTCTCGAGGCAATGGACCCCGGGCCTCTTTTACGCCTTTCCCCCATTTCCCTTGATCCACAAGGTGCTTCTCGGGCAGGAGGGACAAGGCGCAGGTGATTTGATAGCCCCAGACTGGCCTCGCCAGTTCTGGTACCCAGATCTCCTCAGTCTCAGCTCCAGGACTCGCGCAGCTTCCAGCTCGCCCGGACCTGCTCTCAGTCAATCAGGGAAGGTGTTCCATCCGGACCTTCAATCCCTGCACCTGACGGCCTGGTTCCTGAGCGGCTAGAGTTCCAGGCCTTGGGTCTTCCGACGAGGTCCTCAATGTAGTTGAGGCGTCCGTGAAGAGTCGACCAGAAAATGCTATGCCTTCAAATGGAAAAGGTTTTCCATTTGGTGTCAGAGCAGGTTGACCCTTCCTCCTGTTCCTTGGCAAGCATCTTGGACTATTTATGGTCCCTTTCTAGTCAAGGGCTTAGGTCGACGACCCTAAGGGTGCACCTGGCAGCCATCTCTGCTTACCGGGCGCGGGCCGGGAAGCAGTCGGTGGCGCAGGAGAAGGTGGCCTGGCGCTTTTTCAAAGGCCTTGATCACATTTCCCCTCCAGTGCGGGAACCCCCACCTCCGTGGGATCTACTGCTGGTACTGGCAAAGCTCATGGGCAAGCCATTCGAACCTATGCACAGGTGTGCTCTCTCTCACCTGTCGTGGAAGACCGCCTTCTTGGTGGCTATCACGTCAGCCAGAAGGATGGGAGAGCTCCAGGCGCTTTCCATCGAGGTCTCCTTACCTGGTCTTCCACAGGGACAAGGTTGTCCTGCGCCCCACCGAAATTCCTTCCGAAGGTGGTGTCGAGGTTTCACCTTAACCAGGTGTTGACTCTGCGGTGTTCTGCCCAGTCTCGGAGGCAGATGGGCTCCATACTCTGGACCCTAGAAGGGCTGCGCTTATTATAAGGAGCGACGGCTGAAATTGGGAGAGGTTCGCCAGCTGTTTGTCACTCACGCTGAAGTCAAATCTGGCAGACCTGCAGCCAGCGGATTATAAGCAGGTGGGTAACCTCCTGCATAGATCTCTCTATAAATTAGCGGGCATGGAGCCTCCCAGAGGATAGAGCTCATTCTACCCGCCATACTGCTGCAGTGATGGCTGCTTCCAGGGACGTCCCTATCCAGGAAATCTGCAGGGCTGCTACCTGAAGTCAGCAAACACCTTCATTACCCACTACACCACATCGACCTTGAGTCACGCCGGATGCTGGTTTTGGGGCCTCTGTTCTCCAGTCTCTTCCCAAGTAAGTATTGGGGTGTGCTTCTTGCCTCCCTCCTCCCGGAGAACTGCTAGGAGTCTGCCAATGAGTGTGGATGAACAACATATCCATGTCCTAGAAATGCAGGTTACTACCTGTAACAGGAGTTCTAGGAATGGTATATGTTGTTCATCCACATGACCCTGACCTCCCCGGCTTCGACGCACAACCTGAGCTTCCAGCGGGCCAGATCTGGCGTCATGGGGCGGAGCCGAGAGTTATACCACCCGGGTGGGTGGGAGGAGCAAGCTTGAAGACCTTCCGGCAAGATTTAAAGCGGCAAGGATACCTGCCAATGAGTGTGGATGAACAACATATACCATTCCTAGAACTCCTGTTACAGGTGAGTAACCTGTATTTATGGTGGTCACTGGAGGATAGCTTTCTCCAAGGCTTCCCCTTCTCCCTGCCACAGGTGTCCCGCACCATGTATGCCTTGCCAGGGTGTGGAGCCCACTGTCAGGGTCTCCAGACACAGGAAGTCTAGGACACTTTAGAGATGCATTTCCACAACAATGTACTAGAGATGTGTGCAGTTCTATATGGCCTGCAAGCTCTATTGGACCCAGCTGTCAAAAGACAGTGCTACTCCAGACAGACAATAAGTGAGTCGTGTACTGTGTCAGGCAAACAGGGAGGACACTCTTACCCTCTCTGCAGGGAGGCAAAGAGAGTGTAGTAGTGGTGCCTGGAACAGGGGTTCCTACTCCAAGCAGTCCATGTGCCAGAACTTCAGAATGCTCCGGAACATGAGCTCAGTTGAACAGCTGGAGATCCTCACAAGTGGTCCTTAGCAGATGATGTGCCAGTTGCTTTTTGTCAAGTGGGGGACACCTAGTGTGTACCTTTTTGCATCCCTATTCAGCACCAAACTGCCCCAATCTGCTCCAGAAATCTAGTATCTGGCGTTTTCTGGCAGGATGCATTCAGACTGTAATAGAAAAATCTGTTTCTGTATGCATTTCCTCCAGTCCCTCTCATTCAGAGAGTGCTGTTCAAGTTGTAGGCTCAAGGGGGCTAGGTGATTCTGGTTGCCCCTTGCTGGCCTCAGCAGGTTTGGTACTCTCTCTTGAATCGGTTGTCAGTGAGCAAACAAAAGGTCCTGCCACTCAAGATGGACCTTCAGACTCAGGCTTGGGGCTGTCTAGTCCATCCCAACCTGCATTCCCTTTAACTCTGGGCCAGACTCCTGAAGAAATAGAAGTAAATAGGTTTAAAGTTTCTCAGAAGGCCATTGAGATTTTAATTACTACATGTAAGCCTTCCAACAGTAAAACATATGGAGCCAGATGGAAGCATGTTTCCAACTGTTGTTCCAAAATCCTCATGGAACCTTTCAAGAGTCCTCCTGAGAAAGTTTTAGAATACATGTTGAGCCTTTCAGATTTGAGACTACAGTACTCCTACCTATCTGCTGTTTCAGCATTTCATGAACCTGTGAGCACCTTATCACTGGCTCAGCTGCCACTGTTGAAGAGGTTCCTCAGAGGCATTTTGCACATTAGACTCCCAATATGAAATCCAGTGGCTGCCTAGGATCCAAGTCTTTTGCTGGATGTGCTCACTCGCAAGCCCTTTAAGCCAGTTGCGACTTGTGACATGACATTCTTGACTTGGAATGCAGCATTTCTAGTGGCTATCACCGCTGCCTGCAGAATGTCTGAAATCCATGCTCTGGTCATAGATCCTCCAAATGCTGTTTTTCATAAGGATAAACTGGTTTTATGCACACACACACCACATTCCTATCTAAAGTTGTGTCAGAGTTCCACTTGAACCATGCCCTGGTTCTTCAAGCCTACTTTACCAACATTCAGAATTAGGAAGAGAGAGGACTCTGCACTCCCTCAGTATGAAAGGGGCCATTAGGTTCTATTTGGACAGAGCCAAGGACTACAGACAGGTAAACAGCTGTTTGTTTCCTTTGACCCTAATCGAAAGGGCCTTTTTGTCACTACCAACTGTATATTCTCTAGGACTGTGAACTGCCTTTGCCACTGCTACACAATGGCAGGTGCAAAGCTGGAGGGCAGTGTATGCCTGTTCTGTTGGAGCAGGAGCCACCTACTTAGTGGAAATATGCTCAGTGCCCATTGCAAACATTTGCAAGGCTGCTACTTGGAGCACAGTATCTACCTTTACCAAGCACTGAGCCCTGGAAGTTCATGCCAGGCAGCATGCCACCTTTGACAGAACTGTCCTGAATGAATTGCTGTCCTCAGTGAGCTTAGACTCCAGCTCCCTAGTTCGCGGGACCTCTGAGCTTGGTACACAGACCCATTAGTGGGTATCTATGGAGAAGACTGATTCTTGGAAGATAGAAAAGTTACATACTTACTGAAACTGATTATCTTCCCAAATATCTTCTCCATAGATTATCACACCCACCTACCCACCATTCCCTGGACTCACTTCAGTACTTGTTTTGTTGTCTTCCGCGTTTTTCTATTAGATCTTGACTGTGAAGACACCGTGTTTTGCTTGGGTGTTAGCCCATCTTACATGGGCCACCAGGACTGTTGTATGTCTTAGTTAGTGCATAGGATTCTCATAGGTTAGTTCAAGCTGCTACCTCCTCGGAAAAAGTTCTGAAGAGGTTACGGTCTGGTGCCACTTCGTACCAGCTGGCATGTGCCAGTGACATGCACATGTGGGTTACTTGCACCACCAGCCCCCTCAAAAGTTCTGGCTCCCATGGGGTCCTAGCACCTTCGTCTCAGTCCCATTAGTTATAATCTGTAAAGAAGATATTCAGGCAGATCTTCAGCTACACTAAGTACATAATTTTTCTTTCCCTCTGGCCCATGCCACATATGAAGAAGCTAATTCAAGTGAAACGTCAGGTGATCATGGACTGTGACCAGCATTTGTTTGGTCACACTGCCCACATTATTGCTTATGTTTGAAATGTAAAAAAAATCTAGGTCCCTTATCACCCCTGCTCTTTGCTATATTTATGGAACCACTAGCACAGAAAATAAGGGAAGAGGGTGATATTACAGGTGTCACCATGAAAGGAACTGAACACTGCATAGCTTTATATGCAGACAATGTCCTGCTATACTTAAAAGAGCCAGAAACAGCCTTACTAGCTCTAGGCTGCCTCTTGAGGGAGTTTGGTAGGATCTCGGGATACAAGTTAAATGCTGCTAAGACAGAGACCCTAACATTTAACTACCAGCCAACCCCTGAGGTCAGAAACTGCTTTCCATACAAATGGTACCTAACCAGACTAAAGTATTTAGGAATCTGTCTAGCTCATAACCCTGCCTCAGCATACAAAGATAATTTTACCCCCTTCACCACCCAACTGAAAACTGATTTGGCACACTGGAACACCTTGCACCTTAATTTGACCAGAAGGGTGGACCTCATTAGGGTGGTGATATTGCCTAGGGCCCTTTATTTATTCTAGAATGTCCCCTTCCCCCTCCCACAGTCCGTATTCCAGCAATGGAATCAATCAATTGCAAGGTTCCTCTGGGCGGGACAGAGGCCTAGGGTACACCTGAAGGTGCTGCAGCAACCAAGGATCGGAGGAGGACTATCCCTCCCCAACCTGCAGCGGTACTACTGGGCCACCCAGCTGACACACACACTAGCCAGACAGCTCTCAGCATCACCAGCCCACTGGATGGACGTAGAGAAATCTCTGCTTCCCAATCCAGTCTACTTCCGAGCCCTGTATCACCCCACTCCTACACCCAGAACAACACTCCCTGATGATCCACGGATCCAAAGCCAAGTAGCAACTTGGGCGCAAAATTAAGAAAAAGACCAACCTCTCCCACTTCTTACCATTCATATGCCCAATTGCACGCCTGCCAGGCTTCCCCCCAGCTAAACTAGACCATAAATTTCAAGAGTGGGAGCACTACTCACTGAGCTACCTATACCAAATAGTTAATCAGGGGTCTTTTCAGGCATTTGAGGAAGTCCAAAGGAAGGCTGGGATTCCTAGAACAAACTTTAACAGATACCTACAGTTAAGGCATTACTACCAATCCCTACCAAGCGGAACTGCAACCCTGGAAATCCAGCCCCCACTAATCACTACCATACTCTTCTATATCAACAACCCACTCAAAGGGCATATGATTTCTGGCCTCTACCAATCACTGAGGGATACAGGGGAGGAACCCACCACCAATGTACAGGCCCAGTGGCAGGAGGAGATGGACATCCCTATGCCTGAAGAGATATGGCAGGTGGCATGCCAAAACTCGTCCAGAATAACAAGTTAACACCAATGCAGGGAATATGCCTGGAAATGGCTTATCTGATATTTGTGGACCCCAGTCATCACCAGACACTACAGCCACTCCTGGGACGCTAGTTGTTGGCGCGGATATGGTGAAACAAATGCGCACCACACACACATGACGTGGGCCTGCCCAAATTTAGCACCATTCCACCACCAAATTCAGACAGAGCTCCAGGAAATTTTTGGGAATGATCTAAGGCTAACTGAAGACTTGTATCTTCTAAAACAATACCCAGGGGAGTATAGGGACACAGGCTTTGCTGGGGATTCTGATAACTGCAGCCAACAAAAACTATCACTAAGGCCTGGCTTATGGCTAATATCCCTACCCTAAAGACTGGTGGAGTATAGTCAACCCGATTTATGAGATGGAAAAAATTACATACAGACTCCGTTACCGAGAGGAGGGTTGTACACTAAGAAGGTTTAGATGGATATGGTACTATATGGCAAAGGATGATACCCTCATCCCAAGAGTGACCTTTGGCTGCCCCTTCCATCCTCAAACATAAACTTTATCCCAGGACCAGGGGTAATGTCTTAATTCAGACTAGCATATATCCCCTAGACTAGAATGCCACAAACCTAACATGGGCCTCTGTTTACACCCCCCCCACGGCTCATAGCCCTTGCCTGAAAGCAGAACAAGTAGTTTTGGTTCTCTCTCTTACTCAAGAAGGAATTTGGTACTTGTGAATTGCACAGCATTACAGCCACACCATCCACTCTGTAACCAAGGATTGGCGGCATAAAACCCAATAGTATCTCTGATGTCTAAGGTTCAGATCACGCTTCAAAGAAAGACACTTATGTATAACAAGGACTCTCCTGTGGGGAAATCTGTAACAAAATAATGATGTACAGGAGTCTGTCACTGTCGACTAAAAATGTTAAATAAAAATATTTAAAGAAAAAATCTGGTCTGGCATTTTGAAAACCAAGGTTGCTCAGAGGCAACTCATTTTGCTGTATGTTGGCAACTTTTGTGTACAAATTGTGGGTGCATGTGCTGTGATTTGCAGCACTTTTAGTTCCGATCGCATAACAAAAAAAAATGATGTATGTGGCTTTTTAGGATCCATGACACCAGTTCAGCAAATTCATTATCAAACAACGTTACAGCGACATTATGTCGACCACAGTTGCAGTCGGCATAAAGCCATTCCGTGAAGACTTTGTTTTCTTCAGGGGGCTTCACCCCCCTCATACTCTTAACACTGGGGTGCAAGACCCCTAGAAAGCAGTGCTGGGGTCCTCACGGACATTGCAGCTTACTTGTCGCTGTTGTCACTGTAATGTTGGTCTCAGTAAAATTGTTGAACTGTCGTCAGCATACGGCTTCTTTGCACAAGCTGCCACAAATTACAGTGGCTGTTTTAAATACAGCAGAACTGCTGAAAATAGCCCAGGGATGTTTTGGCACAACTAGGAGGACACAGGTGCAAGCCAAAATTATGAGCTGCGCCTGAGTCCTCCTCCGAAAATCGCAGCCCTGTTTTCTTTTTTTTTTTTCCTTGGAAGTTGCTGGTGCAGCATCTTTTCTTTAGAGACTAGTGTCTGAGTGCTTGAGATTTTTTCTTTTGGTAAGTTTCACTAGTACTCAGAGCACTGCTGTGGCCTTGTGATAGTTCTTTTTGTTAGTTTTAATATTACAGACCTATAAAAGGTGCAGTGTATTATGAAATAAGTGCACATTTCATTTGAAAAAGAGCTAGGTTCTCATTTGCTCCCGGTGGCCATTTTGGGTCCATTCCAGCAATGGACGGTTCCGACGCCATATGGCGTCTATGGGAACAAATGAGTTTTGGACGTCTTAGTACATGAGCTTTTCTAATATTGCAGTACCCACATTTTATCGAAATGTTTTTACTAGCAGTTTGAAAAGTAATGGTGAAAACTCACTAAATTCATTGCATATAAAAGGCAACTGTTATAAAAGTACAAAGGATTTTAGTGACACATTACATACAGTTAGTAAAAACAATAAATTGTCTGTTTGATAGATGTGAGTACCTGCTACGTAAGCAGAGCTAGTCCTCAGATGATATCCTGTCATTTAATATCTCAGCTTTATGTGGTAGGTGCCATGTTTTTTTGATTTACATATGACTATCCAGGGATTACGAAGATCTACAGGGTAAGGCAGTACAGCATTTGAAAGAGCTTTCAGGTTGATTTCAAGAGGTCCTGCAAACTTCACTTCCCCTGTAGTGAACCTGAGGCCTAAAGGGCTAAGGTCGTCTTCCCTTAAAGTTTATTTGGCTGCTGCTGTCTCTGCTTACAAGAGAAGTTCAAGTGCTAAAATCGTGTCATCATATCCAGTTAAAAAAAAAACTGTTTAGGGCCTTCACCGTCTGTACCCTCCTGCTAAGGATACTGTCCCAGCTTGGGATGTAAATAATAATACTCAGTAGGTGGAGTCTCCCTTTTGAGTCAATGGGCACAACCAAGCTTAAATTTTTTTTTTTTTTTTAAACGTATCCTATTTTCTGCGCCTTTCCAGGACAGCCCCCATCTGATCAAACCCCTCCAGCCCCATCACCCGGAATTACCAGGGCTTACCTTATGCCCGGCCCGGGAGCGGTACCTGCGGGGAGTCGGTCACCATCCTACCGCCGGTGATTTTCTCCTCCGTTTTTCTCCCAAGGGCCCCAGGAGTAGGAGCACATGTGCGTGGAGACACGCATTTGTCCCACAGCCCCATTCCTCCCATCCCATTGGCCTAGCGCCTGGCTCCCCCAGGTCTGTGCTGTCCCCGACCTCCACCAGGAGGCAGCCATTAGCCGAGGGTTGCCACTGCACCTCCCTGGAGAGGAGAGCTTGCCTGTTGGCAGCTCCATCCAGCTCCGCGTCCCCATTGCTGACCTCCGATGGCCGGGCTCATTCCTGAACTGAGTTTGCCGGCATGTCACGCGAGGGTAGGCGCCCAGCGCCTTAGCCCTCGGCGCCATCAGGCTGGCCCCCAAGCTTAAATTCTTATCTTGGAAAACTGTTCTAAGTAACAGTCACTTCAGCAGGAAGCATCAGTAATTTGCAAGCCCTAATATTTGAGCCAAATGAGTGGGTGTTCAACAAGGAAAAAATTGGCTCTTAGGACCAGCATAAAATTGTCCTTAAAATGATGTCCTTACGATTGCTTGTGTTTTCCATTAGGACACATGCACACCCAGGTGAGGAAAGGTTGCATAGCCTGGATGTCAAGAGGGCTTTAAGTTTCCAGAAATACAGAATTGAGCAGATTAGAGGTAATGCTGAGCAGTTGTTTGTCACTTCTGAGAAATTAGCCAAAAGACACCCTGCAGCCAAGAAAACAGTATCAAGAGGGACTGTGCCCTGAATTTTTTTACTGCTGTTGAAAAGCTTGTAAACTACCACTTGCTGGATTAAGAGCCTGTTGTACTAGAGGAACAGTTGCTTCAGTTGCAGCTGCCAGAGATGTTCCACTGTCCCGGGCCTCATTTACAGGTTTACATCTCACTTCTTTTGTATGTGCAGGCAAGGAGAGATGCTAGGTTTGACACGTCTGTCTAACTTTGGAACTTTTTTCCTCAAATACAATTCTAGTGCCAGTGTAGCGGTAGGGTTACTGCTCGCGGTGCCAGTGACCCCGGTTCGGGAATGGACTCGGGCTGCTGGAGGGTCGGCCGGGGGGAGGAGGATTGAGCATCCAGCGGCCGGTCTCCTCCTCCGGGGAGGGGTGGGATGCATGTCCTGCAGCTCTACCGCCACCTGGGCGACCACGGGTGGAGGTGCAGTGGGACTGCAGGACGAAGGGAGGGAGGAAGTGAGCCGGGGACTGGAGCGCTCGCGCGTCTCGACATGCACCGCCCCTGGGTCTCCCTAGCGTGCTCAGGTCCTGTGGGAGGGGACAGAAAAACAGAAAAAGGAGCCTGCCACGGAGGACGGAGACTGGACCAGACTGCCCCAGACAACCCATAACTGGGCTGCCGATGGATGCCGCAGATGGACCTCCTGACACACATTAATGGACTAGAGGGGGTAAAGGGGTTCCCCCCTCCTCCCCACCTGGGGGGGTAGGCCAAGGCAGCATGGAGGTAGGTCTGAGCGTCACCACGGTAGGTACCTGGGGAGGGACTAGGGGACCACAGTCTAGGGACTCCCTGAGGAAGTTCCACCGTGGCAGAGAGAGGGGGCAAAAAAAAAAAATAGAATTCTAGAACTGCTCCCAGGTCTTCCTAGGAATCTGCAACTTGTGTGAATCATACATCACATTACTGGTGTTAGAAAAAAAAGTTTTGCCTGTTCCGCTACTACAGTATGTTGCTTCTAAGGGATGTGATGTAAAGTGACATTAACCCTTTCATGATTAGACTTGTTCTTCAGAAAGTTAATCATTAGAACAGAGTTGCATCCTTGTGCAAGTATTAGTGAGCTCCTCTGATACCTTTTAACATAAATTTTATCTTAACCACATGTGCATTTTATGGACTCTGTCCACTGACTTCTTCAGCTAAAGATCTGCTGTTAGAAGGTCTGGCAGCACAAGACCAGCACAGTGCAATGGGCATCCTTTAAAAATACTAATGTTCTCCAGGGCAGCACACAGGCACACACTAGATGTAATTAGTGTGACTATTAATCACATCCCATAGAAGAAACATAGTTATAGAGGTGAGTAACTTTTTCATAAACACCAGAAAACCACAGTAGTGAGAAACTGTGTACATGCATCGCTAAATTGGAATATAAAACCATAACCAATAGTTGAGAAAATTGAACAAGATAAATCAATAAATAATTCATAACAGTTCATATATAAAGTAAGCCTTATGTTGAGACGTGAGAGGGAGACTGATAAAATTAATGAACTTGTTGGAAAATTAGAACTAGAAGTAGAATGAACAGCTTCTGCAATCAAGGTGATTTCAATTTCGTCTACACACCAACCAAAGAGTCCAGTGTAATGACTTGTTTAGTATGAAGAATAAGGGGAGGAGGAGGAAGCGGGGCTGAGAGACCAGATTTAGAGAGAAGCTTACAAAGGGTAAAACTATTAGATCAGACTTGAGACACGTAGTTTGAAGGGAAAACTGGGCCAACATGTATAAACATAAATAAATTTACACATGGAAATGGAGATTGCTACATATTAATGGCCTCTAGTTCTCTTCAATTTACTGTACAAAATAAATCATATTCTAAATTCTGAAAGACTAATAGTATAAGTCTGCTTTACATTAATCACTTCTGTAGTTAAATTAATAGCTGAAGTCGAACAGAAAATAATATCGAAGAATAGTCCTTTTCTGTTTTAGTATGAGCTGTTGAAATTTACGGAGCCTGTGTGTTGTGAACATGAGGTGCTATCCTCCGGGGAGGGAGAGTGTGCTGCTGGGCATTCACTCCCCCCCCCAAAAAAAAAGCTGGAAGAAGGCTGCCTATGACCCCGATTGTGAGGGGGTATAGTCCTGTTCTTTTTTTTTTCTTGATGCTACTATCAGTAATTAGTATGTTTAAAATATATTTTTGTAATTTCTTTTGTCAGATGGGCAGTGTCTTCTGTTATGACACGACAAAACCAAATTCCAACAGAAGATGGCTCCCGCGTTACTCTGGCATTGATACCATTGTGGGACATGTGTAACCATACTAATGGACTGGTAAGACTTGCTCTTCTTTTCCTTCAGTATTGACTGAGCAAGGACATTGATTTACCATAGCTGAAAAGTCCAAATACATTTTTCAAACAGTGATTTCTGGATTTACCAAAATTGTCTACATTTCCAGTTATTATGACTATCACGGGTTTCCTCGACTCTGGAGATTTTACCATTTTTCTTGTCCACAATTCTGTCCATCTTACTGGCAAGCGCCCTAAACCAGTGTCCTTGATCACTGTTTGCATGTTAACTATGATTTAGTAGAGGTTAAAATCAACATTTCTGGAAATTATTCTGTGTATTATGGGCAGAAAATGAATGGCTTTTAGAAACTATTTTGTGGATTTATGAACCCCTGTATTATTGCAAGACGGCCAGCACCACTGAGTTCTAGTTAGGCAAACAATCCATTTTCACTTTAGCAGGACCTTTCTTGGACTGATATCATTCACAGCAGTTACTGTACATAAAGGATGTGAATGAGGATTCAGTCAGTCACAGTCGTTAATACGAAAGTGTTAAGAATTTGTGGGTGAGATTGATTTTACTCATAGTGAAGATACCGCTGACAAAACTTTGGCCTGCTGTCACCAGTCTGCCACGCATGTACACACAAGAGCAGCTGGACCAATGCTGCCACAACATGGCTAATTGCCAGGCTGTCTTGATCTGGTTCTAGTCCCACCAGCAGCAACTGCTCACTCATTACAAGGCCTTACTTTTGACAGCAGAACCAGTCCTTCACTCTCTCCCAGGAATCTCTCACTGCACTGTATCAGACAGAGTTTACTTTATAGTTATTAGTCATGCTCTTTTGTAGTGGAACACTAGTTTGCTCAATAGAAATATATTACCTGTCCTATAAAACGCTACAGTCACAGAGCAAATTGAATATCTAAATATTTAGTATTTACACTAAAAAAATTACTGAATTGTACAGAAACACATAAAAAGTATAACACACACTAGGGAATGCAAAATGAAAAAAACCCAGAAAGAATTACAGAAAGAAGAGGCTCTCCAGACTACAATTTAAAATATCTTACCCTAGCTCTGTGCCACTAAGGTGTGAGATTCAGAAGAGATAGAGTTCTCTTTTCTGACAGTGGACATCTGATATATTCAAATCCCAGGAATCCTTCACTATTGCTAGACAACTGCAATTATTTCCCTGGAATGAGCTGCCCCGGAGTCTAGAGTTTTATGCTAATTAGAGAACTTAGAATAAAGTTAAAAACTCTGCTGTAGTCACGCTCTCCCTTGCCCTCTAACAGCAAATTTATTTCTCCGCCTGAAAGGAAGCATCGTCCCTAAGTCGCTCTTCACAGTGCCAACTTTCTGTCTAATTTATTGTAAATTTCATTTGATTTGTTTCATTTAGTTTTTTTCAATAACTCTGCATCAGTTAGAGTGTTTTTTGGTTTTTGTTTTTTGGTGTTTCATCACTATGTCTTCAGTTCCCTTGTGGTTCCAGGGATCCGAGGAATCACCTTCAAAGCACGGTTACGTCTTAGTTGAACCACATCTAAACTGCCTTAAATTTATTTAAATTGGCCTGGTGGTGCTGAGGGTTGAGGTGCTGGGTGCCACACCACGCTGGCGACCCAGGTTCAGGAGCGAGCTCGGGCTGCCATGGTCGGCTGGGAAGGGGAAGGCGAGAGACGGATCGAGCAGCTGGCAGCAGCTGTCCTCTCCGGGAAAGGACGTGGGTTTCAGGCCATTGCCACCTGCTGAGGCTAGGCGATGGCGCCACAGGGGAACCTGGCAATAGGCTGGCAGGGCAGAATGGGCTGTCACCAGAGCCGCGTTGCGCATGCGCGCCTGCATGCGCATGAGCATCTGTGTTCTGGGGTCCCAGGAATAAGAGGAGAAAAACAGATAATTGGGGGGCCACGGCTGGATGAAGCCCCCTGCATTGGCTCTGGTTGTTCCTCCGGGTAGAGGAGAAGGTGCCCAAACGACTGCGGAAATCCTGTGTCAGGTGGCCGACACGAGCCGCCGCCCGCTGGGTGGATAAACAGAAGGTAGAAAAAAAATTTATTTAAACTTATTACCTTGAAGTAAATTTGCCTCAAGGCATAAAATAAGCGGGTTCGAATCACAATTTGTGACCCAAGAATCTGGAAACATGAGTCATTTGCCAGCTTGATTAGCAATGATTGCTAATCATATGAGCTGGCCATTCCCTGTATTTTAAAAATTTTCCCTGATATTTAGTGGTGCCCCCCCACCCTCCGACCATTGTCCCGTTCATCTCCTGGTGTCTAGTGGCGCCCCCTCATCCTCCGATCGGTGTCCCCTTCATTCCCTGGCGTCTAGCGGCACCCCCCACCCTCCGATAGCAGTCCCTGTTCATTCCCTGGCGGTCTAGTGGTGCCCCCACCCTCCGATCTTGTCCCTGTGTTCACTCCTTGGTGTCTAGTGGCATCCCCCCACCATCGGATTGCTGTCCCCGTTTTGTCCATAAATAATTTTTTTTTTAAACCTGGGGGGGAAGGTCCATCGCCGATCACTTCTGCACCCCCTACTTGACCACCCACTGTGCACCCACCTCCCCACACCCCTCAGTACCCTCCCACACCATTACTCATCTGAACAGGTTCCAGATTCAAGATCCGCTCTCCCGATCGAAGACAAGTCTTGCTGCTGGAACCAGCGGCTGCAGTATGAGATCTAAGGTAAATGCGGTTCAATAATTTCAATGGGGGTTTCAACTTTGGTGCATAACTCAGTCATTTGTTTTGAGATATTGACCCCAAATTTTCAACATAGCCTTTTGGGGACCCCACCTCATGAACAATATAACTGTCACTACGCTGCTCCTGTCCGAAAGGTGATTTCACAGTCGCATGATGAATTCACTTTTCAGGCAGGATTTTTGTAATGACAGTCATATTTTTCATGAGGTGGGGTCATAAGAAGGCTGTGTTGAAAATTTGAGGTCAAAATATGAAACCATGGCAAAGTTATGACCATTCATTGCAGTTTCGCTACACACCTTCGTAACTTTGGAATTTTTAAATATTTTTACCCCATATTTTCAACATAGCCTTCTTATTACACCACCTCATGTATGTCACAGCTGTCATTTTACAAATCCTGGCCAAAATGTGTTTTTGCGCCCGTGGTACGGAATGACTTTGCAGTTGCGCAAAATTAAGCTTTGGCGGGGATTGGAAAACTTTCTGCATTGGGTACATGAGGTGGGGTAATAAGAAAGGCTATGTAGACAGTTTGGTCAAAATTTGGCAAATTCAGTTATCAATATATACAATAATAAGTAATAATTATGTGGCTTAAAGTAAAAATACCCATTTTAGAAAACTGCTAATTAAAATCTGCTGATTGCTAATCATTTTTCATTTTGATTAGCAAAGGCCTCTAATCAACTCTTCGGCACTAATTTATGCCTTGTGCTTCTTTTATGTACCCATGCCTGTTTTTTTCGTCACTGTTTGCAATTTCAGTTCTCTACATCCTGTTTTCGAGTTTAGGTACCCAGACAGTATTTTCATTAGAGTGGGCATCATTTTAACACCACTTTGACTTTTTTACATTTGGTTTGCGGTTCCTGTTCTCTGTGGGAAGCAAACTGCTACTTGTTGGAACTGCCATTTTCTTCATTTGGGTTGTCAGTGATTGGCATGTCTGACAAGCCTGAGAAAAGGACTGGACCCACTAGTTTTAATAATTGTGCCAGTTGTTTTAAACTCCTGGCTGAGGCAGAATGCCATGAGTTCTGTTTTAATTGCCTGGGTCCTGACCACAATTTATCCAGTTGTGAGCTCTGTATCAGGTTTTGCTCCAAAACACAAAAAAGGGGGCTAAAAAACTTGAAGATACAGTGGAGCCCACTTAAGTGCACATCGGATAAGTGCACATCCTCGTTTAGTGCACAGAAAATTAATATCCCATTTTTTTCCCTATCTGTTCAGTGTTAAATAATCCGGATAAGTGCACTACACATAAGTGCACATTTCAGATAAGTGCACTATTTTAAGGTTAAAAATTGACCATTTTTATGATAAAAATCTGGATAAGTGCACATTACATGGAACAAGGCATGGTTCAGTAGTGAAGCATGGAGAAAATCAAGAAAAATTCCCTGACTCTAGAGGAGAAAATCATTTTTGCTGATCAAGAAAGATTTCTGGCAGAGTGGGAGAGTGGTGAGAAACTCGAACAAAAGAGAAAGCGAATGGGCAAAAAGCTCAGTTAATGCCCAGACTTGTAGATGATAGCTAAGATTTTTACTCATTGGCTCCAGAATGTAAACACTCAAATTCGCCGAGGTAGAGCCTGCTGAAACAGTGTATAAAACTGATCTGCCTCCCAGCATGTCTGTCTGTGAGTTTCTTAAATATGTGGACATAGATGCGTCACTACAAACTGGGGGAGCTCTGAATGAGCAGAAAATCCACTGCCGATGAGGAGGAGAAGGGTCTGGATGATGAGCAGTCACCCTGCCGACCTAACAACAAAAATTACTGGTTTTTTTCCCCAGTAATTGTTGATTGCTTGTATGTACTGTAATGTAATCCTACTGTGCTTAATGAACATAATGAGAAGATTAAGTACTGTACTGCTTTTATGTGACCGCTCCTGGTTAACAAAGTGCTTACCGCAATACAGATCCTGTGTTAAGTGTGTAAAATCGTTTTGTTCGGATAAGTGCACAGCCCACTTAAGTGCACAAAAAAGTCATATCCCGAGGGTGTGCATTTAAGCGGGCTCCACTGTATTATGGTTTTTCAGTCTGCCTCCTCTTTACATCCAGGCTCTAGGGGAGAGTCTGTTTCCTCATACTAAGCAGAAGGACAAGGCCACTAAGGGCTACTCGGAGGTCAGGGTGTCTGACAGGGAGATCCTGAGTCTGCCAAGTCTAAATGGTCTGCTGAGCAGGCATTGGAACCGGTGCCTGCCAGGAAAGAGCAGAAAGAGAAGCAAGTCACTGCCCCTCCTGAAAAGCAAAAGAGACATCAGTCAACAAGAATAGAAAGCCCTGTGCTGAGGAGATGGCTAAGGCATGGCAGTTTTTCCAGGCTGTAGGAGCCTTTATGTCCATGCCAGCCCCTACTCCCCAGGCTCCTCGACCTCTACCAAAGCCTGTGGTGGAGGAGACTGAGTTGTTTTATGAAGAAGAGGAGGAAGAGGGTGAGCCCATAGAGCCTGACGATTCGTATTTTCTGGAGTTGGGTTCCCCTCCCTTGTCCTCTGAGGACTACACCTCACACTATTCTTTTGTGAGGCAGATGGCAAGCACCCTCAACTTCACTCCACAAGAGACAACAGAGGATAAACATGAGGTGGAGCTTTTGGACATGATTGGCTTGACACCTACGAAGAGGTTGTTCCTGCATATTCACAAATTGCTTAAGAAGGCCGCCTCCAAAATCCTGGCAGCCCCCGCTTCTGCAGCTAACATAAACAAAAAGGCTGAAAAATACCAGCTGGATAGGCAGGGCGCTGAGTACCTGTATATTTACCCTGACCACAAAGGGGTGGTGCAGACTGCTGCCTGTGACGAGGCCAAGGTCCTCCTTTCCTCTCAACCCCTTAAAAAAGGGATTCCAGAAAATTGGACAGCATGAGCAAAAAGGTGTGTACCTCAGCTTCCTATTTGCTGAGGCAGGCAGTTTATATGGCATACACAGCTCAGTACCAGAAAACACTTTGGAGCTCTGTGGTGTCTATGAGTGAGATAGCTATCTATGACCTAGCCCAGGACCTGGCTGACACAGCAAAGGCTGCCATGGACACCACAAAATACCAGTTTCACATAGCCGTGGTGCCAGTGACCCAGCTCCCAGAGTAGTGGCACATGCAGTGTCCTTGAGGAGATTTGCATGGCTCAGGACTATAAACCTGTCACAGGACACTCAGACTAAAGCCTTGGATTTCCCCTGCGAAGGAAACTCCTTGTCTGGTGAGAAAATGGAGGTCTGTATGAAAAGCTGGATGAATATAAGACCACCTGTAGAAGTAATACTGAGAAGGAGAAGGTCTCAACTTCCCATAGGCCTTATGGAAGGGGAGGTAGGGGCCGGGGTTGTGTACCCCGGGCTTATGTGATTTATGATTACCCTCCTCAGAGGGGTTTCTTCAGGGGAAGAGGCAAGTGGAGTGCCAAGCAGACTGCAACCACCCCAGCCTCCTAGGTGCAGGTAAAGCAGAACCCCTAACATGTCTGTACAGGTTGCCCAACCATTTCCAGTGAGTGGCAGGTTGGCTCACTGTTTCTAGGCGTGGAAAAACATTGCCACAGACAAGTGGGTCCTGAAAGTAGTGAGCCAGGGGAGGGGGGTCTGCTTGCAGTTCAAACAGTTCCCAAAACTGCAGACTCACAGGGTCTTCCTCATACCCCAGCAGACAAACCCCTGCTGGAGTTGGAGGTGAAAAAGCTGCTGCAGGCCAGAGCAGTGGAAAGCGTTCCCCCTCCCAATGGAGAAAGCAGCTGTACTCAAGATACTTCCTGATCCACAAGAAAAGTGGAGAGTGGCAATCCATTTTAAATCTAAGATTTTGGAACAAACACTTGGAAAAAAAAAAAATTCAAGGTGGTGACACTGACCATAGTAATCGCTTCTTTGCAACAGGGACATTGGCTTGGGTCACTGGATTTCAAGGATGCCTACTTTCACATTACATTGAGTATCTCACAAAAAAGTAACTCTAGTTCAGGGTAGGGAACATCCACTACCAATTCATGACCCTACCCTTCGACCTGTTCTCAGCACCAAGGGTCTTCACAAAATGCCTGGTAGTAGTCGCAGCTCATTTGAGAAAGCAAGGTATGGTAGTCTTCCCTTACCTGGATGACTGGCTAGTATCAGGCGGATCATACCAGGAGGCCAAAGCCTCCCTCAGACTCATGCAGACAACTCTAGAGGATTCCTGGTAAATGTTCCGAAGTCCCAGACAGAACTTGTCCAGGCACTGGACTTCATAGGAACAGAGCTGGACACCTAGCAGGGGAAAGCTTTCCTCCCTCAGAAGAAGGTGGTAAGTCTCACAGAACTTGCAAGGTCCTTAGCCCAGACCAGTAAGAGTCTTCCTTCAGTTGCTAGGGCATACGGCCGCCTCCACAGCTGTGGTTCAAGGTGTGAGGTTTCAAATGAGGAATATTCACTGCCACCTAGGGTCTCACTGGTCCCAAAGGTGAGACCCTCTGTCAAGGCTGGTACCAGTTATAAGGTGCCTTCTAAGGGCACTAGACTAGTAGAAGGAGGAGGAGGAGGAGGAGAACCTCAGAGTGGGAATCCCTTCAGTTGTGCTCACTGTAGATGCCTCCCTCCAGGACTGGGGCACCTACCTGGAGGATCTCACTGTAAGCAGAGTGTGGATCCCATTAGACCTCCAGGAGCACATAAACCTCCTGGAGCTCAGGACTGTGTATCTGGCAATGCAGGCTTTTTCTTCCCACCTCAGGGGTCAGTCAATCCAAATCAGGACAGACACCACCACCACCACCATGTATTATGTAGACAAACAAGGAGGAACAAGATCTTCCAAAATGTGCACAGAGACAATAAAGATCTGGAGCCTGGCATATGAGCTGGAGGTGCAGCTATTCACAGTGCACTTACTAGGGAAAGACGGTGATCTTCTTCGAGGGTATGTTTTACAGCTGGTCATATTCTTGGGTATCAACCAGAGGGCACTTTCGTTGACTGTAGCTTTCACCAGCAGTGTTGACTGGGGGCTGCCCACAATGACATCACTCCATTCATTTCTATAAATACGTGGGCAGCCCCTAGCGGCCTCTGTTCTTTTCCTGCCGTCTCCCTGCTCGCTGCACATGTAACTGTCGCCACCAGTGTATCGATGCATTCGTCGACATGGAAATCAACACTTCCCGTTTTATTATTTTCCTGTCAACCATATGTCTACTTTGGATTCACTGTTCCGTAAGTGCTGTTATGGCCGGAAGATATACCGATACAACAACCATACTCTTTGTGTCTGCTGTCTGGGGGCTGCTCACAACGTTCATTCTTGTGCCCACTGCCAAGAATTCAGTCAGGACCTGTCGTCAATGACTCCAGGAAGTTGAAGCTTTCCTAATGGAGCAAAAGGTAGCTGTTCTCGAGCGGGAGATAAAGTCCCGCTCCTCATCTCATCCGCCATCAACGACCTCCCAGACATCGCACTCCAAACATACCTCGAAGCATAAACATTGTGAGAAGAAAAAACCATTGGCGAGCCATGGTAAGGATACCCACCCATTGACAGCTTCCGGATCTGCTCGCCCGTCGACGGGGCCAAGCCTTTCCGACACCCATTGAGAAAACGCAGATGGTTCTCGCAGCTCTGGTCCAAAATATGGAGACCTCCCACACAAAGAACAACAGGCATCATTGACGACGGCCTTGCCTGTTCTGTCATTGATGACTGGTCACTCCTCGTCGAAGGCCCGGTCCTTCAACATGGACCAGGGCTCCTCGTTGATGATGGCTGCTTTTCAGCATTCTAAGACTTTGCCATTTCAGGCCTTATCGAAGAAGTCCTCCAGCATGGACCCGGGGTTTAATCTGACGGTGTTACCGGACTTGCCACCACCGTCTAAGCCTGTTTCATACAGGGGCTCGGTGGTCCCCTTACCAGATGTGCCTTCACCTGATTCGGGCTCTCGGCCTCATCCACAGCCTGGCCTGCAACCTTCAGTCTTACCCCCCCCACCACCACCACCTCTAAGGGATCCACCTCCCCTCCTGCTTCTCCAGCCCTGTCAATGGCTTCAGCTGCCGATGTGGCTTCAGTTGTCCAGACTGTATTAGGGGTCATGAAGGTCATACAACAGCCTCAACCACAGCCTTCCTCCTCTCCTTCCCCCCTCAAGAGGCTGCGCAGGAACCCTTCTCCTCCCCCTTCCTTCCACTCCTCGGCAGTGGAGGCCCCAGATGACTATGAGGAAGATGAGGATTTCTCTGCAGGAGATGGGGTCCGTACCCCATCCAGTACCTCCATTTTGTCCTCTGTAGACAAGGACCCTGGACTGTGCACTCATTGCTCGCCCCCTGATGATTCCACATTTTTGGACATCATGGCCCAAATGCAGCAAGTTATGAGATTTACCACCATAGAGAATTCCACATGACGGGACTAGCGACACTGAAAGCTCGATGGCCGGCTGTTTTCTTTCTTGTCCTGGGAATCATCAGGAGGCCCCTTGAGGAGGACCGGAGGGGACGAACTGAGGCAGCGGATGTAAGAAGGTCAGCCAGGTAACAAGTGCCCAGGCCGTGTAGGGTCTTATAGGTGAGCAAGCCCACCTTCAAAAGCACCCTCCATCGAACTGGCAGCCAGTGCAGTTCCCGCAGCACCCGGGTGACATGACAGTGTTTCGACTGACCTGTCAACAACCTGGCAGCTGCCTTCTGCACTAGCTGCAGTCGACGGAGGGTGCCTCCAGAGACCCCAAGGCAGAGCGCATTACAGTAGTCGAGCCTAGATGTTACAAATGCATGTACCAAGGTGGGGAGGTCCAGGGACGGAGTCAGGTGCCTAATCCTGGTGACGTTTCTCAGATGAAAAAAATCTTCCCTTGACAACGGCAGACACCTGATATTCCATCGTCAAACCGCTGTCAATCATCATGCCAAGATTACGCACCTTAGAGGAAGCCACCAATTGGACAGACCCTAGAACAAGTCCAGAGTCTGCCCCAGAGGGCAACCCCACACGCCTCCTGTTCAACTCTACCACCAGTACCTCCATCTTATGGGGGTTCAGTCGCAACCAGCTGGAGGCCATCCAGTCATTGATCTCTGCCAGACAGTTGTTTAATACTTCCACCGCATTGAATGTTCTAGGGGCAAAGGATAAGTACAGCTGGGTATCATCAGCATAACAATGAAACCCCAAGCTGTACTGCCTAATGATCTCTCCAAGGGGCAGCATATACACGCCGAACAACATCGGTGACAACACCGAACCCTGAGGTACCCCACAAGACAGAAAGCTAAAAGAAGAGGAAAAATTCCCCATCACCACCCTCTGTCTTCTGTTTGTCAAAAAAGGACTCGAATCAGCAAATGACAGTGCCGGTGAGTCTACAGAAGTCCCTCAGGCGGTCAAGTAACACCCGATGGTCCACCGTGTCAAAAGCTGAAGAGAGATCGAGTAGAATGAGAATTGTCCCCTCTCCTCAATCCCTCACCCTGAGGAGATCATTGTGCACCCGAACTAATGTGGTTTCTGTTGAATGTCCTGCACGAAAACCTGACTGGAGTGGCTCATAGATATCAGATGCCATGAGGTGATCACCCAACTGATGCGCCACAATCTTTTTCACAACCTTTCCTAAAAATGGAAGGTTGGAGACAGGTCGATAATTCGCCTTGATGTCAGGGTCCAATGATGACTTCTTCAGGAGGGGTCTCACAGCTCCTCCCTCAAGGCATCTGGGACAACCCCTTCTGACAAGGAACACCGGACCACTAAGAAATGCGTTGGCGCCGGGTCCAGTTCACAGTACGTGTGCTTCACTTTTGAGATCACCTCAATGACATCAGCCACCTCCACTGGTTTAAACTCCCCCCAACCGGGTGGAGTGCTTTGTCGACAATCCAGGCAACCACTGTTGGCCATAGTACGGCCCACTGGCGGAACTCTCTGCCTGATGGCGGACACCCTGTCTGAGAAAAACTGAGTAAACTCATTGCACAAGGCTTCAGAAACTATTTTCGGCTGAAGACAGGCAGGATGTAATAACCTGTCCACAGTCCGAAAAAGCATCGCTGGTCGGTTTCTCCCAGCAGCAATCTCCCTGGACAGGAACACTGCCTTCTTATGGTTGATTGTCCCCTGGTACACATTATAGTGTGCTTGCAGGGCCATTTTGTCTGCCTCCAAGCCAGGCCTCCGCCAGCAGCGCTCCAGCCTCGACCCTTGATCTTCAGTGCCTTGAGCTCCCCATCAAACCATGGGGACCTCAAGTGAGAAGATCTGGGTCGTACATGGACTGGTGCAAGGGAGTCAAGTGCCTCAGTCACTGCCCTACTGTAGGCATCAACTGCCCCATCCACACCTCCCCTGCATGCACTGTCCACACTAGAAGGTTTGCCATCGCCAAAAAACCCTCTGGGGTCAAACCCCTCAATGGGCAGTAGCTCACCATCTCTGCAGGAGGAGGGATCTCGGAGGGTGCCCTGAGCAAGAACTCCACTGTGCAATGATCAGACCAGATGACCCGATCAGTCCTGAGATTCTCAGTCTCAAGCCCCAGTGAGAAGACCAGGTCCAACATATCCACCCTGGTGGGTCACAGTAGTAACTGCCTGCGACAGGCCCAGTGATGTCATCAACTGAAGGAAGTGATCACTCAACCTGGATGACTCGTCGTTGGCCCAGACATTGAAGTCCCCCAGAACTAAACATCTGGAGGACTCCAGCGTCTCACCGACCACGAAGTCACCCACTTCCTGCAAGAACTCTCCAACTGCCCCAGGAGGGCTGTATATCAAGAGAATTCTGCAGCCTGCACCCGGACCCCCATGAATGGCCAAACATTCAAACGAACCCGGTGTTCTCACTGGGTGCACGGTGAAGCCTAGCTCAGCTCTAAAACAGATAGCCACACCTCTGCCCCTGTGTTCCACTCTGGGGCAGTGCACAATGGAATAACCTGGGGGGATGGCAGCCTCTAGCACTGGCCCAGCATTGTCCCTCAACCAGGTTTCCGTAATGCAGGCCAGGTCGACGGATGAAATCAGATCCGCAAAAATTGCAGTCTTATTATTGATCGACCTGGCATTGCATAGCACCACTCTCAGGGGATTGGTGGGCAGTGCAGCCCCTTTAGCTACCTGCCCACTTGATCTCATGGGAACCCTGGCAACAGGTATTAACTCTGTCTGGCATCTCTCCAACCCCCATTGCATCCCAGGGCGCCTTCTGCACCCAACCACCTCTGTCCTATTCCCCTCACCCGTGTATGGGGCTCTGCCAGCTTCTGCCCACCTCTCCTTCCAATTCCACCTCCTGGCATCTACGAGCTGTAGTGCTTTCGTCTCACGGGGGGTAATAAAGACATAGATCATAAAGCTGGGACACCCCGTACACTATTCTAGCCCGCCCCAATTTATAAACCCCTTGACACATATTTATCTTTCCTGACACAAAAATCTCCCCCCCCCAACTCAACCACTCATACACTAATTCTTTCTTAACATATACCCCCCTACTAACATCTAACCCCCTCCTCTATAACCCAATTAACCAGACGATCCTAAATGCCTCTTTCAATGGGTACAAACTACTGTATTTGGATTGGACACGGAAACCATTTGAATGATTTACAAGCCTCAGACTGCACTCTTCGTACTGTCCCTGGCATGTATCATACTCTGAGCCTGTGTCTCAGCGGAGACCATACCAATCATTCCAGTTCCAACAAGCTTCTCACCAGCGTTGTCCTGTTTGTCAGCCAGCTAGAGGACGCCAGCAGACCCAGCCTTCTGACCGTCCTTCTGCCTCTGCCTCCAAGGTTCCCCGGGCAGTCCCTCCTGTGGTGGTCACCACCCCTCAGTCTTTTTGACTCTCTTCTATCCCTCCCTGGCACTCCTCCGGCCTCAGAGGCTGTGGGGGGTCGATTTTCACTACACTTGGAGGCCTGGCAAAAGATAACTACAGACAAATGGGTCCTGCAAATAATCCGCATGAGCCATACGTTAGAACTGACCACCACCTCGCCAACCCATCCACTTCGACGTCTGACATACCCACCAGAACATGCTCTGGTCCTCATGGAAGAGCTGCTCTCACTGATTCAAAAGCATGCTGTTCAACCGGTGCCTCCAAAAGAGCAGGGCATGTATTCTGTTCCCACTTCTTTCCGGTGCCCCAATAGACAGGCGGTCTTATCCCTGTCCTTGACCTACGGGTCTTAAATTGGTATCCAATACAAAAGACTCTGAATTGCCACTTTGGCCAATGTTCTACCACTTCTTAAATCAAGGGGACTGGCTCTGTGCCCTTGACATGAAGGACGCTTACCTCCACATTCGAATCCATCCTGCCCATCGTCTGTGCCTTCGGTTCCAGCTACTGAGCTTTCATTATCAGTTCCAAGCCCTACCCTTCGGACTATCATCAGCACCAAGGATGTTCACTAAGTGCCTGGCGGTCGTGGCTGCTGCCCTCTGCCACCTGGGCCACTATATGTTCCCATATCTGAACGACTGGCTTATCAAACCTTCCACGCGTGAGGGCCTACAGCACTCCCTCGCCACCACTCTCCAGCTATTCCAGGAGTTCAGGTTCACAGTGTCACGAAATCCCACAAGGAGCCATCCCACCACCTCCAGTACATCAGGGCCATTATTGATACAGAGTCCGGTCACGCCTTTCTTCCCGAGGACAGATGCCACAAACTTGTCTCCCTGGCAAGACAGTGTCAAGCAGCTCAACAAATTACAGCACGGCAGTACATGCAACTCCTGGGTCACATGGCCATGGCCCTTTCAACCGTACTTCACGCACACTTGCACATGCACCCAATCGGCCCTAAGGTGTAAGTGGCACCAGAAGACTGGGGATTTGGAGGATTCCATTACAGTGACTCCTGCCCTCAGACGGGCCCTAACTTGTTGGATGCACCTGACACATTTACGGACAGGCGTGCCCTTCCACTCCCATCCCCCATACCAAACGCTCACTACAGATGCCTCAAACCTCGGCTGTGGCACCCATCTTGGTCCTCATTAGACACAAGGTCTTTGGGGCCCCAACGCCACGTCTCTCCATATCAGTCTTTTGGAGCTGCCTGCCGTTTGTCTAGCATTGCATGTCTTCAGGCCCTTCCTGCTCTCAGAACCCCACCTGGTTCAAACAGACAACACCTGCGTGGTGTATTACATCAACAAACAAGGGGGCACAAAGTCCCAGACACTATGCCACAAAGCTGTCCAGGTTTGGAAACAAGTTTTGGCTCAACAACTACGTCTAGTAGCAGTCCACGTTCCGGGAGCCCAGAACGTCCTAGTCAATCACCTCAGCCGACACACCCAGGGCCACGAATGGTCCTTGCACATGGCAGTGCTCCAGGACATCTTTCTTATCTGGGGCACTCCAGAAATAGACCTGTTTACCTCCCCAGACAGTCACAGGCTTCAAACACATGAAGTCTTGCTGTATTCTGACAATATGCAGTTAGCCCCAGCACTTGAACTGCCCTGGAGAGGAAAGAGTTAACTCCATGCAGAAGCATAAAACGTTGAGCTTGAGCTTGGTTTTCAAACCTCTGTCTCTGGTACTTACCAGTGTAATGGTCAGATTCTTTATTCCAGTTAACAGTGAAGTCGCTCCGGAGATTTCTCCTTTGCTTGGTTCGGTAGAGTTGAATCAGCATTCATTTTTTCTAACCGTTTTATTATTTTCGGATTTTCCAGCCTCTTTCTACAGTACAGGTAGTGTGGTAGATAGGTAGGAACTTTTGTTTTATTAATTTCTTTGGAAATTGTTATTTCTTGGTTTCTCAGTGGTCGGTCCGGTTAGCAACTGACCTTTTTGATTGTTTTACTTTATTCTGAGATTTAGTGTGGTGTTCCGGTGCCGATTGGTTTCAAAAGAACCAGACTTTTTTCTGGTTCTTTTACAGAACCGTAACACTGTTTGTAACTGATCGGTTGTTTATTACCTGGCTTGAAAGCTTTTAAGGGTAATTGGTTAGGTTGGCCATGTCTGAGAAACCCAAGGAGAAAGACGGTCCCACTGGGTTTCGACACTGTTCTGAGTGCGGGGGAGGCCTTTGCCAAGGCCAACCCCCACCTCATCTGTGTTTATTGTCTGGGGTTTGACCACCTCAAAACAGACTGCCAGATTTGTAAGAACTTTCCTAAAGCCACTCTAGATAAAAGGTTGAGTAGGCTGAAGGAAAGGGAGGCCGAGAAGTGGTAGATCCAGATGGCCAGCCCGGTTTGGTTGCGGCCAAACCTGAGGAGGTGCTCACTGACCTGGGCGATACCTCCTCTGGCAAAAGGAGGTTCGACTCCAAGGGGTCGGTTCCGTCGAAGAGGAAATGTAAGTCAGCCGCTTCGGATCCAGCACCGCATACTCCAACCGCTGACGAGATAGCCAAAGCCGATTAGTATAGTCCATCCGCCGCCTGGTTCCGTCCGATCCGGTACCGCCGGTTAGGCGGTCAGTTCAGTCGTATCCATCTCCATCGGATTACGATTCAGATGCTTTTTATGAGGAGTGGGAGGGAGACGAAGAATATCCCAAGGATGAAGATGAAGACAACGACTTTGAAGGTCTGGATGTGCCCATTGAACCTGACATCTCCCCAGACAGACCCTCCAATGTCTCCCCTCCCAGGCTTTCTGAGTCCCCTTCACACTTCTTGTTTTACAAGAAGGTGGCTGAAACCCTCCAGCTTCCAATGGTTGAAGCTGCTGGGGAGGAGGAAGAGCCTGATTTTGTAGAGATGATGGACATCCCAGAGTCCAAAAGATTGTCTATCCCTCTTCACAAGTCTTTGGGGAAACAGACAAAAAATATTTTACAGACACCTAACTCCTTATCTCCTGTGGATAAGAGAATGGACAGGAGGTATGTGCTGTCAGGCTCAGGTACGGAGTTTTTATACAGTCATTGCAGCCATGTTGGGGTTGTGCAGGCTGCAGCCTGTGACAGGGCTAACATTCCTTTGGCTTCACCCCAACCCCCCCGACAAAGACTCCAGGAAGTTCGATGCCATGGCCAAAAAATAGTATTTGGCATCTTCTTTGGGACTCAGGCAGGCTAACTATATGGCCTACACAGCCAGGTACCAGAAGTCCAGGTGGAATACAGTTCTGGAACTGGCTAAACAGGCCTCCCCCCAGCTAGCCAGAGAGCTGGAGGAGGTGGCTGCTGATGGAATTGAGGCATCCAAAGTGCAATTTCATGCTGCTGTGGACTCCAGTGATGTGGCATCAAGAGTCATGACTACATCTGTGTCTCTCAGCAGACATGATTGGCTCAGATGTACTAGTGTTTCGCAGGATACCCCAGGCCAAGGCTATGGATTTCTCTGTAGTGAGTAACTCTCTGTTTGGGGAGCAGACAGAGGCTTACATGAAGAAGATGGACAAGTACAGGACCACCTACAGGAGTGCACAGGCCAAAGAGAGGCAAGCCACTCCTCAGAAGCAGCAGTCTAGGGGCAGGGGTAGGCCTTTCCTACCAAGCTCAGGCTTCCTCTTCCTTCCCACAGAGGGGGTTCTTTCGAGGGAGGGGCAGGAGGGGGATGAGCAGGGCTACATCCTCTTCCCAGTTTAAGGCTCCTGCCAAGTAGATACCCTGATGTCAGCCTAGATCGACTCCCCCATTCCAGTAGGAGGCAGGCTGGCTTACTACTTCCAGGCCTGGAAGTCTGTTACTTCAGACAATTGGGTCTTGGAGGTAGTAAGCCAGGGACTGGCCCTCAGCTTCAAAAGGTTTCCAAAACTGAGGATGCAGGTTTTTCCCACCTGCATCCGTCTCAGAGACCCTTGCCTTAGAGGCAGAGGTTTTGTCTCTTCTGGCTCTCAGAGCCATAGAGAAAGTTCCTACTCTGCACAGGGGCAAAGGCCTGTACTCCAGGTACTTCCTTACCCCCAAAAAAGACCGGGAGTGGCAACCCATCCTAGACCTAAGGTATTTGAACAAACACATCTCAAAACCAAAATTCAAAATGGTGACTCTGGGAATAATTCTTCCCTCTCTAAGACCAGGGGATTGGCCTGCATCCCTGGACCTCAAGGATGCCTATTTTCATATTCCTATCAGCTGCTCACACAGAAAGTACATCAGTTTCGAGTTGCCTTCAAGACCACTATCAGTTCAGAGCCATGCCATTCGGTCTGACATCAGCTCCAAGGGTGTTCACAAAGTGCCTTGCAGTAGTAGTTGCCTTCCTCGGAAGGCAGGGTATTTCCATTTTCTCATATCTGGATGACTGGCTAATTGTAGGTCAGTTATCCTACCAGGTCAAGTCAGCTCTACGAATCACTCAAGACTTGCTTAGTTCTCTGGGGTTTCTTCTCAATCTCCCCAAGTCTGTCCTCGAACCAGTACAACTGCTTACTTTCATAGGGATAGAACTGGATACTATCCAAGCAAAGGCCTTCCTCCCTCTGACAAGGGTAAAGGCCCTAACAGATCTTGCTTCCTCTTTTCGACCTCTGGTCTCTCGTCCGGCAAGGCAGTTTCTTCAACTCCTGGGCCACATGGCAGCTTACACAGCAGTGGTGCAGGGAGCCAGATTTCAGATGAGGGACATTCAGTTTTACCTAAGGTCCTTTTGGGCTCAGAAAAGAGACTCTCTCACCAAATTGATTCCAGTGACTCAGACTCTGGTCCAAGCTCTCCAGTGGTGGCTGGACCAGGACAACCTCAGACAAGGAGTTCCATTTCTCTCTCAAGTCCCCTCAGTAGTCCTAACTACAGATGCTTCTCTCCTAGGTTGGGTAGCCCTTATGGCTCAAGGGGTCTGGTCTCCATAAGAGTTTCTCCTTCATATCAATCTCCTGGAACTCGGGGCAGTTTTTCTGGCTCTTCAGGTCTTCTTGGAGTCAGTCAGGGGCAATGTGGTACATCAACAAGTGGGGGGCACTCGGTCCACGGTCTTGTGCACAGTGTCACAAACCTACTCAGCAGGTCAGGCCCTCTACTCCCAAAGTGCCAACCTCTGAGCGCAGTCTTGTGAACAGTGTAACAGACAAGGTAACCCTCTTGTCTGTTTTTGTGAGTTCGGATCAACCTTTGGTCTCAAGTTCTGGAGGGCTTCAAACTGTTAACCTCTTGTTAGCATACCCAATGCACAGGCTCAGATATATTTGTCTTCGGGGAGCCAGATATCTTTGCCTATGGGCACCTAACCAGATATACGGAGATGAACCCTTTAAAACTTTAATGAAGACCTCAGATTTAAAACGCTTCTCTTTCCAGTTTGGTATCACCATTCATGCTTATGTTTAGTATCTGCAATAACCACGTACTTTTCTTACAACTAAAAAGAAGTCAAAGACAGACCAAGTAAGTTCTAAAAATAATTTTACTACAATAGATAAGAATATGTAAAACACAACAATACAGAACTGTTAAGTCACAAGACATACAAATCTATTAAAAGAAGGTTTTAAACAGTGAAATTCCTACTACAGTACTTAGTCTCTAAATACTTGCCTAAAAGTGCTCCCAAGATGTTTTGTGGTCAGAGGCTAGGTAAAAAATGTGTCTCTGTGAAGTAAAACAGACTAAATTAAATGCTGGCTTTTACCCCACCTCTTTTCAGGAGGTCACCTAGCTCCTCCCTGTCAGGATATATGAAAATATATATCTTATACAAAAGTATTACATTCTGCAACTTCAGCATAATTCATGTCATTCAAATGACACTTCTTTTGATCTCATAATAAGCTTCCCACTTCCAGGACAGGAAAGCATCTTTATGATTTCGCACTTCTGTGTAATAACCTGGGTTTTCCTTCCAACGTTATAAAATGGATATGTTATAGCAACTACGGTTGTGATTAACTCAGACCAACAGGATCCTTAATTAAGGCCTTGCATGTAACACATGGTCTCTAAAACTGAGTGTGTGTGAACTCACATGCTGTCAGCATTTTTCTTATGGCTTTCATCTTTTAGCTAAAATCTGGGGGTGGGGATGAGTGAGGTCATTCTAAGAGCATCAGATTTTCAACAGAGACAGTCAGTAATTCATTTTATATGAATAAAAATGATACAGCACTCAGAACTGGCTGTCTACGTCACACACAGAAGCCATGAAATTGTGGTCTCTAGCCTATTCTACATAGAAACATAGAAGATGATGGCAAATGAGGACCGCAAGGCCCATCCAGTCTGCCCATTTCTTTTTCTACCTTATGAATGTGCCATCGGCCTTTGCTCTGTCAATGGCCTATCTATTCATACTCATCTATATTGCTCCCTTATGCTTATCCCATGCCTGTTTGAAGCTCTGCACCGTATTCATATCCACCACTTTCTGAGATAGGCCGTTCCATGCATCTACCACCCTTTCTGTGAAAAAGAACTTCCTCATATTACCCCTTAATCGGCCTCCCTCTAATCTCATGCTGTTTCCTCTTGTCCTGCTATTTTTCTTATATTGAAACATGTTAGACTCTTACACCTTGTTAATGCCCTTAAGGTGTTTGAATAGTTTCGATCATATCACCTCTCTCCCTCCTTTGCTCTAGGGTATACATATTGAGCTCCGTTAATCTGTCCTCATATGTTTTCTGATGTAGTCCCTGCACTATTTTGGTTGCCATTCTCTGGACTGCCTCAATTTGGTTAATGTCCTTGTGAAGGTGCAGCCTCCAATACTGCACGCAGTACTCCAGATGGGGCCTAAGCAGTGTCTTGTAAAGAGGGATTATTACCCTCCTCTTCTGACTTGTGATACCCCTACTAATACACCCCAACATCCCCCTAGCCTTATCTACTGCTTTAGTGGTCTGCTTGGATAATTTCAGGTCATCGGTGATGATGATGCCCAAGTCTCTTTCGTCCCTTGTGACTGCCAGCAACTCCCCTCCCAGCCTATAGGTGGCTTCAGGGTTTCTCTTCCCTATGTGCATGATCTTGCACTTCTTTGCATTAAACCCCAGTTGCCACTCTTTCGACCATTTTGCTAGTTTATCCAGATCTCTTCTCATTCTGCCCACCCCATCTGGATCATCTACTGTGTTTCAGATCTTGGTGTCATCTGCAAACAGACAAACCTTACCCTCCAGTCCATCTGCAATATCACTGATGAAGATATTGAAGAGGACTGGCCCCAGGACTGATCCCTGAGGTACCTCAGACTCCCCTGATAGCAGTTCACCTTCCAGGAAAGGACAAAATATTGGCAGATGCTCTGAGCAGAATCTCCCAGGGGCATCATGAATGGTCCCTGGATCCTCCCCTACTACAGGTCATCTTCTCCAGATGGGGCACTCCAGACATGTATCTCTTTGCAGCCCCAGACAGTCACCAACTTCCTCTGTTTTGTTGCAGACCTCCAGTCCTGGGGACTGTTCCTCTGTATGCTCTCATTCTGGATTGGAAGGGCAGGTTTCTCTATGCCTTCCCTCCCTTCCCTCTGTTCAGAGTTCTGATCAAAATCAGGTCTCAACCCTGCACAATGATATTGGTGGCTCCAGATTGGGCCAGACAGACTTGGTATCCTCTGCTGTTGTCTCTGGTAGTGTCACGCCCCCTGTCTCTCCCCAAGAGATACAATCTCCTAACATCCTCTTAGGGGAGGATTTGGTACCCCAATCTCCAGACTCTCAACCTCAAGGCCTGGCTCTTGAAGAGCTAGAATATGCAGGCCTGCATCCTTCTCAGGGAGTTCTGGATGTTTTGAAGGTTTCCAGGAAACCTTCCACTAGAAAAAGTTATAATTCCAAATGGAAAAGGTTCAGCATTTGGTGTTCTCAGAAGGGCATTGTGCCTGATTTTGCAGACATTGCTACAGCCTTAGATTATCTGGTTCATCTTAATGGTCTAGGCCTTAGGCCTGCAACTCTGAAGGTTCACCTAGCAGCTGTCTCTGCATTCCTTTCAGCAGGGAAGGACTCTTTCCTGGCATCTCATCCTGTTTTCAGTAAGTTTTTCAAAGGTCTGGTTCATATTAACTCTCCCTTTCGAGAGCCTAGCTACTCCAGCTTGGCATTAATGTCTGCATTGCCCCAGCTTATGCAGCCACCCTTTGAACCTCTGGCTTCGGCCGAGCTGAAGTACTTGACCTGGAAAACTGTGTTCCTGGCAGCTGTTACTTCTGCCAGGCAGATTAGTGAATTACAGGCCCTGTCAGTCCAACCTGACTTTATCTCCTTCCATAGGGATAAGGTAGTCCTAAGAACCAATAGGAGGTTCTTACCCAAAGTGGTCTCAGAATTTCACCTCAACCAGTCTGTCACACTCCCTGTGTTCTTTATCAAAAAATCCACACCAGGGGAGCACAGGCTCCGTGGTCTGGTTGTTTAAAAGAGCTTTGAGCTACTACTTGGACTACACAAAGGATGTTAGGTCCACAGCTGCACAGCTCTTTGTCACCTCTGGAGAAAACGTAAGCCAAAGAAACCCAGCATCCAGGAGAACCATTGCTTGCTGGATAGTGGCCTGCAACCAGTTCCGTTATGAGAAAGCTGCCAAACTTGCACCTGAGGGTCTAGGGGCCCATTCTACAGCTGCTGCACCCATTGCGCAGTGTGCGGGTGCAAAGGGGCGAAAATGAGAAAAATTCCAGGTGGCAGGATGATGCTCGACTCCCTACAGGCACCGCTCCTGGGCCGGGCATAAGGTAAGCCCCAGTAATTCCAGGGGATGAAGCTGGGGGAGTCAGGGGGAGGCATAGAAACAGCAGCCATGATTAAAAAAAAAAAATCTGTCTTTATTACATCCCCTCTGAAGAATATGAAGGGGGTGCCATTGCAGCAACCCATTGAGACACTACTTCATGTGAGGCTAACATATTAGTTTCCACTTTTTCCATGACTTGCCCTTAGTCTTTGATCTGCAGATCACTGGCTGCACAGTCCCTCTGCATTGGTGTTCTGGGAACCACTGTGGTGCTGAATACTGCTATTGCTGTAGCACCAGACTCCGTCTTTGTAACTTGGGATTCTGCCCACTTGTCCTGGGGAGCCAAGTTAAGAGGTTATCAGTGACCAAAGTAAACTGTCTTCCATATAGATATGGTTGCAGCTTTTGCTGTGCCACCACTATCCCCAGGCACTCCTTATTAGTCTTGGTGTAGGCTTCCTCCTTGCGTAGCAGTCTCCAGCTTGGGTATACAACTCTGTGTTCTTCCATGTGGTTTGACCTTGCTTAGAACAGCCCCTAACACATGGTCAGAAGCATCCACATGAATGATAAATACGGGTATTAAAAATAGACAGGGCTAGCAAGTACAGATGCCCAGCATAACACTTCTTTTAGTTGGTAGAATATCACCACACAATTATGTTCATTGAAGGTTTTTGAGCATTCTCTTGTTAGTGAGATCTATCAAGAGTTTTGCTATGCTGCTAAACTTCCAGTAGTACCCTGTAGTCTCTCCTGCTGAGGGTAACCGGACCACAGTGCGCCCTCGGAGCTGCTCCTCCTTCAAACAACTCAAGCTTGCCCCTGGACCACTGGACAGCTCACCTGCTGAGGGTAACCGGACCACAAAGCACCCTCGGAGCAGCTCTCCCTTTACAAAAATCAAACTTGCCCCTAGACCACCCGATGGCTCACGGATGGCTCATCTGCTGAGGGCAACAGGACCACAAAGCACCCTCTGAGTGACTCCCCCTTCACAAAAATCAGGCTTGCCCCTGGACCACCAGACGGCTCACGGACGTCTCACCTGCTGAGAGCAACTGGACCACAAAGCTCCCTCTGAGCAGCTCCCCCTGCACAAAAATCAAGCTTGCCCCCGGACCACCAGATGGTTCACGGATGGCTCAGCTGCTGAGGGCAACCAGACTGCAAAGCGCCCTCGGAGCGGCTCCCCCTTCACAAAAATCAAGCTTGCCCCCAGACGGCTCATGGATGGCTCACCTGCTGAGGGAACAGGACCTCAAAGCGCTCTCACAGTGACTCCCCCTTTACAAAAATCAAGGTCAGCATACTCAATGGAACAGATTCTAAACCCTGCAAACACCATTTTTTTTGTCGGCCAATCATCACTGATAGTTTTTCTCTGGCACCAACTTTGAATTCAAATCCAGGGACGTGGGCTGTTTGAACTGTAACTTTAAACTTGCCCAGTTCAACCTTAGCCTAATGATGTTGTCCTCCTTAGAGTGCGCCTTAGTGGAAGATTTATTTGAATTATGCTGAGTTCTCTTAGTTTAGTGAGTTAGTGCTTGTTTTTACTTCAGTTTACTTTAAACGGTCCCCTTTTTTTTAAACTGTTCTTTTATTTCAGGTTTTAACTTAAGTGGTACCACAGAGCAGCTTTACATGAAATCAGCATAATATATACTGAACTGCATACATCATGAGTTTCAGCAAATATACATGTATATGAGAGAGAGAGAGTTAATAATCTAGTGCAGAATAAAAAAGGTAAAAAGGGTATACAATAAGGTGAGAATCATCTGCCTAGGTTACAGGCACAAGGTTATAACAGTCATTCAGATATTTACTGAGTGTATATGATTAAGCCAAATTTGGAGTTCCTTTCTAGGGGAAAAGGAGGGGGTCTGGGGAGCCTGGGAGGCCGCGATCCCTATTAGTATGTTAGTCCAGCAGTGTCCCGATCCAGCCAATCAAAGGGAAGTCCCCGGGGGAGGGGGGGGACATTAAACAACCCGTTTTAATTAATGGTACTATAAACAGACTGGCTATTTCATTAAGTTCCTTTAAGCAGCCTGGATACTTCCTAGCTGTGCTAGTTGATAGTCTGCAGTGACTTGCACTTTTAAAGTTTTTACTCCGTTTCTGCCCTGTAATTGCTCCTTTTCCCTGAATCTCAGTTTAACTCAGATTCTTCCTTTCTACTGTTTTGCCCATTAGCTTATCAGTTGTACTCCCAATTTTGCAGTGTACTGATGTTATTTGATCACACTGTGCTGCTTAATTGATTTAGTGCATTAGTGTTTTTGTGCCAGATTATCCCAAGTCACCTCGAAGTTCTTACTAACTTCCCACTGCCCCTTTTGTCTCAGTGTCTCTCCAGCTCACTTTCTCTCCCTCCGTGGCTCACCTCTAACCCTGCCCAGCTTCTCTGTGCCACATCCTCCCCCCCACCGATTATGTATCCTGCCTTTCCACCCCACTTAATAATTTGTCTGCTCTTCTCTGCTGCTTGCCCCTGGACCACCAGACTGCTCATGGACAGCTCACCTGCTGATGACAACCGGACTCCAAAGCGCCCTCGGAGCGGCTCCCCCTTCACAAAAATCAATGTTGGCATACTCCACAGAACAGACACTAAACTGTGCTTTCCTGCCACTGCTTACGCAGTGGCTGTCCCTCCCACCACCCACCCTTGGCTGCCCTGCAGTTTGTAGGCTACTGGTGTCCGGTGACTTCTGATGTCAGAGTTGGTGGGTGTAAATTTATCTGCCCACTTTCCCATCTGAAGCCTGTATCTCTACACCACTAGAGGTCATCTTTCCTCCATCTTTTGGCTGTTTCACCTCCTCGAGGATCCTAACATGCTCACAAAGTACAACAGCCTAACAGCAGTTATTTTATTGTGCTATAGTGCCTCAGGCAGGAGTTCTGTATTTGTTTCAACCCTACCCCACATTCACACTTGGCTCACCTAACCCCTTTCTGCAGTTGCACACCTATCTTGGAATAGAGTGTGCCCTCCACTCAAATTAGTAGCTACGCTAATAATAGTAAATGTCGCTACGCTGCCAAGCTTTCCCGTAACCTCTCATTATGCCCAGGATCTCCCACTAATAATGTGTCACCCGCTTCATTCCCCTCTGGGTACAGCACATGAACTCCCCCCTGACCGTGCTCTTTCACTGTCGCCCTGTGATTTACAATGTGCACAAACACTATACAGCGTGCTAATCAACCCTTGCTCCACATTGTCTGTAACCATCAAGCAATCCATACTTAAGCATCAGAAACCATACCTCCTCAAGCGAAAAATAATAATCTGCCCACATAGTATCAACACCAGGAAGGTCATCATAATTCTGCTGCAGCTCTCCGGGAATGTCCACCTGAACCCCGGCCCGGCACCTGTGGCACAATACAGCAGACGGCTACAAAGACACCTAAAGACTGCCTCACTAAACATCAGCAGCCTTCTGTCAAAGCTTACCAATTTCCAGGCACAGGTCTCCCAGCACAAGCCAGCTGTCATTTGCCTCACTGAAAAGTGGCTGTCCCTCAACATAATGACCTCTGTCATCATGATGGATGGATACATCACCTTTAGGCAAGACAGAATCAGCAACTGGGGAGGTGGGTGCATTATCTACAGAAGAAGCCACCTCCATGGCCAAGTGCTCCCCATATCAGCTAGATCTAGTGACTTTGAGTTACTAGCCATAAAACTGTTACTGGGTACTTAGAACAAGTCTATTACTGTTGCCACAGTATACCTGCCACATGGTAAAGCAAAATCTGGCCTGGAAAAAGTTATAGACATTATTAGGGCACTAAAGCAAAACAATGAGTTACTCTTCGTGGAGGATTTCATTATAAATCGGCTCTCCCCTGAATCTGTCCCCCAACAGGATCTGGTAGCTAGGATGTACCTGTCTCAGCTGGTTAGTGAGCTAACTAGAATAAACTACAAAACTGGGAATAGCACCCTTATCGACTGGATCCTGTCTTAACTCCCCCTCAAAACTGTCTTGAGTCACAGTTCTCCCAGATACACTAAGTGACCACTCGCCTGTCCTCTGTTACTGGTCCAACAAATTGGCAAAAGTAGGTTCCTCAGTCATAACCAGTAGAGTACTCCACAGAGGTCTCTTAAACTCATTCAAAACCCATCTTGCCCGGATCAACTGGTCTGCTCTAGATGAAATACAAGACATTGATCTTGCCCTGGAATTCTTCATTTCCAGTTTTAACGCTGCATGTGATATCTTTGCGCCAGAAAGAAAGGGCAGACCCGGGGTGTACATAATGGGTGGCTCACTGGGATACTACTCAAATAAATGAAGGAGCGTGACAATCTGTGGCACAAGGCAAAGGCCACAGGGGCACCACATGATTTCCAAAAATATCAGGCAACCAGAAACCAATGTACCAAAGGTATTAGGCAGGCCAAAGCTAACTACTACAAGACCCAGCTGGAAAGAAACTGGGAGAATAGTAAGAAATTCTGGGACAACATCAAGGACTTGACAGGAAAAGACACCAGAACGCTTCCCACATTGCTAAATGTCATTGGTAAACTCACTAAGGAACCCCACACCATTGCGGACACCTTTAATGAAGCCGTTACGGACCTGAGTGCAGTCCTTCCCACTAACTGTCTGTCCTCACAAGTCTCTCCATCTCCTCAAGCCCAATCTCCTACACTCCCCCAGGAGCAAATTATACCACAGTTCTACTTCAAACAAATCACCATTAATGAAGCCAAGAAATATGTCAAAAGGGTACTAGGTAAAACTCGCATGGGCAGGGACAACATTGATATGAGATTGGTGGCACTCACCCTGAAGGAGGTAATAGCACCCATTACAAAAATCTTCAATAAATCGCTCACCCTAGATACCTTCCCCTCTATCTGGAAAATGGCTCTCGTTACACCTGTACATAAAAGCGGAGACCACACAATTACATCAAACTACTGGCCCATCTCCATACTATCCCCCCCATCCAAGATATTAGAGAGGATAGTGTCTGATCAATTGAATGAACATCTTCAAAAATACAACTTGCAATGCCCCCAACAACATGGGTTCCGCAAATGCCATAGCACCAACACTGCCCTAATTGAATTCTCAAGCCTCCTACATGAGACTGACAGTGGCCATCTAGTGGGGTCAGTTTTCATTGACCTCACTAAAGCATTCAACACAGTGAACCACCACATACTGCTGGAAAAACTACTGAAACTTGGATTATCCCAACCTGGTCCAGAAATTACTTCACAGGTAGAACCCAGTGTGTCAAGATGGACTGGTTGTGTCAAGATAGGCCCAGCCCGGTCCAGTGCCACGAAGGTATCTCTGGGGGTTCCTCAAGGGTCCATTCTTGGACCCTTGCTGTTTAGCCTATTTCTAAACACCCCACCTGATGCCTGTCCGTCCAAAATTACACTCTACACTGATGATGCCATAATAATCACAACCCTCAGCTAGACCAACTCACCAAAGACATGCAAAACAATTTTAGCCAGCTTGAGGACTGGTTTGTCGGTCACAAACTACTGCTTAACTACAAAAAACAAAGACTATGCTGTTCACTAACCCACTTGTCAAAAAGAAAAACCTCCAACTTAACTTGGTAAACAACGAGAATGACTCCTTGGAACAAGTGAAAACGTTCAAGTACCTTGGAGTGCACATAGATGACTCCCTCTCCTTCACCTCCCACATAGATACTATAGTCAGAACTGTCAGTTCCAAGCTAGGGGATCTTGTATAGACATAGAAGTTACCTTACCCTGATGACTTTGCACCTAGCCGTCACCAACTCCGTACTGTCAGTCACTGATTATGGGCACTTGAGCGTGTCAGAACTGCTCTTAACAAAGCCTGCCGACTCGTCCTGGGAGCTGACAGGCTCACCCATACGTGTAATCTCTATGCCCAAACACAATGGCTGAATCTACCTGGGTGTGTAAAGTACCAGGTCTGTCTCATGGGAAAGAAGGCTTTATTGGGTCTCATCCTTCCTGCCATCTGCAACCTGCTACAGTTCCCCCGAATCACTGCACTTCACCAAAGGCATAGCTCGGAGTTCACTTCCTGTACCGCTCCAAAGAACCTTGCTGGTACAACGGTCCTTCATCTACAGAGCCCCATGCTGGCTCAACGAACTCCCTGACGAACTTGCCAGAGCAAACAATATCAAAACATTTAAAAAAGAGTTAAAACTCCATCTTGCCAATTCTAATCACTGCGACTGCTTATCTGAAAACTAACCTGAGCTCCACCAAAAACCAGCAAAAACCTCTCTCCATCCGGCCCTGCAGTACCTTGGCCCGCTTAATTGGAGTTGAGGATGTGATCCTAATCCCTCACTCTCTCCCTCAGCCCCTGTCCTCTCCTGCTGCCCCCCTCTGCCCCCTGACCTTTCTCCCCCATGCCTCCACTCCACTTTCTCCCAGTCCCAGCTCACCAAATAGACTCCTATTGATGTTTCTCTAGTGATAATCCCGCATTTATGGGTGCTGGCAGAGTATCTTTTGTGGGGTTTTTTCTCTCCTATTGTAGAACACTTCAGTTCATGGAAATGTGCACTTATTAATTAACTTGTATTGGCTGTATATGTTGTATGTACTTAATACCCCTGATGTTGACCTAAACTGCTGGTCCATTTGCTACATTCTCCATTTGCTACACTCAGCTATGTTACGTAACTCTTGACGTGGAACCTTTGTAAATGAGCTCCAAGCTCAAAGGTGGTTTCCGAATATCTAAATAAATAAAATGAATAATGAATAAACACTATATAAATCCTATTAGTATAGACTACATTTTGCTGAAGGGGCTCATTTGAAGACATGGAACTCTGTTGTTTGGAAGTACTGCGTGGACAAAAGTATACTGAGTAACTGCAAAATTCAGAATGTTCCATGCCCTCAGGCTCCTATGATGAGGTCACAGCTTTTAGGCTATACCACTACCCCATCGAAGAAGCACATTACTTATCGGTGTGTGGCTAGTTAGCAAACTTGATTTCAAACAACATGAAGTCTTGCTATATTATGACAATTGCAGTGAGTCCCCATCTTCGAACTGCTCCAGAGGTGAAATAGTTAACTTTCCATGCAGGCATGGAACTTAGAGCGCGAGCTCGGTTGAAAACTCTGTCTGTTGTTCTTCAAACGCAAACTGTCAGATTCTTTACTCCGCCTCACTGAACAGTCGCTCTGGAGATTTCTCCTTCTGCTCGGTTCATTTTGTCGGTTTAAAAGTATTATTTTGTCGGTTTTCAGCCGAAATTAAACCGCAACCAGTCGGTTCAAGCTCTGTCTGTGGTAATGTAAGTAATAGATAGGTTTTACATTTAGTTTTTCTATGTGGAACTTGTAATTCATTATCGGTTCGGTTTGAACCGATCAGGTTGTCTTTAAATCTTCTAGTCCTTTTTTAGAGTGCGGTTCCCGGTTCTTATCGGTTCTAAAAAAAAGACGGATTTCATTACGTTTTTTTCCACGACCCGTGACACGGTTGGGAACCGATAAGGGTGTCTTGCTTGGCGGATTGCCATAAACGGGCAAGTTGGTTAGGCTGGCATTATGTCTGAGAAACCCAAAAGAAAAAATGGACCCACTGGGTTTCAACACTGTAGTGTTTGTGGGGAAGCTTTTGCTAAGGCTGACCCACACACCACATGTGTCTATTGTCTGGGGTTTGACCACCTCAATTCAGACTGCCAGATTTGTCAGAATTTCCGTGCTGCCACCATAGATAAGAGAGTTGGTAGGCTCAGGGAAAGGGAGGCCAAAAAGTCCGCTGATCCGGATGGCCAGCCCGGTTCGGTACCAACCAAACCGGAGGGAGTGCCCTCTGACCAGGGTGATACTTCCTCGGGCAAACGAAGAGCCGGTTCTGAGGGGCCGGTTCCAGCAAAAAGGACTAGAAAGTCAGCTAGCGTAGAGCCAAAAGTTCTCTGCCCAACTGCTGAAGAAATAGCTAAAGCAATTCAAATTGTCCAGTTTCTCTCCCCGGTTCTGACCGAACCGGCACCATCAGGGAGGTGTTCGGTTCGGCCGGTTCCACCGGTTCAAGATTATGATTTTGAGGATTTTTATGAACCGGAGGAGGGGGAAGAGGAATATGAGGAGAGTGAATATAGTTTTGAAGATCTGGATGTGCCCATTGAACCGGACATCTCTCCAGATAGAACCTAAGGGGTTTCTCCTCCAAGGCTTTCCGAGTCCCCTTCTCATTTCATGTTTTATAAAAAAGTTGCTGAAACTCTCCAGCTCCCTGTTGAGGAAGCTGTTGATGACCAAGAGGAGCTGGACTATGTAGAAATGATGGATATTCCAGAGTCTAGGAGACTGTCTATTCCTTTGCATTAATCTTTTGAAACAGGCAGTAAAAGTTTAAAAACTCCTCACACTATACCTCCTGTGGATAAAAGGATGGACAAAGAGGTATACCTTATCAGGCTCTGACACTGATTTCCTCACTCCAACAATGCAGCCATGTGGGGTAGTGCAGGCCGCAGCCTGTGACAAGGCTAATATTCCCCTAGCTTCACACCTCCCTGAGAAGGACTCCAGGAAGATTGATGCTATGGCAAAGAAACAGTACATGGCAGCATCTTTGGGACTCAGACAGGCAAATTATATGGCTTATGCTGCTAGGTACCGAAATCCAGATGGGATACTGTGCTGGCCCTAGCAAAACAAGTCCCTGACCAGCTTGCCAGGGAGCTGGAACAGGTGGCTGTGGATGGTATTGAGGCATCCTAGGTGCATTTTCATGCTGCAGTGGACTCTAATGATGTTTCATCAAGAGTCATGGCTACATCTGTGGCACTTCACAGGATGGCTTGGCTCAGATGTACTATCCTGTCTCAGGATACCCAGTCTAAGGCCATGGATTTTCCTGTTGTGGGCAATTCTCTGTTTGGGGAGCAAACCGAGAATTACATGAAGAAAATGGATGAATATAGGACCACCTATAGGAGTGCACAGGCCAAGGAAAGGCAGGCCACTCCTCAAAAGCAGCTTCCTAGAGGCAGGGGCAGGCCTTTTCATAGGCCTTTTACCAAACCAAGCTTCCTCCTCCGCCTATGCTCAGAGGGGGTTCTTTAGAGGGAGAGGCAGACGGGCACAAGCAGGCCTGCTTCCACCCTCAGCCCAAAGCCCTGCCAAGCAGGCACCCCTGATGGGATTGCCAGCCAATTCTTCCTCTTCACCTGTAGGGGCAGGCTGGCTGCATTTTGTCCAGTACTGGAAGTCTTGGCCATCAGACAAGTGGGTCCTGGAAGTAGTAAGCCAGGGGACTGGTTCTCAGCTTCAAAAAATTTCCAAAGCTGAGAACCAGATCTTTTCCACCTGCAACTCCATCAGAGGCACTCGCCCTAGAGGCAGAGATCTCTACCCTCCTGGCTCTCAGAGCCGTGGAAAGGGTTCCTTCCCTACACCAGGGCAAAGGTTGTACTCCAGGTACTTCCTTACCCCAAAAAAGACAGGAGAATGGCGGCCCATCCTGGATCTCAGATACTTAAACAAGCACCTTTTAAAGCCAAAGTTCAAAGTGGTGACTCTGGGAATTATCCTACCCTCTCTAAGGCCAGGGGACTGGCTAGCTTCCCTGGACCTCAAGGATGCCTACTTCCATATTCCCATCAGAAGCTCCCATCGAAAGTACCTCAGGTTCGAGCTGCCCTCAGGCCACTACCAGTTCAGAGCAATGCCTTTGGCCTCACTTCTGCTCCAAGGGTATTCACCAAATGCCTGGCAGTAGCAGTTGCCTACCTAAGAAGGCAAAAGATTGCCATCTTTCCTTACCTGGACGATTGGCTTTATAGTAGGCCAGTCCTCAGACCAGGTCAATTTACATCTTCAGATAACGCAGCAACTGCTTACCTCTCTAGGTTTCCTTCTGAATCTCTCAAAGTCAGTTCTAGAGCCTGTCCAGCTTCTTACCTTCATAGGCGAGAACTGAACACACAGGAAGCCAGGGCCTTCCTTCCCCTGGACAGGGCAAAGACCCTGGTCTCCCTGGCCTCCTCATTCACCCTGCAGTTCTCCCGGCCAGCAAGGCATTTTCTGCAGCTCCTGGGACACATGGCTGCTTCCACAGCAGTTGTGCAGGGAGCAAGATTTCAGATGAGGGACATCCAGTTCCATTTGAGAGCTTTTGGTCTCAAAGAAAGGATCCTCTTACCAAGTTGATCCCAGTAACTCGAACCCTGATCCAAGCCCTACAGTGGTGGCAGGATCAGAGCAACCTGAGACAAGGGGTTCCTTTTGTCACTCAGTCTCACTCTCTAATCCTTACTACAGATGCATCCCTCTTGGGCTGGGGAGCTCACATGGGCGACCTCACCACCCAGGGTCTGTGGTCTCCCCAGGAATCTCTGCTCCACATCAACCTGTTGGAGCTCAGAACAGTTTTTCTAGCACTTCAAGCTTTTTCCAAATCTGTTCAGAACAAGATTATGCAGGTCAGAACAGACAACACCACTACAATGTGGTACATCAACAAGCAAGGGGGCACTCGGTCTACGGCCTTGTGCACCGAAGCGATGAAGTTGTGGTCTCTGGCTTACTTCCTGAACACCTTCCTTACGGCAGTCCACCTCCCAGGCAAGGACAATGTCCTGGCAGATGCTCTCAGCAGGATTTCCCAGGGCCATCACGAATGGTCACTGGATCCCCTGGTCTTGGGAGTAGTATTTGCCAGATGGGGCACCCCGCAGATAGATCTTTTTTGCAGCCCCAGACAATCACCAACTTCCTCTTTTTTGCTGCAGGCCCCCAGTGTTGGGCTCACTCCCCCTGGATGCCTTAGCCCTCAGTTGGGAAGGGAAGTTCCCTCTATGCCTTCCCTCCCTTTCCTGTCCTGTTCAAAGTGCTAGTCAAAATCAGATCCCAATCCTGCAGAGTCATTCTGATAGCTCCAGATTGGGCCAGACAACCCTGGTATCCACTCCTACTGTCCTTAGCAGTCCATCCTCCCCTGTGCCTTCCCAGGAATCACAATCTGTTAACCTGTGCCCAGGGACGGGTTTGGTATCCGAATCTCCAATCTCTCAATCTCAAGGCTTGGTTCTTGAAGAGTTAAGAGTTTGCTGATTTACACCTTTCCCAAGGTGTAATGGATATATTGAAGGCCTCAAGGAAGCCTTCCACCATTACTTACAATTCCAAATGGAAAGGTTTTCCTATATGGTGCTCGGAAAAGCATATTTCCCAGACTCTGCTGATCTACCCACAGTCCTGGATTATATGGTCCATCTGAATTCTTTGGGGCTGAGACCAGCTACCCTGAAGGTGCATTTGGCAGCTGTGTCTGCCTTTATTTCAGCAGGTAAATCCTCTTCTTTCAGCTCATCCTGTATTTTCCAAGTTTTTTAAGGGATTGCTTCACACCAACCCTCCATTCAGGGATCCTGCCCCTGCCTGGGATCTTAATGTTTGCATTGCTCAGCTTATGCAACCCCCTTCGAGCCCTTGTCTTCAGCTGAGCTCAAGTACTTGACTTGGAAAACTGTGTTTCTGGTAGCCATCACCTCTGCCAGGCATAAGTGAATTACAAAGCGTTGTCAGTGGAGCAGGAGTTTATCTCCTTTCACAGAGATAAGGTGGTCCTCCGGACTAACAGAAAGTTCCTACCTAGGTGGTTTCAGATTTCCACCTTAATCAATCTATTTCTCTTCCAGTGTACTTCACTGACCACTCCTCCTCTGGTGAGAGGAGGCTGCACAGCCTAGATGTGAAGAGAGCCCTTAGTTACTGACATAGAGCGTACAAGGGTCATAGGTTTGACTCCCTCCAACTGTTCCTCACTTATGGCCAAGTTGGTAAAGGAAGCCAGCCACTAAAAGATCCATTGCCAGGTGGATTGTCTCCTGTATCCACCCTGCTACGGTAGTTGGGCAAGCCCCCTCAGGCCTGAGGGCTCACTCTACCAGAGGTACAGCTGCTTCTCTGGCTGCTGCCAGAGACATTCCTATTCTAGAAATATGTCAAGCAGCTACCTGGAAAACAGTTCACACTTTACCAAGCACTACTCCCTGGACATCCAGGCTAGGAGTGATGCTCGGTTTGGCACAGCTGTGCTTCAGAGCCTATTCCCTAAGTAGGTTCTGTCCCTCCTCCATGGAGGTACTGCTGTGTAGTCTGCAATTGTCATAATATAGCAAGACTTCATGTTGTTTGAAGAAAAAATTACTCACCTTAGTAATGTTGTTTCTTCTAATGGAGTCTTGCTATATAGTATGACCTCCCTCCCTCCCTGCCTGCCCCTCTCAGAACCTCTGTTTTGGGATGTGGGTGAGTACAGTGTTGGCACTTTTTGATGCCCACCTTGTTGTTTTTCACCCTCCTTTTTGGGTGAATTGGTGTTGTTTTTGCATTTTTGGGTCTCCTGACTTGAGTCTTTGTTTGAGGCAAAAAAATGAGTGTTTATGTTAGTAGCCAGTTGGCTATGTAGGTTTACAGCTTCCACACAGAGTTTAGTGAGTTTTAGCTCGTAAATATCTGACAGTTTGCGTTTGAAGAACAACAGACAGAGTTTTCAACCGAGGTCGTGCTCTAAGTTCCATGCCTGCATGGAAAGTTAATTATTTCACCTCCGGAGCAGTTCGAAGATGGGGACTCACTGCAATTGTCATAATATAGCAAGACTCCATTAGAAGAAACAACATTACTAAGGTGAGTAATTTTTTCTTCTCTACCTACGTCGATGCCATCCATGCCATTTTTAACGCTATACTTGGTGCCTTGTACCACAGTAAAGATAGTCTGTCTCTGCAGGTCCACCAGGAGCTTGTCACCGAAATGGTGCTCCCGATCTTTGACTATGGGGTCATGGTCTATGGTACTACTCCCTCAACCTCTCTGGCCAGACTGGACACCTCTGCAACTCTTTCTGCCACTTTGTTAGCAGCTCCCCCTCTCGTACTCATCATTGCTCACTTTATTCTTCTTTAGGCATTCTCCCCCTACCCTCGCCTTGCCAGATCCGCAGTGCCTCATTCATATCCATATTCTTGTTTGGGTCCCTTCCCACTTACCCCTCTTCACTCCTATCCCTCATCCCCTCTGCTTCCTGCTCCCTCCGCTCCAAGGATCCTCGCACCTTCGACATTCCTCATCACCCTCATCTGCTGGGCACTCAGCCTTCTCTTATCATCTCCCATCACTTTGGAACCAACTCCACTTCACTGCCTCCCCTGGCTCCCTTGGATATCAGCTGAAGCTCCTTTCTTTCTCCCCATTCCTGTTTTCCCACTACCTGACTGTTCTCCTCACATTTGCCTCCTGACCTGGTGTTCAGGTGGCTGAAACACCCTTATTTTGTTGCTTCTACCTTGACTACTCATTTTGCAGTTACTCCTGTATTAATGTGTGGTTGCACTTTATTATAACTGTGAACTGTGTCTGTGCTGTGTATTTTGTATTCCCTTTCTCCCTGAGTCACACCTGGAAACAAGCCTTGACTCAGTGTGCCTTTCCCAGTCAGCAATTTTCAAATAATTAATATGTAATAATTCCCCACTGACAACATTGGAGCTAACAGAAAAATAAATTATGGTAAGTGGAAGGAATTTCTCATTTCCTTAAGCTCTCCAATGATGGCTTGCGTAACTCCCTCTGGGGTCCTTTAGGATGGCCGCATCAGTGAGGCTTAGGTCCCTGTATCCACATGATGTTCAACCAGCATGGTGTACCCAAGTTTCACCTTGAAAATTCCTCCAAATGTTTGCAAAACCCCACCTTTTCCAGTTGCTTGTGATGGTGTCAAACACTCAGAGAGTGTAATGGCATTCCAGGAGGATTCTCCTTTGGCTTCACCCAGGAGATCCATTAAAAAGATCTGCATCACTTCCCTTCTCTGGGTGGCATTGGCTACCCATAGTACCCACATAGCCAGGACTAGTTCTGAGCCACAGATGCAAACTGTGGAGACCGCCCAGCCATGGGCAGGTCTCCCACATTAGGAGTGTGGGTATTAGGGAAGGTCAGGTGTTAGAAAGTTGGCAGAGCTCAGTAGGTAGATCCATCCTTACAAAAACTGAGGGAACTAGCAGCAAGTGCTGAGAGTGACTGTCATGAAAGAGGAAGATGGTATTGTCCCTCATAGATCATTAGTAAGATCCCACTCTGTGTCTAGTTCTGGAGACCACATTTCTGGAAAGATACGGACAGAGTGGAGGAAGTCCAGAGAAGGGCAGCTAAAATGGCACAGGGTCTGCATCAAAAGCCCTATGAGGAGAGACTAAAGGACCTCAATATTTATTTATTAGCTTTTGTTAACCAGGTAAGTACACTAGACAAGACAATTGCCTATTTTCAGGTATGACCCAGGAGAGTACAAATACAAAAACAGTAAGATACAGTAGAACATAGCACAACACCAGGTAGAACCAGGTGGCAACTCATTACATAAACGGTAAAGATTATAACACAGCTGAGTAGGAAAGAGCATACATTGGATCAAATAAGGAGGACGATGCATCAACAAATCACCACCCGGGAGCAAGTACATTTCTGTACAAACAAGGACCACCGAACAGTGCATCCGACAAAACTGCACCTAGAGGAGAGAGTATGTACAATATGATACAAACAGGACCTAAGCAAATGAAAACCACCCTCAGGGCCCGCGCAAGGGCTGCCAGACATGCAGGGACATAGTAATCCACAGTGGGAACCATGATTGGATTATGGTGGTTTAGGATATGAACACCATGGAACAGAGGCGGGAGGGAGGGAGGGATATGATAGAGACATTTAAATACCTTATGGGGGTAAATAAGGTCCAGTAGGGAAGCGTTTTTCAGGGAAAAAAAAGTGATCAAGAACAAGGGGACATGCTATGAAGCTGGAGATTAAGATTCAGGAGAGATGTGAGGAATTATTTCACAGAAAGAGTAGTGGATTCCTGGAACAGCCTTCCAGTTGAGGTGGTAGGGGCAAAGACAGTGGTGGGGGTTCAAAAATGTATGGAATGAGCACAAGGGAATCATAATGGAAAGAAAGGGGGGGAAGGAAAAAGACCTGTAGATTGGTCATGGTCTGCAGAAATAGTGCAAGTAGGGAAAAATGGGTAGCTGGATGGGCCAAGCAGTCCTTATCTGCCATCAAATTCTATGTTTTTATGTTTCAGCAAAGGTACAGTGTCATTTTATCTTCCTTTATGTCGCATGTAGTCTGAATTGGAAAGTATGAATGTGTTGTTAACTGGTATTATTTTATAATAGTGTTTGGTGGAAAGTTGTTCTAAACTGATTTTTATCTGAGCCGAAACGCTGTTAGACCACAGATGAAAGGTCATGGAATACTGTTCAACCCTTCTGTGGTACACCAGTGTTCCAGCTCAGTTGAAAATGGCATGAGCCAGCTGGCCCGGTGGCGCTTAGGTTTGAGGCGCTAGGCGCCACACCTCACACCACGCCAGCGACCTGGGTTCAGGCACGGACTTGGGTCGTCAGGGGTCAGAAGGGGGAAGGAGGATTGAGCGTCCCAATGGATGCTGTCCTCCTTCAGGGTGGGTTACCAGGGGTGCTGCACGCACTCGCTGTCCCAGAGGACCGGAAGAAGTACAGACTGTCACGGGGCATTGGCGGCTCCAGAGGGCTGGAGTCTGGGAGGGGAGGACGTTGTTAGGCACTTGGCAGGCGTGCGTCAGCACACACTTGCCTGAGCCGACATCCTCAGGGGAGGAGGGATGGGGAAGGGAGAAAAGCGGAAAACAACCCTCGGCAGTCCTAGATGATGGCCGCTCTATGCCATCCAGTCCAGGAACCATGGGCAGATCCCCACTGTGCAAGTGCTCTACAGAGGTAGGAGGGGAGGAAAAAGGAGTTACCGGGGCACTCTACGGGGCAGACTCAAGGTCAAGGAACATGGATGACATGAGCAATGCCTGAAGAAGTAGAACAACAAGGGCGATTATGGAAAAAGAGAGTAAAAAATTAAAAATGTCATGAGCCACAGTAATAAACTGCAGGATCAACCAGATTAAACAACACAGTCAGGGCATGAACCAACAGTCGCATAATCCTGCAGATGCAGGATCTACCAGATACAATAAAAGATATGCAGGAACAACCAGATAATTGAAATAACTTACAAAAAAAAAATTCATTTCCTCGTTGTCCTCCCGCTAACTGAGAATTGCAGGCGCTATGTTTTTTTTCTTAAAACCCCCTTCCAACCTGATTCTGAACCAATAGGAGTGTGTGACACAAACCTAGGGATGTCTGGTCCCTAACAACCATGCAACTCGCCCTAGCAACTAGATGAAACTCAGAATGAGATGTGGATGGCAAAGACGACTTCTATTTAAAAAAAATAAATAAAAACTGCTCAAACAGTATAAAAATTCATTTCGGGGACACCATACATTATAAAAAATAGTAGATGGGCAACTCAGTGCAGAACAAGTGTGTTCTACCACCTCGGGGTTCTGATTCCCACGGATGTCGCTCTCAAGGTCACAGGGACTCAGAACCCCTCTGGGGCAGAATACACTTGTTCTGCATTGTTCCCATCCACTATTCTGTTCTCTATATACTGCATGGCAAAAAGTGTAGACTGATAAGTGAGAGTCTGTAGAATTCTCATATTACCAACTTTCTGTACTGTGGTCAAAGCTGTAAGCTGTGTCAGTAAGTCCCTAGCACAGTGACAAAATTGAAGCCAACAGAGGAATTTATGGTAAGTTTGACAGACTGTCTCCTGTGAAGGCAGTAGGCCAGAAGATCTAGAGTTAATTCTGACTATGTAGATTTGGTCAATTATTATCCACACCTAGGCAGTCTTCCACTGAGCATGCTCTGTCACCGGAATAGTCTTCAAGCTTGACTCCTCCCACCGCCCTATAATGTAATCCTCCAGCTTAACACCCTTTTCACTCAGATCTTTTCTTCTGCTGGAAGAAACAGGTCTCCTCCTTCACAGTTCCTGCTTGTGAAGGAGGATTCTGCTAGTTTTTTATGACTTTTTCACAGTGTATTTTGAATGAAAAGTTTGTTTGTAGGGGCGGGGATATGGTGCACTATCCATACTCTGGCAGACTGCCTTTCCATTTAAATCCAGCCAGAACATCTTCAAGCTAAGCTCCTCCCACTCACCCGGGTGGCATTCTCCTAGACTCTGCCCTGTGACATCAGATCTTCCTTTCCGCTGCAAGAGTCGGGTCTCCTCCATCACAGCTCTGTGCGCTGTGTAGGCTTTAAAGTTCTTTACTTCCACTTCATCTTCAAATTAAGTTTTTTCTCTGAATTCTTGCATTTTTACGTCCATCATGGATCGCGAAGGACCCGGTCCAGTCCCGGTTTCAAATGCTGCATTGCCTGCAACCAGATGTCCCGAATGGACCAGCATTCAATGTGCAATTACTGCCTTGGGCAGAGCGTGACACCCAGGCCTGGGGCCTGTGCAATTCACTGTTGCCCTCCTCGCTTGAGGACCGTTATGCCAGCCTTCTCCTTGGTTGGCTGGACAAATGGGACTCCCTGGTCTGCTTGAAGGACACACGCAAAGTGGTGTCCGCGGCTGTGGGCTCGGCCACTCAACTTGCGACCATGGAAGAGGTGGCAGCCCAGGCTGCAGCGAGTACTTTGGTGTCCACGTTGGGGCCAGCCTCGGGGCCTCCTTCATGGGCATGTTTCGCAAAATGTGCCAGTCCCTTCAAACTCACAGGGAGGGCCCTTCCCAGGGCAATAAAAAGGTCAAGAAATCCCGCTGTTATTCATGGGACTGGAACAAGCACACATTTCCCACTCCTGCGATTCCCTCAACTGCTTGACAGCCATCGAGCACTCAACCTCGATCGAGATGGCTCTGGTTGAGGGTCAGGCTGTTAGCTCCATGGTACTCCTGTCAGACTTGCTGGCCATGATGCAGGCCAACCAACCAGTCAGGAGTTTTCTCAACCTGGTTAACCCACTGTCTGAGGGGATCGAGGAATCGAGGATGATCAAGTCTTGAGGACTCTGGTCCTTCGACCCTCTCCCAGAAGGGTCAGGAGCAGTCTGTTTTCCAGACACATCTGTTCCTTGTGGTTACCACCTTCCAGGGTTCCGCTGCAGGAGCCGGTGCATGTCTTGTACGTGGCCCCTCCTCCTGCTTCTCCTCACCATCGACGCTTTCGTCATCGGTCGAGATCTAGGTCTCGGTCAAGATTGCGGTCCAGGGGCTCCTTGCATTCCTGCACTCAACCAGGAAGCGCCGTCGGTGCTTCTCTTCATCTTTGGACAGTGAGAGGCTCTGTTGCAAGCTGTGTCAGCACTGTGAAGAGCTTGTGTGCTTGCAGTGGTTCCTTGGACAAGGTAGGCCCATTCCCTCGGCCCCCGTACTTCCCTGGTCAACCCCAGTCCAGCTCGCCCTGGTCCTGCTGAGCCTGGTCTTTCCAGCCCTAGCCTTTCCACCGATTATGGTAGAACTGCCACCCAGGCAGCCCATACAGGGAGCTACTACCTCCTGCCCGGCTACTGGCCTCTCCAATCGGCTGTCAGTCGAGATAACCCACTTGGACGAGTCGGGTGGGGCGGTCCATGAGGAAAAATGACAGAGGGCAGTCCCTGAGAAGTCTTCAGACTCTGACAGATCTTCTATGCAATCCTCCAGGACCTCCGGTTTCGACCATGATTTGGCTGAAAACTGACCACTGAACACGGTCCAGTCTCCTTTGGCGCGCTGTTCTGGTTGATCTCTGAATCAATAGAAATCCCCTTGGAGCCGGTCAAGAAGCGGACCAAATTCCCCCTCACAGAGATCCTGGATCAGGATGATTCTCCAGGGGTCACCTTCCCTGTGGCAGAGGATATTCTGGGCATGGCACTGGAGATCTTGCTTGAGAGGATTCCTTCGATGCGTCATTACACATAGGACTGGCGCCACCCGGCGTCGGGCACTGTGGAACCTTTCTAGCAATCCTGATGGGGACGCGCCACCCGACGTCACGTGACCAACATCAGTGTAGCTGTATATAGTGGCCGGTCCCCACACCTGCCCTCCAGTTCTTTCTCACCATCTCCCCATGTCAGTCGCATAGTAGACTTCCGGTAGCGATCGTCATGTTAGTTCTTGAGTCAGATTTTTTCCTTCACCATTCCTTTCAAAATTTTTGCTTATGTCTTCACCCAAGAAGAAGTGCTCATCCTGCGGCATACAAATACCTCATAAGGACGGTCATCTGAAGTGCATGATCTGTCTGGGCCCAGACCACACTGTCTCATCCTGCCCGGAGTGCCAAACTTTCAATCAGGCCACCAAAAAGCAGAGACAGCAGTCTTTGGAGGCCCACCTTTTAAAAGTCCATCTTGCTTCTCTTGAAAAGCAAATGGACCGGATCCATGAGTCCTCTTCAGAAGAATCTTCTCCCTCCAAGAAACACAGGGAGAAATGTCGGGAGCTGGAGCACTCCACGGAGGCCCAGCCTGAGGCCCTGAGGCCCTCGATGAGCAAAGCCACCTTACAGCCATCTAAGAAGACTTCAGACAGTAAGTCTGATAAAACGTCCTCGGATCAGTCATCTGTCGGCTCCTCCGATGGCCGCACTGCCACGGCCTCTGGGCCCCACCCGGCTACAGCCAATAAGTCGGCAGGGGTCTCCTCCCCCGCCTGCCTGGCTCCGTCTGGTAAGACTCTCTTCTCTGACAGCCACTCAGGCATGGTTCTCCCTTTGGGGCCTAACGGTGCCACCCCCGACACCCAGCAGAACCAGGGGGGAGACTGCCCCCTCCCCCTTCTCCCCTGCCAGTACCCTCCCCTTCTCAGGCGGGTACCTCAGGCGAGGACAGTGCGGGACCCCTCAACATCGAAGACCATTCCTCGAGGTCTGTCCTGCGCTCCCCCGATGGGGTCATGGGGAAAGAGGCTCCTCTTCAGCCGTCTGGCCTTACGGTGGAGGCCCCCCCCCCCCATCAGGTGGGATCCCTTCAGAACTGGCTAATATCCTGGTCCCGATCCCACCGTCGGATCCAGCAACTCGCAACCTGACGTCGGAACCTCCGACGACTATTCCTCAGCCTGGGCCCAGTGTTCTGCCCCAACCTTTAGCTCTGGCGTCAAACATGGTCCGTCTGTCATGTCCCCTTCGTCCAGCTCCGTCATCGGCCTCTCAGACGCTGGATCGGGTGGTGCCGATCCCAACGTTGGCTATTCCGACGCCGCCACCGATTTATACAATGGCAGGTCCGATGTGGGTCCCCCTCCGTCAGACCCTCTGACAGTGGAGATTTTTTTCTTGACCCTGAACTGTTCCACATTACCCACCAGGGTATCCTGGGGACCACTACCCGGCTGGTCCTGTTCCTGATTGGAGTTCCTTGGGACAGTATTACCTTGGGTACAATTCCTACCAGGGTTACCACTTCCAGGGTTATAAGGGGTGTCATTACCCCTTTCCTCGGTACTTCCACCTCCTCCCTCCCTCCCACCCCACCCCCAGCCTCCACCTCCTTCTCCACCACCCTGGCTATGCCGGACTTTAAGACATTAATCCAGTCTTGGTGGCAGGGGGCGCGTTCGGAGTTGGTCTCAGATCTGGAGAGTAGACTCCCACTCCCACACTCTCCCAGATCTCTGTCCCCCAGGAGCTCCTCTCCTTCCATAGTTCATGTCTCAGAAGGACACGTCAAACCATCGTTCTTCCAGACATTGGTGGTCTCCCAGATGAGGGGGCAGATGATGATGGTGATGAGGATGCTGATGAGTCAGTGGAGGATATTTTGGAGGAACCCGAGTGTTTGAAGGGCAAGGTTTCCAATTCCCCCAAGGGACCCTGCCTTTCGGACCTGTTGAGGTCCATGAAAGATTTTTCGACTGGGAGTCAGAGGATCAGGACCCCATGAGACAGAGACTAGCCAAACACCTGGACTTAGAGTCTCTGTCCCTGGTCCCGATTCCTCCTTGGATTGGACCTCACCAGGACCTCACCTCTATGGTCTGGCAGATGCCTCATTCTCTCCTGGCTGTTCCTAAGAGGGCAGACAGAGTGTACCGGGCACCGAAGGAAGCTCCCTTTCTCAAGACGCATCCCAAGGCAGACTCTGTCATTATTTCAGCTGCTCATGATCGCTCATCTGCACCCAAGCACATGAGCACCTCTCCTCCAGACAGAGTCGAGGCAGATGAACCAATTCGGCAGGAAGGTTTATGCTTCGGCCACATGTGCACTCCAGTCCCTTAACTATGTGGCCCACATGGTGTCACACCAAAAAGCTACCTTGGCCAGGTTAGAGGCCTGAGTCCATGTGATGGACCCCTCAAGCCTCAAGGAGGAACTTGCCAAAGATCTTCACCTCTCTCGCTTCTCCTGTAGATGTGCTTTGCTGGCTACATACAACTCTGTCGATTCTGTAGCTTGTGCCTCTATGACTGCCGTCACCTTAAGACGGCATTCCTGGCTTCACATCTCTGGCTTCGCCGAGCTACAGTCTGCGATTCAGGATGCCCCCTTCCAGGGCTCGGTGCTTTTTGGTGGGACGCCAAAGATATTATTACCGCTCACCAGGATAGCGGCCTCGCCCTCAGATCAGTGAGGTCCATGTACCGATCAGGCACTCAACAGCAGCAGCAGCCCTTTCGGAAAAGGACCTGGAGGCAGAGGAAGCATGCCCCGGCTCGACGCTAGGGCAAATGCAAGGCCATGGGTTCCGCCACTCCTCCTACCTCCAAAAACCAGAGATGTTCAGGAGGCCCTCCCCTGAACATCCTGCCCTCTCGACACCCACTGCCTCCTCCGTCTCACGGCCGAGGAGCAGGTAGGAGGTAGTAAGCCTGCCATCGCGGGAATGGCAGGCAAACCTCAGACGCATGGGTCCTGCAACTGGTGTCCATCGGACACACTATAGAGTTTCTGGAAATTCCCCCAGAATCTCTGCCAAAAGATCTTTCTAGGGACATGGATATGTTGTTCATCCACACTCATTGGCAGGTATCCTTGCCGCTTTAAATCTTGCCGGAAGGTCTTCAAGCTTGCTCCTCCCACCCACCCGGGTGGTATAACTCTCGGCTCCGCCCCATGACGCCAGATCTTCCTTACCCCTTGGAAGCTCAGGTTCCCTCCTTAACGCTCTGCGTTTGAGACTGGTTCCTATTTCTCCGTTTATGGATTTAAAATAAATTTTTGGAAAAACTTTCAGTCTTCGATCCTCGCCGCGCGACGGACAAATCGACCCGGATTTCGGAGATGCCCATGCGGGCAGAAGATGTCTCGAGCGGATCCACACTCCACGTGTGTCTACTGCTTAGGCCTTGAGCACGACCCGCGGCTTTACTGCGACCTGTGCTCATCTTTCTCGGCCTACGTCCTCGAAGACCGTGCTGCCCGATTGCAACTGGGCCGCCCCGAGAAGCGTTTCCCTCCAGTGAAGTCCAAGGAGGCCCGGTTGGCGGTGTCCGCGGCGGCGGGCTCGGCGGATCAGCTCGAGCGGATGATCGCCCTCGAAGAGGAGGCGGCGCGGGCCGTATCTTCCTCGGCCGCGGCATTTATCCCGCTCTCTCTGGGTTCTTCCTACACGGCTTCTTTTAAGGAGCTTTGTCTGTCCCTCTCCACTAAGGGAGAAGGGCCTACGTCTGCTGGACCTTATTCTCGGTCCAAAAAGAAGGACAAGGGTAAGTCCCTCCGTCGACGCTCTTGGGAGCGGGAAAGGTCCCTCTCCCCGAGTCGTCGACCGTCGGCTTCGGTCGACCGCTCGGCCTCGGCCACTGGCCTCACGGTGTCCCCGTCAGGTCAGTTGACCGAGACTCCCACCGACGAAGTCGAGATATTTTTCGACCTGCTGGACGGGCTGTCGCCTTTTAGCAGCCGAGATTCCTCTCCCGGTTCCCCGGAGGAGTTGAGGTGGATCTGAGGCTCGCTTGTGCCTCCGGTTCGGAGCCTCGGATGGACCATCCGAGCCAAGGGAGTGCGGTTCCGCTGACACCTCCCTGCACCGACCTCGAAATTCGGGACTCTCGGTCTCGGACCTCTTCATGTCCAGCCGATCCCACCGCCAAGGCGGTCTCGTCTCGGTATTCGCGTAAGCGCATCGCTGGCTGGCCTCGGCCCTCCCCGGACGAGGGAGGCTTCGCATAAATTACGTCGACGGTACGAGGACCTTATGTTGCAACAGCTCCTCCTGGCCGGGAGTAAGCCGACCCCGTCGCCTTCCCCGGCCATTAAGTGGCTGTCACCGGAGTGGCCGACACAACCCCTCGACTTATCCGAGGAGCCTATACTCAGGCCGGTTGTTCGGCCAAAACCAGCTGCTCCACCGATTCCGGTGGAACCTCCGCCTCCACAGCCACCAATTGGGGCTCCGACCAAGGATTCTCTGCCCACTAAGGGTCACCCCATCGGCTGTCAGTTACCCTCACTCCCGACCGACCTCGGCAGGTGAAGGGTGGCTCAGGCCAGAGGCAGCTCTTCCGAGGACTCTTCCGAGTCCGAAGATGATTCCTCCCTTTCTCAAGTGACTGGACTTGGAGTCTCAGAGGTCAGTCAATGGATCGATAGCCCGTCCTTCCTAGACTACTGCTCATCTCGGAGTCCACCGGATTGAGCTCGAACCAGTTTCCAAATGGGCCAGGTATCCTCACGGAGATTCTGGACCGAGGGGATTCTCCGACGGAGGCCTTTCCGGGTGGCCGAGGCTACAGGGTCCTGCACTGGAGCTTTGGTAGCTGCCCTGCTTCCTGCCCTGCGCTCGGCCAGGATGGCCAGAAGTATGTGGTCCCACTGTTCCTTGTCCGGTTGGAACACCCCTCTGCTGAGGGTTGTTACCGACAGCGCCTGCGCGCCGGCAACGCCAGGGATGTGGACAAACCTCTGACAAGGAGTCCAAGAAATTGGACTATGTCGGGCGAAAAGTCTACGCTATGCCCTCTCTCGCCTTGCCAGGCCTGTTCGGCCCCCTCATGGCACATTTTCTCATGCCCTGTTGGGCTCCTGGATGAGGTCATCCTCATCTTCCGCCCGATCTGCAGACTAGCAGGTTAAGAGGGGTGGGACCAGGGCAGAGCAGTGGCCAAACAGCAGCTCCAGACTGCTTTGGATATAGGGGACTCGTGCCAGATCGGGTGGCGGCGCAGTGGCTATCAGGTCATGGGCTTGGCTGAGGATATCCACCTTTACGGATACCCAGCACAAGTTGGCGGATGTTCCCTTTGGGACTGACCTCTTCGGCCCTGGGGTGGAAGGTCACCTGCAGAGGATCGAGAAGTCCAATGCTACCTTTGACTCGGTCTCTTCCGCTAGAAGGACAAAGGCCGCGTGAAACCGCAGCCTAAGCCCTTCGTCTTTCTCCAGCCCCCGCGTCAGGGCCAGCAGGCTCGGCCTTTGTCATCCCAAACCCAAGCCGCCGGCTTCCTCTAACAGGAGGCAGGAGAAAGGGCCCAGGAGGTCCCTCGGCCGTCCCTCCTCCAAGCCTGCCCAGTGACGGGCTGAGGGTGTCGCCCATCTCGCCACCTTACTCCTGGGTCCGCTGGGGGACGGCCCGCACTTCGGCCCGCCTGGTCCGGCCAAGTTACCATGGACAGTGGGTCTTGAGGTGTGGGAAGAGGCCTGCCTCTGGAATTGAGGCACTCACCCTTCAGAGCCGCCGCCTCGGGGCTTCTGGGTCCCTAGCCTCACTGGCGGCTCGTCGAGCCAACATCGCCTCCTCCTCCAGAAGGAGGTGATAAGAGAGGTGGGGACCCTCCTTCAGACCCAGGGTTTGTGTCCAGGTACTTCCTGGTTCAACGGACGGGGCTGGCGCCCATTCTCGACCCACACGATCAACAAGTTCCTAAGGTCTCAACCTTCAGATGGGTCACTCTGGCTCAGATAATACCATCCTTAGAACGCAGCCTGTGGTTCTGCTCTCTGGACTTGCAGGACGCTGCTTTTCATTCCCTATCCGGTCCGTCCTCACCAGAGATTCTCTGGCCCGCGGAAGGATCCTTCGAGTTCCAGCCATGCCCTTCGGCTTGTCTCCAGCTCCCAGGGTCTTCACCAAATGCATGGCAGTGGTGACAGCATTCCTCGGCGCCGAGGGGTCCGGTGTACCCTTACCTGGCGACTGGCTGATAGCAGCTCCTCCAGGAAGGAGGTGGAGGGTCCAGATCTGGCCCCTCCAGGTTCGCTCTCAACTGGGCCTCCTTATCAACGCAGGCCAAGTCGGAACTCCCGAGCAAGCAGGTGATTCTATTCATCGAGCGAGCTTCGACTCTCTTGGAGCCAGCCGGCTCCCGCGGACAGGGCCGAGGTTCTTTCCTTCTTTGCCCGATCATTTCTGTTGGGCAATTGCGCCTGCCCGGGACTTCCTGCGCCTCCCGTCTCATGGCGGCCTGCACCAGCGTGGTCCGTTGGGTCCGCTGGAACATCGCTCCCCCTTCAATGGGGACTGGCCAGCCAGTGGTCTACAACGCCAGCGATCCTTTGGACCAGCTTGTGCGGTAACACAGGGGATGTGGAACGGCTCTCCAGTGGTGGACCGCTCCAGATCATTTGCAGGAGGGCATCCTGTCATCCCCCCGAGCCGACGGTCTTCTATCGATCGATGCCTCTCTGATGGGTTGGGTGCCCATCTGGGGAACACTGGCTCATGGCCTCTGGTCCCCACGGGAGTCGATGCCCACATCAACCTGCTTGAGATCCGAAGCGGTCCGCCTAGCTCTCACCGCCTTTGCTCCGCTCCTCGGGGTCAAGTGGTCAGAGTCTAGACGGACAATACCACCCATGTACTATCTAAACCGCCAGGCGGACGCGGCTCCATGCTTCATGCAAGGAAGCTCTCCGCATTTCGGATCACTCGTGCGCAGCCTGGAGGCGGATCTCCTAGCCATTCACGTGGCAGGAGCCTCCAACACCCTGGCCGATGCCCTGAGCCGGATAGGGCTGCATCCCACGAGTGGTCTCTCCTGCCGAGGTAGTACAGCATCTGTTCTCCCATTGGGGCACACCTCAGGTGGACCTGTTTGCCTCCAGGAGAACGATGCTGAGTCTGTTCCATGCCCGCCCCTCAGCAGGGCTCGCTGCAGGGATGCCTTCTCGAGGCAGTGGACCCGGGCCCTTTTACGCCTTTCTCCCATTTCCCCTGATCCACAAGGTGCTTCTCAAGGCGAGGAGGACAAGGCGTGCAGTGATTCTGATAGCCCCAGACTGGCTCTGCGCCAGTTCTGGTACCCAGATCTCCCTCAGTCTTAGCTCCAGGACTCCGGCAGCTTCCAGCTCGCCGGACCTGACTCAGTCAATCAGGGAAGGTGTTCCATCCGGACCTTCAATCCCTGCACCTGACGGCCTGGTTCCTGAGCGGCTAGATTTCCGGCCTTGGGTCTTTCCGACGAGGTCCTCAATGAAGTTGAGGCGTCTCGAAGGAGTCGACCAGAAAATGTTATGCCTTCAAATGGAAAAGGTTTTCCATTTGGTGTCAGGCAAGGGCTTGGACCCTTCCTCCTGTTCCTTGGCAAGCATCTTGGACTATTTATGGTCCTTTCAGATCAAGGGCAGAGTCCCGGCGACCCTAAGGGTGCACCTGGCAGCCATCTCTGCTTACCGGGCGCGCCGGAAGCAGTCGGTGCCAGGAGAAGGTGGTCTGGCGCTTTTCAAAGGCCTTGATCACATTTCCTCCAGTGCGGAACCCCACCTCCGCGGGATCTACTGCTGGTACTGGCAAAGCTCATGGGCAAGCTTGATCAAACCATGCACAGGTGTTTCTCTCTCACCTGTCGTGGAAGACCGCCTTCTTGGTGGCTAATACGTCAGCCAGGAAGGATGGGAGAGCCCAGGCGCCTTATCGAGTCTCCTTACCTGGTCTTCCCACAGGGACAGTTGTCCCGCGCCCCACCCGAAATTCCTTCCGAAGGTGGTGCTCGAGTTTCACCTTAACTAGGTGTTGACTCTGCCGTGTTCTACCCCAATCACACCGGAGGTCAATTTCGAGTTCCATACTTTGACCCTAGAAGGGCGCCGGCTTATTTCAAAGAAGCGCCCGGCTGAAATTGGGAGAAGGTTCTCCAGCTGTTTGTCACCTCGCTGAAGCGTCAGACCTGCAGCCAGCGGACGATAAGCAGGTGGGTAACCTCCTCCTGTATAGATTCTCAGTAAGTTGGCGGGCATGGAGCTCCCAGAGGGACAGAGCCTGTCTACCCGCCATACTGCTGCACCAGGCTGCCTAGGACGCCCCTAATCAGGAAATCTGCAGGGCTGCTACCTGGAAGTCAGCAAACACCTTCATTACCCATTACCACATCGACCTTGAGTCACGCCGGATGCTGGTTTTGGGGCCTCGGTTCTCCAGCTCTCTTTCCCAAGTAAGTATTGGGGTGTGCGTCTTGCCTCCCTCCTCCCGGAGAACTGCTAGAGTCTGCCAATGAGTGTGGATGAACAACATATCCATGTCCTAGAAGTACAGGTACTCACCTGTAACAGGAGTTCTAGGAATGGTATATGTTGTTCATCCACACGACCCACCCGACCTCCCGGCTCGACGCACAACCTGAGCTTCCAGCGGGCCAGATCCGAGCGCCATGGGTGAGCCGAGTTATACCACCCGGTGGTGGGAGGAGCAAGCTTGAAGACCTTCCGGCAAGATTTAAAGCGGCAAGGATACCTGCCAATGAGTGTGGATGAACAACATATACCATTCCTAGAACTCCTGTTATAGGTGAGTAACCTGTATTTCTGCTCCAGGGATCAGGCTCTTCTTGTTCGGGAAGAAATTCAAAGCCTTTTGCTCAAGAAAGTAATAGAGCGCGTTCCCCTCCAGCAAAGGGGCAGGGGGTTTTACTCCCATTTTTTCCTGGTTCAAAAAAAGACTGGAAGCTTGAGACCCATTCTCGACTTAAGCAGTCTCAGTCTGTTCATCGAGTACAAAAAGTTCTGGATGCCAACGCTCCAGAGCCTTCTTCCACTCCTTTTGGAGAATTGTTGGTTGTGTGCTCTGGACATGCAGGATGCTTACCTACACATCCCGATCTTCCTCAGCCACTGCCGATTCCTTCGGTTCCTTTTCCAAGGGGAGCACTTCCAGTTTCGAGCCCTCCCCTTTGGTCTATCCCGCACCTTGATGTTTACCAAGTGCCTGGGTGGTGGCGGCCTTTTTGCGCCGCCAGGGTATTGCGGTTTTCCCCTTACCTGGTGATTGGCTGATCTCAGCCCCTTCCAGGGACTCCCACTGGAGGCACTGTCCTTTACTCTGGACCTCTTTGGCGAACTGGAAATTACTGTCAATATTCCCAAGTCATCCATGACCCCGTCCCAGAGACTACACTTCACTGGGGCGGTTTTGGATATGGTCCAATGCAGAGCCTTCCTTCCTCCAGACAGGATGGAGACCCTGGTCTGTCAGGCTTCTTTGGTGACTTCATCCAGAACCATCCCAGCCCGGGAGGTCCTCCGCCTTCTTGGCCTGATGACAGCCTCCATCACTACCGTTCCCCTGGCAAGGCTCCACATGATTCATTCAGTGGTCCTTGCAGGTGCAGGGGGACCAGCTCCTGGAGGACCTAGACCATCCAGTCCTTGTCTCCTTAGCAGTTCAGGAACAACTGCTGTGGTGGAGGGACCCCTGCAACCTTTCCTTGGGTCTTCCTTTCAGGAGCCCAGCTCCCTTGGCATCCTTAACTACAGATGCATTGAACATGGGATGGGGAGCACATCTAGAGGAGCAAGAAGCTCAAGGACTGTGGTCCAGCTTGGAAGCATCATTACACATCAACGTTCTGGAGATGAGGGCAGCCTTGTATGCCTTCCAGGCCTTCCAGATCCTCCTTCCCAAGGGATCACTGCTGGTCCAAATGGACAATATGTCGGTAGTTTGGTATCTCAACAAACAAGGAGGAACTCGCTCTTCCCCCCTGTGCAGGGAGGCGATGCGGGTGTGGAACTGGGCGGTCCAACACGATCTGGCCCTAGTGGCCGTGCATGTTCCAGGAGTTCAAAAATTCCTGGCGGACAGTCTCGGCAGGTCTCAGACCCTAACTCATGAATGGGAATTAAATCAGGAAGTGGTAGAATCTCTCTTCCTAAGATGGGGATATCTGGAAATCGACCTTTTTGCCTCCCAATACAACGCAAAACTTCTGTGTTTTTGCTCACTCTTTCTAGGGCATGGTGCTTTCTGGCACGACGCGCTCTCTCTCTCTCCTGGACAAGGACATTTTTGTATGCCTTCCCTCCGTTTCCCATTCTCCAGAGGATCCTTCTCAAGCTTCAGTCAGAGAAGGCAAGGATGATCCTCATCACTCCTCTCTGGCCGAGACAAATTTGGTTCCCACTGCTAACGAGGGACCACCGGTTCCATTTCCAGTGACTCACGACCTCTTGACTTTGGATCAAGGTTGACTTGTCCATCCGGGGCTCAGGACTCTGCATCTTCATGCATGGCTCCTGCAGACATAGCGATTTCTCGCTTTGGGGTCTCCTCTCGAGTAGCTCAGGTTCTTTTAGAGGCTAGAAAACGCTCTACTCATTCCACTTATGCCATGAAGTGGAAATGTTTTTCCATCTGGGCGACTTCCAAGAATTGGAACCCCTTTTCTTGTTCTGCCCCACAAGTCATGGAATACCTCCTTCATCTGTCAGACTCAGGTCTGTCATATTCTTCCTTGAAGGTCCACCTTTTGGCAATTTCAGCATACCACGAGCTGGTGGATGGTAAACCCGTGGCTCAGCTGGAGGTCTCAAAAACCTTTCTGAAAGGGATCCTCCATCTGAAACCCCCCATCAGCAGCCCAATCCTACCTTGGAATTTGAACTTTGTGTTGGAGAAACTCCCTCTGCCCCAATTTGAACCAGCAATGAGCTGCAATTTACGCTTTCTTTCCTGGAAGACGTTATTTTTAGTTGCCATTACATCAGCTCAAAGGATTTCTGAGCTTCACGCTCTGGTTTGTAACAATCCTTATTTTATTTTTCACAAGGACCAGGTGGTCCTCAGGATAAACCCTAAGTTTTTACCTGAGGTGGTGTCAGAAGCCACACTGAACCAATCAGTAGAGCATCCAGTTTACTTTCCGTCCCCTACGAACAGAGGTGAGGCACTCCTGCACACCATGGACGTCCATCAGATCCTTTGGTGCTACACACACTGAGCAAAGGATTTCCGTAGCTGCGATCAGCTTTTTTTTTCTTTTGCCCCCAGGTCGAAGGGCAAAGCGGTTTCGAAGTAGTGCCTTTCCAACTTGTTGGGCAACTGTATTCGGTATCATTACCAAAAGTACGAAAAACCTCTGCCGGGTCCCATCAGATGTCATTCTGCAAAGGGGCATGGCTGCTTCATCTGCTTTTTTGCTTAACATCTCTGTGGCTGATATCTGCGATGCAGCCACTTGGAGTTCTCTCCACACCCTTACTAAACATTACAGTCTGGACAGTGCTTTTAGGCGGAGGGCAGGCTTCGGCCTAGCTGTCTTTCAGGGCCTTCTGTCCTAGGCTTGGTCCATTCTTGTTCCCAGTTCTGTTGGGAGTTATTTTCTCCTCCTCCCTTGTTTCTCTCGGTCTGTCTTTGGAGGGACAGCTTGGTACTCAGTCCTATATTTAATGATCTGCTGAAGGAACCCTCTCGAAGTAAGATAGTACAGTTACGTAGGAACTTACCGTAACAGTAGATCTTCGAGAGAGGTTCCTTCAGTAGGTCATATTTTTCCCTCCCTCCTTCCCCTCATTTTATTTCTTACACAGGGACTCCAAATCCTGTTTACTCCTGCTGTCAGGCCTCTTCCTGGCTCCAGCGGGAGAACTGGAGGGCAGGCGTGGGGACTGACCACTATGTACGGTCAAGCTGACATTGGTCATGTGACGTCGGGTGGGCGGTCCCCATCAGGGATTGCTAGAAAGGTCTGCCATGCGGCCCAGTGCCGGGTGGTTCCAGTCTTGTATGTAATGACGTACTGAAGGAACCTCTCTTGAAGATCTACTGTTACGGTAAGTTCCTACGTAACTGTACTCTCTTGCAGCACTCAGCTGGCTTAGTTGGTAGCACATCCACCTCTGGACCAGAAGGTCGTGGGTTCTTGTCCCACACCGGGATAGGACTTGCACCTAAAAATCACTGCTATCCGAGTGTAGTATTGGGGGGTGCTGTACTGCTGGGGTGTGCCGTCCTTCGGTTGAGACATTAAACCGAGGTCCCTTCTGCCCATCCTGGTGATGTCCTGGTGGGTGTCCAGGTAGAAGTAAAAGAACCCAGGGCACTCTTTGCAAAGAGTAGGGAACACTCCCAGTGTCCTGGCCAACATTACCCTTCCCATAAACCAGTTCATGCAATCATCCAGGCCGTGTGTGGGTGATGATGTGCGATATGGCCGCCACCACACATTCAGTCACTTCACTACCAGTCTAGCATTGCTTGTAAAGCGCTTTGGGATACACTGTTTATGAAAAGCGCTATATAAATGCTGATTATTATTCTTCTTCCTGTGTGGTGCCCTTGACGCGCATGATCTGCAAGTATGCAGTCCTGACCATTTCACTGTTCCTTTTCTCCGATCATCCCTCAACTGAGGGCTTTGTGGTGGACTCCATCTTCCGTAAGACAGGCAATGCCAGGGATGTGGACAGGTCCCTGACGAGGAGTCTGGGAAACTGGATAAAACAACCAAGAAGGTTCATGCTGTGGCCTCCCTGGGTCTCCGTCAGGTGAGTTACACCCTAATGATGGCCAACTGTAGTCACTCCCTGATGAAGGTCCTTGATCATATCCTTCCCCACCTTTCCGCTGATCTGCAGATAGTGGTTAAGATGGTCAGACTCCAGGGTCGAGTGCTGGCAAACCACCGGCCTCAGACAGCCTTGGACATCAGCAACTCCTACCCTTTTCTGCGGCCGCAGCAGATGCGATGCATCACAGGGCCTGGCTGCGGATGTCCAACTTCATGATGGACACCCAGCATAAATTGTCTTCCAGGGCTGCTCAGTGATGAGTCAGGGGCTGTCTGTCTCTCTCCATGCCTCACCTCCCCACAGAGTGTCTGTTCTGCCATTTCTGGCATACCTGGTCCACCATCACCTCGGACTGATGGGTGCTAGAAGTGGTGGGCAGTGGGTTGCCTATTGACTTCAGAGCTCTCCTGCCCTATCGAGCCCATGCTGTACTGGAGTCTCGTGATATCGCAGGACACATTGTCCACCCTCAGGGAGGACATCGTTTCGCTTCTAGAGAAAAAAGTGATAACCCGTGTCCAGGACACCACAGCTGGTCAGGGCTTTGTATCCAGGTACTTCCTGGTCACCAAATGGACAGGGTGTTGGTTCCCCATACTGGATCTGCACAATCTCAATCAGTTTCTGAGGAAGCTCAAGTTCCAGATGGTCACTCTGAACTAAATCATTCCATCCCTGGAGCAGGGCATGTGGTTCTGCTCTCTGGACCTCCAGGACCCTTTCTTTCACATTCCAGTCTGTTTGTCCCACTTGCGGTACCTTTGGTTCTATGTGGAGGGGGTTCTTTACAAGTTCCAGGTCATGCCTTTGGGCCTGTCCTCGCCCCCCCAGGTTCTTCACCAAGTGCAAAGCAGTGATGTCAGCATTTCTGTGGTGCCGAGGAGTCCAGGTCTATCCTGACCTGGATGACTGGCAGATAGCTGGGCTGACCAGAAGGGTGGTGGAGCAGTCCAGGGACCTGGCTGTCCAGAATCTTGGGCCTTCTGGTCAACCCAGCCAAGTCTAAACTCAACCCTTCTCTGGTGATCCACTTCATCGGTGCATAGCTAGACTCCCTCCAGGCCAAGGCATGAATCCCTGTGGCCTAGTCATCATTACTTACCTCCTTTGTCCAGTCATTTCAAGTTGGGCACTTGCACCCTGCCTGGGACTTACTTCGGCTGCTGGAATGCATGGCATCCTGCACCAGTGTGGTCAGATGGGCCAGTGGTGGATGCCCCACCTACAGAGGGAGCTGGCCGCCAGTGGTCCCAGCGCCTAGGTCACCTGGACCAGTTGGTAATAGTGGCTCAGCTGATGTGGGATGCCATCCAGTGGTGGCTCATCCTGGAACATCTCAAGGAAGGAGTCCCATTTGTCCACCTATTGCTGACAGTCACCCTGACAATTGATGCGTCTCTGGTGGGATGGGGAGAACACCTGGGGGTCCACAGGGCCCAAGGGCTGTAGACCCCCAGGGAGTCCTGTTACCACATCCGCCTGCTGTAGCTCCATGCTGTGCACCTTGCTCTGATGGAATTCGCTCCATTTGTCCAGGGTCAGGTTGTGCAGGTCCAGACAAACAATACCATGACCATGTACTACCTGAATAAGCAGGGTGGAATGCACTCCCTCTAGTTGTGTCGTTGGGGACCTCCTCATCTGGGCCCTCTTGTACAGCTTAAATGCTGACCTGGTGATTCATGTGGTGGGAGTCTCCAACCAGCTAACGAACACCCTTAGTCGGGTGAGCGAGGTGTCTCATGAGTGGTCCCTGCATCAGGAGGTGGTGAACCACTAGTTCTCCCAGTGGGGCACTCCTCAGGTTGACCGGTTTACCTCCTTAGAGAACGCCAAGCTGAGGCTGTTTGCCCACCCCCACAGTGCAGGACTCTGGTAGAGGATGCCTCGGCAAGGCCCTGGACCCCGCCCTCCTTTATATCTTCCCTGCCTTTCCTCTTATCCACCAAGTGCTGGGCAAGGTGTGGAGGGTCAAAGCACAAATGATCCTGGTAGTCCCAGACTGGTCTTGGCAGTTTTGGTACCTGGATCTGCTCAGCCTCAGCTGCAGGCCTCTGGGGCGACTTCCCCTTCGCCGGGACCTCCCTTGTCATAAGGGGAGTGTCCTGCATCCGGACCTTCAGTCCCTGCACTTGACAGCATGGTTCCTGAGTGGCTAGAGTTCCAGATTTTGGGTCTCTCTGAAGAGGTTCTCTATGTCGTGGAAGCCTCCCAGAAAGAGTTGATCCACCAGCGCTAATGCCTTCAAATGGAAGAGGTTTTCCATTGGTGCTAGGGCAGGGAGATAGAACCCCTGGCCTGCCCTTTAGCTAGTGTTCTGAATTACGTATGGTCCCTCTTTGTCGGGCCTGAGGTCGACAGTCCTCAGGGTGCACCTGGCAGCCATCTTTGCCTACCAGGCATGGGCTGGTATGTGGATGGTGGCACAAAAGAATGTGGTCATGTGCTTCTTTAAGGACCTGGGCCACCTGCCCCTGTTGGTGTATGAGCCACCACCACCACCGTGGGACTTGTTACTGGCAGTGTTCATGGGCAAGTCATTCAAACTGTTGCACAGGTGTGGCTTTTCACCCCTGTTGTGGAAAGCTACCTACTTGGTGGCTGTCTGCTCCACCAGAAGCATCAGTGGGCTTCAGGTGCTCTTAGTGGAGTCTCCATATTTGGTGTTCTACAAGGACAAAGTTGTCCTCCGCCCCCACCTGACGTTCCTCCCGAAGTTTGTGTCAGAGTTTCACCTTAATCAGGTGATCAAACTCCCGGTGTACTTCAATCCAACCTTGGAGGCCAAGCACAGACTCCACAGGTTGGAACTGAGGTAAGCACTCGCTTATTACAAGAAATGCACAGCTGGAGTTCGGGGAGAGATTCGCCACCTGTTTGTCACCTGTGCTGAAGCTGCACCTGGCAGACCGGCAGCTAAGCAGACGATTGGTAGGTGTATTGTCTCTGCATCGACTTCTGCTATAGATTGGCTGGTAGGGAGCCTCCCATAGGGCTTAGGGCTCATTCCACCAGACTTACCAGTGCCTTGGTGGCTGTTTTCAGGGAGATTCCTATCCAGGAAATCTGCAGGGCTGCTACCTGGAAGTCAGCATACACCTTCATTTCCCACTACTATATCAACCTTGAGTCCCGCTGGAATGCTGGTTTTGGGACCTTAGTTCTCCGACCCTGTTTGCCAAGTAGAGGTGTGCGCCTTGCCCCTCTTCCCGTAGAACTGTTAGGAGTCTGCCAGAGTGTGGATAGTGCCCCATATGCATGCTGCTAGAAATGAGAATTACTCACTTGTAACCATAGGTCTAGGAGTGGCATATGGTGCACATCCACACAACCCACCCGCCCTCCCCTGGCAAGTAGCACACAGATCCCTGCTTCCATCGTGCAAAATTTGACATCGTGGGGTGGCGCTGAGTAGTATACCACCCAGGTGGGTGGGAGGAGCTTAGCTTGAAGACGTTCTGGTTAGATTTAAAGGGAAAGGAAGACTGCCAGGAAGTGGATGTGCACCATATACCACTCCTTGAACTATGGTTACAGGTGAGTAACCCTCATTTTTTGGCTCTTTTAGCCATTGTGCTTCTTTGCCTCTTGCTTCTTCAACTGTCTTCACAATGGATCAGATAAAGAAGCTGAGGTTCAAGAGATGCGTATTGTGCAGGCAGAAGATATCCATCACTGACGTAGGTCATGGGAATTTATTGCATAGGCCAGAACCAAGATGTGGGGTGTTGCTCAAGGTGCCAGCATATGCACCTTTCTTCCCTCTATAAATGCAAGGTGTGCTTCCTCGGTGGTTGTACTTAGGATGGCTGCAGGGTCTGCTATTGGACAATAGAGGAAGCAGCAGTGACCAGGGATGCCTTGATTTTGGATCCTTGTCCTGCTGAAGAGTGAACCTTGGAGCCAGTGACTGCCTGGAACCACAAAGAGCTTTGAGAACTTTTCTTTTCCCTTTAGTCACTCGATGATGAGAGCCACCCTTATCATAGAAAGCACAAGAACAACCACTGTCGATCTTGGGAAAGGGAGCGTTCCAGCTTTCCCTGGTCAAGAGGTTCTCATGGTCAGTCTCCTCTGGTCAGGGTCATTCAAGTCGAAGAACTGACCATTGTGACGCTTGGCCAGCTGGTTATAATTGTTCTTTGATATTTGTAATATAAAAATGTAGTGTGTGATTTATCTCCATAAGGCAGCTGTGCCATGGGTCAGGTTTTAGTGGAAATAACAGGATATATTAACCTGAAACCAGGAGGTAATTAAAAAGACTAGAGAGCCTTAATTAAGGGTCTCCTTTTTATGTGACTTAATTGGAGCTGACCAGCTGCCAGGATATGGGGATCATAAACTTTTCTGACGTTGTAGAGAAAAAAACATTTTTATACCATGGTGTGAAAAGTCATAAAAATCCTTAGATGTGCCATGGGAAGAGGAAATGCTTGCGATCAAAGAGAGAATGTTAATTAAGGAGTCCTATTGGGAAATTTGTTTTTGCTGATGTCACCTTATTTAATATACCTCCTGATAGGACATCCTTTTTGTATATTTTTTTTATATTCTAAAAGGAGGAGCTAGATGACCTCATAGAAGGGGTGGAATCAGTTTTTTTAACTGTATACTATGTTGAACTAGAGACACTTCTTTTTTGGACTCTTAAGAAACAACATCTAACTTTAAGCACTGTGTAGAGATATACATTAGATAGAAAAAGTCTAACTATGTTTGTAGGAGTTTGTATGAAATTTTCTTTGTTTTCTTTTAAGTGATTGTATGCTTTGTGTTATAATGTTCTATGTTTACATTTTACCTATTTTTATCCTTTTGTTTTAAGTAAACCTCTTATTTTAAAGAGATTGGCTGGTGTGTCTTCCAAGTTCTTTCTTTTGCATGTGACGTATAGAGGATTAAGATCGACAAAACTGTTCATAAGCTTGACGGTGTTACCAAAACTGGGAAAAGGTAATAATATACCTAAGGGCCCAGATATTCAAAAGGGTTGCACATGGCACAACAGTGTTGTGCCATGCGCAACCCACTGATGCGCCCTGTCGTGATATTCAAAAGGGGAAAGTGCGTGGCACAAATCCCGATGCGCCAGAGCGCATCAGTAATGTATGCAGGTGCAGGTGGGGGGGGGGCGTGCCCATGCATACTCTGCACAGCCTGATATTCAGCCCGGGATGTGCGGAGCCATGCATGCGCAACCCCTACCTGCGCCAGCACAAAGTTGATCCAAAAAAAAAGAAACGGATGGCTACCCACAGGTGAGCTGCCGCATTGCAGGGTGCAACACGGCAGCTGCCACCTGTGGGTGGCCACCCAAGCTCCAACTGCACCTCCTGGTGGCGCCCCTCCATGCCCGATCGCGGGCATTAATAAAATAAAGAAAAAAAACCACAACCCTGGTGGTCCAGTGGACCGCTGCCTGCCCAGTCGCGGGCTTCACTAAAGAAATAGTTTATCCTATATCCCTGGTGGTCCAGTGGACCGCTGCCTGCCCAGTCGCGGGCTTCACCAAAGAAATAGTTTATCCTATATCCCTGGTGGTCCAGTGGACTGCTGCCCACTCGATCGCGGGCTTAAGTGTGACAGAATATTACACCTATATCCCTGGTGGTCCACTGACCCCTCCCCACCCGCCCACTGATCCCCACCGCCCCCCCCCCACCCTGGTCAGCGGCGGGCGGCAGCACCCCACCCGCCCTCGACTGACACCGCCGGAGTTGTACGCCCATTGGTCCACAGCATGAGCCAACATGCAAGTCGGAAGGAATGTGGAGACGGTGGCTGGCATGCTCATTGGCTCACGCTGGGACCAATGGGCGATAGCCCTACCGACAGTGTCAGGTGGCAGGCGGGTGGGTGCTGTCACCCGCTGCTGACCGGGGGGGCAAGGGGGTCCACTGGACCACCAGGGATATAGGTGTAATATTCTGTCACACTTAAGCCCGTGATCGGGCAGACTTCGGTCCACTGGACCACCAGGGTTTCAGAATGTATCTATTTTTCACACTTAAGCCCATGATCGGGCGGGAAGCGGTTCACTGGACCACCAGAGATTCAGAATTTATCTTTTTAACACACTTAAGCACACAATCCGGTGGGCAACGATCCACTGGACCACCAGGGATATAGGATAAACTATTTCTTTACTGAAGCCCGTGATCAGGCAGGCAGCGGTCCACTGGACCACCAAGGATATTGGGATCTTTTTTATCTTACAAATGGCCACAGTCGCGCTGAAGGGGGCGTTGGACCCCGACAGCTGCTGCCTGGCCGGGCTCCAGGCGCAAGTCGTCGGGGATCGGAGCACATGCATGCAAATGGGGTCATAATGACATGCAAATGGCCTCATGTGCGCCTTGCATACATTATGGCCCTATTTGCATGTCAGCTTTTGACTATCATGGTTGCTGTGTTGCAATGGAACTTGCGCTAGCACATACACATGCTCCACTCTGGCCACTGGCGCAGTGCCACTGCGCCATGCGCACTGCGGGTGGCCATGGTGCGATATTCGACGATGCTGAGCCATGGCGCAGCTCCGTTGAATATCGCCCAGTCAATGCCCCTGCGCAGCCAAGTTGCGCTGCGCCCAGGCTTGCGCCACAGCCTGGCGCAGTTTGAATATCTGGGCCCAGGTCTTTTATAGAGTTTTAAGGGTTCATTTTGGATACCTGGTTAGGTGCCCTTAGGCGGAAGATATCTGGCATCCCCCTGAAGAGCAGATTATCTTAGCCTGTACATTTGGGTACACTAGCATAAGGTTCACAGTTTGAATCCCCCCAGAACTTGAGACTAAAGGTGATTCTGATCCACAAGCAGAAAGGAGGGTAACCCTGTTCTGTTACCTGTTCATAGTACTGCGCTCGGAGGTTGGCACTGTGGGAGCAGAGGGTCTGACCTGCCGAGTGGGTTTTTGACAACCATCACTCCAGCAGAGTTTCTGTGGTAGCTGCTGGATAAGCTGCCTAAGGTTGACAAACCTAGCCGGCCCGGTGGCGCTGAGGGTTGAGGTGCTGGACGCCACGCCTCGCACCACGCCGGCGACCCGGGTTCGGGAACGTGCTCGGGCCAGCAGGGGTCAGCCGGAGAGGGTTGAGGCAGCCAGGGAGGGTTGAGGATGAGTGCCCTTGTGGTGCTCTCCTCCCCGGGTAGAACGGGATTGGTTGTCCCGGCATGCTGGTGCCCCCAGTGGAGACCGGAGGTACTACGGCAAGCCAAAGACAAGCACGTATTTAGCGTGGACGATGCCGGCAGAGGTGCCGTGTGCCAGGGCGTTGACATGCACCATGCAGGGAGGGAATGGGAGGGGGAAGCTCACAGAACAAGGAAACCAGCGGCGCCATAGGCAGGCAATGGCACCTGTTCCCCATGCAGGGCCATCCTCGACTGACCTTCCAGGTCCTCCATCCCCAGCCCTACCCTGTAGCCAGAGTCTGACTAGTAAGCACGCCCAAGAGGAGAGGGCGACCCACCCCGGGTGGGTCAAACTGGGGGGTGCTGGCTGCGGAGAGGGGGAGGAGAGAGAAGAGGTTGAAATCGAGGGGGGAGGGGCTTCAGGCAGGGCAGGACAAAGGACTAGGTTGCCTGAGAGAGGTTCCATGGTGCCGCGACCAGAGGGAAAAAGAAATTCAAAAAAAAAAAGAAGGTTGACAAAATCATTGAGGACTGTGTCTGCCCAGAATCTGGGGAGGACGAGAACTCGTCCCCCACCAGGATGCATGTGCTGCCTGCCACCCACTCTGGTGCAGCTGCCTCCGGTTATCACGACTCCATTACAGCCTCAGGAGAATCTGGTGTCCAGGCAGGTGGTGTACACGTAGTCACCAGTAGACCCTAGCTCACCACATGGTTGGCGCCAGAGGTCAAGATTCCACACTGTGTCTCAGCGTTGGTCTCAATGCTGTCACCACCATCAGTGGTCATCAATGAGCTCTTCCTCCTCCTCTGGCTTTCTCCGACGTCAAGCCCTTCACAAGTGTGTGTGTTGCCAGAGCAGTGGTCGACCAGTTTTTTAGGCATTTCTGGCCACAGGCAACTTTTCTGACACTGCCTCCAGTATGGCATACTTAGGCCGGCCCCCTGGTGATACCGACAGTGCCACTGAGAGTTATCCTAGTGGAGCTGACTCCACTGCCTCCTGAGAAGGTGCTCCAGCAAGTAACTCAAGACCCAAGCCCAGATTTCCTCATGTCTTGTTGGTGGCCATCATCCTGTCATAGAAGGTTGCCCACATGCCTGTCAGTGCTTCTATCCTAATTTGTATCTGAGTCACTCCGGCATTGAGAGGAAGTGCATTTCCTGGATAGCAGCTCCATCCTGGGGAATCCAGCCTCCTCCTTGGAGCTGCATCTGTCATCAAGATGAGGGACTGTTACTACAGACGGCACATGGCAGTGGTTCATGGTGAGGCGCAACAGCTGTTTCTCAGTCGAGCTGACACTTTTTGTGAAATGTGACCGTACGCCATGCAATAAGAGTAAACTGGAAAAACATCTCTATAGTAAACTCACTGTGAAGGTTTCGTCTGGAATGTGTCATCCCTCAACTGGACAAATGAACTCCCTAGAAGAATTTATGAAAATGTTAAATGTTTCGGGTCTTGAAGCCGCAGACTCTTATGTACCTCAGCAATATTTACCTAAAGAAAGTAACATAGAGAAAGAATTTTATTACAAATATGGTACAAAGACAATATGAAGGGAGTACACCAAACAATACAGGTGATGAGACATTGTTTTTCACCTCCCTTCTTTGAAGACTATACGACAAAGGAAAAAAAGTAAAATGCATGCGTGTGCAGTTAGCTGTGAAGGTGAGTTAATGGAAAGGGCACCCCCACAAACAACACTTAAAAAATATGGGTTTGACGCCTTCTTAAAGAGTGCCATTACATAGTAGTAAGGAGTTCTCTCTGCTCAGGCACTTAACAAAAAATTAGGGAAAATATATTTTAGGGGCATGGCTGTGGTTCAGTATCCACACTCTGACAGTTCCACTGTGATTTGCCAGATGTCTTTAAACTAAGCTTCTTCTATCACCCGGGCGGTATGTCCCCCCACTCCACCCCGTGACATCAGATCTTACTTTCTGCTAAAAGAACAGGTCATCTCCTTTGCGACTCCTGCTTAGGATTTAGTGCACCATAGGGGAGCTTTGTCTTCGAGCTTTTCAAAACCTCTTAGAATTATTTTCTCTGTTCCTTCTACTTGCCTGATCAATCGTCTGTGGAGCAAGGGAAGCTGGGGTTCAAGTTTTGTGTTTGGTGCCGGCAGAAGATGTCAGTCACTAATCCACATGACAGGTATGTGTACTGCCTGGGTGGGCAACATGACTTGGCTGGGTGCAGGCTTTGTCTAAGCATGCTTCCTGAGTCCCTCAAGGACAGGAAGCTATGGCTCTTGCTGGGTTGCCTTTGGAACGGGATCCAAAGGGCCGCTGTAAGAGCTGCAAGAAGGTCTTGGCTGTGGCCTGGTCTGACCAGCGGATTACAGACACTGAGGTGGAAGTTGCAACTGCCATGGCGGGCACCTCCTTGGTCTCGGTGCTGCTCCCGGCTTGGGTCAGTATCAGAGGGTCATTCTCTGAAGGCTTCTGGGACATGTACTTGGCCCTTGAGACCCTGGTGGAGAGCCCTGCCCACCATGGTGCTAAGCACAGATGCCACTGGCATCAGTTGTGGGACCAGCAGACATCATGGTCCTCCCACTCTTTTGACTCCCCTGTCCACTCGACACTGGTCAGGCACCCCTTGGTCAAGGGGCAGACCAGGCAAGTCAAAGGCTATTTGGTTCCCACATTGAGCTAGTCGACTTTGACTGTGGTCAAGCAGGCCGCAGACATTTCCTCAGGCCTGTCAACCAGTTGTCAGTCGAAGTCGAGTTATCTCAGAGACTCTTTTGCTCCCCGTCCTCATTCAAGAGGATGTGGTTTGGTCGGTTATGCCGTCTGGTCCTCAGTAGGTGTCCTTCACAGGCTGTCGAGCCTTCCATGCCCTTGCTGCTTAATGTGGGCAGGCACATGGTATACCAAAACCAGCTGAATGGTTCCCCTCACCATCGATCATCCAGTTGACAGTTGTGGTTGAAATATCAGTCAAGATGTTCCAGCTCTCGATCCTGCTTGACCGAGAGGTGTCACCATCAGTGTTTCTCAACCTCCTTGTCCTTGGGTGAGGAGAGGCCCTGTCACAAACTGTGCTGGTGCAACAAGGAGCTCCTCTGGATACAGTAGGCCATTGTGTGGTAGGGTAGGGCTCTACCTACTGGACCTACGATTCTTTGGCAGCAGCCAGTGGTGCCCACACCAGTCCACGCTACACATGTTCTTCCCGCAACTGCTTCTCCAACCCTTCGGATGGAGCTGCCACCACCACAGCCACAGGTGAAGCATTCTGACCAAGGATGCCTGTTCGGCCACTGGCATGCCAGGCTTGTTCTCAGTGCAGATCACAATGGTGGAGGATACCCAGGTGGCCCGTGGTGAGAAATGGTCAAAGGTCATTTTCGAAGAGTCCTTGGACAATTCAGACCATGAGTCCATAGCCTCCTCGACCGTGGATCGGTCAAGGAGCTGTCCACAGAGCGCATAGCCCAGTGTCCTTCTGTGTACTTCTCCACCTGATCTTGGAGTCCATGTCAGTTCCACTAGAGCCAGTCCAACAAAGAGCTAACTACCAATTTACACACATTTTACATGGGGACGTTTCCCCGAGAATTGCCTTTTCCATGGCTGAAGCAATTTTGGGACTAGCCCTGGAGCTTTGGCAGCATCCAGCCCGGCACACTCTGCCCGTATGGTCCACAAGTATGTGTTCCCTCCTGGGTCCCTTTCTGGGTTCTTGGACCACCCCTCCACAGAGGGGCTGGTCACGAATTCAGTATTCCACAAATCCAAACGCCAGGGGGACATGGACAAGCCTCCAGACAAGAAGATCTTACTTCGAGTGGGAGCTCTTGCAGTAGGGCTGTTACCATAAGGACTATGCTGCCACGCACTAGGACCCCATGGAAACCTTCTAGCTAGCAGTCTTCAGTGGGGACTGCACCCGATGCCGGCTCCGCCCCAACGTCAGCCAATGGTATATTGGGGGCAGTCCCCAGCCCCACCTGTTTTTTTTTCCCGCTGCAGACCCATCTAGTTTGGCTCTTCGGTTGCCTTCTAGAACTAAACTAGCATTTTCAGCAGATTTAAAATATGGTTTATTATTTTTTCAAAGAAAAGTCTGCTTTTCTTTAGCTTCAATAACTTCTGCAGGTCTTCTTCGTCGTCGTTGGTTTCTTGAACCAAGAAGAAGAGGACCAAGTGTGCCTGTGGTTGACAGATACCAGCCAAGGACAAGCACTAGGCCTGTGTCTACTGCCTGGGGCCTGACCACGACACCAAGACCTGTTCTATCTGCAATGGCTTTACCAGCCAGACCCGCATCCGCTGTCTTAAGGCACTAAAGGCACACATTTTAGAGCAGCAGCTGGCCGTCATGCAGAGCTCACCAGCCGAGAAGTCTGCCTCTTCTTCCCATTCCTCAAAGCACAAGGAAAGGAAAAAGGATCCGGACCAGCGTAAGTCCCGTGAGAAGGACCAGGGTAGGTATAAGGGATGTTCGCGGTTTGGGTCCCCGCACTACAAAAAGGCCTCCTCGGGCTCTAACTCCGGGGTCTCGGATCATTCCTCCCACCATTCTCGGCAGTCTTCTGGGTGGCATGACTCCTCCACTCCCGCCAAAACCTCAATGTCGGGGAGTGGAAAGGAGGGCTTGGGCTCTTCTGCCCTGTCCTTGGTTACCCTGCAGGCAAAGGCCACATTCATACAGTCACCATCCACCTCAGGGGTCAGGACCTCCTCTTCAGCTTCTGCAGGGACCTCGGTCCCATTGTGCAGGGTCCCGATGTCAGTCTCTCCTGGGGCTCTGGGTAAAACTAAAGAGCACAAGGGTCGGGAATCAGTCTCCAAACCGACCTCGGCTCACTGTACCTCGGTCTCTTGACGCCTACATCCAAGCCGATAACTGTCCACAAAGCAGACAGCTCCAGACTGTCAACAGTACCAGCCAAGGGAAGTTTGTCAGATAAAGTCTCTCTGGACCTTACTTGTTCGCCAGTCCAAGGGCCTTCTACACCCGATGATCAAGGGGACTGGTCTACTCCCTCTCCCAGGGATCAACCAGATCTCACTTCTTCCTCTATTGCTCCACCCACGCCAGACGATCAAACTCCTCGCTACCTGGTGGACACTATGGTTCCCCAGTTTTCTAAAGTGGAACTGATGGAAATTTTCCAATTTTGGTGGAGTTAGGTAAAGCAGGATGTCCTTCCCCTGCAACTAGCCACTACCCCGATTCTGGATGTGGATAAGGACCAGAGCTGTGCGGGGGACAAACCATCCTCACCCACTCTGAAATCTAAGTCCCGCTTGCACAATCCCACGGACTCCCGTGGCAGGATTTTGCACACGGAACGGCACCACTGACGTCGCTCCTGCTCGCCGAGCACTTACCGACGTCGCTCCTTCAGCTGTAAGGCGGTCAGGCAGCCGACGTCAGTCAGATAGCCGTCGCTGGCACTCAACCAGCCGTCACCAGTCCCACAGCCGTCTCTGGTCCTCTAGTGGGCGGCATTCAGATGAAGGGTGCAGGTCTTCTTCCAGATCTAGATCTGCTTCCCTCTCTAAGGATCCTAATTCAGACTGTAATGCATGAGGTTCCGACTGCTCTCCTTCAAGAGAAAGGCATTCATTGCCATAGGAGAAAGACACTCCTAGATCACCTCCTGATGATCCTACCTTTATGGATTTCATGATGTATATCCAGACCTTCAGCGGATGGGAGACAGAGGATCTGGATCCAGAGCACCAGATGGTGGCCAAGTACCTGAGGCAGAAGGGGCCAAAACCCTTGGTCATTCCTCCTTTAGTGGATATGTTCCAGGACCTCACTCTGATTACCTGGAAGCATTCCTCTACCACTCTGGTGATCTCTAAGAAGTTGGACAGACTGTACCGGGTGCCGAGGGATGAGCCTTTCCTGGCGGAACATCCTCGGGTGGACTCGATGGTTATCATGGCTACTCACAATAAGTTGAAGAAGCCAAAACACCTCAATTCGTAGCCTCCCAACACAGAGTCCCGATTTCTAGACCAGGAGGGCAAGAAAATTTATTCTGCTTCCACCTGTTATGTTAGATCATTGAACTTTCTCACACATATGGTCCAGTACCAGAATGCAATGTGGGAGAAAGGATTAGAGGTTGCTCTGGCCTTGCCAGACTCTGCTCAGAAAACCAAGATTCTGGATATCCTTAAGTCGGGATCGGACGTTGGCACTCATGCCCTGAGGGCTTCGTATGACACTACAGATATGGCTTCTAGGGCAGCGGCATCCGGAGTTTGCCTTAGATGCCATGCCTGGCTCAGAGTCTCTGGATTCTCACAGGATCTGCAGCCCGGTATCCTGGACCTTCCCTTCCAGGGTTCCGTTCTTTTTGGGGAGTAGACGACGAAATTGATCTCCCGTCTCCAGGAGTCCGGGAAATCTGTCTGGTCCATCCTGAAAATGTACAAGGGAGACCAAAAGCCTTTTCGCAAACTGCCTTTTCGGAAGCCCTCAGGGCAGAATCCCCGCAACCAGTTTTAGCAGAGGGGAGACTTCATGAGGAAAGCACCAACCCAAACTCCTGGGAGCTCTGTCTCCAGAGGCTCCCAATACCTTCGGCACTCTCTGCCTGTTCCCAGATCCGCCTAATGACTACCTGCCCCCGGCGGCGGCCATGGGGGAGGCTGTAGGGGGTCGCTTCTCCCTCTACCTAGAGGGATGGAGAACTATCACCACAGACCTCTGGGTGTTTGGATTTGATCAGGAGAGGACATACTCCAGAGTTCCTTCAGACCCCTCCGGGCAAACCACCAGGGTCCTCCTATTATCCTCCTCCTCACATACCCCTTATAGAAGGAGAGATCCAGGCCGTACTGCAGAAGCGGGCAATAGAGACGATCCCCCGCCCCCCCCCCGAACAACAGGGGCAGGGCTCTTACTCTGATTTCTTCTGGTCCCAAAATAGACCGGAGGTCTTCGGCCCATTCTGGACTTTAGCTCTCTAAACCTCTTTGTAGAGTACAGGTAGTTCAGGATGGTCACTCTTCCAGGCCTCATTCCCCTCTTGCACCAAGGGGACTGGCTCTGCTCCCTGGACATGCAGGACACCTACCTGTACATAAGGGTCTTTCCTCCCCATCGCAAGTTTCTGAGGTTCCACTTCCGGGGAAGACATTACCAGTTTCGAGCCTTTCCATTCATCCTCTCCTCCACTCCTCGAGTCTTCACCAAGTGCCTAGTGGTGGTGGCTGCAGCTCTCCGACACCATGGCCTTTACGTCTTCCCCCTACCTAGACGACTGGCTCCTGGCAGCTTCTTCTAGAGCTCAACTCCTTCATACTCTCGGAGACACCTTTACTGTCTTCTGAGAGTTGGGGATCACCCTGAACCTTCCAAAGTCATCCCCATGGCCCAGTCAGTGACTCCTTTTGATCTGAGCGGTCCTGGACATGGTTCGGGGCATGGCTGTTCTTCCGGAAGACTGGGAGATTGCCTAAGGATTTTAGCCCAAGCAGTATCTATGGTTCCCCAGGTACCAGCCAGGACCTTCCTCAGACTTCTGGGGCACATGGCGGCGATTCCTACAGTTCCCTTGGCCCACCTCCACATGAGGGTTCCCCAGTGGATGCTCAGGGTACAGTGGGATCAGATGTCAGATGACCTAGACCAGGCAGTCAGGCTTTCCGACCCAGTCCGAAGGACTCTTTCCTGGTGGCTAGGCCCCTGCAACCTGGTAAGAGGGATCCCCTTCTGTCAGGAGCCCCCGAGATGGATTTTGACTACAGACGTCTCCAGTTTCATTTGGGGTGCTCTTCTGGAGAACAGACAGACCCAGGGGACCTGGTCTCCAGATGAGCCGATGCTCCTCATTAATGTCCTAAAGATGCGAGCGATCCTGAACAGCTTACAGGCATTTCAGTTGGACCTTTCACCAGGCCCTCTTCTTATCCAGACAGATAACATGTCGGTAGTGTTTTATGTCAACAAGCAAGGGGGCACACATTCTAACCCCTTTTGCAGGGAGGCGATGAGGGTCTAATATTGGGCCCTGGAACACCATTTAGACCTTACCGCTATTTATGTTCCAGGCATCCAAAACGTCTTGGCAGACAGCCTAAGCTGGTCTCAGTCCAAGATTCCCGAGTGGGAGCTCCTTCAGTCGGTCGCAGACCAACTATTTGACAGATGGGTCCGTCTAGAGTTGGACCTCTTTGCATCTCCACTCAGCTCCAGACTGTCCAGTTTCTGCTTGCTAGAGCCTGCGCCTGGTGTTTTCTGGTCAGACACTTTGTCCCTCTCTTGTACAGGGAGGTTTCTGTATGCCTTCCCTCATTTTCCCATTCTCTAGAGGGTTCTCCTGAAGTTGCAGGCCAAGGGAGCAGAGATGATCCTCATCGCTCCCTATTGGCCTTGTCAGATTTGATTCCCAGTACTTCAGCAGCTGGCAGTGGAGCCTCCAGTACAACTGCCGCTGAGCTTGCACTTGATATCGCAGGATCAGGTCACCCTGGTCCATCAGGATCGCAAATCCCTGCATCTTCATGCATGGATCCTTCAGACTTAGTTAAGTCTAGGTATGGGGTCTCCCAGGAGGTGGCGGACATTCTCATCGCAGCGAGAAAGCCCATGACTAGATCCACTTATGCCATGAAGTGGAAATGATTTTGTCTGTGGGCTTCACCCCATCACTTGGACCCACTTACCTGTCTAGTGAAGTCTGTCTTAGAGTATCTACTCTCCTTATCAAACCAAGGCTTGAGCTACTCCTCCATTAAGGTACATCTGCGATTTTGGCTTACCACGTACCTATGGGTGGGAAAACCCTCGCCCAGCTGGACATGTCCCGCACTTTTTTGCAGGGCATACTACACATTAAGCCTTCCATCAGAGATCCTGTACCGCCCTTGGATCTCTTATTTATGCTCGAAAAATTTACTCTTCCCCCGTTCGAGTCTACTGTGGACTGCAAGCTTCGCTTCCTTTCTTGGAAAGTGTGATTTTTGGTTGGTTACTTCTGCTCGATGGGTTTCCAAGCTTCAGGCCCTGATGTGTAAGGAGCCTTATTTAGTTTTGTTTGTTTTGTTTTATTTATTTATACTGGTAAGTCCGTGGGCCACAGACCCGTTTTCCATAAGGGCAGGGTGTCCTTGCATACTTAACCCTAAGTTTTTACCCATGATAGTGTCCGAGCTCACATTAGATCAGGACATTAACCTACCAGTGTACTACCCTAATCATTCAGACTGGAGGGAAGCGCTTCTGAATACTTTGGATGTCCACAGGGTGCTACGGTATTATCTTAACTGTATTGCTCCGCACCGTAAGATGGATCAGTTGTTTGTGGCCTTCACACCCCACTGTCACGGCGCGTCGGTGTCTAAGCAAACCTTACCTAAGTGGCTGGTAAATTGCATTGTTTTCTGCTACGACAAATACAACAAACTCCTTCCGGGCTCACCAGGAGAGTGGCTACTTCCTTTGCATCGATGCGTAATGTTCCGGTAGCGGACATTTGCTCAGCAGCTACCTGGAGCTCAGTGCATACCTTTATCAAGCACTACAGCTTGGACAATGCCTCTAGGAGAAGGGCAGGTTTTGGCATGGCAGACCTTCAAGGCCTCCTATCCTAATGCCATTTTATGGCTATTGCACTTCAGCCTACTCCCAGACCTATTTCGATCCTTTTTTGGGACTGCTTTGGGACTCCGTCCTTGTAATAGCCTGCTGCAAACGCTCCCACTCAAAGTAAGATAGTACAGTTATGTAAGAACATACCGTAACAGTAGATCTTCGAGAGAAGCTCTTGCAGCAGGCGCTACCATCCTTCCCTCCTTCCCCCGGTGAGTCTCTGCATCTTTTCACGGCAAGCTTCCGCCTGGTCCACCTGCTGGCCTTACCAACGGGTCTCCGGCGGGTGAACTGAGATGGGGCTGGGGACCGCCCATGTACTATTACCGATCGCTAGCAGAGACAGCCGGGGGGCAGTCCCTACTGAAGACTGCTAGCCAGAAGGTTTCCATGGGGTCCTAGTGCCTGTCGTCATAGTCCTTATGGTAATAGCCTGCTGCAAGAGCTCCTCTCAAAGATCTACTGTTACAGTAAGTTCTTATGTAACTGTACTTTCTGTAAGATTGACCATTCCGCTAAGCAGGTGTACGTTGTGGTGTCCTTGGGTCTTCGTCAGGCTAGTTATGCCATGATGATGTCTAACTTCGGTCACTCCCTGATGGGAGTCTTTGATACAATCCTTCCTCGCCTCCCTGCTGATCAGCAGTTGGTGCCGACTTTCATCAGAGACCTGGGTCAGTCACTGGCTAAACACCAGCTCCGGATGACCTTGGACATGGGAGACTCTGTGCTCTTGCCATAGCAGTGGCCATCTCCATGCATCGCAGGGCCTAGCTGCATCTCTCCACCTTAATGGCAGACTCCCAGCACAAGCTGGCTGATGTCCCTTTCTTGGGCACTGACCTGATTAGCCCTGGGGTGGAAGGACATCGCAGTCATATTAAGTCCAGTGCCACCCTGGCTTCTGTGGTATCTTTCCAGGACAGATTCTTTCAGCCACAGCCTCTTTGGCAGCAACCCCAGCAGCGGCAGTACCAGGCCTGGTACCCCAAGACCGGGGGCCAGGGTCCTAAGACAGGACGGGGGGGCAGGGGTAGTGGTGCCTCTTTGGCTGCAGCCACCAGTGCCCCAGCAAGTGCCCAGTGAAGGGTCCTGGGGGGTGTTATCCCTCCACCCATGCTTTTCCTGTTTGCTGTGTCAATATGTTACCATCTCCACACCTGGGAGTCCAGGGTGTCGCAGGACATGCTGTCTGTCATTTAGGAGGACATTGCTCAGTTCCTAGCAGAAGGGGCAATAGCCCATTTCCCAGATGCCCTGGCTAGTCAGGGTTACATGTCTAGGTACTTCCTGGTCCCAAAATGACGTGGGACTGGCTCCCAATAATGGATCTGCACAGTCTGAACCAGTTCATGTGAAAATGCAAGTTCCATATGGTCACTCTGAATTAGATCATTCCACCACTGGAGCAGAACATGTGGTTCTGCTCCCTAGACCTCCAGTATGCATTTTTCCACATCCCAATCTGACAGTCCTACCACCGGTACCACTGGTTTCAAGAGGAAGGGTTCTGTACCAGTTCCAGGTCATGCCATTTGGCCTCTCCTTGGCGCTCAAGGTCTTCACTAAGTGTATGGAAGTGGTGGAAGCCTACCTGTGGCACCAAGGAGTCAAGGTGTACCTCTGCCTGGACAGTTGGCTGTTTAACAGTTCATCCAGATAGGCCGTGGAGAGGTCCAGAAATCTGGCTCTCCAGACGTGCCGAAACGTGGGTCAGTTTGTCAACCCAGACAAGTCCGAACTGGTACCCAAGCAGTTGATCAGGGCAGAAGTAGTCTCCCTGCAGGGCAAGGCCTGACTCCCTGTGGGCTGGGCACTGGATCTTACCTCTCTTGCCCGATCATTTCAGGTTGGGCTCTCACATCCTGCCCAGGATTTCCTGAGGCTGTTGGGGTACATCACATACTGTACCAGCACGGTCTGTTGGACCTATGCTGTCCAGAAACAAGTACCTACAACTCTTACCCTCCACCCCCGTGGAAAGCCTTCCTTTCTTTCAGACACCTATTTCACAAAGGCTAAGTAGCAGGTCTAGTCACAACTGACTGCAGATATCTCCCAGCTACAGTTCCTCCCTGACAAATTAAAGTTAAAACTAAGAAAAGTCCACCCGAAAAACAGAATCAATACTACCTGTAATAATTTCACAGAAGATATACCCTGTAAGAAACACTTTGCTACAGAGAAAAATAAAGCAGTAACAGAAGATATACCTTGCAAAAGATAATTTGAATCAGAAGATTACAGCAGTAATCTGTTTGCACACACCTGTAGGCACACCTTGTAATAATGCAGCAGAAGGTATACCCAGCAACAACAATTTGAATCAGAGAAAAAATAAAGCAATAAAATGTTAGCAACAAACAGTAACAATCCCTGTGAGTAAAAAATAAAAACAACACACAGTAAATCTGCCCAGCCAAAATAAATCTTAATCCTTTCCCTAACTCTGGTAAGGTTTTTTGTTCTGTCCTTTCAAGTAAGCTAGAAGGAAAGAGCTCAGGTGAAGCTAGGTTCCTTGGCCAGCAAACCTAGTCTCTCAGTTGGGACTGAGGATGACAACCCTTAAGATGCATCTGGTAGCCATCTCTGCTTCCGGGGCGCAGGCTGGTAAGTCGACAGTGGCCCAGGAGAAGGAAGTTGAGCACTCTTCCAAAAACCTGGACCACCTATCCCATCTGACACATGAACCACCCCCACCGTGGGACCTACTGCTGGTGTTGGCAGTGCTCGTGGGCAACCCTTTTGAGCCAATGCACAGGTACAAGATGTCACACCTGTTATGGAGGATGGCCTTCCTGGTGGCATTTTGTCAGCCAGAAGGATTGGGGAGCTCCAGCACTCAGCGGATAAAGTCGTCCTTCGCCACAACACGAAGTTCCCCCCAAAGGCTGTATCAGAGTTTCACTGTAACCAGGTGATTAACTTACTGGTATACTTTACCAATCCATCTTAAGAGAATGATCACAAGCTCCATATCTTGGACCTGCAGAGAGCGCTGTCTTATTTTGTGGAGGGTATGGATGAAGTTTAGGGAGAGGCTCACCAGCATGTTTGTCGCGCTGAAGCTACGCCTAGCAGACCAGCAGCAAAGTGGGCATTTGGCAGGTGGATAACATCCTACACTGATCTCTGTTATAGATTGGCTGGTAGGGAGTCTTCTGTAGGGCTTAGAGCTCATTCCACCAGACATATCACTGCCTCAGTGGTGGTTGCTTCCAGGGACGTCCCTATCCAGAAAAATCTGTAGGGCTGCTACCTGGAAGTCAGCACACACCTTCGTTTCCTACTAACACAACAATATTGAGGCACACTGGGATGCTTGTTTACAGCCTTGGTTCTTCAACCTCTGTTCGCTAAGTAGAAGTGCCCGCCTTGCCCTCTCCTCCCGGAGAGCTGCTAGGAGTCTGCCAGAGTGTAGACATTGAACCATATCCATGGCCCTATAAAAATAGGTTACTCACCTATAACCATAGATCTTCCTGGACTATATCTTCACCATTGATTCACACTGATGGGTTCTTAGCCAGAGGTGCTGGAACCCTGCGGGAGCCAAAAATCTTCAGAGGGCAGAAGCCTAGGTAGACTGCACGCGTGCGTGTCACTGTGAGAGCTAGCCTCGTGCTACATAGCCTGTCCCAGCAACAGCCCCCAACCGCCTCAGTTCCTTTTGCCCCGCCATGGCATGCACTTCAGTGATGATGATGCACACCAGCCAGGAGTCAGATCTTCATGTCTATATGACACAGCATTTAGTTTCATCTCGCTTTTTGTTTAGTTCAGTGTTTATTTTTTTCACCAAAAAAAGAAAAGGAAAGCGTTTCTTTCAACCATACTGAAGAACGGCCTATGACCATGGACGTCGCTGGTGACAGTAGGGAGTCTGTTCAGGCAGGCTACTCTGGCAGCAGGGCTATGTCCGAACCATCTCCCTCCCCACATACCACAACTAAAACTGTGGTTGCAGGTGAGTAACCTATTGTTTTGCCGCTTAGGAGAGAGAAAAATTCTTGCTTCTAGGGATGTCGATATGATGTTCTATCCACACTTTCTGGCTGTTGCCTTTCCCTTTAAGACTTGCCGGAAACATCTTCAAGCTGGCTCCTCCCACCCACCCGGGTGGTAACTCCCTTGGCTAGACCCCATGATGCCAGATCTTCCTTTCTGCTGGAAGAAACAGGTTCCCTCCTTACCGCTCCCGTGTTGAGTAGGCCCTGGCACTTAAATCTTAGGATTTACTTCCAAAATTAAATAAAAACTCATTCGAGTTAGGCCCAGTGGCACTGAGGGCTGAGGCACTGGACGCCACACCTTGCGCCATGCCGGCGACCCGCATTCGGGAACAAGCATGGGCTGCCAGGGGAAGGAGGAGGAGATGGATCAAGCGCTCCAACGGACTGCTCTCCATCTCCGGGAGGGTTGATCTGCGCCGGCATACGCCTGACCCCTGGCAAAGGCTGGGCTTGGCACCACGCTTCCGCAGAGTAAGGGGGACGGGAGCTCGGCAGACGCTTGGCAGGGTTGCACACGGGTGTATCTGTGTGCCTGCCGCTGGCGTTATTGCACGTCAAATACCCATAAAGGAAGAAACTTGAAGGAAAAAGACCCTGGTCCCTGGTTGTTGGGGCTTGATGGCTGTTCCCCAGTGCTTTGTCTCTGGAGATAGCACCTCAAATTGAGTAGGGGGCTCCCCACAGCCCTGCCACAGCGGGTAAGCCATGGGAGTTGCAGGGGTGAGAGCCTGAAGGAGCGAAGCATGGGACGGCAGCCGGACAAGGAGCCAACCGGGGGGGGGGGGATAAAAGCAAAAAAAACAAACCTCATTTTGAGTTTAGTCTTCAACTTAATCTTCGATTGCAACTGCGTTGCAGGATAAATTCTGGTCTGGATTTTGCCGGTGCCCATGCGGGCAGAAACTGTTGCGTAAGACCCTCATGCCTCACACGTCTACTGTCTGGGCCACGATCGTGATCCACAGGCCTGTGATGTTTGTTGGTCGTTCCACCTGAATGTCCTGCAGGACCGCGCTACCCGCCTGAAATTGGGTCATCCGGAGAAACATTATCCACCGGTCGAATCAAAGGATGCCCATTGGGTGGTCTCCGCGACTGCTGGGTCCACCGAGCAGTTAGAGCAACTCAAGGTCTTTAAGGAGGAGGCGGCCAGACCACCACTCAATCCTCTTCTGCCTTGTCCTTCATTCTGCTCCAGTTGGGCTCCACTTATTCGGCCTCTTTCAAGAAGCTGTGCCAGTCCCTCCCAATTAAGGGGTAGGTCCCTTCTGAATCGAACAGTTCCTGCTCACACAAGGAGGAGTCCAAAAAGAATAAAGAGAAAACTCATGATCGACAATCCTGGGACTGGGAGCGTTCCCGCTCTCAGGAATCTTCATTTATCAGTACGGTCGAAACTGCAGCTGTGGTCGCTGGCTTCACAGAAACCCCATCGTGCCATTCAGCTGACATGCTGGCCGATGATGCGGCTGAAATTTTTCTCGACCCTGTTGACCGGTTGTTGTCTGAAGAGGCCGACAACTCTCTTTTCAGGACTCCGGTCCTGCCAGTGACCACTGAAAGGGCAGCCCAGTCAACTGAGCCGGCCCCTCCGGTCACCGACCTAGACCAGGAGGAGCCACGGACCTCCCCAGCTCCCTCTGAGGCCCCCTGTCAGCATCACTGACAGCCGAGGTTGAGGTCTGTCATCTTCCTCTTCTGGGTCGAGCAGGTGCCACTGACATTGGCGGTCTCGCTCTCGGCACCATGGGACGTGGCACCGCTCCTACTTGTCTTCGTCCTCCTCAGGTGAGGAGAGGCTTCGGTGCAAATTATGTCGACGCTACGAGATCTGATGTGGCAACAGTTAGTGCTGACCAGGCCAAAGCCGACGCTGGCTACCACCCCGGCCATTACCTGGCTGTTGCCCAAAAGGTCGACACCCCCATTGGGGCCGGTAGACACCGTTCCTCCCCCTGCAGAGCCAGTCCAGACCATGTCAGCTCGGAGGAAGCTGGCTGCTCCGCTGATCATGGTGGAGCCACCACCCAAGAAGCCATTGACCAGTGCTCTGACCAAGGCATCTCAGTCGGCTTAGGGGCTTCCCCATCAGCTGTTGGTCACTCTCACGTCTGACCGCCCATGGTGGATCGAGAGTGACTCAGGTGCTTGCCCACTTTATGCGGACTCTTCGGAGTCCGAGGATTCCTCTCTGCAATCCCACCCACTGGATACAGAGTCAATGGAGGATCTGTCAATGGATGAAGGCTCCACTTTGTTCATGGGCATTCTCTACCTCATCGCAGAGTCCATGGGGATGAAACCGGAGCCCATTGGAAAATGGGCTTGCTACCCCCTACAGAAATTCTAAATAAAGGGGACTCTCCAATGGAGGCTTTTACAGTGGCAGAGGCTGTCATCTGCCCTGCCCTGGAGCTCTGGCAGCGCCCTGCTTCTTGTCCTGCGCCCCCGGATCAGATGGCCCACAAATATGCGGTGCCCATCGGTTCCCTTCCAGGGTTCACGGAGCATCCTTCGGCTGAGGGATTGGTGACCGACTCCATGTTGAGGCACTCTGGCAATACTGGGGACGTTCATATACCACCGAATAAGGAGTCCAAGGAATTGGACCACTCGGCTTAAAAGGTCTATGCTGAATCCTTGCTCAGCCTCCGCCAGGAGAGCTTGGCCGTCATAATGGCACACATCCTCCGTGCCCTTCTGGGATTTTTGAGTGAGGTGATTTCTCATCTTCCTGCAGATCTCCAGACTATGGTCAAGCAGGTCTAGGACCAGGGTTGTGCTGTGGCTGAACAGCAACTTCAGACGGCCCTGGACATTGGAGATTCAAGCAACATGAATTCTTGCTGTATTCTGACATAATGCAGCTATCCCCAGCACTTAAACTGCCCTGGAGAGGAAAGAGTTAATTCTATGCAGAAGCATAGAATGTTGAGCTCAAGCTCAGTTTTCAAACCTCTGTCTGTGGTACTTCTGAGTGTAACCGTCAGATTCTTTACTCCGCCTAACAGTGAAATCGCTCCGGGAGATTCCTCTGCTCGGTTCAGTAAAGTTCCATTTGTTATTTTTTCAGATTTCCAGCCTCTGTCTATGGTACAGGTAGTGTAGTAGATAGGTAGTGACTGTTTTATTTTGGTAAAACTGTGGAAATTGTTCTTTTCTTCGGTTTCTTATTGGTCGGTCCGGTTAGGGACTGACCTTATTTCTACTTTGTTTAAAAACTGAATTTTTCTGGGATTAGAGTGGTGTTCCAGTACCGATCGTTTCAAAAGAACCAGGCCTTTTCTGGTTCTTTTTCAAAACCCATGACACGGTTTGTAATCGATTGGTTATTTATTACCTGGCTTGAAAGCTGCTATAGGGTAATTTAGTAGGTTGGCCATGTCTGAGAAACCCAAGAAGAAAACCGGTCCCACTGGGTTTCAACACTGTACTGAGTGTGGAGAGGCCTTTGCCAAGGCCGACCCCCACCTCAACTGTGTTTATTGTCTGAGGTTTGACCACCTCAAGTCAGACTGCCAAATTTGCAAAAACTTTCCCAAAGCCACTCTAGAAAAAAGATTGAGTAGGCTGAAGGAAAGGGAGGCTGAGAAGTCTGTAGATCCGGATGGCCAGCCCTGTTCGGTTGCGGCCGAACCTGAGGAGGTGCCTACTGACCTAGGCGATACCTCCTTGGGCAAAAGGAGAGCTGACTCTGAGGGGCCGGTTCTGTCAAAAAGGAAATGAAAGTCTGCCGGTTCGGATCCAGTACCGCATACTCCAACCGCAGATGAGATAGCCAAAGCGATTAGCATTGTTCAGTCGCTTTGCCCGGTTCCGTCTGAACCGCTACCGCCGGTTAGGCAGTCGATTTGGTCGGATCTGTCTCCTTCGGATTATGATCCAGATGCTTTTTTATGAGGAGTGGAAGGGAGATGAAGACTATCCCGATGATGAAGACGAAGATGACGACCTGGGGGGTCTGGATGTGCCCATTGAACTGGACCATCTCCCCAGACAGGCCCTCTAATGTCTCCCCTCCCAGGCTTTCCGAGTCCCTTTCACATTTCTTGTTCTACAAGAAGGTGGCCGAAACCCTCCAGCTCCCTATGGTTGAAGCTGCTGAGGAGGAAGAAGAGCCTGATTTTTTGGAAATGATGAACATCCGAAAGTCCAAAAGATTGTCTATCCCTCTTCATAAGTCCTTGAGAAAACAGGCACAAAAGATTTTACAAACTCCTAACTCATTACCTCCTGTGGATAAAAGAATGGACAGGAGGTATATGTTGTCAGGCTCAAGTACGGAGTTCCTTTATGCTCATAGCAGCCATATTGGGGTAGTGCAGGCTGCAGCCTGTGACAGGGCTAACATTCCTTTGGCTTCACACCGCCCTGACCAGGACTCCAGGAAAGTTGATGCCATGGCCAAAAAACAATATTTGGCATCCTCTTTGGGGCTCAGGCAGGCACACTATATGGCCTACACAGCCAGGTACCAGAAGTCCAGGTGGGTTACTGTTCTGGAACTGGCTAAACAGGCCTCCCCCCAGCTAGCCAAGGAGCTGGAGGAGGTGTCTGCAGATGGAATTGAGGCGTCTAAAGTACAATTTCATGCTGCTGTGGACTCCCAATGATGTGGCATCAAGAGTCATGGCTACATCTGTGTCTCTCAGAAGACATGCTTGGCTCAGATGTACTAGCCTATCACAGGATACCCAGACTAAGCCTATGGATTTTCCTGTAGTTGGTAACTCTCTGTTTGGGGAGCAGACAGAGGCTTACATGAAGAAAATGGATGAATACAGGACCACTTACAGGAGTGCACAGGCCAAGGAAAGGCAAGCCAGTTCACAAAAGCAGCAGTCCAGGGGCAGGAGCAGGCCTTTTTACCAAGCCCAGGCCTCCTCTCCTTTCCCACAGAAGGGTTTTTTTTTTCTGAGGGAGGGGCGGAGGGGTTAGCAGGGTTGCTTCCTCCTCCTAGTCTAAGGCTCCTGCCAAGCAGACACCCTGAGGTGTCAGCCCAGGTCGACTCCCCAATCCCAGTAGGAGGCAGGCTGGCTTACTACTTTCAGGCCTGGAAGTCTGTGTCCTCAGATAAGTGGGTCCTGGAAGTAGTGAGCCAGGGGACTGGCCCTCATCTTCAAAAGGATCCCAAAAAGGAGGGCCAGGTCTTTTCCACCTGCATCAGTCTCAGAAACCCTTGCTCTAGAAGCAGAGGTTTCCTCTCTCCTGGCTCTCAGAGCCTTAGAGAAGGTTCCTACTCAACACAAAGGAAAAGGCCTGTACTCCAGGTACTTCCTTACCCCAAAGAAAACAGGGGAGTGGCGACCCATCCTAGATCTAAGGTATTTGAACAAACACATTTCAAAACCCAAATTCAAAATGGTAACTCTGGGAATAATCCTTCCCTCTTTAAGGCCAGGGCATTGGCTAGCATCCCTTGGCCTCAAGGATGCCTACTTCCATATCCCTATCAGGTGCTCCCACAGAAAATACCTCAGGTTAGAGTTGCCTTCAGGCCATTATCCATTCAGGGCCATGCCATTTGGCCTAACATCAGCTCCAAGGGTGTTCACAAAGTGCCTTGTAGTAGTGGTGGCTTACCTCAGAAGACAGGGTATCACCATTTTTCCATATCTGGACGACTGGCTAATCGTAGGTCAGTCATCAGACCAGACCAGACCAGGTCAGGTCAGCTCTGAAAACCACCCAGGACTTGCTCAGTTCTTTGGGGTTTCTTCTCAATCTTCCAAAAATCTGTCCTCGAACCAGTACAGCTTCTCACCTTCATAGGGATAGAACTGGATACTATCCAAGCAAAAGCTTTCCTTCCCCTGGCAAGGTTGAAGGCCCCAGTAGATCTTGCTTCCTCTTTTCAACCTCAGGTTTCTCGTCCAGTGAGACAGTTCCTGCAACTCCTGGGCCACATGGCAGCCTCCAATGCAGTGGTACAGGGAGCCAGATTTCAGATGAGGGACATTCAGTTCTCTGGTCCAAGCTCTTCAGTGGTGGCTGGACCAGGACAACCTCAGACAAGGAGTTCCATTTCTCCCTTAAGTACCATCAGTAGTTCTAACTACAGATGCTTCTCTCCTAGGGTGGGGAGCCCACCTGGGAGCCCTGACAGCTCAAGGGGTCTGGTCTCCACAGGAATCTCTCCTTCATATCAATTTCCTGGAACTCGGGGCAGTTTTCCTAGCCTTTCAGAGCTTCTCAGATTCAGTCAAGGGCAAGGTGGTCCAAGTCAGAACAGACAACACCACCACAGCATAGTACATGAACAAGCATGGAGGCACTCGGTCCATGGCCTTGTGCACAGAAGCCATGAAGGTGTGGTCTCTGGCCTATTCTCTTCATACTTCCCTGGTAGCAGTTCACCTTCCAGGGAAGGACAATGTACTAGCAGTTGCCCTGAGCAGAATTTCACAGGGACATCATGAATGGTCCCTGGATCCTCACATCCTGAAGGTCATCTTCTCCAGGTGGGGCACTCCAGAAATAGATCTCTTTGCAGCACTGGACAATCTTCAACTTCCTCTGTTTTGTTGCAGACCTCCAGTCCTGGGGACAGTTCCCCTGGATGCTCTTATTTTGGACTGGAAGGGTAGATTTCTCTATGCCTTCCTTCCCTTCACTCTGCTGTTCAGAGTTCTGATCAAGATCAGAACTCAACCCTGCACAGTGATACTAGTGGCTCCAGATTGGGCCAGACAGCCTTGGTATCCTCCACTGCTGTCCTTGACAGTGTCACGTCCCCTGTATCTTCCTAGCAAATACAATCTCCTGTCCTCCTCCCAGGGGCAGATCTGGTACTCCAATCTCCAGTCTCTCAACCTCAAGGCCTGGCTCTTGAAGAGTTAGAATATGCAGCACTACATCTCTCAGGGAGTTCTGGATATTCTGAAGGTCTCCAGGAAACCTTCCACTAGGAAAAACTTACAATTCCAAATGGAAGCGGTTCAGTATTTGGTGTTCTCAGAAAGGCATTGTGCCTGATTCTGCAGACATCTCCACAGCCTTAGATTATCTACAGTAGTTCATCTGAATGGTCTAGGCCTTAGGCCTGCCACTCTGAAGCTTCATCTAGCAGCTGTCTCTGCATTCCTTTCAGCAGGGAAGGGCTGTTCCCTGGCATCTCATCCTGATTTCAGGAAGTTTTTCGAATGTCTGGTTCACATTAACCCTCCCTTTAGAGAGCTTACTCCGCCTTGGGATCTTAATGTCTGCATTGCTCAGCTTATGCAGCCACCCTTTGAACCTCTGGCTTCAGCCGATTTGAAGTACTTGACCTGGAAAACTGTGTTCCTGGTAGCTATTGCTTCTGCCAGGCGGATTAGTGAATTACAGGCCCTGTCAGTTGAACCTGACTTCATATCCTTCCATAGGGATAAAGAGATCCTAAGAACCAACAAGGAGGTTCTTGTCCAAAGTGGTTATTGGATTTTCATCTGAACCAATCTATATCTCTCCATGTTTTTCACTGACCATTCTTCTTCAGGGGAAAGAAGATGACACAGTTTGGATGTTAAAAGGGCTCTTAGCTACTACATAGAGCATACTAAGGCACACAGAAATGACTGTCTTCAATGGTTTCTCAATTATGGTGAAGTGGGGAAAGGTAAGCCTGCCACTAAAAGAATTTTTCCCAGGTGGATTGTCTCTTGTATACAATTCTGCTATGGCAAATTGGGTAAAACACCCCCTTCAGGCCTGAGGGCTCACTCGACTAGGGGTTCAGCTGCTACTCTGGCTCCGGCCAGAGATATACCTTTGTTAGAGATCTGTAAAACAGCCACCTGGAAAACAGTCCATACATTCACCAAGCATTACTCCCTGGACATCCAGGCTAGGAGTGATGCTAGGTTTGGCACAGCAGTACTGCAGATCCTGTTCCCAAAGTAGGTTCTGCATTCCCTTCTCCATAGGGAGCTGCTTTGTAGTCTGCATTATGTCAGAATACAGCAAGACTTCATGTTGTTTGAAGAAAGAATTACTCACCATAGTAATGTTGTTTCTTCTAATGGAGTCTTGCTGTATTCTGACCTCTCCCCCCGCCCCCCTCTCAGAACCTAGTTTTTGGGAAGTGGGCTGGCAGGTACAGTGTTGCACCTCAGGGGTGTACCTTGTACCTTCCCTATTAAGGGTGTGGTAGCTGTTATTGTTACCTTCTTGTGTTTTTATAGTTAAATATTGTCACTACCTTTCCTTCTTGGGTTCTCGACTTGAGTCTTTTGGACCCCAATTTTTTGCCCTTTGGCTATATGTTGACCAATTTCCATAGTGTAGTACTTAGTTTGCTCGTAAGACTCTGATGGTTACACTGGGAAGTACCACAAACAGAGGTTTGAAAACCGAGCTTGAGCTCAACGTTCTATGCTTCTGCATAGAGTTAACTTTTTCCTCTCCGGGGCAGTTCAAGTGCTGGGGCTAACTGCATTATGTCAGAATACAGCAGGACTCCATTAGAAGAAACAACATTACTATGGTGAGAAATTTTTACTTCCTGTGCCCGCTTGGTGGCGGCCGTGGTTGCCATGCACCGTTGGGCTTGGATGCAGATCTCAACCTTCACAGCAGACACCCAGCAGAAGCTGGCGGATGTACCATTCTTAGGCACCGATCTCTTTCGGCCCAGTGTGGAGGGTCACTTTCAGCGCATTGAAAAGTCTAGTACTACCCTGGACTCTGTGACGTCCACCCAGAAGGACTCCAAGGGCTCTAAGCAGCAGAAGCACAAGCCCTTTTGGTCCTCCACTCCTGCGGCAAAACCAGCCCTGCATCAGTCTGGCCAGCAGGCTCAGTCCTGATGACCTTGGGCCAAGTCTGTGGCCTTGGTGGTTTGAAATCCTGGAGGGAAGGGACCTGGTGGCTCCTCAGCTGGACCCTCCTGCTCCAAGCCTGCTTAGTGATGGGATGGATGGGGGTTGCCACCCTCATACCTGCGATGCCTCCCCTGGGTTCTCATGTGTGGGGGCAGTTCCGCCACTTCCTTTCCGCCTGGTCCACTGTTACCACGGACAGGTGGGTTCTGGAAGTAGTCGGTCAGGGTCTGCCTCTGGAATTCGAGCAGTACCCTCCAAGCCGAGCTTGTGCCCCATGGGAGGACTTGGTATCCATAGACACTTGGTCGGCTCTTCGAGACGACATAGCCCAGCTTCTCCACAAGGAGGTCATGGTCAGAGTTGTGGATCCTCCACAACACCCAGGGTTTGTCTCCAAGTACTTCCTAGTGTCAAAGCAGATGGGGGGGCTGGTGCCCCGTCCTAGATCTGCACAACCTGAACAAATTCCTCAGGTCCTGCACCTTCAGGATGGTAACTCTGTCCCAGATCATACCATCTCTGGAGCAAAACATGTGGTTTTGCTCTCTGGATCTTCAGGACGTGTTCTTTCACGTCCTGATCCGTCCGTCCCACCAAAGGTTCCTCCACTTCTGAGCAGATGGAAACCTTTACGAGTTCCAAGCCATGCCTTCCTGCCTCTCCTCAGCCCCCAGGGTCTTGACCAAATGCATACCAGTGGTGGCAACTTACCTGATGCACTGAGGGGTCCAGATGTACCCTTTCCTGGATGACTGACTGATAGCAAGTCCCTCCAGGCAGTAGGTGGAGTGGTCCAGGGACCTGGTCCTCCAGACTTGCATCAACCTTGGCCTTCTGGTCAGCGAGACCAAGTCGGAACTCGTGTCCCCGCAGGTGATCAGCTTCATCGGGGCAGAGCTTGACTTGTGCCAAGCCAGAGCTCGGCCCCCGGGGGAAGGGCGGAGGTTCTCTCCTCCTTTGCCTAGCCATTTCTAGTTGGGAACTTGTGCCCTGCCCGGGACTTCCTGCACCTTCTGGGTTACATAGTGGCCTGCACCAGCATGGTCCAGTGGGCCTGTTGGCATATGCGCTCCCTGCAAAGGGAGCTGGCCAGCCAGTGATCTCAGCACAAAGGTCACTTCAACCAACTGGTCACTGTGACCCAGAAGATATGGGATACCCTCCAGTGGTGTCTTGTCCTAGAGCATCTGCAGGAAGGGATCCTGTTTGTCCGCCCCTGAGCCGACAGTCATCCTGACGACCAACACCTCCCTCATGCGCTGGGGTACACATCTGGGGGAACACAGAGTCCATGGGCTCTGGACCCCTCAGGAGTCCCGATGCCACATCAGCCTGCTGGAGCTTCGAGCAGTCCAGCTGGCGCTGACTGCCTCCGCTCTGTTTGTTCAGGGTCAGGTGGTTCAAGTCCAGGCAGACAACACCATGACCATGTACTACTTCAACAAACAAGGCGGAATGCACTCCCTGCCCCTGTACAAGGAAGCCCTCCACACTTGGACTCTCATGCGCAGCCTGGAAGCGGATCTCCTAGCCATCCACGTGGCAGGAGCCTCCAATCAGCTGGCGGATGCCCTCAGCCAGGTGGTGTGGCATCTCACAAGGGATTCCTCCATCTGGAGGTAGTTCACGGTCTGTTCTCCCAGTGGGGCACCCCTCAGATGGACCTGTTCGCCTCCAGGGAGAAAGCAAAGCTGAGGCTGTTTTGTGCCCTCCCCCAGCAGGGAACGCTGCAGCGGGGATGCCTTCTCAAGGCCTTGGACCCCAGGCCTCTTCTATGCCTTCCCTCCACTTCCCTTGATCCACAAGGTGTTACTCAAGGTCAGGAGGGACAAGGCACAGGTGATCCTTGTGGCTCCAGACTGGCCCCGCCAGTTTTGGTGCCCTGATCTCCTCAGCCTCAGCAACAGGCTCCCGAGGCATCTTCCCATACGGCCGGACCTGGTCTCAATCAATCAGGGGAAGGTTCTCCACACAGACCTTCAATCCCTGCACCTGACAGCCTGGTTCCTGATCAGCTAGAGTTCCAGGCTTTGAGTCTCTCCGAAGCTGTCCTCACTGTCATGGAGGCGTCTAGAAAGGAATCAACCAGAAAATGCTGTGCTTTCAGATGGAAAAGATTCTCCATTTGGTGTCAGGGCAAGGGGTTGAGCCCTTCGTCCTGTCCAGTGGTGTGCATTTTGGACTATCCGTGGTCTCTCTTCCAAGGGGGACTTCAGTCGACGACCTTTAAGGTGCACCTGGCAGCCATCTCTGCTTACCAGGCACGGGGCTGGTCAGCAGTGGGTGGCACAGGAGAAGGTGGTCTGGCATTTTTTCAAAGGCCTTGACCACATTTCCCCTCAGGGTGCATGAACCACCACCACCACCATGGGACTTGTTGCTGGTTATGGCAAAGCTCATGGGCAAGCCATTTGAACCGAGGCACAGGTGTGAGATGTCTCACCTGTCATGGAAGACCACCTTCCTGGTGGCTGTCACATCAGCCAGAAGGATCGGTAAGCTTCAGGTGCTCTCGGTGGAGTCTCCTTACCTGGTCTTCCACAGGGACAGTGTGGTCCTGCGCCCCAACCCGAAGTTCCTCCCAAAGTTTCACCTTAACCATGTGGTGACTCTTCCAGTGTTCTTCACCAACCACACCTCGGATGCCGAACACAGGCTCCATACTCTGGACCTGAGGCAAGCACTCGCTTATTTCTCATTTACTGTCCACCAGGTGACAGGAATGTATTCCTGTGGGAAGTCACAGACTTCATTGTCGACCTGACATTGGGATCCCCCAGATGGTTGGTTCTGGGGGATTTCAATGCCTGGGTCGATGATGAACTCTCGCAGTTCGGTCAAGACTTCTGCCAGTTAATGACTTCACTGGGCTTCAGACAGGTTGTTTCCTCCCCGACCCATATTGGTGGACATTCATTGGATTTAGTGTTCCTACTGGGGATGGAGATATCCGATTTGGTGGTGGAACCAGTCGGATGGTCTGATCATCACTCCATTGGGTTCAGTTTTGAAGCCACCCCTAGTAGGCCAGCCCCTAAGGACAGTTCCGGTACCGCCCTTTGAGGGGTGTTTCCCCAGATGGCCTGATGGTGCTGGACCTATCGTGCTTACCGAAAGATTGCATGGATCCAGGAGACTTAGTACTTGCCTATAATAAGGCGGTGGCAGGGGCCCTGGATTCCATTGCTTCTGTTCAAACAACATGAAGTCTTGCTATATTATGACATATGCAGTGAGTCCCAACCTTCGAACTGCTCCGGAGGTGAAAGAGTTAACTTTCCATGCCAGGCATGGAACCGTGAGTGCGAGCTCGGTTGAAAATTCTGTCTGTTGTTCTTCAAACTCAAACTGTCAGATTCTTTACTCCGCCTCACTGAACAGTTGCTCCGGAGATTTCTCCTTCTGCTCGGTTCGTTTGTCGGTTTAAAAGTATTAATTTATCGGTTTCTTGACCGAAATTAAACCGCAATCGGTCGGTTCAAGCTCTGTCTGTGGTATTGTAAGTAATAGATAGGCTTAGATTTCTTTTTTTCTGTGTGGAACTTGTAAACGCTTTTCGGTTCGGTTTGAACCGATCAGTTTATTCTCAAACTTCACTAGTCCTTCAGTAGAGTGCGGTTCCCGGTTCTTATCGGTTCTAAAAAAAATGGATTTCATTATGGTTTTTTCCACGACCCGTGACACGGTTGGGAACCGATAAGAGAGTCTTGCTTGGCAGATTGCCATAAACAGGCAAGTTTGGTTAGGCTGGCACTATGTCTGAGAAACCCAAAAGAAAAACCAGGCCCACTGGGTTTCAGCACTGTGGAGTTTGTGGGGAAGCCTTTGCTAAGGCTGACCCACACACCACCTGTGTATATTGTCTGGGGTTTGACCACCTCAATGCAGACTGCCAGGTTTGTAAGAATTTTCCTGCTGCCCATGGAAAAGAGAGTTGGTAGGCTCAGGGAAAGGGAGGCCAAAAAGTCCGCTGACCCGGATGGCCAGCCTGGTTTGGTTCCAACCGAACCGGAGGGAGTGCCCTCTGACCAGGGCGATACTTCCTCGGGCAAACGAAGAGCCAGCTCTGAGGAGCCGGTTCCAACTAAAAGGACTAGGAAGTCGGCTAGTGGCTAGACCACTATGTGGTCCATCAATCCGCAATCTCTTGTAAAAAGGCAGAATTCCTGTCCAGAGAGATTGCTGCTGCACAGAATAGATCAGCTTAGCTTTTCCGGACTGTGGACAGATTGTGCAATCCAATCTGTCTTCAGCCCAGAAAAGCCTTTTCTCAAGAATGGTGTGAGGGGTTTGCTCAGTTCTTTTCAGATAAGGTTGCCACAGTCAGGTCTGATATTCGCTTTACCCTTCCTAATGGGAGTTGTGATGGTCGGCAGGAGATGTCGGACACCCAGTTTGTGTGGTCTGACTTCAGCCTTCCCACAATCGATGACATTGTGATGGTCATCCAATCATTGCGTCCGACCAACTGTGGTTTGGACTCTGGCCCTACACATCTCCTAGTGGCTATGTGGATAAAATCGGTCCAGTCCTTGCTGAGATAGTCTGGAGGTCTTTGGAGAGGGGGATTTTCCAAATCCTCTGAAGGAGGCTGTGGTTCAGCCCCTTCTGAAGAAGTCCTCCTTGGACCCGGATTGTCTGGCTAACTACAGGCCTGTCTGTAACCTGCCCTTTGTGGGTAAGGTTATTGAGAAGGTGGTCGCATCGCAGCTGGATGATCATTTGACCAGCCACAATGTCTATGATTCTCTCCAGTCCGGATTTAAGAAAAGACATAGTACCGAGACAGCTCTTGTCTGGGTACTAAATGATCTCCTAATAGCGAGAGATCGAAGGACTTGTTCTGTCTTGGTCCTTCTTGATCTCTCTGCATTATTTGACACCGTGGACCATGGTGTGCTATTGAAGTGCTTGCGGTTTATCTGTGGGATGTCTGGTACAGTCCTCAGTTGGTTTCGATCTTTTCCTCGAGGGTAGGACTCAGAGGGTGGTGTCTGGGATTTTTTCCTTGGCATCATTTCCCGCTATCCTGTGGGGTGCCACAGGGCTCCATTTTGGCGCCCATGTTGTTTGCGGTGTACATGCTGCCATTAGGAGCGATTATTAGGCTGTATGGTCTGAGTTTTCACTGCTAGGCAGATGATACTCGGCTGTACATATCCTTTGTGCCCGGCCAAGATGCCACCTTTTTGGTCTTTAACAACTGTCTAGCCGAAATCCAGGACTGGATGAATATGAGTTGGCTGCGGTTAAACCCAGAGAAAACTGAGGTGTTGGTTGTGGATCTGGGTCACTGGGAGGCGGGTTTATTGGCGGGATCACCCTTGGGTTTATGGCTTGGGGGTGTCCAGCTAACTACCTCAGACCGGGTGCGGAACCTGGGCGTTATGTTTGACTGACACCTAAATCTCAGGTGTCGGCAGGTTGAAAACCTTTTTACCATCTGAGGAACATCGCCCGGGTGAAGCACCTGGTTCCTCCTGACGATCTTCCTACTTTGGTCCACGCTTTCGTTACTTCCCGCCTTGACTACTGCAATGCTCTTTATCTTGGGCTACCGGGGGTTGAGATTCGCCGCTTGCAGCTAGTGCAGAATGCAGCAGCCAGGTTACTGACTGGCTCTTCTAGGTCCAGTCATATAACGCCTGTGCTCCGTGGACTGCACTGGCTGCCAGTATGCTTGTGAATCACCTTCAGGGTCAGTTTGCTGACCTATAAGGCCCTACACGATCAGGGTCCTGGCTACCTGAAAGATCTCCTTTGTCCCTACTGTCCCTCCCACTCTCTCCGATCCACTGACGAGGGATTGCTAGAGATACCCAGAGTTCGCTTAAAAACTTCAGGGGCCAGATCTTGTAGTTTTATGGCCCCAACCCTGTGGAATTCTCTACCTCGTCAGGTACAAGATTGCCCGACTGTCCAAAGCTTTAAGGAGGCTTTAAAAACATATCTTTTTAGCCTAGCATATAATGAGTTTTGAACGCTGTTGCTTAGATTAATTCTAATATTGTTTTAATTATTTACTGATTTTATCATGTTATGTACAGGCACCTTGGTTTTGGAAAGGTGACTTTTATAAATAAAGATTGATTTGATTTGATTTGATTTATTACAAAGAGCGCACGGCTGGAGTTAGGGGAGAGGTTTGCCAGCTGTTTGTCACCTATGCTGAAGCTACACTTGGCAGACCTGCAGCCAAGTGGATGATTGGTAGGTTGATCACATCCTGCATTGATTTCTGCTATAGGTTGGCAAGTAGGAGCCTCCCGCGGGGCAGGGCTCATTCAACCTGCCATACCACTGTGATGGTGGCTGCTTCTAGGGACGTCCCTATCCAGGAAATCTGTATTGCTGCTACCTGGAAGTCAGCACACACCTTCATTTCCCATTACCACATTGACCTCGAGTCATGCGGGGATGCTGGTTTTGGGGCCTCAGTTCTCCAGTCTCCGTTCCTTAAGTAGGGTGTGTGTGCCTTGCCTCCTTTCTCACAGAGAACTGCTAGGAGTCTGCCAGAAAGTGTGGATAGAACATCATATCCACATCCCTAGAAACACAGGTTACTCACGTGTAACAGTAGTTCTAGGAGTGGTATATGATGTTCATCCATACTGACCCACCCGACCTCCCCAGCTTCAATACACACACACTGCTTATCTGGCATCATGGGGTGGAGCCAAGGGAGTTACCATCCAGGTGGGTGGGAGGAGCCAGCTTGAAGACGTTTCTGGTAAGTCTTGAAGGGAAAGGCAACTGCCAGAAAGAATGGATGAACATCATATACCGCTCCTAGAACTATTGTTACGGATGAGTACCCTGTGTTTGTGCACTCTTCTCTTGAAGGGTTTATTCAAACTGCTGATCATGATAAAACTAAAACTGCTTTGTCTTAGGCCCTCGTGATGAACATTACAAGAAAGTTGGATTCTATGGGGGAAAAAAAGTTATTCAGCTGGAATCCTTGCACAAAGCAGGCTTCCTATATTTAATATTTGTCAAATTACTTATTTTCTTTGGTCTTTTACTCTGCTACTATGTCAAAATATGTACAACTGCATCTTCAAATGTTTGAGGATTTAAATGACCTTGCAACCAAGATTGCAAGTAATGCAGTATTCTCTAGAATATTTGCTTGACTGACGACAACTAGCTTTATCTGCTGAGCAGCAGCAAAAGCTTCAGAATTCCCCTTTAATGCTGGCCCAGTGGGGCTGAGGGCTGAGGGCTGAGGCGCTGGGCACTTTGCCTGCGCCTACGCTACCCATGTTTGGAATGCAGCACGGACACCGGGGTTGGTAGGGTTTTGAGAAGGATTGAGCGGCCCAGAGGACTGCCTCTTCTCCGGGAGGGGGACATCCGTGGTCGGCGTGTGGCTGGCCCCTAGTGGAGACTGGGGGGCAGTGTGCCGATGCTGCAGAAAGAGGGGCAGGAGGGGGCAGATGCTGGGAACAGCGCATGCGGACATGTGCACGCTCCTCCCACTGGTGTCATTGCACACCCCTCCTGTAGGGGAGAACCACCACCAGGAAACATTCTCGGCAGCATGAAGGCAGCCCCGACGGCGCCACCATGGTTGCGCACAAGTCAGCTCCCTCTTGAGTCCACCCTCCTGGTGTCCACAGTGGTGGGGTAAGTACCCGCTGCGATGAGGCCAGAGGGGGTAGTGACAGGGAGGTTTGAGCTCAGTACACGACCGGGGCAGCAGCCGTGACGGTTGACTGAAGGGGGGAGAGGAACCAAAGGCACAACCTCCCCCAAGTCGAGGAAAGTAAAAAGAAATGAACTAAAAAAAGAATTCCCCTTTGGTGACTGTTCAGAGATGAAACCGGCACGTGGATACATCAGCAGAACTACCACTCACAATGCTGTCGACCAGGGTTCAGGAACGAGCCGGGGTCATCAGAAGGCTGGCTAGGAAGAGGTGAGCAGAGCATCTGAGCAGACGCTCTCCTCCTTGGGGAGGGGAGGGTGTACAGCTTCTAGTGCACTACCGCCACCTGGGTGACCACAGATGGCGGTGCAGCATCATCGGATTCATTCTGCCGCATGCGCTCATCTCTGTGTTTGCATGCGCACCATCTTTTTTTTTTTTTTGCAATTTAGTATGCTTTGTTCTGTGCTGACCCACCACCTCGAAATTCAGCTGACCCCACGGACTTACCTGGGGTGACCAATCCCTAGCTTGCCCCATTGGGTGGGGCCACCAGTCAGCTCAACACTCATAGACCATAAGTTGGATCTCCATCAGGAATCCCCCACTGGACTTCCGGTGACGTCATGCACTGAACAACAGCTCAGGTCGTAAGGCTCCCTGTGGAAAATAACAAATACCTCTATTAATACTGCTTTTCTATGAAACAAAACCCATTAACGGTGAATTAGAGGTAGCAGAATGGCCAAGAAAAGAGGTGACTCAGTTCGTGGATCCCCAAAGCGCCCAGATGGTGACGGATCCCAAGAGGAAGATTCTGAAAGCGGGGACTCACGGGCATCATCGGCCTCCCGCCATGGCAAAGCACGGGCAGACCAGGTCCCGCTATCCATTATACAACGGCAAATGGCACAAATGCTGTCAGAATTACGGGACTTTCGGAAGGAAATGCGGATTACTGTGACAGCGCTCCGTATTGATATGGGCAAGCTTGAGAAGAAGCAGGAGGAACAAGACGAGCAACTGATTGCCACAGACAGGAGAGTAGGGAGACGGAAAGCGCGATCGTCCAGCTACATGCACAGCTCAGATGTCTGCAGGATCGTGCGGAGGACGCCGAGAGCGGGAGTCGCCGCAACAATATCCGGCTGTCGGGGCTTCCTGAGGGAACAGAGGGCACCGAAATTATCTCCTTCACCCAAAAAATGCTGAGAGATAGTCTGAAATTGCCAGAGGAGATATCGCTGGAAATGGAGAGAGTACATCGCACTCTCGGCCCCAAGCCAGCAGCAGGTGCCCGACCCCGCACCCTACTAATAAAATTTTTGAGGCATCAAGACAAAGAAACGGTGCTACATACGGCTTGGAAGCAAGGAGCTGTCTTCTATGGCAAACACAGGCTGTTTTTTGAGAATGACTTTGCCCCCGAAGTAATGGCTACCGGAAGGCCTACATTCCTGTTATGAGGGCGTTAAAGCGGCAGGAGTACGCTCAGGACACTTTATCCATCGAGGATGGTGATCCACTTTAAGGAGGGCCCCACACCTTTGACAACGCGGCGGAAGCAATTGCTGAGCTCAAGAAGAGGAAAATGGAGATCACTCAGCAGCAGCGAGGAAATGCAGCCACCCCTGCTTCCAGGTTAGCCCAGAAGGTCTGGATTGCTGGTCAACGGGACTCTAGACGTCGCCAGGGATTGGAAGCTATTCAATCAATCGTCGATTCCTTGAAGTCCAGATCCAGCGCCCCGACAGAAAAAGGCACTCCGGCCTCTAATACCCGAATCAGCCGCAAGTATTTGTATGGACTCCGCCTAACTAAATGTGGACTTGATAACCAAAACAATTTGCTAATGTGTTTGAATCAGAACCTTTCCCTTTTATCAGGTCATAGGTAGGAAGTCGGTGGGAGGTAATAGGATGGGCTTTTAAGGAGTAACACGAGCAAGTTTCAATATGGGGAAAGGATAAGTCTGGGGGATTGCAGAGGTACTCGAGCAGCAAACGAGCCCTGTGTGGACGTTTGAGGGAGCTGTTCGGGGGGGGGTCATTGGGGCCGCGAGGTAGTAAACATGGTGTCTTTAGTGGCGCTGTATTTAAGAATCGCCATGAGTCACAGCGGGGGCGAGACTCCAGCTGGGCCTACCAATATATTAAGATTCCATTCGGAAGTGCTGAAGAGAGGGAAAGAAGGTATCGGGGACTAGCCAGGAGGGGGAGGATTTTAGGGGGCGCAGCTTGTCAGTGCTCAATGCCTCTTGAGGCCTGGCGGGAGGCCCCGCTGGTGCTCCACCCAATCAGTCGTGACAGCAGATCACTGCAGCGAGGAGAGGGAAGGCCTTGGAGCCTGGGCAGAAGATACTATGCATGCGGCTGCTGTTGGACCAGGAGAGGGTGGAGTAGCGCGGTCTAGCCAAAGCAATGGTTGCATCCTAGTGGTTGACTCTGGTGGGTCCCAGGGGGGGCCGCGTTGTAACGGGTGGTGATGGTAAAGGGGGTGAGGGGGGACATCGGCTTAAACCGGAGGCAAACATGAAGTTAGAGGAGCAGCCAGCTGGTGAAGGTTCGATTGGGCGGGGGATAGGGCTGCCCTCGTGGGTCGGGGTTACGTCCCACTCCCTGCAGTTGCCTCGTAGCTGTGTATCTCATTGTCAGTCTAGATGCTGCAGCAACTACTGTCCCACGCACTACAAATGGAGTGGCGAGCCTGCGTGGGCAACACGGGAGGACGGTGGGGCCGACTCAGGGAAGGGGATATAAGCTGTTCCTCTTAGTTAAATGGGTTAAATAGTCGGCATTGTGTTACTGGGAGCGCGATGAGGGGGAGGAAATTAAGTAGACGGAGGCGATAGATAAACAGCTGGAACAAGGAATCTGTACTGAATTAAATATAATACAGATTGAGGCAATGATTTTGACACAGAGACACGCCTGGGGAAACCGACATAAGATGCACAAACACACCAAGGTCTTGGGGGAGAGAGCTATCTACAAACTAGAATTAGTCTTGAGATGATAGCCCGCCTACCAGACTTTAACGGGTGGGGGACCGTGGTCTCGGCCCATTGGCCTTGGAAGAGGGCTCCTCCAAGTGAGGATGTTAGGTCCAGGGTGGGGAGTTCCACCCCGGCCGGGATGACCCTGGCAGATGGGAGGGGGGTCGGTTCGTAGGAGGGTAGTATAGGGACCCCCCGCATTGGGACGGATGACCTCTACCGAGTAACCCATAGAGGAGACAACAGGCTGCACAACCCCGGAGCTTAAATAGAGTGAAGATGCTATGAGGACATAGAAATGTACTCTTGTGGTCAAGGACTCACCTAACCCGGGGAGGCCCTGCGAATGGGTGGGGAAGGACAGGTTACAATCAGAGACACCTAGTTGAACGGCGGGGGGGACGGTCGCTGCCCGTATACACGGCGGTGGTCCCTCTGTCCTCATTATAGCTCCCGGGGGAGCCTACGACCCCGACATGATGGACACTTATCCCTATCACCTTTCCCGAATAGGTACCTTGGAGCCTTGAGCCCTGAAATAAGGGCCTTTCAGGTTGGGTTATACACCTGCCTTCAGGTCAGGGCTTTGCCCTGACCGGTGGAAGTGCCAGTAGTAGTTTAGTTGGCCAGGTTGGCCAGAATGGGGTATGTTGTGTACCTGTTTCTTGTTGTTCTATGTTTCTTGTTATGTTGGTATTGTTCTGTACGTCTAGGAGTCACCAAGGTTGTGCAGTGCAGAATACAGTCTCAAGTATTGTCGGCTCCCGGAGGGGGACCCTGCTGGGGACTGGGAAGGCCGGGTGTTAAACACCACACTGGATGTATACAATGCAGGCCCACACGTTGAAGTTGTTATCCCTTAACATCAAGGGCTTGGTCTCACCCATTAAGAGAACCAGGGCACTGGCCTATATTAGAAAGTCTAGGGCAGATATTGCCTTCCTGCAGGAAACACATATGAGCCCTGCAGAACATAACAAATTGGCTAAACTGAGTAGGGGACAGGTATTTCACTCGTCTTGCAAAGAGGGCAGGAAGTGCGGGGTAGCTATTATCGTGTCCCCGCACACCCCACTTCTGGTGGAGACCACCTGGTCCGACCCAGAAGGCCAATTGGTAATTGCCCAAGGGAAAATTAACGACACGGAGGTAACGTTACCAAACGCCTACCTACCACCGGGCATTACAGTCTCAAGATTGAGACCCCTGCTGGATAAGGTAATTCAGAAGGCCAGGGGTATTCTCATGTTGGCAGGTGACTTTAACCTGATTATAAACCCCCGGGATGACTCAACAAGTCAGAGACCTCAAAAGCAAACATCTACCCAAAAATCTTTTAGTAAGTTTATATCGGAGGTAGGGTGGTACGCATGTTTCATGAAATTGCACCCAAATGCAAAAATTTCTCCTATTATTCTCCGTGCACCAAACTTATTCCCGATAGATCATGCCTACACCCAAATAGAAAACTTAGGCACTGTGCGGAGGTCTCAATTGGGAGATATATCTATCTCAGACCACGCGCCCCTGACTACCTACTGGGAAGTGGGCCTTCAACCGAGAAACACGCAGTGGAGATTGAACCCCTTCCATCTGCGATCGGAAAAGTTCCGGGAGTTCCTCTCAGATAAGGTCACAGAAATTATGGCGGATAACCCGCCACAGGACTCCACATCCTCAGTACACTGGGACACAATCAAAGCTGTCCTCAGAGGACATATAATTAAATACACTGCGGAATTAAGGAGGCAGCGACAAGAGCATAGGAATAAGTTGGAGGATACCCTTCACTTTCTCCAAATGGCGCACCAGCAAGGGACAAGTCAGTCTTACCTCAACTACAACAAACTAGGCGGAGCTAGACTCACTAATTCAGCAACAAACTGAAATAGCCTTAACCTTCCTGAGACAAAGATTCTACTAGTAGGCCCACGAGCAACACGCTTGCTGCATATCAAATGCGTAAGAAGAAGGGGCAACTATTGCATCTATTAGGCACCCTAGAGGAGGCCAACCGCTGTCCCGGTACACGATATAGTGGATGCTTTTGCAACATTTTATAAAGCACTCTATACTCGGAGACCACGGCCCTGTGGAGCAAATGATGGGGCACTTGGACTCGGTCTCTTCCTCGCCATCAAGCTCACAGGGAGGACCTGATGAAGCCCACACGGAACTGAAGTAGCTCAGGCAGTGACCAAAGCTAAATCCTTGAAGGCCCCAGGGCCGGATGGCTATGGCCCAGAGTTCCATAAGGCGGTCAGGGATCGGACTGCTCCCCTACTTCTCCGGGTCTTCAGTTCAGTCCTGAAGGGGGAACCCCTGCCCCAGTCATGGTCGTACGCTACAATTTCGGTAATACCTAAACCAGGTAAGAACCCTCAGGATTGTGCCTCCTATAGGCCAATATCCGAACTTAACCAGGACTATAAATTATTTATGAATATTCTGGCACATCGTATGGACAAAGTATTACCTCTGCTAATACACAAAGACCAGACGGGGTTTGTTAGATCACGCACTACCACAGATAGCATTAAGCGATCCTTGTATGTAGTGCAGCGGATGCAGGAGGCTAGAAATCCGGGAGTCTTAAGTCTTGATGCAGAGAAGGCCTTTGATAGGGTCGCCTGGCCTTACCTGTACCAGACTCTGAGCAAATTTGGATTCCCCCACCTGTTCATCCAAACCCTTCAGAACATATACTCAGCCCCCAGGGCTTGTGTCAAAGTGAATGGGCACCACTCCGGATTTTTTCAACTTCAAAGGGGTACCCGTCAGGGATGTCCATTATCGCCCTTGTTGTTTGCCATAGTTATTGAGCCTTTGGCGCAACATATCAGAGAATCCCAACGAATTCGAGGGATTAGAATAGGAGACACCGAGCATCGTGGTGGCATTAACATGACGATATACTTTTGTACTGTGGACACTGATCTCACAATTCCAGCTGTGAGACAGATATTAGACGCCTATGGGGCAGTCTCAGGATACAAGCTTAACTTTGCTAAAACGGAGATCCTTACATTTAACTATACCCATGCAGGGCATCCCGAGACTCTTTCCAGGTAGGTGGGACCTGCAGAAACTGAAATACCTCGGTATATACATCCCAAAAGATCCCACGAAATATTATAAACAAAACTACACACCCTTTATTTCCCAACTTAAACAAGATCTGCAGGCTTGGGCCACCGTGCCCCTTAGTCTTTCTAGGAGAGTGGACCTAGTCAGAATGACAATCCTAACGAGAGCTCTGTATCTATTCCAAAATATTCCCATCCACGTGCCATTAAAAACTTTTAAGGACATAAACTGTCTCATACAGAACTTTATATGGGCTTCTCAAAAACCTCGAATTCAGTCGGAGATACTTTCCTTCCCCCGCCAAGAAGTGGGTATAGCTCTCCCGGACTTGAGGCTTTACCAACAGGCAACTACTCTCACACATATTATGACCCGGCAGTGTGGGGTCCAAGCACCACATTGGCTGGAGATAGAAAGGACCCTTATTAACGATCAGGCATACCTCAGGACCCTATATCAACAGGACCGGGGGGAGAGAGCTCCACGAAGTCCTGATCCCTGGCTGGAGGCGAGTTTAGAAACTGGCACACACTAAAAAAAGCACATCGCTTACGCCTATCAGGCACTATCTGCTCGATTGCATGCTTAACGGACTTTGCCCCAACAGCATGGATAATGGTTTCACTCACTGGGAGAGACAGGGATTAAAATACCTGGTACAAATAATGACACAGGGCAATATCTGGTCGTACGCTGAGATTCAGAGAAAGTTTCACCTGCCACATGGGGATTTTTTTCGCTATCTTCAGCTGCGACACTATATAGAGGGCCTCCCATGAACAATGTGGGATCCTGAGGGATATCCGGCATTGATTCACTGCCAGATACAGTTAAATGGCACAAAGACACGAGAACACCTGATCTCGCGGTATTATCAGGCACTTAACTCCCAAGGAAATGCCACCACTGAGGGCATTCGCTCACAGTGGTCGCAAGAGACAGGACATCAGCTCTCCTTGGAGGATTGGAGACAGGCATGTATTCTGTCGGGTCGAGTCACTAGCTCACACCAGTGGCGAGAATTCGCCTGGAAGGTCTTGGTCCGATACTTTCGGCCCCCGGTGGTTACACGGCATTATTCTCAAGTAATACAGCGGAATGCTGAGGCAGTGTGGGAGCCGATGCCACCTTGTCCCATGTTCTGTGGGTGTGCCCGCTCTCCGAGGCTTCCTTGTACAGCTCGAGGCCCAGCTACAAGAACTAATTGACACACAATTCCGCTGACCTTGGAGATGTTTTTATTTCTAGACTTCCCTAGAGCATATAGAAACCCCAACACCAGATATTTGCTTGTTTTACTCTTAACAGCGGCAAAGAAAGCAATCCCCAGGTGGTGGTTAACTGTGAAAATTCCCACAGTCCAAGACTGGTGGGATATCACACTGCAAATTTACAACATGGAGAAAATCACACATAACTTAAACGAACAGGGGGAGAAATTTAGGGCTAGATGGACACGCTGGCAGATATACTATATGCTGAAGGACCCTACCTTTACACCCTAGGGAACCTAAATGTGTTAGCTGGTTGGGATTTTTGGGTGGGGGATGGCGGCAGATTGCATCCTGCTGCACTCTTCCTGGCCTTCCTGGTCCCCTGTGGAGCAGCGACGCCTGCATAAAGGAGATGCCCTGGAACTGGACTAGGCAGGCAGAGACTCCTGAAGGAACAAATTAGTAACAAAAGACCTAAGGGTGGATCAGGCGCCCAGTATAGCTAGCATGTAACCCGAAACGGGAGTTAGGTCAAACTAAGGCTTCGTTAGAATGCCCAACCCTTTATTTTTTATTTTTCTAGTGGGGAGACTGTCTGGGGGTTGACCCGGTACGTCATTCCATTAGGACGGAATGACCTATTGCAGGAGTGAGCTTGCACTCCCTGGGGGCGGATACCTATATGCTTGAGATCTTTAACAGAAGGGTGATGTAGAGAATACCCCCTAACCCCCGGGTCTGGGGTAAGACCACCCCTGCTATCACTAGATGTCCGGGCCTTGAGTTTGGGGATGCGACTGGCTGTATTAGCACAATGATTTAAGAACGTAACTGCAAATTAGATAAAGGAACCACGCAGGGGATAAAGTATACTGATTATTACAGCATCACTATTGTCTGACTGTAAAGTATGAATTCTCAGAAGATTCTTCAGATGACTAAATTTTGGTGACTTATGTGTATATATGTTGAAATCTTAATAAAAAGAAGAATTAAAAAAAAAAAAAGGAATCCCCCCACTGGAAGAGCCCCCTGACTTGCCCCTCAGGGTGGGGCCATGGGACTGGGATGCGCCGGCAAACACACATCTACCTGTCACCAGCAGGGTTGGGAAATGGTCAGTGAGGAGCAGGGAGTGTCATGGAGAAAGGTGGCAGGAATATTGAAGGTGGAAATCCCTGAGGGGCGGGACAAGGAATGACGTCCAACATCTCCCCGTGCGCTCTAGATGACGGCACCGGCCTCAACAGTACCCCCAACCTCCGTCAGGTCTCTGCAAAGTGCTGCACACCCCCCAGAGAAGGAGAGCTGTCCCCAGGACTCTCAGTCCCTTTCTTCCCCGGCCGGCCCTCTGACTCCAGAGTCCGTCACTGAACATGGGATGTCGGAACATGCGCGCCATCCTGGGGGGTGAGAGAAAATGTGCAACCATGGAACAAGAATGTCTGCCCCGTGTCGCTGTTCTCGCACTGCTGACCATGGCACTCTCTCCCAGTGTACCGACCGAGTCTCTATGGGGGGAAGGTGCCCACCCTGGGTGGCAAGCCAGGGTGCATAAGGAGTAGAGTTAAGTCACGGGGAGGTGGCTGACAGGGCTGGGCATAAGGGTCGGACCGATGGGCAGAATAACGCACACTAATTCAAAAAAAAACAAGGAGATGGAACCAAAGGCTGTATGGAGAAGGTTAACGGAAAACAACTTATACAATCCTCCCCAAACAGCACTGCAGAGTTTTAGTTAGTTCAGACCTTATTCAAGGGGAGGTTATAGGAAGTGTTCCATTAGAAAACCCTATTTCCAGTCTAATTTGTCTGCGACAGGAGCAACTACTGTAGGAAAACAGGAGAGGGTTGTGAGCCCTAGCCAACCTTTTCTCCAGCCCCTACTAAAAGTAATCTCTGATGGTTGCCTCTCATTATCTTCCAGAATGGGTAAACACCACATCAATATCTGTGGGCACTGGCGATAATAAGAGTGGGACTGTCCCATTTGTTTCTGAAACTTCCAAAAATGACTGATCCTTACAAAGCAAGAGACAGTGGACCCAATTCACAAACGTGTCTGGAATGTCGCAGGCCCCGGGTACACTGAACATATGGCGCAAGGGGCTGGCGACAGTCCCTGGCCAGCAGGTGAAATTCTCGATCCCTTGTGCCAGTTGCCACCAGTTAGACCTGCTTTTTGCTGGTCTAACTTGTGGCAATCTTGGGACCCTGTTTATGGGGCTTGCGCCAAATATTTGGTGCAAGCTGCCATAAAGTGGGAAAAGTTTTGCAGATGTGCCCGATCTTCTTGAATCTGGTGCAAGTTGCAGGAATGTGTTAGTCACATTACTGAAGTTCACTAAGCAGGGAAACTGAATGTGTTAGTAGACTGAGTATCATGGGTCACACCACACACGAGTAGACTGTAGCCCAGGAGGTAGTGAACTACATATTTCTAAAATGGGACACTCCAAAAATGTGTTGTTTTGCATCCTGGGAGAACATGAAACTGGATCTGTTCTGTTGCAGACCTCCCCTGATGGGCATAGGTCATGGGAGGCTATAACAATGTATGGTAGAGGGAAATTGCTCTATGCATTTATTGCTAGTCGACTGGATGACCAAGCCATCTCCTCCAGTCAGAAAGTCTCCCTCAAGGGGCAAGGTGGCTCTTCTGTTAATAGTATTGTGGAGATCCAGCTGGCAGTTCTGCATCCTTAGGCTGGTGAAGACAGATAGATACATCCAGGGTTTACCTGCCACACACTATCTGATCAGACACCAGTGCACGCCCAGATGGTCCACTGTCCACTGGCAGGATTCAGCACCATTCAAGGGCCCAGTTGTATTCCCAGTCTTGGTCGCACTCCCAACACTGCCATTACCACTGTCATTCAAGACAGTTGTCCCTGAGCTTGTCTTCCTCAGGCTTCTGTCATTGATGTGGAGTTTGTGGTTGACTGCATGATGCAGTGTGGCATCGGGGGCCATGGCCTTCTAATCCTGTGGTCGACTGTCGACACTTGTCCCACCTCCAATTTAGATATGGAAAACCATTCTTCCACCATCCCTTTTGGTCACTGGCAGTGCCACCGTGGTCCATTCAGGTCATGTCCTTTCTCCCTCAGCTGGATTGCCAGACCGAGATAGTTCCTGGTTTGGGTCTTCTATAGTTTAGACTCCTATCAAATTGCCTCCATGTTTTTATGCAGATGTTCTTGGTAATAAAGAATAAAAGGGCATAAAATGCAGGAAAGTAATTAAGTAAAAGTTGAATTGTGTCTTGAGTATTATATTTAAAAAGATTTTCTGGGTAGCAGGAAAAACACTTTAAGAAAAACAATCCTTAAGTTTCCATCTTTGCAAAAGAACTATAAAAACAGTTCTTACATTTTTCTTTTCTCTGCTTTCTGATGAACATAGCTTTCATTATCCTTTCATGTCAATAAAAAAAATCAGACTGCCAGTGTCCCAGTATAGATAGAAACACAATCTTCAAGACTGAGACTTTATTGCCTTGGTGAATGTTACGTCATAAAACACTCATTTTTGTATAGCCTGCACTCTAGAAGAAAATTGTTTTTTTATTAACTATTGAACCTTTTTAATTAATAGCATATCCTAATGATAAATGGAAGGAAGAACATCCAAAAGAGTTTGATTGTATTTCCTGTTATTCTTTTGTCCCCTTTCAGATTACTACTGGTTATAATTTAGAAGATGACCGTTGTGAGTGTGTAGCACTGCAGGATTACAAGGCTGGAGAACAGGTAAGAGGCATGCTGTAGCTATGATTATCTTGTGAGCACATACACACAGGTGATGATAAACCATCCAGGACTGCTCGAGTTAAAATGTGCACAGCAAGTCATGGGGTTGGTTCTTCTGTGCTAAGCAGTTATGGTTCTGTATACAGTAAGTAAGATTGTAACCCCCCCCCCCAAGTGACAAGTACAGATCCATTAATACAGTATTATATCCCACAGTGCTAATGGATTTGTATTTTAATGCTCTTTCATTTTATGTACGAAGGCTCAATAAAGAAAAATCCACTAGTATATTATTTATTTAAAATTTGTTGAACAGGAAGGGCTCATTAAGCCAAGCCTGGTTTCCAGGAGCAACCCTGGGGAGGGGGGAAAAAAGGTGGATGAGAACAGTCCATTAGCAGGACTAAAAAACAAACAATTATATATACGAAATTATAAATTACAAATACTACAGTTTTCAGTGAGGAAGGAGACAGGTTTACTAGAACCTGAGCCTTAATCCAAATGATGGGATTACATAAATAAGCATTAAGCCAGGACGAAGTTGGCATGTGGCCTCATGCCACAACTGTCCCAACCATACATTAATTCCCCATTAGATGCCACCTTCAGAGTGGCTTAATGCGCTTGTAACATGGTCTCTGCATAAGTAGGACTATCAGAAATGATTGTGCCGTTTCCTCATAAATCCTTCAGTCACTGTATTTCAGGTACAAACAAAACTTTGCTGCACTTTTGACACATGCAGCGGACACTTTCTCACATACAGATGTGTCCATTTAAAACTTTTGCATGCAACAACAATACTGTCTAATTCAACTAAAAGTATTACTTTTTCCCACTTCGCCATGGCTATTCCTCTTGTAGCCTGTTCAGGAGGACTGCGGCATGCAACTTTTGTTCTTTCGCCTTCTGCCTCTCTGTATAATTTGCATACAACCTCCACCGCATTACTTTGCTGCTTCACAAACATTGGTCGAGTTTACATTTTGCCTTATTTGCACTTACTTTGTCGCTAATGCAGATCTCCATTGCCAGATCTGTTTGTTCTCTTGGCTAGGAGTCACTGGTGCATGGTAAATAAAGTTCACGGTTCAGTGGACCATGACAGACTCAACTTCATAAGGATTTCCAGTTCCTCCCTCTCCGGTGGCGCGACCACGTATCAGGTTCGTCTCTTTCTTATACGGAGTTTCCCTGTGGGTGTTTCTCATGTCCTTGTTGTGTTCTTACTGTCTGATTTGTATTATCTTGCTACTGGTTTCCCTGCTCCGGACTTTGAGCGCCGTACTAATTGACATCTACGGGACTCATCCTACCTGTTTTTTTTTTGTTTTGTTTTTTGTACTGTATGTTTATTCATTTTTGAAAACAGTTTGAGTTACAAGCAGAGATGTTACAAATAGCTCATTATATCCCCTGAGGGCGCCACTCCTCATAATATCCACTTTAGATCGATCCCTGCTCTAAAGATACGTCCTAGAGGGGTAATAGCATTGATTTAAACAAAGTCATCCGATATAAAAGCTGCGTGTATGGCCCATGAGCCGCATGGTATACAGTCCATTAAAATTAAGATAGAGTCCACTCAAAGTCCTGGTCCTCACAAAAAGGAGTGGGCGATTACCATGCAAAAAAATTTGAGCACAAAAATGCATCACATATAAACTGATGAAGATCAATACCAAGCAGTGTGTTTTAGGAAAGAATAAATCACTACTAACTACTGGCGCTTAACATTCCTGAAACATCAGGACCCCCAAAAAAAAACATCCTCCAATGTACAGTTTTCATTTAATATCCAAACTTTTCCCCGAGGCTAGCAGTCCCCCTTAGGCAATATGCCTAAAGATCAAAAAACAGAATTTAAACAGCAATAAGCATCTTAAAAAAGGCTTAGTGAAATATATATGTTTCCCAGAGGGAGCTAACTAAGATCAAAAGAGGATCTTTCACAATAAAATATTAAACTATAGTCCACAAACTTGTGCACTATTAGGGAGCCATCCTTTAAGAAATTGTTCAAGGGACTTCATTTTGTTAATCGGCCCTGAAAGGTGATTTCGTGGTCACTGCGCGGAACCTCCTTTCGGGACCGATTTATGAAATGATAGTGTTACAGTTCATGAGGTAGGCCCCCAAAACCCCTATGTTGAAAATTTGGTGAAAAAATTCCCAAAATTGACTGTTTTACGAGCATGCGTTGCGCTGTTCCTACGCATGCTCGTAAGTTCGCGAATTTTCAATATTATCACTCCAGATTTTCAACATTGCCATTTAACCACACCTCCTTATGAGCAGTATAGCTGTCATTTTTCACATTTTGCCCAAAATGTGTTTCCACGTATGTAGCGCACAATGGCGCAGTCGGTGTGCGAAATCAATGTTCGGGACAGATTAAGAAAATCACAGTGACACTGTTCATGAGCAGAGGTATTAAAATGGCTGTGTTAAAAATTTGGTGAAAAGAATCCCAAAAATGACTGTTTTAAGAGCATATGTTGTGCTGTTCCTACACATACTCGTAAGTTCGCAAATTTTCATTATTTTCACCCCAGATTTTCAACATTGCCATTTTACCTCACCTCCAGTACAGCTGTCATTTTTCACATCTTGCCCAAAATGTGTTTCCGTGCATTTAGCGCACAATGGCGCAGTTGGTGTGCGAAATCAGTGTTTGGGACAGATTAAGAAAATCACAGTGATACTGTTTATGAGCAGAGATGTTACAATGGCTATGTTAAAAATTTGGTGAAAAAAGTCCATAAAATGACTGTGTTACGAGCGACCATTGCGCAGTTTCCATGCACCCTCGTAAGTTCATGGATTTCTAATATTTTCAGTCCTGCTTTTCACCACTGGCATTTTTCCACACTTCCTTATGAACAGTACAGCTGTCATTTTTCACACCATGGCTGAAATGTGTTTTCGCACTTCCAGCGCAGAAATGCGTGGTCGCTGTGGGAAATCACTGTTCGGGACAGATTAAGAAAATCACAGTGACACTGTTCATGAGCGGAGGTTCCAAAATGCCTGTGTTGACAATCTGCTGTAAAAAATTCTCAAACTAATTGCATTATGGGTGTGTGTTGCACAGTTTCTACGCACGCTCGTGACTTCACCAGTTTTTGTAATATTTTTGCTGCAGATTTTAAACATTGCCATTTTTTGCACCTCCCCATGAACAATACAGTTGTCATTTTTCACATCCTGCTTGAAATGTGTTTTCGCACCTGTGGTGCCAAATGGCGTAGTCCCTGTGCAAAATCAGCTTTCCGCTAATGAACTGATATTGCCACTGTTCATAAGGTGGGGTCACAAAACCCATGTTGAAAATTTGGAGTAAAATGCCAATGAACGCCTGAGACGTTAGGGTTTCACCATAGGCCTCACCCTGTAGAGATTGACAGGCATCAGGGTGTGACTTGGGATTCTCACCTGTAATGCTCATACTCATTCCACACCTGCAGCCAGTGAGAGGCATTGAGGTGTGCCTTGACTCTTCGCCCCAAGTTCACCCATTCTCCCATACAGCACCCATCTCACTGTATTTCCTGATGGAATGGGTGAGCATAAGGGCCAAAGACCCCAAAGCACACCGTGACACTTGTCAGTGTCTGCAGGGTAGGGTGTGGTGAAATGGTGTGGCCGCTATGCCTGACGACTCAAAGGCACACCCCAGTGCCTGTCAGTCTCTGTAGGGTGGTGGCGGGGTTGGCTTCAGTTCAATACTTCACTACCATTCCCATTATGTAGCTCTCTGAATCCTACAGTACCAATGCCAATGCCAGCAAGCAAACATTCAGCATTGACAAATGCTTGTTATTTATAGGGCACCAATCCCAAAGGCTCTGGGTGCTTTACAGTCACAACAAAGATAGTAAAATATACAACAGCAAGTAATAAGGGCAGCAATATATTAACATTTATCAAAGGCATGAAAAGTCAGCACCAGACCCAGATCTTAGAGTAAAGAGATGAGTTTTTAGACAAGGTTTAAAAGTCGCGCAAAGGGGCTCCTCTCACTTCCAGAGAAAAGGCATTCAAACAACATGAAGTCTTGCTGTATTTTGACAGTATATAGTTAGCCCCAGCACTTGAACTGCCCTGGAGAGGAAAGAGTTAACTCTATGCAGAAGCACAGAACATTGAGCTCGAGCTCGGTTTTCAAACCTCTGTCTCTGGTACTTACCAGTGCAACCATCAGATTCTTTATTCCGCCTAACAGTGAAGTTGCTTTGGAGATTTCTCCTCTGCTCGGTTCAGTAGAGTTTGAATCAGCGTTTGTTTTTTCTAACCGTTTTATTAATTTCGGATTTACAGCCTCTATCTACGATACAGGTAGTGTGGTAGATAGGTGGCGACTTGTGTTTTATTTAAATTCTGTGGAAATTGTTTTGTCTCGGTTTCTCATCGGTTAGTCCGGTTAGGAACCAACCTTTTTGCTTGTTTTTATTTTCTCTGGGATTTAGTGTGATGTTCCGGTGCCAATCGGTTTCAAAAGAACCTGACTTTTTCTGGTTCTTTTACAGAACCCGTAACACGGTTTGTAACCGATTGGTTGGTTATTACCTTGCTTATAAGCTTTTAAGGGTAATTGTTTAGGTTGGCCATGTCTGAGAAACCCAAGGAAAAAAACGGTTCCACTGGGTTTCAACATTATACTGAGTGTGGGGAGGCCTTTGCCAAGGCTGACCCCCACCTCATCTGTGTTTATTGTCTGGGGTTTGACCATCTCAAAACAGACTGCCAGATTTGTAAAAATTTCCCTAAAGCCACTCTGGAAAAAAGGTTGAGTAGGCTGAAGGAAAGGGAGTCCGAGAAGTCCGTAGATCCGGATGGCCAGTCCGGTTTGGTTGCAGCCAAACCTGAGGAGGGTGCCTACTGACCTAGGCGATACCTCCTCGGGCCAAAGGAGGTCCGACTCCGAGGGGGCGGTTCCATCGAAAAGGAAGTGTAAGTCAGCCGGTTTGGATCCAGCACCGCATACTCCAACTGCTGACGAGATAGCCAAAATGATTAGTATAGTTCAGTCGTTTCGCCCGGTTCCATCTGAACCGGTACTGCCAGTTAGGCGGTCGGTTCAGTCGGATCCAACTCCATCAGATTACGATCTAGATGCTTTTTATGAGGAGTGGGAGGGACATGAAGAATATCCCGATGATGAAGACTAAGATAATGACTTTGAAGGTCTGGATGTGCCCATTGAACTGGACATCTCCCCAGACAAACCCTCCAATGTCTCCCCTCCCAGGCTTTTTGAGTCCACTTCACACTTCTCGTTCTACAAGAATGTGGCCGAAACCCTCCAGCTTCCTATGGTTGAAGCTGCTGAGGAGGAGGAAGAGCCTGATTTTGTAGAGATGACGGACATCCCAGAGTCCAAAAGATTGTCTATACCTCTTCACAGGTCCTTGGGGAAACAGACAAACAAGATTTTACAGACACCTAATTCCTTACCTCCTGTGGATAAGAGAATGGACAGGCGGTGTATGCTATCAGGCTCAGGTATGGAGTTTTTTATACAGTCATTGCAGTCATGTTGGGGTATTGCAGGCTGCAGCCTGTGACAGGGTATCATTCCTTTGGCTTCACACCCGCTAGACAGAGACTCCAGGAAGGTCGAGGCCATGGCCAAAAACAGTATTTGGCATCTTATTTGGGACTCGGGCAGGCTAACTATATGGCCTACGCAACCAGGTACCAGATGTCCAGGTGGAATACAGTTCTGGAACTGGCTAAACAGGCCTCCCCCCCAGCTAGCCAAAGAGCTGGATGTGGTGGCTGCAGATGGAACTGAGGCATCCAAAGTGCAATTTCATGCTGCTGTGGACTCCAGTGATGTGGCATCAAGAGTCATGGCTACATCTGTGTCTCTCAGGAAACATGCTTGGCTCAGATGTACTAGCCTTTTGCAGGATACCCAGGCCAAGGCTATGGATTTCCCTGTAGTGGATAACTCTCTGTTTGGGGAGCAGACAGAGGCTTACATGAAGAAGATGGACGAGTACAGGACCACCTACAGGAGTGCACAGGCCAAAGAGAGGCAAGCCACTCCTCAGAAGCTGAAGTCTAGGGTCAGGGGTAGGCCTTTCCACAGGCCTTTCTACCAAGCTCAGGCTTCCTCTTCCTTCCCACAGAGGTTTTTTTTTCAAGGGAGGGGCAGGAGGGGGATGAACAGGGCTGCATCCTCTTCCCAGTCTAAGGCTCCTGCCAAGCAGACACCCTGATGTGTCAGCCCGGCTCGACTCCCCCATTCCAGTTGGAGGCAGGCTGGCTTACTACTTTCAGGCCTGGAGGTCTGTTACCTCAGACAAGTGGGTCTTGGAGATAGTAAGCCAGGGACTGGCTCTCAGCTTCAAAAGGTTTTCAAAACTGGGGGCCAGGTCTTTCCAGCCTGCATCCATCTCAGAGACCCTTGCCCTAGAGGCAGAGTTTTAGTCTCTTCTGGCTCTCAGAGCCATAGAGAAAGTTCCTGCTCAGCACAGGGGCAAAGGCCTGTACTCCAGGTACTTTCTTACCCCAAAAAAGGCAGGGGAGTTGTGACCCATCCTAGACCTGAGGTATTTGAACAAACACATCTCAAAACCAAAATTCAAAATCGTGACTCTGGAAATAATTTTTCCCTCTAAGGCCAGGGGATTGGCTTGCGTCCCTGGACCTCAAGGATGCCTGTTTCCATATTTCTGTCAGGTGCTCCCACAGAAAGTACCTCAGGTTCGAGTTTCCTTCAGACCACTATCAGTTCAGAGCCATGCCATTCGGCCTAACATCAGCTCCAAGGGTGTTCACAAAGTGCCTTGCAGTGGTAGTTGCCTTCCTCAGACGGCAGGGTATTTCCATTTTCCCATATTTGGACGACTGGCTAATTGTAGGTCAGTCATCCGACCAGGTCAAGTCAGCTCTACGAATCACTCAAGACTTGCTCAGTTCTCTGGGTTTCTTCTTAATCTCCCAAAGTCTGTTCTCGAACCAGTACAAGTTCTTACTTTCATAGGGATAGAATTGGATAATATCCAAGCAATGGCCTTCCTCCCTCTGCCAAGGGTAAAGCCCCTAACAGATCTTGCTTCCTCTTTTCGACCTCTGGTCTTTCATCCAGCAAGGCAGTTTCTTCAACTCCTGGGTCACATGGCAGCTTCCACTGCAGTGGTGCAAGGAGCCAGATTTCAGATGAGGGACATTCAGTTCCGCCAAAGGTCCTTTTGGTTTCAAGAAAGAGACTCTCTCACCAAATTGATTACAGTGACTCAGACTCTGGTCCAAGCTCTCCAGTGGGCGCTGGACCAGGACGACCTCAGACAAGGAGATGCATTTCTCTCTCAAGTCCCCTCAGTAGTCCTAACTACAGATACTTCTCTCCTAGGTTGGGGAACCCATTTGGGAGCCCTTATGGCTTAAGGGGTCTGGTCTCCACAAGAGTCTCTCCTTCATATCTATCTCCTGGAACTCAGGGCAGTTTTTCTGGCCCTTCAGGTCTTCTTGGAGTCAGTCAGGGGCAAGGTGGTCCAAGTCAGGACAGACAACATCACCACAATGTGGTACATCAACAAGCAGGGAGGCAATTGTTCCACAGCCTTATGCACAGAAGCCATGAAACTGTGGTCAATAGCCTGTTCTCTTCAGACTTCCCTGATAGCAGTTCACCTTCCAGGAAAGGACAATGTACTGGCAGATGCTCTGAGCAGAATCTCCCAGGGGCATCACATATGTTCCCTGGACCCTCCCATACTACAGGTCATCTTCTCCAGATGGGGCACTCCAGAGATAGATCTCCTTGCACTCGCACAATCACCAACTTCCTCTGTTTTGTTGCAGACCTCCAGTCCTGGGGACTGTTCCTCTGAATGCTCTCATTCTGAATTGGAAGGGCAGGTTTCTCTATGCCTTCTCTCTGTTCAGAGCCCTGATCAAAATCAGGTCTCAACCCTGCACAGTGATATTGGTGGCTCCAGATTGGGCCAGACAGCTTTGGTATCCTCTGCTGCTGTCTCTGGCAGTGTCGCGTCCCCTGTCTCTCCCCAAGAGATACAATCTCCTAACATCCTCTCAGGGGAGGATTTGGTACCCCAAACTCCAGACTCTCAACCTCAAGGCCTGGCTCTTGAAGAGTTAGAATATGCAGGCCTACATCTTTCTCAGGAAGTTCTGGATATTTTTAAGGTTTCCAGGAAAACTTCCACTAGAAAAACTTATAATTCTAAGCATTCAGTGTGCGCTGCTTGTATATTCATGCAATTGTGTGTCCTTATGCTGCTTTTTATTTGCTTCTGTTAACTGTTCACTTGATAACCTGCATGTTATCATATCCATGTGTACCCCCCCCCGGTCGCATCGGGAGACGAGCATCTTGTTGCTCACTGTGCCTTTCCTGGTGAAACAATTGCAATAAATAAATACATTCCAAATGAAAAAGGTTCAGCATTTGGTGTTCTCAGAAGGGCATTGTGCCTGATTCTGCAGACATTGCTACAGCCTTATATTATCTGGTTCATCTTAATGGTCTAGACCTTAGGCCTGCAACTCTGAAGGTTCATCTAGCAGCTGTCTCTGCTTTCCTTTCAGCAGGGAAGGGCTCTTCCCTGGCATCTCATCCTGTTTTTAGTAAGTTTTTCAAAGGTTTGGTTCTTATTAACCCTCTCTTTCGAGAGCCTAATCCGGCTTAGGATCTTAATGTCTACATTGCCCAGTTTATGCAGGCACCCTTTGAACCTCTGGCTTCGGCTGAGCTGAAGTACTGGACCTAGAAAACTGTGTTCTTGGTAGCTATTACTTCTGCCAGGCGGATTATTGAATTACAGGCCCTGTCAGTCAAACCTGACTTTCTCCTTCCATAGGGATAAGGTGGTCCTAAGAACCAATAGGAGGTTCTTATCCAAAGTGGTATAAGATTTTCATCTGAACCAGTATGTCTCTCTTCCTGTGTTTTTCACTGACCATTCTTCTTCAGGAGAAAGAAGATTACACAGTTTTGATGTTAAAAGGGCTCTTAGCTACTACATAGAGCATACTAAGGCACACAAGCATGACTGTTTTCAACTGTTTCTCACTTATGGTAAAGCAGGGAAAGGTAAGCCTGCTACTGAAATGACCATTGCCAGGTGGATTGTCTGTTGTATACAATTCTGCTATGGCAGATTGGGCAAAACGCCCCCTCCAGGCCTGAGGGCTCACTTGACTAGGGGTACAGTTGCTACTGTGGCTGCAGCCAGAGATATACCCTTGCTAGAAATCTGTAAAGCAGCCACCTGGAAAACAGTCCATACATTCACCAAGCATTACTCTCTGGACATTCAGGCTAGGAGTGATGTTAGGTTTGGTACAGAAGTACTGCAGATCCTGTTCCCAAAGTAGGTTCTGCATTTCATCCTCCTGGGGGAACTGCTTGGTAGTCTGCATATTGTCAGAATACAGCAAGACTTCATGTTGTTTGAAGAAAAAATTACTCACCATAGTAATGTTGTTTCTTCTAATGGAGACTTGCTGTATTCTGACCTCCTTCCCTGCCTCCCCACTTAGAACCTAGTTTTTGGGAAGTGGGCTAGCAGGTACAGTGTTGCACCTCAGGGGTGTACCTTGTACCCTCCCTCTTAATTAAGGGTGGAGTAGTTGTTTTATTGTTACTATTATGTTTTATATATATTTAATTATTGTCACTACTTTTTTAGTTGGGTTCTCGACTTGAGTCTTTTTGGACCCATATTGTTGCCTTTTGGCTATATATTGAACAATTTCCATAGTGTAGTACTCAGTTAGTTGGTTTGCTCGTAAGAATCTGGCGGTTACACTGGTAAGTACCAGAGACAGAGGTTTGAAAACCGAGCTCAGCGTTCTATACTTCTGCATAGAGTTAACTCTTTCCTCTCTGGGACAGTTCAAGTGCTGGGGCTAACTGTATATTGTCAGAATACAGCAAGACTCTATTAGAAAAAACAACATTACTATGGTGAGTAAGTTTTTCTTACATTGCATCAGGGCAGCAACACTGAATGCCCGATTCACCCAGAGACTTAAGCTGGGATCAGCATATTGAGAGGAGACTCGCCCCCGCTGACCGAAGTGGGTGTCCAGGAATGTATGAGATCAGGAGGTCTTTTAGGTAGCCCAGGCTCTATCCGTGCTGGGCCTTGTAACTTAACAAGCATGCCTTGAAGTTGATGCACCCCCAAATGGACAACCAGTACATACATAACTCCGGTGTAAATTAACAGGTTACTATGGTTACTTTACACATAATTGATTAACTGCGATACTACGTGCTCAGTAACTCAGTTAATCAGTTATGTGTAAAGTAGTGATTCGCATGCCGGCCCGGTGGCACTGAGGGTTGAGACGCTGGACACCACACCTTGTTCCACGTTGGCGCCCAGGTTCGGGAATGACCTTGGGTCGTCGGGTGACGGCACTGGGGCAGAGCAGGATCGAGCAGCCAATGGCAGCCTCCTCCTCTGGTGAAGGCCGCCCCGGTAGTTCGCTGCCACCAGGTGGAGGTCCGCAGCGCAGGCGGGAGGGGGCAGCAAGTCAGGAAGGTGCCTCGGAACCATGGCGCATGGGTGCCTCCACACGAGCGTGTGCGCACCCAAGGAAGGGGGTGGGCAAGAACTACATAAACACATAATTAAAAGAAAAAAAAAAGTAGTAGTTTGCTGTATTTCATATGTTTTTAACTCACTACTTTGCACATAATTAAATAATTGAGATACTGAGCACCTGTTGATTTATATCAAGGTTATGTATAAGAGGAAGGTTCCAGCTGACAAACACAACCCCCCTGACAAAGACCTGTAAGAGGTTCAATCACTGGGGGTGTTTATCCTTTTTCCAGGCTTGCAATATAAATGCTACTTTGTTATTTCTGTAAATAGATGATATTGGCACTTTATAGATGATTTTTTGGATTTTAATTTTGTTTCCGAGTGCTCAGAAAGTTAGTAATTGTTATTTGATTTGGGGCTCGCTGTCTCTTTGTGCACAGGGTGGAGTAGGGTGCGTCCTTTTTTCAGTTTTTAGTAGCTGTACCACCTATGTAGTACGTGTTTACACTGAACTTGTTTGTCTCTTGATTAATGGAGAATGTTCCACATTTGTTGGAGATGTTTCTGGACAACTAGTTTTTATAGAGACATTCCATAACAATAAAAATATGGTATCATAGCTGCTATTTTAATTCTTATTCATTAAATGAAAGCCATATTACGGTTTTAAGCAAAATTCAGTTGGCATCCGCAGAACTCTGTAACAAAAAAGTCTTCCAACATTTGAATTACAGCATCCTCCATTTTTTTTTAATTTTTTTATTTCTGAGGATATACTCATTGAAACCGGATCTTCCTCTGTTATCATTGCTTACACCATCCTTGAATTCATAATCCTCTGCCTATAACATCACAACATGCTGTTACAAAGATATTTCTGATGTCACAAGCAGAGGTTTATGACTTAAGGGCAGGGAAAGCAGCAGAAACAGGTGAAGTGTAAGGGGGGAAAACCAGTTTTCATGCAGATGTCTTTTATTAAAAAAAGTGTCAAGTTGTGAAATTCAAATGTTTTGGGATTTGAATCCTGTCTATGCCAGCTGCAGTGTTTTTGCAGGAAACTGGAAATCAGTAAGAATATATCACACATGCCAGCCCGGAGTGGCCAGTTGCATGAGAGATTGAGGAGATCAGGGTTTGTTTGCAAGATCCAGAATCACATACTGGGGTTGGCTGTGGACCACATGCATTGCGGATATACAGCGTTGTATAAAAAATTCAGCTCCCTACTACTGCTTAGCATGCATCCTTCCCTTAACATCCATTCATGGAGTGTTTGTTGTAAAGGTAACCGCTCACAGACACTTCTGGTTATATGGGACGGATGCAGCCCTCATGGCTATAGTTGTCAGGATAGAGGAAGGGAATAATGAATAAACGAACGAATGTGCTCAGGGAGGGGCTGTGAGCATGGCCTACCTAGACTTCAGCAAGGCATTTGACACAGTCCCACACAAAAGATTAATATACAAGTTAGCCAGCCTGGGAGTGGGTCCCAAGATGGTAGCCTTGATAAAGTATTGGCTGGAGAACAGGACACAGAGGGTAATAGTAAATGGAAAGGAGGGCTACTAGTGGGGTACCGCAGGGTTCAGAACTAGGACCGGTCCTCTTCAATGTCTTTATAAGTGACATTGCAGAGGGACTGGAAGGAAAAGTATGTCTTTTTGCAGACGACACAAATATCTGCAACAGAGTTGATACACAAGGTGGGGTAGAAAGGATGAGAAGGGACTTAGCAAGGTTGGAGGAATGATCAAATATATGGCAGCTTAGATTCAATGCTAAGAAGTGCAAGGTAATGCATCTGGGAAACAAAAACCCAGGGGAAGAGTACACAATGGGGGGTGAGATACTAACAACAACAAAAATGGAAAGGGACCTGGGGGTAGTCATATCAGATGACTTAAAGGTGGGCAGGCAATGTGAGAGGGCAGTAAGGAGGGCTGGGGGATACTGGGATGCATAGGGAGAGGCATCACCAGTAGAAAACCATGAGCCTAAGCTGCACCGTAAGTGGACCTGCACAGGCAAAGCAAGCACCACAACCCAACACACACCTCCTGAATAACCCCAACCCTCTCCTTCTATAAGGACAACTAGCCCAATTGACCCAATCCATGCCCATACCATGCAGACCGTCCAATAACAACACTAGCCCACGTTACACCAAGAACTTTTCCAAATGGCTACAGTTAGCAGCACTCAGACACGCTCCCCTACTCCTACTACTCATGGCTGGAGACATACACCTCAACCCAGGGCCGGTCCCGGCTGCCAGATCTAAAAACCAGAGTAATGTTGGTCTGCTACTGGCCTTGCTAAATATCCGCAGCCTTCCAAAAAAACTAACACTATTACAAGGGTGGGTTGCACAACACTCACCGGACATCCTGGCTCTGTCCGAAACATGGTTATCTAGGAACGTTCCAGACTCCGCAGTGGCCCTGAACGACTACATAATCTTCAGAGAAGATGGAGAGGGGAAGAGGGGAGGTGGCTGTGCTATTTACGCCAGAACGAAATTTCAACCACTACTAGTCCCCTTGCCATCACCGAAACATGGGGCACAAGCAGTCACTATCAAAGCAACGATCGGCTCCCAAGGGAAACCACTATACATAATGTCAGTCTACATACCCAACAACCGAAAATTAGCCTTTGACTCGATACTGGCCAATATAGCGCTGCTCCCCCCCCAGGTGATCTCATAATAATGGGTGATTTCAATACAGACTGGTTATCAAAGGCATCAGACCCCTTCAAGGATGCAGCAACTGCACACGATCTGACCCAAGTTGTCCAGACTCCCACAAGACAAGACCCCAGGACAGGAACGCATACTCTCCTTGACTTCATCCTGACAAACTCCCCCAAACACCTATCTAACGTCAAAGTCCTCCCAGACGTCCTCAGTGACCACTCTCCCCTCTCCTGTCTCTGGTCCAACAAGAGTCCACCAAACCATCCCAAAATATCCCACCAAAGGCACGTCAAAAAGGGCGCCATAACCAAGATAATCCACTGTCTCTCCACCAGTGACAGGACACCAGTCCATACCGCCCAATCTGCTGACGAGGCCCTCACTTGCTTTATTAAAATCTTCAACACAGCCTGCGACAAACACGCCCCACTCTCAAAAAAGTTTCTAAAATCAATCAGATGACCTAAAGGTGGGAAAGCAATGTGCGAGGGCATTAAGGAGGGCTGAGGTATACTGGGATACATAGGGAGAGGCATCAATAGTAGAAAACAGGAAGTTGTTATCCCTCTGTACAGACAGCTGGTGAGACCTCATCTGGAGTACTGCATGCAGTTCTGGAGACCCAATCTCCGCAAAGACATAAACAGAATGGAGGCAGTCCAGAAGAGGGCAACTCAAATGGTGCAGGGTCTGCACCGGAAGACATATGAAGAGAGACCTAAGGAACTTAATATGTATAGCCTCAAGGAAAAGAGGGAGAGGGGGGACATGATAGAAACTTTCAAGTACGTCAAGGGAATCAACAAAGTCCAAGAGGGTAGCATCTTTCAGAATGGGTGTGTGCAAGATCAAGGGGTCACAATTTGAAGATGGGGGGGAGCTCAGAGGTAATGTAAGGAAGTATTTTTTTCACAGAGAGGGTTGTGGATGCATGGAACAGCCTTCTGGAGGAAGTTGTGGAGTCAAAAACAGTGGTGGAATTCAAGCATGCATGGGACAGTCATAAGGCAATTCTAGGGGATGGGGGTAGTAAGAAGTAGGCTGTTGGTTAACTAGGATCTGCAGCTTATCCATTAGGTAGGGAAATGGGCAGACTGGGTGGGCCAAACGGTCCTTATCTGCCGTCAAATTCTGTGTTTCTGTGTGCTGCTTGTGACCATTTGTTTGCATTTCGGAGGCCAGTGCTACACAATTTACATGCTGATGGGTTGAGAGAGATGTGTAGAGAGCGTAAAACATCATGGTTATTATGGAACTCTGGTCTCTATTGAAACATGCTGACCTACAGTAGTTATCTTTTGTGTGTTTCAACAAATTCATGTAAGTTTTTATAAATTTGTACTTGACTTACTAGAAATCAGATTGTTTGGGTTGTGGCCTAATTACCATATTGCTTGTGGTCCTTTTTTCTGTAACTGCTTTTCCCAGTGGAGCAATGCATTTTCTAATGGATATGATCAGCTACTAATAAACCGTTTGAGACTTAAGAGCTTCCATTTTGCCTGCAGGATTTCTTTCAGTGTTGGCAGTTTTGGTACAATTACATGTTCTGTAGCGCTCCACATTGTCAGTGGGTAATCATAACAACTGGGTATAGTGCACCATTACCAGGGGGATGGCACAGCCCAAGCTTTAGAATGTTGGGCATATGAGGATTCCATGCAGCAGCAACTCCTCAGTTAAGCTGTGCCATTCAAAGGGGACAGAGCTACTTTTATCTTCTGTAAAGATTTTCAAGATTCAAGAAGTCAGGACTTCCTGAGGCTCCAATTCTGCACAGCAGGTTGGAGTTACTTGTTTTTCAGAGAGCACCCCTAAATTATAATCGCACCTGTTAAGCTGCAGTGTTCAAACTGAATAACCTGCATTCCCATTTTCCCTTGTGAATTGGGAGTCCTTTTCTGCCTTGTTAGGGTGTTTTTAATGGATCTTCAATGCAATTTCAACAACAATTTTGCGAACCGACATTACAATGACTGATTTATGTTGTCCACAAATTGCGATTGGCATAAATCCATCAGGTAAACTTTGTTTTTTTAGGAGGGCTTTCTGTACCACTACACATTGTCAGTGGGTAATCATTACAAATGAGTATAGTGCACCCCTACAGGGAATGGCACAGCCCATGATTTAGAATGTTGGGCACCTGAGGATTCCCTGCACTAACGGCAACTCCCCAGTTGTGCTGTGCCATTCGAAGGGGACAGAGCTACTTTCTCTTCTCTGAAGAATTTCAAGTTTCAAGATTCAAGACTTCAGTTGGGGCTGCAGTTCTGCTCTGCAGGTTGAGGCTGCCTGTTTTCAGAGAGCACCCCTAAATTTAAATCGTGCCTGTTAAGCTGCGGCTCTTAAATGGAATAACCTGCCTTTTTTTTTTTTTTTCTTCACTCCCTGTGTGGACTGGGAGCCACATATGCTTTACTAGGGTGTTTTCTATGGTTGCCTGTTATAATCCTTTAAAAAAAAAAATGCCTCAGGTAGGTACAGATTTATTTTCTTGGGAGTGTAGGGGGCTCTGAGGGGTCACTCGTCTTTAGGAAGGGTGATCAGAAAAGCAAAGGCGCAGACTGAGGAAGACATAGTGCGGGGGGGTTAAAGGAGGCAATGAGACCTTTCTTTAGGGTACCTGGGTTGCATAAAAAGGAAAAACAAAGGAGGCATTGTCAGGCTCATAAGCAGGGATGGGAGGTGGGTAGAAGAAGACAGTGAAAAGACAGAAGTCTTAAATGAGTACTTCTGCTCCGTCTTTACTAAGGAGGCACCTGGTAATGGACCTACTCCAAGGGGGACAGAAGTCACCTAGAGGTAATGAACACAAGCCCATTCACAGTAGAGAGGGTAAGGACAGAATTAAAAAAACTAAAGGTAGATAAAGCCATGGGGCCAGACAGAGTACACCCACGCATTTTGAGGGAACTTAGTGATGAATTGGCAGCAGCACTAGCAGATCTTTTTAGCAGATCCTTGAGAGAAGGGACAGTTCCCCAGGACTGGAAAAGAGAAATAGTGGTAGCAGCGAGGATACAGGAAACTACCGCCTGGTCAGCCTCACCTCCGTGGTGGGTAAGATGATGGAGTCGCTGCTCAAAGAAAGGATACTAGCATTCCTGGAGGAATCTGGACAACTGGATGCCAAGTAGCATGGCTTCACAATGGGAAGGTCCTGCCAGACTAACCTGATCGAGTTCTTTGACTCTCTTACAAGGGCTGTGGACCAGGGGTGAGCCGTTGATGTTATCTACTTTGACTGTAGCAAGGCCTTTGACTCTGTACCACACAGAAGGCTGCTAAACAAACTCTATCATACAGGAGTGGGGCAGGAAGTGGTAGCATGTGTGAGTAGCTGGCTTGAACAGAGAGCTCAGTCCGTGACAGTAAATGGGGCAGCATCAGGGGATAGGGAGATGACGAGCAGGGTGCCACAGGGGTCTGTCCTCTGACCGTTACTCTTTAATCTCTTCATCAGAGATATCACAGAGGAGTTGAGCAGGAAGATGTGCCTGTTTGCAGATGACACAAAGCTCTGCAACAGGGTGGACACTGCACAGGGGGAAGAGCAAATGGAAAGTGACCTACTCAGGCTGGAACATTGGTCAACTTGTGGCAGTCAAAATTCAGTGTGGAAAAGTGCAAAGTTATGCATCTGGGCAGAAGCAACTCAGAGACAGACTACTACCTGGGAGGGGAGAAACTATCAACCACCCATCAGGAGAGGGAGCTAGGGGTCATCATATCAGGCAGTTTGAAGGTAGGTGGACAGTGTGAAAAGGCAGCAAAGAAGGCCAGCAGGAAGCTAGGATGCATAGGAACGGGCATCACAAGTAGAAGAAAGGAGGTGATCCTGCCGCTGTACAGGTCCCTGGTGAGACCCCACCTTGAGTACTGCATCCAGTTCTGGAGACCTTATCTCAGAAAGCACATAAATTGGAGACAGTACAGAGGAGGGCAACAAAAATGATACACAGTCTCCATATGTTGCCATATGATAGCAAGTTACAGGAACTCAACATGTACTCCCTGGTTCAACGCAGGGATCGAGGGGACATGACTGAGACATTAAAGTTTCTGAAGGGTATAAATAGAGTCTCCACCCAGGAGCTCTTTATGGTCATAAGCACCAGTAGGACAAGAGGACATGAGATGAAATTAAGGGGAGGAAGATTCGGGCAACATGCCAAGGTTTTTCTTCACAGAGAGGGTAGTTGACCCATGGAATGGTCTACCAGCTGGAGTCATTGATTCCAAAACAGTAGGGGAATTCAAAGCAGCTTGGGACAGACAAGGGGATTGTCTCTCAGAAATCCTAAAGAGGGGGTTAGGGTTCAGGGCAAACTTGATGGATCTTTGATCCCTATCTGCCGTCAGTTTCTATGTTTACCATCGGTTCTTTGCACCCCCTGCTTGAGTTTTTTTGGGGGGGTTTCTGTGTTGTCTGCCTAACATTTTTGTTGTGCCAACTTGTGAGGTGGATTATGTATTGTCATGCATTAACCTCCATTTCTACAGTTGAGCGGCCACCTTTTGAACTTGGGCGCATGCTTCTTCATCATTAGCTTCCCACCAGTATGCGGGGGAATGCAGCATTCACTCACTCCCTCACAAGCCTAGACGGTGCGTGCACACTCAGTTACAGCTTTTCAAGCTGCTGGAACGGTTGTTACAGTTGGCTGGCATTTTTTTTTTTTTTTCACATTACAGTTTAAAAATCAGTTTTTTTTTCTGTCACAGTTTTTCTGTTTTTGACACCATGGCTTTCAGGAGACCATACATTATGAAACAATGTAAGACCTGCAAAAAAGTATGAAGCCTTCTCCTGTGGGTACATATTGTCCTCATTGTGTTGCCCAGCATAATATTTCTCTCATGGTTCCCACTAGCCAGTCCTCCGAGCTGGGGTGGGGGTTGGGGGGCACCTGGTCCGTCGCTTGGCAGTGGCAAAGCACAATTGTGTAAACATATCTGGTTGCTCTTTGGTGAGCTTTTGAGCCCCGATGTCCCTTAGGACATCTCAGCATATACATCCGACTCCAAACCAGGCCCCGCAGGTCGGGGTTGCCCACACAGGCACGTCCAGGTGCAATGCAGCAGGAGCAGGCTGCGGAATCAGATATGCAGGCAGATCCCGACCCTGACCCATTGGAAGGCCAGGGTGATGATTACAGGAATCATGGGGAAATGCCTGACCTTAAAAAAATTACTTTCAGACGAGGAGAACATCCTCTTTGAGGAGGAGGTAGAGGGAGGAGAGTGGACGGAACCCAAGAGCAGGATACCGGCTCCACCCCTCTTTGATAATAAGTCCATGTCCTTTTTGATAGCTGAGGCATGTAGATCTTTACAGCTCAAGGAGGAGCAGTCCGTGGAGCCACTGGAGGTTAATCCAATTTTGTCAGCATCCTTCTCTGCTCCAAAATGTTTCCCAGGTTTTCTCCACTGTGACCAAATTATTGAACAGGAATGGGCAGGTGTGAATCAGAGAAGAAATCTCCCAAAACCAAGAACTAGGAATTATCCTATTTTAGAGGAGAGGTCTCACAAGTGGGAATCCCCCCTCTGGCAGACAAGGCTGTTTATAATTATGTAAAACACACTACCATTCCAATGGAGGGGCTCTGGCACTATTAGACTTACATGACAAGTGGATGGATACCTCCTGCAGAAAGGCTTTTCCCACTTCAAGTGCAAACATTTGTACCTCCTATGCTTCATTTATCCTTGAACCTCTGGGTTGCTGCGCTGACCGACTACAGCCCTCGTGATTCGGAGGGTGCGAGTATTTTTCCGTTGGTGGCCATGGCATCTTCCTTCCTTGGGGATTCCACAGTGGACTATTTACGCTTGTCAGCCCGCTCAGCCTACCACACTGCGTCAGCTATGAAGTCCGTGTGGCTCAGTCATTGGTCTGCTGATCAATCTACAAAGATTAAACTGTTAAGTCTTCCTTTTGAAGGAAGTTTGTTTGGTTCTGGTCTGGATTCTGTCTTGCAGGACGTGCAGGATAAGAAGGGCCACCTCCCAGTGTCAAAACAGCAACGCAGAGCCAGAGCTCCTTAACGAGGCCAGGGCGATGGTCGGCGCAGACAGTCCCAGGGAGGGTTTTGTCCCTTTCGGAACTTCGGTACCCGGAACAGAGGTACCTATTCAGGCAATAGAGGATATGGCAGCAGAGGCTCCTTTCCCAGGCACCACAGAGAAGGATCAGCACAAAGGCCAGGTACCTCACAATGATGGTATGCTCACCCATCCCTGCCCCCTTCCCCTCGGTGGAAGACTTCAGGAATTTCTTGCAAGATGGGCCCAAACAACATCAGACACCTGGGTTCTGGAAATCCTTCACCTAGGCTATGCCATAGAATTCTCAACGGTTCCCTCATGGGGACATTTTCTGCCATTGCTAGTTTCAAAGCAAGTGGAAAAATACCAGATAGTGTCAGATACTCTGACCCATCCCATTCAAATCAGGCCATAGTTTTGTTCCCCCAAACGAGCAGGGTCAAGGGTTCTACTCCCTCTACTTTATAGTGCCCAAGAAGTCCGGGGAGTTCAGGCCCATTTTTAATCTGAAGCATCCGAACAAGTTTGTGCACCACAAAACGTTCAAGATGGAGTCTCTGGGATGATAATCCGGGTTGTTCAGATAATCTGGGTTGTTCATCCGGGGGATTTCTTAGCCTCAATAGATTTGACTGCTGCTTACCTTCACATCCTCATCCGCCAGTCTCACCAGAGGTACCTCAGGATCTTCTTTGGGAGTATCTGTCATCAGGTTACAATGTAGGAACCTTTGCCGTCGAAGACTGGGAATCCACACGGAAGATTTTCAGCAGTACAACGGGGGTTGCCCATGCTGTCGACATCTGCCCGTCAGCAACCCTATATAGGTGTGGGTGGCCCCACTCCTCCCTCCTCAGTTCTTTCCTGCTGTCGACTTGCAAGCACAGTCTTCGTGGAAGAGCCATTGCAGTGTTTTGTGCCTTTTTTCCACCTATGGACATTTTTTCTTCTAATACTTACTAAAATGTCTTTTGGAGATTTTTCTTTTTTTGTTTGTCGAGAGTTAATCCATCTTCTTCTCTTTTCCAGCGCTGCCATTGTGGGAAGAAGATTGCCTCTACAGACGAACACTGTGTGTCTGCTGTCTTGGGCCTGACCACAACGTCTCCGACTGTAAGCTCTGCTAGAAGTTTAAACAGACAACCCTCAGGCAATGCAAGAAGGCTCTCAGAAAATTCCTGATGGATCAGCAGGTAGCCAACTCCGGGCAGGGGTCCTCCGGGGCCCCGGCCGCTGAGTCGCGCACCGGATGTTTAAGCTCACAGGCCTCCTTGGCCTGAGACAAGTCCTCAGGAGGAAAAGTCACAAAAGACTGGATCGCAACTGATTTCCCAGCGCCATCCTGCCTCCTGTCGGCCCTCCTTCGGGGCCTTCTTCGGCTGACTGCAGCTGCCCTGACAAAGAGAACAGCTGTCCAGGTCTCTGTTTATACTAGTAGGCCCATACCGACAGCTTCGTCGCCCAATTCCCAGGGCAGACATCAACCTCCAGGTCGCCAGGACCCTCCTCCATCAACAACAGGCTCGTCGTCGACAGCTGCTCCATCGAGGGTTGCCCCTTTCTTTCCAAGAGCTACAGGCTCGTCGACCTCTCGGGACGGGGGGCCGTCGGCTTCTGTGCTGTCAAATCCCCCTCCATCGACGACTATGGATCTGAACAAAGTGCTTGTCAAGTTCACTAACATTCTGGTTCAACAGTTCAGGGCCTTTAATAGGCCTTCGTCATTGGCGCTGACTCCGTCATCGACAACTTTTCATCGACCATGGGAGACTGCCCGTGGGCCACTGACGACCTCTCCGACACCAGACCCAGACTAGGAGGACGATGTGGAGGAGTACCACCATCCTGAGCTCATCCTCCCGGATGAAATAGAGGATGGAGAGAAAGAGGAGGAAATCCTCATTTCTGATAGGTCCACTGCCTCTTCAGTCAGTGAGGACTCAGTTAAGCATACCCCAAAGTCTCCTCAGGATGCTACCATCTTCAGTGTCATGAAGCAGTTGTCTGTCACTATGGGCTTCCAGACTGAGGAGGACGTCACCAGAAAAGACCTGGTGGACTTCCTGGAGGTCTCTGAATCTCCCCCAAAGATTATCCCTCCTATTCTGCTAGCCCTAAAGAATGCTACTACGGCAGCGTGGCACAGGCCAGACATGATGCCAGCTATGCCACACAGGGCAGACATGCTTTACAATACCCCCCCTTATTTTACTGCCCAGGCCAAAACTGAGGCGATGGTCATCAAGGCAGCCCATGACAGATCTAAGACACCTAAACACCTTAGTTCTGTTCTCCCAGATAAGGAAGGAGTCCCACAGGATTGACCATTGGGGTAGTAAAAGAGTTTACACCTCCTCTACTTTGTACCTAAGGATTGTAAACTATCTGTCACACATGGTTACATTCCAGAATGCCAACTGGAGAAAGGGCAAAGCTGCTGCTCAGGCCCTTCCAGATGGTTCCCAGAAGCAGGAATCGCTCCAGTGTTTGCAGACTGCGGAAGATATCAGTAAACATCTCCTCAGGGCCCTGTGTGACATGGCCGACACAGTGGCTAAGGCAGTTGCTACAGGCATATGCCTTTGTAGGCACTCATGGTTCAGGATTTGCAGCTGATGTGCAAAACAGGGTGCTTAATGCCCCTTTCAGTGTCACCAAGCTCTTCGGCCCCGATGTCCAAGACCTCATTAATAATCTGCAGGCCTCTGGCATGGCCATCAAGTCGGTGCATTCTCTCTACCACACCTGGCAGCCTACTTTTTGTAGACAGGCCACTAGGCCAGGCTTGGACCCACGCACCCAGGGTAAGTGCAGAGCCCAGGCCTCCTTGCTCGCCCCCTCCATGCTGGAGCAGCAGCCATGCAGCCCAGAAATGATGGGACAGCCTCCTCAGCTGGTCCCACCTCAGCTTCACTCCTTGCCAGACCCCCCCTCCTCTGTCCCAGATCCAGGAATTGGTGGTCGGAGGTCAGTTCCCCCTCCATCTGAATTAATGGAGAACCATGACTTCAGATGCATAGATCCTGCAGCTCATAGAGACAGGCCATACCCTGGAACTCATCCAGCAGCCTCCAGATACCCCTCCTCCACCCTCCAACGATCCCCGGCTCACTTGTCTGTTCTCTGGGAGGAAGTACAGTCTCTTCTGCGCAAGCAGGCACTCGAACTGGTGCCATGGTGTCAGAGAAACCAGGGGTTTTATTCCAGTTTCTTCCTGGTCCCCAAAAAGACCGGAGATGACTCATTCTAGATCTGAAGGACCTCAGTCTCTTTCTCCAGTACAAAAAGGTTTGGATGGTAACTTTGCCAGGCCTCATGCCCCTTCTCAAAACCAGGGACTGGCTCTGTTCACTGCACATGCAGAACGCCTACCTGCACATTTCAGTCTTTTCTCCTCACAGGAGGCAAAGGTTTCTCCACTTTGCCTTTCAGGGCGAGCATTACCAGTTCAAAATGCTGCCCTTAACATACTAACCATAGTAAGATGCCAGCAGATTAAGCCAAATGGCTTATCGAGTCTGCTCGAGATGCAGCTCAAAGTTACAACTCTGTAGCTCCCCCCCCCCCCCGCCACCGGGTTTCCACCATCACTGGTTCACCCCTGTTAGTGTCCCTGCTAAGGGCTTTCCCCCACCTCAACTTCCCCCATGAACCTGTCCCAGCCCCTCTTGAATCCCCCACTGAATCAGTTGCCACTAGTTCCCCTGGCAGCACATTCCATGGCTCTACCACCCTCTCTGTAAAGTAGTACCGCCTCACTTCTCCCATAAATCTACCCCCTACCAATCTGAGGCCATGCCCCCTCGTGGTTCCCCCTCCTTAACTTGGAGCAGTCCCCCAGTGTTGACCAGATTTATCCCCTTCAAAGATTTAAAGACGTCTCGTATCCCCCGTCTCTGCTCTCCATCAGAGGGTACATGTTTACTTCTGAAGTCTCTCCTAGTAGGACATATTCCCCAGTCCATGGATCATCTTTGATGCTCTCCTCTGGACTTTTTCCAAGAGAGCGATATCCCTCTTCCAAGTACAGCCATCAAAACTGCACACAATACTCCAAGTACAGTCTCACTAGGCAGTTGTACAGTGGCACTAGGACCTCCCTCTTCATAGATGTCTTCCCCTTAGCAGTGCACCCAGTCATTTTATTTGCTTTTGCCGCCGCTGTTGTGCACTGTTTAGAGTTATTTAGTTTGGTGTCAGTTGCCACCCACAGGTCTTTTTCCCCATGGAGACATTCAGCTTTTCACCTCTCAAATAGTAGTCGTACCCTAGATTCCTAACACCCAAATGTAGCATGCTACACTTCCTAGTGTTGAATCCTGACTGCCAAGTGTGAAACCTCCTCTCCAGTATTACCAAGTCCTCCTGCAGCATTTTCTTGCCCTCTTCCCCTTCCACAACAGCCCCCAGCTTTGAGTCATCAGAGAAAAGACTCAATCTGCTCCTAACTCCCTCCCTAATGTCTGAAATCTAGGCATTAAATAGGAGTGGACCCAGCACTGATCCCTGAGGGAAACCACTGAGAACAGCGGCGGTCGCAGCAGCTCTCCGAAGACAGGGACTGTATGTTTTCCCATACCTGGATGATTGACTTCTCAAGGCCCCATCCAGGGAGTAGCTCTTGCTGACTCTGGAGCACAATGTCCAGCTCTTCCACTCTCTGGGCATAACGGTCAACCTGCCCAAGTCTGTTCTAGTACCATCCCAAAGACTACAGTACATCGGGGCGGTTCTGGACTTCAGGCAGGGGAAGGCCTTAACCAAGCTCAAGAAGTTGCCGAGAGTCGGTACATTCTGGCCAGGCTGTACCTCAGGCTATTGAGTCTAATAGCTTCAGCCATTCCCACCGTTCCACAGGCCAGGCTTCACATGCGTACCCTGCAGTGGACCCTCAGAGTGCAATGGGACTAGCATACGGACGAGTTAGACCAACAAGTCCTGGTCTCCTCCCTAGTTCGCAAGGTATGGCAGTGGTGGATGTACCCCTCGAACCTTCTTCAAGGGGTTCCCCTTCAGATCTACTTCCCGCATCAGATTCTAACCTCTGATGCTTTGGGACTAGGTTGGGGAGTTCACCTGGATCCTGTCCAAACCCAGGGCTTTTGATCCCAGTGGGAAGCCACCCTGCATATCCATGTCCTGGAGCTGAGAGCAGTGCTCTATGCCTTGCAGGCTTTTCAGGAGCATCTGGCTCCAAGCCAGCTACTGGTGCAGTCAGACAACCTGAGTGTCATCTACTGCATCAACAAGCAGCATTGGACTCACTTGTACCCCCTTTGCAGGGAGGCCATGAGAGTGTGGTATTGGGCACTGGAGCACAGTCTGATACTCTTGGCGATCCACGTGCCAGGCATCCTAAACACCCTGGCGGACGGTCTCAGCAAGACCCAGTCCAGCATGCACGAATGGGAGCTTCTCTCATCTGTAGCAGAAAATCTGTTCGACAGATGGGGTCTTCCAGAGTTGGACCTTTTTGCGTCCCCACGCAACGCAAAACTGCCCAATTTCTGCTTGCAAGATCCAGGGCCTGGAGTTTTCTAGCAGGACGAATTGTCCGTCTCTTGGAGCAGGATATTTCTTTATGCATTTCCTCCATTCCCACTAATACAGAGGGTGCTGATCAAGCTGCAAATGGAAGGGGCCAGCATGATTCTGGTAGCTTCATGCTGACCTGCCAGATATGGTCCCCTCTTCTTCAGCAGCTGGTGGAGGAACCTCTGGTCCCTCTTCCCCTTTGCAGGAATCTGCTTACCCAGGATCAGGGGACCCTGGTCCATCCCAACCTTGGGTCCCTCCATCGGCATGTGTGGCTCCTGAGGACATAGCCATCGCCAGGTTTGGGGTCTCTAACAGGGTGATAAACATCCTGGTGGCCGCCCCCAAGCCTTCCACCTGTGCCACTTATACCATGAAATTAATGCGGTTTGCCATCTGGGCTGCCAAGCATTCCCTTGACCCTTTCTCCTGTCCTGTGAAGCATGTTCTGAACTATCTGATTTCTTTGTCTGACTCGGGCCTCAAGTATTCTTTCCTCAAGGTCCAGAGGTTGGGGCTGATCCCTGGGACTACCGCAAGTTTCGAGCCACCAATTTCTACCGGTGGGAATCAACAATATTCAAAAAAGGCGCCCACATCTCATTGGCCCTGCAGCCAGTGATGCTCAGACGGCGAGGACTGAAAAGCCGTTCCGAGCCCCACCAGCCACAGCATTTGCCCTGGACTTGCATTGAGGACCGGGGTTCTCGAGGGGAATCCCCCTGCCGCCGCGGGTTTCCCTCCCCCCGACCATGGACAAGAAACCGAGGATTTTTCTGCTTCAACACGGGATCGAGGCGCTGGCCGGGTGGGCCTCTCCTGTAGCCCGATTTATTTAGCTTTAACCCAAAGGAGGTTGGGGCTGATCCCTGGGACTACCACAAGTTTTGAGCCACCAATTTCTACCGGCGGGAAGCGCCAATTTTCAAAAAAGCCACCCGCATCTCATTGGCCCTGCAGCCAGTGACGCGAGGACTGAAAAGCCGTTCTGAGCCCCACCAGCCACAGCATTTGTCTTTCTTCCCGCCCACCCACCCCTTCCTCCTCCTCCCTCCTCCCTTAAATGCTCCCATACCACGCCTACCAACTCGTATGGACCTATCCTGCAGCTGTCTGCTGTACAGACTAACTACCTAAGGCATTTCCTAAAGTGTTGTTTTTTGTCTTGAGTCTGAAAGCTGTGTAAAGTGATACTGAATTCCCTGTTGTACTTACTGCTGGTGTCATGTTTTAGCAACTGCATATGTTCTTACTCTAAGTTAGCTGTGCCTGTTTAGCCTTTGATGCATAGTCTGAAGTATTTACCTTATTTTTACTCTTTTGAAGGGCTTGGGGTTAAACTGTCTGAGCGGCACTCGCCATCCCCACTACTACTGTTTTTCCCCTACCCCGATTTACTTTTGCCTGGTGTATCCCTTAATCCTGGAGCTGCTTGACCTAATCTTTACTTACTGAGCCTGCCCCTCCAGCTACCCCTAGTCTAGGGTACTCCTATACCACTGTGGGAGGTAGCTCTCTCTCTTCTCCTCGCACCTACCTCCTGCCCAACCCCTAAACTTGTGGGGTGTTGGCCTTATGTCTGCTGCTACCTACGTGGTGCTATTACTAGGGACTGACCTGCTCTACTCCTGGGGCTATAGTCCCATCGATCCAGATGCTAATCCTGGTTGCCACTCCCCAGTAGTCCTGGATACCCTTGTGGAAGGGATCAGTGCTGTAGTGCTCAGTGGCGTTCAAGTACCTCAAGGGAGTCAACAAAGTCCAAGAGGGTAGCATCTTTCAAAAAAAGAGGTGTGCAAGAACAAGAGGGCACAATTTGAAGATAGAGGAAGGGCGGCTCAGAGGTAATTTAAGGAAGTATTTTTTCACAGAGAGGGTTGTGGATGCATGGAACGGCCTTCCGGAGGAGGTTGTGGAGTCAAAATCAGTGGTGGAATTCAAGCATGCATGGGACAGTCATAAGGCAATTCTAGGGGTTGGGGGTAGGAAGAAGTAGGCTGCTGGTTAACTAGGATCTGCAGCTTATCCATTAGGTAGGGAAATGGGCAGACTGGGTGGGTCAAGCGGTCCTTATCTGCCGTCAAAGTCTATGTTTCTAATACTATCCATGCACGGTTTAACCAGACATGGTAACTGTTATAACCTATTTTACCACCTCTCGCTAGGTGTCTTAACGAAGCTCCTCCCTATTCCCACCAGAATTATCAATTACCTGGCCTGGCTAAAGCTTGCATTGGGGGGGATGTGGACTCAAGCGCTGGCCCCTACCCCGCTAATACCATACTTGGCAACCCCACCTGCCCTCTCTGGACCAATGCCAGGGGACTCAAAGTGGTACACATGAATATAAGTAACCTAAGGCACAAAATCCATGTCCTTGAAGCCTGGACAATGCTTTACAAACCTGATATACTTGCAGTAACTGAGACTTGGCTTAAACCCTGCATCCTTCCTCACGAAACGGACCTAGTCGGCTTTAATGCTTTCAGGAAGGACCGTGCTGGGAAGAAAGGTGGGGGGTTCTCCTTTACACCCGGACTGGTCTCAATGCCATGCAGGTTGCCCACTCTCCCCTCTGCGACTCTGTGGATGAGATTATTTTTGTGAAGGTGCTCCTTGGAGACACCAAACCCCTGTATATTGGGTGTGCTTAACCTCCCGCCACAAACTGCTTCGTCCTCCCTTGAATCGCTAACTCTTGCCTTGGCAGAACACTCCCTGGGGGAGCTGATTCTCCTGGGGGATTTCAACCAAAATTGGCTCTCGCTAGAGGCCTCTGCCAGCAAGAACCCTATACATGATACCAACCTGACCCAAGTTATCTCTCAGCCCACAAGGCACAATGCCAGCTCGGGTAACCACTCATTGCTTGACTGGGCCCTAGTATCCAGCCCGGACCGTATACAGGCCACTGGGGTCATGGCTGACTCTTTGAGCGACCATTCCCCAATTTTCTGTATCTGGTCCAACAGGCCTCCCAAATTGCCTGCCAAAGTGATCGAAGCCAGAAATTACAGCAGTTTCTCCTTGGAGGCTCTCTGCTCTGACCTACGTGCCGTTAATTAGGATCCACTTATCTCCCTCCCTACCCTAGATGAGGTGCTAAACTTCTTTACCAACACTTTTATGTCAGTGGCCAGTATACACGCCTCTCGCAAGAAGCTAAGAGTGCAGGGAAAATGCCACAAATGGCTTAACCCTAGCCTCAAACGGAACATGCTGCTTCGGGATCGGGCCTGGGGGAAATACAAGTCCTCTGGCCGGAAAACTGACTGGGAGAGGTATAGAGAACTGAGGAAGAAAGTCTCCAAGTCGGCTAAATCTAAATACCTACGAGACCTCCAATCTAGGCACCTACAGGATCCCAAGAAATTTCTGGGCCAAATTAACCTGCTATTAAACGGAGCCCCTAGTGCCCAAGAGGGTGCGCTTCTGGTTGGCGATACCCTAACTAATGACCCCGCCTTAATTGCAGAGGCATTTAGTGCCGCTTTCTCCAATCCTGGAGGAACCAAACCCCACCTGCCCCCTGGAGTCCCCAGTGACAGAGACACTGCCTGGGAATGCTCCAGACCACAGTTTCACTTGAAGTTGGTCAAACCCGCCGAGGTACTTCCCCTTCTGCAGTGTATACACCCAGACTTCTCTCCGGGACATGACCTGCTTGAACCTAGACTCCTGTGGGCCACTGCTCCGGCTATCTCCCGCCCAGTTGCCCTGCTTATAAACAGATCCCTCTTTGAAGGAAAGGTCCCGGATAAATGGAAGGTTGCAACCATTGTCCCCATTCACAAAAAAGGGCCACGGGACAATGTGGGGAACTATAGGCCAATCTCTATTCTCTGCCCTCTAGCGAAGGTGCAAGAGAGATTGGTCTATAATCAAATCCAGGACTACCTCGAAAGGCACCTACTCCTAACTGACATTTAACACAGCTTTTGGAAAGGCCATGGCACTGAAACGGCCCTTATCCGGCTCATATCTGACATCCTTGACACAGTGGACCGAGGTTCCACAACGGGGGCCCTATTCATTGATTTATCCAAAGCATTTGACTTGGTCAGCCATGAACTTCTCCTCATCAAACTTCACCTACTAGGACTGGACGGACTCTCTGCTACATGGTTCGAGAGCTATCTGCTAAACTGAACCCAAAAAGTCCTATGGAGAGGAACCCAGTCTAGTGCTAAACCGGTAACCTCCGGGGTATCCCAGGGCTCGATCCTTGGTCCCCTGTTATTCACCCTGTTTGTCAACGACATAGAGGGGGTGGGTGGGAGGAATAACCTCATCCTGTATGCAGATGACACTGTCGTCTACTGCAGTGATCCTCTCCCTAGTGTAATTAGTGATAACCTCCAGGCCAGCCTAGCCTCACTGGAAGCCTGGTTTTCCTCAAACTCGCTTGTTATGAATGAAGAAAAAATGAAAGCAGTCCTGTTTGGGTCCAGATGCCTTGGTCCAGACCGTCATAGCATCCTTCAGCTTCATGCTGCGCAAGGGAAGAAAATAGAGGTCACAGATAAGATCAAGTACCTCGGAGTCCTGCTTGATCAGGCAATGACCTTCCAGCTTCACATCGAGACTGTTGTTAAGTCCACCCACCAGAAGTTAGGACTTCTCTATAGGCTGGGCGACTCACTTTCTCTCGAGGCTCATTGTGCCATATCCAGCTGCACCTTACTCCCCTCCATCCTCTATGGGGCTCCCCTGCTGCAGTCCCTAAGGGAGGGTGAACATGGAAAACTTACTGTGCTCTACCACAGGGTGGCTCGTTTCGCCACCAACTCCCCCCTAGAAGGCACCACTGTGAGGTCCTTGCTGATCTCCACTGGCCTTCTATGCGACAAAAACTGACTTATTCCTCTTTGTACCTTACTTTCAAGTTTACCACCATTGGCTCCCCTCCTGCGTGGGCTGCTAAATCCTAAAGTCCGGAGTCAGGACCTGAGATCCTCCACCGGCCGTCCCCTTGACATCCCTAGTGTCCGAACTAACCATGGAAAACGTTCCTTTAGGTATGCTGCCCCTCACTTATGGAACCTTCTTCCTGTTGATTTGGCCAACTGTCTTACTACTCAGGGCTTCAAGTCGGGCCTGAAAGTCTACCTCTTTGAACTTGGTCTCCGTGGCTGTAACTGCTAGCCTGGAACCTAGTCTTGGTGACTGAAATTTGTTTGTCCCACAGCAGTCAGCCCATTGGGGTGGCAATATATCCGACATATTGCTGGTACCATCTGTTTCCCTAAATTATTGAAGGTTAATATGTCCTATGTCTGAATTAATTTACTAAGTTATTACATGTATGTAACTGACATGCTTTGTAATGTACGCCATACCTTATCTAATGTATGCTTAAATGTACTCCTGCCAATGTATGTACTACTGTTTTACTCCTGCCAATTTGTATGTAATCATTGTCTGTAACTAATCTGGGTCGCTCCTGAAAAAGGGACCTCTGGTCTCAGTGAGCTTACCCAGTTATCAGAATCTAAATAAATAAATATTTCTGCCTTTCATGAGCCCACGGGTGAACGCACAATTGCTCAGCTGGATGTTTCATGTATCTTCCTTAGGGGCATCCTGCATCTGAAACCCCCTATCCGTTCTCCTGTCCCAGCATGGGACTTGAATTTTGTTTTGGAAAAAGTTGACCCTGTCTCCTTTTGAGCCAGTCGTAACTTACGATTTGTGCTTTGTCTCTTGGAAACCGTGATTTTTAGTTGCTATTACTTCTGTTCGAAGAATTTCAGAGCTTCAGGCCCTCTGGTGTGAGGGGCCTTATTTGATTTTCCAAAAAGACAAGGGTGTCTCTGCACACAAATCCAAAATTTTTGCCTAAGGTGGTTTCAGAGTTTACACTCAATCAGTCTGTCCACCTTCCTGTTTATTTTCCTGAGCGTGCCAATCCAGGGAAAGCACTGCTCCATACACTAGATGTGCACAAAACTTTGAAGTATTTTCTGCTTCGGATTAAGGAGTCCAGAAAGTTTAAGCAGTTGGTTGTTTCTCCACCCCCCCCACCCCAGGTAGAGAGGGCGCTTCAGTTTCTAAGCAGTGTTTATCCAAATGGTGGCAAAATTGCATTGCATTGTGTTTTGCTACAACGAGTATGGCAAATAATTGCCTGGTGCTGTCAAAGTTCATTCCTCCAGAGGTATGGCTACCTCTGTGGCCTGTTTCAAAGGGGTCTCAGCTGCTGATATTTGCACTGCTGCCACCTGGAGTACAGACAGCACTTTCAGCAAGCATTACAATCTGGACATTACCTCAAGAGCCCGTGCAGAATTTGGCAGGGCTGTGTTACAAGGACTCCTGTCTTAAGCTTATGGAGACCCAACCTCCCAGACTGTTTGTTTTCACTTGTTACTGTTTGGTACTCATTTCTATAGTGTAATCTGATGACTGAGATACCCCTGAAGAAGACAGAACAGTTACGTAAGAACTTACGGTAACAGTAGATCTTCGAGGGGATCTCAGTCAACAGGTCTGATTTCCCTCCCACTGTCCCCCTTCTTGGGGCTCCTGTTCAGGGCCTGGCTATCTTCTGTCATTTCTATCTAGGCCCAGGTCCCTCAGTCTCTCCTCAGTTCCCTAGGGTGTCAGTCTTGCTCCCTTCATCTCCGGAGGGAAAGAACTGAGGAGGGAATGAGGCCACCCATGTCTACATAGGGTTGCTGACGTAGACGGTGTGGGTGGCCCCAGTAGTACTGCTGAAAATCTTCCATGTAGATTCCCCATCTCTGATGGTGAAGGTTCCTATGGTGTAACCTTTATTTATTCATTTATTTTTTAAAAAGTTGATAACCAGGTAAGGCGCACAGAGTCAAGGCTTGTTTCCAGGTGTGACCCGTATCTCTGATGATTGAGATCCATTAGAAGATCTACTGTTACGGTAAAGTTCTTACATAACTGTTCTTTCTTGATTCTGGGCAAACTCTTCCAGCGCATGGCTCTACCGTTTGGCCTTGCAACAGCCCCTTGAGTTTTCTCGAAGGTATTGATTGTCCTGGTGGCTCAACTACGGCAGGAGGGTCATCATGTCTAACCTTATCTGGACGACCTGCTCATTCGAGCACCGACGATGCTTCTTGCGAAGAGATTAGTGTCCAGGACCCTGGAGATGCTGGAATCGCATGGCTGGATGGTGAACTGGGAGAAGCGCGCCTTAGAGCCATCGCAATCTTTGGAGCACTTGGCGGCAATCTTTGACACGGAAGTAGGGAGGGTGTTACTCTCACCCTTCCGGGAGAAGATACAGTGGCTCAGGCATCGGTCCCTCAACGTCAGCCCACACTCTGTTGCAGATTCTGGGCCTTACAGCGGCAGCAATAGACTTAGTTCCCTGGGCCCGCTTCTACATGCGGCCTCTTCAGATGGGGCTGCTGATGGCCTGGGACCCATCGTCAGAGAACTATCAAGCCAGGATCCTCCTCACCCATCAGCTTTGTCACTCCCTGAGTTGGTGGCTGAATGTGCAGAATCTCAGCAAGGAGGTTCCATTGAAACTCCCGCCGGAGGTGATTCTCACAGTGGATGCAAGCCTTCACGGGTGGGGGGCAGTCCTGGACCAACTTCCCACTCAGGATTTGGTCACTACATGGACAGCGTCCTGGAGATGTGGGTGGTTCACCTTGCTCTGCTTCATTTTCAGTCCAGACCAAGGAACACCGCAGTAAAGGTGTGGTTGCACAACGCCCTCACAGTGGTATACATAAACAACCAATGAGGCACAAAAAGCAGGGCAATGCATTGGGAGGCCTCCAACCTACTGCGCTGGGCAGAGGAGAATCTTCTCTCTGTGTTGGCAGTACATCTGGTGAGGGAATTGAATGTTCAGGCGGACTGGCTAAGTCATGAAGATGTTCACCCCGGAAAGTGGCAGCCGAACCCAGAGATGTTAGCACTATTAAGCAGTCAGTTCGGGCAACTGCAAATAGATCTGTATGCTTTAAGTCATAATGCTCAGACCCACAGCTTCTTCAGTCGGTATTGGTATCCTCACTCAGAGGAAGTGCACACCCTGACTCAGGTGTGGTCTTCCGCAGAGCATATGCTTTTCCTCTACTTCCTCTCCTCCAGAAAGTCTTAAAAAAAAATAAGACACTCAAGCAGAAACATTCTTCTGATAGCCCTGCAGTGGCCAAGAAGACCACTGTTCTCAGACCTAGTGAACCTAGCCCAGCACACTCCCTTTCGCCTTCTGGTACGAGGGGACCTTCTGCTGCAGGGCCTCATTCTCCACCCGAACCCAGGCGCTAATGCAACTTGCGGCCTGGCTTCTGACAGGAGGAGACTCTTAAAATTAAAATTAGTCTCCCCGAGGGTAGTTAAAACCTTGATGGCATCAAGAAAACCTCTACCTCAGCTGCTTACGCCTGAGTCTGGACTATATTTTCTTCTTGGGCCAGAGAGAAAGGAATTAAACCTTTTGAAGGCCTTCATTGCTCAGATCCTGGAGTTTCTTCAGGATGGCATAGATAAAGGGCTGGCTTTGAGTACGCCGAAGGGTAGGTTTCCGCTCTTGGAGGTTCCTTGGGGTTCTCCTTAGGAACAAATAGGTTGTTGTTTTTTTGCGTGCAGTTGGCAGGAGCCAACCGCTGTTTTGATTCCCAGTTCCCCCATGGGATCTTAACTTGGTTCTGAATGCTCTGTGTTGAGCCTTTCAAACCATTGTCATCCATACCACTGGATGTTTTGTTCTACAAGGTCTGTTTTTTAGTGGCCATGTGTTCAGCCAGGAGAGTGGATGAACTCCAGGCCTTGTCTCATAAGAAGCCTTACCTTATCATGCATAAGGACAAGGTGGTGCTTAGGACTGTTCCGTCCTTCATCCCAAAAGTGCCCACATCTTTTCATGTGAACCAAGAAATTTGCCTTCCATCCTTCTGGCCACATCCTTCTCACCCCAAGGAGAAGTTGCATGAACTGGGACCTGAGGCGGGCAATTGAGATCTACCTTAAACGTGCGTCTGAATTTTGTAAGTCAGATAGGCTATTTGTGCTTTTAGCTAGGTGGGTATGGGCCTATGTTGCTAAGGCTTGCATGGCGAGAAAGAAGAGGCCTCCGTCTCTTATCAAGGCTCACTCAACGAGGGAACTGGCAACTTCCTGGGTGGAGAGGGGCAAGGCCACAGTTTCAGAACTATGTAAGGCAGCTGCATGGACCTCGGTCCACACATTCACGAAAAATTATAAATTGGATATTCAGAGTTCTGCTGACACAGCTTTTAGTCGCAGAGTGTTGCAGGTAGCAGTTCGCACGTAATTCTGAAACATCTGACGTATGGGATAATCTTCCCCACCCTCACATTTGTTTGTCTGTGTACTGCGTCTTAGAACCCATTTGTAATGATTACCTATTGACAGTGTGGAGTGCTACAGAAAGAAGATATTAACTTTATACTTACCGTAATTTCCTTTTCAAACAACATGAAGTCTTGCTATATTATGACATATGCAGTGAGTCCCAACCTTTGAACTGCTCCGGAGGTGAAAGAGTTAACTTTCCATGCCAGGCATGGAATGCTGAGCTCGAGCTCGGTTGAAACTCTGTCTGTTGTTCTTCAATCTCAAACCGTCAGATTCTTTACTTCGCCTCACTGAACAGTCGCTCCGGAGATTTCTCCTTCTGCTCGGTTCATTTTGTCGGTTAAAGTATTGTTTTTCTCGGTTTTCAACCGAATTTAAACCACAGCCGGTCGGTTCAGGCTCTGTCTGTGGTATTTGTGAGTATTAGATAGGTTTACATTAATTCTTTTCTGTGTGGAACTTGTAAACTGTTTATCGGTTCGCTTTGAACCGATCAGGCTGTTTAAAGTATCTTATTCTGTCATTTAGAGTGTGGTTATCGGTTCTAAAAAAAATGGATTTTATTACGGTTTTCTCCACGACCCGTGACACGGTTGGGAACCGATAAGAGGGTCTTGCCTGGCGGATTGCCATAAACGGGTAAGTTTGGTTAGGACTGGCACTATGTCTGAGAAACCCAAAAGAAAAACCGGGCCCACTGGGTTTCAACACTGCAGTGTGTGTGGGGAAGCCTTTGCCAAGGCTGACTCCCACACCACCTGTGTTTATTGTCTGGGGTTTGACCACCTCAATGCAGACTGCCAGATTTGTAAAAATTTTCTTGCAGCTACCCTAGAAAAGAGAGTTGGTAGGCTCAGGGAAAGGGAGGCCAAAAAGTCCGCTGAACCGGATGGCCAGCCCGGTTCGGTTCCAACCGAACCGGAGGGAGTGCCCTCTGACCAGGGCGAGACTTCCTGGGCAAAAGGAGAGCCGACTCTGAGGGGTCGGTTCCAGCAAAAAGGACTAGGAAATCAGCTGGTGTGGAGCCAAAACTTTCCTCTCCAACCGCTGAAGAGATCACCAAAGCGATTCAAATTGTCCAGTCGCTTTCCCCGGTTCTGACCGAACCAGTACCATCAGGTAAGCGCCCGGTTCGGCCGGTTCCACTGGTTCAAGAGTATGATTTAGAGGAATATTATGAACCGGAGGAGGGGGAAGAGGAGTATGATGAGAGTGAACGTGGATTTGAAAGTCTGGATGTGCCCATTGACCCGGACATCTCCCCAGACAGACCTTCAGGAGTGTCTCCTACTAGGCTTTCTGAGTCCCTCTCTCATTTTATGTTTTATAAAAAAGTGGCTGAAACCCTCCAGCTCCCTATGGAGGAAGCTGTGGATGATAAAGAGGAGCCTGACTATGTGGAAATGATGGATATCCCAGAGTCTAGGAGACTGTCTATTCCCTTGCATAAAGCTTTTGGAAAACAGACTTTTAAAATTCTAAAAACTCCTCACACTGTACATCCTGTGGATAAGAGAATGGACAAGAGGTACACATTGTCAGGCTCTGATAAGGAGTTCCTTTCACAACAATGCAGCCATGTTGGGGTAGTGCAGGCTGCAGCCTGTGACAAGGCAAATATCCCCTTGGCCTCACACCCCCCGGACAAGGACTCCAGGAGGATTGATGCCATGGCAAAGAAACAGTACATGGCAGCATCCTTGGGACTCAGACAGGCAAATTATATGGCTTATGTTGCTAGATATCAGAAATCCAGATGGGATACTGTTATGGCTCTAGCAAAACAGGTCCCAGCCAGCTTGCCAAGGAGCTGGAGCAGGTGGCTGCGGATGGTATTGAGGCATCCAAGGTGCAATTTCATGCTGCAGTGGACTCAAATGATGTGTCATCAAGAGTCATGGGCTACATCTGTGGCACTGCAGAATGGCTTGGCTCAGATGTACTAGCCTGTCACAGGATACCCAGACTAAGGCCATGGATTTTCCTGTTGTGGGTAATTCCCTGTTTGGGGAGCAGACAGAGAATTACATGAAGAAAATGGATGAGTATAGGACCACCTATAGGAGTGCACAGGCCAAGGAAAGGCAGGCCACTCCTCAAAGGCAGCATCCCAGGGGCAGGGGCAGGCCTTTTCATAGGCCTTTTTACCAAGCCCAGGCCTCCTCTTCTGCTTATGCCCAGAGGGGTTTCTTTAGAGGGAGAGGCAGAATGGGTGCCAGCAGGCCTGTTTCCACCCCTCAGCCCAAAGCCCCTGCCAAGCAGGCACCCTGATGGGGTTGCCAGGGCCGATTCTCAACTTCCTGTAGGGGGCAGGCTGGCTTACTTTGTCCAGGACTGGGAGTCTCTGACATCAGACAAGTGGGTCCTGGAAGTAGTAAGCCAGGGACTGGTTCTCAGCTTCAAAAAATTTCCAAAAATGAGAACCAGATCCTTTCCACCTGCAAATCCACCAGAGGCACTTGCCCTAGAGGCAGAGGTCTCTTTCCTCCTGGCTCTCAGAGCTGTGGAAAGGGTTCCACCCCTACACCAGGGCAAAGGGTTGTACTCCAGGTACTTCCTTACCCCAAAAAAAGACAGGAGAATGGCAGCCCATCCTGGATCTCAGGTACTTAAACAAGCACCTTTTAAAACCAAAATTCAAAATGGTGACTCTGGGAATTATTCTACCCTCTCTAAGGCCAGAGGACTGGCTAGCGTCCCCTGGACCTCAAGGATGCCTACTTCCATATTCTCATCAGAAGCTCCCATTGAAAGTACCTCAGGTTCGAGCTGCCCTCAGGCCATTACCAGTTCAGAGCAATGTCCTTTGGCCTCACCTCTGCTCCAAGGGTATTCACAAAATGCCTGGCAGTAGCAGTTGCTTCTCTAAGAAGGCAAAGAATTGCCATCTTCCCTTACCTGGACGACTGGCTCATAGTGGGTCAGTCCCCAGACCAAGTCAAGTTACACCTACAGATAACTCAGCAACTGCTCACCTCTCTAGGTTTCCTCCTGAATCTCTCAAAGTCAGTTCTAGAGCCTGTCCAGCTCCTCACCTTCATAGGCGCAGAACTGAACACGGAGAAAGCCAGAGCCTTCCTTCCTTTGGACAGGGCAAGGACCCTGGTGTCTCTGGCCTCCTCATTCACCCTGCAGGTGTCTTGACCAGCAAGGCATTTTCTTCAGCTCCTGGGGCACATGGCTGCTTCTACAGCAATAGTGCAGGGAGCCAGATTTCAGATGAGGGACATTCAGTTCCATCTGAGAGCTTTTTGGTCTCAAAGGAAAGACCCTCTAACCAAATTGATCCCAGTGACTCGAACCCTGATCCAGGCCCTACAGTGGTGGCAGGATCAGAGCAATCTCAGACAAGGGGTTCCTTTTGTCACTCAGTCTCACTCCTTAATCCTTACTACAGATGCATCCCTCTTGGGGTGGGGAGCTCACATGGGCGACCTCACCAACCAGGGGTTGTGGTCCCCTCAGGAATCTCTGCTCCACATCAATCTGTTGGAACTCAGAGCAGTTTTTCTAGCACTTCAAGCTTTTTCCAAATCTGTTCAGAAAAAAGTTGTACAGGTCAGAACAGACAACACCACCACAATGTGGTACATCAACAAGCAAGGGGGCACTCTATCTACGGCCTTGTGCACCGAAGCAATGAAGTTGTGGTCTCTGGCTTATTCCCTGAACACCTCCCTTACGGCAGTTCACCTCCCAGGCAAGGACAATGTCCTGGCAGATGCTCTCAGCAGGATTTCCGAGGGCCATCACGAATGGTCACTGGACCCCCTGGTCTTGGAGGTGGTATTTGCCAGACGGGGCACCCCGCAGATAGATGTTTTTGCAGCCCCAGACAATCACCAACTTCCCCTTTTTTGCTGCAGGCCCCCAGTGTTGGGCTCAGTCCCTCTGGATGCCTTAGTTCTCAATTGGGAAGGGAAGTTTCTCTATGCTTCCCCCCCTTCCCTCTTCTGTTCAAAGTGCTAGTCAAAATCAGATCTCAACCCTGCAATATGATCCTGATTGCTCCAGATTGGCCCAGACAACCCTGGTATCCACTTCTACTGTCCTTAGCAGTCCATCTTCCCCTGTGTCTTCCCAGGAATCACAACCTGTTAACCTGTGCTCAGGGGAGGGTTTGGTACCCGAACCTCAAATCTCTCAATCTCAAGGCCTGGCTCTTGAAGAGTTAGAGTTTGTTGGTTTACACCTCTGCCAAGGTGTAATGGATATCCTGAAGGCTTCTAGAAAACCTTCCACCAGGGCTACTTATAATTCCAAATGGAAGAGATTTTCCATATGGTGCTCTGGAAAGCATATTTCCCCAGAATCTGCTGATTTACCCACAGTCCTGGATTGTATGGTCACTTAAATACCTTGGGGCTGAGACCAGCTACCCTAAAAGTGCATCTGGCAGCTGTGTCTGCTTTTATTTCAGCAGGTAAGCCCTCTTCTCTTTCGGCTCACCCTGTATTCTCCAAGTTTTTCGAGGGTTTGCTTCACACCAACCCTCCATTCAGGGACCCTGCCCCTGCATGGGACCTCAATGTTTGCATTGCTCAGCTTATGCAACCTCCCTTTGAGCCTTTGTCTTCAGCAGAGCTTAAGTACTTGACTTGGAAGACTGTGTTTCTGGTAGCCATCACTTCTGCCAGACGCATAAGTGAATTACAAGCTTTATCAGTGGAGCCTGATTTTATCTCCTTTCATAGAGATAAGGTGGTCCTCAGGACTAACAGGAAGTTCTTGCCTAAGGTGGTTTCAGATTTCCACCTTAATCAATCTATATCTCTTCCAGTGTACTTCACTGACCATTCCTCCTCTGGCGAGAGGAGGCTGCACACCTTAGATGTGAAGAGAGCCCTTAGTTACTACATAGAGCATACCAAGGGCCACAGGTTTGACTCCCTCCAACTGTTCCTCACTTATGGTGAGGTTGGTAAAGGGAAACCTGCCACTAAAAGATCCATTGCCAGGTGGATTGTCTCTTGTATCCAATTTTGCTATGAAAAACTGGGTAAGGTTCCTCCCTCAGGCCTGAGGGCTCACTCTACCAGAGGTACAGCTGCTTCCCTGGCTGCTGCCAGGGACATCCCTATTCCAGAGATATGTTAAGCAGCTACCTGGAAAACAGTTCATACTTTTACCAAGCATTACTCCCTGGATATCCAGGCTAGGAGTGATGCTCGGTTTGGCACAGCTGTGCTTCAGAGCCTATTTCCTAAGTAGGCTCTGTCCCTCCTCCATGGAGGTACAGCTTTATAGTCTGCATATGTCATAATATAGCAAGACTTCATGTTGTTTGAAGAAAAAATTACTCACCTTAGTAATATTGTTTCTTCTATTGGAGTCTTGCTATATTATGACCCCCACCCCCGCCTGCCCCTCTCAGAACCTCTATTTTTGGGATGTGGGTGGGCAGTGCAGTGTTGGCACTTAGTAGCTGCCCACCTTGTTGTTTTCACCCCTCCTTTTTTGGGGTGACTTGGTGTTGTGTTTTTCATATTTTTTGGGGGTCTCCTGACTTGAGTCTTTGTTTTGGGACCAAAAAATGTGTTCTTATGTTTAGTAGCCAGTTGGCTAGTGTAGGTTTACAGCTTCCACACAAGACCTCAGTGAGTTTAGCTCGTAAAGATCTGACGGCTTGAGTTTGAAGAACAACAGACAGAGTTTCAACCGAGCTCGAGCTCAGCGTTCCATGCCTGGCATGGAAAGTTAACTCTTTAACCTCCGGACCAGTTCGAAGGTTGGGACTCACTGCATATGTCATAATATAGCAAGACTTCAATAGAAGAAACAACATTACTAAGGTGAGTAATTTTTTCTTCTGTTAGCGCCAATATTGTCAATGGGACCCGCCCTGGAACATGGCTCTGGAGGGAGAATCTTATCCTGCATGCTAGGAGAGAGGTCTATTTTTTAGTAAAATCTCCTACGTGGATCTTTCTTTTGTGCTACAATGTACTCTGATATGTATAATTATATGCTGATTTATCAATTACATTGATTTATATGCTGATTTATCAATTATCTGCGACAGCAGGTTAACAGGTTTCGGTATTTAACGAAGTTGTGTTCCCTGTTGCAGTTTAGTTCTCTGCCTTCTGAAGAAAAAAAAAGACAAAGAGCATATGTCTCATTGTATACTAGCTTCAGTTTGCAGATGAATGACTCCTGTGAGACGTGTGGCACCTGTGAAGAATCTTACGACTGCATGTTTTTTTGCTACAACATCTGAATATTTCAGGGAACCTTTTGGGTCCATGAAATGCGTCCCTTCTCTGAATATCGGATAGGAATGTAAGTCATTTGTTTATTATTGTAAATATGTGATTGGTTTTTGAATGTATATAGGCGTAGCTTTCATGGCACTGCTGAGTAGTAACTGGGGAGTTGCTGTTAGTGCAGGGAATCCTCGGGTTCCTAACATTATAAATCTTGGACTGTGCCATTCCCCTGGTAGGGGTGCACTGTACCCGTTTGTAATGATTACCCATTGACAATGTAGGAACTAATAGAAAAGGAAATTATGGTATGAAGTTAATTTCTTTTTCACCCTTTCCCAACCCTCCCGCACCTCCGTACTTAATGATTATCAGCTCCAAGTTGGAGTTGATTCAGGGAGGAGTGCAAGACCCGGAGAAAGCAGATCTTACTTCGAGAGGGCTCTTGCAGTAGGTATTCACATATAGGCCTGACCTGCCAGGTGTCGGGGACCCCATGGAAAAGTTTCTAGCTAGCAGTCTCTGGCAGGGGACCGCCCCCACGTCAGGTGACCGGCGTCATACAACACCCATATAAAGGGGCGGTCCCCACGCCTGCCTTCCAGTTCTTTCCCACCGTCAGTTTGTGAAAGTTCCTTGCGGTTGAGCAATGCTTCATCAGTCATTCGTTGGTCCTTAAGTCTTCGAACTTTTTGACCTTTTTCTCTGTCTTTAAGCTTTTATTTACAATTTGCTCTGTATATCGTCCCCGACGCCCTAAGAATATGTGCGACTCATGTGGTTCCCAACTTCCACACAAGGACGGCCACTCCTTGTGCCTCTTCTGTCTGGGCCCAGACCACCCCGTGGAGAAATGCCAGCACTGCCAGAAATTTAGCTCTGCTACCCGCAAAAGAAGGCAGCCGTCCCTGGAAGCCCATACCTTAAAGAAGAAAATGGCCTCCATGGAGAAGGAGCTAAAGAAACTCAGGCAGGCATCCACTTCCCCAGAAGGTCACAAGACTAAACGCGACAAGGAGAAGCACGGGGAGCGGGAACCGGCTTCCACAGCAGCCGTGACGCTGGCTGGAGTCGCGGCACTTAAAGTAACATCCCCTCAGGGGGATCGCTCCACGATGGCACTCTTGGTGGTTACCAAGAAGGCGTCACCTTTCCCCATCTGGCTCGCGCTTGGGCCCTTCGGGAGCCTCTGGGGCAAAGGAGGCCTCCGCTCCCATAAAGGCCGCTTCTACGATGCGGCCTTCAGGTCAGAGCTGGTCTGGTAAGTCAGACGTCTGCCCCACCAACGCTCGCCCGGACAAGGCTGCTAAGCCGCTTGCCCCTTCAGGGGAGTGCCCAGCCAAGACTACACCAAACAAGGCCGCATCTCCTGCACGGCCTTCCTCAGGCAGGGGAGTCCGATAAGTCGGACGTTGGCTCCTCCGATGCCCGCCCGGATTCAGCCAATAAGTCGGACGCCAGTTCCACTGATGCCCACCTGACCAAGAAGTCTGCGCTGGACTGTACAGAACAGTCTGACACCCCAGGCTCTCTGCAACGTTCTGTGTTGCCTTCTGAGGTCCCTGCATCTCCTTAGCATTCTGAAGTGTTTGTACTCCACGAACATGTTCAGGGAGCTGAGGTCTAGGATAGGCCTCACATCTCCCATCTTCTTTGGAACTAGGAAGAAATGGGAATAGTAACTTGTCCCGCAAAGATGGTTGGGAACTGATATCGCCGCCTTTGAGAGAAGGGAGATGATTTCCTCTAGGACCAGAGGAAGATGTGGGGAATGAGACTACTGGGGTGGTGGTCTTTGGGTGGTTTCTGTAGAAACTCTGTTGAGTGTCCTGCTGATATCAACTGGAGCACCCAAGCATCTGACATTATCCTTTCCCAGCCCGGCAGATGGAAGGAGAATCTTCCCCCTACTGGTTCCTCTGGAACCTCCAGAGGCAGTGGGAGAGGTAGGGTATCAGGAGGTGTGAGGCAGCGCAGCAGCCGAGGCTCCCACAGCTTTTTTGCTGGGAGGAGGGGGTCTTGGTTGCTGGAGGGGCCCGACGTTTGTTGGCCCGTTTGCCCTGTGGGCTTTTGCCCTTGTTGGTTTTGTCTACAGAAAGGACGCTGCTGCCCTTGCAGGGTCCTGTACATAGAGTTGACAGACTTGAGTGCAGTGCCCTTCTCCTGCAGTTCGGTAATGATGTCCTTGACATCACCCGCGTACTGCACCGAACCCCTGAAGGGATTGCATTTCAGGGACCAAACCTGACACATGGAGCCAGGCATGATGCCGTAGGCCTACGGCGAAAGCCAAGCTCTTCCAGCTGTGTCCACTGCGTCGTAAGTGGCACAAAGCATGTGCCGACTGGCTGAACAAGCAGAACGGGTATCGGAGTTAAATCTCTGGCAGTGCTGGAACTTCTCCACGGGGTGGTCTGGGCCAAGACAGAAGAGGCACAAGGAGTGGCCGTCCTTGTGTGGAAGTTGGGAACCACACGAGTCGCACTTATTCTTATGCGATTCAGAGGGCATCTGGGACGACACACACAGCGAATCGTAAATAAAAGCTTAAAGACAGAGAAGAAAGGTCGAAAAGTTTGACGACTTAAGGACCGATGAATGACTAACGAAGTGTTGTTCAACCACAAGGTACTTTCACAAGCCAACTGCGGGGGGAAAAAACTGGAAGGCGGGCGTGGGGGACCGTCCCTGATGTGGGGGCGGTCCCCTGCCAGAGACTGCTAGCTAGAAATTTTTCTGTGGGATCCTGTCACCTGGGCGGGTCATTCCTATATGTGAATACCTACTGCAAGAGCCTCTCTCGAAGATCTACTGTTACAGTAAGTTCTTACATAACTGTACTTTCCGGGGTCCCACAGGGACATTACAGCGGCAACATTGAATTACCACTGTAATGATGTTCACTATCAAAATGTCGCTGTTCGATCGGCATACCATTTTTAATGGTGTCCGTTTACAAAAAAAAAAATAAAGTGCCATGGGTAGGTACAATTTTATTATTTCCAGGAGTGTAGGTTTTCTGTGGGGGTCCTTAGGCTTTGGTGTCGTTCTCCCCCCGGTTTTTGGTATTACTGATTGTTTCCTCAGCTAATTGAGTTTTTAGTGTTTCTCAGAGGTTTTGCTGATGTTTTTCTCCACAGACCTCTGTTTTTCTGTTTCCGTGGCCGCCATTAATGGCTGGCGTGCACTCTTCCATCAGGCCATTTTCCGCCTTTGTGTTCACATGCGTCCGTTACTGTATGCGCCATAACCTGCGGAGCATTAGTGCAGCAGAATAGCATATTAAATGTATTTGTGCTACTGCGCACATGCCTGCTGGTGCATGCATGCCTGTGCAAATGCACTTACGTCCTGCGTGTGCCCGCTAGTGAGCGTGCATGCCTTTTTACCACTGTATGGTGTGCTAATTAATGCAGTGGCTGGCAGTATAGCTAAAAGCTTCAAGTAACAGCTTGATACATTCAGCAGTCCTGGGTTTGACTCCCACAACCTCCACTTACATGATGCGCGACTCTGAGGAAGTCATTTAAAGCAACTCGGTGGAGAATTTTAGCCCAAAAAAGATATTGGGGCTAATTATTATTTTTTACGTCACAATTCTGTTTCTCTTTGGCACCATGACTAATTGGAGACCATTAATCACGAAATGATGTAAGACATGCAAAAGGGTGATGAGGCCTTCCCCATGGGTTCCCTTTGCCCTCATTGTGTTGCTCAGCACCCCCCAGCCGGTTCTTCAGCCTGGGGAAGGGAAGCACCTGGTTCTTTAATTGGCAGTGGGAGCAGAATTGCGAAGAAATTCCATTTTGTGGCTCCTGAGTGAGCTTGAGCCCTGACGTGCTGCAGATACACCCAACCCCAGTCAGGCCCCTCAGGTCAGAGGGGCCCATCCAGGCAAGTCCAGGTGCAGTGCAGCAAGCTTAGGTTGTGATAAGATTTGCAGGCAGACTCAGACCCTGCCTTTTTGAAAGCCAGGATAAAGATTACGGGAATCTTGAAAAAAGGAGGACGTTCCCTTCCCTCTGTGGAGAAGGAAGTGGAAAGGGAGTGAACTGAGTCCAAATCAGGAATGTTTTTTCTCCCCTGCTTCATAATTTTTGGATAGCTGAGGCGTATAGTCCCTTACAGCTCATGAAGTACAGTCTGCAGAGACGGCAGATGTCAATCCAACTCTATCTGCATCTTTCAGCTACTATGTGACCAAATTATTGAGCAACATTGGGCAGGTGTGGATCAGAAAAAGTGTCTTCCCAACCATGTCACGGATCTTCCTTTTTAAGGAAATGGTCTCGAGGGTGGGAAGCTCCTCCACTGAAAGACAAGGTGGTTTGTATTTCTGAAAAGACACCGTCCTGCCTAAAGACTGCTCTGGCCCTTACAGTCTTTCATGTCAAGTGGGTGGACACCGCGTGCAGGAGGAGTGTCGCCTTTTATCAGCACATAACAGTTGTATGTCTTACGCTTCGTTTATTGACCAGAACCTTCAATATATGGGTCACTACCCTGGCCAGTTCGCTTTGCCTTTCTGAAGGTGTGAGCCTTTTTGCAATTCATGGCCATGGTTCCACCTTTCTAGGTGTTTTTTTACTGGAGATTTCATGTCGGACTGCTCAGCCTACTTCATTGTTTTTGGCCATGAGGGCCGTATGGCTTAGTCATTGGGTCTGGTCAAGCTTCATAAGCTAAGCTGGTTAACCTCCCCTTGAGTGAGGCTTATGGTTTGATTCTGCCCTGGATACTATTTAAAAAAAAAAAAAAAGATATGCGGTGAAAAGGGCCATCTCCAGTGTCAAACAGTGCAAGACTACCGTAACCCTGGGGATCAAGGTAATGGCCGGCACAGACAGTTCTGAGGGGGGGATCCATTCCTTCGGAAATTGGCTACAGAGAATGGAGAAGCCTACTCGGGTAACAGGGTTTACTGTATTTGAGGAACCTGGCAAGGCACCATACAGGAGGCCCAGCACTACAAGCCTGCTGCCTCACAAGAAGGCACGTGGGCCCGTCCCTGACTCCTTTTTCTTGGTGGTAGATTACAGGAGTTTTCCTCAAGATGGGCAAGAACAATGTCAGACGCCTTATTAGGGGACGCTTGTCTACCCAGTTCTCAGGGATGGCAAAAAGGCCATATGTCATCAGAACCTGACCCCGCATTCTTTCAGGGGCATAGTACAGGTCCCGCTAATCAAACAAGGGGTTGTCAGGTCCATTCTTGATTCAAGTGCCTGAACAAGTTTGTGCTCCACAACCTTTTTAGAATGGTGCCCCAGAGGTTAATCACCAGGCTGCTCAGTCAAGGGGTTTTCTGAAGCCCCAATACATCTGAAGGATGCCTGCCGTCACATTCCCTCCATCAGTCCTACTTAGAGTATTTCAGGTTTTTGATAATGGACCAACCTTCCACCACGGGGTTCTTCTCTTCGCCCATGCATCAGCCCACCAAGTTTCTTGAAGGGGTTAATAGTCCTGGTGGCTTAATGTTTATCCTGATTGAACGACCTGCTTATTCATGCACTGACTCAGCACTCTAGATATGCTAGAGTCGCATGGCTACGGGTAAACTAGGAAAAGTGCTCTCCTGAGCCGTCTCAGACCTTGGAATGCCTGGTGATAATTTTTCACACAAAACCAGGGAAGTTTTTTTGCCTCCCCAGAAGGTGACTTTTTTTGTCAGAAGTCCTCTGGCTCAGGACGCGGTCACTGGTGTCTGCTCTTGGTCTGCTGCAATTTGGGTCTCAGGATAGGCAGCATTAGTTTTTAATCCCATGGGCCCGCCTCCAGATGCAGCCAATTCAAATGGGTTTACTGTCGACCTGGGATCCTTCATCGGAGGATTATCATCCAGTCCCCCCCCCCCAGTCTCCTCTTCCTGAATTGACGAGTGGATGTGCAGGATCTGAGCAGAGTTCAGCTAGAACTTCCCAGAGTTAATTCTCACAACAGATGTCAGTTTATACAGATTGGGGGGCAGGCCAGAGCGAGCTTCCCACTCAGGGAACTTGGTCAGTCTAAGAACAGAATCTCCACATCAATGCTAGGGAGATGGAGAAGGTCCGCCTAGCTTCCCTTAGGTTTCAGCCATGCTGCTAAGCATGCTGTACATTTGTACATAACCATTAAGACACGGGAGAAGTTTTGAGAGGTCACCGACCTGTTGACAGTTCACCTGGCAGAGGAGGTGAACCGTTAAGCGGATTAGCTAAGTCGCAAAATCTTCATCCCATGGTGTGGAGTCTGAACCCGGAGGTTTTTGAACTCCTCTGCAACTGGTTTGGTTGACCTCAGATCGATCTGTTTGCATCCAGCCACAATGCTCAGCTCCGAGAAGGTTCTCAGTCTTTTTTGGTGTCCATAGTTGGGGGCAGTGGTCGCTCTGCTCCATGAGTGGACCTTCAGCAGAGCGTATGCTTCCTCTACTAACTCTCCTCCCAAAGGTAACGTAAATAAATAAATATAAAAGATGCTGTAGAGGGAGCTGCCTCTCATTAGATGCAGAGTGGCCGAGAAGACTGTGGTTCTTGGACTTAGCAAATTTTGCTCAGTAAGCATCCTTCCACCTTCTGGTGTGTAGAGACCTGCTATCAGGGTCTCTCTTTCCACCAAAAAAAAACAGGAATGATGCAGCTCGCGCCCTGGGTCCTGAGAGGAGGAGGCCCTTCCATAAAAAAAGAATGTATACGTTTCCCCAAGGAACTACTTGACACCTTGATAGCTGCCAAAAATCCTCTGTGTCCCCAGCCTATGCTCTGGTAGGGGCCACCTCTCTTTTTGCTTTGAGCCAGCAGGGAAGGTTACACCTTCATCGGTCTCTATTCTGCAGTTTTTTGGGATCTAATGCAAGAAGGTATGGCAAAGAGGTTGACACTCCACCCTACCAAAACCAGCCCTGATGGCCTTCACCCCATGATTCTATGTACCTCAGCACCTGCTATCACTGCCATCCTAGCTCATCTCCTTAACCTTTCCCTCACCACAAGTTCAGTCCCCCAAGCCTGGAAACAGGCCAAGGTGCTCCCACTCCACAAAGGCAGAGATCCTACAGTGCCCGGAAACTATAGGCCCATTCCTCTCCTTCCTGCCCTTGCCAAATTCCAGGAGTCTCTTATTTATTCTAGGCTCCTGGAATACCTTTCTGTTATGGACAGTCTATCACCTTTCCAGTCAGACTTCAGGAAGCAGCGTTCCACAGTCTCCCCCCTGTTCCGAATCACTGATCATATCCAGTCAGCAATGGACAAAGGCCAAGTCACTGCTGCCATTTTTGTGAACCTGGCTAAGGCCTTCGATTCCATTTCCCATCACCTTCTTATCCAAAAGCTCTATTCTTCCAGCCTGGCGCCGTCTGCTGTAAATTGGTTCCGATCCTATCTTCATAACAGACAGCAATCTATTCAAGTTAGTAGTGCCATCTCCCCTCCTTATCCAAACTGGCATCCCCCAAGGTTCAGAACTTGGCCCTATTCTGTTTTCTTTATTCATAAATGACCTCCCATCCATCTGCTCCTCCTCTCAAATCCATGTGCAGACAACACATGATTTACCTTCTGGTCCAACCACTGCCGATTCCCCACCGGCGTGCGACTCAATAGGTGCAGCACTGGTTTGGCAAAACCAGCTAAAACTTAATTCCCCAGAAACTGTATCTATGCTCTTTGGGTCTAGGCAAAGACTTTCCAAATTGCAGAACTACCCAACATTTGCAGCCCTTGATGGCTCCCCGTTGGACATAGTCAACTCCTTCAAGTACCTCAGGGTCTGGCTGGATAGTAACCTTGACTTCTCTGCTCACATTGATTCCATTTGCCCCAAACTTCGGCCCAAACTCGGTGCCCTCTTATCGCCACAAGGAATGCCTCCCTGTACCAACCCACCAAGATCTGGTCACTAAAACTATACTACCTGTTATTGACTATGCCGACATTGTCTATGGCTCTGTACCTGCAGCCTCCCATGCTAGGCTTGATACTCTCCTAAATTCATTCTGTCACTTTGCCCCCCCTCCCAACTCAGCACCATCTCCTCTACTCCTCCCTATCCCTATTGCCTCTGCCTACTAGGCGCCAGGTCCATAGCCTCTCCTTCATTGCCAAATTCTGGTTTGGGACTCTCTCTCCCCCCCCTTACCTCACCTCTTTCCTATCCCCTGCTAGCTTGTCCACGTATTCCCTTTGATCAAGGGATGCTCGAATGTTCTTCCTTCCCCATCCTCAGGTCAGACTGCATTCTCCTACCGTCTCCCTTATCCCTGGGATCTGCTTCCTTGTAATATTCTCCACTCCTCTCCCACTACCCTGAAATTTCAACTCCAAATGTTACCTTCTGTTGGTTGCTCTTGCCACTCCCCATCCTCTGCACCCCCCAGCCAACCTCTCCTTCTATTGCACGCAACTCTATCTTTCACACTAGGCATCCTAGGCCCTAGACCTGACCCCTTGTTGCCTAGCCCTCTGTCTGATTTATCAAAGTAACCCGATTCTGCCTGCTTGCAACTCGTATGTAATAGTTTTTCCACTCTCATCCTGCACCGTGCTGCACTTTGTTGTACTAGCTTTATTGTATTAGTCCCTTGCTACTGTAAATATCCCTCATTTTTACTTTCTTGAACTGTGTTGCACACTGTTGTATCAATTCCCTTTGCAACTGTATATATTTTTGTACTACTTCCACAATTGTATATTTTGTACAAATGCTGCTTTATTCTGTACCATATCCAATTGTTTTGTTTCCCTGTACTGTGTATTGTCTCTCTCACTCGGGTTGCACCTGGAAACAAGCCTCATCTCAGTGAGTCTTTCCAGGTTACCACCTTTTAAATAAATAAATAAATTTTGTTCGCTGAGAGGCCAGGTTCTGCTCTTGCAGCATCCTGGGATTTTTGGCCTAGGAGCTAAGTAGTGTGTGTTTAGTAGGACACATCTGGTGTTGTGATCCTCGATTTTCCGTGGGATCTGAATTTGGTTCTGAATGCTTCTTGCAAGGAGCTTTTCAAACCGCTCCCATCCATATCACTGGATGTGTTGTTTTACAGGCTTCCTCTTAAGGAGCCATACCTTATTAGGCATAAGGACAGGTGGTACTCAGAAAATTGTCATTCCTAAAGTGCTCATTGCCTTCCAGGCATTCCAGGACTTAGGCTTGTGCTCTCCTGTCTGCAAGCTCCTCAATCCTAGGGGAGGTATTGCGCAAGCTGGATTTATCGTGCACCATTAGGGTCTTCCTAAACTGAAAGCTGCGTTCTGTAAGTCAGATAGTCTTGTTTGTTCTTGTGGAACAGATAATCAGGGTAAAGAGGCATTTTTAGGCCACCCTCCCTAAAAGGGTGCAGGTCTGCATCGTTCAAGCCAACGTAGTAAGAGAAGGCCCCCTGCCCTCCTCATGGCTCACCACTCCAGGGCTAGGGCAATGTCCTGGGCAAGACAAGTGAAGCATTGGTTTTAAAGTTATGCAAGGCACTTACTTGGTATCCCATCTAGCTGTTCACAAACATCCATCTTGGATGTTCAAAGTTCAGCTGACGCAGTTTTGGTCGCAGAATGCTACAGACAGCAGTATGCAAGTAATTCTCAATGCTTGCCTCTGGCATATGGGATAATCTTTTCCCCCCTCCTGTTTGTTTTGTGTACTGCTTCTAAGAACCCAGTTGTTGTGATTACCCGTTGACAATGTTGAGTGCTACAGAAAGAAGAAATTAATTTCATACTTACCGTAATTTCCTTTTCTGTTAGCTCCAGCATTGTCAAAGGGCCCTTCCAGGTGCCTGGCCCCTGCGGGAGAATCTTATCCTGTATACTAGGAGGGATGGTCTGTCTGTCAAAATCCCTTACTAAGTTTTTGGACATCCCTCTTTCTTGCTATACTGTACTCATAAATACAATTTATATAACAAAAAAGGATTATTTTATCAGTCTGCGACCACAGGTTAACTGCTTTACTGATTACTCATGAGGTGTTTTCCTTGTTACAGGTAGCCTCACTGCATCCATTTATGGCGTGGAAGTTAGGCCTTAGTGGGTGATCAGCCTCAGTTTTTCCAGATGTGCGAATGGTGTGAAACCTGCCTTGTTGCAGGATGGTCCTTCCTGCAGGGAGGATTGAATTGTCAAAACCTTGACTCCAGTGGAGAGCATTTTCCTCCTCTGTCGTCTGCCTGGAACTAAAAATATCACCAACAGCTTAATCTGGTTCAAGGTCAGTTGGTATTCGTCTGTATCCCCCTCCCCCGGGTCGTGCCTGAAAATAGGCAGAATTTGTCTAGTGCACTTACCTGGTCAACAAAAACAAACTAAATAAATAAGACAGTTTTTATTATATGTTGAGATATGTTTTATGTAGGTAATTGATTATAATTACTGGTGACCACCTGTAATACCCTGAATTCAGGCACAGTGAAAATGCCGTAACAACCTGAAATTGAGTTATGGCATTTCACAACTTCACAGCCACTGTCAGATTTCTCGAGCGGCAACCTCCGCTCAAGACAGCTGCAGCGCTAAGTCAAACACACTCTCCCCTGGCAAAACCCTTCTGCTTACCACTGCGAGCTTCAAAATCCCTCAGTTTTCTTTGTTTTGCAGAAGAGGACACACTGCAATTGCACAATTTCAGCATGATCCCCTGCATTTTCTTTCTCTGTTGTAGATCACCATGGCAACCAGAAGATCTTCGTCGCCACAGCAACACTTCCTTCTCTGCTCAAGTCACGTACTGCAAACAGCACAGTTTCAAACTAGTTCCTTGTGGTTTTAAATTTCTACCTTTATAGAAAAGTTTCTTAAATGTTAAGTTACCTTTTACTCGTTCTCCACCATTTAACTGCGATCATCAGCGGACTTGTACAAGGTACTCCACTGCACTTCTCAAAGACATTTGGACTGCTAGTATCTAAACCAATTAAAGTTGTGCATTTAAACAAAACTCTGTTGCATGAATGTAAAATAACTTCTGAACAAAAAAACAGTATTTTTTTTTTCCTGTAACAAAATTGCTGGTTAAGACTCTGTACCAGTAATTATAAAAAATAAAAGATAGGCAAGTGTGTGCCTATGAATAATTTTTCCACCTCGTGTGCGATGACTATATAAACCTCTCGAGCTTCGCTCTCGAGATTTATGGGTCATCACACACCTTGGGTGTGAAAAAAATATTCATCACACACACATGCCTATCCATTATTCTCTATTATAATGTATGAAAATGTCTAGCTATTATGGCACTGTGAGGTCAGTAGTAATTGGGGAGTTGCTGCTGCATGGAATCCTCAAATGTTAACCATTCTAAAGCTTGGGCTGTGCCATTCCCCTGGTAGGAATGCACTATACCCAGTTGTTATTATTATCCATTGACAATGTTGGAGCTAACAGAAAAGGAAATTATGGTAAGTATGAAGTTAAATTTTTCTTTTACAGCTGTGAACATTAGCCAGACACTTATTTCTAAGGACCTAGCACCACCTCCCTTTCTAACATTCAAAATGCACATGGCCATTCCTGTACAGTATACTTTAGGGGTCCTTGTTCCCTTTATTTTTGTTTGTTGTTTTTTTTTTTTACTTTCACCTTATGCTTCTTCTCCCGCCTGGCTGTTGGACCTTTCTCAGGTCTCCTGTGGTACCCCAGCCTTATCACCTCGCCATCTCTCAGGCGACTAACCTCCCATAGAAACTCCCATTGCGTAACCTCTTGATGGGGCTTTTGGGGTGGGACCAAATCCCTCCGGATATACTTCGGCTGGTTGTCTGGGGGCAGAGCTCGATTCAGTGGGTGTGAGACCTACCAGCACCATGGCAAACCAGTCATTCTGAGCTTTCCAGACCCTGGAAGACATTATGCACACAGATGTCAGGATATATGCCATCACTGCGTGCATGTGCACATTGATGATGGCCTCCCTCTTCCAGAATGGTCCCAACTGCACCTCCCCATGAGGTCACCCAGGGCTGGTGTCATAGCGGGACTCATTGCCCACCCTCCAAAGAGGAAGGTGAGCATCCTCTAGGATGCCCAGCCTTCTTCTCCAGTCATCCGTGACTCAAGCAGTACATACGAAATGCCAGCAGAAACAGGCCTCACGGTCTAGCGAGTCTGCTCGATTGTGTAGCTAGCCCCTCAACGTGCAGCTGCCCCACCCACCCTCCCTCCCTCCTATTAACTAACCCCCTCTCACTGTGTCCCACTCTCTCTTAAATCCTCCCACAGTTCTACAGGATATCACCTCCTCAGGCAGAGTGTTCCACTTATCTGCTACCCTTTGTGTGAAAAAGTGTCTCCTGATTTCCCTCCTGAATCCCCCCCAATCTCAGCTGATGCCCTCGCGTGTCCCTCCCCCGTCTGATCTGAAGAATCCCTTCTGTATTAATCCTTTTAATACCCTTTAGGTACTTAAAGATTTCGATCATATCCCCCCATCCCGCCTCTCTTCCAGGGAATACATTTGTAGCTGTCCCAGCCTCTCTTCATAGGATTTACCCTCAAGCCCCCTGCACCATCTTGGTTGCCCTATGCTGCACCCCCTGTAGCAATCTGATGTCCCTCTTCAGGAATGGATGCTAGTACTGCATGCAGTATTCCAGGTGTGGCCTGACCAGTGACCTGTACAGGGTAGGATCACTTCTAACCCCAGGAATCCACTAATATTATTACTTCTTGCAGTGCTTCTTTAAGCCAGCACTGCCCCGGTGCATATTTTCTTTAAAATGTCAGATAAACCTAAAAAGAAAACAGGACCTCCTGGGTTTAAAAATTGTTTGAAGTGCTCTGAAGTGTTTGCTAAGGCAGACAAACATGGTGTATGTTTGCTTTGCCTTGGTCAACAGCATTTTTCTGCTGACTGAGATATGCAAGTCTTTCCCTGAGAAAACCTGTGGAAAAATGTAAGGAAAGGCTAAAAAGAAAATTGGAAGAGGGGTCTATGGGCTTTAACCAGTCCACCCCCTCTAAGTCCTCGGCTGTTCCTTCCAGTGCCTCAAAAACTGCCCCTGAGATGGGTGAGGGCTCTAGCAAGAGAGGCAATGAACCGGCTGACTCTCCAGTGCCTGCCAGAAAACTCAAGAAGACAAAGCACACTGAGACCCCGGCTGAAACACCTCAAGGGGCTCCTCAGGTGCCTGTAATGCCCTTCGCCAAGCTGAGCAATCCCAGGCTCATTTCATTACAAGTGTTGCAGGGTTTACTACAATTTTCTAAGCAGCCTTTGGCTACTCCGGTTGGAAAAAAAAAAATATTCTTGTACCTCCTTTACCTACTGACACAGTGGAATTTGAGGAGGATGATCAGGCAGAGGGAGGGTATTGAACCCGAGATCTCGCCAGAACAGGACTGGCTCTCCTCCCTGACTCACAGAGGACTTTTCCTCCCATTTTCCCATTTATTTATTTATTAAAACATCAGTTTACAACCTTTGAGCCAGAGGCTCATTTGCAAAGGTACCTCGTCACAGAGAGAACAAAACAATAATAACAAGCAAATAACAAAATAGTGCACAGCAAATTGGAGCAGGACAATTGTACCAACCAGGTGGTTATGATGATACAGTAGCCAGATACAATTTGGATTAACTTAGCTTATGGAAAGACATTACCGCTGAGACAAGCGGAATAGTGGTTAGGACAAAATGGGGGTAGTGGGATGGGAGCAACCACTCAGGAGCTTTGTCATGTGAGAGAAAGGAGGAGGGTACAAGCAGCAACAGCTGTACGTGGTAAGCAGGTGGTTGCGTAGGGAGGTTTTGAAACGAGAGATGGAGGGGGAATCAGCGATACTTGAGGGGAGGGAGTTATGCCAGGAAGAGGCCCGGTATAGGAAGGCCCTTTGGCCTTGCGTGGTCCTGGCCCAAGAAACTACCAATGCGGATTTGCAGTAGGATCTGGTTTGCACTAGAGGTTTAGCATGGTGGATAGAGGCAGTCAGCCCAGGCGCGGATAAACCAAGGAGAGTTTTCTTAGTTAGTAGGCCGATTTGATACCTAAGCTGTTCGTCAAGATCAAGCATATTAGCCTGGGCATAAAGAAGGCAGGTATGAGTGAGTCTGGGAGCCCCGGTGATTAGCCTACAGACCTTATTTAAGGTGAGCCGGATTTTGTTTAGTGCGGTCTGGTCAGCAGCCCCATAGACAGGCAAACCGTAGTCAACTAGGGACAATATAGAGGACATGACAGCGAGTCGGAGAGCATCAAGGGGGAGACAGTTTTTGTGGCGATACAGGATACCCAGCCGAATATTGGTGGCAGAGGCTAGGGCAGAGATGTGGGAATGGAATGTGAGGGCAGTGTCGAAAGTAACCCCAAGGTACTTATAAGTGTGGACCAGCTCAAGTGGGAACTCCGAACTGGCAAGGACCTGTAGTGGGAAATTACTTGCCTTGTTTTGGGGATGGGCAAAGAGCATGGCTTTATTTTTTTTGAGATTAATTACTAGTCTATGCTCGTTGAACCAAGTGTCAACTTCATTATAAGAGGCTTGCAAGGTGGCCTGGAGGGTAGTAGGGTTCCGGTCAGAGGCAAAGATGACAGCATCATCTGCATAAAGCAGGAGATTACCAGCACAGGCGCAAGGCAGGGAGTTGAGATATAGGGAAAAGAGCAAAGGCCCAGAATGGAGCCCTGGGAACACCAGAGCTGATTGGGCAGGCGTTTGAGGGAGTATTAATTTTAACACGCTGGGACCGTCAGACAGGTAGCTGGTGCACCAGGAGACTGGACCAGCAGCAAAGCCAACGTGGCTGAGTGCCTTCAGCAGGAGGGGATGGGAAACAGTGTCAAAGGCTTTAGACAAGACAATGAACACTGCATCCGCTAGAGAGCCAGAGTCCAGGGAGGAGTGAAGAAAGTTAGAGAACTCAAGGAGGGCGGTGGTGGTACTGTGCCCAGCCCAGAAGCCATGCTGCTCAGGGCAGAGTATGCTGTATTTGGTTAGGTACTCTGAGATTTGGGTGGATACTATTTTTTCTAGGGCTTTTGAGAGAGGTGAGAGGATAGAGATTGGATGATAATTACCAGGTGCGGTCCTACCACCACCCTTATGTATGGGTGTGACTAGCGATTTTCCAGGCAGAGGGAAACTGTCCTAGGCAGAGAGATTTATTAAAGAGACTGATAACTGGGACAATGACCAAGTCAAGTACCTGGCGAAGGAGACAGGGGTCCAAGGAGTCACTGCCAGTGGTATTGCCCTTTAAGGCCTTGAGTAGATACGGTAACCCGACGTAGGTGGAACCAAGGGTGGGTGAGGGTGGGCTCTGGTACGGGGTAGGTCAAAGAAGTTGCAAGGGAGAACAGGGCTAAGGTCAGTGAAGGATTTATTGAGAGAGTTGGCAATGAGGGTGGGGTCCGTGGAGATGGAGCCATCAATATAGATTTGGGAGGGTGGTGGTGGACGTACACCCCCATTTAGTTGCTTGATATTGTCACAGAAGGTTCTGGCATTCCCCCAGGACGAGGTGAGTGAAGCCTGATAGTGCTCGGCCTTGGCCTTGCGTATGGCTCAGGTACACTTGTTCCAGGCAGCTGCGTAAGCCTGCCTATCTACAGGGCGACCAGTTTCCAAAGCAAGGTGCCATAAGTTATCCCTATCCTTAAGAAGTTGGAGCAGGGCGGGTGAGACCCAGGGAGCATGCCGTGCTTTGGAGCGGAGTACGGTTAAAGGTGCGAAAATGTCACAGGCTTTGTTGAACATTGAGGTGAAAAAGGTTAGGGCCAAGTCAATATTGGTGGCGGTCTCAATGGGAGACCAGTCAGTTTGGGCAAGGAGTTGCTTAAGCCCCTTCAGCCCCCCTGGTCGTAATCGCCGCTGTAGTGTGGGCGGTGCTGTGGATTTGGGTAGGGTGGCTGACCAGTGGAGAAGTATGGGAGAGTGGTCACTAAGTCCATCCGGAAGGACTTGAATGTTGCAAATTTGGCTAGGCCGGTTGGTAAGGACCACATCAAGAAGAGTGCTAGATCCCGTTCTAGGATTCACTCTGGTTGGCTGGGCAACAAGTTGTGTTAGGTCAATGGATGCGAAGGAGTCACAGGTAGCTCAGGATGTGGGGCTGAGCCAGTTAATATTTAGATCGCCCACAAGGAGTTGAGCAGAGGAGTGGGGTAGAGAGGTAAGATATTCAATTTGAGACCAGGGCTGGGGTTTGATTTTTTTAGAGGTACATAAGCAGTATTTAGAAAGAGGGAACCCTCGGAAGGATCAGTGGTCAATTTTAGGGTTAGGGCCTGTGCTCTGAAATCAAGGACAGGGGCCTGGGAGGGCTAGGCCTGTAAGGGAGTCTTTGATGTAGATCGCACAGCCCCCACCCCGTCGTCCAACTCTATCTTCTCGATAAAGGGAGTAACCAGGGAGCGAGACAAGGGAGTCGGGTAGAGTCTGACAGCCAGGTTTCTACTAGAGAGATAATGTCTGGTTTATGTACTGTGACCCAGCATTGAAATGAATCAAATTTCTTCAGGAGGCTACAGATATTCATAGATGCCACAAGAAGCCCAGGGGTAGCAGTCGATGAGCTATTGTGGGCTGGGCCAGGGTTGGGATGAATATTCCCAGACAGGAGAAGGAGGATAAGTACGGCCCGTGACCGAGGACAGTGGAAGGCAAACTTCGTCGGGCAGTAAAGGGAGTGTGGGGAGCTCAAGCGCATGGGTTAGGCAGGGAGGTGCAGCCAGGGTAGGCTAGAGGATAAGTTGCAGGTAGGTGTGGGAGGATGGGGCTGGATGGGGAGTAGGGGGTGGGTGTGGTAGGATAGAGTGCAAGGTAATAGTGGAGAAGGAGGGGGGAAGCTTTTGGGCACAGGAGGATGGTAGGAGAGGAGGGCAAGTGGGGACACCAGGTTGGGGGGGACTGTGGAGCCTTAAGGACGACTGGGCTGGCGGGTGGCCTCAGGAAGAGAAGGAGCGAGAGGCAAATTAAAAGGAAGTGTCAGGAAGATGGTGGAAACCCTGGATCTGAAAACTGCAGAAGAGATCCAGGATGAGGAAGAAGCCCAATATATGGAGCTTATGGGGCTGACACCCACTACAAGGCTCCTTCTGCCTATGTATATGTTTTTTAAGAAAGAAGTCCTGGAAATGCTTAAGTCTCCAAACACTGTCACACCCACTGATAAAAAGTGTGATAAAAAATACAAGCTTGAGAGGTCAGGGGCTGAGTTTTTATTTACTCACCCTGACCACCAAGGGATTGTACAGCAGGCAAACCAATACCAGTAGCAGGGGTGTTACTACAGGTACTCCAATGGTGGATGGAGCTGGAAAACTTGAGAGAAGGGGTTCCATTCCTGCAAGAGCCCCCTTCATTGGTTCTCACAACAGATGCTTCCCTGTTAGGATGGGGTGCTCACTTGGGGGAGCACACCGTTCACGGCACATGGGAGAGTGCAAATTCCCTCCAGCATATAAACCTGCTAGAGCTAAGAGCTGTTTACCTGTTTCTCACATCTAATACAGGGAAACGTGGTACAAGTCAGAACAGACAATACCACAATAATGTACTACATCATCAAACAGGGAGGGACAAGGTCTACTCCACTTTGTATGGAGGCAATGAAGATATGGAGCTTTGCTTACTCTCTAAACGCCTCCCTACAGTTGATCCATCTGCCTGGCAAGGACAACACCCTGGCAGATGCCTTGAGCAGGATAAACTAGGCCCATCACAAATGGACACTGAACACGCAAGTGGTGAATGTTCTATTCAGGAGGTGGGGCACTCCAGAGATGGATCTTTTTGCATCCTTGAATCAAGAAGGTTATTTTCTAGACTACACTGAACTGAATTATTACTTTTTGGACCTGTGTAAGTAACTAGTATTGATTCTGTTTTTGGAGTTGACTTTTCTTAGTTTTAACTTTAATTTGCCAGGAGGAACTGTAGCTGGGAGATATTTGCAGTCATTTTTGACTAGACCTGTTACTTAACCTCTGTGAAATAGGTGTCTGAAAGGAAGGAAGGCACTTCCCAGGGTGGAGGGTCAGAGTTGTAGTTGATTGTTACTGGACGGCTTAGGTTTACTCCCTCTCACCCCACCCGCATAACTTCTTTTATAGCAGGGGTTCTGACATCACTTCCCCAAAACTGTTAGCACATACACCTGTTCATATCCTTAAAGGCACAGCACACTGAATAGGAGGTAGAGACACTCGCAAGCTTGCACACAGTAAAACAAGAACAAAAATCAACAAAAGAAAAGCATCTGTAACAGGAAAGGAGTGGTGCAGTGCACTGGCTGTGGAGCAGCAGTCTTCCGGGAGACATTCTGGAGACTGCATTGCTGCCCAATTTGCAGGCACCTCTCTGGTCTGAGGGAGGAGGTTGCTCGTCTCCATGATGACCTGGCAAGGATTCGGGAAACCTGCTCCCCCACCCAGGCCACCACCACTACCTCAGAGGTTGCCAAGAAAGAGGAGTGGTTGGACCACGGTGGGCTCAGGGAGGGTGAGGGTGGTGAAACAGAGGCGCATCCCTCCAGTTGCGCCTCTCCACAATTCATTCGCCATTCTAGCGGAGCATGGTTCCTCTATGGAGGCACCCGCAGTGGAGACCAAGGAGGATGCTGGGAACCTCCACAATGGAGACCTACAGGAGGGTGGCAAAGGATCCCACAGGAAGGAAACAACTCCTGGTGGAGGACTCTGTTGTTAGGGGTAGAACTGGGGGGAGGGAGGGAGAAGGGAGATAACGTGCCTTCGAGTGCCATGGCTTGGAGGACAGAAGCGAAATCCTCAAGATCGTGGGAGCAGCGGCAAGGGGAGGAGCTGGATGTATTTATCCACCTAGGGATGAATGACCAGGCTGAGAATGGGATCAGAGCAGTGCAACAGGAGTTTGTGGATTTGGGGAGGGACCTTAGACAAGTAGCACACACGGTAACTTTCTCGGAAGTGCTGCCTGTGTATGGCATGGATGAGGCTAGGGTACTCCGCACCATGGGATTCAATGACTGGTTGAAAAACTGGTGCAGAGCTCAGGGATTTGGCTTCATTGGGGACTGGGGCTCCACCTGGAGGGATACAGGCCTATACAGGCGCAGTAGTCTGTATCTATCCAGGAGGGGAACAAGGATCCTAGGTGATAGGTTTAAATGCTTCATTGGCAAGCATTTAAACTAGCCAAGGGGGGAGGCACTGAAAAGGAGAAGGGAAATTCTAGCCCCAAAAAAATCAGGGTAATTAGTGAGGTAAACACCAAGATAGAGCAGTCGATAGGGAGAAGGGCAGGGGTAAATGGAGAAAAAAAGACAAAGGCAGTAAGGACAGGGATGGGGCAAAAAGAAATAAAGCCATCAAAAAATGGAGAGTAATGAGTACTAATGCCCGTAGTCTAGGTAAAAAAGCTCCCCGAAATGGTGGCCTTGATGGAAGAGGGATGCTTGGATATTGTAGCAGTCACAGAAACATGGTACACAGAGAATCAAGACTGGGATGTCAACATACCAGGGTACACAGTCTGCAGGAGGGACCAGGAGGGAAGAAGAGGAGGAGGAGTAGCTCTTTATGTAAGGGTAGGGATCAAAGCAACAGAACTAAAGGGTAAACAGGGAGGAGAGGAGGCACTGTGGGTCACCCTGGAGACTGGAAATGACTCCACAATCCTCACAGGGGTTGCATGCAGACGCCCGTCTCAGGGGAAGGAAATGGACAAGGAAATGATAGAAGGCATCTTTGGGATGGCAGAGAAAGGGGAGATATTGCTGATGGGGGACCAGAATATGCCAGATGTTAGCTGGAGCACCTTTGTTGCAGCCACATCCAAGAGCAAGGCCATTCTCGATGCCTTACAGGGGGCATGCCTCAGACAGCTAGTTTTGGAACCCACTCAGGAGGGAGCAGTCTTAGGCCTGGTACTCTCAAATGGGGATGGAGGGAGGATCTCTTAACTTGACGTGGGTAGCCATCTGGGAACAAGTGACCACCAAAAAGTATGGTTCATGATAAAACTTAGCTGTAGAGTCAATCCACACAAAAGTAAAGGTACTGGACTTCATTAGGGCTGATTTTGTCAAAATGGGAGAGTGCCTCAGAAAAGCACTAGCAAACAGGCAAGAAGGTGGGGTGGAGCAACAATGGGAAAACATCAAAACTGCCATCACAGAGGCAACAAGCCTTTGTGTGAAGCAGATAAACAAATCAAAACGAAAGAAAAAACAGTATGGTTCTCAAAAGAAGTGGTGAGGAAGGTAAGGGAGAAAAAGATAGCATTCAGGAAGTACAAGGAAACACAGGAGTAGGACAGAGAATTGTACCAGTTAAAGCAGAAGGAAGTGGGGAAAGCAGTCAGAATAGCAAAGGCCCAAACCAAGAAAAAGATGGCCAACTCGGTTAAGAAGGGGGATAAAACATTTTATAGGTACATTAGGGAGCAAAGAAAGACTAAGGCAGGGATACTGAGGCTGAATAAAGAGGAAGGTGGTTGGGCAGAGAACGACAGTGAAAAAGCAGGGATACTGAACGAATACTTCTGCTCAGTATTCACAATGGAAAGGCATGGGGGAAATGCCTAATCAAGTCAAAAGAAGCACTCTGGATAGGGGGGTTGATATTAGTCCCTTCACAGAAGAAAGGGTTTTGAAAGAACTCTTAAAACTGAAAGTGGATAAAGCAATGGGGCCTGATGGGATTCACCCCAGAATTCTAAAATAACTAAGGGAAGAACTAGTCGGACCCCCCTTGCGCAAGTGGATACCTTTAAATATCTGGGCATCACCCTAGATCCGTCCCTTAACTTCCACCAGCATATCCATCAGCTGTCCTCCGCCTTTAACGTCCGACTCGGTATTCTCTACCATCTCAAACACTGCCTCACCCCTGAAGCTCTTCGGCTCGCTGTCTCCTCCACTGTCCTCTCTCTCCTTGACTATGGTATTCTCATATAGGGAGCTGCAAACAACTCGGCCCTAGGCAGGCTATGTCTCTCCTTAAACAAAGCATGCCGTCTCATCCTCGGCTATGACCGGCACATCCATACTTGCTCACTATATAACTCCACCAACTGGTTGACCCTAGATAATAGAATCCGGTTCCACATGTGCCTATTGGCCAAAAAGATTGCTCTGGGACTCTCCCTCTCTGGCCTCACCACTATAATCCAACCGGCTCCGACCCTTTGAAACACCCGTAGCTCTGGCAAGCAGCTCCTTTTGTCCCCAGGTGCCGAACCTCACAGTTCCAAAGATCCTTTAGCTACAGAGCCCCCTCCTGGATGAATAGCCTGCTCTGCACCCTCACTAATGAATACAGAATTGGCCCCTTCAAAACTGCTCTGAGCCCATCTCCAGTCCTCTCACCCCTGTGACTGCCTCTGACCCCTCCCTGTCCCCTGACAAGGGCCTCCGGCTAGCTTCCTTCCTCCCTCCCCCACCCTTATTTCTTGCCCCTGCCAGAGTTGCCTGTTCAACTCTAATCTAGAACTTATATACTAAGGTACTTAAACCTATCCTAATACACCTTAGGATCTGACTATTAGCCTTTGTTATTGTAATCTCTGTAATATGCCTGTCTGATCCCTGCTCTTGAATTTGTGATCACTGTAATATGTTCTACTTTTGTGACGTGGAGCCTTTGTAAAAGAGCCTTGGACTCAAAGGTATTTTTCGAATATGCAAATAAATAAAATAAATAAACACCACTGACTACCCTTTTTAATAAATCATGGGATGATGGTGTGGTACCTGAGGACTGGAGCAGGGCGGATGTGATTCCCCTTCACAAAAGTGGGAGAAAGACAGAGGCAGGAAACTACAGATCTGTCAGTTTGACCTCAGTGGTAGGGAAAATGATGGAATCACTTCTGAAGGAAAGAATTGTTCAAACAACATGAAGTCTTGCTATATTATGACAAGTTGCAGTTTGTCCCACCACTAGAACTGCTCCGGAGGTGAAATAGTTAAATCCATTCCATGAATGGAACTTTGAGCACGAGCTCTAAGATAGAAGCTCTGTCTGTGTAGTTTCAAACCTGAACTGTCAGATTCTTTACTCCGCCTCACTGAACAGTCGCTCCGGAGATTTCTCCTACTGCTCGGTTCATTTCTGGTTTAAACAGTGTTTTCTCGTTCGATTCAACCGAGAATAGTTTTATTTTAACCACAAAACCGTTCGGTTCAAGCTCTGTCTGTGGTATCGTAAGTAATTTAAAATTGTATTTTCTGTGTGGAACTTGTAAGTTTATCGGTTCGGTTTTGAACCGATCAGCTGGTTAAAAGCTTAAAAATTTTAAAGCTTGTCGTTTAGAGTGCGGTTCCTGGTTCTTATCGGTTCAAAAAAACAGATTTATTCGCGTTTTTCCAATACCCTGACACGGTTAGGAACCGATAAGTGTCTTGCCTGGCACGCGTTCAAAGGGCAAGTTTTTCTGGTTAATATGGCATTATGTCTGAGAAACCCAAAGAAAAACCAGGCCCACTGGGTTTCAACACTGTGATGTCTGTGGAAGTCTTTGCCAAGGCTGACCACACACACATGTTTTATTGTCTGGGTTTGACCACCTCCAGTCAGACTGCCAGATTTGTAAGAATTTCCTGCAGCCACCCTGGAAAAGAGATTGGGCAGGCTCAGGAAAGAGGCCAAAAAGTCCGCTGACCCGATGGCCAGCCCGGTTCGGTGCCAACCGAATCGGAGGGAGTCCCTCTGACCAGTAGAGACTTCCTCGAGCAAAAGAAAAGCTGGTTCGGAGGAACCAGTTCAGTAAAGAGAACAAGAAGTCAGCAGGTTTGGGTCCAAAATCCCTTCTCCAACTGCTGCAGAGATAGCAAGAGCTATTCAAATTGTCCAGTCACTGTCTCTGGTCCCGTCCGAACCGCCACTATCTGATAAAAGGTTGGTTCGTCCGGTTCCATCGGTTCAAGAATATGAGGTTGAGGAGTTTTATGAACCAGAGGAGGGGGAGGATGATTATGAACAGTACGAATGTGGCTGGGAGGGTCTGGGTGTGCCCATTGAACCGGACATTTCCCCAGACAGACCTTTAGAATATCCCCCTATGCTTTCTGAGTCCCCCTCTCATTTTATGTTTTACAAGAAAGTTGCTGAAACCCTCCAGCTTCCTTTGGAAGAAGATGTGGATGAGCAAGAGGAGCCTGATTTTGTAGAAATGATGGATATTCCAGAGTCTAGGAGATTGTCTATTCCTTTGCATAAGTCTTTTAGGAAACAAACAATAAAAATCTTAAAAACTCCTAATTCTGTGCCTCCTGTAGATAAAAAGATGGACAGAAGGTACACATTGTCAGGTCCTGATACAGAATTCCTTTCTCAGCAATGCAGTCATGTTGGGGTAGTTCAGGCTGCAGCCTGTGATAAAGCTAATATTCCCCTGGCTTCACATCCTCCTGACAAGGATTCCAGGAAGATTGATGCCATGGCAAAAAAACAGTACATGGCAGCGTCCTTGAGACTCAGGCAAGCAAATTATATGGCTTATGTAGCAAGGTATCAGAAATCTAGATGGGATGCTGTTATGGAATTAGCCAAACAAGCCCATGGCAAGCTGGAACAGGTGGCTGCCGATGGCATTGAGGCTTCTAAGGTGCAGTTTCATGCTGCTGTGGATGTTAATGATGTCTCCTCTAGAGTCATGGCCACATCTGTAGCTTTTCATAGGTTGGCCTGGCTCAGGTGTACTAGCCTCTCACAGGATACCCAGACTAAGGCTATGGATTTTCCTGTGGTGGGAAATTCTCTGTTTGGGAGCAGACAGAGAATTATATGAAAAGATGGATGAATATAGGACTACTTACAAAGTGCCCAAGCCAAGAAGCTGCAAGTCACCCCCAGAGGCACACCCCCAGGGGTAGGGGTAGGCCTTTCTACCAAACTCAAGCCTCCTCTGCTTATGCTCAGAGGGGGTTCTTCAGAGGCAGAAGCAGACGGGGTGTGGGCAGGCCTGCTCCCACCCCTCAGCCTAAAGCTCCTGCCAAGCAGGCACCCTGATGGGGTGCCCAGGGCCGATTCTCCTTTGCCAGTAGGGGGCAGGTTGGCTTACTTCAGTCAGAACTGGGTGTCTTTAACCTCAGACAAGTGGGTTCTGGAAGTAGTAAGCCAGGGTCTGGTTCTCAGCTTCAAAAAGTTCCCCAAGATGAGAGCCAGGCCTTTTCTACCTGCAAGTTCTTTAGAGACCCTTGCTCTAGATTAGAAGCAGAGGTTTCAACCCTGTTGGCTCTCAGAGCAGTAGAAAGGGTTCCTCCCCCTACACCAGGGCAGGGGTCTGTATTCCAGATACTTCCTTACCCCAAAAAAGACAGGAGAATGGCGGCCCATCTTAGACCTCAGATATCTGAACAAGCATCTTTTGAAACCAAAGTTCAGAATGGTAACTCTGGCAATGATTTTACCTTCTCTAAGGTCAGGGGACTGGCTAGCTTCCGTGGACCTCAAGGATGCCTATTTTCACGTCCTAATCAGAAGCTCCCACCGAAAGTACCTCAGATTCGAACTGCCCTCAGGTCATTACCAGTTCAGAGCAATGCTCTTCTTCGGCTTGACCTCTGCCCCAAGGGTATTCACAAAATCTCTGGCAGTAGCAGTGGCTCACTTAAGGAGGCAAAGGATTGCTGTTTTTCCCTATCTAGACGACTGGCTCATTGTAGGCCAGTCCCCAGCACAGGTAAAATCTCACCTGCAAGTCACCCAGCAGCTTCTCACCTCCCTGGGCTTCCTGCTAAATCTACCAAAGTCGGTTCTGGAACCAGTCCAGGTACTCACCTTTATAGGTGCAGAATTGGACACAAACAGGCCAGAGCTTTCCTCCTTAGAAAGGTAGAGAACTTGGTGGCTCTGGCCTCCTCCTTCACTCTGCAGGTCTCTCGACCAGCAAGACACTTTTCAGCTCCTGGGGCACATGGCTGCATCCACAGCTGTTGTGCAGGGAGCAAGATTTCAGATGAGAGACATTCAGTTTCACTTGAGAACCTATTGGTCTCAGAAAGAGACCCCCTTTCAAGTTGGTCCCAGTGACTCGAACCTTGATCCAGGCCCTCCAATGGTGGCAGGATCAGAGCAATTTAAGATTGGGGTCCCTTCATTCCCCCTGCTCACCGTTGACTCTCACTACAGATGCTTCCCTCCTGGGATGGGGGAGCCCACATGGGCGACCTCTCCACTCAGGGAGTGTGGTCTCCCCAGGAATCTCTGTTCCACATCAGTTTGCTGGAACTCAGAGCTGTCTTTTTAGCACTTCAAGTGTTTTCTGCATCTGTTCAGAACAAAGTGGTACAAGTCAGAACAGACAACACCACAACAATGTGGTACATCAACAAGCAGGGGGGCACTCGGTCTTCGGCCTTGTGCACCGAGGCAATGAAGTTGTGGTCTCTGGCCTATTCCCTGAACACTTCCCTCATAGCAGTTCACCTTCCAGGAAAGGACAATGTTCTAGCAAATGCTCTCAGCAGGATTTCTCAGGGCCATCACGAATGGTCCCTGGATCCTCAAGTACTGGGGATAGTCTTTGCCAGATGGGGCACCCCTCAGATAGATCTTTTTGCAGCCCCAGACAATCACTAACTTCCACTGTTCTGCTGCAGGCCTCCAGTGTTGGGCTCAGTCCCCCTGGACGCCCTCCTTCTGGATTGGGAAGGGAAGTTTCTTTATGCTTTTCCCCCCTTCCCTCTCCTATTCAAAGTGTTAGTCAAAATCAGATCCCAGCCTTGCAGGGTGATTCTGATTGCCCCGGATTGGGCCAGGCAGCCCTGGTACCCACTCCTTCTGTCCCTGACAGTCAGTCTTCCCCTGTGTCTCCCCAGGAATCACAACCTATTATCCTGTGCCCAGGGGAGAGTTTGGTATCCGAACCTCAAATCCCTCAACCTCAAGGCCTGGCTCTTGAGGAGTTAGAATTTGCTGACTTACACCTCTCTCAGGGTGTTCTTGAAATTCTAAAGGCTTCTAGGAAGCCTTCCACTAGAACTACTTATAATTCTAAATGGAAAAGGTTTTCCATTTGGTGTGCTAGGAACATATTTCCCCAGAATCTGCTGATTTGCCCATTGTGTTAGATTACATGGTCCATCTTAATTCCTTGGGCCTCAGACCAGCTACCCTGAGAGTTCATTTGGCAGCTGTCTCTGCTTTTGTTTCAGCAGGAAAGTCATCCTCTCTTTCCGCTCACCCTGTGTTTTCCAAGTTTTTTAAGGGATTACTCCATACTAATCCACCTTTTCGGGATCCAGCCCCTGCCTGGGACCTTAATGTTTGCATTGCCCAGTTAATGCAACCCCCTTTTGAACCTCTGTTTTCTGCAGAGCTGAAGTATCTAACTTGGAAAACTGTTTTCCTAGTGGCTATCACTTCTGCTAGACGCATAAGTGAGTTGCAAGCCTTGTCAGTAGAAACTGACTTTATTTCTTTCCACAGGGATAAGGTAGTCCTCAGGACTAACAGGAAGTTTTTGCCTAAGGTGGTTTCAGATTTCCATCTTAACCAATCTATCTCCCTTCCAGTATTCTTCACTGAGCACTCCTCTTCTGGTGAGAGGAGATTGCACAGTTTGGATGTTAAGAGGGCCCTTAGTTACTATTTAGAACGTACCAAGGGTCACAGGTTCGAATCCCTCCAACTTTTCCTCACTTATGGTGAGGTTGGGAAAGGGAAACCTGCCACTAAGAGATCAATTGCCAGGTGGATTGTCTCTTGTATCAATTTGTTATCAGAAACTGGGCAGAGATCCCCTCTGGCTTGAGGGCTCATTCTACCAGAGGGTACAGCGCGTCTCTAGCTGCTGCCAGAGACATCCCTATATTGGAGATATGCCAGGCTGCTACTTGGAAAACGGTACACACTTTCACCAAGCATTACTCCCTGGATGTCCAGGCTAGGAGAGATGCTCGGTTTGGCACAGCTGTGCTTCAGAGCCTATTCCCTAAGTAGGTTCTGTCCCTCCTCCATGGAGGTACTGCTGTGTAGTCTGCAACTTGTCATAATATAGCAAGACTTCATGTTGTTTGAAGAAAAAATTACTCACCTTAGTAATGTTGTTTCTTCTAATGGAGTCTTGCTATATTATGACCTCCCCCCCAGCCTGCCCCTCTCAGAACTTCTACTTGGGTATGGTGTGGGCAACCTATTGTGGGCACTATTTTATGCCCTTTTTAGGCGTTTCACCCCTTTTTGGGGTTTGGGGTGTGGTGTTTATTATTCTCTTGTGTTATTTCTCATATTGTTAAATTATATTATTAATTCTGGTCCCCTGACTTGAGTCTTTGGTGTTGGGACCAGCAATGGTGTTATTATTTAGGTAGCCAGTTGGCTAGTGTAGGTTACAGCTTCACACAGACCTTAGTGAGTTTTTGCTCGTAAAGATCTGACAGTTCAGGTTTGAAACTACACAGACAGAGCTTCTATCTTAGAGCTCGTGCTCAAAGTTCCATTCATGGAATGGATTTAACTATTTCACCTCCGGAGCAGTTCTAGTGGTGGGACAAACTGCAACTTGTCATAATATAGCAAGACTCCATTAGAAGAAACAACATTACTAAGGTGAGTAATTTTTTTCTTGAGTACCTAGAGGCCAGTGGGGCAGAGGACCCAAGGCAGCATGGATTCACAGCGGGAAAGTCATGTCAGACAAATCTAATTGATTTCTTTGACTGGGTGACCAAAGTAGTAGACCAGGGAGGGGCTGTGGACATGGCCTACCTAGACTTTAGCAAAGCATTTGACACAGTCCCGCACAAAAGATTAATAACAAATTAGCCAGCCTGGGAGTAGGTCCCAGGGTGGTAGCCTGGGTAAAACACTGGCTGGACAACAGACACAGCAGGTAATAGTAAATGGAGTCCACAGTGAAGAAAGGAGGGTTACTAGTGGGGTACTGCAGGGTTCATTACTGGGGCCGGTCCTTTTTAATGTCTTTATAAGTGACATTGCAGAGGGACTGGAAGGGAAAGTATGTCTCTTTGCAGATGACACACAAATCTGCAACAGGGTTGATAACGCAAGGTGGGGTGGAAAGGATGAAAAGGGACTTGGCAAGGTTGGAGGAATGGTCAAATGTATGGCAGCTTAGATTCAATGCAAAGAAGTGCAAACTAATGCACTTGGGAAACAAAAACCCAGGTGAAGAGTACACAATGGGGGGTGAGATACTGACAACTACAAAAATGGAAAGGGACCTGAGTGTATTCATATCAGACAACCTAAAGGTGGGCCAGTAATGTGAGAAAGCAGTAAGAAGGGCTGGGGGGATACTGGGATGCATAGCGAGAGGCATCACCAGTAGAAAACAGGAAGTTGTTGGCCCTCTGTACAGACAGTTGGTAAGACCACATCTGGAGTACTGTGCACAGTTCTGGAGACCCCATCTCCACAAGGACATAGACAGGGTGGAGGCTGTCCAGAGGAGGGCAACCAAAATGGTGCAGGGTCTGCACCAGAAGACATATGAAGAAAGACTAAAGGAGCTTAAGATGTATAGCCTCGAGGAAAGGAGGGAGAGGGGGAACATGATAGAAACTTTCAAATACCTCAAGGGAATCAACAAAGTCCAAGAGGGTAGCATCTTTCAGAAAAAGAGATGTGCAAGAACAAGGGGGCACAATTTGAAGATAGAGGAGGCGGCTCAGAGGTAATGTGAGGAAGTAGTTCTTCACAGAGAGGGTTGTGGATGCATGGAACAGCCTTCCTGAGGAGGTCATAGAGTCAAAAACAGTGGGGGAATTCAAGAATGCATGGGACAGACATAAGGCAATTCTGGTGGGGGGGTAGGAGAAAGTAGGCTGTTGGTTAACTAGGATCTGGGGAATATGGGTGTGGGCAGGACAGTAGTGTGGTGGGTAGGTAACTGGCTGGGCGGCAGGACACAAAGGGTGGTGGTAAATGGCTGTCACTCCACAGAGGGAAGACTGACCAGTGGGGTACCACAGGGATCAGTGCTGGGACCGGTCCTATTCAATATCTTCATCAGTGACATTGCACAGGACCTAGAAGGCAGAATTTCACTGTTCGCTGATGACACAAAGCTCTGTAACAGAGTAGACACACCAGAGGGTGTAGACAGAATGAGACGGGACCTGCAGAAACCTGAAGAATGGTCAAGGATTTGGCAGTTGAAATTCAATGCAAGGAAGTGCAAGATAATGCATATGGGGCACAAAAAACCATGGCACAATGTATCAGTTGGGGGGTGAGGATATAGCATGCACCAAGCAGGAAGGATCTTGGGGTTATCATCTCTGATGACCTCAAGGCAGGGAAACAGTGTGACAAGGCAGCAGGTAAAAGCAAATAGGATGCTGGGATGCATGAGCAGGGGCATCACCAGCAGAAAAGGAGGTCATAATTCCATTATACAAGGCACTAGTGAGGCCCCACCGGATGACAGTGTACAGTTCTGGAGACCTTACCACGTAAGGACATAGACAGGGTAGAGAAGGTTCAGAGGAGGGCAACAAAGATGGTGCATGGATTGCATCACAAGTCCTGTGAGGACAGGTTGAAGGAACTGAACATGTACTCCCTGGAGGAGAGGAGGGAGAGAGGGGATATGATAGAGACATACACGTATCTTACAGGGAGGAACAGGGTGCAGGAATACACTATTTTTAAGCGAAAAAGATGTTCCAGGACTAGAGGGCATGGGATGAAGTTGGAGGGAGGACGATTCAGAGGAAACGTGAGGAAGAATTTCTTCACAGAATGGGTGGTGGACAAGTGGAACACCCTGCCAGAGGAAGTGATGGGAGCTGAAACAATCACGGGATTTAAGAATGCATGGGATAGACATAAAGGAATTCTGGAGGTCAGGGGTAAGGGGCAACATACTTCTTAGAAAACATAAACTGAAGTTACAAGCTCAATTGGGCAGACTGGGTGGGCCATAGGCCCTTATCTGCCGACACTGTTTATGTATCTATGTATGTATCTATGTATCTGCAGCTTATTCCTTGGGTAGAGAAATGGGCAGACTAGGTGGGTCCAAGCGGTCCTTATCTGCCGTCAAATTCTATGTTTCAAACACCATGAAGTCTTGCTATATTATAACAATAGCAGTCAGCCACTGCAGCTGAACTGCCGCGGAGAGGAAGGAGTTAACTCCAGAAGATCTGGAGTTCTACAGCGCGAGGTAGCTGTGCCCAAAGCTCTATCTGGCAGTTTCAAATGAAACTGTCAGATTCTTTACTCCGCTTCACTGAACAGTCGCTCCGGAGATCAGCTCCTTCAGCTCGGTTCATTCTCGGTTCAAGTGAGTATTTTTCGGTTCATTTGAACCGGCAAAAGTTATTTTTTTTTTTTTTTTTTTTTAACCGCATTTCGGTTTTAAAGCTCTATCTGGTAACCGTAAGTACTAAAATTTAAGTCTGTGTGGAAAATTAATTATCGGTTCGGTTTTGAACTGATCGGTTGGTTTTTTCTGCATTTTAAAAGTGTACAGTGGGTTTTAGAGTGCGGTTCCCGGTTCTTATCGGTTCTAAAAAAGACGGAATTATAACGTTTTTCAAAATACCAGTGACACGGTTAGGAACCGATAAGGTGTCTTACCTGGCACTGCCATCAAAGGGCAAGTTTTGGTTAGGCTGGCATTATGTCTGAGAAACCAAAGAAAAACCGGGCCCACTGGGTTTCAACACTGTGATGTCTGTGGGGCGCCTTTGCCAAGGCTGACCCACACCACTGTGTTTATTGTCTGGGGCTGACCACCTCCTGTCAGACTGCCAGGTGTGTAAAAATTTCCCTGCAGCCACCCTGGAGAAGAGATTGGGCCGGCTCAGGGAACGAGAGGCCAAAAAGTCCGCTGACCCGGATGGCCAGTCCGGTCCAGTACCCACTGGACCAGAGGGAGTGCCCTCTGACCAGGGCAAGACTTCCTCGGGCAAAAGGAAGGCTGGTTCAGAGGAACCAGTCCCAAGTAAAAAGACAAGGAAATCAGTAGGTCTGGAGTCCAAAATTGTGTCTCCAACTGCTGCAGAGATAGCTAAAGCCATTCAGATTGTCCAGTCACTGTCTCAGGGATCTGTAGAACCACCAACAGCTGGTAAAGGTTGGTTCATTCAGTCCCAGTGGTTCAGGATTTTAAAGTTGAGGATTTTATGAACCACAGGAGGAGGAGGAATTTGATCAATATATGTGTGGCTGGGGGGTCTGGACATGCCCATTGAACCGGACATTTCTCCAGACAGACCTTTAGAATCTCCTCCTAGTCTGTCTGAGTCCCTTTTCTTTATTTTTTACAAAAGGTTGCAGAAACCCTCCAGCTTCCTTTAGAGGAGGCTGTGGATGAGCAAGAGGAGCCTGATTATGTGGAAATGATGGATATTCCAGAGTCTAGGAGGTTGTCTATTCCTTTGCATAAGTCATTTAGGAAGCAAACAACAAAGATTTTAAAAAATCCTCATTCTGTCCCTCCTGTAGATAAAAAAAATGGACAGAAGGTATACTTTGTCAGGCTCGGATACAGACTTCCTTACTGAGCAGTGAAGTCATGTAGGTGTGGTACAAGCTGCAGCCTGTGACAAGGCTAATATTCCTCTGGCCTCACATCCTCCTGATAAGGATTCCAGGAAGATTGATGCCATGGCGAAGAAACAGTATATGGCAGCTTCTTTGGGACTCAGGCAGGCAAATTATATGGCTTATGTAGCTAGATATCAGAAGTCTGGGTGGGACACAGTATTGCAGTTAGCCAAGCAGGCCCATGGCCAGCTGGCTAGTGAGTTGGAACAGGTGGCTGCTGATGGCATTGAAGCCTCTAAAGTTCAATTTCATACTGCTGTTGATGTTAATGATGTTTCTTCTAGGGTCATGGCCACTTCTGTAGCTTCCGTAGGTTGGCATGGCTCAGATGCACTAATCTGTCCCAAGATACCCAGTCAAAGGCTATGGATTTTCCTGTAGGGAAATTCTCTTTTGAGGAGCAAACAGAAAACTATATGAAAAAGATGGATGAATACAGAACTACCTACAAAAGTGCCCAGGCTAAGGAGAAGCATGCCATGCCACAAGGCATGCTCCCAGAGGTAGGGGCAGGCCCTTTTCCAGGCCTTTTACCAATTTCAAGCCTCCTCTGCTGTCTACATGAAGGTTTCTTCAGAGGCAGGGGAGGCGTGGCACAAGTGGGCCGTCCCCTCCCCTCAGCCTAAGGCTGCTGCTAAGCAGGCACCCTGATGGGGTGTCCAGGGCCGATTCTCCTGTACCAGTGGGGGCAGGTTGGCCTATTTCAGCCGGAACTGGCTGTCCCTAACTCTGGACAGATGGGTTCTGGAGTAATAGGCCAGGGTCTAGTTCTCAGCTTCAAACACTTTCAAAGATGAGAGCCAGGCATTTTCCCTGCAAATCCTTCAGAAGCCCTTGCTTTGGAAGCAGAGGTTTCTGCTCTGCTGGACTGCAAAGCAGTGGAAAGGGTTCCTCCTTGCCATCAGGGCAAGGGGCTTTATTCAAGATACTTTCTTACCCCAAAAAAGACAGGAGAATGGCGGCGCATTCTAGATTTAAGATACTTGAACAAGCATCTGTTGAGGCAAAGTTCAAAATGTTGAATCTGGCAATGATATTGCCTTCCCTAAGGCCAGGGGACTGGCTAGCTTCCCTGGACCTCAAGGATGCCTATTTTCATGTTCTGATCAGGCCTTCTCACCGAAAGTACCTCAGGTTGAACTGCCCTCAGGCCACTACCAGTTCAGGGCAATGCCCTTTGGCCTTACCTCTCGCCAAGGGTATTCACAAAATGTCTGCTGTAGTAGTGGCTCACTTAAGAGGCAAGGGGTTGCTGTGTTTCCCTACCTGGACGACTGGCTCATTGTGGGTCAGTCTCCAGGTCAGGTGAAATCCCACTTGCAAGTCACCCAGCAGCTTCTCACTTCCCTGGGATTCCTGCTAAACTTACCAAAGTCAGTTCTGGAACCAGTTCAGGTCCTAACTTTCATAGGCGCAGAATTGAACACAAGGTTAGCCAGGACTTTTCTTCCCTCGGAAAGGGTGGACAGACTCATCGCCCTGGCATCCTCCTTTACCCTGCGGGTCTCTCGACGAGCAAGGCATTTTCTGCAACTCCTCGGGCACATGGCTGCTTCCACAGCTGTCATGCAGGGAGCAAGATTCCAGATGAGGGACATTCAGTTCCATTTGAGGGCCTATTGGTCTCAAAGGAAGGACCCCCTTACCAAGTTGGTCCCAGTTACTCAAACTCTGATCCTAGCCCTCCACTGGTGGCAGGTCCAGAGCAATTTAAGACGGGGTTCCCTTCATTCCCATTTCTCACTCCCTCACCCTCACCACGGATGCCTCCCTGTTAGGGTGGGGGGCTCACCTGGGCGACCTTGCCACTCAGGGGGTGTGGTCTCCTCAGGAACCTCTGCTCCACATCAATCTTTTGGAACTCAGAGCTGTCTTTTTAGCTCTTCAGGTGTTTTCAGATTCTGTCCAGAACAAAGTGGTTCAAGTCAGGACAGACAATACCACCACAATGTGGTACATCAACAAGCAAGGGGCACTCGGTCTTCAGCCTTGTGCACGAAGCAATGAAGTTGTGGTCTCTGGCTTACTCCCTGAACACCTCCTGATAGCGGTTCATCTCCAGGGAAGGACAATGTCCTGGCGGGCGCCCTCAGCAGAATTTCTCAGGGCCATCACGAATGGGCTCTGAATCCACAAGTGCTGGGGTCTGTCTTTTGCCAGATGGGGCACTCCTCAGATTTATCTTTTGCAGCCCCAGACAACCACCAACTTCCTCTTTTCTGTTGCAGGCCTCCAGTTCTGGGCTCAGTCCCTCTGGACGCCTTTCTGTTGGACTGGAAAGGGAAGTTCCTGTATGCCTTTCCCCCCTTTCCTCTCCTTTTCAGGGTACTAGTAAAATCAGATCTCAACCTTGCAGAGTGATTCTGATTGCCCTAGATTGGGCCAGACAGCCCTGGTACCCTCTGCTCCTGTCCTTGGCAGTCCACCCTGCCCTGAGCCTGCCCAGAGTCCACGACTTACTGGCCTGTGCACAGGGGAGAGTGTGGTATCCGGACCTGAAATCCCTCCACCTCAAGGCTTGGCTCTTGAGGAGCTAAATTGCTGACTTACACCTTTCTCAAGGTGTCATGGATATTTTAAAGGCTTCAAGGAAGCCTTCCACTAGAGCCACTTATAATTCTAAGTGGAAGAGGTTTTCCATCTGGTGCTCTGAGGCAGATTATCCCAGAATCTGCTGATCTTCCCATTCTACTGGACTATTTGGTCCATCTGAATTCCCTAGGCCTTAGACCAGCTACCCTGAAGGTTCATCTGGCAGCTGTCTCTGCTTTTGTGTCAGCAGGGAAGCCTGCCTCCCTTTCTTCTCTCCCGGTGTTCTCCAAGTTTTTTAAAGGGTTACTTCATACTAACCCTCCTTTTCGGGAACCAGCTCCCGCCTGGGACCTGAATATTTGCATTGCTCAGTTAATGCAACCCCCCTTTGAGCCTCTGTCTTCTGCAGAGCTCAAGTATTTAACTTGGAAAACCGTTTCCTAGTAGCTATCACCTCTGCCAGACGCATAAGTGAGCTACAGGCCCTGTCAGTGGAAGAAGATTTTATCTCTTTCCACAGAGATAAGGTAGTCCTTAGGACTAATAGAAAGTTTTGCCTAAGGTGGTTTCTGATTTCCACCTGAATCAATCTATCTCTCTCCCAGTATTTTCACTGAGCATTCTTCCTCAGGTGAGAGGAGACTGCACAGCTTGGATGTCAAAAGAGCCTTAAGCTACTATTTAGAGCGCACCAGAGGTCATAGGTTGAATCCTCCAACTCTTTCTTACCTATGGCGAGGGTTGGCAAGGAAACCTGCCACTAGAGAACAATTGCAAGGTGGATTGTTTCTTGTATCCAATTCTGTTATCAGAAACTGGGTAGAGTACCCCCCTCAGGATTGAGGGCCCACTCCACCAGGGGTACAGCTGCGTCTCTAGCGGCTGCTAGAGACATCCCCATTCTGGAGATTTGTCAAGCTGCTACCTGGAAGACAGTTCACACCTTTACCAAGCATTATTCCCTGGATGTCCAGTCCAGGAGAGATGCTCGGTTTGGCACAGCTGTGCTTCAGAGCCTATTTCCTAAGTAGGTTCTGACCCTCCTCCATGGAGGTACTACTGTGTAATCTGCTATTGTTATAATATAGCAAGACTTCATGGTGTTTGAAGAAAAAATTACTCACCTTAGTAATTGCTTTTCTTCTCATGGAGTCTTGCTATATTATAACCACCCTCCTCCTGCCCCTTTCAGAACTTCTACTTGGGTAGGGGTGGCAGATGGTGCAAGCACTGTGTCATGCCATTGTAGTTTTCCCTTACCCTCTTTTCCTTTGGGTTAGGGATCTGGGTTGTTTCATTTAGGTTATTTATATTGCCCCTTCCTGGACTTGAGTCTTTGGGGAAGGGGGTTCATAATGCTTGTCAAGGGTGGTGAAGCGAACCATAATACCATCAATTTTGTTATTATGGCTCTGGGTGTTCTTTGTTCTTTATATTGTTGTTATTACTACTAGTAGGTAGCCATGGGCTAGTGTAGTTTTCACACAGACTTTCCGTCTTTTGATGTTAGCTTCGTAAAGATCTGACAGTTTCATTTGAAACTGCCAGATAGAGCTTTGGGCACAGCGCCCTCGCGCTGTAGAACTCCAGATCTTCTGGAGTTAACTCCTTCCTCTCCGGGGCAGTTCAGCTGCAGTGGCTGACTGCTATTGTTATAATATAGCAAGACTCCATGAGAAGAAAAGCAATTACTAAGGTGAGTAATTTTTTCTTCTGTCCAACCAGAATCACCTCCTGCCTCTGTATTATTGCAGGGCCTCTGCCAAGGGAACAGTTCCCTTGGATTCCTTAATTCTGGATTGGACAGGGAGGCATCTTTATGCCTTCCACCCCTTTCCCCCTGATACTCAGGGTGCTCATCAAGCTCAGATCACAGCCAGCTTCAGTGATACTGGTAGCCCCAAACTGGGCCAGATAGCCTTGGTACTCCCTCCTGCTCTCTATGTAGGTGACCAAACAGATTCACCTTCCACAAAGGTACAACCTACTGACCTCCTTTCAGGGAGGGTCATGCACCCCAATCTCGGGTCTCTCAGGCTCAAGGCATAGCTCTTGAGGACGTAGAATATGCAGGTGTGCAGTTCTCTGAAGGGGTCCTGGAGGTCCTCAGAAGGTATAGGAAACCTTCTAAGAAAACCTATGCCTCGAAATGGAAAAGTTCTCTATATGGTGTAAGGATAAGGGTGTGGCCCCAGCTCAAGCTGGCATACCAACCTTGCTGGACTACCTGACTCATCTGCATTCCCAAGGCCTCCAGCATTCAACCCTGAAAGTGCACCTGGCTTCGGTGTCAGCATACATTTTAGCTGGAAGGGACTCCTCCTTAGCATCAAATCCTATCTTTAGGAGGTTTTTTAAGGGACGGTCTTACCTGTTTCCCCCTCATAGGGAACGAGTGCCAGCTTGGGATTTGAAAATTTGCATTGCTCATCTTATGCTTCCTCCCTTTGAGCCCATGGCCTCTGCAGATCTGAAGTTTCTTACTTGGAAGGTAGTTTTCTTGGTGGCAATCACTTTGGCCAGAAGGATAAGTAAGCTCCAGGCCCTCGGTGTGGAAAGAGAATGTCTCCTTCCACAGGGACAAGGTAGTGTTGAGAACTAATAGGAAATTCCTCCCCAGGGTGGTCTCGGACTTCCACTTGAACCAGTCTGTTACCTTGCCAGTTTTCTTCACTGAGCACTCTAGCTCAGGGGAGCGTAGACTTCATAGACTTGATGTAAAAAGGGCTTTAACTCATTGTCTCCTAGAAACGTCTGTAGGCGTCAGCAAATCTAACTACAGTGTGTCCCAGAATGCCTACAGAAGTCACAACAGACTTCCTGTGTGCCCTACAAACATCTGGAGAAGTCACTCACATATTTTAATATTACTTGCCAGCCAGAGTTGATTAGAATTGACTGCATAGTACCATTAGAAAGGTAATGCTGTGCTGAACAACCTTGCCACTTACACTTTGTGTGTATCATGTTCACTTTAGGAGTTCACATTTGTTCATGACATTTTGTCAATCTAGAACCACCTAAGCACTTTGAAGAAAACACACATTCTGGGAATCTTAGCCAGCATAAAACAAAAACCAAAGTGAGTACAGTTGATTGCATAGAACCGTTGGAAAGGCAATTTTGTGTGGAACAACTTTGCCACTGATACGTTGTGTGTGTCATGTATGCTTTAGGAGTTATATGCATTTGTTTATGGTATGGTGCGTATGGTTCAGATTTGTCCCTCAAACCTCACCAACACACCTTGACTCAAATGGGGAAAAATTGTTTAATACTACAGAAATAGCTGTTTGTTTTATAAACAAATTATTAAAATTACATCTAATGTCTGGATGCGTAATTTGGTGTTGATATGTTACATATTTCCCAACAAAAAAAGGTTTATGGTGCATTTTTTAGTGGAAAAAATATTTTGTTTTGCTGTTTCGACCAGCACAGAAATAAAACTAAATTACCTACTATTCCTTGCATACCACTGTTGGAAAGGTAATTTTATGCTGAACAATTTTGCCACTCATACTTTGTGTCTAGCACTTACATGTTTTGTGCTATTAGCATTTGTTTGCAGCATGCCAATTATGGCTTGATTTTGCTTAGAAGGGCCCAGGATTAACTGTTAACAGTATACAGGAGACAAGTGCTGCAACTTCAGAAAGCTCCTGTGGAGGCAAGGAGTTAAGCTACTACATGACTCTTAGCAAAGACCATAGGCAGGACAGACAACAGCTGTTCCTCACCTATGGAGAGGTAGGTAAGGGGACACCTGCCTCAAAAAGAACCATCTCTCGATGGAGAGTTCAGTGTATCCAGTTTTGCTGCTCAAAAGCAGGTAAGGTGTCCCGTGTTGGGCTTGCAGCTACCCGAGAGGTGCCTTTGGTGGAAATCTGTAAAGTAGCTACCTGGAGGTCAGTCCATACCTTCACTAAGCATTATAGCCTGGGCACCCAGTCCAGGAGTGATGCCAGGTTTGGCACAGCAGTCCTGCAGGTCTTTTTCCTAAGTAGATTCTTTGCCCACCTCCTTGACGTACTACTGCATAGTCTGCAAGAAGTAATAATATTAGTGGATTCCTGGGGTTAGAAGAAAAAATTACTCACCTGTAGTAATCTTGTTTCTTCCAACGGGATCCACTAATATTATTACTTCCCACCCTGCCTCCCCTGGCAGAATCAGTAAAACAAATCCTCTCCAGTGCTGATTGTATGTATGCTTGGAGTGGTATGCCATCTGCTGGCATTTCTTAGTGATGTTTTACAGCTTGTAGGTGTTTTTCCTTAGGTGAATCTGACATTAAGAAAAAGGGAAATTTTTCTCTTTTTTTTTTTCCTGTGATTTATTGTTTACTGGTTGCTCCAGTTGGGGCCCCTTTTTTCTGTTTCTATTCTAATTACAGTATATGTTACTATGGCCTCTTTGCAGGCTCCTAAGAAATCTGAGGTTAATGTGTAGGTTGTTACACTGGGCAGTTTTTGAATTGGATGCATGTGCTAAAGATTCCGTCATTAGCATAACATTACATTTGGCTCCAGGGCAGTGCTGGCTTAAAGGGGTACTGCAAGAAGTAATAATAAATATAGTGGATCCCATTGGAAGAAACAAGATTACTACAGGTGAGTAATTTTTTCTTTTCTGTGCCTGGAGGAGATTCCCCTCGCTGTGCATCCTAGCATCTTGTTTGCCATTGCAGCTGCCTTCCTGCACTGAGCTGAGTGGTTCATACTCCCCATTATTAGTACCCCTAGATCCTTTTCCTCCACTGTGCTTACCAACTGTACCCCTCTCAACTGATATTTCCTCCCCTGGTTCTTTGCTCGGAAGTGCAGTACCTTGCACTTCTTGGCATTGAACCCCAACTGCCATGTCTCTGACCATTCTTGTAGTTTGGTCAGGTCTTCCTGCAGCCTCCTCCACCTCTCTATGCTACCACTGCACCGATCTTAGTATTGTCTGCGCAGAGACTGATCCTACTCCAGATCCTGTTTGAAATATTGGATATGAATATCCTGAACAGCACCGGTCCCAGTACTAAACCCTGGGGCACCCCACTCGTAACGTCCCTTGGTGATGAGTCCCCCCCACCATCACTGTTTGCTGCCTACCCCTCAGCCAGTTGGTGATCCAGCTGACCATTTTTATCCCCACCCCAGTGTATTCCAGTTTCAAACAACATGAAGTCTTGCTGTATTCTGACTATTGCAGTGATATCCAACCTATGAACTGCCCTGGAAAGGAAAGAGTTAACTTTCCATGCAAGGCATGGAACTCTGAGCTCGAGCTCGGTTGAGACGCTGTCTGTTGTTGTTTGAACCCAAACCACCAGATTCTTTTCTCCGCCTCACTGAACAGTCGCTCCGGAGATTTCTCCTTCACTCGGTTCAATTTAGTCGGTTCAACTGTCGTTTTTTCGGTTCAACCGAATTTCTTCTTCTAACCTGTCGGTTCAGTCTCTGTCTGTGGTACTGTGAGTACTAGATAGGTTTACTATTATTAGTTTCTGTGTGGAACTTGTAAACATCGGATCGGTTCGGTTTGAACCGATCAGGTTTGAAAAAAGTTTGTTATGCTTTTTAGAGTGTGGTTTCCGGTCCTCATCGGTTCTAAAAAAAACTGATTTCATTACGGTTTTGTTCCACGACCCGTAACACGGTCAGGAACCAATAGGGGTGTCTTGCCTGGTGGATTGCCGAAAAAAGAGTAAGTTTGGTTAGGACTGGCCATGTCTGAGAAACCCAAGAGAAAAACCGGGCCCACTGGGTTTCAACACTGTAGTGTGTGTGTGGGGAAGCCTTTGCTAAGGCTGACCCCCCCCCCACACCACCTGTGTTTATTGTCTGGGGTTTGACCATCTTGATTCAGACTGCCAGATTTGCAAAAGTTTTCCCACAGCTACCTTGGAAAAGAGAGTAGGTAGGCTGAGAAAAAGGGACGCCAAGAAGTCTGCTGATTCGGATGGCCAGCCCGGTTTGGTTCCAACCGAACCAGAAGGAGTGCCCTCTGACCAGGGTGAAACTTCTTCGGGCAAAAGGAGAACCGACTCTGAGGAGTCGGTTCTGGTTAAAAGAAAAAGAAAGGATAAGTCAGCCGGTTCGGATCCATAAGTTCTTTCTCCGACCGCTGATGAAATATCCAAAGCGATAAGGATTGTTCAGTCGCTAACTTCGGTTCCGACGGAAACGGCACCATCGGTTAGGGGCTCGGTTCGGTCGGTTCCCCCGGTTCCGGATTATAATTTAGAGGATTTTGATGAACTGGAGGAGGAGGAGGAGGGAGAGTATGAGGATAGTGATGGTGATTATGAAAATCTGGATGTGCCCATTGACCCGGACATCTCCCATGACAGACCTTCAGGTGTTTCTCTCCCTAGGCTTTCTGAGTTCCCTTCCCACTTTATGTTTTACAAAAAAGTGGCTGAAACTCTCCAGCTTCCTATGGAGGAAGCAGTGGAGGATCAGGAGGAGCCTGATTATGTTGAGATGATGGACATCCCAGAGTCCAGGAGACTGTCTATTCCCCTCCATAAGTCTTTTGGGAAACAGACATTTAAAATTTTAAAGACTCCTAATTCCATACCTCCTGTGGACAGAAGAATGGACAAGAGGTATACTCTTTCAGGCTCAGATACAGAGTTCCTTTCTCAGCAATGCAGCCATGTTGGGGTAGTGCAGGCTGCTACCTGTGATAAGGCAAATATACATTTGGCTTCACACCCCCCAGATAAGGACTCCAGGAGGATTGATGCCATGACAAAGAAACAGTACGTGGCAGCATCTTTGGGACTCAGGCATGCTAATTATATGGCCTACACAGCTAGATACCAGACATCTAGATGGGACACTGTGATGGCTCTAGCTAAACAGGTCCCTGACCAGCTTGCCAAGGAGCTGGAGCAGGTGGCTGCAGATGGTATTGAGGCATCCAAGGTGCAATTTCATGCTGCAGTGGACTCCAATGATGTTTCATCTAGAGTCATGGCTACATCTGTGGCCCTTCGTAGGATGGCTTGGCTCAGATGTACTAGCCTGTCACAGAATACCCAGACTAAGGCCATGGATTTTCCTGTTATTGGTAATTTTCTGTTTGGGGAGCAGACAGAGAACAACATGAAGAAAATGGATGAATACAGGACCACCTATAGGAGTGCTCAGGCCAAGGAAAGGCAAGCCACTCCCCAGAGGCAGCATTCCAGGGGCAGGGGCAGGCTTTTTCATAGGCCTTTCTACCAAGCCCAGGCCTCCTCTTCCGCCTTTTGTCAGAGGGGGTTCTTCAGAGGGAGAGGCAGACGGGGTATAAGCAGGCCTGCTACCACCCCTCAGCCTAAAGCGCCTGCCAAACAGGCGCCCTGATGGGTTTGCCTGGGCCGATTCTCCACTACCCATATGGGGCAGGCTGGCTTACTTTGTCCAGGACTGGATGTCTTTAACATCAGACAAATGGGTCCTGGAAGTAGTGAGCCAGGGACTGGTTCTCAGCTTCAAACAATTTCCCAAGATGAGAACCAGATCATTTCCACCTGCAAATCCTTCAGAGGCCCTTGCCCTAGAGGCAGAGGTCTCTTCTCTCTTGGCTCTCAGAGTCATAGAAAGGGTTCCACCCCTACACAGGGGAAAATAATTGTACTCCAGGTACTTCCTCACCCCCAAAAAGACAGGAGAATGGCGGCCCATCCTGGATCTCAGATATTTAAACAAGCACCTTTTAAAGCCGAAGTTCAAAATGGTGACTCTGGGAATAATTCTACCCTCTCTAAGTCCAGGGGACTGGCTAGTCTCCCTGGACCTCAAGGATGCCTATTTCCACATTCTCATCAGATGCTCCCACAGAAAGTACCTCAGGTTCGAGTTGCCTTCAGGCCACTATCAATTCAGAGCAATGCCCTTTGGCCTAACATCAGCTCCAAGGGTGTTCACAAAATGCCTGGCAGTAGTGGTTGCTTTCCTAAGGAGAAAAAAGATCTCCATCTTTCCATACCTGGACGACTGGCTCACAGTGGATCAGTCTCCAGACCAAGTCAAGTCACACCTACAGATAACTCAGCAACTGCTCACTTCTCTAGGATTCCTCCTAAATCTTTCAAAGTCAGTTCTAGAGCCAGTGCAGCTCCTCACCTTCATAGGGGTGGAGCTGGATACAATAAGGGCAAGAGCTTTCCTCCCCTGGACAGCGCAAGGACCCTTGTGACATTGGCCTCTTCATTCACCCTTCAGGTGTCTCGACCAGCAAGGCATTTTCTGCAGCTCCTGGGCCACATGGCTGCCTCTACGGCAGTGGTCCAAGGAGCAAGATTTCAGATGAGGGACATTCAGTTCCACTTAAGAGCCTTCTGGTCCCAGAGAAAGGATTCTCTGACCAAGCTAATCCCAGTGACTCAAACCCTGATCCAGGCTTTGCAGTGGTGGCAGGATCAGACAACCTAAGGCAAGGAGTTCCCTTTGTCACTCAATCTCATTCTCTGATCCTTACCACAGATGCCTCCATCTTGGGCTGGGGAGCCCACTTGGGGGATCTGACCATCCAAGGGTTGTGGTCACCTCAAGAATCTCTGCTTCACATCAGTCTCTTAGAACTCAGAGCAGTGTTTCTAGCACTTCAAGTTTTTTCCAAGTCTGTTTAGAACAAACTAGTTCAGATCAGGACAGACAATACCACCACAGTGTGGTACATCAACTGGCAAGGGGGCACTCGGTCTACGGCCCTGTGCACAGAAGCAATGAAGTTGTGGTCTCCGGCCTATTCCCTGAATACCTTTCTGATAGCGGTGCACCTCCCAGGGAAGGACAATGTCCTGGCAGATGCTCTCAGCAGGATATCTCAGGACCATCACGAATGGTCCCTGGATCCCCTAATTTTGAAGGTGATATTCTCCAGATGGGGCAGTCCACAGATCTTTTTGCAGCCCCAGACAATCACCAACTTCCTCTTTTTTGCTGCAGACCCCCAGTGTTGGGCTCAGTCCCCCTGGATGCTCTAGTCCTCAATTGGGAAGGGAAATTCCTGTATGCTTTCCCCCCCTTCCCTCTCCTGTTCAAGGCACTTGTCAAAATCAGGTCTCAACCCTGCAAAGTGATTATGATTGCTCCAGACTGAGCCAGACAGCCCTGGTACCCTCTGTTGCTGTCCTTAGCAGTCCACCTTCCCCTGTCTCTTCCCAGGAATTACAACCTGTTAACATGTTCTCAGGCGAGGGTTTGGTATCCGAATCTCAAATCTCTCAATCTCAAGGCCTGGCTCTTGAAGAGTTAGAGTTTGCTGATTTGCATCTCTCTCAAGGTGTTCTGGATATTCTAAAGGCTTCTCGAAAGCCTTCCACTAGAAAGATTTACAACTCCAAATGGAAAAGGTTTACTATTTGGTGCTCTGATAAGCATATTTCTCCAGAGTTTGCTGGGTTGCCTACAGTCCTGGACTATATGGTTCATCTCAATAGCTTGGGACTCAGACCAGCTACACTTCGAGTGCATCTGGCAGCTGTCTCTGCTTTCTTGTCAGCAGGCAAGCCCTCTTTCCTTTCGGCTCATCCTGTATTCTGTAAATTCTTCAAGGGATTGCTGCATACAAATCCTCACTTCAGGAACCCTGCCCCTGCTTGGGACCTTAATGTTTGCATTGCTCAGCTTGTGCAACCCCCTTTTGAGCCTTTGTCCTCAGCAGAGCTTAAGTACTTGACTTGGAAAATTGTGTTCTTGGTAGCCATTACTTCTGCCAGACGCATAAGTGAGTTACAGGCCCTGTCAGTGGAGCCTGATTTTATCTCTTTCCATAGAGATAAGGTGGTCCTCAGGACTAATAGGAAGTTTTTGCCTAAGGTGGTTTCAGATTTCCACCTTAATCAGTCTATGTCTCTTCCTGTTTTCTTCACTGACCATTCCTCCTCTGGGAGAGGAGGCTACACAGCCTGGATTGAAAAGGGCCCTTAGCTAGTACATAGGAGCACCAAGGGTCACAGGTTTACTCCCTCAATTGTTCCTCACTTATGGTGAGGTTGGTAAGGAAAACCTGCCACTAAGAGATCTATTGCCAGGTGGATTGTCTCTTGTATACAGTTCTGCTATGAAAAATTTGGTAGAATCCCACCCTCAGGCCTGAGGGCTCACTCTACTAGAGGTACAGCTGCTGCCAGGGATATTCCTATCTTAGAGATTCGTCAAGCAGCCACCTGGAAAGCAGTACATACTTTCACCAAGCATTACTCTCTGGATATCCAGGCTAGGAGTGATGCTTGGTTTGGCACAGCAGTACTTCAGAGCCTGTTCCCAAAGTAGGTTCTGTCCCTCCTCCATGGAGGTACTGCTTGGTAGTCTGCAGTAGTCAGAATACAGCAAAACTTCATGTTGTTTGAAGAAAAAATTACTCACCTTAGTAATGTTTTTTCTTCTAATGAAGTCTGGCTGTATTCTGACCTCCCACCTGCCTCCCCTCCCTTCTCAGAACCTGGGGTTTGGGATGTGGGTAGCAGGAACAGTGTTGGCACCCTAGAGGTGCCCCCCCCTTTTTCTCACCCTCTTATTTTGAGTGTGTGTTGTGTTTTGTTTTTTGGGTTTCCTGACTTGAGTCTTTGCCTTGGAACCAAAAAAATATTTTTATTAAATTTAGTTGCCAGTTGGCTAGTGTGAGTTTACAGTTTCCACACAGGATGCCCAGTGAGTATAGCTCGTAAAGATCTGGCAGTTTGGGTTCAAACAACAACAGACAGAGTCTCAACCGAGCTGGAGCTCAGCATTCCATGCCTTGCATGGAAAGGTAACTCTTCCCTCTCCAGGGTAGTTCAAAGGTTGGATATCACTGCAATAGTCAGAATACAGCAAGACTCCATTAGAAGAAACAACATTACTAAGGTGAGTAATCCCCCCCCCCCGACTCCCATGCCGCACTGAATCAAAGGCCTTGCTGAAGTCCAAATATAGGACGTCCACTGCATGGCCCCTGTTCAGTTCCCTGGTAACCCAGTCGTAGTACTCAACTAGGTTTTTCTGGCAGGATCTGTACTGTTGTGTTGATGGCCAGATCCCTTCTTCCCATTTAATATTTTTACCTTGAGGGGTGCTTACTGTAATAAATTTCTAGTTGTGACAGTTCAGTATCTCGATTCAAACCCTGTTTTAATGTTACTATTATTGTTTACAGTGCCCTGCTGATGGTGATATGTGTCTTTGGGACCTGTATATAATGTATTACTGTATTTATATAGTTTTGTGACATAATTCTCTCTGCAAGTCCTCCTCCAGAATACAAATGTAACAGGCTGATCATCTTTGAGGACATCTCCCTCTACAGAACTACACCTTTGGAACTATAAGCCATCAGGATCACTCAGAAACTTTTGCATAGCTGACTGCCCATGGTGACATACATCGTCGTGCTTATATATCATGGGCAGCCCCATGCCTCCTTAGTTTTATTTCTTCTGCTGTAGACTTCTGATTGAACCAATGAAATGCCATAAAATGCCACAAATGAATTTCATCACTGAAGTTTCCTTCTTTTTCTTGATGCTTTTCCATTAATGTTGCGCTTGCTTTTGCTGCTGTAGTTGATGAAGCTGTCACTTTTTCTGCTCTGGTGCTGCGTTCTGGTTTTCTGCTACACAACATACTGTAACACAGCTCTTTTTGCAGAAAAAAAACACTCCACAATGCTGACCCAGTAGTGCAGAGGACTAAGGTGCTGGATGCCATACCTGTTGCCACGCTGGAGACTTGGGTTGGATGTGGACTCTGGTTGGCCAGGGAGGGAAAGGATTGAGCATTCGAGGGACTGCTGCTCTCTTTTAGAGAGGGGAGGCTTCCTTGTCCGGCTCATAAATGCCACCAGTCGGGGGCCTGGTGGTAGTGCAGGCACAGGCGATATGTATGGGGGGGTCCATGGTTATGTAATGCATGTGTCTCTCCACATCACATGCATTCGTGTCTGAGAGAAAATGAAAAATTGCGGCCTGGGGTCTAATGAAGCCTTCATGTCCAGCCTTGGACCCCACACTGCCGTCCGAAGTAGATTGTATTACTCTGGGAGCAGCCCTCCCTTTTCCACCCCTCCATGGGGGTAGATCTTTAGGGGTTGCTTCTGGCCTACTCACTAGGTAGGTCCCGAGGGAGGTAAGTGCTGGTCTGGGGGGACATAGGGCTGTATGCCGCCCCAGCTGCCCAATGGGTAGAAAAACCTGTATGGAGGAAAAAAAGAAATAAAGTTCTACAAGGCATACGGGGCCCACTTGTGTGCCAGGCCCTTCTGCTGCCCCGTACTTCCATTCCAGCTTCTCCTTGCATTGATGTCTCTATTCTGGTATGGCGCTGCTGCCTCTGGCTTATACCATTCCTTTCCAGAGTGTGACAGGGTATCTGCCATTGATGAAATGGGTTTTGGTGGTCCACTGTTAAATTTCTCCTGCAGGTAAGTTCTGGCCATGTCCTCTGCCTCCGCTGCTGCTCCGATCATCTTTGTGATGTTAGTCAGTTACTGACACTGGGTTGGAGTCCTTCTACTGGCCTGTGGCTGCTTGCTGGTCATCTCACGGGTCTGCCTACTGGATGCTCCTTCAGTTCTGTCAGGCTCTGTCCTCTGTTTTAATTCTGAGATTATTGCCTTTTATGTTGCTGATGTCCTTATCAGCTCCAGCAGCAGTGACTGCCATTGTGACACCAAAGTCAGCCGCTGGCTCTGTACTTGGGTTCTGATGCTGTTCCATCACTTTCTGTTTTTTGCAAATATAGTCTTTTTTAAACTTTTTCCATGTCTGTAGCATCCACAGTTACAACAGTTAAAGCAAGTAAATACAAACCAATATGTGGTCGTGAGTCATCTGTACTTTACATCATTCTAGGCAAATAAGTTGGTTGTAATAATTGTTTCTTCCACCCTCTAGGTTACAGCATGGGGGCACAAATCAGCAGAGTAACACACACACACACACACACAAAAACCGGGTAGCCCAAAATTTATTAGGGACCTGAAGTATTTAAAGGGACTCTGTTTAGAGATTGGGAAGCGGAGGGGACCAAGGTCCATAGTCCCAAGAGGGTGGGAATAGGCAAGCAAGATGAGTCCAGGTAAGCAGATATAGCTGCTACTAAGTATGTCTCCAATAATGTGGTAGTAGCAGAGGGCTCTACTATGTTGGGAGGTGCCTCAGGCTCTATTTAGGGCATCAAGGAACAAAACCTGGGTCCTTAGTCATCACGTGCAGGATTCACCCATTCCATGTAGAGGAGCAGAGTTCTATTCTGTCATTCAGATAGTGCGTGATTCTCTCCATTCCATGTATCTGATTGACTGTTGATCTCCAGGTTGTGAAGGTTGGGAGCTTAGGTGTAAGCCAAGCCCTTATGCTTTTGTAACCACCCCCGCTACTTTGCACAGTAAGCTACCTCTTGGTGTACTCAACTGGGCACCCAAACAACTTTGGACACAATCTGTACTATCCTTAGCTTTGGGAATGTATACCAGGCTCATTACTTCTAGAGGTCAGAAAGGGGTAGGGGTGTACAAAAGCAAATACTACACACATGACCATTAAAACCCAGGTCCTGATGAGAGAAATTTTGCCTGGGGCTATGCTAGGTCTATACTTCTAGAGGGTACCCAGTAATTCCACACACGAAGCAGTAACGTGAATGTCCAAACCAGGTTGGGGTTCTAGAGTATGGCTTTATTCCAAAGATGGTACACAAAAGCAAAGGTGGACCGCCAAGGTTCATACATCGTGGCACAAGACAAACGCAGAACAACAGAAATCTGTAGCAGACAGAAAGGCTAAGCATCCCATATATGACAGGACCTTGAAATCTCTTCAGCAGCAGTGACCTCAGCTGTAACACACATTGTCTTCCAGTGGCACTGGCCACAACTGAGCACACAATTCCCATATGGCATAGGACTTAATATTTTGGCAATGTGGTAACTGGCCACAACAGAGCACACTGATGCTCAAAATTAGAACAACCCACACCAGGGGGTAAACTTTCTCTTCAGGCATCGGCCACTATGTCCTGAATAATCGGGCACCCTTACGGAACCGGTAATGCTGAATTGGTCACTCCAGATGGGAGGCTGCCCACCTTTTTCTGCCACGTCCATACCCAGCCATTCTTTCAGAGTTACACCTCAAAACTTCTGTTAAAAACAGTTAGCAGTATGCATCCTAGCATGTCTTTCACATCCTGCATAAGAAAAACACTGCTTCTGAGTGTAGAACTAAAGTCCTGAACGATGTGCCAAGTCTCTCTGGGGACTCCACAATTGTCAGCCAACTTTAAATCATGAGAACAGTCTCAAATTAGAACAGAACTGGTGTAAAATTCCCTTTATCAGAGTACACCCCAAAAGACGGGTACTTTCCTCCTGTGAAGCACAAAAGCAGATTATTCACAGTTGGTAAACAAAACTGGTAGCTTCAGATTCCTGGATCAAATCGGGGGAATGCCCCTCAGATCCATTTCAGCAGTCCTTCTCATGTCACTGGGGATAAAAAATCAGGAACTCCTGCTAGTCAATGGTTTCCACCACTTCTCTTGGCAGGCAGATGTTTCTCAGCACTACGGTGAGAAAATAGGCTTTCCACAGAGCCCACACTGCAGCTGTTCACTTCTCACACTGAACTCTACTCAGGACTAACTGAAGATTCTAAAACTCCCCACTCACAGTCAGCTGCCATGGCTTATGCTGCTGTGAGAGTTCTAAATAACATCACCTCTCTCATCTCAGCTGAGACCAAGTAAACAGAGAAGGAGCAAGTGAAAATTCATTTAACCAGTTATTCACCAGCTGCTTTTCCTACCTAGCACTGACACTGATGGGATTCTAGTAACCCCAGGGGACTGGGGGATTACACTCACCCCTAACTAGATAAATGACTGTCCCCAGTCATTTCTCTACCCAGCACCAGGCCATCCTGCCCTCTGTGTACCTACAGAGAGGTAGCGCTATCTCCCCTACCATGTGCCAGGCACAGGCAGGCAACACTAAAGGCACAGAAGTTGGCTGATGAAACTTCAGCCCCTATCCTACGATCTATCTATGGATACTCGGTGGCTCCAAGAAGACTGCTTGAAGCATGCCCTAATTGACCAGAAACTGAGGCCACAACTGCAGATCAGGACCATAGCCTGTCTATCCCCCTAGCCCTCTAGGGAAAATCTATCTGACCAAGCTCCCTCCAAGCTCCCAGGTTACCTGCAAACAACAACAACAAGAAAACAACCTATTGCAATGCATTACATTTCCCGAAACTTTCCCCACAACCTCACACCTGTGAAAGGAAAACATGTTAACATCCTTTTAACCACAGACAATCCTAAAATCCTAAGAAAAAGAGGAACAAGGATGAGCTCCAGCATCCTCTTCTTTTTTTCTCTTTTTTTCTTCCCCAGGAACACCTGCAAGAGAACAAAACACAAAAACACATTCTGCATACCATACAGTGCCTAAACCTCACCTGAACACTAGAGAACCCCAAACAATATTTTTTCTGTAAAAGTACAAAAGTAAAAAATGGAAAACAGACATTTATACAACAAATTTTTGGGGGGTGGAAAGCCCTAAAGAGTCCAAATTAATGACAGAACATTGTTGCCCGAAGGTGAGGTTCATTAAAGAGTCTCTCTTAGGCCGGAGCCTGCTGAAGAACCGTCCTGGAACAGGACAGGGCCTGTATAGCACTGAAATCCATGGGGAGAGTCTTTGCGGACAGTCATTACAATTCCATGGACAGTCTTTAAGTGTAATGTGTGTTGTGCAGAGTCAGTTAAGTAATAAAAATATGGTCTTACCAGTTCCTTGAAGACCGAAAACAAAGGATCACCTTACTTCTCCCTTCAGACCAGGTAACCTCTTCGGATGCAGCTGGATTGATGTCCTCTGGAAAAACCAGGTGATGGAACAGGAAAACTGATGAGTGATGTCATCTGGAAAACCAGGGAGTGGAAATGGGAAAACACTGCTGGAATGCCGAATCTGGATGCACCTGAAGAATCCCGGAATACCAATAGAACTGCATCTTCCTCCTTGGATACTGCTGCTGCTGGATGACAGACACCGGGCTGCCACTGCTTGCTTCCCTCTAGGCATACTGGGCATATTCACGAGGAGTGGCACCATTAAGTGTAGTACCACTCAGGGTGAGGTGTAAGAACTATGACACCATCTGGGCATTCAGAGTTGATGTTGTGGAATGTCTCATTCCCTGCCTTGTCCACAGTTCGCACAGTTTCCATAAACAGAGTTTGCCCAATTTCCAGAATTTAAGTTCATCATTTAGGACTCTGTCCCTGACACATTCTGCTGCACCAGAGTACAAATTCTTGCTTGCCTCTTCCAACAACCAGGATTGCCTGTTCTGTTCAATTTCCTCACAGACTCTGCAAGGAAAGGACTGCCCATAGATGGGGTTAGCTCTCCTACGTATCAGTCTTTCCTCCTTGCTGCTCTTCTCAAGTTTGTGGCCCATTGCCCGGCTTGGGGGTGGCCAGTCCTGGTTGAGCAAGTGCCGCATACTTAAAGAAAAAAAGAGCTTGTCCCCAACCATCTCTGTGGGTGGGTTACTGGAGCCTTCTTCTTCTCTCTTTGGCTCCACTGAGGCAAGAGCTTCAGGCAACTCATGGGGAGCCTCAACGTGAAGATACATTTCTTCATCCTCCTCTTCCTCACTCAGGATCTGAGCCCAGGAGTGAGCAGATGTCCTCACTCCTGAGACAGTTCACTCCTCACTCGATGTGGAGGTAGACACCTCCCAGTTCAGGTCTCTTGCAGTTCATCCTTTCCTACTAGGCTAGCACTTGAGCCCTCCTTCCATGGGTCCATGGATCCTTCCATTGCACTGCCCACCTGGGACACTGTAGTTGAGGCACAGGTCAGGAAGCATTGGAAAAACCAGGAGCAGTTGTAAAATTCACAACAAGAATTTTATTATGAATAACAAAAAAATAAAAAATTGTTCAGAATAACTATTGACAAAGGCGGAATAAACAGATCCATCTGAGTTTTCCTTCAATCTATGTATGTGTGTCTCCTACAAGAAATTGCAGTTTTGTTTTTATAAGTCCTTGCAAGCCCCCCCCCCCACACTTCTTAACAAGCATCCTATTTTTTTTCTAAAATGTTTATGTAAATATCAGGCATGTGCAGCTAGAACACAGTGTCCCAGAACTGAGGCCCCTTTCCCACAGCTTTTCTGCAAAAGGCTTAAAAATTGCTTTCAGGTTAACTCCTTGAGTTCCCAATAGCTTTTTGCAATCATCTCAAACTATAATTATATACATTTCAACAGTGACACTATATCATTTCTAAATAAAGGGATCCCAATATCATTTACATTTCCATATAATGATTTGCATATATTTTTATACCAGCAGATATGCAGTGGAGGAAAAGACAGAAACAGCAAGTGAAGGTAGAGAGATAGCAAGTGGCAAAGAATTGTGAGACTGCTGGGGTGATCAAATCCTAGGTCTCACAAGAAAATTTGGTTGCACAACCAGACAGTTGAGAGACAGAAAGGAAAGGACAAAACAGAGCGCTTCATTCAAACTCTTCATACCAACTGGGACAGGGTCCTATTCAACCCTGTCGCAGACACGGGTGTGGGAAACCCTTCTTTGTTCCTGCCCTTGCAGTAGATCAGCATTGCTCTCTTCTTCTGTCCCACACTCTATGGGGCTTCCCCCAACAGGTTCAACCTGGTGTTGCGTGCTGCTACTTGCGGAGTTTACTACTCTGGTCCACGTGGGAGCCAAATGAATTCATCATGCCCTCTCTGGTGCTGCATGCCTGCTCATACCATACTTCACAAGGCAGTCCAGACAGTGGGGTATCAGAAACGCATCCCTTGCAGCCTTGAGGCACATAATGCACAGTCTCACTGGATAGCTAGGGATTGCTACATCTGGAGGCAGCACTTCACCATAGAAAGTTCTCTGTTTCTCTTAGTGTTGCCACCTCCTCTACGATCGTAGTTCAGGCATGATTCAGGTAGTGAGGATTTCCCGAAGCCATGTCTGAAAGCAAATGTTGGTTGTTACTGAATTGCTCACTAGTCTCTTTACAGTCTCACAGAATGTGGTTCCCTGTTGCTTGTGTTTACATTGCTGACCCCGCTCTGTAATGGCGGCGGTAGCTCTCCCCATGCATCAGATCTGTTACTGGCTCAAAAAACTGTGTTTCCGACCTTTTCTGGCTACTGAATTTGCTCTAAACTGTAGTCAATTGCACTGCTTGTATCTGTCAGCACATTCATATGATTTTAACCTTGACTTTGTGATCAGCATCAATCAAAGAACTATTTACACATGCTCAAAGTCACTGGCAAGCCCACAGTATTTCTGTTGCACAGGATTGGCTGTTTGTTGCAGCCTAATATACAACTCGTAGTCCCCCTCTTGCTTAGAAACATTTTACTGTTGCTGAACCCATTATAATTGCTCACAGTATATGCTCAGAATTTTTGTTTGTTGCCTTTCTGTTTCAGTACAGTCCTTCTTTGCAAAATAATCACACTGCTTGCACACAGATTCAGCTGGCTTGAAAATCACACACAGTTTGTTGCTCAGTTAGCTGGTTTTACTCACTGAATTCAGTTGCTGGCTTTCTCCGGTGGAAATTTTAGGCCTTGTGCCAATCCTGGAAGGCCTGTGGCGTGAAACGGGCTAGCGGTCCCACTGATCATAGCCACGAACACCACGCTCACTTTCCAGTCAGTCAGACAACAGGTTGAGCCCGAATTTACACAGCAAAAGTCTGTTTTTTGCAGATTAGAATGTTCACAAGCCCCTCAATGGTTGATCCAGGTCTGACCAGCTCGCACACTACTCGCTCTCTCCTCCTGGAACACTCTGCTGCACACAGAAGCTGGCTGGGGGGGGCGGGACTGATTGCAGACTCACCAATCACTCGACACCATGCAAATGAGCCTCTCTCTTGCTCCCTCTTCCTTCAAGGCGATCGACGAGCAGTAGCAAATTTAAACTGCAAACTGTAACTTTTTTTCTCGGCTGCAGTTTCAGCGGCGGGAGCGCCGTTTTGACCATTTTCTCCTCCGATTCTGTCAATTTCTCTAGCGACTCCTCCAATTTGCACACAAAGCACATGAAATTTTCAGGGCACATTTCTCTGTCTGTTTCCTAAAGTCCACACTACTTTTGGCATTTGAAAATTGCAGTTTAAAAAGTTCTGTAAACATTCTGTATGCAGAGAGAAGGAAATGCACTTCCAGGCTTTACTGTCCATTGCAAGTTGGCACAACACACAAGCAGCACTCTGTTCTTTCTGTGCTTAGCAGGCACACAAGCAGCTCATTCAGATGGCACTTTCTTGGGCAAAATCCTTTTGTGCAAAGCTTCCTTTCCTGTTTGGGTTACCATGCTACCAGACAAACACTAACCATACCCTCAGCAAAAATAGTACAGTTACGAAGGCACTTACCATAACAGTAGATCTTCGAGAGAGATTCCTTCAGTAGGTCATTACAGATAGGACTGTCACCACCTGGCATCGGGCCGCACGGCAGACCTTTCTAGCAGTCTCTGATGGGGGACCGCCCACCCGACGTCACGTGACCAACATCAGCATGGCCATATATAGTGGGCTGTCCCCACGCCCGCCCTCCAGTTCTCCTGCCGGAGCCAGGAAGAGGCCTGACTGCAGGAGCAAACAGGATTTGGAGTCCCTGTAAGAAATAAAATGAGGAGAAGGAGGGAGGAAAAAATGACCTACTGGAGGAACCTCTCTCTCGAAGATCTACTGTTATGGTAAGTTCCTACGTAACTGTATTATCTTACTTCAGGAGGGTTCCTTCAGTAGGTCATTACATATAGGACAGAGTCCCAAACAGTCCCTCCAGAGAGAGACCAAGAGAAACAAGGGAGGAGGAGAAAATAACTCCCAACAGAAACTGGGAACCAGAATGGACCCAGCCAAGTTCAGAAGGCCATGCAAGACAGCTAGGCCGAAGCCAGCCCTCCGCCTAGAAGCAATGTCCAGACTGTAGTGTTTAGTAAAGGTGTGGACAGAACTCCCAGGTAGCTGCGGCACAAATATCAGCTGCAGAGATGTTCTGCAAAAAAGCAGCAGAAGCAGCCATGCCCCTAGTAGAATGACCTCTGGTGGGACCCGGTGGAGGTTTTTTGTACTTTTGATAACACCGAATACAGTTGCCTAACCATTTGGAAAGGCACTGCTTCGAAACTGCTTTGCCGTATGACCTGGGAGCAAAAGAAACGAAAAGCTGATCACAACTACGGAAGTCCTTGGTTCGGTGTGTGTAGCACCGAGATCCGATGGATGTCCATGGTGTGCAGGAGTGCCTCACCTCTGTTCGTAGGGAATGGAAAATAATCTGGAAGCTCTGCTGATTGGTTCAGTGTGACTTCTGACACCACCTTGGGTAAGAACTTAGGATTTGTCCTGAGGACCGCCTGGTCCTTGTAGAAAATAAGATAAGGCTCTTTACAAACCAGAGTGGGAAGCTCCAAAATCCTTCGAGCTGACATAATGGCAACCAAAAATAAAGTCTTCCAGGAAAGGAAGCACAAGTCACAGCTCATGGCTGGTTCAAACGGGGGAAGAGTAAGCTTCTCCAACACAAACTTCAAATCCCAAGGTGGAGCTGGGCTGTGGATGGGGGGGGGGGGGTTCAGACAGAGGATCCCTTTCAGAAAGGTTTTTGAGACCTCCAACTGAGCCACGGGTTTACCATCCACCAGCTCGTGGTACGCTGAAATTGCCAAAAGGTGGACCTTCAGGGAAGAAAGTGACAGTCCTGAGTCTGATAGATGAAGGAGGTATTCCATGACTTGTGGGGCAGAAAAAGAAAAGGGGTTCCAATTCTTATCAGTTGCCCAGATGGAAAAACATTTCCACTTCATGGCATAAGTAGAACGAATAGAGGGTTTTCTAGCCTCTAAAAGAACCTGAGCTACTCAAGAGGAGACCCCCAAAGCAAGAAATCACTATGTATGCAGGAGCTACGCATGAAAATGCAGGGTCCTGATCCCTGAATGAACAAGTCGACCTTGATCCTGAGTCAAGAGGTTGTGGGTCATTGGAAGTGGAACCGGTGGTTCCCTCAACAGCTGTTGTAGCACCGGGAAACAAATTCATCTCGGCCAGAGAGGGGGCAATGAGAATCATCCTCTCCTTCTCTGCCTGTAGCTTGAAAAGGACCCTCTGGAGAATGGGAAATGGAGGGAAGGCGTACAGAAATTTCCCTGTCCAGGAGAAAGCGCATCATGCCAGAAAGCACCATGCCCCGGAACGAGCGAGCAAAAACTGGAAGTTTTGCATTGTATTGAGAGGCAAAAAGGTTGATTTCCGGATGCCCCCATCTGAGGAAGAGAGATTCTGCCACTTCCTGATTTAATTACCATTCAAGAGTTAGGGTCCGAGACCTGCTGAGACTGTCTGCCAGGACGTTTTGGATGCCTGGAGCATGCATGGCCACTAGAGCCAGATTGTTCTGGACCACCCAGTTCCATACTCACATCACCTCCCTGCATAGGGGATACGAGCGAGTTCCTCCTTGTTTGTTGAGGTACCAAACTACAAACGTTGTCCGTTTGTACCAGCAGTGATCCCTTGGGAAGGAGGATCTAGAAGGTCTGCAAGACGTACAAGACCACCCTCATCTCCAGAGCGTTGATGTGTAATGATGCCTCCAAGCTGGACCACAGTTCTTGTGCTTGGTGTTCCCCTAGATGTGCTCCCCATCCCATGTTCGATGCATCTGTAGTTAGGGATGCCTGAGGAGCTGGGCTCCTGAAAGGAAGACCCACAGAAAAGTTGCGGTGATCCCTCCACCATAGCAATTCTTTCTGAACTGCAGACGACACCAGGACTGGAAGGTCCAGGTCGTCCAGGAGTTGATCCCACTGCATCTGCAAGGACCACTGAGTAACCCTCATGGGGAGCCTCGCCAAGGGAACAGTAGTGATGGAGGCTGCCATCAGGCCAAGAAGGCATAGGATCTCCCGGGCCGGGATGGTCCTGGATGAAGCCACACACAAAGCCTGATGGATCAGGGTCTCCACCCTGTCTGGAGGAAGGAAGGAAGGCTCTGCATTGGACCGCATCCAGAACCACCCCAATGAACTGTAGTCTCTGGGATAGTGACATGGGAATATTGACTGTAATCCCCAGTCTGCCAAAGAGGTCCAGGGTAAAGGAGAGAGCCTTCAGTAGAGAATCCCTGGACAGGGCTGAGATCATCCAGTCGTCCAGGTAAGGGAAGACTGTAATACCCTGGCGGCATAAAGAGGCCACCACCAGCGCTAGGCACTTGGTAAACACCCGAGGTGCCGAGGACAGACCAAAGGGGAGTGCCCAAAACTGGAAGTGCTCCCCTTGGAATTGGAACCACAGGAAACGGCGGTAGCTGGGGAAGATCGGGATGTGCAGGTAAGTATGCTGCATGTCCAGAGCGCACAACCAGTGATTATCCAGAATGAGTGGAAGGAGGCTCTGCAGCGTCAGCATCCTGAACTTTTTGTACTCGACGAAGTGATTGAGGCTGCTCAAGTCGAGGATGGGTCTGAAGTCTCCCATCTTTTTTTGAAACCAGGAAAAAGTGGGAGTATAATCCCCTTCCCCTTTTCCAGAGGGGAACAAACTCTATTGCTTCCTTGAGCAAGAGGCTTTGAACTTCTTCTCGGATGAGAAGAGCCTGATCCCTGGAGTAAGAAGACCTTTTTGGAGGAGAGTCTGGAGGGACTTCCAGAAACTCTATGGTGTCTCCAACAGACACCAACTGCAGGACCCATGCATCTGAGGTTATCGCCTTCCATTCCTGCACATGGCGGGCAAACCTCCCCCCACCTGCTCCTCATCGTGAGACTGAGGAGTCAGTGGGGACAGGGAGTCAGGAAGTGGCAGGACATTCAGGGGTAGGACCTCCTGAAAGTCTCTGGTTCTTGGAGGTCGGAGGAGTGGCTGAACCCGTGGGCTTGCGTTTGCCCTGGCGCCATGCCAGGGCCTGCTTTCTCTGCCTCCAGGTCTTTTTTCGAAAGGGCTGTTGCTGCTATTGAGTGCCTGATCAGTACATGGACCTTACTGATCTTAGGGCAAGACCTCTGTCCTGGAGATCAGTAATAATGTCTTTGATGTCTCCACCAAAAAGCACCGAGCCCGGAAGGGGGCATCCTGAATCACAGACTGAACCTCATTTGTGGGGCCAGAGATGCGGAGCCAGGAATACTGCCTTAAGGCAATGGCAGTTGCCAAGGCGAAGCCACTGAATTGTCAGTCATATGTGGCTTGCAAAGCATGCCTACAGGAGAGAGAGGCAAAGATCTTTGGCAAGCTTCTCCTTGAGGCTCAAGGGTTCCATAGGCTGGACTTGGGCTAACCTGGCTAAGGTAGCCTGTTGGTGTGACACCATGTGGGACACATAGTTGAGAGATCTAAGCGCGCATGTGGCCGAAGCATGAACTTTTCTGCCAAACTAATCCCTCTGCCTCGACTCTTTGTCCGGAGGAGAGGTGCTCATGAGCTTGGGTGCAGCAGAGCAGTCATGAGCATCTCAAATGATGGCAGAGTCCGCCTAAGGATGCGTCGTTATTAACAGAGCTTCCTTCGGTGACCGGTATATCCTGTCCACTGTCTTGGGGACAGCCGGGAGAGAATGAGGCATCTGCCAGACCGTAGAAGCGAGGCCCGATCCAGGGAGAAATAGGTACCGGAGACAGAGACTCTTAAGTCCTGGTGTTTGGCTAGTCTCTGTCTCATGGGGGTCCTGATCCTCTGACTCACAATCGAAATCTTTCATGGACCTCAAGATCTGAGAAGGCAGGGTCCTCGGGGGGACTTGGGAGAAACCTTGCCTTTCGGACCTCTGGGTTCCTCCAAGGCATCCTCTGCTAACTCATTGGCACCCTCGTCATCATCATCATCTGCCCCCTCGTCAGGAAGATTATGGATGTTCGTAAGAGTGATGTCCTGACGTGCCGCCTCCGAGACATGTACCGTGGACGGAGAAGAGCTCCTCGGGGATGCAGACCTTGGAGAACGTGGAAGTGGGAGTCTTGTCTCCAGGTCTGACACCAACTCCGAGCATGCCTCCTGCCACCGAGACTGGATTAAGGTCTTGAAGTCCAGTGTAGCCGGAGGGGGTGGAGAAGGAGGTTGCAGCTGAGGAGGAGGAGGTGGAGGAGGCATTACTGGAGGAGGTGGATAATGATAACCCTGGTATCCCTGAAAATGGTGGTAGGTGTTGTAACCAGGGTAGTACTGTCCAAAGGAACTCCATTCAGGAGGAGGACCAGCCGGGAAATGTTCCCCAGGATACCAGAAGGGGTAATGTGGGACAGTCCAGGGTCTAGTATAAATCCCCATCGTCAGATCTGACAGGGGGGGGGGTACCCACGTCAGACCCGCTGTAGTGTAAATCGGCAGGGGTTCCGGTGTTGGGATAGCCAACATCAGGGGGACTGACTTCGGAACCGGCACCACCCGATACAGTGCAGGAAGGGGATCCGGATGAAGGGGGCCCGATGGTGGGACTGGGTCTGGCGCCAGAACCAAAGACTGCGGAATACCACAGAGCCCTGGCTGTGAAAGAGTCGTCTGAGTATCCGGCATCGGGATTGGAATTGCCAGATCTGACGGTGGGATCGGGGCCGGGATATTCTTCAGCTCCGAAGGGATCCCACCTAAAGGAGGAGGAGAGTCCTCCACTGGAAGGCCAGATGGTCTAGGAGGAGCCTCCTTCCCCGTGACCCCATCAGGAGAGTGTGGGACAGACCCTGAGGAATACACTACGTTGAGGGTTCCGCGCTGTCTTCGCCTAGGGTACCCGCCTGAGAAGGGCAGGGTAAGGGTGAAGGAAGAGGGAGGAGAGGGTGTTCTCCCCCGGTTCTGCCTGGCGTCGGGTGAGGCACCGATAGGCCCCGATGGGAGAACCACAACTGAGCGGCCGTCGGAGACGTGCGTCTTATCAGATGAAGCCGGGCAAGCAGGGGATGATCCCCCCGGCCGACTTATCATCTGGTGCCGGGTGGGTCCCCGAAGGCTGGGAGCCATCTTACTGGCAGCCGTGTGGTCCCCGGAGGGGCCGGGGGCCGCCTTAGCGGCCATAGCGGTGCGGCTTCTGGAGGAGACGATGGTCGTCTGACCCGAAGAAGATTTTCCAGACTTACCATCTGGGGTCTTCTTAGGTGGCGGCTGAGAGGTGGCCTTGATCGTCAAGGGCCTCAAGGCCTCAGGTTGGTCTATGGAGCGCTCCCGCTCTCGAGATTTCTCCTTGTGGTGCTTCTTGGAGGAAGAAGATTTATCGAAAAAGAGGACTGTCTAATGAAGCTAAGCGGACTTTTAGAAGGTAGGCCTCCAAAGCCTCTTGTCTCTACTCTTTGGTGGCCTAGTTAAATGTCTGGCACTCCGAGCAGGATGAGACAGGGTTGTCTGGGCCCAAACAAATCATGCGTTTCAAATGACCGTCCTTATGAGGGATCTGCGAGCCACAGGACGGACGCTTCTTCTTGGGTGAGTACATTAAATAAATGTAGAATCGTAAGGAAGGATTTAGCAAAGGAAAAAATAATCCGATGCAGGAACTAACACGATGATCGATGACCTGAGGCGACGGCGGGAAAGAACTGGAGGACAGGTATGGGGACCGCCCACTATATACGGCCATGCTGACGTCGGTCACATGACGTCGGGTGGGCGGTCCCCCATCAGGGATTGCTAGAAAGGTCTGCCGTGTGGCCCAGTGCCAGGTGGCGTCAGTCCTATATGTAATGACCTACTGAAGGAACCCTCTTGAAGTAAGCTGTCTATTTCTCTCCCCAAATTAAACAACATCCTTGGACAAGCCCACATTTTTTGTAACCCCCGCTACTTTGCACAGTAAGCTACCCTTTGTTACCCTCGACTAGGCACCCAAACTACTTCGGACACAGTCAGTATCATCCTTAGCTTTGGGAATGTATACCAGGCTCATTACTTCTAGAGGTCAGAAAGGGGTGGGGGTGTACAAAAGCAAATACTACACACATGACCATTAAAACCCAGGTCTTGAGGAGAGAACTTCTGCCTAGGGCTATGCTAGGTGTGTACTTCTGGATGGTACGCAGTAGTTCCACACAGGAAGCAGTAACATGAATGTCCAAACCAGACTGGGGTTGTAGAGTGTGGCTTTATTCCAAAGATGGTACACAAAAGCAAAGGTGGACCCCAAGGTTCACACATCGTGACACAAGGCAATGGCAGAACAACAGAAATCTGTAGTAGACAGAAACCCTAAACATCCCATATATCACAGGACCTTGAAATCTCTTCAGTGGGAATGGCCTCAGGTGAAACACACATTCTCTTCCAGTGGCTCTGGCCACAACTGAGCACACAATTCCCATATGGCATAGGACTTAATATTTCGGCAATGTGGCAGTTGGCCACGATGGAGCACACTGATGCTCAAAATTAGAACTTCCCACACCAGGGGGTAAACTTTCTCTTCAGGCATTGGCCACTATGTCCTGAATAATCAGGCGTCCTTACGGAACCTGTAGTGCTGAACTGGTCACTCCAGGTGGGGGGGGGCTGCCCACCTTTTTCTTCCACGTCCATACCCAGCCATTCTTTCAGAATTACACATCAAACTCTCTGTTAAAAATAGTTAGCAGTATGCATCCTAGCATGTCTTTCACATCCTGCATAAGAAAAACATTACTTCTGAATGTAGAACTAAAGTCCTGAACAATGTGCCAAGTCTGTCTGGAGACTCTACAATTGTCAGCCAACTTTAAATCATGAGAACAGTCTCAAATTAGAACAGAACTGGTGTAAAATTCCCTTTATCAGAGTACACCCCAAAAAACAGGTACTTTCGTCCTGGGAGGCACAAATTCAGATTATTCACAGTTGGTAAACAAAACAGGTAGCTTCAAAGTCCTGGATCAAATCAGGGGATTGCCCCTCAGATCCATTCTGGCAGTCCTTTTTCATCTCACTGGGGAAGAAAAATCAGGAACTCCTGCTAGAAAACGTTTTCCACCACTTCTCTTGGCAGGCAGATGTTTCTCAGCACTAGGGTGAGAAAATAGGCTGTCCTACAGAGCCCACACTGCAGCTCCTCACTCCTCCAACTGCTGACACTGAACTCCACTCAGAACTAACTGAAGATTCTAAAACTCCCCACTCACAGCCAGCTGCCATGGCTTATGCTGCTGCGAGAGTTCTAAATAACATCACCTCTCTCATTTCAGCTGAGACCAAGTAAACAGAGGGAGCAAGTGAAAAACCATTTAACCAGTTATTCACCAACTGCCTCCCCTGCTTAGCACTGACACTGATGGGATTCTAGTAACCCCAGGAGACTGGGGGTGGGGTTACACTTTTATTTGGCTGCCACATCAGATTGCACTCAGTCCTCGTAACTTTTTGTTTCTCTCACCGCCTTGAGGATGGACACCCCTGTTTCTGTGTCCTACCATTCCAGTCTAGTTGGTGTCTTACATTTCAATTGTGTTGTGTTTCAAGACACCTGGTAAGGTGCTTCCTGGTCTTGTCCCTGGGTATACCACTTGTGGCCTGGCCTCTTCTAGGACTTGTTTTCTTTAATTTCGGCTGCTGTTATATATTCTCTCACCGCATGGTCATGGCTCCATCCTTTCACCAAATATTGCAGTTGGATCTGGTGCCCCTTAGCCAGGTTGGCTTTGGCCTTACCATCCTTCCAGGTCTGCTGTCACTGGAGTCTTTTACATCCCTTCTGTCTGGACTTCCTCTTGCTTTGCTGTCCTGTACTGCTTGGGAATCATTCCAAATTTGTGAGACTATGGAGGGAGATGTCCTAGAAGAAAACAGGTTTGTTAATTACCAGTAACAGTAAATCTTCAAGAGAATCACCTCCATAGGACCACTGCTTACCCTCCCACATGTCCCTTCTGTGTGTTCAGGTGGTGTACTCTGGTAGGTGTGATTACTTCATGCTTGGTATTCTCCTTTTTGGCACTCTTCCAAATTTTTTGTTTTCCTTTTCCGGAACCACCAGTTTTCATGTCGGGCTGGTCAGAGTTCTGTTTTCTTATTTCCTGTCTATTTGTTACAGCTCCAAGATGATATGGGGCAGGAAAGCTGAGGAGGTGTGGGTCCGCCCATGATATAAGCGCCAACAATATACAACATAATGGGTGGCCGCAGCTGGGCCCAAGTTTCTGAGTGATCCTGACGCTGACTGCTTACAGCTCCAATAGGGTGTCTCTATAGTGGAGATTCTCTTAAAGTTCTACTGTTACTGGTAAGTGGCAAACCTTTACTAGCTGAGCATGCTCCCCCGGTTATAAAATGTCTAAAGAAATATGTAACCCCCTACAAATGGGGGTTCCCAAAAAGTCTTCCTTGGGTTTGCCTAAATGCCCACTGCCAGGCTGGTGTCCTGCATTTTAGCAGTTAAACATTATTGCTAGAAAGTGCCTGTATAGCCTCTGCGTATTGTCTCTTTAAGAGCTGCCTATATCACAGTTATAATTAATCTGAGAGGGGGGCTGACTGCTTTTATGTTCGAGTCCCGCCCGGGCTGCCATATAATCACTCCATTCTGCCATCACTATTTGTGCAGAGGGAGCCCTGTTAGAAGCTGTCCTTATTTGCTGATTGTCCATTAGAATAGTAATGATATTGTAGTTTGTCTAACCTGCCTTCTTTGCAGCATGGACAGTTTTGTTTATCACCACCATCTTGGTCCTGGACTGCCAGAATGGGCTAGTCAGTGCCTATGTGGACTCTAAAATGGAGCCTGTCCCCAGGGGTCTTGTGGGAGCAAAATTAAGTAGGAATTATAGTTTTGGAACTGTGGCACCCAAATGGACCGGGAGGGGGAGCCCTTGAACTGACTGACAGATACTGTAGATCAGCCACTCTTAACCTTTTGGATCCTGGGGAAAGTCCCAGGCTGCTTGCAGCTAGGGGCAGTCTGAGTTGGGAAGTGAAAGAGGTAACACCTCAAGATAGTCGAGCAGCAGTCCTGCGTAAATTCGTGTGGGAGAACTGTGGAAGGGCTGAGTTCTGACCTGCCTGCTGTCCCTGAGAAGGAAATTAGAGTTTATTCGGACTGAATCCGGATTGTGAGGGTGAGATAAGCCACTGAGCTGTGACCAGGGTCCAAATCTGAAGAAGACCAAAGATTTTCTGAATGCGATCGGCCTGTCAGGATCTCTAGCCACCTCTGAACCCCTGATTTGTGCAGAGACTCTGTAATAGTGACCGGATAGCAATCTGCCTGGTACAGTAGAATTTCTTTACATGTAAATGTGCTGTGTGCTCTTAGTGGGTCGTGATTTGGTTCCCCACTGTGTTCTGCTTGCTGGAGGCTGTATCCAGCTCCAACGGACTGAATCCGTATTCATCTCTATTTGGCCTGGGCCTTGCCACACTGGCCTAGCCAGACTACCTGCTACACAGAGAAAGCCATCGATGAGAGACCTGCCTGGGGATCAGCCCCCCTGCTCATCGTGTTGAACAGGAATGATAACTCAGTGATTCGTTTGGGCCCTGCTTCTCCTGGCACTCCAGCTCAACAACCTACAGTCTCAATTTCATCCTGTCTGTGTCCTGTATTGGGTGTCGTGAGTAAACATCAGGGTAGCTCCCTGCAACAGCAGCTAAATCTAAAGTGTTGTCATCTGATTGCCTTGTCTTTTCTTTCACAAACTGAGCCCTCTGGCTCCGGATTACAAATAGTGTGTGTTGTGCATGTTGCTTTCTTCTATCACAAGGCCCCAACCAGCTGCGACACCGTCCTACCCTAGGCAACGTTCCTGGCTAGCCCACCTTTTTTCCTACTTGGGTACCCAGAGTGTGTGACTGTGTAGGGACTCTGAAGTAAATGCATGACTGTCTGATTGATTTAGCCTTTAAGCCAATCAACCCGATTACAACCCCCTCCTTGTTCAAGTCCCCTGAATAAGTCAGATCCAACTCTTTTTGCATTTAATCTGACTGTGTTTCCAGTTTGTATTGAAAGCACTGTACTGTTGTTTGCTGTGCCTAACCTTGTTTTACAGGGGGTCTCAGGGGTTGAATTGGTGGAACCAGCTCTGGTGGTAAGTGCAGACAGTGTGGGTACTTACATGGTGAATAAGGGTCATTGCAATAGTGATTACTGTATATTGTTCTGGCCACTAGAAGGGACAGAGGGGGGTTACAGTGTCCCGGAGGCCTGTGCCCAGGTTAGCTTGACCACTAACAACCCTGATCTCCAGGTGGAGGCACCCGTTTCAGTACCCAGGACCCTTAACCTGCAACTAGCCAAGCAGGCAGGGGTAGTCGCCCTTGGGGTAGCACCACCTAGGGGTTACAAATAGAATAAATACGTATATTACATGGAGACATTTTGCATTAAAAGGGTCAGTATGGGAACTTAACTTATAAAAGAGTGATACTTAGTAATGTGAGTCCCAGAGGGTACAGAGCCTTCTATAGATTCCCACTGGAATGCAGTTTAGCAATAAAGATAGCTTTATGTTACTTTGAAAGCAGGTGACTTCTGAAACCAATAAACAAATTGTGCAGTACTTCAGTTTGTCCTTTATGCATCTTATCTTTTTTTCAGATCTATATTTTCTATGGTACTCGCTCAAATGCCGAATTTGTGATCCACAATGGCTTCTTCTTTGATGGCAACGCACACGACAGAGTGAAAATAAAGCTTGGAGTAAGCAAAAGTGACAGACTGTATGCCATGAAGGCAGAGGTCTTGGCTCGTGCTGGCATCCCAACGTAAGAACAATATAATTGTTAGGATTTCAGTATGTGCTTCTTGACAGTAGTTTTAGCCACACAGGAAATAATGCTTCTATAGTGCAAGAAAATGTTAAATATGTACTGTGTAGCATGGCACTAGTTCCCTGTTAGTCGTGAAACCAAAAAAACGATACTGGGTTGTACTGTACTTTGTTCCATATTTCTATAGAGGTATATATATATGTACACACACACACAACAGGCATGGGTTAAATTTGATAAAGATATCTCTACTATCTATTGTGAAGATAGTAGTACTGTCTTGCAAGTTGATATGTCACAGTGGAATACTGAACCAATCAGCAACTTTAACAATGCTTATGATATCACAGTAGCCACGTGGAGCACTGAAACCAACAGATGAGAGATGCTTTGAGTATCACTGTTTAAATTTTGCACCTTTTTTACTTTTGTAATTTTTTATCGTTTCTATCACAAAGCCACCTAAACACTTGTGTAAATTAAACTGACATGGGTGAGAGTTAGATGCTTTGAGTAGTATAGTTAACATTTTGGTCTTTTTTTCCTCTTTTGTAACTTTTATCTTTTCTATCACAAAACCACCTAAACAATAGTTGTATAAATCAAATGTGACATAGGTGAGGGCAAAACAGTAGAAATACCGTCACTTGCTATACTTGATCTTTTCTGACTTCACTTGTTGCTTTGCTACTTGTGGGGTCAGGAGGTCAAGTAAAGCTCATACAGGTATTTTTACTATCTCACTATTACCATGTCATATCTCACATATTTATACACACACGATACTGTGTAAAACTGTCTAAACAAGTATTTCACAGGCCAAGCTTTTCCAAGGAAGGCTCATGTGAGCCTAATAACGTACCGTCATTTTCGTCGTTTTGTGTAAAGAGGGGCAAACTAGGAATAAATTAGTGTCAGAGAGTTGATTAGCAGCCTTTGCTAATCAAAACGAAAATGATTAGCAATCAGCCAGTTTTGATTAGCAGTTTTCTAAAATGGTTAGGTATGTTTACTTTAAACCATATAATTATTACTTATTATTGTATATGTTAATAAAATAGACATTGTATTCATAGTTTTGAGGCTGAATTTGCCATTTTGACCCAATTGTTAGCATAGCCTTGTTCCATTACCCCACCTCATGTACCCGGTGCAGAATATTTTCCAGTACCTGACAAAGCCTAATTCTACGCAGCTGAAATGCCATTCTGCATCACAGGTGTGGAAACATGTTTTGGCCAGGATTTGAAAAATGACAGCTGTGACATACATGAGGTGGGGTACTAAGAAGGCTATGTTGAAAATCTGGTGCCAAAATATTTAAAAATTTCAAAGTTATGAGGGTGCATAGCAAAATTTCAACAATTGGTCATAACTCATCCAGTTTTCATATTTTGACCCCAGATTTGCAACATAGCTTTTTTATGACTGCACCTCATGAACAATATGACTGTCATTACAAAACTCCTGCCTGAAAGGTGAATTTGCAGAGTGGCTGCGAAATCACCTTTCGGGCGGGAGCTGCTTAATGACAGTTGAAGAGTTCATGAGGTGGGTCCCAAAATATGTTGAAAATTTTAATGTTTTTAAAAATTACCAAATTATGAACCAAAGTCGAAACCCCCATTAAAATAGATAGGACCACATTTTACCTTAGTTCTCATACTGCAGTCACCGATTCCAGCAGCAAGGTGTGTCTTGGATCGGAGAGTGGCTCTTGAACCTCAGGTGAGTGGGGGGGTGTACTAGGGGATGTGGGGTGGTAGTTGCTCAGTGGGAGGTGTGGGTGGGAAGGATGTACGATCAGCGAGGGACCGTTTGTTTTCTTGCAGGTTTAAAAAAAAAAAATAGTGGACCATTTTCTGTTTTTTACAGAAACACAAGACAGATTGGGGATAGGGAAGGGGATGCAGCTAGACACCAGGGAATTATGAGGACAGCGATGTGTATGGTGCCACTAGACCACCAGGGAACTTTAATAAATCATATGGGGATTGTGATCGCAGGGTGGGGTGCCAACAGAACAGCATATGGGGACGGCGATTGGCAGAGGGTTGTGGAGGGCCCTCTGGACACCAGGGAAAATTAAAATAATTAGGGGGTTGGACAGTTTACATGATTAGCAGTCACTGCTAATCATGCAGACAATTGACTCACATTTCCTGATTCTTGGGTCGCAAATTGCGATGCGAACCCGCTTATTTTGTCCCTTGGGCAAACTTCACACAGTCCTTTTCAACCACTCCCTCTGTTAATACTGTAGATAGAATGAGTACTGTCCAGAGCCAGGCAGTGCAGCTGGAGGGATAAGCAGAGAAAAATAGAAAAGTGACCATCAGAAAAAGGCCTGAACAGTCCATCCAGTTTGTCCCAAAATTCCCTACTTGATGCCGTTGTCATCTTCCTCCCTGTGTTGCCCCATCCCCCCTCTTTTTTCCATCTGATTTCTCTTTTATATATAGAAGCTGGCTTTTGTCTCTGCTTACACAACCTCATCAGGAGGTTTGGTCCACCTGTGCACCATCCTTTCCTTGAAGTAATACTGCCTAATGTCCTTTTGGAACCTTGACACTCCAGCGTGAGTGCTTGTCCCTGATGGAAGCACTGTTTCTGAGTTTGAACAGACTTGCTTTATTCACTGTTGAAGCTTTCATAAACTTGCATGTCTCTTATGCCCCCCTTCCCTTCTCTCCTCCAGTAAATACATATTGAGGCTTTTCGATCTTTATCATAGGCCTTGCCCTGCTGGCCATGGCTTATCTTTGTGGCCTCTCATTGCACTGTCTTTCATCTCTCTGTGTACCCCTTAGTTGTGGGCCCCAGAACTGGACACAGTATTCCCAGTGCAGTCTCACCAGTGATCTATATAGCAGCAGTTTCACCTCCCTCTGCTAGTGATCCTTTCCCTATACAACCCATAATGTTAGCCATCCCAGATACTCTGGTACACTGAGCTGCCTGCTTTAGGTTTCTGTGGATCACAACTCCCAGGTCTCTGTTCTCCTCCATGCTGTCTACTGGCATCCTGTCAACATAGTACACTGTTCCTGAATTTTACCCTCTTATCCACATTACCTTGCTTTTTTTTTTGTGGGGGGGGGGGGAGTTAAATTTCAGCTGCCAAGTGCTGGACTACTTTTGCAGTTTCCTCACATCCTGTCTCAGTTCTTCACTGTGGACCATCGTGCTTTGCTTGGTATCATTGGCGAACAGGCTCACCTTGCATATAATATCTTTTCCTGTCACAGATCTACATATTAAACGCAAGTGGTCCCAGTGCCAGCCCCCATGGTATCTCATTATTCATTGCCCAATCCTCAGAGAATTTACCATTTAGGACCACCCTCTGGGTTCTGTCTGTCAGTCAGATTCTGACCCATGCAGTTGTTTCTCCCCCTATCCCCAGATCACTCACATTAACCAGTCTCCTATGTGGCACAGAGTTGAAGGCTTTGCTGAAATCCTTGTATAGTACGTGCATCACCTGACCCGTCATTATTCATGTAACTATATTTAAATAGTTCAATTAAGTTAGTCTGACATGACCAGCCTTTATTGAACCCATGCTGGTTCCTATCCGTTAGGCCCTTTTCCTCTAAGAAGGCAACTATCTCTCTTTAATAATTGTCTCTAGAAGTTTCCCACTATCTATATCCGGCTTACTGTCCCATAGTTTTCTGGATTTTCCCTATCACCCCCTTTGTGTTAGGGAACCACATTTGCCCTCCACCAGTCCTCCGGCACTAAAGCTGTTGCTACTGCTTCTCCAAAGGGGTCTTTAAAAGAAAAACATTGTAGTCCACATTGGCATGAATGACACGGGGCACACGAGTCCTGAGGACATGAGGAGGTCATTCACAAAACTAAGGATAGAAGGGGTGACGGGACACACTGACGGAGCTGACCGTAAAATCAACACCAGTACCAAGATCACTGTAGGGGCTCAAAGGTCAAAGAAAAGAAATTCATCCACTGTTAGGACATGATAAAAATAGTATTTATTTTATGAAAACACACTTAAAAGCAGCGTTTGCAGTAGTACATTAAATCAGGTAGCCCCCAACTCCCCGGAGGCTGGCATCTCGTTTTTGAAAAAGCATCAAGACGATGTGAAACATTGATGCCAGCCTCCGGGTGGGGACTATTTGATTTTATGTACTACTGCAAACGCTGCTCTTTACATGTGTTTTTATAAAATAAATGCATTTTTTATCGTGTCCTAACAGTGGACGAATTTATTTTCTTTGACATTTAAGACGCTAGATTGTTCTTGGTACAAAACTAAGGATGTTGCTAAAAGGAATGGTATTCAGGATGAAGATGCCCAAGATCCTCATGGTCCTGGAGGCACGTGAGGAATGAAAGTTGACCATTAGCAGGCTAACTTTTGCCAAGGATCTGTTGCAAGAGGGCAGGGCCTTTTTTTGGTCAACTGCAGGACGACATTTGGCAAGGAATGTCTGCACACCCAAGTTGGATTGAACCTGTGCCAGGAGGAGGTAAGAGTACTGTCCAAGAGAAAGGACCATGCAGTTAGGTTTGATTTAAATTAGGGGATTGGGAGGGAGCTAGTGCAGAGGTTTGCCAAGTGTAGGAGACAGATTTATGCAGGAGTCACAAAGGGAAGGACATCAGAACTGGGTAGTAGCAGAAGAGAATCCCCCATGGAGGAGTAAGGAAGCATAGACGGGAAACAGTTTTCACATGAATGCAGTACACTGTGATAAACATCCCTTGCAAAATTGCAAGCTCGAGAGTCTGATGCACATGGAAGGCCAGGTCTTGGCACTCACAGACACCTGCTAGGAAGAAGAAAATGACGAGGACACCAAGAATGCAGGGTTCGGGCTATTCTCAATGGATAGGTCTGACTGGAAAGGGAGCCTGTGGCTCTTTGTTTTATTTTTATTTATATTTTATTTGACTTAAAAATAAACGTGCCATACAGAAAATACAATAATAGATCACAGATGTGTCATTGCAGTTTCAATCATAACAGCACCTTGATAAAGAAATCTGTTAAATATAATACTATATATGGGATTTTCCCAATATAAAACGTAAAAGTTCATATTATGAGCAGATGTGCTCACCAGCCAAAATCTGTTGGAAATAACATATATATCTGAAAAAAAGCAATATATCTACAACGTGACATGTCCCCATATAAATATGTGACCCTCAATAGCCACTGTTTCCACTATCCAAGAAACCTGATAGGTAGAAAACTTGACTTTGCTTAACTGCTTAACAGAGCAAAAACTGATGGCAATTGTAGAAAATAAATTGGGAGCATCTTCCGAAACAGTCATTTACATTTGCAAAATGTAACAGTATCCCAAGACACGAGTCGAGTTGAACCTTAGAAAAGAGTGATATGCTGCATTACTGTGCAAAACCTGTATGCAAACCTGTAATTGCTTCTCTGTAACTTAATGTTTCCTCTCTGCATCAAAACATGTATTTTTAACCTGGGTCGCCTCTGAAAAAGGGACCTTCGGGGCTCAGTGGGCCTACTCAGTCACCAAATTTTAATAAATAAATAAATAAGCTGTCCGGAAGGAAAAATCCTAAAACAGTGCATCTCAGAGTCTTGTAAATCAGAGCTGTACCCCATTCGTGTCAGAAATCTCCAGCTGTAATGTCCCTGCCCATGGTTGGCACCATCTTAACAGTTCGAGCAGCCCAGTGAGAACTTTCAGTAAATTTAAAATAAACCTTTGTGGTATTCAGTCAAGTCAGGAAAATACAGGCTAATATTAGCAAAAATGACACTCACTCATTTGCAGGCTAATACTGGTAAAAATGACTCTCACCTATTAAGGCATCATAGGATAACTTTTAATTTATTTATTCATTGAAAAGTTTCACCAGGAAAGGCACACTGAACAATATAAAATTGCTTGTCTCACGGAGTGTCCTGGGGGAAAGGGAGCATGGGAGTACAGTATTCAAAAGCACATTTCCATGCAGTATTATAGAAAAGTATATATATAAAGTACTCAACAACATATTTCCAAAGGTAATATAAAACAGAGAACAACAGAGTGAAAAAAAACAATACATCAGTAGCATTAGAGAAACATTGGGATTTGATGTAAGAGGAGCAAACTGTTCTCGCTCATGTCCCCCTAGCTCACTTCAAAAATCATTTTAAAGTACTTTTTTTGTAAATATTGTTTTATTAGCAACTTTTTATGCATTCCATACATACAATGATACACAAGAGGTCCGTAGATGACCATAGTTACAGGAATAAATGTTGATCTAGTGCAGCTGGTCAAAGAGTCGTCTACCTCCCAGTGCAGCAGTGGGGGCAGTGACACCTTTTGATTGCTTATACATTTCCTGTCTTCCCTAAACACATGTCTAGGTAGTATAATAGAGAGGGAGAGATCTGAAGGGGAGCCAGAGAGGCATTTATCAAGTAAAGGACCAGGGTGGTCACCCACCACCCTCCATCTTGTATCTGGGCAGCCTCAAGCCATGCTTCTTCTAAGGGGCCAGCACAGCAAGAACTGTCCCCCTTCAAGGTTTTACCACTAACACAACCAGTGTATCTTTAAGGGAGGAAAGCATTATCGAACTGCATAACATAGAGGACCCATTCCACCTGGAAGTAAATACATCCACTTTTTCATGCAAGCTAAACATAATCTTCTCCGTTTTATAGATATCATTAACCGTGGCCCTCCATTGATTGAAGGCAGTCTGTTGGAAGTTAACCATTTTCTAGTTATGCACTTCTTAGCTGCTAATGTCATGATCCCATGCAGATATTTGATATGTCTACCCTTAAGTCCCCTAGGGTAGATGCAGAACAGATACATTTGAGATGTCAGTCTTATTGGGACATGTAACATGTCAGAGATGGCCTTCTCTACTGCTTGAAAAAAATTCTCGAGTGCAGGGCAAGACCACATTGTATGTGTGTGGGTAGCTGGCAAGGTAACACATTCTCTCCAACAGGTCTTATTCCTTGCATATTTGGCAGTGACAGCTGGTGTTTGCAAAATCCTGATAAAATATTTCTATGTGTATTCATGCCATACATAAATCAAAATCAAATCACAGTTTAGTTATATTGTGCTTTTCAGATACCAAAGCGCAAATACATAACAAAAACATACATCAGTAATACATAAAAATATGAAAATATAAAAACAGTTAAAAAACACAGCAAGATAAATTTATTCATAGGCCGATTCAAACAGAAAGCTCTTCAAAGAAGCCTTAAATAACTCTCTGGACGGGCACTCTCTAATCAGATGAGGTAGAGAATTCCACAGGGTTGGTGCCACAAAAAAAAAAGCTCTGGCCCCCAAAGATTTAAGACGAACCCTGGGAATCTCTAGCAGTCCCTCGTCAGGCGGAATGGAGTGGGCGGTAGGGCCGAAGGAGATCTTGCAAGTAGCCCGGTCCCAGTCCATGTAGGGTCTTAGAGGTCAGCAATGTGACCTTGAAGGTAATCCTCCAGCACACCGGCAGCCAGTGCAGTTCGCGCAGAATAGGTGTTACGTGGCAAGTTCTTGGTAGCCCAGTCAACAATCTGGCTGCAGCGTTCTGCACCAGCTGCAGGCGGCAGAGGTCTACCTCCGGCAACCCTAAATATAGAGCATTACAGTAATCTAGACGCGAGGAAACAAAGGCGTAAACCAACACAGGAAGGTCATCATGTGGAACAAGGTGATTTATCTGGGCAGTATTCCTCAGATGGTAAAAAGAGGACTTGACAACGGCTGACACCTGAGTCTTAAGCGTCAACTCGCAATCAAGTATTACGCCCAGATTCCGCACCTGTTCAGAAGGTCTCAACTGGTTACCCCGTAGGACAAGGCTAAAGGGAGACCCAGGAGTCCACTTCTCTGCACGGTGACCAGGGTCCACCACCACCAGCACCTCAGTATTATCTGAATTCAGCCTCAACCAGTTAGCACGCGTCCAGTCCTGAATCTCAGCGAGGCAGTTGTTAAAGACTGTGAGTGCATCATTCTGTTCGGGTACAAAGGACATATAGAGCTGAGTGTCATCTACATAGCAGTGAAAACTCAGCCCATAACACCTTATAATGTCTCCCAACGGCAGTATATACACCGTGAACAATATGGGAGAAAGCACATAGCCCTACGGCACCCCACAGTGCAGTGCAAAGGGAGCAGAGGAAAAAAATTCCTGATCCTACCCTCTGAGTTCTGCCCATGAGGAAAGAACGAAACCATCTGAGGACTATCCCAGACAGTCCACAGATCAGGCGCTTCAGCAGTATCCAGTGGTCCATGGTGTCAGACACAGCAGAGAGATCAAGGAGAACCAAAATCGAACGACTCCTCCGATCTCTCACAATTAGGAGATCATCAAGTACCCAAACCAACGTTGTCTCGGTACTATGCCGCTTCCTGAAAACGGACTGGAGAGGATCATAGATTCCATGGGTGGTAAGAAAGTCATCAAGCTGCAGCGCAACTACTTTCTCATAACCTTACCCAAAAAGGGCAGGTTAGAGATCGGTCTGTAGTTTGCGAGACAGTCTGGGTTAAGGGAAGATTTCTTCAAAAGGGTTGTCACAACAGCCCCTTTCAGGGACTCCGGAAACACCCCTTTGTCCAATGAGCACTAGACTATCTCAGCAAGGACTGGTCCAGTTACATCCACGCAGCCCACAAGGAGACGCATGGGGCCAGGATCCAAACTACAGCAAGTCGGCTGCAAGCCCTGGACAGTCTTCATGATATCAGTGATCACTGGCTGGTCGAAGTCTGCCCAGACAGACCGAGGGCCTGTAACCTCACATCAATCTCTGTCATGCTCATTTGAATGTGTTCTGCGGATATCCGACCTGATCATTGACACCTTATCATCAAAGAACCAAGCTAACTCTTCACATTTCAATTGTGAAAAAGCTTTCCAGCCCTGCAGACAGGCTGGACTGCACCGCCTAGCCACAGTCTGGAAGAGCTGAGCTGGTCGATTCCTTGATGCAGCAATCTCCCTGGACAGGAACTCTGCCTTCTTACGGGAGATTTCTGATTGATAGTCCGAATAATGGGCAATCTAAGCCTGTCACTTTCTAGGTCAGATTTCCCCCAGCAGCGTTCCAGTCTTTGCCCCACTCTCCTCAACTCCCTCAGTGTCCCATCAAACCAGGGGGACCGGGGGGCGGAGGGAGAGGGGGCGAACTCAGACAGGCGCTATGGAATCCAGAGCTTTTAGCACCATATTATTATAGTGCACTACTAAGGCATCTGGTTCCAAGCTCTCCACAGGCCAACTCGATAGGTCCAGCACCACCATCAGACCCTCAGGGGTAACGCCCCTCAAAGGGTGGTACTGGACCATTTCCAAAGGGGTTGGTCTCATGGGGGGGCCGGAAAACTGAATCTTATAGAGTGATGGTCAGACCACCCAACTGGTTCCACCAGCAGTCCGATGATCTCCATCCCCAGGGTGAACACCAGATCCAGTGATTGACCCTGAATATGGGTAGCAGCGGTAACAACCTGTGTGAAGCCCAACGCATTCATAAGTTGGAGGAAGTTTTGACCAAAGTGCGAGAGTTTATCATCAATCCAAGCATTGAAGTCCCCCAGGACCAACCACCTGGAGGGTTCCAACACCAGGTTGACAATGAAGTCTGCAACTTCCTGCAGAAAAACTTTCTTGTCACCGGGTGGACGGTAGACGAGTAAGATTCTGCTGCCCACACCTGCTCCCATGATACACTCAGAGGATCTAGGGGTCACCACTGGAACCTCTACAAGGTCCAATTCTGATCTAAAACAGATAGCGACCCCTCTTTTCGATACAGTCTCGGGCGGTGTATCACCGAGTACCCAGCTGGAACAGCTGACTCCAATATGGGGCCAGCATTTTCGTCCAGCTAGGTCTCTGTGATGCAAGCCAGGTCAGATGACTCAACAAGATCAACAGTAATTGCTGTGTTGTTCTTTATAGACCTGGCATTGCATAACACCGCCCGAGTATGATGAGAGGCCTTGGTGGAGCGGGCCACTTGCCCACCATCAGTTGAGCCCTTGGGTATGGGAACCAGGCATCTTAAACCCCTGTCCTGGACCCATTTCGCCCCAGGGCGTCTCCTTAACCTCACCACCCCTATCCGCACACTCCGCTCCTTTCCCTTCCCCCCCTCTGCAGCTCCCGCCTCCTCACAATACCCAAGGCCTGACAACGCCTATAAACCTCAGACTGCAGCAGGGGGCTATTGAAGCGGCACAGGTCCCTCAGCCTGGAGGGGGAATAGCGCCTGCCCACAGAGACTCTGCCACCACATGCTGTCAAAGTTTAAAACCATCAACAAAATTTGCCCCAAAACAAAAACTAAACTAAAACAAAACAATAAAAATAAAATAACTAACTTCCCTCCCAGCTAAGCAAACTATCCAATAATTACAAAACGATAAGTTAAAATGATAAAATGTCAGTATAAACTCCAAAGTCTATAGGTAGATGATACGGATCCAGTAGAGGAAAATACCATGCAGAGTCCACTTCAGAGAGAGTCCAAATCCCCCCCACCCAAAAAGTGTCAAATATAATTCCAAACCCAGATACTCTCACTTTCTGGGAGTTAATAATAAACCAGGCACTCTCACTGGCCGAATACAATTTTTCAAGAAGTATAAATTGTAGCCCCCAGGCACTCACACTACCTGGGAGGCAGAAATAAACAGGGCACTCTCACTGCCTAAGAGCAGAAAAGAAAAAGTGTTCCGACCGTAAGTCTCAAGTTTTGGCAACTCAAGTCCAAGAAATCGTCTTTCAAGGGAGTCTCTCAGTGAAATTCAGTCTTCATACATGCAAGGATGTAATTCTGCCTGCCTCAAAGCAGCCTTTCTCTCACTCAGCTGCCTCTATCTACATGCCCAGTTCCTCCCTGTATAGTGGCCACGTATGTCGTGCTATGCTTTTGTGTTTCCTGAAGGGCCTTGTAGGTGTTGGAGATAAGATGCCTTGAGTTCTGTGTCCTGATATGGAGTAACAAAGCTCGGATGAGTGCAGAGCACTTGGAGTGGTCCCTAACATCAGGAGGCTGGGTTGCATGAAAGTGTCAGACCTGGAGATAGTGGATAAAATCCATCTGTTCTAGGCCAAATTACTGTTGTAATTCACTGAAAGATTTCATATCTGTGGCTGAAGTTTGACTGAGATAAATTTTTCTTTTGCTAGTCACAAAATGAGTCATCAATGTGTAAAATTTCCACCTGTGCAAGTGGACAGACCCAAATGAGCTGGGGAGTCAGTCCCACGGTGTCCACCATTCCCCATCATATCTCTTTGGCTCTGTGGATCCAGAAGGTTATAACAGCCCTATTTCCTATTTCTGGACCTGCTCCAAACATGTATTGAGTCCTTTCTTGAAAGAGTGACACATCCCTTTCCATATCTAGCTGCTGGGGGGCATGGTCCATGCGTATGCCAGTGAAAAAGGATGAGGACTTGGGCCAATATCTAATATAAGTGGAGATCTGGCAGTCCCAGATCCTCTTTGCTTTTGGGAAGCAGTAAGGTTGTAAACCTTATGCAGGGCCATTGGCCTTGCCAGAGGTATCTTGAAATAGCCATCCACCATCTCCTCCAGTTCTGGTTTGGAACTTGTATAGGGTCATTAGGGAAAATGTACAAGAAGCGAGGCAAGACCACCATGCAGACAGACTCCACCTGTCTAATGAATATTGGGGGTAAGGTATGCCATCTCTATAAGTCTGCGGTCAGTTAGCTAGTAAGTGGCCCATAAGTTTAACTAACCTCATAAAGCCTTTCTAGTCTATGGGGGATCTTAGTGCCCCGATACTTTATTTGCCTGAGGTCCTAACAAAACGGGTATCACTGCCTCAGCTCTTGGTTTGAACCATAATAGAAAGGGAGGATCTCTGTTTTAGAGGTGGTAAGCTTGTGCACTGAAATAGTGCTAAACTGGACGATTATACAGAAGACCTCTGGAATCAATGTCTCTGGGTCTGAGACATAACGATGGACAAAATCAGCATAAAGTGCTGCACGATGCTCTCTGTCCCTCACTTGAATTCCCTTAAAGAGTACTTAAACAAGCAGTTTTTTAAAACTGCAACCTCCAAAATCTGACTTCATAGCAAGGTAAAGTAAAGGCAAGGCTGCTGTTTACATTTATGCTAAAACTAAATTCATGTAAATAACATAAATGCAGTTTCATAGCTTTTGAAAAATGTAAACATCAGCCTTTCACTTTCAAAAAACAGTCTTGGTTTCTCCCTAAGATGTCTGCCAAGTGTGTTAAGTGATGTCATGATGACATCATCAGAGACAGAGACCCACATATATTCCTATATAGTGCTAACTAGTTCTTCTTTCCCCTCTTTGTTTTGAATAGTTGTACCAGAATGACCAACACCATGTAATTACTTGTGGATTGTGTTGCTCAGTACACGTTAGGCTATGATTTTGTTCATTTTGTTTTCTTTAACTTGCGGAAAATGTTTTGCAATCCAGCTGACTTTTTCTTTGGTGAACTGCAGTACAGTACAACAGCTCAAATACCTGATGATCTAGTGGTTATGTACTTATGTGATGCACTGGATTTTTTTTTTGTTAACCAGGAGAGAGACACTAAGCTGAAAGCTTGTTTACAGGTGTGGCCTGGGAGCACAAGGAAGTTTAGTGACTTGCTTAGCGTCACACAGCAAAGTACTGGTCTGGTTCAGTTCCAAAGCTCATGCTGTCTTGTTAATCCACAAATAAGGCTTTATTTTTCCATGTGAACCCCCTGCACCTAGCCTGCCTTCTGTTGAACACCCCATCATTCATACCCTGTCCTTAGTACTGCCTGAGGCTGCATATGAGCTTATAGTCTCCTGAAGAGAATGATCACACCTCAGATTGTAATCTTGTACCTCAGAGAGTTGCACACACCTATACCGATATGCATCATCAGCTGGCACTGTTAAAAAATGCCTCCCAAGTCACTCTCCAGTCCACATTCTCAATGTTTGACTTCTGCTCTCACAGGAAACATTGAGTGGATCACCACCCTTCTGCACAGTGAAGGTAGTATATACAGTTCCCCTGTTGTTTTTTTCCCACCTCATTAACCAACAGCTAGGTCTTCCTGCAGGGCCAAGCAATAAGCATCATGCACCACCAGAAAAAAAAAATGCTGTTCATGCCCTCATAAGGGCTGCACTTACAATGGATAACAAAATTATTTACAGGAGAGGCATACTGATACCTTGAATGAATCCACCCGACTTCCAGTGTCAGTCTACTCCTTTACCTGTGATCTGCAGAACCCCGGAGGACAGTTCAAAGCAATTCTTCTCCAGTGCTTTTCTGTGCTCTACTCCACAATGTGAGTTAGCTAGCTACTACCCTTCCAAATCTTGAATGAGCTATACATAACTTCCTTAATACTGTCCTAACAAACGTCACCAACACCCCCACCCGAGGGTAGTCTCCCTACACTGAATTCAAGGACCAGTTTAGGTGCAGCCATTCCACTCTGAGTATTTGTCATTGCTGGCTACTCTCATCCACAGTCAGATAGTGATCATGATGCTGGCAGCCCCACATTTCAGTTCTCACAGTGATCTGCGCAGCATCCTCCTTCATGTCTTCAACTAACCTGAATATAACTGTACCATGCTAGAATGGCCTCTTTAGCCCCTCTCTGGCATTCATTCTTCTCACCTGCTCCCCACACCAAAAACCAGTGAGTTCACTACCCTTCCACATCTTGAATATGGTTAATACAGTCTCCCATGTTATTTTTACCTATTAATAATAAACATGATCTTCTGGTAAGCCAGGTTGATAGCAGCATGGCACAAGTGGGGAAAAATAGACTTTAAACAGCATGAAGTCTTGCTGTAGCCTGTCATATTGCAGTGATCCCCAACCTTTAAACTGCCCCGGAGAACAAAGAGTTAACTTTCTATGCAGAGCATAGAATGCTGAGATCGAGCTCGGTTGAAGTCTCTGTCTGGAGTGTTTCAAACTCACACCGTCAGATTCTTTACTCCACCTCACTGAATGGTCGCTCTGGAGATTTCTCCTTCAGCTCGGTTGGAAAGTCTGTTAAAATTTCATTTTTCGTCGTTTTTTTAAACCGAAAAGATATCCGCATAGTCGGTTCAGTCTCTGTTGGTGGTGCCGTGAGTACTAGATAGGAATTGTTCTGTTTTTGTGTGTGGAACTTGTAAAAGTGCGGCTCAGTTCGGCTGAACCAGCCATTTGATAGTGAAATCTTGTGTTTTGTGTTTTTACTTAGTGTGTGGTTACCGGTTCTTATCGGTTCTAAGAAAAATGTGTTTTAATACGTTTTTCCACTACCCGTGACACGGTTAGGAACCGATAAGGGATTCTTGCCTGGCGGTTGCCATAAAAAGGGTAAGTAAGTTAGTTAGGTTGGCCATGTCTGAGAAACCCAAGAAAAAAACCAGACCCACTGGGTTTCAACACTGCAGTGAGTGTGGGGAGGTCTTTACTAAGGCCAATCCCCACACCATCTGTGTTTATTGTCTGGGGTTTGACCACCTCAATTCAGACTGCCAAACATGTAAACACTTTCCCAAATCTACCCTTGAGAAGAGATTAGGTAAACTGAGGGAAAAAGAGGCTGAGAAGTCTGCTGGCCTGGATGGCCAGCCTGGTTCGGTTCCAACCGAACCAGAAGTAGTGCCCTCTGACCAGGGCAATACTTCTTCAGGCAAAAGGAGAGCCGATTCAGAGGGATCGGTTCCAACAAAAAGAAAACGCAAAGTCAAATCGTCCGGTTCAGACCCAGAGGTTCATGTTCCAGTTGCCAAAGAGATAGCCAGAGCGATTCAGATTGTGGAATCGCATCGCACAGTTCCTACTGTTCCGGCTCCTTCTGGCAGAGGTTCGATTCAGTTGGTTCCCCCAGTTCAAGATTATACCCTTGAAGATTTTTGTGAACCGGAATTCGAAGAGGAAGGGGAATTTGAGGATGATGATGGTGAAAGTGAGGGTCTGGATGTGCCTGTGGAACCGGACATCTCCCCAGATAGACCTGCAGGTGTTTCCCCTCCTAGGCTTTCCGAGTCCCCTTCTCACTTTATGTTCTACAGAAAGGTAGCTGAAACCCTCCAGCTTCCTATGGAGGACACAGTGGAAGATCAAGAGGAGCCTGATTATGTAGAAATGATGGACATCCCAGAGTCCAGGAGACTGTCTGTTCCCCTCCACAAATCCTTTGGGAAACCGACACAAAAAATCCTAAAGTCTTCTAACACTATACCTCCTGTGGATAGAAGAATGGACAAGAGGTATACACTTTCAGGCTCAGACACAGAGTTCTTATACCAGCAATGCAGCCATGTTGGGGTAGTGCAGGCTGCTGCCTGTGACAAAGCAAATATTCCCTTAGCTTCACACCCCCCAGACAAGGACTCCAGGAAGATTGATGCCATGGCAAAGAAACAGTACATGGCATCTTACCTGAGACTCAGGCAGGCGAATTACATGGCCTATACAGCCAGGTACCAGAAGTCCAGGTGGGACACTGTACTCACACTGGCTAAACAGGCGTCCCCCCCAGCTAGCGAGTGAGCTGGAGGTGGTGGCATCAGATGGGATTGAGGCATCTAAAGTTCAGTTTCATGCTGCTTTGGACTCTAATGATGTGTCATCAAGAGTCCTGGCTACATCTATGGCTCTTCGGAGGATGGCTTGGCTCAGCTGTACTAGCCTCTCGCAGGACACCCAGGCTAAGGCCGTAGATTTTCCTGTAGTGGGTACTTCTCTATTTGGGGAGCAGACAGAGAATTACATGAAGAAAATGGATGAGTACAGGACCACTTACAGGAGTGCTCAGGCCAAGGGGAGGCAGGCAACTTCTCAAGGGCAGCAGTCTAGGGGCAGGGGCAGGCCTTTTCAAAGGCCTTTTTACCAAGCACAGGCCTCTTCTTCCTTTTCTCAGAGGGGATTCTTCAGAGGGAGAGGCAGAAGGGGGAGGAGCAGAGCTGCATCCACTCCTCAGCCTAAAGCCCCTGCCAAGCAGACACCCTGATGGGCCTGCCCAGGTCGACTCTCCTATTCCAGTAGGGGGCAGGCTGGCTTACTTTGTCCAGGACTGGATGTCTATTACATCAGACAAGTGGGTCCTGGAAGTAGTAAGCCAGGGACTGGTTCTCAGCTTCAGAAAATTTCCCAAAGATGAGAGCCAGATCTTTTCCACCTGCATATCTCTCGGAAACCCTTGCCCTAGAGGCAAAGGTTTCTTCTCTCCTAGCCTTAAGAGCCATAGAGAGAGTACCTACCCTACACTGGGACAAAAGACTGTACTCCAGGTACTTCCTGACCCCAAAAAAGACAGGGGAGTGGCGACCCATCCTAGACCTAAGATATCTAAACAAACATCTTTTAAAACCAAAGTTCAAGATGGTAACTCTGGGAATAATCCTTCTCTCTGTCTAAGGCCAGGGGACTGGCTAGCCTCCCTGGACCTCAAAGATGCCTACTTTCACATTCCCATCAGGTGCTGCCACAGAAAGTACCTCAGGTTCGAGTTGCCCTCAGGCTACTATCAGTTCAGAGCAATGCCCTTTGGCCTAACCTCAGCCCCAAGGGTTTTCACAAAGTGCCTGGCAGTAGTAGTTGCCTTTCTAAGAAGGCAAAAGATTTCCATTTTTCCATATCTGGACGATTGGCTAATAGTGGGTCAGTCTCCAGACCAAGTCAAGTCTCACCTGCAAGTGACCCAGCAAGTGCTCACTTCTCTAGGATTTCTTCTCAACCTTCCCAAGTCAGTTCTCGAACCAGTCCAGCTTCTTACCTTTATAGGGCAGAACTGGACACACTCAGAGCAAGAGCCTTTCTTCCTCTAGAAAGGGCAAGGGTTCTTATAGAACTACCCTCTTCCTTCAGCCTTCGGGTATCTCGACCAGCAAGGCATTTCCTCCAGCTCTTGGGCAACATGGCAGCTTCAACAGCAGTGGTCCAAGGGTCAGGATTCCAGATGAGGGATATTCAGTTCCATCTGAGAGTTTTTTGGTCTCAGAGGAAGGATTCCCTTACCAACCTGATCCCAGTGGCTCTGACCTTCATCCAAGCCCTCCAATGGTGGCAGGATCAGGACAATTTAAGACAAGGTGTTCCTTTTGCTACTCGGCCTTGTTCAGTGGTCCTTACCACGGACACTTCTCTTCTGGGCTGGGGAGCCCATCTGGGGTCCCTCAGTGCCCAGGGGCTGTGGTCTCCCCAAGAATCCCTTCTCCATATCAATCTTCTAGAGCTCAGGGCAGTGTTTCTGGCCCTAAAAACTTTCTCTCAGTCAGTAAAGAACAAGATGGGTCAGGTCAGAACAGACACCACCACCACCACCATGTGGTACAACAACAAGCAGGGAGGCACTCGGTCCACGGCCTTGTGCACAGAAGCCATGATGTTTTGGTCCCTGGCTTATTCCCTGCAAACCTCTCTAGTAGCAGTTCATCTTTCAGGGAAGGACAATGTGCTAGCAGATGCACTGAACAGGATCTCTCGGGGCCATCACGAATGGTCCCTGGACCCTCAGGTGTTGAAAGTGATTTTTTCAAGGTGGGGCACTCCAGAGATAGATCCCTTGCAGCCCCATACAATCACCAACTTCCTCTCTTTTGTTGCAGACCTCCAGTCTTGGGCTCAGTCCCCCTGGACGCCGTGATTCTGAATTGCGAAGGGAAGTTTCTGTATGCCTCCCCCCCCTCGCCCCTTTCCACTCCTGTTCAAAGTTTTAGTCAAAATAAGGTCTCAACCTTGCAAAGTGATTCTGATTGCTCTAGATTGGGCCAGACAGTCATGGTATCCCTTGTTGCTGTCCCTAGCAATCTGTCTTCCCCTGTCTCTTCCCAGGAATTAGAGCCTGTTAACATCCTCTCAGGGGAGGATTTGGTACCTCAATCTTCAGTCTCTCAGTCTCAAGGCATGGCTCTTGAAGAGTTAGAGTTTGCAGATCTGCATCTTTCCCAATGGGGTTCTAGATATCCTCAAGGCTTCTCGAAAGTCCTCCACCAGAGAGACTTATAACTCCAAATGGAAGAGATTCAGCATTTGGTGTTCTGAGAAGCATATTTCTCCAGACACTGCTGGATTGCCTACGGTTCTGGATTATATGGTCCATCTTAATGGCCTAGACCTCAGACCAGCTACTCTCAAGGTACACTTGTCAGCTGTTTCTGCGTTTTTGTCTGTAGAAGTCTTCCTCACTATCTTCTCATCCTGTGTTCTGTAAATTTTTAAAGGATTGCTCACACCAATCCTCCTTTTAGAGACCCTGCCCCTGCCTGGGATTTGAATGTTTGCATTGCTCAACTTATGCAACCCCCTTTTGTGCCTATGTCTTCAGCAGAGCTTAAGTACTTGACTTGGAAAACTGTGTTCTTGGTAGCCATTACCTCTGCCAGGCCTATCAGTGAATTGCAAGCCGTGTCAGTGGAACCTGATTTGAACTCCTTTCACAGGGATAAAGTGGTCCTTAGAACCAACAGAAGGTTCTTGCCCAAAGTGGTTTCAGACTTCCATTTAAACCAGTCTGTGTCTCTTCCTGTTTTCTTTACTGATCATTCTTCCTCAGGAGAGAGGAGGCTACACAGTTTAGATGTTAAAAGAGCCCTTAGTTACTACATAGAGCGTACCAAGGGTCACAAGTTTGACTCCCTCCAGTTGTTCCTCACTTATGGAAAAGTGGGAAAGGGCAAACCTGCCACCAAGAGATCTATTGCCAGTTGGACTGTGTCTTGTATACAGTTCTGCTATGAAAAACTGGGAAAAACTCCACCCTCAGGCCTGAAGGCTCATTCCACAAGAGGTACAGCGGGGATATCCCTCTCTTAGAAATTTGTCATGCAGCCACCTGGAAAACAGTCCATACCTTTACCAAACATTACTTTCTGGATATCCAGGCTAGGAGTGATGCTCAGTTTGGCACAGCAGTACTTCAGAGCCTATTCCCAAAGTAGGTTTTGTCCCTCCTCCATGGAGGTACTGCATGGTAGTCTGCAATATGTCAGAATACAGCAAGAATTCATTGTTATTTGAAGAAAAAATTACTCACCTTAGTAATTGTGTTTCTTCTAATGGAGTCTTGCTGTATTCTGACCTGCCTCCCCTCTCAGAACCTGTTTTTGGGAAGTGTGTGGGCAGGTGCAGTGTTGCACCCCAGGGGTGTTTTGTGTTTACACCCTCCTTTTTGTTTGAGTGCTGATTTATTACTGTTATTTGTATTAGATTGGTTTTGGGTTTTTGGGTTTCCTGACTTGAGTCTTCCTTGGGAATCCATAACATTTTTCTGCCAGTTGGCTAGTAGGAATTTTTACAATTTCCACATAGAATTTTTAGTTAGTTGGGCTCGTAAGAATCTGACGGTTTGCGTTTGAAACACTCCAGACAGAGACTTCAATCAAACTCGAGCTCAGCATTCTATGCTCTGCATAGAAAGTTAACTTTTTGTTCTCCAGGAGAGATTAAAGGTTGGGAATCACTACAATATGTCAGAATACAGCAAGACTCCATTAGAAGAAACACAATTACTAAGGTGAGTAATTTTTTCTTCCTACCTATATACAATCGAAGTCACCTATGATTAGGCACTATTAAATGATGTGCATAGTGATGTGCACACCCATCATTTAATAGTGCCTCATCAAAGGTAACCTAGATCTTTTAAGTATAGGAAAGCCCATAATCCCCTCTTGTTCCCAGATGCTAGCAGCCTGACTTACTGGAAATATATGTTTATTTTTGATATGTCAGAATAAAACAGGGACTGTACTACTGGCATTCATGATGCAGAAGGGTGATGAGCTCACCAGTTTTCAGTGTGAGGAGGAATAGTGAAGAATGAATACCAGAGGGGGACTAAGAAGGCCACTCTTGCAAGGTACTGCTATATTCAAGGAAGGAGAAGGACAGAAATATGAGCCGATTATTGTGAGAAATAAGATGTGGGGCTGCCGGCACCTTGATCATTACTTGACCCCGTTGTTGTGGCCAACATTCCCCTTCTCATAAAACCAGTGTCCAAGGCTGTGTGTGGATATTAATATATGAAATGGCTGCCACTACATGTTCAGTCATTTCATCACCAGTCTAGTATTGCTTGTAAAGCACTTTGAGATGCAGTGTTTATGAAAACCGCTATATAAATGCTGATTCTTATTATCATTTCCCATGGAAAAAGAAGGCAAGACAAGCATATATTTGATTTTCGAGAAGGTATGAACTCTAACGTTGAACTGCACAAGAACTTTGCTACAAAAAAGTGGTGGCTCTAGGGGGTGGCGAATTGTGTGGCTGCACCCCCCCCCCCACATAGTAACGTGCTTGCTTGCTGCTGCTGCGTTTCACTTTGAGAAAGTCTGATTTATTGATTGTACAAATGTTTACATTCAAACTACGGATTATATTTGTAGGTTCTGTCAAAAACGTACTAGAAAAGAATAGCAGAAAATATAAAGGTTTAATAAAAATGTTAAAAACTGCATGTTAAGCATGCACACCACCCCAGCACCCCCATTGTAGCATCCTGGATCCACCATAACCAAGAGACCACCAGGTTATTCAAGATTTGTACTGCACTGTGGTTTGCCACAGAGAAAGTCGGTTGGATTAAAACAATTTCAGCATGTTGAAGTAAAGAAAATGAACAGAACCATAGCCCAACATGTGTGTTATACAAAATATTGCACATGCTTTTGACCATTTTGGGTGAAACAATTCTGTACCAAGGGAAAAAAGAACTAGTTAGCACTATAGAGAGCCATATAGCTCTCTGACTTTGGCTCCCATGATGTCATCACATAACACATTTGGCGGCCATTTTAGGAAGCAGGTAAGACAGTTTTTTTGAAATTGGATGGTTGATTTTACAATTTTCAAATGCTCTGGAACCACATTTAGGTAAATTATATAAATGTAGTTTTAGCATTAATGAATACAGCAACCTTTCCTTTAGTCACCTACGGTGTCAGATTTTTGAATAATTTGTTGTCAAAATGTTGTTTAGGTATCCTTTAAAGTAAACACTTTTTTTAATTGCTTGAGGAAGAGGCTCAATGTAAAGTGCAGATAACAGCAGGGAGAGTGGGCATCCCCGCCATGTGCCTCAGGCCAGGGCAAAGGAAAGTGAGGTGTGGCCTTTAACCTTCATGAAGGCCTGTGGGGTGGCATAAAGTCACTTGAAAATCCCAGCTGTGTTAAGGTTGCAAATAGATAGGACCAGAACACCCCGTGAAATGCTTTTTCAGCATGTAATCTAACCAGGAGTGATGGTATCTGATGTGCATGTATATAGTGAAGGATCTGCAGTGTGTGCTTGGTGTTATCTCCTGTTTGCCTGGTTCGAACAAAACTGGTCTTTGCTGGGTGTATTAGGTCTGGTAATGGGGGGATCAGACGCTGGGACATAATTGCCATGAAAAATTTATAGTCTGCATTGAAAGAGCAAGTGCCCAGTAAGGATGTATATCTTAAAGAATGAACTTTTGGGGTCTTTAGATGCCTCAGTAATAATTGTGTTTGCTTTTATTTATTTGTATTACTTACATTGTTTTCATTATATTTTTATTTTGCCAACCCAACTACAAGTAAAAAAGAATCCACTGGAATCTTTGTATTATGATGTCAGAAATTCTTTACTGGCAAAGCTGGCTGTGTATATCAGTGTAACCCCCCATACAAATTGGGGTTTACTGTAATGTCTTTGTGGGCCCCCTAATGCCCTCTGTCAGGCTGGTGTCCTGTCTGCAGTAGTTCTGTTTGTTTGCGTGAGAGTGCTTTAGTGAGCCTCCGTGCCTGTCTCTTTAAGAGAGTGTCTCTGCTGTGTTTGAAGATCAGCCTGGGCTGGGTTCAAGTAATTAAGGCTCGTGACCAGCCAGGCGGTCTGTTATATTGCTCCATTCTGCAGTTGTTGTTAGTGCAAAGGGAGCCCTGTTAGAAAATGTGGTTATTTACTGTTTATCTGTTATAATAGTGTTGATAGAGAGTTTGTCTAACCTGATTTTGTTTGCAGCTTGAGCATTTGAATGGGAGCCACCATTTTGGTTCTGGACTGCCGGTATTGGACCAATGAAATCTCAGTGGACCTAAAATGGAGACTGTCCCCAGGGGTTGTATGGGAAGGAAATTCTGTAGTTTTTGTAGTTTTAAGTGTTGGCGTCTAAAATGGACCTGGAGGGGGAGCTCCTACTGTGACGGACAGCTCTTTCAGGCAACTGAACCTTTTGGATCTAAGGGAAATACCCAGAATTGCCTGAAGCAGTGTGTGTCAGTTGAGAGTAGAAGTTGGAGAGAGTGAACAGCTCGAACAGTCAAGCAGCTGCTCCTAGGAGGAGCGTAGGAGAACTGGCGGGAAGGCTCCGTTGACCTGCCTGCCACGTTCTCTGGCCTAAGGAAACTGCCTATTGCAGAAGTTGGACTTTTCGGATTGCTGGCTTGGACCTGCAGCTGAGGAAAGAAAGTGTGTTGTTACTATGTGCAGGAGGGACCAAAGGCTTGCTCCAGAAGCGATCGGCCTGCCTGAGTGAGAGAAGATATCATTGGATTAAAAGGTTTGCACAGTGAAGCTGTACTTCGCAAACGGACTATATCCAGATTGTGGCTTAGAGAAATAACTGATTTAAGTGTGCTGAATGTGTTTTGTGAGTTGCGATTTGGTTCCCCACAGTGAATCCTGTTATGCCAACTGGAGGCTTTCCAGCAGAAGATCATGAACTTTTCTCAGGACTGTTCATCCTGCTTGGGCCTTGCCATCTCGGCCCAAACACCTGCCAGCATCCCTGAGATCATCTCGGCGAAAGACTGGCTTGGGGATTCAGCCCCCTGCTCAACACCATCGAACAGGTAGTGCCCACCAGGAGGTGAGTCGTGTAGGCCCTGCTTCCCTTGGCCCACCGAATCAATGCCATGAGGTCTTCATCTCACCTGCCCTACATCCTTGTCTGGGTTGTGTGAGTACAAACCAGGGTAGCTCCCCGCAACAAAAGCTACAAATCATTGTGTGTCATCTGATTGATCTGTTCTGGGTTATTGCATATAGACTGAGCCAGCCGGCTCAGGATTACAAATATTTGGGTAGTGCACATGCTGTTTTCTTCCTAAAGGACCCCAACAACAGTTGCAATGTCAGCCACCCCAGGCAACACTCCAGGCTAGCCTATACAAGATCTGGGTACCCAGGGTTGCAGGGCTATTTGTTGGGAATTTGCAGTGCATGATGATTCAGCCTAAAGTAAATCAGAGTGCCAATCATTTTACTAAATTTATGCCCATCCCTTGTTCACTTCCCCTGAATAAACCTGATCATCTGTTTTACGTTTAACCTGGCTAGTGTGCATATTATTAGTTGGGTCCAGTGAAAGTTTGTGCATTGTACATTGCTGATTTTATTTTCCAGGGGGTCTCCAGGGCAGTTCTAGCAGATCCAGCCCTGGTGGTAAGTGCAAGGGGCATGAGCATATTCTTACTGTTACCCAGTGCATGTGAATATTCTGTGTTATTGCTGTTTAGGCCACTAGAAGTTTTGGTGGGTGGTTATAGCATCTGGGGGGGGTGCTATACTAAAGCAGTTAAGCTACCCCAATACCATTCCTCTGGACGGAGGCACAACGTTCACAGAACTCAGGCCCCTCAACCTGTGCATATCCCCACAGGCAGGTGTAGTAGCCCATAGGATAGTGCCACCTAGGGGTTACATCAGTGAGAAACTGTCAGTCTTTTTTCTAATTTTTTTTTTTTTATAGAGGAATAAAGCTTTACATAGACAGTGTCGGCAGATAAGGGCCTATGGCCCACCCAGTCTGCCCATTTGAGCTTGTACATTCACTTTATGTTGTCCTAGAAGTCTGTTGCCCCTCACCCCTAGAATTCCTTTATGTCTATCCCATGCATTCTTAAATCCCTTGATTGTTTCAGCCCCCACCACTTCCTCTGGCAGGGTGTTCCACTTGTCCACCACCCGTTTTGTGAAGAAATTCTTCCTCATGTTTCCTCTGAATCATCCTTCCTCCAACTTCATCCCATGCCCTCTAGTCCTGGAACATCTTTTTTGCTTAAAAATAGCGTATTCCTGCACCCTGTTCCTCCCTGTAAGATACTTGTATGTCTCTATCATATCCCCTCTCTCCCTCCTCTCCCCAAGGGAGTGCATATTCAGGTCCTTCAACCTGTCCTCACAGGACTTGGGATGCAATCCCTGTACCATCTTTGTGCCCTCCTCCGAACCTTATCTACCCTGTCTATGTCCTTACGTTGGTAAGATCTCCAGAACTGTACGCTGTACTCCAGGTGGGGCCTCACTAGTGTCTTGTATAGTGGAATTATGACTTCCCTTTTCCTGCTGGTGATACCCCTGCCTATGCATCCCAGCATCCTATTTGCTTTACTTGCTGCCTTGTCGCACTGTTTCCCTACCTTGAGGTCATCAGAGATGATAACCCCAAGATTCCTTTCCTGCTTGGTGCATGCTATATCCTCACCCCCCAACTGATATATTGTGCCAGGGTTTTTGTGTCCCATATGCATTATCTTGCACTTCTACCACTAAAATATTACAGATTTGATAGAGATATGTGATCTTCCATAACCTGTGATCCTTTGTTATGATTTAACAGGTGATGCTTTCTTCCTAACCAGATTAAGAAAACAAGTCAGTTAACTGTTTTGAAAACTGTAAAATAGAGATGAACCATAGAAGTGCAAACATGTAGAAGGAAAGGTTTACTTCTGAGAAAGTATGTATTTCTTTTGGAAAATATGGAAAACTGCCATTAGTATCTCACTGAAATGCATTGGGCTGCTAAGTAACTGGCAATTTCTGATATCACAATACCAGAATTCTATTAGAAACATAGAATTTGATGGCAGAATGAGGACCACCAGGTCCACCCAGTCTGCCCCTTTTTCCCTACCTACAAACAAATGCTGCAAATCCTACTTGATCTATGGTATCACCTCCTCTTTTGAATCGCCAGGGTTCCCCCATGTCTATCCCAAGCAGTCTTGAATTTCCACAGTGACTTTGGTGGCAGCCCCACCTCTGCTTGGAGGCTGTTCCATGCCTTCACTACCCTTTCTGTGAAGAAGTACTTTCTCATGTTGCCCCTTAGTCTACCATCTTCCAGTCTCATGTCATGTCCTCTTGTTCTAGAGCATCTTTTCATCTGAAAGAAGCTGCCATCCTGTACCTTACTTATTCCCTTTAGGTACTTGAGGTTTCAGTCATGTCACCCTCTCTTCTGTCTTCCATGGTATACATATTGAGTTCTTCCAGTCTCTCCTCATATGACCACTGGTATAGGCGCTGCACCATTTTTGTTGCTATTCTTTTAACAGCCTCTTCCTTATTTATGTCCTTTTGGAGGTGCAGCCTCCAGAACTGGATACAGTACTCCCAAATGAGGCCTCACCAGTGACCTGTACGGTGGCTTTATCACCTCCTTTCTTCTACTGGTGATGCCTCTCCCTATGCACCCCAGCATCCCACTGGCTCTCCGTACTGCTGTGGCATATTGTTTGGCCACCTTTAGGTCATCCGATATGATCACCCCTAGATCTCTTTCCTGTTGTGTGGCTTCTAACAACTCTCCCCCATCATGTAATCCTCCCCTGGGTTCCTGCGTCCCAAGTCATGATTTTGCACTTTTTTGCACTGAATCTTAGCTGCCACACTCTGGACCATTCTTCCAACTTAACTAGGTCTCATCTCATTTTCTCCACCCCTCCCGGACTATCTACCCTATTGCAGATCTTGGTGTCATCCACAAAGAGGCATACCTTCCCCTCCAGCTCCTCCGCAATGTCACTAATGAAGACATTAAATAATACTGGTCCAAGAACTGATCCCTGTGGCACCCCGCTGGTCACCTTCCCCATCTCAGATTTAGCTCCGCTTACCACTATCCTTTGTGTTCTGTCCCTCAACCAATTCTCAACCCAGTTTGCCACCTTGTGACCCAGTTGCAGGCTACCCAGCTTGTTCACCAGCCTCCTGTGTAGAATGGCGTCAGGCACCTTGCTGAAGTCATGGTAGGCCACATCCACTGCTCCCCGTCTACCTTCCTAGCCTTTTTTTTTTTTTGCCAATGAATTTTTATTAAGTTTTCAGCATAATAACATACAGTCAAGGAATAGTGCTAAGTAATATAAATTCTCATAAATGTAACAAGAATTAATCAAACAGACCTTACATTTTACCATTAGTAATCCATCTTAAGCTCTAATAGTGAATTATACCCTTCAGTTAGAAATACTTATTACTGTAATTGTTTAATTACAAATGTGCAATAGAAATTAGATACAAAAATAATGTTATTTGAATATAATTACTGGTGACCATAAATATCAACTGGATTACTGTATTGTTAAAAATGCATATCAACCGGATTTTGGGTTATTATCCTTCAAAGGCAGTAATAACCCGAAATCTGGTTGATAGGACACTTCATAATAACCTGAAATCTGGTTGATATGAGTCCCCAAAGAAACAGACTGTGAAACTGTTGCATTCCATTGTTTCACAAAAAGTATTTCAATTGCAGATTTTCAACAGTGTTTTATTCATGTACAGTTTAGTTTCTTCAAAAATAAAACTGCACTCTAACTAAAAAAAAATTATTTTTCTTTCAAGGTGCTAGAAATACAGTAATTCTCCACACCAGCATTTATAAAAATTAAAGGATAGGTGAATTTGATGTTATGTTATTTTTCACACACCCTCAGTGTGTGATGACCACATAAACCTCTCTAGCTTCGCTCTCGAGGTTTATGGATCAACACACTTCAGGTGTGTGAAAAGAATCCATAACACACATCTACCTATCCATTATTCTCTATATTAAGACACTAGTGAAATTTAGAGAAAAGAGTCAAAACTTTGTAGCTATGAAGTAGTCTTGCAAAGAATTAGCCAATATTCCTTAGTAGATATAAAGCACCAATTAAGGTAAAGAATTATAACAAGTCATATATACATGTACGATATTTTGTGAGTTTAAAAATCATGCATCATAGAATATAATGGATATTGGGAATTTGGGCGGTAAAATGGGGCATATAGGAGGATATATTGGGCCTAAGCTAACCTATCAGATGGTTTGTCCTTAAAGTGATTGTTTAAGTAAACTCACCATTACTTATAAAAGATCTGATGGTCTGAGGCCTAATAAAAAGTTCTGTCAGAAATTCCTTACTTTAAGTTGAGCTAAGATTTGTGACTAAAATAATTATTCTGTTCTAGCTAAAACCTGAAAAATGTTGGCCCATTTTTTTATCAAACTTTTTGGATGCCTCGTTTAGAGTTAAAGCTAGATGTTCTGTTTTAAGTATGTCAACAGTATTATTCCTCCATTCATTTATTGATGGTATTTTATCTTCCAGACAGTATTTTAGGATGCTTTGTCTGGTAGCCACCCCTAGCAACATGAGGATGTGTTTTTGTTCAAAAGTCCAGGGAATGGAGGGCTCGAAATACCCCACTATACATGTATTAACTGTCATATGGTTATAGAGTAATGGGAAGTTAACAAGCATAGCTTCAATCTCTTCCCAAAGTGTTTGAACTAATGGACAGTCCCAGAACATATGTAGTCGGGTTCCACTGGCAGATTTGCATTTATGACAAGTTGGAGTAACAGGTCGATTTTGTGTCTCTGATAAAGTGTGTAATAAAGATTGTGCAGAGTTTTAAAATGTATTCACTTAAGATTTATTGAACTGAAGAATTTAAAAGGTGTTAACCAAACTTTCTCCCAATCCCAGTTCTCTGTTTCAATCTCAAGTGCCTATGACCACCAGCATATTGATTCGTCTGAAGAACCTCTAATTAGAATAGCATATAGTCTATATAAAGAAGATATAGAAGCTGACTGGCGGATACATCCTAATAATGACCTAGAATTATCATTAAGAGGAGTAGTTATATCAAATCTATTATTAACATTCTACAAGACAGGTTAGTATCCTAGCTCAATGCGAGGGATAGCAAAGTGCAATATCAGTTCACTTACTATCAGAAATTTTCTACTTTTTATTAAATTCTTTAAAAGGAGAACTCCCTGTGTTTGCCATACTGGATTATTTAGCAACCTTCCATCTAGGGCAAAGTTAGAGTTTTTCCAGATTGGCTGATTCAATGAATGGTATAAGTTTAGATGTAACCTAAGGCTAACTTGTTTTAGTTGTCTTATGGAGTCCAAAATTATTTTGTTATTTAGAGGTCTGATGGTTTGGCAAACATAAGTAATTTAAGGTCCATGTTCTGATTATCTACTGTTTCTTTTTCAATACAAACCCAGTCGGGTATATTCCTCCTCTGAAACTTCCTTAAGCCACCAAGAGATTTGTGCAGTCCTTGCAGCTAAGAAGTATAGATAGAAATCTGGGGCCCTTAACCCCCCTTTTATTTTTTGATCTACAGATCTTAGCATAAGCTAGTCTGTTCCTTTTCCCTTCCCAAATGTAACTTGTAACCAGTGATGTTATACCTTGAATCCATCTTTTAGTAAAGCTGAAAGGTATCATCATAAATATATATAGAAGCTTAGGTAGGAGAGTCATTTTAACCTCCCTCATAGCCCTAATGGCAACTTATTCCATTTACTCAGGTCTTCTGAAATCTTTCTTTTAACGTCACTTGCATTCATATGTATGATCTTGTGTAGAGTATTACATATTTTAATACCTAAGTATACAGTATGATCTTTTTCCCAAGTTAGGCCCAGATTGATCTCTTCTTTATAACGTAGCCTATTGAGAGGAAGGAAACTTGACTTGTTCATATTTAGCTTATACCCTGAAAGATTACCAAATTCTAGGAGGATTTTTAACATGGATGGTAGAGGTCTAGATGGGTCAGACACCATCAGCATAATGTCATCTGCATAAGCTGCAACCATGTTTACTGTTTGCTACTTTATTTCCCATCATTTCTCTACATGAGTCCAGTTTTCTTGTAAGGGGATCTACTGTGATGTTAAATAGTAGGGGTGATAATGGACATCCTTGTCTGATCCCTCTATTAATGGGAAAGAACGGGGCGATTACTCCATTTGTTACTACTGCTGAACTAGAGTTTTTATATAATATTTCAGTCCATTGCAGAAAGGTGTCAGGAAAGCCATGAAGTTTTAAGGTTGAGAAGATGTGAGGCCATGCAATTCTGTCAAATGCCTTTTCTGCATCGAGTGATAATAGTCCACATGGGACTGTGGACTTATTTGCTGCTTGTATAACATGAAATCATTTCCTCATGTTGTCAGCAGACAATTTCCCCCTCATAAATCCAGTTTGCTGTTTTGAAATAAGTAATGAAGTGACGTTCTCTAATCTATCTGACAATACCTTAGCTAGTATTTTAGTATCTGAATTAATAAGAGAAATAGAGCGATAATTATTGCATGAGAGAGGATCCTTCCCTTGCTTATGTATTAAAGTTATAAGGCCTCTAGTCATTTCATTTGAGAGATGACCTGCCTCTCTAGATTCATTAAATACTTCGACCAGAATCTGTGCCACATCCTTATCAAATTTGTTATAGAAGTTGGAAGAATATCCATCAGGGCATGAAGCTTTGTTTCTTTTAGTCTGTTTTACTGCCTTAAAAACCTCAGGCACCTGGATATCCGTGCCTAGTATTTCCTGATATTGGGGGAGACATCTTTGGGATATTCAGTCATTTACAGAATTCTTCCAGTTTGTTTATACCCCTATAATTTTCCTCCTTATATAGATCTTGGTAGAATCTCCCAAATGCATTATTTGTTTGCTGATATCCCAAAAGAATGTTACCTGAGTTACTACATCTAACGGAAGTAATATTTGTTGCCCCTTTACTTTGCCTCAGTCATGTTGTCAGTATTTTGGCAGCCCTAGGACCAGAGGTGACATAATTTAATTTAGCCTTCCTTATTGAAAAGACAGCTTCACTTCTTAGTGTCTCATTATATTCAATTTTCAGTTTTGACCATCTATTTATTCCATGCTGTTAGTGAATCTGAAGTAAGCAATATCTTCTCTTGATCTCTATTTTTTTTTCCATTATTTCTTTTTGTTTTCTTACATTTTGTTTAAGGGCTAAAGCTTCACTAATTAAAATTCCTATCATCTAACATTTAAGGCAGTTCCATGTATTACTCCAGGATGTGTCCATAGGATTGTTTAATAACATAAAATTTGTTATACTTTTTTAATTTTTTCAACAGTATTTTCTTTTCAAGAAGGAAATTATTCAGTTTCCATCTACATGTCCTGTGCTGATTATCTATTTTAATTGAAAATCAGAGATTTATGGCAGTGATCTGAGATTCTTTTGCCTTCTCTCAGCCCTAATAATTCTACTCACTTGTTCTTTTGGAAAAAAGATCTGATCAGTCCTTGAACCTGATTGACGGCATCGAGACCAGAATGTAAAGTCTTTAGTATCAGGATGCATCATGTGCCAGGCATCAGTCAGTTGTAGATTATTTATAAGGTCTGCTAGTTCTTTATCTGCCTTTTTCCTACGAAATCTAGGATTGGATCTGTCCAGTGTAGGGTCAAGAATGCAATTAGTATCCCCTGCAAAGAGGATGGTACTACCTAGTAAGCTTCCAATATTTGTGAAAATCTGCCGAAACCTCTCATCGGCAGTATTAGTAGGGCCATATATGGTATTCAAACAACATGAAATCTTGCTATATTATGACAATTGCAGTTTGTCCCACCATTAGAACTGCTCTGGAGGTGAAAGGGTTAACTACCATTCTAAGAATGGAGTTTAGAGCGCGAGCTCGGTTAGAGAAGCTCTGTCTGGATAATTTCAAACTGAAACTGTCAGATTCTTTACTCCGCCTCACTGAACAGTTGCTCCGGAGATTTCTCCTACTGCTCGGTGTATTTCTCGGTTTAAACAGTATTTTCTCGGTTAAATTCAACCAGACGTGTATTATTTCTTTATCCCAAACCCGATCGGTTCAAGCTGTGTCTGTGGTATTGTAGGTAATAGACAGGTTTTTATTTCTGTGTGGAACTTGTAAATGTTATCGGTTCGGTTCAAACCGATCAGGTTGGTTAAAACTTTAAAGTTTAAGCATTTTAAAGCTTTTAGAGTGCGGTTCCCGGTTCTTATCGGTTCTAAAAACCGGATTTCATTACGTTTTTCCACGACCCGTGACACGGTTGGGAACCGATAAGGGTGTCTTGCCTGGCACTGCCGTTAAAAGGGCAAGTTTGTTGGTTAGGCTGGCATCATGTCTGAGAAACCCAAAAGAAAAACCGGGCCCACTGGGTTTCAACACTGTAGTGTCTGTGGGGAAGCCTTTGCCAAGGCTGACCCACACACTACATGTGTTTATTGTCTGGGGTTTGACCACCTCAATTCAGACTGCCAGATTTGTAAGAATTTCCCTGCAGCCACCCTGGATAAGAGAGTGGGCAGGCTCAGGTAACGAGAGGCCAAAAAGTCCGCTGACCCGGATGGCCAGCCCGGTTCGGTGCCAGCCGAACCGGAGGGAGTGCCCTCTGACCAGGGCAGACTTCCTCAGGCAACGTAAAGCTGGCTCTGAGGAGCCAGTTCCAGCAAAGAAAACTAAAAAATCAGCAGGTATGGAGTCCAAAATTCCTTCTCCAACTGCTGCAGAAATAGCAAAAGCTATACAAATTGTACAGTCACTTTCTCCGGTTCCGTCCGAACTGCCACTGTCTGGTAGGAGGTCGGTTCGGTCGGTTCCACCGGTTCAAGAATATGATATTGGAGAGTTTTATGAACCAGAGGAGGGGGAGGAGGATTATGAACAGTGTGAATGTGACTCTGAGAGTCTGGATGTGCCCATTGAACCGGACATCTCCCCAGACAGACCTTTAGAATCTCCCCCTATGCTTTCTGAGTCCCCTTCTCATTTTTTGTTTTATAAAAAGGTTGCTGAAACCCTCCAGCTCCCATTAGAGGAAGCTGTGGATGAGCAAGAGGAACCTGATTTTGTGGAAATGATGGATATCCAGAGTCTAGGAGATTATCTATCCCTTTACATAAGTCTTTTAGGAAGCAAACAATAAAAATTCTAAAAGCCCCTAATTCTGTGCCTCCTGTTGACAAAAAGATGGACAGGAGGTACACTGTGTCAGGTCCTGATACAGACTTTCTTTCACAGCAATGCAGTCATGTTGGGGTAGTTCAGGCTGTAGCCTGTTATAAAGCTAACATTCCCCTGGCTTCACATCCTCCTGACAAGGACTCCAGGAAGATTGATGCCATGGCTAAAAAACAATACATGGCAGCGTTCTTGGGACTCAGACAAGCAAATTACATGGCTTATTTGGCAAGATACCAAAAATCTAGATGGGACACTGTCATGGCTTTGGCTAAACAGGCCCCTGGCCAGCTTGCCAAGGAGCTGGAGCAGGTGGCTTCTGATGGTATTGAGGCTTCCAAGGTGCAGTTCCATGCTGCTGTGGATTCTAATGATGTATCCTCTAGAGTCATGGCTACATCTGTGGCCTTCGAGGTTAGCTTGGCTCAGGTGTACTAACTTGTCACAGGATACCCAGTCTAAGGCTATGGATTTTCTGTAGGGGAATTCTCTGTTTGGGGAGCAAACAGAGAATTACATGAAGAAAATGGATGAATACAGAACAACTTATAGGATGCACAAGCCAAGAAGTGGCAAGCCACCCTCAGAAGCAGACCCCAGGGGTAGAGGTAGGCCCTTTCACAGGCCTTTTACAAACCCAGGCTTCTTCTGCTTATGCTCAGAGGGGTTCTTCAGAGGCAGAGGCAGGCAGGGGTGCAAGTAGGTCTGCTCCCACCCTCAGACTAAAGCCCTGCCAAACAGGCCCCCTGATGGGGTGCCCAGGGCGGTTCTCCACTACCTGTGGGCAGGCTGGCTTACTTCACCCAGGACTGGAGTCTCTACATCAGACAAATGGGTCCTGAAGTAGTAAGCCAGGGTCTGGTTCTCAGCTTCAAAACATTTCCAAAGATGAGAGCCAGATTTTTCCACCTGCAAACCCTCTAGAGGCTTTTACCTTAGAAACAGAAGTCTCAACCCTCCTAGCTCTCAGAGCTGTAGAAAGGATTTCCCCCCTACACCAGGGCAAGGGTCTGTACTCCAGATATTTCCTTACCCCAAAAAAGACAGGAGAATGGCGGCTCATTTTAGACCTAAGATACCTGAACAAGCACCTTTTGAAACCAAAGTTCAAAATGGTGACTCTGGTAATGATTTTACCTTCTCTAAGGCCAGGGGACTGGCTAGCTTCCCTGGACCTCGAGGATGCCTATTTCCTTGTTCTAATCAGAAGCTCCCACCGAAAGTACCTCAGATTCGAACTGCCCTCAGGTCACTACCAGTTCAGAGCAATGCCCTTCGGCCTCTCCTCTGCCCCAAGGGTATTCACAAAATGTCTGGCAGTAGCAGTTGCTCATTTAAGAAGGCAAAGGATTGCTGTTTTTCCCTATCTAGACTACTGGCTCATTGTAGGCCAGTCTCCAGAACAGGTCAAATCACACCTGCAAGTTACCCAGCAGCTGCTCACCTCTCTGGGCTTCTTACTCAATCTTCCAAAGTCAGTTCTGGAACCTGTTCAGGTACTCGCCTTCATAGGTGCAGAATTGGACACAAAGCAGGCCAGAGCCTTCCTACTCTTAGAGAGGGTAAGGAACCTGGTGGCCCTGGCCTCCTCCTTCACTCTGCAGGTCTCTCGACCAGCAAGGCACTTCTTACAGCTCCTAGGGCACATGGCTGCTTCCACAGCTGTAGTGCAAGGAGCAAGATTTCAGATGAGGGACATTCAGTTTCACTTGAGAGCCTTTTGGTCTCAGAGAAAAAATCCCCTTTCCAAGTTGGTCCCAGTGACTGAACCCTGATCCAGGCCCTTCAGTGGTGGCAGGATCAGAGCAATTAAGACTAGGGGTCCCTTCATCCCTCTGTGCATTCCTTGACCCTCAATGCCGGATGCATCCCTTCTGGGATGGGAGCTCACATGGGTGACCTCTCCACTCAGGGAGTGTGGTCCCTCAGGAATCTCTGCTCCACATCAATTTGCTGGAACTCAGAGCTGTCTTTCTAGCACTTCAAGTGTTTTCTGCATCTGTTCAGAACAAAGTGGTACAAGTCAGAACAGACAACACCACCACAATGTGGTACATCAACAAATAAGGGGGCACTCTGTCTTCGGCCTTGTGCACCGAAGCAATGAAGTTATGGTCTGTGGCTTATTCCCTGAACACTTCCCCATAGCAGTTCACCTCCCAGGAAAGGACAATGTCCTGGCAGATGCTCTCAGCAGGATTTCCCAGGGCCATCACGAATGGTCACTGGATCCCCAAGTACTGGGGATAGTTTTTGCCAGATGGGGCACCCCTCAGATAGATCTTTTCGCAGCCCCAGACAATCACCAACTTCCACTGTTTTGTTGCAGGCCCCCAGTGATGGGCTCAGTCCCTCTGGATGCCTTTCTCCTAGATTGGGAAGGGAAGTTTCTATATGCTTTTCCTCCCTTCCCTCTCCTATTCAAGGTGCTAGTCAAAATCAGATCCCAGCCTTGCAGGATGATTCTGATTGCTCCAGATTGGGCCAGGCAGCCCTGGTACCCACTCCTTCTGTCCTTAACAGTCCATCTTCCCCTGTGCCTCCCCAGGAGACACAATCTGTTATCTTGTGCCCAGGGGAGGGTTTGGTATCCGAATCTCAAATCCCTCAACCTCAAGGCCTGGCTCTTGAGGAGTTAGAGTTTGCTGACCTACACCTTTCTCAAGGTGTTCTCGACATCCTGAAGGCTTCCAGGAAGCCTTCCACTAGGGCCACTTATAATTCTAAATGGAAAAGGTTTTCCATCTGGTGCTCGGGAAGCATATTTCCCCGGAATCTGCTGATTTGCCCATTGTTCCGGACTATATGGTCCATCTTAATTCTTTGGGCCTGAGACCAGCTACCCTGAAAGTTCATTTGGCAGCTGTCTCTGCTTTTATTTCAGCAGGAAAGCCCTCTTCTCTTTCCACTCACCCTGTTTTTTCCAAGTTTTTCAAGGGATTACTTCATACTAACCCACCTTTCCGGGACCCGGCCCCTGCCTGGGATCTTAATGTTTGCATTGCTCAGTTGATGCAACCTCCCTTTGAGCCTCTGTCTTCTGCAGAGCTCAAGTATTTGACTTGGAAAACTGTTTTTCTAGTAGCCAGCACTTCTGCCAGGCGCATAAGTGAGTTACAAGCCTTGTCAGTGGAGACTGACTTTATTTCCTTTCACAGGGATAAAGCAGTCCTTAGGACTAACAGGAAGTTTTTGCCTAAGGTGGTTTCAGACTTCCATCTTAACCAATCTGTCTCCCTTCCAGTGTTCTTTACTGACCATTCCTCCTCTGGTGAGAGGAGGTTGCACAATTTAGATATTAGAGGGCCCTTAGTTACTATATAGGCGTACTAAGGGTCATAGGTTCGAATCCTCCAACTTTTTCTCACTTTGGTGAGGTTGGAAAAGTAAACCTGCCACTAAGAGATCCATTGCCAGGTGGATTGTCTCTGTATCCAATTTTGTTATCAAAACTGGGAAAGGTTCCCCCTTCAGGCCTGAGGGCTCACTCTACCAGAGGTACAGCTGCGTCTATAGCTGCTGCCAGGGACATCCCTATTTTAGAGATATGTCAAGCAGCTACCTGGAAAACGGTACACACTTTCACCAGGCATTACTCCTTGGATAGCCAGGCCAGGAGGGATGCTAGATTTGGCACAGCCGTGCTTCAGAGCCTATTCCCTAAGTAGGTTCTGTCCCTCCTCCATGGAGGTACTGCTATGTATTCTGCAATTGTCATAATATAGCAAGACTTCATGTTGTTTGAAGAAAAAATTACTCACCTTAGTAATGTTTCTTCTAATGGAGTCTTGCTATATTATAGACCTCCCAACCTGCCCCTCTCAGAACTTCTACTTGGGTATGGGGTGGGCAGTCAAGTATGGGCACGGTTATGCCCATTATATGTTTTTCACCCCTTTGGGGTGTGGTGTTTTATTCTACCTTATTTTATTATTTTCTGGTTCCCTGACTTGAGTCTTTGTGTTGGGACCAGGAATATGTGTTAATATTTAGGTAGCCAGTTGGCTAGTGTAGGTTACAGCTTCCACACAGAACCTTAATGAGTTTTTGCTCGTAAAGATCTGACAGTTTCAGTTTGAAATTATCCAGACAGAGCTTCTCTAACCGAGCTCGCACTCTAAACTCCATTCTTAGAATGGTAGTTAACCCTTTCACCTCCGGAGCAGTTCTAATGGTGGGACAAACTGCAATTGTCATAATATAGCAAGACTCCATTAGAAGAAACAACATTACTAAGGTGAGTAATTTTTTCATACGGGTGATCTATTCCTCGTCCAGCTTCCCATTAACAATTATCCTCGATCACTGTGCAAGGAGTGAAATTGACTCCCCTTTTAATGGGAATGAGTACTCCTGCTTTTTTTGTGCTTTTCCCAGCTCCGAATTCCTGTCCCACCCATTCTCTGCGCATAAGCAGATAGTGTTCTTTTTTGAGGTGCGTTTCTTGGAGGAAAGCAATTGATGAGTTTGATGAGTTTAGTGTCTTAAGGTGTCATAATGCTGAATATCTTTTAATCTTGCAGTTTAGACTCTGACATTCCAGGAGATCAAGTTTATACTGTCCGTGTTAACCATCATAAAAAGGAATTAAGTTGGAAACACTGTCCAAGTATATTAATGTGATAGAGAGAGATAGGCCCATCCATATCAAAGGGCAGGAAGAGGGAGTTAAGGAGGGGCATAGAGCAATATCAAATGAAAACAAAACATTTTCTATCCTACATTTCACACATCTGCTAGTTAAGTGAATGTATTGAAATTCATTAACACCTAAATAGTAAAAACAAGGAAGAAAATCGTACCCAAACAATATTTTTCCTTAAACGTATTGTAGAGAATACACAGATAAGAATACTCAGAGTACAGTAAAACCTTTATCCAGTGCATTTCTGGATTGCGAATATAAGCAGCCTCCTCCCTGCTCTTGAGCTAAATCGTCTTGCGCTAGGTAACCTTTTGTAAAAATTCCCTAGGGATGTAAGGCCATTCTGTCTAGCAATATAATAACCATTAACGATGACCAAGCAGATGCTTTGTCTGATCTATTCCTATTGTAATATCAACTAAAAAAATATATATATATTCTTTTAAGGAGCTCTTAACAACCATCTGCCCCTTATTCATTAACAGTGATTTAAATTATTCTACATTTGCCCACCTTCCTGGTCACCTAGTCAAAGAAATATATCAGATTTGTTTGACATGACTTTCCTGTCGTGAATCTGTGCTGCCTGGGAGCTTGTGCTCCACAGGCTTCAAGATGTTCCACTATCCTTTCTTTTTGTAGCGATTCCATCATTTTCCCCACTACTGAGGTCAGACTGACAGGTCTATACCAGCCTCTTCTCTGCTCACACTTTTGTGGAGAGGGACCACATCCGCCATCCAGTCCTGTTGAACAGGGATGTCAGTGGTGCAGCCAGTATCTCTCTTAATTCCTGTAGTACTCTAGGGTGTATCCCGTCTGGTCCCATTGCCTTGTCTACCTTTAGTTTAGTGAGTTCTATTAGGACTCTCTCCTCTGTAAATGGACTGCTGTCCACCTCCCTACCAGTCCTGATTCTCAGCTGTGGTCCCTCCCCTTCTTCATCTGTGAAAACCGAACAGAAATATTTGTTCAGAATTGATGCTTTATCCTGGTCTCCTTCCACTCTCACTTCTTCCTCCCCTTTTAGCCTAACAATACCCCCCCACCCAGTCTTCCTTTGTTCGCTAATGTGCCGATAAAAAGTCTTATCCCCTTTTTTATCTTTTTTTGCTGTTTTCTCTTCTGTCTTCGCCTTGGCACTCCCGACCGCTTTCTCTGCCTCCCTTTGCTTTTCTAGATACATTGCCCTGTCCTCTTCCTTCTGTGACTCCTTGTATTTCTTGAATGCTAATGTTTTTGCCTTATTTTCACGGCCACTTCCTGCAAGAAGCATAGTGGTTTCCTCTTCCTCTTGCCTTTGCCTGTTTCTGGAATGCAAAGGTTTGTTACCTCCCCATGGCTCCTTTTTGATGGGCCCATATTTCGTCTACTCCCACCCCCCCCCTTTCTCTCCCCCTGCCTGGATTTCCCTGAGACAACCCCATCTTTGTGAAGCCTGTCATCTTGAAGTCCAGAACTCTCTCTTTTGTGTGGCATGACCCTGTTTCAGTACTCATATTGAACCACTGTGCGATGGTCACTGGACCCCAAGTGGTCACTACCCTGTCCCCATTGGTTAGAACCAGGTCCAAAATCTCACTCTCCTTCCCGAGTTGGTTCAAGCACTAGCTTCTTGAGGCCTGCCCATAGTAGGGAGTCCATGATGTCTCTACCCCTGGCTGTTGCAGTCACTGGGATGCTCCATTTAATTTCTGTCAAACTGAAGTCGCCTAACAGCAACACCTCCTGTCTTGCTGCCATCTGTCTATTTCCTCCCTTTGTGCAGGGGTCTGTAGATTACGCCTGTTTGAATGGCTGTGCCATTGCCTGTTTCACTGCACCAACATATTTTACTGTAAAAGTAGAAAGTAATTACTAATACATCAATATGCAATAAGTAAAATGGTCAGTTGTCTGTTTATTAGAGGTGAACACATGCTGTTTAAGACTGATACTGGCCTGTGTGCTGTGCAATCTGCAGGGTTCCTCACTTGTTTAGGGATGACCAAGACCAAGACATATTGCCACGTGCTCAGTATCTCTCCACCTGTGAGCACATCATTGCACACTTTTAGCAGTAGGAGCAAAAGGAGCTCTTACTGGGTCTTGTACAGCCTCGTTATGTAGCCGTCTGGCCCTGGTGTGTTCTGGTTTTGGCCATGCGAACCACTCCAGTTCTATGATCTGAACTGGGGCAGTAAGTGTCTCATCCTGCTTCAGTTAAAGAGCCAGAAGGATCAATGGGGCTAAGAAAGCATCCGTCTCCTCCACGCTATGTTGACTTTCAGGGATGTATAGGGTAGTGTAGAACATACAGAAAGCTTTGGATACTCGTGGGGTCTCATGTAGACTCTGACCAGTAAGGGGGTGTCAAAGACTTGCTACAGTGGCTCTAGTCTTCTGTTTCTTGAACTGGTGAGCCAACACTCTAGTGGCTCTGGGGCCAACCTCATAGTACTTATGTAATTAAAGCCATCTCTGTTTTATGCAGGTGGACAGCATCTGTTTCCTGCTTGACTTTAATACTAAATGAGAAAAAGACCAAGGTAGAAAGGTCAGTGGGGGATGCTGCTACAGAAGGTAAAGCCATCAAAAAATGGAGAGCAATGAGTAACAATGCCCGTAGTCTGTGTAACAAGCTTCCTGAATTAGTGGCCTTGATGGAGGAGGAACATCTGGATATCGTGGCAGTCACAGAAACATGGTACACACAGAACCATGACTGGGACGTAAACATACCAGGATACACTATCTACAGGAGGGACAGGGAGGGTAAAAGAGGAGGAGTAGCTCTCTACATAAGAGAAGGAATCAAAGCAACAGAACAAAAGGGTAAACAGGGAGGAGAAGAAGTACTGTGGGTCAATTTGGAGGCAGGCAATGGCACCACAATCACGCACAGGGTTGTATACAGACCCCTCGGGGAGGAACTGGACAAGGAAATGATAGAAAGTATACTTAGAATGGCAGATAAAGGGAAGATATTGCTGATGGGTGATCTGAATATGCCAGATGTTAACTGGAGTGCAGTTGCAGCAGCAACTTCTAAGAGTGGGGTTATTCTAGATGCCCTACAGGGGGCATGCCTTAGACAACTAGTATTGGAGCCCACTCGAGAGGGAGCAATCTTAGACCTGGTCCTCTCAAATGGAGATGGAGAGAGGATCACAGATGTAGAAGTGGGTAGCCATCTGGGAACTAGCGACCATCGAACAGTATGGTTCACAATAAACACAGCAATAGAGTCAAGCCATACAAAGGCAAAAGTACTGGACTTCAGGAGGGCTGACTTTGCCAAAATGGGTGAGTGCCCAAGGAATGCACTAGCAAATGGGCAGGAAGGAGGGGTGGAAGAACAATGGGGAATAATAAAAACTGCCATCACAGAGGTAACAAGCCTTTGTGTGAAGCAAATAAACAAAACAAAACGATGTAAGAAACCACTATGGTTCTCAGAGGAGGTGGCAGTGAAGGTTCAAGAGAAAAAGAAAGCATTCAGAAAGTACAAGGAATCACAGAAGGAGCAGGACAGAGAATTGTATCAGTTAAAGCAAAAGGAAGCTGGGAAGGCAGTCAGAACATCAAAGGCCCGATCCGAGGAAAAGATAGCCAACTCAGTTAAGAAGGGGGATAAAACCTTTTTTAAGTACATCGGGGAGCGAAAGAAAACTAAAGGAGGGATAGTGAGGCTTAATAAAGGGAAGGGGGGTGGACAGAGGGTGACTGTGAAAAGGCAGAGATACTAAACAATTATTTTTGCTCAGTATTTACAAATGAAGAGGGGGAGGTACCTAAAACAAACAATAGAAACACTCTGGATACAGAAGTTGATACCAGCCCATTTACAGAAGAAAGGGTTCTGAAAGAACTCTTAAAACTGAAGGTGGACAAAGCAATGGGGCCTGATGGGATTCATCCCAGAATTCTAAAATAACTAAGGGTAGAACTAGTGACACCACTGACTACCCTCTTTAACAAATCATGGGAGGATGGGGTGGTACCTGAGGACTGGAGGAGGGCAGATGTGATTCCCCGTCACAAAAGTGGGAGCAGGGCAGAAGCAGGAAACTACAGACCTGTTAGTTTAACCTCAGTGATAGGGAAAATGATGGAATCACTTCTGAAGGAAAGAATTGTTGAGTACCTAGAGGCCAGAGGGGCACAGGACCCAAGGTAGCATGGATTCACAGCAGGAAGGTCATGCCAGACGACTCTAATAGATTTCTTTGACTGGGTGACCAAAGTAGTAGATCAGGGAGGGGCTGTGAACATGGCCTACCTAGACTTTAGCAAGGCATTTGACTCAGTCCCACACTAAAGATTAATATACAAGTTAGCCAGCCTGGGAGTGGGTCCCAAGATGATGGCCTGGGTAAAGAATTGGCTGGAGAATAGGACACAGAGAATAATAGTTAATGGAGTCCACCCTGAAGAAAGGGGTTCCTAGTGGGTGCCGCAGGGTTCAGTATTAGGATTGGTCCTCTTCAATGTCTTTGTAAGTGACATTGCAGAGGGACTGGAAGGAAAAGTATGTCTCTTTGCAGATGACATAAAGATCTGCAACAGAGTTGATGCACAAGGTGGGGTGGAAAGGATGAGAAGGGACTTGGTAAGGTTAGAGGAATGATCAAATGTATGGCAGCTTAGATTTAATGCTAAGAAGTGCAAGGTAATGCACCTGGGAAACAAAAACCCAGGGGAAGAGTACACAATGGGGGGGGTGAGATACTAACAACAACAAAAATGGAAAGGGGCCTGGGGGTAGTCATATCAGATGACTTAAAGGTGGGCAGGCAGTGTGAGAGGGCAGTAAGGAGGGCTGGGGGGATACTGGGATGCATAGGGAGAGACATCACCAGTAGAAAACCATGAGCCTAAGCTGCATCGTAAGTGGGCCTGCACAGGCAAAGCAAGCACCACAACCCAACACACACCCCTCCTGAATAACCCCAACCCTCTCCTTCTACAAGGACAAATAGCCCAATTGACCCAATCCATGCCCATACCATGCAGACCGTCCAATAACAGCACTAGCCCACGTTACACCAAGAACTTTTCCAAATGGCTACAGTTAGCAGCACTCAGACACGCTCTCCTACTCCTACTCCTACTACTCATGGCTGGAGACATACACCTCAACCCAGGGCCGGTCCCAGCTGCCAGATCTAAAAACCAGAGTAATGTTGGTCTGCTACTGGCCTCGCTAAATATCCACAGCCTTCCAAGAAAACTAACACTATTACAAGGGTGGGTTGCACAACACTTACCGGACATCCTGGCTCTGTCCGAAACATGGTTATCTAGGAACGTTCCGGACTCCGCAGTGGCCCTGAACGACTACATAATCTTCAGAGAAGATGGAGAGGGGAAGAGGGGAGGTGGCTGTGCTATTTACGCCAGAACAAAATTTCAACCACTACTAGTCCTCTTGCCATCACCGAAACATGGGGCACAAGCAGTCACTATCAAAGCAACGATCGGCTCCCAAGGGAAACCACTCTACATAATGTCAGTCTACATACCCAACAACCAAAAATTAGCCTTTGACTTGATACTGGCCAATATAGCGCTGCTCCCCCCCAGGTGATCTCATAATAATGGGTGATTTCAATACAAACTGGTTATCAGAGGCATCAGACCCCTTCAAGGACGCAGAACCCCGCACGATCTGACCCAAGTTGTCCAGACTCCCACAAGACAAAACCCCAGGACAGGAACACATACTCTCCTTGACCTCATCCTGACAAACTCCCCCAAACACCTATCTAACGTCAGAGTCCTCCCAGACATCCTCAGTGACCACTCTCCCCTCTCCTGTCTCTGGTCAAACGAGTCCACCAAACCATCCCACCAAAGGCACGTCAAAAAGGGCGCCATAACCAAGATAATCCACTGTCTCTCCACCAGTGACAGGACACCAGTCCATACCGCCCAATCCGCTGACGAGGCCCTCACTTGCTTTATTAAAATCTTCAACACGGCCTGCGACAAACATGCCCCACTCTCAAAAAAGTTTCTAAAATCAAGGGACACCTCGTGGATCACACAGCCCCTGCTAGACCAGATGCACCATAGAGATAATCTCTGGTATAAGGCACTCATTTCCCAAGTTCCCCACTACAGACAACTCTATAGAAAGGCGAGAAATAAGTGCACCAGGGCTATTCGGCTAGCTAAGGCCAACCATTACAAACAAGCCCTCACCTCAACCTGGGGCTCAGGGAACAAGTTCTGGAGCAACATCAAAGAGCTATGTGGGAAAACCATTAACCAATCACCAACCCAGATAAGCTATAATGGTGCGCTCTCACAAGACCCCACCATAATAGCCAATATCCTGAACAATTCCTTCACAGACCTCAGCCACATACTCCCATCAAACTTTTTGACCCACCCCCAGGGCCCCATCCACCCCCTACCCCAGGCAGAACATCCCACCTTTCCGGCTCAAAACAATCTCCTGCAATAAGGCCAAACACTACCTTACAAAAGCCTTAAGAAACAAAAGGTATAGCAGTGACTCTATAGATCTCAAGATCCTCCGCTAATGCTAATGCGACCTCCCTCACCAAAATATTCAGCCAATCACACACCCAGGGCACCCCCACTCTGAAAAGGAATTATCACACCAATCCTAAAAAGGGTAACCCAACTGATCCCGGCAACTACAGGCCGATCATGATACTTCCCCAACTCTCTAAAGCCCTTGAAAGAATAGTGTGAGACCAACTCACTGAGTACCTGACAAGACATTCCCTGTTCTGCCAAGAGCAGCATGGTTTCAGAACAGGACACAGCACCACCATGGCACTCCTCGAACTCACGTCCTAGATACATGAGGCTCTTGATGAGGGGGAATTAGCAGGCTCAGTCTTCGTAGATCTAACCAAAGCGTTCGACACCGTCAGTCATGACCTACTGTTACATCTACTCCCCTCCCTCAACATAGCCCTGGACACAATACACTGGTTTAAGAACTACCTCACAGACCGAACACAAGAAGTCAAAATTAACACCACCCTATCCACCAAGAACCCAGTCCAGTCGGGTGTACCCCAAGGATCAATCCTGGGCCTGCTACTGTTCACCCTCTTCCTTAACTCAATCCCAAGTGCGTGCAATGGTAAGCTTCTGCTCTATGCAGATGACGCAGTAGTTTACTGGAAAGATAGCATCCCAAACTCCCTCCAACACAAGCTTCAATCTTACTTCCAGGAACTAGAAGACTGGTTCACAAAGCACCGGTTAATACTTAACTATACCAAAACAAAATCCATGATCTTTTCGCACCGACAAAGCCCCTATAATAGCTCCCACCTTAACATCTACAACTACCAGGGCATCAAAATTGACCAGGTCACACACTTCAAATACCTTGGCATCACACTTGACACATCACTCACCTATCACACTCACATCAACCACCTCTCCTCATCAGTAAACACCAGACTAGGGATCCTTTATAGACACAGATAATGCCTCCCACTTCAGGCCCTACGTCTGGCAGTAACCAACTCGGTCTTATCTTTGGTAGACTATGGTATAATAATATATGGGACCGCTGACCCCACAGCCCTAAAACAAATCAATCTTGCCCTCAACAAAGCTAGCCATCTGGTCACAGAAAGTGACCGACTTACCCATACCTGCGACCTCTACAAAAAAGCTGACTGGCTGACCTTCAAAGGAAGGCTAAAATACCATACCTGCCTCCAAGCCAAGAAAATTCTATTGAAGATTGCACCCACTGGTCTGCACTCCCTAATAAAACTTAACACCCACAGGAGCACCCCAAGGCACCTAGCAAATATGCCCATCCATGTCCCCCACCGAAGGACCGCGCTAGGCCAAAGGTCCTTTAGTTATCGGGCATCTACCTGGCTTAATGAACTCCCTCCTCCCATCTCCCTGGCCCAAAGACTAGGCCAGTTTAAAACCAGCATCAAGAGGCACCTCATAGACTCAGAGATGTGTAACTGCAACTGAGCACGCTACGCCATCTAGACGAAGGGTTGACAACCAATCCCTAGATGCTATCTAAGTACTGCAAATGTTGTTACAAATAATGGAAAGTACTAACGTCTCGCCCTTATGTTGCATGTTCTATAGACCCAGGGCTGCTAAGCAACCCATAAGAGACTAGTCAATATCTGTATATGTATGATGTCATTATGTAATCACCACTGTATAACACTAAGCAATGATACATGTTTTCTTGCATAATCTGTGTGTTTGTCCAGATGTGGAGCCTTTGCAAAGGAGTCTCTGACTCAAAGGTTGTAATTCCGAAACGTTAATAAATAAATAAATAAATAAAACAGGAAGTTGTTATCCCTCTGTACAGACAGCTGGTGAGACCCCATTTGGAGTTCTGTGTGCAGTTTTGGAGACCCAGTCTCCACAAGGACATAGACAAGATGGAAGCTGTCCAGAGGAGGGCAACTAAAATGGTGCAGGGTCTGCACCGAAGGCATATGAAGAAAGACTAAAGGAGCTTAATATGTATAGCCTCGAGGAAAGAAGGAGGGGGGACATGATAGAAACTTTCAAGTACCTCAAGGAATGAACAAAGTTCAAGAGGGTAGCATCTTTCAAAAAAGAGGTGTGCAAGAACAAGGGGCACAATTTGAAGATGGGGGGTGGCCAGAGGTAATGAAGAAGTATTTTTTACAGAGAGGTTGTGGATGCATGGAATGGCCTCCGAGGAGGTTGTGAGTCAAAACAGTGGTTGAATTCAAGCATGCATGGGACAGCCATAAGGCAGTTCTAGGGGGGTGGGGGTAGAAAGAAGTAGGCTGCTGGTTAACTAGGATCTGCAGCTTATCCGTTAGGTAGGGAAATGGGCAGACTGGGTGGGCCAAGTGGTCCTTATCTGCTGTCAAATTCTATGTTTCAAACAACATGAAGTCTTGCTGTATTCTGACAAATTGCAGTGAGGTCCAGCCTTCGAACTGCCCCGGAGATGAAAGAGTTAACTTTCCATGTCAGGCATGGAACACTGAGCTCGAGCTCGGTTGAGACTCTGTCTGTTGCTGTTTGAACTCAAACCGTCAGATTCCTTACTCAGCCTCACTGAACAGTCGCTCCGGAGATTTCTCCTTTGCTCAGTTCAATTTGTCGGTTAAAGTACCGTTTTTCTCGGTTTTCAACCGAATTAAACGAACCTATCGGTTCAGTCTCTGTATGTGGTATGTGAGTACTAGATAGGTTTATATTGTTTTTCTATTCTGTGTGGAACTTGTAACGTTTCATCGGTTCGCTTTTGAACCGATCAAGTTGTTTAAAAATCTTTACTTCTACTTTTAGAGTGTGATTACGGTTCTTATCGGTTTCTAAAATGTGGATTTTATCACGCTTTTTCCATGACCTATGTACGGTCAGGAACCGATAAGAGTGTCTTCTTGATGGATTGCCATTAAAAGGGTAAGTTTTGTTTAGGACTGGGCATGTCTGAGAAACCCAAAAGAAAACCGGCCCACTGGGTTTCAACACTGTAGTGTGTGGGGAAGTCTTGCTAAGGCTGACCCCACACCACCTGTGTTTATTGTCTGGGGTTTGACCACCTTGATTCAGACTGCCAGATTTGTTAAAAAATGTTCCTGCAGCTACCCTAGAAAGAGAGTTGGTAGGCTCAGGAAAGGAGGCCAAAAAGTCCGCTGACCCGAATGGACAGCCCAGTTCGGTTCAAACCGAACCAGGAAGCGAGTGCCCTCTGACCAGGGCAAACTTCTTTGCTAAAGGAGAACCATCCGAGGAGTCGGGTTCCGGGTTAAGAGAACAAGAAGGGATAAATCAGCCGGTGTGGATCCAAAAGTTTCTTCTCCAACCGCTGATGAAATAGCCAAAGCGATAAAAATTGTTCAGTCGCTATCCCCGGTTCCGACCAAACCGGCACCATCAGGAAGGCGCACGGTTCGGCCGGTTTCACCGGTTCCAGATTATGATTTGGAGGAATTTTATGAACCGGAGGAGGAGGAGGAAGGAGAATATGAGGAAAGTGAATGTGATTATGAAAGTCCTGGATGTGCCCATTGACCCGGACATCTCCCCAGACAGACCTTCAGGAGTGTCTCCTCCTAGGCTTTCTGAGTCCCCTTCCCATTTCATGTTTTACAAGAAAGTGGCCGAAACCCTTTAGCTTCCTATGGAAGAAGCTGTGGATGACCAGGAGGAGCCTGACTATGTGGAAATGATGGATATCCCAGAGTCCAGGAGGCTGTCTTTTCTCCTACACAAGTCTTTTGGGAAACCGACAATAAAGATTTTAAAGACTCCTAATTCTATACCTCCTGTGGATAAGAGAATGGACAAGAGGTATACTCTGTCAGGCTCAGATATGGAGTTCCTTACCCAGCAATGCAGCCATGTTGGGGTAGTGCAGGCTGCAGTCTGTGACAAGGCTAATATACCCTTGGCTTCACACCCCCCAGATAAGGACTCCAGGAGGATTGATGCCATGGCAAAGAAACAGTACATGGCAGCATCCTTGGGACTCAGTCAAGCCAATTATATGGCCTATACAGCTAGATATCAGAAATCTAGATGGGACACTGTAATGGCATTAGCTAAACAGGTCCCTGGCCAGCTTGCCAAGGAGCTGGAGCAGGTGGCTGCTGATGGTATTGAGGCATCCAGGTGCAATTCCATGCTGCAGTGGACTCCAATGATGTGTTTTCATCTAGAGTCATGGCTACATCTGTGGCCCTTGTAGGATGGCTTGGCTCAGATGTACTAGCCTGTCTCAGGATACCCAGACTAAGACCATGGATTTTCCTGTTGTGGGTAATTCTCTGTTTGGGGAGCAAACAGAGAACTACATGAAGAAAATGGATGAATACAGGACCACCTATAGGAGTGCTCAGGCCAAGGAAAGGCAAGCCACTCCTCAGAGGCTTTGTCGCAGGGGCAGGCCTTTTCATAGGCCTTTCTACAAGCCAGGCCTCCTCTTCTACTTATGCTCAGAGGGTTCTTTAGAGGGAGAGGCAGAAGGGGTACAAGCAAGCCTGCTTCCACCCCTCAGCCTAAAGCCCCTGCCAAACAGGCACCCTGATGGGTTTGCCAGGGCCGATTCTCCACCACCTGTAGGGGGCAGGCTGGCTTACTTTGTCCAGGACTGGAGGTCTTTAACATCAGACAAATGGGTCCTGGAAATAGTAAGCCAGGGACTGGTTCTCAGCTTCAAAGAATTTCCAAAGATGAGAACCAGATCCTTTCCACCTGCAAATCCTTCAGAGGCACTTGCCCTATAGGCAGAGGTCTCTTTCCTCTTGGCTCTCAAAGCTGTAGAAAGGGTTCCACCCCTACACAAAGGGACAGGATTGTACTCCAGGTACTTCCTCACCCCCAAAAAGACAGGAGAATGGCGGCCCATCCTGGATCTCAGATATTTAAACAAGCACCTTTTAAAGCCAAAGTTCAAAATGGTGACTCTGGGAATAATTCTACCCTCTCTAAGGCCAGGGGACTGGCTAGTCTCCCTGGACCTCAAGGATGCCTATTTCCATATTCTCATCAGAAGCTCCCATCGAAAATACCTCAGGTTCGAGCTGCCCTCAGGCCATTACCAATTCAGAGCAATGCCCTTCGGCCTAACCTCTGCTCCAAGGGTGTTCACAAAATGCCTGGCAGTAGTAGTTGCTTCCCTAAGAAGGCAAAGGATTGCCATCTTCCCATATCTGGACGACTGGCTCATAGTAGGCCAGTCCCCAGACCAAGTCAAGTTACACCTACAGATAACTCAGCAACTGCTCACTTCTCTAGGTTTCCTTCTGAATCTTTCAAAGTCAGTTCTGGAGCCTGTTCAGCTCCTCACCTTCATAGGCACAGAGCTAAATACAGAAAAGGCAAGAGCCTTCCTTCCCCTGGACAGGGCAAGGACCCTTATCACACTGGCCTCTTCATTCACCCTACAGGTGTCTCGACCAGCAAGGCATTTTCTGCAGCTCCTGGGGCACATGGCTGCTTCTGCAGCAGTGGTGTAGGGAGCAAGATTTCAGATGAGGGACATTCAGTTCCACTTGAGAGCCTTTTGGTCTCAGAAAAAGGACCCTCTGACCAAACTAATTCCAGTGACTCGAACCCTGATCCAGGCTTTGCAGTGGTGGCAGGATCAGGACAATCTAAGACAGGGAGTTTCTTTTGTCACTCAGTCTCACTCTTTAATCCTTACTACAGATGCCTCCCTCTTGGGGTGGGGGGCCCATTTGGGAAACCTGACCACCCAAGGGTTGTGGTCTCCTCAGGAATCTCTGCTTCACATCAATCTGTTGAAACTCAGAGCAGTGTTTCTAGCACTTCAAGCTTTTTCCAAGTCTGTTCAGAACAAAGTTGTTCAGATCAGGACAGACAATACCACCACAATGTGGTATATCAACAAGCAAGGGGGCACTCGGTCTACAGCCTTGTGCACAGAAGCAATGAAGTTGTGGTCTCTGGCCTATTCCCTGAACACCTCCCTTACAGCAGTACACCTCCCAGGCAAGGACAATGTCCTGGCAGATGCCCTCAGCAGGATATCTCAGGGCCATCACGAATGGTCACTGGATCCCCTGGTTTTGGAGGTGATCTTCTCCAGATGGGGCACCCCACAGATAGATCTTTTTGCAGCCCCAGACAATCACCAACTTCCCCTCTTTTGCTGCAGGCCCCCAGTGTTGGGCTCAGTCCCCCTGGATGCCCTAGTTCTCAATTGGGAAGGGAAGTTCCTGTATGCTTTCCTTCCCTTCCCTCTCCTGTTCAAGGTGCTAGTCAAAATCAGGTCTCAACCCTGCAAGGTGATTCTGATTGCTCCAGACTGGGCCAGAGAGCCCTGGTACCCTCTCATGTTGTCCTTAGCAGTCCACCTTCCCTTGTCTCTTCCCAAGAATTACAACCTGTTAACCTGTGCTCAGGGGAGGGTTTGGTACCCGAATCTCAAATCTCTCAATCTCAAGGCCTGGCTCTTGACGAGTTAGAGTTTGCTGATTTACACCTCTCTCAAGGTGTTATGGATATTCTAAAGGCTTCTAGGAAGCCTTCCACCAGAACCACTTATAATTCCAAATGGAAAAGATCCTCCATGTGGTGCTCTGAGAAGCATATTTTCCCAGAGTCTGCTGACCTGCCCACAGTCCTTGACTATATGGTTCATCTGAATAGCTTGGGACTCAGACCAGCTACACTAAAAGTGCATCTGGCAGCTGTCTCTGCTTTTCTTTCAGCAGGTAAGCCTTCTTCCCTTTCAGCTCATCCTGTATTCTTCAAGTTTTTCAAGGGAATGCTTCATACCAATCCGCCATTCAGGGACCCTGCCCTGCTTGGGACCTTAACGTTGCATTGCTCAGCTTATGCAACCCCCTTTTGAGCCTTTGTCCTCAGCAGAGCTTAAGTACTTGACTTGGAAAACTGTTTTCTTGGTGGTCATCACTTCTGCCAGGCGCATAAGCGAGTTACAAGCCCTGTCAGTGGAGCCTGATTTTATCTCTTTCCATAGAGATAAGGTGGTCCTCAGGACTAACAGGAAGTTTTTACCTAAGGTGGTTTCAGACTTCCACCTTAACCAATCTATGTCTCTTCCTGTGTTCTTCACTGACCATTCCTCCTCTGGTGAGAGGAGGCTGCACAGTTTGGATGTGAAAAGAGCCCTTAGCTACTACATAGAGCGTACCAAGGATCACAGGTTTGAATCCCTCCAACTGTTCCTCACTTATGGTGAGGTTGGTAAGGGAAAACCTGCCACTAAAAGATCCATTGCCAGGTGGATTGTCTCTTGCATTCAATTTTGCTATGAAAAACTAGGTAGGATTCCACCCTCAGGCCTGAGGGCTCACTCTACCAGAGGTACAGCTGCTTCCTAGGCTGCTACCAGGATATTCTATCTTGAGAGATATGTCAGCAGCTACCTGGAAAACAGTTCACACTTTTACCAAGCATTACTCTCTTGGATATCCAGGCTAGGGTGATGCTCGGTTTGTACAACAATTAACTGAGCCTGTTTCCTAAGTAGGTTCTGTCCCTCCTCCATGGAGGTACTGGCTAGTAGTCTGCAATTTGTCAGAATACAGCAAGACTTCATGTTGTTTGAAGAAAAATTACTCACCTTAGTAATGTTGTTTCTTCTAATGGAGTCTTGCTGTATTCTGACCCCCCTACTTTTCCCTCTCAGAGATCTTTGTTTTGGGTTGTGGGTGGGCAGTAGCAGTGTTGGCACTGAGGAGGTGCCCACCTTTTTATTATCACCCCTTTTTCTTTGGGTGAGTGGGTGTTGTGTTATTTCATTTTTGGGTTTCCTGACTTGAGTCTTTGTTTTGGGACCAAAAATCTGTTTATTATATTTAGTAGCCAGTTGGCTAGTATAGGTTTACAGCTTCCACACAGGACACTCAGTGAGTTTAGCTCATAAAGATCTGACGGTTTGAGTTCAAACAGCAACAGACAGAGTCTCAACCAAGCTCGAGCTCAGCGTTCCATGCCTGGCATGGAAAGTTAACTCTTTCATCTCCGGGGCAGTTCGAAGGTTAGACCTCACTGCAATTTGTCAGAATACAGCAAGACTCCATTAGAAGAAACAACATTATTAAGGTGAGTAATTTTTTCTTCTATGTTATCTATTTTACCTTTCACAGATCTATCATTCTGTTTATGGGCTTCCTGCAGGAAATGGTATGTGTCCTGAAGGTCCCTAAGATGATGCTGCCATTCACGCCGCTTTCTGGTTGTGTATGTAATTATATGGCCTTGTAGGTCTGTTTTAAGTGTGTCCCATAGTATAGCATCTGTGTGATGTTTTCCCTCCCACCACCCTGTTAAGCTCCAGGATCTCAAGAATCTTCTCAGCCAGGAAAGTTCAGGAACTCCTGAGACCTCAGGTGGAAGGCGTTCATTCTCCACTGTGTTTTTGGTCTAGTCTGGAGAAAATGCACGTGTGTCTGAACTGTGGCATGATATGATATAGCAGTATGTCACCTATTTCACAGTTTGTCACTCTGTGGAGATATTCCTGTTGCATGTAGCTTTAATCTGTCCTAGTGTGTACTCCATGTATGGCTGAGTAGTATGTGTAATTCTTATCTCTAGGGTGCAGTTCCCTTCTGATGTTGAACCATTTGAGGTCTCTGAGAGTGGAGGCGGAGGGTTTATGTGCTTTGAGTTGTCTGGGAGGATGAGTATTGGAAGTGTCCCAAGTATTACAGCAAAGTATAATGAAGTCTCCTGCCAGAAACAGCATACCTGAGGTGTTTACGAGAATAAGGTCTGAGAGTTTCCTGACCTCTGGGGATTTTGTCCCCGGTGAGATGTATACAGAGGCTAGTGTGACTTACACATTTTGCAGCATGCCTTGCACCACAGCAAGCCTACCCTCTCAGTCCCTAATTACTTTGTGTTCCTGAAACTGGGTATGGTGTGGTAGCAAGATAGTGACACCTCCCCCCACGTTTACCCCATGTCAGTTCTGAGCTATACACTTTACTAAACCTATATTTTTAAATTTTTGAGTGCTCCTGGCTGGCCCAGTGGCATGGAGGGCTAAGGCATCATGACTTGCCTTCTGCCACGCTGGTAAACTGTATTTGCAGTGCGAGCAGGCCACCGGGGCTCGCCTGGGGAGGGAGAGGATCGAGCGTCCCAAGGACAGCTTTCCTCTCGTGGGGAGGGGAGGGACGGAGTCCGCTGCATGCCTGACCCTAGTGAAAGCTGGGGGCGGCATGGGTGGTGGCTTCGCCGTGAGAACGATTCTGAGGCAGGCGCCCGGCGTGGCGCATATAGGAGCATCGTAGCTTGGCGTGGTGTCATTGCACACCGCCGGCCACATTTGGGAAGGAGAGAAATGGAAATGGCTCCTCAGCAGGATGAATGCCAGTCGCAGCAACCCCCCGCACCGGATCCGTTCTGGCAGGTTGAGGGTTCTCTGCTGCCCCGCCACAGGAGGCAAGCCGTGGAGGAAAAAGCGGAGAGGTAAGCTGCGAGTGGGAGACGGGGCTGGGTGACCGGGCAGGAGGGTGCGCCGTGGGGAAGTGGAGAAACAAATTAACAGCAAAAAAAAAAAAAAAAGGTTTAGAGTGCTCCTGTGCATCTATATGCACGTACTGCAGGCAAATAAGATCTGAATGCTTTTTGTTTTATTTGAGAGGACCCGGGACCACTTCACAGGGTTGTTTAGCCCTTTGACCTTTTTATATACAATTTATCGCCTTGTCTTCCCTGGCTACCCCCATCTAATTGACCCCTCAGCCCCATCACCCTGGCTCCCCTGGACTTACCTTCACCTATGCCCTCTGCCACGAGGGCTGCGGCGTTGCCGGTCACCAGGTCCGAGCCTGGTGGAAGTCAGTCCGTCATTCAGTTTGGGTGTATTTTTTCCACTTCTTTCTCCCTTTTCCTTCCCGCTGCTGGCACGCACATGTCAGCATGCATGTTGGAGGCACATGCACGCTGCAGACGTCTAGAGGCAGTCTCCCCCTTGTGGCGCCCAACAGTCCCGCACTATGCTCGGGCCTCCTCCCGGGGCAGTCGTTCACTCCAGGGGAGAGGAGAGCCGTCCTCCAGATGCTCGATCCTTTCCCTCCTTGTCCAATCTCCAGTGGCCCACTTGCACTGTGAACACAGGTTGCCGGCAGGGCAGGAGGTAAGGAACGGATGCCTCAGCCCTCCGTGCCACTGGGCCAGCCTTTTGACCTTTAACGAATACCAGAGGGTGATGGTACCCATCTGTGTAGTTGAACAGCAGCTATTTTGAGCTCCCTTGGAGACCCCCCCCCCGCCTGCTCCTCCTACAGAGACATTAAATGATTGCACATAACATAACAAACAAGAAGCAATTAAACCCAAAGCATACAGTATAATTAAATCACTGGTATGGATGCCAACTGGGTATCCTTACACTAGTAGCAATAATGGACCCTCAGGGCAGGAGCCCAGTGAGGGGTTCTAGGCATCCAGGAGAAACCTGTGGCTGGGGGTATCACACCACTAGGTGGTGGGCCCTAATAGCGTGTCTGCTGTATGGTAAAGGGGAGTGGGGAAAGGACGTTGATATAAGGGAAGAATCTTCTCCTCTCAGAGTTAAACCCGATACCCTGTCTTACCAACTTCAGCTGTTTGTCTTGGGACCAGAGATCCCTGTGAAAGTTTTATTTATATAATCTCACTTGATGAGTGTGATGCAGTATTGATTTTGTTACTTCTCTTTCCTTGTTAGAACTTTTAAAGAGCACCGGTTATGGTGTTTTCCAAAAGTGACCCACTGGTGGCTTACCTGCACCAGAGATAAACGGGACCAATTTTTTAAATGTTTCATTTGCTTTTTCGTGAAGGGGAAAGGATTGTAAATAAGAAATGGTCACTTGATCCCTTCCCCTTCCCGGTCTCAGTGAAGTTCAGCTGTGCGCCGTGCTCCAACATTTTGTGATATCAGAGTTTGTAGAGCATAGGGGTGTGCTCCTTTGATAGCAGTGGGGTCGTCTTTTACCTTAACTTTATTTTTATGTTTGAGAGGGTCACTCTTCGCATATTAAAGCATTTGAACAATTAAGAAGAGCCTTCTTAGTTGATCGGTAGCTCTGATATGCCCCAAGTGAACCTCTAAAACATAAAAAAAGATATAGTAAAAGACACCCCCATGGCTATCAATGGAGCACGCCCCGCGCTCTACAAACTGAGGGAATACATAACCACTACACTTAATTTAAACTACTGAGGGGGGACAGTGGCCGTGCAGGCCCACAGACTCCAAGAGGAGGAGGTCAGTGAACCTCCCCCTACAGTGATAGAAGAGGTCTGGAGGGAGGAGGTGGAAGGGGCAAGAACACAGTTAGCAAAGGGTGGAGGGGGTGAAGAACACATAACAAGGGGACGTGGAGGGGTGCACACAGAGGGAATAAATGTGAATAGAAGACTAGAGGGAAGAGAAGGAAGGTCAGATTCTAGGTGGAGGGTGTTGTCTCTGAATGCACAGTGTCTTGGAAACAAGATGGCAGACCTGCAGGCACTATTAGCGGACAGGAGGGTGGACATAGCTGCAGTAACCCGAGACTTGTGCAAGATCACACCATGACTGTGACCTTACGATCCCTGGATATAAACTATACAGGAGGGACAGGGCAGTTGGGAAGGGGTGGCAGTTTACATCAGGGAGGGAATAACTTGCACGAGGGAGGAGTCGGAGGAAGGGGATGTGGAGGCATTATGGGTTCAGTTAAGGTCCAATAGAGGGAGAAAGGTGTGGCTGGGGGTGGTTTACAGACCACCCAATCAGGATGAGGAGAGGGGACAGAGAACTGAGCTCGCAAATATCGGAAGCTGCAGGGAAAGGAGAGGTAGTAATTGTGGGGGGACTTCAATCTGCCCAATGTGGACTGGAGCATACCATCCACGACATGCGCTAGGAGTCGAGTGATCCTGGAAGGACTGCAGAGTGGGTTCCTGACTCAGAGCATCACTGAACCAACAAGAGCTGAGGCAATTCTTGATCTGGTGCTCACAAATGTGGAGCATGTACAGGAAATAATGGTCAGGGAGCCACTGGGTGGAAGTGATCATTGCACAGTGTGGTTCCAGTTGGATATGGGCAGGGAAAGCATCCCAACTAAGACCAAAATCTTGGATTTCAGGAGGGCAGACTTCAGGAAAATGGGCGAAGTGCTAAGGAGCCATCTGGCAGGCAGCAGAGCAGACATGGGGGTGGAACAAAGGTGGTCCATCATTAAGGAAGGAATACTGGTTTCCACAGATGAGTGCATTAGGCTCAGGAGGAAGAACACAAGGGCCAGAGTGCCCTGCTGGTTCAGTTCTGGGGTTACCCAGGCAGTAAGGGAAAAGAGGTTGGCCTATAGAAAATTCAGGAAGACCGAGCCAGCCTAGTGGCACTGAGGGTTGAGGCGCTGGACGCCACACCTCACTCCACACCAGGGATCCGGGTTCAGGAGCAAACTCGGGCCGCCGGGGGCTGGCCTGGAGGAGAAAGGCTGGAGCGTCTGACAACAGCTCACCTTCTCCTGGGGGGAGGGAGGGCCTTTTAGTCCAGCAAGCGGTGACCTTTGGCGGAGGCTGGGGGCATGACAGCAAGCTGGAGTCATTGAGGTGTGATTTGGTCACAGGTGTAAACCTGGGACCAGTCAGCTTCACGGACTGCTCCTTCGCGGAAGGAGGGGAAGGGATATTGCGGACATCGGCATGCACACCATGACGTATGGGCACACAACATCCCACAGAACAAGGGACAAACCCCTCCAGAGCAGGGAAGATGGAGCACAGAGCCTGGTCCCGATGTGCTGCTGCTTGCCTGCATTCCAAGGACCCTGACAAAAATTGCAAGATTCGGGGGTTAGCCCGGCCCCCGCCCGGGGGAGTTCTGAGGCTGGATGGAGGGACCAAGGGCTTCTCAGGTAAGGCACTGGCAGGGACAGGCTTAACTGGTGACTCCCAATGGTGCGGCTCTGGCAGGACATAGGAGGGGAAAATAGAAATATTAAAAAAAAAAAAAAAATTCAGGAACTGTTCCACAGTTTATGAAACTGAGGAATACTGTTCCGCAGTTTACGTAAAATGAGGAATATTGTTCTGCAGTTTACGTTAACTGAGGAATACTGTTCCGCAGTTTACATAACTCAGGAATATTATTCCGCAGTTTATATGAGTGAGGAATATTGTTCCGCAGTGTACAAACCTGAGGAATAGTTTTCTGCAGTTTACATAAACTGAACAATATTGTTCCACAGTTTACATAACTGAGGAATACTGATCTACAGTTTACATAACTGAGGAATACTGATCCACAGTTTACATAAACTGAGGAATACTGTTCTGTAGTTTACATAAACAGCAGAATAGTTTTCCGCAGTTGACATAAACTGAGGAATATTGTTCCACAGTTTACATAACTGAGGAATACTGATCCACCAGTGATCTGTACAGTGGCATCACCACCTCCTTCCTCCTGCTTGTTACGACCCTCCCTATGCATCCCAACATTCTGTTTGCTCTCCCACCGCCTTTTCACGCTGTTTTGTCACCTTTAGGTCATCAGATATGATAACCCCAGTTCTCTCTTCTGACTTGTGGTGGCCAGAATATCCCCACCCATCCTGTACTGCTCCCTTGGATTCCTGTGAACCAGTTGCATGATCTTACACTTTTCAGCATTGAAGTTCAACTGCCAGACACCCGACCACTCCTCTAATAGGCTTATTCATTAGGCACATCAAGGAATTTGGTGGGGCTGGCAGTTTCGGACTATAGTGGGGATGCTCGCTGTCAGAATGTGACAGGACACACCATTTATTCTGAAATTGCTTGTCCCTGACACAATCCAGAATTGTGCACACCCACCATATTTCAAAATTGTGCATCACATCCCCACCACATTCCAACATTATGCATCCCACCCACATTCTAAAATTAAGCATCCCTGCTGCATTCCAAAATTGCACATCCATTCCCCATTCCCAAATTGCACATCCCTACCACATTCTGAAATGGCTCATCCCCGCCAAGTTGTATTTCAATGCCACATTCCAAAATTGTCACTGCCACGTTCCCAAATTGTACATCATGTCACATTCCAAAATTGTCACCACCACATTCCGAAACTGAGCATCACTGCCAGATTCTGAAATTGAGCATCACCACCACATTCCGAAAATATGCATGACCCTTACATTCCGAAACTTTGCGTCACTGCCACATTCCGAAACTTTGCGTGTCTGTTATGTTCCGAAATTGTGCGTCACCACCACATTCCAAAATTGTGCGTCACCGCCACATTCTGAAATTGTGCATCACTGCCACATTCCAAAATTGTGTCACTGGCGCATTCCGAAATTGAGTCACCGCTACATTCCCAAACTGTGCGTCACTGCTGCATTGTAAAATTATGTGTCACTGCCACATTCAGAAACTGTGTGTCACTGTCGTATTCTGAAACTGTGCATCACCACCACATTCCAAAGCTGTGCGTCACTGCTGTATTCTGAAATTGTGCGTCACTGCCACATTCCGAACCTGTGCGTCACCGCCAATTGTGTGTCACTGCCACATTCTGAAATTATGTGTTCCAGCTACTTTCTGAGACCATGTCATGCTGCATTCCACAGTTGCAACCTGGTGACATTTCAACATCTCATACCTGCAGTATTTTAAAAATTGCACACAACTTTGTCATTCTGAAGCCATGTTTGTCACTACATTCCATCCCCGCATCACATTCTGAAGTACTGTACCTTGCATCTACACATTATGGAAGTGCATGTGCTGACCCCCCAATGTCAGTTTTCCTTTTTCAGATGTTTACTACACCTGAAGTTTTAAGTAAATGAGTCATTTAAGGTAGCTTGCAGGGAGGACTAGGTTGTGAGTTCAGGAGATGACAGCAGCAGCAGCTCTTCACTTTGACTGGCTTTTTTGAACAGGCAGTGAATTAAGGGTTACAAAATGACTTCTAACTTTTAAACAAAGTAATTTACAGATCTGATTTTTGGCATGAGGCTGATTGAGGATTTTCTGATCAAAATTATGAATTTATTGATGCCAAAAATGTTGGCCTCAGTCCCTCTTTAAAAAAGTTCTGAAAAATATTTTGCAACAGCTCCAGCCCATTAGTTTGCCTGCTAGTGCTTTACCTTAAAATCCAAAATAAGCTGGCCCAATGGCGTGGTGAGATGAAATACTATTTGCCACACCGGCAACCCGGCTTCAGGAATAATATTCCGCAGTTTAAATTAAATTCTTAGGATATCTCCTCCCCCGCCAGGCATAAACCTCCTTACACAAAGCAGCCCACAACTAAGTGGCACGAGTCAAATGGGGTGCCTGTGGGATAAGCTGAGACAATAGAGGCTACGACAGACTCTCTGATAGATGGACCATCACCATAATATGGTGCTTTTTATAAGCAATGATTGCAAATGTAAAAAAAGCAAAACTCAGTATGCACGTGGGATGTATATATACAAAACTGATTTTAGAATCACATGGTACATGCCTGGCTTAAGCACACCATCTAACGAAAACCGCTTTCACACTTTATATAGTTTCTTTTTTTTTCACTTTTCTGACAGCCTACATTTAATTCTGTGATTCTTCTGAAACACAGTGAGCATGGTGGAGGGATGCTAGCTAAATATTTAAATAATATAATAAGCATAGGGGTACCAGATTTTGGGATGCCAAAAAGAGGACACTTAGTCTCTCTCCCTCGATAAGACCTTGTGCCAGACCCCGGGTAAAATAAGTTTAAAGTCTCCATCGCCTTCACAGCTTATTTATAAGGAGGTCCTGGGTAGGAGAGCGTAAAAAAAATTATAAAAATAATAATAATACAACAGGATAGAGAAGGTATGAAGAATATTTGGCATCTGGTAAAGAGGGCATGTCCTTGTAAAAGAGGACATCTGGTAACCCTAAATAAGCACCATGATTTCTTGCTGTCAATTTATGGTATGCTTAAGCCAGGCATGTACCATGTGATTTTTATTAATAAAAGTAAATCAGTTTTGGAACTGTATACATGTGCACGTAACCTTATTTATGTGCCGCAGAACTTTGCCCACCACTACAGAAGTAGGTCTAATGGTGCCACAGAACTTCATAGTCCCTGCCGCAGAGAACAGGGGGCCACAACTTAAGGTGACTTGTGTCCTTTTTGAGGTACGAGCTCCAAAACTCAACACAATGAATTGTTTTGAATTGTGCTGCCAGAATTATTTCAGGCTGGTTGTTAGCTTACTGAGGTAAATGTATGACACCATTAGCCCTGCATAGGTCATGCTAATGCTGGACTCTTATTATGGACTGTAGTAAAAGGTACAAGTCATACTGCTCTTGGGCTTGGTTCACAGCAAAGTCATTATGGTCTATAAAGGAACACTTTAAAGCTCATACCCTCCAGATGAGATATCAAAATGTCCAAGATGCATCAGTACTATGCTTGAGAGCTTGGCTCTCTCAATGTTTTGTATAAAATTGTACACCGGAATGTCTGTGACATGGCATTGTTGTTCTGTCAATAACTGAAAATAATAAAAATAAGGTAACAAAAAAAACCAAAACTCAACACAGTACAGTATTTGAAGTCTTGCTAATGACCTGTAGAAGGGCAGTTTCACCTCCTTCCTTCTGCTGGCTGAGCCCCGTACTATGCAACGCCGCATGCTATTGGCCTTTCCTATTGCCTTAGTACACCGCTCTGATGATTTGAGATTATCACCAACATTACCTCCAAATCCCATTCTTCATTGGTTGGACAGATTTCTGCACCCCCTTACCAATAGTGTGTCACTTATGGTGAAGTAGAAAAGGGTAAGCCAGCAGTGAAGAAAATGGTTTCTCAAGTGTCAGCATGGATCAGTTGGTAGCACATCTGCCTCTGGGCCAGAAGGTCATGGGTTCTAGTCCATACCGAGATTGGGCTCATACCGAAAACACTGGCACCCGCATGTAGTATTAGGGGGATGCTGTACTGTTGGGGTGTGCCATCCTTCGGATGAGACATTAAACTGAGGTCCCTTCTACCCATCCTTGTGTTGGCCTGATAGGTGTCTAGGTGGAAGTAAAAGAACCCAAGGCACTTTTCGCAGAGAGTATGGGATTCTCCTCAGTGTCCTGTCCAGTATTCCCCTTCCCGTAAAACTGGTTCATGCAGTTGTCCAAAGCTGTGTGTGGGTATTGATGTGCGATATTTATTTAATTATTTATTTATTTGTTGGTTGACCGGGTAGGTGTACTGGTCCAAGAACTGTTTTCTGGCACGACCCGGGCAGTGGAGATGGCACAGGAATACAGCAAGTACAAAGCATCAGGGGACATCAGTAAGCACTGGGAAGTTAAGTACAGGAACAGAAATGATACATAAGTGGTAAAAATATATGAAGAGAGGGGGCGCTAGAGAGCCATCTCCCAGGCTGGATGAACTTTTGTGTGCATTTCACCTCGTGGTGCTAATTATTCGATAAAACTTCTATAAACTGTTTAAAAAAAAAAAAAAAACTTTAAACAAGTACCAGAATTTGACACAGCTAAACAAGAGGAGTCAATTAGTAGAATTTTTCTGAGATGGGAAGACAGAAGACGAAGCCCCCGGGCCAAGCAAAAGAGCAGCAGCCAAATACTAACAAGGCCTCCGGACCAACAACTAGTAATAGCAATGGAGCTCGGGGAACCTCAGAGCGGCCATGGACTGCCATGCTGGAGTTAATTTGGGCGATGGATGCAAAAATAGAGAAAACACTACAAAAACTCGAGGTACACGACCAAGCTATGCAAAAATTATTTTGGACAGTGGCAGAAGTGGAGAAATGGTCTGTCTCTACTCTTACAACTATGGCCACGCTAACTAAAGAAAATTGCCAACTCCGCAGCCGCCTGGAAACTATTGAGAATGAGATTTGTACAGGAAATATTGGAATCATTGGCTTGCAGGCCAGCCCACTGGCGCAGTGGTTAGATTTCCGCCAGACGCCAGCGACCCGGTTCGGAATGGACCCAGGTCGCTTGGAGGCTGAGTCAGGGGAGAAGGATTGAGCATCCCTAGGCCTGCTCTCCTTCTCTGGGGGGGGGGGCCTATGTGCCATCTGGCGGAGGCTGGGTTTGTCGCCCTGGACTGACGCAAGGTCGAGTATCTATGGGGTGGGACAGATGCTGGTGCCATTGCACGTCCCCACCTCAGCCTACAGGGGACAAAATCCTCCACGCCTGCCACTTAGATGAGGCTGTCTCTGGGCTTTGATTAGCCTCCTGGCCCCAAGCTCCCCCAACACATACTGGTCTCGCGGTACTGGTGCCCTGTACAGTGCCGTGACCCAGTCCCTTGGGGGGTAAGCCAGGGGTAACGGGGGAGCATGGGTGGGAGGGCTTAGTAGGAGGTGGAAGCCACGGGAAATGCCGTGACTAGGGCAGAAACACTGGCGGCAGGTGAGGGGCAAAAGTGGAACAAATACAAAAAAAAAAAATCATTGGCTTGCCTGAAGGAGTAGCGGGCACAGACCTTCTACAATACCTACTGAACTGGCTCTGTGGAACTCTGGCGCTACCAGAAGGCTTTAAATGGACTCGCTGACAAAAGCTTACCAAGTGAATCCCCGGGTCCACTCTTCTACCCTGAACCAGTCTCGCACGGTGCTGCTTACATCCTCTGGCTCGGAGATCAGGGGCATGGTAATCCAAGCGGCACATGCCACATACCCACTTCTGGTGAACAGCAAGGATGTAAAATTATACCTGGATCTCTCCTTTTAAACATGAGCAAGACTGAAAGCCTTTGATGGAGTGCGGCAGAGACTGAGGACCTTGGGAATTACCCACTCGTTCTTGCTGCCTGCATGTTTGAGAGTGGTATTATGGTGGGGGTAAGACTTGGCAGTTTAACAGCCCCCAGGATGTGGGCAGATGTGCAGAGAAGATCAAAGGAGAGTTTGCTGCCACTAGGGACTCACAGGAACCCACGCATTTTTCCTCTGACTCCGAGGGCCGAGCAGTGAGATTTTCTGCTCCAGCAAATAATGGACTGGATGAAATGGGTAGCCTGTTGGAATTAATGTTGTTCCATATAGGGACAACTTAACATGTTATATTCAGATGTTCCTTGTTTGGTACCGGAGGGGCTAGTGGGAGCTATTTAAGCAGTATACCACAAGAGAGTGTGGCTGATGCTAGGATTTACCCATGCCTGGTGTGTTGTTCGGTCATGAGGCGCAGTGGAATATTGCGATTATGCAATGTCTCTCGTTTTTTTTGTGAGTGATTAAAAAAAATAATTTTTTTGTTGTTGTATTCAAGTTTTTTTCCATTGAATTTGTTGTAGCGCATCAAAAAATAGTCCTTGTTGCCCAATACAAAGGAGACAGCTGCAACTCCGTTTTGGCATGTTGTGCATGCAGGTCCATTAATTTCAGGTGGCCCTGTGTAACAGTTGTTCCCCGTCGTCTTTTTCTAGGTCCATGAAACAAAGCGATCTTTTTGGTTTGTTTGTTGTTTTTTTTTTTACTTAGTTTTTCTCTCTGCGTTGTTTCACGTGATGTCAGGGTTCTGTGCGGTAACATCCGGAGATTTGTGTTGTGATGTTCCGTGAAGTGGAGGTGGGTGCAAGTAGCGAGAGAGTGAGAAACTGAAGCAGCACAGATTGTTTTGGGGATGTACTGTAATTGCTGTCAGGTTGTTTGGGACTGCTTTGGTGGCTTTGAACACTTGGGTTTAGATAATAAAATTATGTGTTGTTTTTTTTTTTTTAATGTGCCTCGCATGGGTAGAAGATTGAAGATTGACGTTGGATGGGTTTCTGGTGTGTACGGCTTCATTTACTTACGAAAGAAGAGGTACATTTTGAATTTAATTGTCAGCAATTGAGATGTCCAGTTCTATGTCCGGAATGTTAGAAAATAAACACGCTTACTCATCTGTTATTTCGAATGAGTTCATTTTTTCAGCATTTTGAATTTACCGCTTAGCGTGAGAAGCAAGATGGCAGCGGTAGCTTTGATGTGCAGGCATCGGAGTAACGGGTTAATTGACTGGCTGGCACTTTTTTCCCATGTGGTGATGCTACGATTTAATGTTGTAAATCTTGCCAGCCACCTAATCTGGAAGCACCATTTTTTTGCCCATTGTATAATTTGTGGTTTCCTTTTTTCATTTTCTTAAATTTCAAGTAAGAAAAATCTGGGTACTTGCTCGTCGGAGTGGGAGCAGGAAATCCACCATTTTGATTAGCAACAAGCTCTTATAATGGCACCTCTGGCTTAAAATGAGGCTGTCTTTCATCAGTCTATATGTTCTTAAGTACCTAATCTGGTAAAAATGCTTTAACAAAGTAGTAACAGTTGCATGAAGTTTAGTTCATGAAGGTAATATGTTTGGGAGTTGGCATGTTTGGGGTGCTTGAGCAATTTACAAAAGTTCAATGAATAATGTAACTATTCTCCCTAAGAGCAACCAGGTTAAATAGCAATCCTAGGATTGTGTCTTAATTGTTCTATGCTCTACCTAAAGGATATACCTTTTGCCTTTGGAGAGGTTGGCATTTTCTAAAGGCTGTTGGACTTAGGGTCTCATGAACCCTATTGTTATGGACTTTTCCCCCATCTCCTATTGTAAGAGATTACAAGGATAATTCAAATTGTACTCCATATACTTTATTTTAGGCCTTTTTGGTCAATAAACCATTTCTGTATCCTGTATGACCATTGTTTTTATACTTTGTATGATTATACAGGAGATAAGTATAAAGTTTTATTTATATATATATATATATATGTGTGTATATAATATGTAGATTATGCAGCTAATGATAAAAATTACAATATATGAATGCCACTGCACATTCAGTGACTTCACTACCTGTCTAGCATTGCTTATAAAGCTCTTTGGGATACAATATGTATGAAACGCACTATATAAATGCGGATTCTTCTGCTGCTTCTTTTTTATTGGATTGTCTCTTGTATTGAGTTCTGCTATGAGAAGGCTGTCAGAGAGCCACCAAAGGCTTTAAGAGCACATTCTTCTAGAGCTGCATTTGCCACTGTGACATTATTAAGTGATATACCCTTGCTAGAGGTTTGTAAGGCAGCTACTTTTTCTGTAGTACACAGATTTCCTTCCCATTACTGTCTGGACATCCAGACTAGAAGAGATTCCAGATTTGGTACATCTGTGCTTTTTCTCTAAATAGGTTCTAGACCTTGACTTCCAAGGTGCTACTTCAGTTTGTATGACATCACTAATACATTCTCATTTCTAGAAGAAAAAAAATGCTACCGTAGTAATGATGTTTCCTCTACAGGTTGTGTAAGTGAGTCAAATCAAGCCCTACCACACTCCCCTTCTACAACCCAAGTATAAAAAGGGTTCTTCAGGTCAAATGTTTTTAAAATGTTATTACATGAATATTTTACATTTTCAGGCTTTGCAATTTTTACAATTTATCACATGGTGATTGCAGTGTCTTACTGCATTTACATTTTGTAGAATACACAAGCATAGGTTAGTTAAATGGAAGCAGTATGGCGCAGTGGTTTATGGTTCTGAGCTGCAAGTCTGGAGATCTGGGTTTGAATCTCACAGCCCTTACTTGCATACTGTATGACCCTGAGCAAGTCACTTAACTTCCTTGTGCTCCCAGGTAGCACCTGTAAACAAGCTTTCAGCTTAGTGTGTCTCACCTGGTTAAACAATTGGAAAAAAAAAAAAAGGTCACTGTTGTCCTCTGGTCTTCAGCTGTGTATTTCCCATTAGTAGCACTGGGGCCATAACCATAATTTTAACATTCTACTTATTCTGTCTCTAGGCCAACACCTCACAGCTCAGATGATGCAGTTTGTATGACTCTGTGACAAAGTTGGGTAAGCCCCTGTCCCATTTACAGAAAAAAAAAAGTCCTGGAACTCACCCAGTATAAAATGAGTAAACCGGCTGACCACACTACAAGGTGCAGTTTATTCAGTGCAAGAAAAGCTGAGCTCCTCAGCATGAGGACACCCAAGACAGACTGACATTTCACCCACTAGGGCTTTGTCAAAGCATCTGTCCCATTTGTTAGGCAGAGAGAGTTAAAAGCAAGGATCTTTCTAGGGACGTGGATATGTTGTTCATCCACACTTCTTGGCATAGTCCCTTTCCCCTTTAAATCTGCCACAAGGTCTTCAAACTGGCTCCTCCCACCCACCCGGGTGGTATAACCCTCGGCACCACTGGAAGATTTAGGTTGCCTCCATCGTGCTCTCGCATTCTGTAGGCCCTGGCTTCTCAACCTTCGGTTATTCCGAAAATTAGACTTACTCGCGTTAGTGATTGTGACTGTTGCTTCTCGATTATGGAAGAGAAGTCTTCCCTCGGATTTTGCCGGTGCCCGTGTGGCCAGAAGATGTCGCATACGGACCTGCATACCACGTGCGTCTACTATCTTGGTGTCGGCCATGACACCATGACCTGCAAGTTCTGCCTCGCTTTTCAGCCTAACGTCCTTGATGACTGTCTTGCATGCCTTAAGTTGGGCAGGCCTGAAAAACGGAACCCGCCAGTGAACTCTAAGGAGGCCCGGTGGGTGGTTTCCTCGGCCGTGGGATCCGCCGAGCAGTTGGAGCACATGCAGACCTTCGAGGAGGAAGCTGCTCACTCCGCAGAATCTTCCTCTTGGGGCTTCTTCGTTCCACTTAACTTGGGCTCCACTTTCTTGGGATCCTTCCGAGAGTTGTGCTGAGGGTGAGAGTCCTGCGGGCATGCACTCCTCTCGGTCCCATAAGTGGGAGAGGGACCCGGGACCATCTTCATCTCGACAGAGACACTCTTGGGATTGGGAGAGATCTCGGTCCCAGGAGCCGGCCATGTTGACCTCGGTCGAGATTGTCTCTTCGACCGATGGCTTCTCGGCTTTGCCATTGGGCCAGTCGACTGAAGTTTCGATCGACAGTGTTGAGATTGTTCTCGACTCGATCGACCCATTGTCGCCCACTCCCTCAGTCAGACTCTGGTCCTTTCCTTCCCCGACGAGGAGACCCAGCCCACTGGGAAACCCGCCAAGGAAGTGGTCCCTGACCCCCGGAAGTCTCTGGTTTTACCAGCATCTCCAGAGTGACCGAGTCGGCCTGCCCGATCTCGATCGAGGTCTCAGACCCCCACGACCGACAGGCCGAGGAAGATGCACAAGTGCGCCAAAAAGAGGCAACGCCACTAGTCATCCTACTTTTCCTCGGATGAGGAGAGGCTTCAGTGGAAACTCCGTCGCTGCTACGAGGACCACATGTTGCAGCAGCTGATTTTTTCTGAGTGTAAGCCAACCCCGGCTCCTATCCCGGCCATTACTTGGCTTTTGCCTCCTAGGCCAAAGATGACTCCCCAGGAACCGATAAAATCGCGCCCCCTCCCCCCGTCCACGGAGCCTGCGATACATCTTCCGGTTCAGCCTAAACTGGTCTCTCCACCAATTCTGGTGGGAGGGACTCCTTCTAAGGAAGCTCAGCCAGACACCGGGCTCTGCCGATGTCTTTCGGTCACTCTCATCCCCGACCGCCCTAGGCGGGTCGAGGGTGATCTGGGCGGTTGACCACCGTATCCGGATACTTCAGATTCAGATGACACTGGCCTCCATTCTCATCCACGGGATGACGAGTTGGCTGGTGATTTAGCGACGGAGGAAGGCCCTTCGTCTTTTCAGGCCATTCTCCGCCTCACATCTGAATCCACAGGGATGCCCCTGGAACCTGTCCAGAAAAAGGCACAGTACCCTCTCACAGATATCCTCAAGAGAGGGTATACCCCGATGGAAGCCTTTCCTGTGGCCAAAGCCATTGCTGGCCCAGCCCTTGAATTTTGGCAGCACCCTGCCTCCTGTTCAGCTTCGTCTGCCCAATGGCCTGCAAGTATACAGTGCCCATGGGGTCCCTAGCGGGGTTCACTGAGCACCCTTCGGTTGAGAGCCTTATGACCGCCTCTGTGTTCAGACTTACAGGCAGTTAGGCCGATACCGACAGACCTCCAGAGAAGGAGTCCAAGAAATTGGATCACTCTGCCTGGAAAGTCTGTGCAGCCTCTTCCTTAGGCCTCCGTCAGGCAAGCTCTGCTGTCATTATGGCACACTTCTCCCATGCCCTTTTGGGGTCCTTGGACGAAGTCCTCCCACACCTCCCTGCAGACTTGCAGACCACGGTCAGGCAGCTCTGGGACCAAGGCCATGCCGTTGCTAAGCAGCAGCTCCAGATGACCCTGGACACTGGGGACTCGTGCTCATTCATTGGCAGCCACAATTGCCTCCCACCGCAGGGCTTGACTGATGCTCTGTTTCTTCTCGGTGGATACCCAGCACAAACTGGCTGATGTGTCTTTCCTGGGCACCGATCTCTTCGACCTAGGTGTGGTCGGTCACCTTCAGTTCATTGAGCAGTCCAGTGCCACCTTGGACGCCATTTCTGCTCAGAGTTCTTCTGGTCCGAAGAAGAAGCCTTTTCGGCATTCTTCCCCCGTGGCCCAGCAGCAGCAGCCCTCCTTTCAGGGAGGTCAGCAGCAGCTGGCTCAGGCTTTGCACCTGCGCCCCAAGCCCAGACCTTCCCAGGCCCATAAAGGAGGTCAGGGTTCAGATCCTGGATCCTCTTCTTCCAAGCCTGCCCAGTGACGGGATAGGGGTTGCCACCACTGTTCCTATCATGCCAGCTCTGGGTCCTCCTGTGGGGGACTGGCTCCACCTCTTTCTTTCCGCCTGGTCTGCTGTTACCACGGACAGGTGGGTTTTAGAAGTGTTCGGCCAGGGTCTGCCTCTGAAATTCGAGCAGTACCCTCCAAGTCATGCCCGCGCCCCATGGGAGGAGAGAGTATCTGGCCACACTCGGCTGTCTGAGATGACATTGCTCAGCTCCTCCTCAAGGAGGCAGTAGCTCGAGTGGCTGATCCTCCGCTAGACCAAGGGTTCGTTTCCAGATACTTCTGGTTCCAAAGCGGATGGGGGCTGGTGCCCCATTCTAGATCTGCACGACCTGAATCAGTATTTCAGGCCATGCACCTTCCGGATGGTAACTCTGTCCCAGATCATACCATCCTTAGAGCAAAACATGATTCTATTCACTGGATCTTCAGGATGCCTTCTTTCACATCGCAATCCATCTGTCCGACCAGGGGTTCCTTCACTTCAGAGCAGAGGGAACCCTATATGGGTTTTGAGCCATGCCATTCGGCCTGTCATCAGCCCCACAGGTTTTCACCAGATGCATTGCAGTGGTGGCAGCCCACCTCAGGCGTCCGGGGGGAGTCAGAATATACCCCTACCCCTACCTCGACGATTGGCTCTTAGCAGAGGTGGAGAGGTCCAGGGACCTGGCCCTCCGGAACTACTCCCAACTCGGCCTCCTGATCAGTGAGGCTAAGTTGTAACTTGTACTTTCTCAGGTGATGTGCTTCATCGGGGTAGAGCACAACTCTCACTGAGGCAGAGCCCGGCTTGCGGTGGACAGGGTGGAGGTTCTCTCCTCCTTTGCCCCATCATTTCTGGTTGGGCAGTTGCGCCCTGCCCGGGACTTTCTGCGCCTTCTGGGTTACATGGCGGCCTGCACCTCCGTGGTCCATTGGGCCCGGTGGCATATGTGCCCCCTACAATGAGAGCTGGCTGCCCAGTGGACTCCGCGCCTAGGTGATTTCGACCAGCTGATCACTGTGACCTAGAAGATGTGGGATGCTCTCCAGTGGTGAACCGTCCTAGACCAATTGCAGGAAGGGATCCCGTTTGTTCTCCCCGAGCCGACGGTCATCTTCACGACTGATGCCTCTCTCATGGGCTGGGGAGCCCATATGGGGGACAACAGGGCCCATGGATTCTGGACCCCCGAGGAGTCCCATTACCACATCAACCTGTTGGAGCTCAGAGCAGTCAGACTAGCGCTGTAAGCGTTCGCTCCTCAGCTTTGGGGTCAAGTGGTTCAAGTCCAGATGGACAACACCACGACCCTGTACTACCTTAACAAGCAGGGCGGCATGCACTCCCAGCTGCTGTGCAGGGAAGCGCTCTGCATCTGGACACTCGTGAGCCGACTGGAGGCTGATCTTCTAGCCATCCATGTGACAGGAGCCTCGGATCAACTGGCAGATGCTCTCAGCCGCGTAGGCGAGACATCCCACGGGTAGTCTCTCCATCCAGAGGTAGCTCACAGCCCATTCTCCCACTGGGGCAAACTGATGGTGGACCTGTTTGCTTCCAGGGAAAACACCAAGCTGAGGCTGTTTTATGCTCGCGCCCCTCAGCAGGGCTCGCTGCAGGGGGATGCCTTCTCAAGGCCATGGACCCCAGGCCTCTCGTACACCTTCCCTCCATTTCCCTTGATCCACAGGGTGCTCCTCAATGTGAGAAGGGACAAGGCTCAAGTGATCCTGGTAGCCCCAGACTGGCCATTCCAGTTCTGGTATCCAGATCTCCTTGGCCTCAGCAGGAGGCCCCCGAGGTGGCTTCCAGCATTCCCTGACCTGATCTCAGTCAATCAGGAGAAGGTTCTCCACCTGAACCTTCAGTTCTTGCACCTGACAGCCTGGTACCTGAGAGGATAGAGTTCCAGGCTTTGGATCTCTCTGAGGATATACTCACGGTAGTGGAAGCATCCAGGAAGGAGTCGACCAGGAAGTGTTACGCCTTCAAATGACAGTGGTCAGGTGCTTTTTCAAAGGCCTGGATCAAATATCCCCTGCGGTGCGTGAACCTCCACCTCCGTGGAATCTACTGCTGGTGTTGGCACAGCTCATGGGCATGCCATTCGAACCAATGCACAAGTGTGAGTTGTCACACTTATCGTGGAAGATGGCCTTCCTGGTGGCTATCACATTTGCCAGAAGGACAGGGGAGCTACAGGCATCTTGATGGACTCCCCTTATCTGGTCTTCCACAGGGACAAGGTTGTCCTGCACGCCCAGCCGAAATTCCTTCCGAAGGTGGTGTCAGAGTTTCACCTTAACCAGATGTTGACTCTGCTGGTGTACTTACCCCAGTTACACTTTGGAGGCAGAGTACAGGCTCCAAACTTTGGACCTGAGATGAGCTCTCTCCTATTATAAGGAGAGGATGGCAGATATTCGGGGAGAGGTTCGCCAGCTATTTGTCACCTACCCTGAAGCCGCTTCTGGCAGACCTGCAGCAAAGTGGACGATCACAAGATGAATTACATCTTGCCTTAGTCTATGCTATGAGTTGGCGGGCAAGGAGCCTCCCAGAGGGACCAGAGCTCATTCCACCCACCATACCGCTGCATCGGTGGCTCCTTCCATGGACATCCCCATACAGGAAATCTGTCAGGCTGCTATCTGGAAGTCAGCAAACACCTTCATCACCCATTACCACGTCGACCTTGAGTTTTGGGGCCTCAGTTCTCCAATCTCTGTTCCCCAAGTAAGTATTGGGGGGGGGGTGCACCTTGCCTCCTTCCCTCCTCTCGGAGAACTGCTAGGATTCTGCCAACAAGTGTGGATGAACAACATATCCACCTCCCTAGAAAAACAGGTTACTCACCTGTAACAGTAGTTCTAGAAGTGGTATATGTTGTTCATCCACATGGACCCACCTGACCTCCCCTGGAGCGACGTGCACACTTGGCTTCCAGTGGGCTGAGATCTGGCATCATGGGGCAGAGCCGAGGGTCATACCACCCGGGTTGGGTGGGAGGAGCCAGTTTGAAGACCTTCTGGCAGATTTAAAGGGGAAAGGGACTATGCCAAGAAGTGTAGATGAACAACATATACCACTCCTAGAATTACTGTTACAGGTGAGTAATCTGTTTATTTTGTCCCCTCCTATACTGCCACTTGTCTGTCTCTTGCCTGTCTGATTGTGCAATCAAAATTTCTTGTGGCAACTAAGAACTGGCCACTCCGATGGTCCCACAATTTTTCCTTTGTTGGCTCCCTTCCTTCACTTGCTGTTTCTATTCTTTCTTTATCGCCTTGCTTCTCTGTGGTTAAAAAAAATATCTGTGAATCTTTATGTGAAACTGGGATCCCTTGTTTTGCAAATGTGTATATACTTCCATTGTTGAAATGATTGCAGACAGCTATTTGGGTTTCTTAACAAAAATCACAATCTGTAATACAGGGGGTTGGTTGACCTTGAGGTGTATTTTGATCTCCACAAGCTTGTTTTCAGAATTGTCAACAGGAGACCAGCTGTGGGTGGGACAGAATGTCCTTTTTTTGCACCTGGTAAGAGCAGATGTTCTCTTCAGGCTGGTCACAGGAAAGAAACTGACAGAGTTCTGATAACATTTTGTGAAAAACAGGAGATGTAACTTAAAAACAGTCAGGATGCTGAGTTTAAACTACCAGGAAAATACATCTCATAAAAGGAGAGCAATGTTTTTCTAGGGAGAGACTCAGATGGATTCATTGTGTGTACTGCATTTATGAAGATCAATCCTATATAATTTTATTTTTTCTGTTTTATTACTATTGATAATAATGAAACACTGATTTCAAATTTTATAACTTCTCATGGTCTGTCTGTGCTTCCTGACTAATGCTCCTACTACAGACTCACTAAAAAAAACATCTAGAAGATTATTACTATGATGAGTAATTTTTTTTCTTCTTTCTGGATTCTGCAAAAATCAAAAGTAAAAATTAAAATTGTATGCCAAACCCAGACTAACATGTTGATTATTGGATTCTCTCAGTTCTAGTGTGTTTGCCTTACACTGCAGTGAGTCGCCAATTTCTGCACAGCTACTGGCCTTCCTGCGAGTATTCTGTATGAGTGAAGGTAAAAAGCTTTCCCTGTCTTATTCTTAGACTTTGTAATAAAACTGGAATCAAAGTTCAAAGTTTGCCATTGCTTAATGTCACTTGATGTATAGGCTCCATGGTTTAGAACCTGACTAGAAAGCAGCCTTAGAAAGTGAAATTGTTTTTTGTGTGTGTTGTTTTGTGTAAAATGCAGGAGGATACAGATATAAAATGAGATGAAGTGTACAGCACAGAACTTGGTTGCCAGGATGGCCCAGTGGCATGGCAATAGTGCATTGTGTAAACCTAGCACACCCTGTTTCACTTGTGAGCTGTAGCATCCCATGCTGGGTGGCTGGAAGCTGGGTGTGTCATGGAGTACAGGCTCGTTGGTCTCAGGGAGGCCGCTCAGTATTCGCTCACCCCCTGCAGACAGACCAAGCAGCAGAATTGGCATCAGCTGTAAAAAGCCACCACAACAATCACATCTAAGGGGGTGTGGGACCAGGGTATTAAAAAAATATAAACAAACAAATAAAAACCCAAGACTTTAAATAAAATTGCCATTTTATATTTAAAGCTTTGTAAGTATGTCAGTCAGGTAGAGGTGGAGTGAAATAATGCATCATGAATCATTTGCTGGCAGCAGTTGAACTTTGGGTGAGATGTTAAAGTAAGGTCCCATCTGCTTTTTCTGGAGGTTGTTCAGGTGAACATTAAAAGTCCCATGGCAGTTCTCTAGAAGAGTAGTGGAATTTCTCTGGTGCCCTGGCCAATTTTCCAAACTTCACTAAAATTTCACTAACAGCTTTATCTGGTTCAGTTTCAGTTGGTTTGCATCTGTTAACCCCTCCTCCCCACCCCCCAGATGAGACCAAAAATAGGCAGTACTGTGCAGCCCTCTTTTCACCATCAACAAAAGATAACTAAATACAAATTTTTTATTTTTATTTATTTATTTTATTTGTTAACCAAGTAAGAACACTGGACCATAGACCCTTTTTCAGTTCCGACCCAGGAAAATAACATCCAACAGGACAATACATTGCAAACACAGTCTATACAAATATTATTACACAAAACATTTACATACAGATTTAAGCAATAAATGTTGTTTAAATTTTTCCTTAAAACTCGAAATAGAGGTAGCCCGACGAATTGCTAAAGGTAAGGCATTCCAATGAAAAGGAGCAGCTATTGAAAAAGCACGTGACCCAATCTTTAGATAGGACAGTATCACGCACAATACCATTGGGAATGTAAGCTAGGAAGAACAGTGCAGCACTTACTCAAATCATGTAATGGAAACAAGGACTTAAAAAATACTTTTAAAAACAACACAAACACAACCAAAGAAATACTCAGTTCTGGAATCAGGAGACAACCAGCCCAATTGTTGATATAAGTCACAGTGATGTGACCGAGCAGGGACAGATAAAACAAACCAGCAAATATTGTTATACATAACACTTAAAGAATGTAATTCTTTAGTTCCCAATTTAAAATATAAACTAGAGACATAGTCAAAATGTGGTAATTACCCACTGCAGTAGATCTGTGAACCTCTAATGAAAAATGAGTTCTAAATTTGCTCAGTCAAGCAACCCTGTTAGTCCTGCAGAGATAAACGGGGGTAATCTCTGAGCATGGAAAGCATGCCTTTTGAGAATTAAGTATCAAAGAATTATTTGAAAACCAATGGCAAACGTCCAGAAAATCTTTTTCAAAGGCTTCTGTTAATCCAGCTAAAGATTTTGATTGAAAAAACAAAATCAAGTCATCTGCATAAAGAATAGATTCACAATGATTACAAAACTGGGGAAGCTAATTAACAAAAAGAGAAAATAATAAAGAGCCCAAAATGGACCCTTGGGGAACACAACATTGAATCTGAGCAATATTTAAGCAACAAACTCAGTATTAACAAACTGGGACCGATTAAATAAATAATTCCCAACCCAGGAAGTAGACGCCTCAGAGAACCCCAAGTCAATCAACTTAGAGCAGACAAGATCATGCTCTATCAAGTCTAATGCCTTGGTCAGGTCCACAAACGCTGCCCCAGTCATCAAACCTTTCTCAAAACCCCTTAGGGACAGTGTCTGTGAACCTGACCAAGGCAGTCCCAGTTCCATGATACTTACGGAACCCATATTGCTGCGAAGTAAGTAAACCATGAGTGTTAAGGTAATCATTGATCTGGTTAGCCACTATCTTTTCTAACAATTTACTCAAAGGATTCAAAATAGAGATAGGGCGATACTCATCAAGTGAGGTAGCAAGGTTTTTTGGGGTATGGGTACCACCCGAACCAGTTTCCAATCAGAGGGAAGCTGGCAGGAAACTAAAGAAAGATTAAAAAGATAACAAATTGGTTCAACCACAAAAGGAATAGCCAATTTAAGAACGCAGCCATCTAACCCACCTCCACAGTTATTAAATCTATCTAGCATAGAACATAATAATCGAAACACCTTTTCCTCCATATGCCTTTTAAAGTTAAACAAAGGCCTCTCAACACCAGAAGTAACAGACTGAGTACTCGAACTATCCTTAGATAACCCATTTCCACGTAATAATAATAATAATTTCATTTATCCAGCGCAATTCAAATATCAAAGTGCTGTACAAGTATAAGATCATAAAACTTTAAAACACGAATTGAAATCCAAAGTACTCAAATAGACAATTCTTAGTAATTCACAAAAGCAAGGCTAAATAGATGGGTTTTTAGTGCTATTTTGAAGCTGTCCACAGTCTGGCACTCTCGAACCTGACGAGGTAGAGTTCCACAGGGTAGGTGCTACAAAAGCAAATGAACGAGCATCAGATGTTTTAAACTGCACCCTGGAAACCTCTAGCAATCCCTTGTCAGCGGAACAAGGGGGCGGAGGGGGAGGTAGGGACAAAGAAGCTCTTGCAGGTAACTCGGGCCCTGTCCATGTAGGGCTCTATAGGTGAGCAAGCCAACCTTAAAGGTGATCCGCCATTGTACTGGCAGCCAGTGCATCGCATGCAACACAGGGGTAATATGGCTAGATCAAGAGAGCCCAGTCAGTAGCCTGGCTGCCGCATTCTGCACTAGCTGCAAACGGCGGATATCAACTTCTGGTAGCCCCAGATAGAGGGCATTGCAGTAATCCAAACGAGAGGTCACAAGGGCATGGACCAAAGTTGGAAGGTCGCCAGGCAGAACAGGTGCCTAATCTGAGCGATATTCCTCAGATGGTAAAACGAGGTCTTGACCACAGATGACCCTGAGACTTCAAGGTCAGTCCCTCGTCAAGGATAACGCCCAAACTACACACCCGTTGAGAGGTCTTCAGCTTACAGTCATCCAGTACCAGACCAGATGCTCGCCCTGTCGAAGACCCCTCTACTCTGTGACCTGGGTGCACAACCAAGACATCAGTCTCGTCGGAATTCAGCTTCAGCCAGTTGGCACTCATCCAGTCTTGGATCTTGGACAGGCAGGTGTTAAATACCGAGAGCACAACATCCTGTCCGGGTGCAAAGGACATGTACAGCTGAGTATCATCTGCATAGCAGTGAAAACTCAGTCCGTGCCACCTTACAATGTCCCCCAGCGGCAACATGTACACCGCGAACAACATGGGGGAAGCACCAAGCTCTGCAGGACCCCACATGGCAGGGAGAAAGTATCAAAGGAAAAAATCCATAACACTACTCTCTGAGACCTGCCAGTGAGGAAAGACTGGAACCAGCTGAGGACTGTACCAGACAATCCACAGATCAGCCGCAGGCACTCTAGCAATACCCCATGGTCCACGGTGTCAAATGTTGCTGAGAGATCAAGGAGGACCAAGATAGTACGGCTCCTCCGATCTCTTGCAACAAGGAGGTCATTGAGCACTCGAACAAGGGCAGTCTCGGTACTGTGCCTTTTCCTGAAACCTGACTGGAAGGGATCATAGATGTCATGGATGGCAAGATGATCCTCCAGCTGCAGCGCATCCACCTTCTCAATAACCTTACCCACAAAGGGAAGGTTAGAGACAGGTCTGTAGTTGGCAAGACAGTCTGGGTAAAGAGAAGATTTCTTAAGAAGAGGAATCACCACTGCCTCTTTCAAAGAATCAGGGAATTCACTGGTCTCTAATGAGCTCCGGACTATCTCCTCCAGGACCGGGCCAATGACATCCATACACCCCACGAGGAGGCGGGTTGTGCCCATAGACTAGCCAAATCAGTAAATTTCCTATTAAAAAGGTTAACAGTTTCATAGGATCAGTTACTACCACATCATTAACTAATAAATTACGAACAATAGTGGGGGACTTGGGAGATGATAAGGAAAAACATTATTCCAAAATTTCTTCGGATTACCCCAGTTAGCCTGAAATTTCTCTTTATAAAAATCCCTTTTGGTCTTCCAGTCCAAATCAGATACCCTGTTTCTTAGACATCGATAATTATTCAAGGAAAAAGCAAAAGAGTTACTCTTATAAGCCACCCAGGCAGTATTGCGTTCTTTGATCAGAGACTTGATGGCAGAGGTAAACCACAGATTAGAAGCACCCCTCACTCTTAGGGAGCACAGGGGAAATTAGTCATTTTGAATGGGTAGTAACTGACAAAAATAATCCAATGCGTTATCCACATCAGGGATACTTGTCGTCAAGGCACGGGTCAGGAAGCATAGGATAATCGGGAGAAGTTGTAGAATTCACCAAAAATATTTATTTACAGTAGCAGTAACATAAAAAAATAAACGTGTTCAGTATATCTATTTACAAAAGCAAAATAAAATAGAGTTTTCCTTCAGTCTCTGTGTCCCTTTTTCTTTTTCAAGCAGTTGCAGCTCAGCACTCTAAGTCCTTCCAACCCCCATTCTTAGCAAGCATCCTGTTCTTGTATCAGGCAGGGCTGCTAGAACACAGTGTGCCTCAGCTGAGAGGTCCCATTTCCACAGCTTTTGCAAAAGGCTTAAAAATTGAACTCGGGTAACCTCTTGAGCTTTCCAGCAGCTTTTTGCAATTATCTCAAACCACAATTATATACATTTCAACACTAACACTATATATTTTCTAAACAAAAGGGATCCCAATATCAGTTACATTTTCATACAGTGATTTGCACATGTTTTTATATCAGCAAGTATGCAAGGAAGGAAATGACAGGCAGCAAGAGAGGACTAAGAGATGGTGAGAAGCCAAGAATTGCGAGACTGTTTGGGGTGATCAAGTCTGAGGTCTCACAGAAAAATTTGGTTGCACAACCAGACAGAGGAGAGACAGAAAAGGAAAGAACAGAACAGATCCTTGCATTTAAATGCTTTCTCCATCACAGCTGGGACACAAGGTCCTATTCCACCCCGGTAACAATACTGTCCAAATAAAACCAATCAATAGCAGAAAGGTGTGTATACAGGACATCCTGGTCAACATTTTTAAAAGATCTGACTTGAATAAACCAGGGAGCAACTTTAGAACAACAAAAATTAATTCCAGCAAATACTGCCATGTGATCACTCACTGCATCAGGTAATACTCCTGATGCAGCTACACAACTAGTTCTAGTAGTCAGGACCCAGTCCAAAACTGTATGATTTAACGTAAGGGGATTAAGATGGGGTAGGTTCATTAATACACCAAGTCAAATTATAAGTTGAAAACAAAGAATCTAAACCCAAAGAGAAGCAGGGAAGGCGGTGAGGCAGGCAAAAGCCAAAACTGAGGAATCATTAGCAGAAAACAGTGAAGGAAGGTGAAAGACCTTCCATAGATACATTAGTGATAAGAGAAAATCTAGAGGGGGAATTGCTAAACTCAAGAGGGAAAGGGTGAATGGGTGGAGGAGGACCAAGAAAAGGCCTCCGTCCTAAATAAATACTTCTGCTCAGTGTTCCCAGAGAAGGAAGGACAGGGCCCACAGCTCGACACCATAGACACAGGGGGAAGGGAGGTGAACACAGGACCATTTACAAGAGAAGGGGTCATACAAGAGCTCAGTAAGCTCAGGGTGGATACAAGGGTATAGACAGGCATACTCACTGTACACATTTGTGTACAATTTTGTTGAGTGCCTGTCACAAACCATAAGCCACTCTGTTAATATTATCATTCTAATCTGTAGTATTTGGGTTAGTGTAGGCCACTGAGGAGTGTCCAATACATGTATAACCTCTTTAGAGAGTAGAGGAGTCATCTGACAACAATCTGACTTGTTTGGAAGGGGGTGCCATTTGGAAAGGATGTGTACATTTTTTTAATTGGGGGCGGTGTAACTTGGAGATTGTGTACAAAATGGAAATTTCTGGCTACACTCCTGGGTGGACAAGGCTATGGGACCGGACAGCATACATCCCAGTATAATAAAGGAGCTTAGGGACGAACTAGTGGAGCCTTTGTCGGAACTGTTGACTGAATCATTAAACACAGGGGAGACCCCGGTGGGGGGGGGGCTGAAGGAGGGTCCATGTGATCCCACTCCACAAGAGTGGCAGCACCTAGGAAGTAGGTAACTACAGACCTGTTAGTCTTACCTCAGTCATTGGAAAAATCATGGAGACACTCCTAAAGGAAAGGATTGTGGAGCACCTGGAATCCATAGGGGCACATGATCCAAGACAACATGGATTCACAACAGGAAGGTCCTGTCAGACTAATCTGATAGATTTCTTTGACTGGGTAACCCAGGAGGTGGATCGGGATTGCAGTTGATATAGCCTGCCTTGACTTCAGCAAAGTTTTCGATACGGTTCCACATAGAGTATTGGTTAACAAGCTAAGTAGACTTGGAGTAGGGCAAATGTTGATCAACTGGGTGACAAAATGGCTAACAATCAGAAAGCAGAGAGTGGTGGTTAACAGTACCCAGTCAGAAGAGATGCAGATCACAAGTGGGGTGCCACAGGTATCAGTCCTGGGGCCAGTCCTCTTCAGTATCTTCATTAGTGATATCAGAGTCGGACTGGAGGGTAAGGTTTGCCTGTTTGCAGATGACACCAAGATCTGCAACAGAGTGGATGATCCAGATGGGGTGGGTAAAATGAGACGAGACCTAAAAAAGCTAGAGAAATGGTCCAAAGAGTGGCAACTAGGGTTTAACGCAAAAGAGTGCAAAATCATGCATGTGGGGAGGAGAAACCCTGATGCTAACTATAGGATGGGGGGAGTTGCTAACAACCACAAGAGAAGAAAGAGACTTGGGCATCGTCATCACTGATGACCTGAAATTCTCCAGCAGACCACAAAGGCAGTGGGGAGAGCTAGTGGGATGTATCAGTAGAGGTATCACTATCCAAAAGAGGGAGGTAGTGATCCCTCTTTACAAGACACTGGTTAGGCCCCAGCTGGAGTACGGCGTCCAGTTCTGGAGGCCACACCTGCAAAAGGACATTGGCAAGATAGAAACAGTCCAGAGAAGGGTGACCAAAATGGTGCAGGGACTGCAACAGAAGACTTATGAGGACAGATTGAAGGACCTCAATATGTACACCCTGGAGCAGAGGAGGGAGAGGGGTGAAATGATAGAAACTTTAAAATACCTTAAAGGCCTAAATAAGGTGAAGGAGTCCAACATGTTTTGGTATAAGAAAAACAGCAGGACAAGAGGACATGAGATTGGAGGGAGGCCGATTAAGGGGTAATGTGAGGAAGTTCATTTCCACAGAAAGGGTATTAGATGCATGGAACAACCTGCCCAAGGAGGCAGTGAATTGAGCACAGTGCAAAGCTTCGAAAGAGCATGGGATAGGCACAAGGGAATAATACAGATGAGTAAGAATAAAATAGGCCAATGCTCAAAATAGGGAAATTTGACACTATCAACCAGGTAGAAATAATAGGCAGACTAGATGGGCCTGACGGTCCTTATCTGCAATAAGCTTCTGTGCTTCTATGTTTGAGTCCCTCTAGATAACCAATTCAAATTAAAATCACCAGCAAGGGCCACATCGTGCAGTTTCAAAAAAAGAGGGGTAACAATTTCCAAGTACCTCTGTAATCCAGGAGCACCACATTGGGGAGGGTTACACAAACAGCCAACAATTAGGTGTTTTGCACCACGCAGTAAAAGGCGTAGCAACAACCAATCTGTATCAGAAGAACCCTCAGCTTTTACCAGTGAAACTTAGCTAAAGATTATCTTTGTGTTAAACAGCTACCCCCCCCCTTTCTTCTTGCCCATCCTGTCAGCCCTGATTAAATTATAACCTGACATCTTGCATATATTATCTGAGATGCCAGGTTTTAACCATGTTTCAGAAAGGGCAAGTAAATCTGGACAGTAACTAGTAACTGTATATTCTGTTTCGGAAAGCTTGGGGACCAGACTTCATGCATTAATATGCATTAATTTAAACCCATGAGTATTAGAGAATAATGCTGAAGGATTGTTTTGAGTACCAGTTGCACCAGGACAAACCAGAGGACCAGGATTCCTTTTGATATAACCCGCTTGTAACAACAGCAAAGCAAGTTTAAGCCCCTGGGCTATTTTACGATAACTAATTTGCATATACCAAATAGTACCATGGTACCCCCAGTACTCACACAATCTCACATAATAGGGATGAGGCTGTACTAAGTATATAGAAGCCACTAGAGCCATGGTATGCACCAGCAAGTTGGACATAAACAAATCCCTGGGAGTAAATCTCTCTCCATCACTGGCTCAGTATCTAGCGCAGGGACGAGGCTATCACAACACCATAATCTTCCCACCAACATAGTAGCACATAGCATAAAGCACATAGCCTTACCCATTGTGGCCTTACAATTACCACACAGACCTATAGCCCACACTCCCACGATCTCCCTCAGACCCCCTGTGACTCCCAGTGCACTTTTCTGCACTTCGCCACACTAGCCGCTCTGGCTGCCACTGTAAACGCTGCCACGTTTAGCGGGCTAGAGATTTAAATCCCTCAACCTCACCGTCTGGGCTGCTACCACCAGTCGGGGGAAGGGGCGGCAAAGCAGCAGGACATAGGCAGCACAACAAAGTGTACCGTTACTGTGGTAACACAGGTGGGCCGAGGCGTGAAGGCAATAAGCTGGCAAAAATGGGAGGATATTAATAACGCTTTAAAATTCCAGTCTAAAACAGCATTAAATTAAGAGCAGCTTCAGCAAAGTTCAGTCACAGTTCCAGCAGTAAAATAGCGGCACACAGCTCCAGCAGCAAAATAGGAGCACAGCAGATTGGAAATATGGCAAAATGTAAGCAGGTACTGCTATCCGGCTCACACAGACTGTAATGATTTAGCAGCAGGACAGTACATGTAAACAGGCACATTTGGCAAAACACTCATGACCCTCCCGCTTGATGCAGCTCACTCAGGCGTTTAGATAATGAGCAGTCAGCATTTCCAACCCTCAAGTGCAGATCTTCACAGTGTAACTAGTTGTTACAGGGGTAGAGGGAGCCTGCCACATTCCCTTTGACTCCCAGTGCCCTTTTCCACACTCTCGCTCTGTCCGCCGCTGTAAAAGCTGCCACATTTAGTGGGCTAGAGATTTAAATCCCTCAACCCCACTGACTGGGCTGCCACCACCAATCAGGGGGAGGGAGCATGACAAAGCAACAGGACATACTGTAGGCAGCACAACAGAGTGTAATAAATAGAATGCTGCAGAAACAAGATGAATGTGCAGCCTTCATATTGTGTATACTGTAAAACTGGTAAATTTTATAATGTTGTGTTATTCTGTGTGATGTGTTGTAGATGAACTGAAGAATCATCTGGTGGGGGAGCAGGCAATTGATAAAATCTTCACCTTGGGCAACTCGGAGTTTCCAGTTAGCTGGGACAATGAGATCAAACTGTGGACATTTCTTGAAACCAGAGCAGCCCTCCTCTTAAAAACCTATAAAACGGATATCAAGGTATGGAACCAAACAAGGCATCATACTGCTTCACCTTCTAGACTTCTGTTAAATTAAGAAAAGTGATATCTTTGTCTCTTTAAACTGACATCCCTCCCGCACACAGGCAACTTTTGGCCTTTTTAAACAAAACTGCGAGTTAAAGGTGTCTAATTCTCTTACATTTTTAGACCTCTGAACAGGCCTTATTAGCAGGAAAAAATAGAAAAACAGTTTGCTATATTGATGTGGTAACACCAAAACACAAATGCCTGCCTGGTTCAGTTGTTTTGAATACATATGGCATTTAAACAATGCTAATAGCATGCTGAAGCACTGTCATGCTAATAATATATTTTAAAAAAACTACAGCTTGATCTTAAACTCAGAACTGAATTCTGTATTTGTGACACTTCCCTCCTATCACAAACACACACTTCTCTGAGTGGAGAAGGGGTACTTGGAGGCATCTCTCAAGAATCTGTGCTGGGGCCACAGCTGTCAGCATTTTCATCAACGATCCAGAAGATGGGATCTACAGCAGGCTGCTGAAAATGTTTCTCTAGTGTGCAGAAAAACATTTAACATTCGAGCAATGAGCATGTATTTGTGATGTCTTACAGCTTGCATCATCTTAGCCTTGAGGTGTTGCTCCGAGAATAGAACTTTCTAGGGACATGGATATGGTGCACAATCCACACTTCTGCAGCCCTTCCTTTCCCTTTAATTTTTGCTGGAAGATCTTCAAGCTAAGCTCCTCCCACCCACCCGGGTAGTATCCCACTTGACACCGCCTCATGAGGTCAGATCTTTCTTTCCGTTGGAAGCATCAGGTCTTGTTCTTCACAGCTCCTGCATGTAGTGTAGGCCCAACTTGATCTTCGTCTTTTTTCTGCATAATGTGTTCAAAAATCAATTTGCATTGGGGTGTGGCAACCAGAAAACTGGTCCAGGATTCAAGTGGTGCACCACTTGCAACCAGAAGTCCTTGCTCCTAGTGTATATTGCCTTGGGGCCTAGCACGATCCGCAAGCCTACGGCCTGTGCTGGTCCTTTCAACCCTCCACGTTGGAGGACTATTGTGCTCGATTCTTATTAGGACACTTGGCAAGCGAGATCCTCCTGTTCATTCCAAGGGCACCTGTAAGGCAGTGTATGGCAGCAGGTTCAGCAGCGCAGCTTGCCACTTTTGAAGAGGCTGCGGCCCAGGCTGCAGCAGACATGGCTTCGATATCCACACTTCTCCTTGTGAGCTTGGGTGCTTCACTTTCTGGAGCATTCTGGGACTTATGCCAGTCCTTTCCTACTCTAGGGGAGGGCACTTCGTCTTCTTGGGCATCATAAGTCTGAGGTCCCCTTGCAGGTCATGGGACCGGGAGCAGACATGCTCCTCCCACTCCCTCGATTCTGCTTCTGTCTCGACGGCTGTTGAGTTATCTGCTTCAGCCGACACTCCAGTTGTCCCCATCTAGGACACTGGCCCCGCGGTGGTCCCCTTCAGCCTACTGGTCGAGATGCGGGTCAACTAACCTGCTGAGATCTTTCTCAGCCTGGTTGGCCCATTGTCAGAGGGCAGTGGGGATGACCCAATTTCAAGGACTACTGTCCTCACGGCCCTCTTTCAGGAGGGGTTGGACGGGCAAGCCAATCCAGCTGTCTCCCCTTGGGAGATTAACCCCTCGGGGGTTCCTCGGGGCCCAGCTTTGGTCTACAGCACGGTGTCTTCACCCATGTCTACTGCTTGTTAACCTGACCATCATCTATTGAGGTTTTGATTAGGCTCTCGCTTGAGATCAAGGGAATCTCGGTGCTCCTGTTCTTGGATATTGACGAAGAAGCACCATTGACATTCTTCCTTCTCCTTGTCTTCGGACGAAGACAAGCTGCGCTGCAAATTGTGGCACCATTATGAAGAGCTACCATGGCAGCAGTGGATCCTTGGCCATAGCCGCACCCCACCTCAACCACTGGCTCTTCCCTTGGTCACCCTTGCCATGGCCCGCTCCAGTTACCCCAGCCGAGCATACACCGGCTTCTCCTCCCATTTGGGTGGAGCCCTCTCCTCTTCAGCCTTTGCACAAGGTCCTTTCCAAGGCTGCCAACCTGGCTTCCAGCCTCCCCAGTCGGCTGTTCATAAAAATCACTTACACATGATGAGCTGTGGGTTGTCCAGGGGGAGCCTGGGTCGAGGGCGGTCTTGGAGGTGTCCTCAGATTCGGAGGACTCCTCCATGCACTCCATTTGGATCCCAGCCTTTGACCAGGAGTCCTTCAAGGAGCTCACTACCAAACACAGACCAGTCTCCTTCAGGGCTGTGCACCGCTTGATCTCAGAGTCCATGAGGATCCCATTGGAGCCGGTCCAGAACTGGGCCAAGTACCCCTGACCACAATTCTGGACAGGGATGACTCCCCAGGGGGTTGCCTTCTGGTGATGGAAGCTATCCTGGGTCCTGCTCTCAAGTTGTGGCAGTGTCCAGCCTCCTGCCCGATGCCCTCTGCCTGTATGTTCCGAAAATACGCGGTGCCTACCGGGTCTCTGCCCAGTTTCAGCAACCACCCTTTAGTTGAAGGTCTGGTGGCAGATTCGGTGTTTTGGTGGATGGATAATGTCTGGGATGTTGATAAGCTCTCCCTCCCCCACAGGGAGTCCAAGAAATTGGACTATGCAGCAAAGAAAGTTTATGCCACCTCCTCCCTGGGCCTTCCTCAGGCTAGTTTTGCCGTCATGATGGCCAGCCTCTCCCATGCTGTCATGGGAGTTTTGGACCAGGTTCTTTCCTGCCTCCCTGTGGACTTGCAGTTGGTGGGCAAGATGGTCTGGGACCAGGGATGTTCATTTGCCAAGCAACAGCTCCAAATGGCCATGGATATCGGCAACTCCTGCACCAGATCTGTGACTGCTGCGGTCGCCATGCAGCGCTGGGCGTGGTTAGGGATCTCTGCCTTTGCAGTGGTTACCTAACATAAGTTGGCAGATGTCCCTTTCTTGGGTACCAGCTTGTTTGGTCTGGGAGTGGAAAGTCACCTTAATCAGATCGAGAGATCCAACACTATTCTGGATTCTGTTACATACTCTCAGAAGGACCCTAAGGGTCAGAAACAAAAGAAGAAGCCCTTTCAGTTTCAACCCTCCCCAGCACCTCCATCCAGACCACTGCAGCCCCAAGCAGGGCATACCCAGGCCCGGCGGCCCAAGCCTAAGCCTGCTGGTTCTGGCTCCAAGAAGTTTGGAGGCCGGGAGCCCGGCCCCCCTCTGACTACCGGCTCCGGAGCCCTTCGCAAGCCTGCCCAGTGACAGGTCAGGGGGTGTCACTCCCCCATCCATCCTGCTCCAGCCTTGAATTCCTGTGGGGGGTTAGCTCAGCCAGTTCTCGCATGCCTGGTCCATCATCACGTTGGACGAATGGGTGCTCTTCGTGATGGGTTGTGGTTTGCCTCTAGACTTTGAGCCTCTTCCGCCCTTGCAAGCCTATACCCCACAGAAGGCCATGGTGTCCCTAGACATGTTGTCTGCCCTTCGGGAAGACATCACTCAGCTCCTTCAGAATGGTGCTGTAGCCCATGTCCTGGACTCCGTGTCCAGTCCAGGCTTCGTCTCCAGATATTTCCTGGTGCCAGAATGGATGGGGGGGGGGCTGATGCCCCATACTGGATCTTCACAGTCTGAACCAGTTTCTGAGGAAGCACAAGTTCTTGACGGTCACCCTGAACCAAATGATTCCATCTCTAGAGTTGGACATGTGGTTCTGCTCTCTGGACCACCAGGATGCCTTCCTCCACATCCCGATCTGCCTGTCCCACCTGCAGTTCCTTCGGTTCTGCTCGGAAGGTGTGATGTATGAGTACCGTGTCATGCCATTCGTCCTCTTCTTGGCTCCCAGGGTCTTCACCAAGAGCATAGCAATGGTGGCAGCGTTCCTGTGGCACCGATGAGTCAGGTTGTATCCTTACCTGGAAGGCTGGCAGATCGCCAGTTCATCCCGGGAAGAGGTCAAGAGGTCCAGGAATTTGGCCTTCTAGACTTGCTTGGCCTTGAGTCTTCTTATCAACCCCGCCAAATCGGAACTCCGCCACTCGCAGATCATCCACTTCATCAGGGCGGAGCTTGACTCCCTTCAGGCCAAGGCCCAACTCCTAGTGGACCGAGCGACAGATCTTACCTCCTTTGTCTGGTCATTTCAGGTTGGGCACTCACACCCTGCCTGGGATTTCCTGCAACTGCTGGGGTAGAAGACGTCCTGCACAAGCGTGGTCCGGTGGGCCTGCTGGTGGATGAAACCCCTGCAGTGGGAGCTGGCCCACCAGTGGTCTCAGTGCCTCAGTCACATCGACCAGTCAGTCACTGTAACGCAGCCAGTGTGGGATGCCATCTAGTGGTGGCTCGTCCCGGAACACCTGCAGTAAGGAGTCACAGTTGTCTGCCCTGAGCCAATGCTCTCTTCAAAGTGCCAAGTGCAAGCCTCAGGTGCACATACAACTGTGTGTGGGCGTAAGAATGCACAAATGCTCCAGCCCATAGTGTTGAGCATACGTCATGTGTGCGCAATAACTTCAGTTATGTGATGACGTCAAACAGTCATGCATACTAAAAAGATTGGTTGCCTCACCTAACTTCTAGATTCAATGGCTGATTGGGCTCCATCTTCTATAGTCTGTTATAGAGGCAGTGCCTCTAACCATTGGGAGGATCGTAACATTATTGTACCTGGCAGCGGTATACTCGTGGGTTCGGTTCCAGACTTATTCCATGGGTGTTTTACTAGCAATCTCTCCAGCGTCCTTATCCTGTTTATTCTTCATAGTTAGTCCAGGAGATGAATCTGTCCACAGCTCTGGTTAGGGGTCTAGGTACCCAAAACCCATGGTTGGTATTTTCTTCCTAACTGCAAGAATATGGAAGATAGCTAAGACTAAACTGTACTGGTTACAATTTACAGTGGGCAACAATGATCCCCCTTGGGGTGGGGGGGGGCTTGAGTGTACTTAATGTAATTTTGAAAATTACTGAAATGGTTTATTTCTCTAGGCAAAAAATTCCTGAATAGGAATAAATTCTTTTGCACACACTCCATAGCAGCCCATAAGCAGGGCTACTGTAAGTCAGTCAGTAAGTAACAATGTATTTGTTGAGTGCCCCATCCTAGAGGCTCTGGGCAGTGTACAGGAAGGTAGGAGTTAGAATAAACAACCAAATACAAAATATAGATTAATAAATAACAAGAACATACAACAATAAATCCTATAAAAATCCTAATTAAAATACAGATCTGACTTCGGAGTTATCTCTTACAGCAGGGCACACCTATGGAACTGTAGCCACCAGCACTAGGACCATACGGAAACTTTTCTCGCTAGCAGTCTACCAGGGGGCCGCCACTCCGACGACAAGCACAGACATTACCTCATGCTATGATAGTGGGTGGCCCCCGCGCCCTCCTCAGTTCTTTTCCCACCGTCGACCAATGCACATTGGACCTTTCGAAATGCCACAGCTTCAGTCAACCGCCATTCTTCAGCTTCATTTTTTTTTCTCACCTCAGTTTTTTATTATTTTTCAGTGATTTTCCTTCTTCCTTTGTCTTCTCAGCTTTCTTCATCTTCAAACACACAACCAAGTGCACCTGTGAAAAGCAACTCTCGGAGAAGGATGACCACTCTGCCTGTGTCCTCTGCCTAGGCCCAAATCACGACATCAACGCCTGCTCCATCTGCCATGACTTCAACCAGGCAACCCACCACCATCGCCAATAGACCTCAGAAAACTTTCTGCTCCAGCAAAAGGTCGCCAGCATGGAGAAGGAGTTGCAGATCAGGGATTCCTCTGTCTCCCTGGCTTCTTCCTCGGGTTCTTAGTCATGGAAGTCCCAGGATAAATCCTCGGGCAGACACAAACACAAGGACTGTGCTAACCTCCGGTCCCCTCATGTTCCCGGTACCAGCATCGCTCGGTGACTGCAGCAGGGCCATCCTTCACTTCGGGGGCAGCGACGTCTGCCTCTCAGGCCATATCTTCTACAGTGCTACTGTTGCCGGTGCCTCTGGCCAACCTTACTTTGTAGGGCGGAGATCCTTGGGGGCCAGGCACCCTCTCGGCCCCCTAGCACTTGCTGTTCTGGCCCTTATTTTTGGTAGGCTCGCAGTCAGGAGGCTCTGACTGTCTGTCTTTGACCAGCACAGGCTTAGTGGCCTCGGGGTCTTTTGTGTCTACCGCCCCACTGCCGTGACATTGGTCTCTCTGACCTTGGAGCCGCCACCTTCCCCACTGTCACCTTCGGCCGCCTCCCAGTCTTCCTCCGCATCCCAAAGGGGACTCAAGGGCCAGGCCTATCTGGCCTTCATCGCCATCTCCACCTCCAGTACCTATGTCGGTTCTCCCTCAACTGGTGCCGCCTGGCTACCCAATGCCAGTCATGGTGGATTTTCCTTGCTTACTCTCCTCCCTATCGAACTTCGTGCAGGCCTGCCTGGCTCTCCTGCAGATCCCGTCCCCTAGAGAACCCCTACACTAGTCCCTGCATCCACGTCTCCAGTGGGCCCGCACCAGTCCCCTCACAGGTGGACCCCCCACACACATACTCCCTCTAGGAATTCAGGAAAAGGGGATGAATATCATCCAGACCTTTAACTCCCCGATGAGGATGGGGATGAAGACTATGGGGGGGTGCTACCCCTTCTCACTTTGCCTTCATGGTCTCATCGGAAAGAGAGGAGACCCCAAAATACATTCTTTGCCCCCCACCCCAATGATCCGTAGTTCGTGGCAGTCCTCTGCCAGATGCAGACGGCAGTGGGTTTTGACACTGAGGAGCAAGACCCCAGCGGACGTCGGTTAGCTACCTACCCGCGTCTACCCGATTCTTCCTCTGATTGAATCCTTTGAGAATGCCACCATGGCAGCCTGGCACACCCCTAACCTGGTCCCCGCCATGCCCAGAAAGGCGGACAGACTTTAGCAACCCCCAGTGGGAAGCCATTCTTTGTAGAGGAGGCACAGGCCAAGTCGGTGGTCATTAATGCAGCCCATGACCACACCAAAGGGCCAAAACACCTAAGTTCACTCCCCCCCAAACAAAGAATATCGGAGATTGAACTTATTGGGCAAGAGCATCTTTGCCTCAGCCCTCTGGCCATCGGGGTCCTAAACTACATGGCCCACGTGGTCCAGTTCCAAAATCTTCGTTTGGACCAAACCAAGGAATTGGCCAGTTCCCTTCCCAATGACCCGTGGAAGCAGCAGCTCTTGCAGTCCCTTCAGTCGGGAGCTGACATTGGTCTGCATCTCCTCCACTCGCCTATGATGCAGCCGCAGCCGGCGTCTACCTGCACTGACACTCATGGCTTAGGGTTTCAGGGTTCACGCAGGACGTTCAGTTATCTATCCTGAATGCCTCTTTCAGGGGATACAGATTGTTTGGGGCCGAAATGCAACAGATCCTTGATGCCCTACAGGCCTCAGGACGTACCCTAAGATCTGTCTGTTACCACACTCAAGCTAAGAGTGGACAATGTATGCCCTTTTATCAGGCAACCAACAAGTCCAGATCCCTCTGCCAGACCAGAGCAAGCGTCGGGTGTCCGCTTCTCTGCCTACCCCCGCTGCCGCAGCCAGCAAGGGTCCCAGAGGTGGTAGTGCAGCCACAGTTGTGGCCTTCTCCACCTACGCCTGACTCCTTGCCCCCCCCACCCCCACAGATCAGGAGACGGACATCAGGGGTCGCTTCTCATTACACCTTAACAGGTGGAGGGAGATAACCAATAACAGTTGGGTGTTATATCACAGAGAGCACAGCCACACTCTGGAGCTTCTAGAGAGGCTCCCAGAAAAACATCTGGTTCTGTCCTTTTACCTTCCAGACCACATACCGATGCTCTGGGAAGGAAATCTGAGCTCTGATGCAAAAGCAGGCAGTGGAACGTGTACCAGTGAACCAGCAGGGCGCAGGGGTTCTGTTCTCATTTCTTCTTGGTCTCCAAATGCAGTGGGGATCTCAGGCCCATCCTAGATCTCTAAGAGCTCAGTCTATTCATTGAGTACAAAAAGTTCCAGATGGTGTTACTTCAGGGTCTGTTGCACCTTCTGCACCAGGGAATTGGATTTGCTCCCTTGATATGAAAGATGCATACCTGCATATCAAGGTTTACGCCTCCCACCGGCAGTTCTTGAGGTTTCTGTTCCAGGGGGAAAACTTCCAGTTCAGGGCCTTTCCCTTTGGTTTGTCCTTGACCCCTCGGGTATTTACAAAATGCTTGGCAGTGGTGGCAGCTTCCCTCAAGCAGGAGGGCCTTTATGTCATTTCCTACCTGGACGGCTGGTTTCTCAAGGCCCAGTCAAGGGACTGCCTGCTGCAGACCCTGGAACGTACAGTACCAACCTGTTCCAGGATCTGGGGATAACTGTAAATCTGCCCAACTTGGTTCCAATCCCATGCCAACGCCTTCAGTACATTGGGGTGGTCTTGGACATGGCTCAGGGCATGGCCTTCCTGCCCCAGGACAGGGCAGAGTGCTTTATAGCACAGGCTCACCTGTTATACAACAGCAGCTGTGTTTCAGCCAGAACCTTCCTTCAGCTCCTGGGTCTGATGTTGGCAACTATAGCCACAGTGCATCTCACAATACTGCATATGAGGGTACCCCAGTGGACACTGTGGGTCCAGTGGGACCAGAGTATGGAAAGAACAGCAGGTCCTGGTCTCCTCTCTAGTGAGGAAGGTTCTCCTTTGGTGGATGGAACCCAGCCCACTGTTAAGGGGGTTCCCATCCTCATTCCCTCCCCCAGCAAATTCTCACAACAGATGCTTTGGGGATGGGGTGGGGGGCTCTTCTGGGGCCCCACCAAACTGAGAGGAAAGGGTCTTCTCTGGAGTTCCTCACTCCACATCAGTGTTCTGGAAATGAGTGGTTCTTTATGCCCTGCAGGCCTTCCAGATTCAGCTGTCCCCGGGGCTTTTGCTAGTGCAAACAGACATCAGTGCAGTCCACTATATCAAACAGGGGGTACTCACTTGTACCCTCTCTGTTGTGAGGCCATGAGAGTCTGGTACTGGGCTGTGGACCACAGTCTCAAACCATCGGACGTCCATGTTCCAGACACCCAAAACGTCCTGGCAGATAGCCTAAGCTGGTCACGGACACACGAGTGGGAGATGCTGACCTCAATCGTAGAAGAACTGTTCGACAAATGGGGTTGTCCAGAGCTGGACCTTTTTGCATCCCCACTCAACACAAAACTGCTGCATGTGTGCTCGCTTGATCCAGGGCCTGAGATTTTTGGTGAGATGTCATCCCTCTCTTGGAAAGGGAAGTTTCTGTACGCATTTCCTCCATTCCCCTGCATCAGAGGGTTTTCATCAAGCTCCAGATGGAAGGTGCCACAATGATACTCATAGCCGCCTTCTGGCTCAGTCAGATCTGGTTCCCCTTACTGCAGCAGCTGACAGTGGAACTTCCGGTGCCTCTTCCTCTGTGCACCGGCTTGCTGTCCCAGAACTGGGACATCCTGGTCCATCCAGACCGCAAATCCCTGCATCTTCATGCATGGCTCCTGAGGAGATGGCCATGGCATGGTTCAAGGTGTCACCCAGGGTGGCTGATGTCCTAGTGGCAACATAGGAAGCCTTCCAGTAGGTCCATTTATTCTATGAAGTGGAAGCGTTTTGCGCTATGGGATGATCCACGGTCAGTTGGATCCCTTCACTTGGCCAGTTAATCAGATTTTGGAATACTTGCTGTCTCTTTCAGACTCCAGTAGGCGGCAGGTAGTCTTGAGGGTCAGAGGATATCGGGGGACTGAAGTACTCCTCTCTTACGGTGCACATGTCTGCCATCTCTGCCTTCCCTATACCTACTGATGGATGTGTGGTGGCACAACTGGAGGTGCCCCACTCATTTCTCCGAAGCATTCTTCACCTGAAGCCTCCTATCTGTGATGCAGTCCTGCCTTGGGACTTGAATTTTGTGTTGGAAAAACTTACTGTGACTCCTTTTGAGCCAGCCATGACATGCAAGCTCTGCTTTCTGTTGTGGAAAGAATTGTTTTTAGTTGCTATTACTTCTCCTCGAAGAATTTTAGAGCTACAGGCACTCAATTGCGAGCAGCCTTATTTGGTTTTCCACAAAGACATGGTGTCTTTGCGTACACATCCTAAGCTTCTTCCTAAGCTGGTGTCTGAGTTTACTTTAAATCCATCCATCCGCCTTTGTGATTATTACCCAGAGCATGCTGGTCCAGGGGAAGCATTGCTTCATACCTCAGATGTGCACAGAATTCTGCATTACTATACCTGTTGTATGAAGGACTGTAGGAAGTCCTCTCAGTTGTTTGTTTCTTTCGCCCCTGGTAAAGAGGGTGTCCCTGTTTCAAAACAATGCTTGTCCATATGGTTGGACAATTGTATCACCTATTGCTACAAGAAGTATGGTAAGGACAGGTACAACTGTGTATCATCCACATAGCAGTGAAACCCCACATTGTACCACCTTATGATCTCCCCTAGTGGCATCATGTACATGGAGAATAGAATGGGGGTGAGGATCGAACCCTGAGGAACTTGGCAGGACAACACAGAAGACCCTAAAGAATAATGCCCCAGAACCACGTGCTGTGTCCTCACAGACAAATATGAGCCAAACCAGCGCAAAACTGTGCCAGTAGTGCCCACATAGTTCCTCAGTCAATCAGTTAGCACCCTATGATCCACCGTGTCAAATGTAGAAGAGTCGTCCAACAGCACTAAGATAGTACGTTGCCCTGGGTCCCTTGCTGTGAGGAGATCATGTGTCACCCTGACCAGACTGTCTCAGTACTGTGCCAAGGCCGAAATCCAGATTGGAGAGGTTCAATGATAGGAAGACATTCCAAGCGGGCTAACAGGTGTTCAACCACCACTTCTCAATAACCTTTCCTAAAACGGGAAGATTAGAGACCAGCCTGTAGTTTGTGAGAACATCAGGGTCCAAAGGTGGCTTCTTTAGGAGGGGCCTCACCACCATCTCTTTCAGGGCTGATGGAAAGACACACTCCCTCAAGGATCCATTCACGATCTCAGCGAAATCCAGACCCAGGAACTCCGCACAGCTAATAATTAGTCACAGACCTGGGACCAGTTCACAGTTGGTGCGATGCAGATTGGTGACCATTTTGGAGGACCTCGGCTTCTGAAACCAGTCAAAACTCATCCCAGGCAGACAGATCGGTGCCCCCCTCCCCCGACAAGGCTCTAGCTAAGCCACAAGAAGAAATACTGGATCTGATGGGCACTTTGTCAGCAAAAAAGCGCCCAACTCTTTGCATTTCTCTGCAGAAATGGCTCCCACAGACTGCAGACAGGGAGGATTTAACCATCCATTTGACAGTGCAAGAGAGCGTAGCTGGGAAATGTTTTGCTGCAGCAATCAACCGAGACAAAAATGCTACCATTTTCTGGTTGATTACCCGTTGACACTTAGCGTGGTGGAATCTCAATGCCAACCTGTCCTCAATAGATCCAGATTTACTCCAGGAACACTCCTACCTACACCCCTTAGTCTTCAGCCACGCATCTCAGCATAGTACCAGGGTGAGCCACATCAAGAGGTCAAGGGGTAAACATGGAAAGGTGCAATGAAGTCCAGGGCAGTTGTAAGTGCCATATTGTAGTGATCCATGGCTGCCTCTGGGCCCTGCGCACAAGCTAACAACATGCTCGAGACATCCAGTGCATCCTGAAGTTTGCGAGGCTCCAACATATGTTTTGGACACCACCAGATAGTCTCTGTAGAAGGGGTGATAGAACAGTGGACCCCACACTGCAACTCAGTTACATGATGATCTAACAAAAAAACTGGATCAACCTTGGTCAGAGTTATGTCAAGTCCGAGTGAGAAGATTAGATCAAATGTGTGGCCATGTATGATTTTTTTTAGTCTTCTTTTTCCTCCGATCACCATTGTCCGAGACTCCGTCTGATGACCAGCTTGTCCCGCCCCGCCTGAAATCCCCCCCATCCTTAGTCCCCCGCCCCCGGTACTCCCAACCCCCAGGACCCACCTGCAGCTCTTCAGTCCCCTGGCTTGCGCCCCCCAGAGCGGGGCCACCACCACTACTTCAGTGTTTCTTCATTCCAGCAGGTCGCAGGTAGTCCGCGGGTCAGAGGATATCGGGGAATTGGGGGCCGGGATCCGGCGGTAAGCGAGGGGCTGGCGTCGTTGTCCACTCGGCCGATGGAGTGTTTCCTTTTTCTGTGAATCAATCAATCAAAATCTTTATTTAGTCAGGCGAACATCATTGAGCGTAGCTCATTTACAAGATGGACCTGAGTGGTCATACAAATAAGAGTACAAGTATTTTTACATAGACAAGAATAACATAAACAGTAGTACAATGACATAAAGTGATAATATACAACAATTTACATATATACAAGGCACAGTAAAACCATTTAACCTGTAAGCAAAAGGAGACAGTGGGTATAGCAGGCATAATATATAATTATAGGGCCTAATTGGCTTTTATGAGAGTATATCAGGTGACTGGAAAGTAGAAGTAGAACTAACATAATGGAACATGGAAAGGGGTTGGGAGGGTAGGTAGGGTAGGGATTAGGCCTTATAAAAGCAATTGCAGAGTTCTGGAAATAGGGTGGAGAATAATCTTTTGAAGGATGTTAAAGGTAAGAGGCTATTTAGCTTCATGGATTTTTGAGTGAGTTCCATGCAACTGCTAGTGAGTAGCTGATAGCGGCCCTCCCAAACCGGGTGCAGGCATTGGGGACCTTTAGTATGATGAGTTTACTGATCCTTAAGGTGTATGGCCTAGAAGTAATTCAGGTAAAACAGTCTGTGATATAGGTGGGTAGTTTGCCTGATAAAGCTTTGAATCATGAGCGTGATGGTCCCCTGGAGGTGCGAACATGCAGTGATGTCCAGCGCGAGCTGAGCACGCTCCCGCACTCTTCTCATGGACATTCACCAACGCCTCCACCCCTTGCATGCGCGACCCCTGTTGATGCAGTCCCAGTCTCCATTGGGAGTCGCTGCTGCAAGGGAGTTGTGAATCCACCCTTCCCAGGAGAGGAGAGCTGTCCTCTGGACCCTCAATCCTCTCCTCCCCGTCCAATCCCCAGCAACCCGAGCTCGTTCCCGAACCTGGGTTGCCAGCGAGGTGTGGTAACCGGTGCCTCAGCCCTCAGCACTACTGGGCAGGCATGTGTGGCCATGTTAATGCGTCTCAGAGGTAACTACTTGTGTTAATCCCAAGGAGATCATTAACTGGAGGTGCTCTTGTCCAAACCGGGAAGATTCATCGTCGACCCAGGCGTTGAAATCCCCCAATACCAGTAACTGAGGGGACTGCAACACCTGCTTGGAGATTAAATCTACCAGCTCCTGCAGGAACACATTCCCACCACCTGGTGGCCGGTAGACGAGAATGATCCTGCCATTGACACCTGAGACGCATCTGGCCATCAGATATTCGAAGGACTCGAATGTTCTCACTGGAAGTGCAGTGAGTCCCATGGTGAATCTAAAACAGATGGCCACCCCGCCCCCTCTACGATCTCTCCTGGGGTAGTGCACCACGGAATACCTGGAAAGGATAGACGCCGCTAGCACAGGGCCAGCGTCATCACCCAACCAGGTTTCCATAATGCAGACGAGGTTGGCCAAGGAATCAGCAGTGAAAGTCTCCATTACCGTGGTTTGATTCCTCCTTATCCTCACATTGCAGTGAACGGCCCGAAGAGGACGAGTAGCACAGGTCGGATGAACTACTTGCTGCCCAATAAAATTTGGCAGGGCCCTGGGGAGGGGAACCAGGCGAGACAGTCCTTGGTCCTGATTCCATCTCTTCTGTGGATGTCTCCTGGTCTGACCAAATCTTACCCTCCCGATCACCATACCTGGGACCTCCACTGCGGCGAATGCTCCTCCTATGTAGGATTTCCAGTTCCCAGCAGTGACTGAGCACCTCTGCCGGGAGAACCACTGGAATCCCAGTGAAAGGGCAGAGTGAACACAGGTGGTCAGCGGAGTAGTTGTGCCTTTCAAATTGTGAGCCTGTACTCATAATTCTACAGCCTCATATAAAACTAAAACCAAACACTTGAAACGAGATAAATGATAAAACCACGCATAGCCAAGTAAGCAATAAAGCACTCAATCACCATCCACCCAACAGAACCTCATGAACCACACAACAATCCATGCACTCCAAACTGTGAGTCACAGACCCCAAACACATACACACCAAACAAACCAGAAAATAATCAAAACATACATGTAAAGCCAGACTGGGGGCGCTGAGGGCTGAGGCGCTGGACACCTTACCTCGTGCAACGTTGGCAACCCGTGTTCGGGAATGAGCATGGGCCTCCTGGGGTCGACAGGGGCGGAGAAGGATTGAGCGTCCGATGGACTGCTCTCCTTCTCCGGGGAAGGGGGGCCTCAGAGGTTGGCACCTGTCTGCTCTCATCGGAGGCTGGGGGACAGAGTGCCATGCTGTAGAAGGGGGTGGAGTCGGGAAGACGCTGTGAGAGGCAGATGACGACGCTGGCGCGTGCTACTCTGCAGGCGCCATTGCACACCTCAACTCCTGGGGAAAAAAAAACAAGAAAGCAACTTGCCACGGCAAAATGGTGGAGGGCACCTTTCAGGCTCCGCTCCCGGCCAGCCACGGTGCTGGTCCTCTGAATCTGGTCCTCGGTGGGAGTTGGGGAACCTCGCTGTCCCCGCTGGGGGGGGAGGTAAGCCCTGGGGCCGGGCCAGTGCTGGATGGTGGATGCCAGGGGACAGGGCTGGGGGCTCCCTCCCGAGACAAGCCGGCAAGTACCAAAAAGGTATAACAAAAAAACAAAAATACATATAAAATCTGGCCAGCCATTTCAACCCCCACCCAGCAAATCTAACTAGCAGAAATATAATGAAATTAAATACAAAATAAACAAGGAGAATCCAAACAAGCAACAAGGTGCACAGTTCCAATTTAGTCCCAAACGGGTCCAGAAAGCCTCTTCTCTAACAAGAGGCGACCTGTCCCCAGTAGCAGCAATGGAGACAGATAAAGTCTGTGATTATAACAGTGCAGTTGCAGATCTTACTTCGAGGAAGGCTCTTGCTCTTACTTCGAGGAAGGCTCTTGCGGCAGGCCACACCAGTAGGGCTGAGCCCTTACAGTTTTGTTGACCAAGACGGTCAGTAAGGGCTCTCACCCCTCCAGACTGAAATAACTATTACAATAAGCAGAAACAAGTAAAAGTGGCTTTTCACTGATGGACACTCACACCACCCTCATTTGCCAAAAACAGTCAAATAATGCAGGCAGTAGATTTAGTCATATTTTCATGCCTCTGTAGGCTCTCTCACAGCCTACAGAGAATTGTTTTATAGCTGCACAATGAGGAAGGCGGTTTCCACCCAGCAGAAATTGGATAGTGAGCTAGCGGTAGCAAATTTTATCTAGCCACCACAGGCTCTCTCATAGCCCATGGAAAGCCAGTAAGTCACCCCCACAAGAACATACAAAACAAAGTATCCAGGGTTTGAATGATTCAGTCAAAGCAGTAATTGTCCAAACCAAGCAGCTGTCCTTTTAGGTTTACGGCTGGAACTGTATCCTGGCAAGAAAAAAACTCAGGCAGCCTCCTGCACAGCCAGTGACACAAGTAGCCACATCCGGGTTGAGTCCAGGTGTGCATGGGCTCCGATGATGCAAACAGCCACGTCCAGGTTGAGTCTCGTTGTGAATGAGCTCTTGAAGAAAGTCCTCTCAAAACTCCCGATACTGTTCTATTCCAGGATAACATCCAAGCAGGATTGCTGGTCTCCAAAAAATGCAGATGTGCTGCTACATATAAAGAAGTTTGGGCAAAGTCATACAACTGTTTGCAAGAACTAAATGAGCTCCTTAATGATTGGATGTATTCTCATGGTTTAAAATGTGGCTTTATAGTAAGTGACAGTGGAACCAAAGTTTCCAAAACAGTATTAGATAGAGGGTTCATACATGTGGCTTGCTTTGCACATTACTTGCATTTAAAGGAGACCTAAACCTACACCTGTTGTAAATTTTATATGGTTATTTGTCCCCCATCTGCTCCATTTCTCTAGCTCTGGGGCTGAAAAGTTTGAGTGGTTAGTTTTTTACAGTAACCCATATACAACTAGCCTGGGTAACTTCAGCTGCTGATATAAATCTTTGTTCTTGAGTGCCGCATTAGCTATGCAAAGATGATGTCACCTTGCCCATGAGTCTTTACAGCATGTCTGTTAATTCAGAAAAGATAAAGCAGGCAATAGCAAATATGTGAAATGCCCTAATTACCTTCAGTTAGTTTCAAAACATCCTAGAGCAGATGTTCATTAAATTGTTTTCTCTGTGTTTTTCCCCAAGATTGTGACAGCAGTGGCCCCACAAGCATTTCAGTGCGACAGCCCCAACTATGCAACGAAGCATAAAAAAATAGTCTTACGGGGCACATACACTTTGTTCCACCTGAACGGACTGAGACAGACAATGTGCTTTGGATAAAATGACCACAGCCATGTATTTATTAACCATAATAACAGTACAGTCAAGTCAGTGTGACATGCACAGCAAGGTATTCTGGTTGGTAATCATTATTCTGCTCATTAGCAGTTTTTATATAACGGCCATCCCCTGCCCCAAGGGGAGACGACTGAACAATACCAACCCCATGAGGTAACCTGCCTCTGGGCATGAGGGATGGTTAATGACTGGGTGTCGAAGCATCCTTCCCATGAGAGGACACTACGGTGCCATAGGCAAGTGCTCAAAGAGGCTTTCCATCCAGCTGCCCCCGTTGAAGGGAGGAACTCCAGCCATCCTGTCCAGACCTCTTGCAAGCCTTATGGTGATCTGACTGCTACCCCTGTTACCCTCTCTGTACAGACCTTCCAAGACTACCATGCTCTGTGATTCTTTTACTCCCTCTGTACAGACCTTCCAAGACTACCATGCTGCCACATATTACATGACCGTGACAAATCTAACCTGAACCCTAACTATCAAACTACCCATACTCACTGGAGAAGGTGAAAACAGGAAAAATTCCTTCTGAACCCCTAAGGTGATTTCCCCCCTTGTGACAGTGAGTTATCTACTCTTCCCCTCTGCGTTTAAGAGGATGAGGTTCAGGTGGATTCTGACCAGAGGAGCAAAGAGAGGAAGAACCTCTCAGGTGCTGCTGCTTTATAGGCTAGGCTCCCCCCCCCCAGCCTAAAATGAAACACACATATACACACACACTCACACTCCGAGAACATGTGCCTGCCTACCCCCCCCCATTGGTGGCTGCCTAACTACCTCCCTGCCAGCAGCAAAGGTGTCACTCGAGGCCATACCCACTGACAAAGCCTCGCCTGCAGCTATACATTGCAGACTATATCAGAAACCCACACCAAAAGTCAAGAATCAAATAACATTTTAGGGAATGGCCAAAAATAAATATACTCTTAGTGGACATATTAATAATGCACAAAAGTAGGTACACAAAAATGGATAGAATTTGCCACTTAGCTTATTGTAATGTTTCACTACGTGGCTGTTTAAGCTAGGGCAAGCCAGTGTCACAATCTCACAAGATTTGTTGCATCCTAGGATCAGAGAGCAACAGCAGAAATCATTAGAAAATGGTGATCCTCGCACTGAAAATGAAGGCATGCATTCTTAAAAAAGTCAGTAAACAAAACACTACTACTGGCACAGGGAGTGTAGCCTATGCAGGCTGGAAAACATATCTCTGAATTTTTTTAACTGTAAGGCCCCTTTAATTGTCAATGGGTTCCTTATTTATTATTTATTTATTTAGTTTTTGTTGACCAAGTAAGTGCACTAGACAGATTCTGCCTATTTTCAGACACAACCCGGGGAGAGGGATACAGATGAATGCCAACTGACCTTGAACCAGATTAAGCTGTTGGTAGCATTTTTAGTGAATGGGGGGAAATTTGGCCAGGACACCGGGGAAATTCCCCTACTCTGACAGTAGGGGGACCTGCCGTCCGTTTGCAGGATGGCCACTCTGGCTGGAACGTTGGAGGGTGCAGATGTGCCTGAGAAGGGAGAGCAGGCCTCCTCTCCTTTCTTGGAAAAACCAGAGACTCAGAATTTGGATTTCAAGCATTTGAGTCAGGATTCTGAGGAGGACGTCATGGATGTCTATAGTTCCACAGAGGATCTAAGCAAGCCTTTCTTGGTAGAGAAGGATAAAGATCTGGTCTACCTTTTGGCAGATGAGCAGCAGGAAATTTTAAATTTGGTCCGTTCTGAAGATGAACGACATCGGTTGAAGAGCGAGCGCCTGGCAGCGTGACTTACTGAGCTTACCACTGAAGTTTCATCTGTCATCTCGGAAACCCGGCCTGTCAAGCGTTTGGATGACGTGGCAGGCTCAAACGCCCCGATGGGGCTGGGTGAGTCTGTTTCAAGTTGTTCGGCTAAAGATCCTGCACAGGCTGCAGTTCTGACTCTGATTGTGGTGTGTGCCAAAAGCCTAAAACTTTTTCTGATTTCAGAGTCATGAACGATACTAAGGAGACTGTTTCTGTAATAGAGCAGAGCCAGGGTCTAGAACTGCTTGACATGGTGGCCTTTGACACGGCAGCTCCTGTTGTTACACTTTCAGAAATTGCAGGATTTGTTTTTAAACAGCCGCAGGTCGAGGGGACTACACGCACTGTGGTGTATCAATCACAGCATAATTCTCAAGAGGGGATTACAGATTTTTCTATTAAAGGAGCTGATTTAAAACAAAAAAAGAATGGTCGATGGGAAAGACTACAGGACTGCTTTAAATCTGGCTAATAGGAAACTGACTAAACCATTGGATGAATCTTCGGTTACAGCACCATCTACTATACAAGTGGCGATTACATCCCCCTGTGACCCATGGATTCCTCAGAAGGCTTTGACTGATGCAGGTTGGCAACAATCTCCTAGGGGTATTTGGGTTCCTGACCCAAATTGGGACTCCCCCTTCCCTATTTCACAGACCACTCCAGAGTGGAAACCACATGACAAGGCCTTTTTCTGCTCGCTATTTTCATACTTTCTTGTAACTTTTAAAGAACAGAATTTCAACTGTGGTGTCTGTCTTTGCGTAGTTCTGCTGTACCATATCCACAAGACACTCACCATTTGTGTCCATGGCAAACTTGTAGCTAAGGCCCAAAGTCAGCAGTTTTACAGGTAAAGTTAGTGGAAACAGGACCAGTGGCATTACAAAATCTCATGCCAACTGCTGTAGCTAGATTAAATGTTATCCGAGTTATTAGTCAGTGATATGTCATGGTTTAATTTATCCTAAGAACAAAAAATTACATCCATTAAGTCATCTAACATGTTTGAATTCAAACTTGATATACTCAGATAGGTTAAGGAAAACATCTAGGAAATTGGCTACGATCCGAATTATAAATTAGATGGGGGATGTAATTCTCCAGAATAGTCTAGCAAAGACTTGGAATGAATTATCTTTTCAAATTACTGAGATTTCTGACTTGCACATATTTAAACTTAAATTGCATGATTACCTGAATGTTTGTTGTAACTATTTTTAGATTGTATGTAATCCTTGCATTGTATGTACCTATTTATTATTTTGTTTTTGCTACTGTAATTATGTGCCACAGGAATTTGTTGTAAATGGGGATTTAATTCTCCAACAAATCAACCTGTATAAAAATATACTTTTAAACAAACAAACAAACTTGGTGAGGAAATCACTGTTTTGTTTATATGAACTATATTTTACTTGTATAGCAGTTGATGCTGTATCTAATAGAAAGCTGTACGTATTAATGCTGCTTACCAGTTTAATCATGTATTTAGGTTTTTGTCATGGCAACTTCCATTTTATATAAGTAGGAACAGACAGTTTGCCTGCAGAATAAACAAAGTATGAGATGTAGTGATAAATATATAACAGCCTCAAAAGAATGGCTTGTTTCTAGGATCGTGCATATGTTCTAGCCACACTTGTTGGCATGTCCTTTCCCTTTAAGAATCTTGCCGGAAGGTCTGAAAGCTGGCTCCTCCAACCCACCTGGGTGGTATATCTCTCGGCTCCACCCCTTGATACCAGATCTTCCTTTCCACTGGAAGATTCAGGTTTTCTGCTTATCACTCACGCGTTACTGTAGGCCCTGGCGAACAAATTTCAGGATTTACCAAAACTAAAACTCGTTTGAGTTTCACCAAATCGCTTTGCGATTTTGACCATGATGGAGGACGAGTTCTGGCCCAGTTTCCGCCACTGTCCATGTGGACGAAAGGTGTCTCGGACCGACCCGCATGCCTCATGCGTCTAATGCCTGGGTCATAATCACGACACCCTGGCGTGCAAAATGTTTCGTGCATTCCATCCCAATGTTTTGGACAGTTGTCTTGCACAACTGCAGTTGGGCAGACCGGAAAAACGGAGCCCACCGGTCAAATCCAAAGAGGCCTTTTGGGCGGTCTCCGCGGCCACGGGGTACGCTGAGCAGCTGGAGCAGATGAAGGCCTTTGAAGAGGAGGCGGCACGGGCCACTCATCGGTCCTCTTCTCTGTCTGTCTTCGTCCTGCTCAATCTGGGCTCCACCTTCTCAGGCTAAGGAGATGTGTCAGTCCCTCCCCACCAAGGGAGAGGGTCCTTCGGGCATGCACGTCTCTCTTTCCCATAAAAAGGATAAAGAGCAAAAAGAAGGTTTGTCTAGCCGGCTATGTTGTTGGAATCGTGAGAGATCTTGGTCCCAAGAATCTGCTGTCTCGACTTTGGTCGAGGTTGCAGCCTTGGCCACTGGCTTCACAGCCAGCCCAGATGCGGGGATGATGATCTGGTCGAAATTATAATTGACCCCATCGACCCGTCGTCGCTGGATGAGGGGGACAACTCCTTATTCAGGATCCTGGCCCTGCCTGAACCCACTGAGGAGGAGACCTAGCCCGCTGGGAACCTCTTCATGGTCCTGGTCCTTGACCTGGAAGAGTCGCAGTTTTCCACGGCTTCTTCCAAACAACCCCATCAGTCCCGTCCCTCCGATGGTCTAAGTCGACGTCTCGGACCCCTTTGACCGACAGGCCAAAGAAGGCGCATAAGCGAATCCAAAAAGCAGCGCTGCAGCTATTCTTCCTCATCCTCCTCGGAAGAGGAGAGGCTTCAATGCAGGCTGCATCGACTTTACAAGGATTTGATATGGCAGCAGCTGATTATGACCGGCCCAAAGTCGACCCCGGCTTCCACTCTGGCCATTACTTGGCTGTCGCCCCTCCAGGCTGACGCCGACTTCTCAGGAGCTGGTTCACACCGTCTGTCCGCCTGCGGAGCCAGTCAAGACCCTCCTGGCTCGGCCAAAACCAGCCTCTCCACCAATTCAGGTGAAGTCACCACCTAAACAGCCTACCTCCAGGGCTCCTGCCAAGGAGTCTCGGCCTGTTACAGGCCTTATGCACAGGCTGTCTGTCACCCTCACTCCTGACCATCCTAGGCGGGTGGAAGACTACTCAGGTGGCCGGCCAGTCTATCTGGAGTCCAAGGACTCTTGACCTGCATTCTAGTCCCTTGGACGACGAATCCGTAGGGAGTCTTTCGAAGGAGGGCCCCACTTCCTTCATGGGTATCCTCAGTCTCGTCTCCGAATCCATTGGGATGCCCCTGGAATCCATTCAAAAACAGGCTGAATACCCCCTCACAGATATCCTGAAATGAGGGGGTTCTCCGACATAGGCCTTCTCAGTGGTCAAAGCCATTGTTGGTCCAGCTTTGAAGCTGTGGCGGCACCCTGCCTCCTGCCCTGCACCCTCAGCTCGAATGGCTCGCAAGTACGCAGTCCCCATCAGCTGTCTTTCAGGATTCACAGAGCACCCCTCGGCCAAAGGACTGGTGACCAAATCTGTGTTCAGGCACTTGGGAAATTTGGGAGACACCAATAGACCCCCGGACAAAGAGTCCAAGCAACTGGACCCTTCGGCCTGGAAAGTCTATGCCGCCTCTTCACTTGGCCTTCGTCAGGTGAGCTCGGCTATCATCATGGAGCATTTTTCCCATGCCCTCCTGGGATCTCTGGATGAGGTCCTTCCTCACCTCCCTGCAGACCTCCAGACCACGGTCAAACAGGTCCGCAACCAGGGCCGAACGGTTGTGAAGCAGCAACTTCAGACGGCATGGGACATCGGGGACTCCTGCTCCCGCTCAGTGGTGGCCGCAGTTGCCATGCATCGCAGGACCTGGCTGAGGGTCTTCACTTTCATAGTGGACACTTGGCACAAATTGACTGATGTCCCTTTCCTGGGTACCGACATTTTTGGCCCAGGAGTGGATGGTCACCTCCAGCGCATAGAGAAGTCCAATGCCACCTTGGACTCTGTGACTTCTGCTCAGAAGGAATCCCAGGGTTCCAGAAAGCAGGAAAGAAAGCCTTTTCAGCCCTCTACCCCAAGCAGCCCCATTTTCAGTTGGGGCAACAACAACAGCAGCAGGCTCAACCTTGGTGCCATTGGCCCAAGTCCGGGCCCCCGGCAGCCCATAAACCCAGAGGAAAGGGCCCCGGTGGTCCCCAAACCGGATCCTCCTCCTCCAAGCCTGCACAGTGACGGGATGAGGGTTGCCAACCCCATATCCGTCACACCAGCTCTTGGTCCTCCTGTGGGGGTCCGGCTCCACAGCTTCTTTTCTACCTGGTCCGCTGTTAAAACAGACAGGTGGGTTTTGGAAGTGGTCAGCCAGGGAATGCCTCTGAAATTTGAGCAGTACCCACCAAGCTGAGCCCGCACCCCACGGGAGGAGATGGTGTCCATGCATACTCAATCGGCTCTCTGAGATGACACCACCCAACTCCTCCGCAAGGTAGTGGCCAGAGTCACAGATCCCCCTGTCAATTTAGGGTTCATTTCCAGGTACTTCATGGTCCCAAAATGGATGGGGGGCTGGTGCCCCATTCTAGATCTGCACAACCTGAACCAGTTTCTCCACTCCCACATGTTCAGGATGGTAACTGTCTCAGATCATACCATCTCTCAAGCAGAACATGTGGTTCTGCTCACTGGACCTCCAGGACGCATTCTTTCATGTCCTGATCCGTCCGTCTCACTGAATGTTCCTCAGCTTCTGAGCAGAGGGAGCCCTCGTCGAGTTCCAAGCCATGCCGTTCAGCCTGTCATCGGTCCCCCGGGTCTTCACCAAATGCATTGCAGTGGTGGTGGCCTGCCTTCGGCGTCTGGGGTGGGCAGAGTGTACGCCTATCTCGACGACTAGCTTATAGCAGGTCCCCCCAGACAGGAGGTGAAGTCCAGGGATCTGGCTCTCCAAATCTGCATCAAACTTGATCTCCTGGTCAATGAGACCAAGTTGGAACTCGTACCTTCACAGGTGATCTGCTTCATCAGGGCAGAGCTCCGCTCTTGCCATGCTAGAGCCACGCTCCCAACAGACAGGGCAGAGGTTCTCTCCTCCTTTGCCCAGTTATTTCTGTTTGGGCACTTGTGCCCTGCCCCCGGGACTTCCTGCCTTCTGGGGTTCGGCGGCCTGCACCGCACCGCCGTGGTCCGATGGGCCAGGTGGCATATGCGCCCCCTCCAATAGGAGCTGGCCAGCCAGTGGACTCAGCGACACAGTCAGTTCGACCAGCTGGTCACTGTGACCCAGAAGATGTGGGATGCTCTCCAGTGTTGGACTGTCCTAGAACACCTGCAGGAAGGGATCCCGTTTGTCCGTCCTGAGCCGACGGTCGTTCTGACAACCAATGCCTCTTTCATGGGCTGAGTTGCCCACATGGGGAATCACAGAGCCCTCAGGCTCTGGGCCCCTGAGGAATCCCGATATCATATCAACCTGCTGGAGCTCCTAGCAGTTCGACTGGCGCTGACTGCATTTGCTCCGTTTCTTTGTGGTCAAGTGGTGCAGGTCTAGACGGACAATACCATTACCATGTACTGTCTCAACAAGCAAGGCTCCATGCACTTCTGGCCTCTGTGCAGGGGAGTGCTCCACATCTGGCCCCTCGTGAGCCGACTGGAAGCAGATCTCCTAGCCATCCATGTGGCAGGAGCCTCGAATCAACTGGCAGACTCCCTCAGCTGTGGGGGCAAGGCGTCCCACAAGTGGTCTCTTCACCCAGAGATAGTACACAGTGTGTTCTCCCACTGGGGCAGACCTCAGGTGGACCTGTCCACCTCAAGGGAGAACGCAAAACTGAGATTGTTTCATGCCCGCCCCCCTCAGCAGGGCTCACTGCAGGGGGATGCCTTTTCAAGGCCATGGACCCCAGGCCTCTTCTATGCCTTCTCTCCACTTCCCTTTGTTCACAAGGTGATTCTCAAGGTCAGGAGGGACAAATCGCAGGTGATCCTGGTAGCCCCAGACTGGCCTCACCAGTTCTGGTATCCAGATCTCCTCAACACCAGGCTACCGAGGCGTCTTCCAGCACACCCAGACCTACTCTCGATCAGTCAGGGGAAGGTATTCCATCTGGGCCTTCAATCCCTGCACCTGACAGTCTGGTTCCTGAGTGGCTAGAGTTCCAGGCTTTGGGTTTCTCCGAAGATGTACTCACTGTTGTGGAGACATCTAGGAAGGAGTCGACCAGGAGGTGCTATGCCTTCAAATGGAAAATATTTTCCATTTGGTGTCAGTGTAAGGGCCTGGACCCTTCATCCTGTCTGGTGACTAGCATCCTTTACTGCCTTTGGTCTCTCTCTCCAAAGGGGGTCTTTGGTCAACGACCCTTAAGGTGCACCTGGCAGCCATCTCTGCTTATCGGGTGCAGGCCAGTCAGCAGACGGTGGCTCAGGAGAATGTGGTCTGGCATTTCTTTAAAAGTCTTGATCACATTTCCCCTCCGGTGTGTGAACCACCACCACCACCATGGAATCTACTGTTGGTACTGGCAAAGCTCATGGGCAAGCCATTTGAACCAATTCACAGGTGTGAGATGTCACATCTGTCATGGAAGACCGCCTTCCTGGTGGCTATCACATCAGCCAGAAGGACTGGGGAGCTACAGGCACTCTTGTCGATTCTCCTTACCTGATCTTCCACAGGGACAAGGTTGTCCTGTGCCCCCACCCGAAATTCCTTCACCTCAACCAGTTGTTGACTCTGCCGGTGTACTATCCCATTTACACACTGGAGGCTGAGTACAGGCTCCATCCCTTGGACCTGAGACAAGCGCTCTCTTATTACAAAGGTGCATGGCTGGAATATGGGGAGAGGTTTGTCAGCTGTTTGTCACCTACGCTGAAGCTGCACCTGGCAGACCTGCAGCAAAGCGGATGATTGGCAGTTGGATAACATCCTGCATTGATCTCTGTTACTGGTTGGCGGGCAAGGAGCCTCCCATAGGGATAAGAGCTCATTCCACCCACCATACTGCTGCGTCAGTGGCTGCTTCTAGGAACATCCCTATCCAGGATATCTGCAGGGCTGCTTCCTGGAAGTCAGCAGACACCTTCATTTCCCACTACGACATCTACCTAGAGTCATGCTGATTTTGAGGCCTCAGTTCTCCAATCTCTGTTCCCTAGCTAGAGGGTGTGTGCCTTTCCTCCCTGCTCCTGGAGAACTGCTAGGAGTCTGCCAACAAGTGTGGATAGAACAACATATCCACAATCCTAGAAAAACAGGTTACTCACCTGTAACAGTAGTTTTGGGAGTGGTATATGTTGTTGATCCACACAAACCCACTCGACCTCCCACCCTCTGCTTCCAGTGGGCAAGATCTGGCATGAAGGGGCAGAGCTGAGGGATACACCACCCGGGTGGGTGGGAGGAGCCAGCTTTCAGACCTTCCGGCAAGATTCTTAAAGGGAAAGAACATGACAAGTGTGGATGAACAACATATACCACTTCTAGAACTATTGTTACAGGTGAGTAAGCTGTTTTTTTAATTCCTAATGGCTGTCTGCACTTATGAAAATAATGTACACCAATTCCATAGGCTGCGGCTGCAGTACCATAACTTTAATGATAGAAAGTTGTAGCAACTTTAAAGTTGGTGATTTGATTGATTTGATTCTTTTGGTAACCGGGTATGGCCCACTAGGCACAAGTGCAACCTGGAAGCACTGGGGAGGTTAAGTGACTTGCTCAGAGTTGCACAGTATGCAAGGGGAGGTTGTGGAAATCAGCACCTTGTCTGCTAGATGTACCAACCTCATTCACAACTTGTTACCCTGTCCTCTGGACTATACTGTCAGCACCAGTTGCAACAGTAGCAAAGAGCTGAGGTTAGCTAATGTAAATTAATGTTTTCATTCATACTTCATTGAAGAAATGTTAAGCAAGCAGTAAAGAAACTCTTTAATTTGCTGGTGGTAGCTAATGTACATACTGAAGGAGCTACTCTGTAAATCATACAGTATATAGAAACTGAGGCTTGTTTAACTTTGATTACAGATTTAACCAAATTATGGTTTCATCATTACAGCTACTTTAGTAAGTGGTGCTGAATCTGGACAATTTATTACACATGGAAAAGCCTTAAAAAAATAAACCGATGATGATATAATCTTCAGGTGAATAAATAGATAATGTAGTTATTGATTTTTTTGTACTCAGGAAAGCAAATTTTTTACCGTATGGGTGAGTGGCCCTGTAAGCAGCTGTAAGTGGCTGGCTGTAGCAGACTGAAGAAACCACAGATAAACCTAGCTACAGTCCTGTCGAAGTCGCACATGATTGTGCCCCCGCCCCCCCACTACCACCACCACCACACACTTACAATGAACAGATTTAATTTGGTTTTGCTACCAATTTCATGACATGTATTTCACTGTTATCTTCTCTGTTTGCAACCCAGTTAAAAATAGGATTTGAGTTCTATAAGTGATTAGGAACCCTAGAAATTCTTCAAAAGTTCCAGACTAGAACCAGAACGCAGAATTTAAGCAGGTTCTGACAGTCCTATACCAAAGGGGGTCTAAGGGTTCAGTAGTCTGTTCAGAATAGTCTGCAGCATCATTCTACCAGGATAGGAGTCACTTTCTCCAGAGGCAGTCTACTGACTGTGCGATCAGTTCAGAGCCATCCAGATGGGTCTTTCTCCTGCAGAGAGATTTTTCTTAACTCTTTTCTCATCAGTTGTTTTCTTTTTCTATACCCTTCAGCTGAGCTGGTGTGGATTATAGTTCTCCAGTGAATTCCCAGGGCTGTTCTGTCCTTTGTCGTTCCTCCAAAGTCTAGGGTATTTTTAAGAGCTTCCTAAACATACAAAATGCCAGCAGAAACAGGCCTCATGGTCCATTGAGTCTGCTCGATTGTGCAGCTAGCCCCTCCACTTGCAGCTGCCCCACCCTTCCCTCCTCATAACAACCCCCCTCCACTCTGTCCCACCCCCTCTTAAATCCTTCCACCATTCTGCATAATACCACTTCCTCGGGCAGAGATTCCACTTGTCTGATAATTTCTGTGAAATATTGTCTCCTGATTTCCCTCTTGAATCTCCCTCCCCTCCAGTCTCAGCCGATGCTCCTTCATATCCCTCCCCCTTCTGATCTGAAGAATCCCTTCTGTATTAATCCTGTTAATTCCCTTCAAGTACTCACAGGTTTCGATCATGTCCCCCCATTCTTCCTCTCTTCCAGGGAATACATTCACAGCTCTCATAGGATTTTCCCTCCAGTCCTTGGATCACCTTTGTTGCCCTATGTTGCAACCCCTGTAGCAATTTTATGTCCTTCTTCAGGAGTGGATGCCAGTACTGCACACAGTATTCCAGGTGCGGCCTGACCAGTGACTTGTACAGGGGTAGGCTCACTTCTCTGTGCCTGGAGGAGATTCCCCTCGCTGTGCATCCCAGCATCTTGTTTGCCTTTGCAGCCGTCTTCTTGCCCTGAGCTGAGTGGTTCATACTCCCTGTTATTAGTATCCTTAGATCCTTTTTTTTTTCTCCTGTGCTTTCCAACTGTACCCCTCCCAACTGATATTTCTTCCCCTGGTTCCTTGCTTCAGAGTGAAGTATCTTGCACTTCTTGGTGTTGAACCCTAACTGCCATGGCTCAGATGATTTCTGTAGTCTGTTCAGGTCTTCCTGCAGCCCCCTTCACCCCTCTGTCATTTACCACAGCACCGATCTTAGTATCATCTGCAAACAGACTGATCCTACTCTGGATCCCGTTTGAGATATCGGCTATGAATATCCTGAACAGCACCACTCCCAGTACTGAACCCTGGGGCACCCTGCTCGTAACGTCCTTTGGTGATGAGAGTTCCCCCACCACCACCACCACTCTTTGCTGCCTACCCCTCAACCAGTTGGTGATCCAATTGACCATTTTTGTTCCCACCCCAGTACATTCCAGTTTTACTCCAGCCTCCCATACGGCACCAAGTCAAAAGCCTTGCTGAAGTCCAAATACAGGACATCCACTGCATGGCCCTTGTCCAGTTCCCTGGTAACCCAGTCGTAGTATTCGACTAGGTTCGTCTGGCAGGATCTGCTTGATACAAAACCATGTTGATGGCCATCTAGGAGCCTATTGTCTTCCAAGAAGGTCACCAGCCTCTCTTTAAGGATTGACTCCATGAGTTTCCCCATGATTGAAGTGAGACTCACCAGTTTGTAGTTGCCTGGATCATCCTTCGGGCCACTTTTATAAATGGGTACCACATGGGCTGTCCTCCAGTCCTGTGACGCGCATCCTGTGTCCAGTGATGTACTGAACAGGTCTACCATTGGTCCCACCAGAATCTCCGCCAGCTCCCTAAGTACCCTAGGGTAAATTCCATCTGGCCCCGGTGCCTTGTCCACCCTCAGCTCCCTTAGTCCTTCCAGCACCCTGTCCTCTGTAATCCTGATATCAGTTGCCCCCGCCCACTCCAATTCTCTTTCCAATGGGTATCTGCCCCCTTTCCTTCGTGAACACAGAGCAGAATTACTCATTCAGTGCCTCTGCCTGGTCCTCCCTTCTCCACCCAGCCCCATCTTTCTTAATCCTCACAATGTGGTCTTTGTTTCTTCTTCTCTCGCCTATGTATCTGAAGAAGTCCTTTTCCCCATCCTTGATTCCCTGTGCCAGTCTCAGCTCTCTGGAAGCCTTGGTCGCTCTGACTAGCCTGGTAATCTCCCTGGACTTCTTCGCGTACTCGTCCTTGTCCCCTTGCCCTCCCGATTTCCTAAGCCTCTGGAATGTTTTTCTCTTGGCCCTCACCCCATCCATAACCTTCCGAGTCAGCCAGCTCGGCTTCTTTGCCCTCCCCTTCTTGCTCCATGTCCTGGTACAGGACTCAGCTGCCTCTGCTAGCCCTTTTTTAATGATATTCAAGTTTTGGCTGGCACTCATGCATGTCTGAATTCCCACCAGATGCTCAACCAGAATATCTCTCATCCTCTTAAAAGTCCATCCCTCAAAATTGATCACCCTGGTACCTGTTGCTCCTGTTACCCTTCCCATATTGAGTGTGAACCACACAGCATGATGGTCTCTCCCTTCGGGGGGCTCCTCCACTCCTAGATCCCTTACAACCTCCCTGTTTGTTAATGCCAGGTCCAGAGTCCTACCCTCCCTAGTTGACTCGCAGACTAATTGCCCCAGGAAACAGTCCTGAAATGCATCTAGTAATCTCTGATCCTTTGCACGTGTGGTGGTTGGAGTGTTCCATTCCACTCCAGGGAGGTTGAAGTCCTTCCCCCACCACTACGGTGTCCCTCTTCCTACATAACCTTCTAATCTGCTCAGCCAACTCCCTATCCAGGTCATCCCCCTAAGCTGGTGACCTGTACACTACCCCCACCCTCAGTGTCTTTCTTTTAGAGTCTTGAAACTGCATTCATAGGGCCTTTGTCCTGCCCTCCACCCCCTCCTTTGTCATACACCTTATCCCCTCCCTCAAGTAGATTGCCACACACACCTCTTTCCACCTAGCTCTGTCCTTCCTGAATATCTTGTACCCTTGGATCATCATATCCCAGTCCTGGTTCTGGGTGGCCCATGTCTCCATGATGGCTGCAATGTTCACCCTCCCCACAGCCAAGAGAGCCTGTAGTTCAGCTGATTTGTTCCCTAAGCTTCTCGCATTCAGCGAGCCCACCTTCCAACCTTTGTCTTTCCCCCCCCCACCCTGGTTTCCCCCCTGCCAATCCTTCCCTGTGTCCCCACTTCAGAAACATCTCCGATAGCTCGGGGGGTAGGCATGCTTGCCTCCCCCCCCTCCGGGATCCCTGCCTACCACCTGTCCTCGTGCCACCCCCCACCTAGTTTACATCTATCCTTGATGCTATGTACCCCTCAAACCTCTGCTTTAATACCCCTTTCCCTTCCCCGCTCAGGTGCAACCTATCCCTTGTATATAGATCCTTATTGTCCCAGGTACTGCCCTTGTCCCCCACTACCCCATACCCCTTAGATCAACATCATTCCCCCAGCCAATTGTTGAAGTCCCCAGTCCTCCCTTTCCTTCCTGTGCTTGCACAGGGTACCAGGAGCGCCTCTGAAAAGGCCACTGATTCCCCCACTTCCTCACGTAGCCCTCCTAGTTTCTCAAACCTCCTCCTCAGTACTTCCACCATCTCTTCCGCCAGGTCATTAGTGCTCACATGCACCACTACATACGGTTTCTTCCTGCCCCTCCTTGAGCACTTAAGAACTGCCTGCCCCACCCTGTCGGCCGTTAGCCAAGGTATAGCCTCCACCTATATTTTACTATGCCGCTCCCTCCTGCCGCCCCATCTGATCTTTTAAGTATGGAATCACCCAGCACTAGTACACCCCCTTCCTTGTTCCTTGTCCCTTCCCCAACCCCTTTCCCAGGGTATCCAGTATTAGAGCATGCCAACTCACTAGCTCCACCCTTCCACCCTAGTGCTCTCCCCCATTCTCCCCATCCTCTCCCTTACTCCCTTCACTGCCCCTCCCTATCCCTCCACATCCCTCCTTCCGCCCTGCCCCCTCCTACTCCACCCCTGTAGTCCCCCACCAGCAGTATTTCTCTCCCTTCACCCCTGTCAAACTCCTCCTGACTGACTCCTGTCCCTTGTGGTTTTCCTCCCTCCCTCTCCCCTGGAGATCATTCCCCCTCCTCCTCCTCCTTCTCCCCAAGTGCTGCCAGCACCACAAACCTATTTTCTGGCTATCCTGCCTGGCTGTGCCTCTGTTCCCTCCCCCCAACTGTAGCCTTCTCACTAACGCTAGGCCCCATGTTTGTTCCACTCCTGCACTCCTTCCCCGTCACTTCCTTTGAGCCACTGTTCCTCCCCTGTGGTGTCCTCATGTTCATTCCTGGATGTGACCCTTCTGCCTCAAGGCCCTTTCCCCCCATTCCTATCCAGCTCTCTACCAAGCCACAGCACTTCCTCCTCCAGCCTGCTCAATCTAACACAGATTGGACATCCTCCTAGCCTCCACAATATGTTCATCCAAACTGCCGTCCCACATCCATTGCAACCCACAAGTCTACTCATGCTGGCCCTCCTTGCATCCTGCTTCCCCCTGTAGCACCCCCCTCTGCACTGACCCCCGACTGCCCCACTAGCTCCCTCCACCCTCTGGTGTGTGTCCTTCTGACCAACTCCATGTGCCCCCCACAATGTTCTAACTCTCCCTAGGATACCCCAGTGTTTTTTTTTTTTTATTTTTTTTTTTGCTCCTTACTTGCTCCTCTGGTCTGCCTCTCCTTCCGGCTGCTCAGGACCCCCGACCCCTCGCCCTGATCCCCTTCCACTCACCTCACATCGCAGCCATCCAGGGATGGCCCGGTGTATGCCTCTCACCGGATAGGTCCGTCTGCTCCGAGGGGGAAGGCGCCAGGAGGGGCAGTCAGCGCACTCTAAGTTCAGTCCCCAGGCGTTGCTGAGGTGGATTCTGGGGCGTCAGGGCACTCGAGTAGCCAGGAGCCAGCAGCCATCATCCGGCCGACTAGGAAGCCGAGTTTCCGCTTTTCTCCCCGGCGTGGTGTACCACTGGAGCGTCCTAGGCCGAATGCCGGCGTCCACCGCCCTGTGGGGCTTGAACTGTCACCCTCCCAGCCTCCGCCAGGGCAGCAGACAGTGAGCTCGTCCCTCCCTCTCCCGAGAAGGCAAGCAGTTGCAGGATGCTCAAGCCTTCTCCTCCCGGACTGACTGTCCAGCGACCTGACTCCGTTCGAACCCAGGTCGCTGGCGTCCTAAAATCCAGCCACTGGCTGAGCCAGCCCCAGTGGTTTTCAATACTTGCTGCCTCCTTCAACACAGATTTATGCACTGTTAGCAGTATCTATGTCAAAAGTAGCCTCTGACTCAAATGTAATACCGTCTCATGAAATAAATTAGTGAGCTTAAAGATTCAGTCAGATCAAATTGAGTTCAGTGTAACACTGGCTGTTGAATAATCACCAATCAGTTTACATCGAGTCTCACTTCTTGGTGCACCACTCAATCAGAGCAGCGGTACAATTATAAAGGAGGGTGGCCCGGGGAGGGAGGGATAGTGGAAGGTCAGTTGGGCTTACTCCCTGGTCTCTCCACCAAGACAATCAACACCTCCCCAAAATGGCAGTCATCCCCTTGCTTGGCGTTCCCTGCCCTTTGCTGACTTTGAGATAAGAAAGTTTACACTGTTACTGGTTTGGCAAAGGAAGGATCAATAGTAAACCAGGATGAATAAAGACACAATCTTGCTTCCCTGCAAAGTTCACCTACCATCCTCTGCCGTTGCGCCTGTTTGGTCTCCTCGGCAATCCACGTCCACTGTTTCACGATAAGCCGAGACAGGCGGGGAGAAGAAGAAGGAAAAAATCAAATTACATTTTCCGTTACCTGAATACCTTCCCAGTGGCTGGATATCCGTAGCATGCCTTGTATCTTTATCAGTTGGAACCTACCTGCAACTCCCCTATCTAGGGAGTAACTAAATCAGAACAATCCAGCATCTAGTCTTGGAACTCACCACACTTCTCAGTAAATAGACCAGGTTTGGTAACATTTGGGAGCCTTGGGGGCCATTCCAGTCAATCATGGGCTCCACAAAGGGCACTAAACAGTGAATAAGATGGTGGCCAGAAACCACTGCTCACACTGGGGGCGGTCAGGAGGGGCGACCGCCACCCAGCCCCCTCAGCTCCGCCACTGGCACTTCTGTCTCAGAGTGAGACAAATCTGTTTTCTAAGGCAATGGCTTTTTGGCACATTAGGATTTTCCTCTCTTTCTCTACTTTCCTCATACAGTATCTTCCAGGCGTAGAGATACTCTTAATCCCAGAGCTGGTGGGCTGGGTACCAGGCCCCAGCTGCCTCCCTCAGTCTTTTTAGTTTTTTTCTTGCAAAGTTAGTGTGCACCGCAGGTTCTTCTCTTCTGGTTAAGTTGTGTTCTCTGATTGGGAGCTGTCCCAAGTCACTGGAGGGACTTTTTTTTCCTCAGTAACAAAGGGCAAACCAGTTTGCTTCATGACAAGATAATACCTTGAATCAGTTTTTTTTTCTCGGTCCTATCTGAAAGAGCTTCACTACTACTTTTCCTCCTAGGAAGCAATGGAGTTTTTCTTCATTTATTTAGTCCAGATTGGGCATCTCTAAAGCCAGGAATTTGAATTTCGTACAGCAGCCAAAATCCACCTTATAAAGTCTGCAGACCTGGTTGGTCTCTCTGTTCTTCATGCCTTTAGGATGGTGAAAAAGTTACAAGTTCCTGGCCTCCTTGTTGAGGTAACAAACCATACCACACCCCTGTAGTTAGGGGTGAGTAGAGTGTTTAATGTTAAACACCTAACTTTGCACCTTAATAACTTTGCCCCTGTTCAGTGGAACAGACCGAAATTTGGCATGCAATCTTATGCAGAGTCTCAAGACCTGAGCGTTTCTGATGACTGCATCTTGGGCAGTTTACTGAGCTATATACACCACCACCAAAATGGGGGGACTTTTTTCCTATACTTAACATTTTTTATCTGTCTCACAGCCTAGACAGTACAGAATTTTTCACACAAAGCTTTTAGGCAGATCATGAGGGCTTACTTTTCTTGATTTCCACTTGTCATGAGAAATTACTTCTCTAAGGCAGTATAACCTAGAGGTTAGAGTAATGAGCTTGGTACATCTAGCAGACCTCAGTTTGGATTCCCACAACCTCCACTTGCTTTCTTTGTGACTCTGAGCAAGTCATAAAACACCCTGTTGCTCCCTAGTTACCCTGAAAGCAGGCACTTGTGCCCGAGTGGGCCACCGAGTTACCAAAAAGAATAAAGAAAAATGTAATTGTGAGGGCTCCCAGTCGTGACAGCTGCCGTCTTGTTAGTTTACTAACATATGAAATTTGCCAGCAGGTAAAGCGCCTAGAAGGTCTATCAAGTCTGCCGATCAGCAGCTAGCACCCTTATTCTGCAGCTGCCCCTCCCTTCCACCCTTCCCTCTCATTAACCCTCCCCTTGTCCTGTCCCATCCTCGTTTGAAGCAGTCCACTGTTCTATCAGACACCACTTAGGAGGTAACGCATCCACCCAGCCACCACCCTCTCTGTAAAAAGTGTCTCCTCATCTCCTCCTGAACCTTCCTCGCTCAGTCTCATATCGCAGCCCTGGTGTCCCTCCTCCTTACTTCAGACAGCCCCTCTGTACTTGTCTTGTTTATTCCTTTCATGTATTTAAAGGTTTCAATCATGTCACCCCTGTCTCTCCTCTCCTCCAGTGAGTACATGTTCAACTCCTTCAACTCTCTCTCGTTGTAATAGGTCCCTGGCCCCTTGATCATCTTTGCTCTAAGCTACCCCCCTCCAGTAACTTAATGTCCCTCTTCAGATATCTGGATGCCAATATCGCATGCAGTACTCCAGGTGTGGTCTAATCAACACCTATTCCAGTGGCAGAATCACCTCCTCCTCCTCGGGGATATAACCCTTGCAATACAACCCAGCATTTTGTTGGCCTTTGCAGCTGCCTTCCTACATTGTGCCGAGTTGTTCATTGACCCTGTAATGGGCCCCCAGATCCTTCTCTCCTCCTCTGTCTGGGCTCGCTGCACTCCCCCTAGCTGGTAACTCCTCCTTGGGTTCTTCATCCCCAAATGCAGCACATCACTTTTTTGGCATTAAAAGCCCAGTTGCCAGGTGTCTGACCAGGTTTCAAACTTTTGCCAAATCATCCTGCAACCCTACTATCCCCTAAGGTCATCCACCACTCGCCTACATGGTATCTTCAACAAACAGACTGATCTTGCTCTTGATGTCCCATGATATGTCTGCAATAGAATATCCCAAACAACACTGGTCCCAACACCGAGCCCTGTGGAACACCACTCGTCACTGCCCTTGGGTGTAGGCTCCCCACCCACCACCACCCTCTGTTGCCTTCCCTGCAGCCAGTTTCCTACCCATCTCACCAGCTTTGCACCTGCCCTGTGCCTACTAACTTCCTTCCCAGCCTTCCATGTGGCACTGGGTCAGATGCCTTATCAGAGTCCAGATACAGGACATCCACTGCATGGCCCCTGTCCAGTTGCCTAGTTACTCAGTCGTAGAACTCAATCAGGTTGGTTTGGCAGGATCTGCGTGAAACCATGCTGTCTGCTGTCCTGTAGTCCTTTGGCCTCTAGGAGGGCCACCAGCCTCTCCTTCAGGATGGTCTCCATTAGCTTACCCACGATGGATGTGAGGTCACTGGTCTGTAGTTTCCCGGTTCATCCTTGGGGCCACTCTTGTGGAGGGGCACCACTGAGCCATCCTCCAGTCCTGAGATACACACCCGAATGTAGTGAGGCATTAAATAGGTCTGCAAAGATCCTGCAAGGACCTCTGCCAACTCCTTCAGTACCCTGGGGTGGATGCCATCTGGGCTGGCGCCTTGTCCACCCTCAGTGCCTTCAAACCCTCTCGAACTCTGCTCTCCATTGATTTCCCCATCTGTCCACCACTTCCACCCTGCTTCTGCCATTTCTCCCACCTTGGGTGTCACCCCTCTTCTCTTTAGTAAATACTGAGCAAGTACTCATTTTGAATCTTCACCTTATCACCCTGCTTCCACACCCAACCCCCTCGCCTTACTATCCATCTATGGTCCTATAGCTCCTTTTCTCCTGATGTACTTAAAGAAGTCCTTCTCCCCTTCTTAATGCCTTGTGCCAGCCTGAGTTCAGTAGGATGCTTTGGCTCCCCTTACACCCCATGTCACCTCCTTCGATTCTGTCAAGTACTCCTCCCTGTCCTCCCCCTCCCTGTTTTCTTTGTACTTCCTAAGGCAGCTCTTTTCCATGACCTCCTTGCTCCAAGCCAGATTGGTTTCTTAGCCCTAGCCTTCTTGCTCTGGGCTTTGCAGCAGGTTTGGTTAGCTCCACTATCCCCAGCTTTATGAGCTCCCACCTCTGGTTAGTGTCCATACTAGATTGAATTGTGGCTAGGTACCCTTTTATCACTTCCCCCATCCTCCCAAAGTCGGCCCTCCTGAAGTCCAGCACTACTGTGCCAGATTCCACTCCTTCCTTGCCCATATCCAATGTGAGCCATACTGAGTGGTGGTCACCCTGACAGCGTTCCTCCACTATAAGTTCTCTCAAAGTCCCCATTTGCCCAGCACAAGGTCAAGGGTATTCCCTAACCTAGTTGGTTCACTGACCATTTGCAGCAGGAAGCTGTCACTGAAGGCATCCAGCAGACCTGCTCCCTTCTGTTCCTGGTTGTTGGGGTGCTCCAGTCCACTCCTGGCATGTTGAAGTCCCCCACAATCACCACACTACCCTTTTCGCAGGTCCTCCTGATCTGTCCCACTAGTTCCCTGTCTGACTCCTCCATCTGAGATGGTGGCCTGTAACTAATGGTGGTTTTGTAACAAAAAAAAAATTGAAAATACATAAAATTGATGCATTTTCAAAAAAACACTTGAACCTAGGTAAACCGGACCCCATTTAGCTGTATTCTGGTGTTTGTTTTTTGAAAATTTTCCCAGAAATAACATTTCTGGGCACCCAAAATCCTCTGAGTGCTCCAGCTTGAGGGCAGCCGTTCACCTGTGTTCTCAGTAAGAACAGCGGGACTTTCTTGATACCTGCAGCTGCAGATGGAGTCCTGCTGCTGACTTGAGTGGCAGCAGTGAGCCAGCAGACAGTCCCCACCATCACCACAATTCAGCCCAGCCTTGAAATCCAGTTACTGCAGTGTAACAGCAATTGGGGCATATATATTTTCATACATGTCAACCTGTAACCATAAAATATAAAAGTATTGCACATTGTTTAATATAAGTAACAACAGTTATTTTATTTGTAGTCTATATTTGGCAAAAGGTATGGCATTACATATTGCTTGCTAGCTCCGCTGGCTCAGCGATTGACAGAAGGGCTCAAGGTTTAACTTGCATAGTTGCATATAGATCACATTAGTGCTTACGAATTTCTGACCCGGTTGCAAAATCCTGACTGTTCAAGTGCAGCCTATAGTTTCCACCCCATCCTTGCCATCAATAATTTGTCAAAGGGCCAGCTTCCAAACTCTTGGGAGGGATATACCCCCCAACATCTACTGAACTCCATGCCTGCTGTCCTTTTGGGATTCATTGAAATACTCCAAATTTGTTGAAAAGAGGAAGCGCAGGAGCAGATTGTATTTGCCTTTGATTTTCACATCTTTGGGATTCAAGATACTTGTACAAAGGATCGGCTATTAAACACAAAGTGTTTGGCCTGGAGATGAATTCCATCTGATTGTGGATCTGAAATCTCGGGGTGGTGGAGGCAAACATTGCAGCACAAAGGTAGGTCCATCCCTGCAAGATAAGTTGTAGCAGCAAGTCATTGTGTAATGTGGAATTCTGTCAGATAATAGTCCAGTCTGCTGTGATTTGTTTACCCTTCCATGTCATTTTAAAATGTTTTAGCATGTGCTATATGTTTAATTCTATGAGGTACGGCAGTTGGACCAAGTCCCAGCTCATACCTAGAAAGCCTCCCCAGATTTGTTCATAGAACTCCTCATCTGAAACATAAATAGCATATAGTCATTGAATAACTCCAGTGTTTGATATACCTTTATAATAACTGGGGAGCATTTTTCCCCATAGGAAAACCTGGTTATAATTCACCATTATAATCTGTGGATTATAACAGCAAACACGCACCTGATTTCCCTTGCTCCACGCATGCGCAAGCTTCCATTCTTCACTTTCTCAGCACACTCTACTTAATGGTCACGAAACCTTCCTTAAACAGGAGCTCTTGTATTACACCTCTTTTTAAAAAAGGAAAGTTGTCAGCAGCCACAGATGGTGGATGGTACCTTAGCCCAACTGGACGCAGCTGAACACCGATGTTGTATTTTATATAATAGCTGTGGCAACAAAACGCTCCCCAGCAATTATATAAAATAAAATATGTAGTGAAACATAGAAACATAGACTTTGATGGCAGATAAGGACTGCTTGGCTCACCTAATCTGCCCGTTTCCCTACCTAATGGATAAAGCTGCAGATCCTAGTTCACCAACAGCGTATTTCTTCCTACCCCCACAAGAATTGCCTTATGTATGTCCCACGCATTCTTGAATTATCCCACAGTTTTAGACCCCACAGCCTCTTCAGGAAGGCTGTTCCATGCGTCCGCCACCCTCTGTGTGAAAAAATACTTCCTCACATTGCCCCTGAGCCGTCCCCCAAGAAAATTGTGTTGCACATCTCTTTTTCTAAAAGATGCTACCCTCTTAGACTTTGTTGATTCCACTGAGGTACTTAAAAGTTTCTATCATGTCTCCCCCACCCCCTGTCCTCAAGGGTATACATATTACAGCTCCTTTAGTCTCTCCTCGTATGGCTTCTCTTGCAGACCCTGCACCATTTTAGTTGCCCTCCTCTGGACTGCCTCAATATGAAGGCCCAATGATGCAGCGGCATATATCCTCTTATCTAGGACTTCCACCCTCCAAGATTCCTTATCAGGAGGGGAGGAAGTTCAGGTGCCCTAGACCTGTCATGGGCAGCATTAATCACCACCGAGTCCATCTCAGGTTGTGTGGCATAAAAAGGTTTCTTAGAAGGAGCAGAATACATTTTATCTGCCTTTCTGGTACAGCTGGTATGTTGTTTGGTCTGTATGAGCTGCACAGGTGACATCCTTTAAGGATGGGAGCAGAGGAGGCACCATAATAGTGTGAGACTCTGGCAGCCCCAGGAACTCCAGCAGATTATTTTTAGTAGTATCCTGCTTTTCTAGGGCAAAGCCCATGGCAGCTTGTATCTGCTGCATCATGGTGAAAAATGAAGGGTGTTCTAGAGGGGACATTGGTGTGTTCAGCATGGAGTCTTCACTGCAGGTGGAGACTGTAGAGGTGATGCCATGTTCATATTGGCTCTCAGCATAGTCTTCTACTTCTTCCTCTTCCTGCATCATTGGATCAGGATTATGTTCATTGTCAACTGGGTTGACGGGAATGAGAGACCTTGCTGGCAATGTTGGTGGCAGCATAGGAGGATTTTGTGGCAAGGGAGTACCTTGTGTCATCGAGGGGTTATGAGTAGAGGACCCCATCGACTGGCTTCCAGGAGCAGGGAGACCTGGCAGCAGGCGCAGTATCATGTCTGAGAAAGTGATAAGTAGTGCCTAAGTGTTGGTGCCACTTTGGTTAGTGGGCACAACTGGAGCAGTCGGTGGGGGACGCAGAGTCCCCATCATCAGTGGCGATGTACTGGCCGTGATAGGCATGGTAGTGCTTACACCAAGCCCAGACCTTGGTGTTGGGTCAGCAGTCGGGGGCAGTCGTTGTCGCCGCTGGAGCAGATGACATCAAAGCAGAGGTCGTACCTGTAGTGTGCAGGAACTATCTGGAGCATGCCAGGGAAGACTTCTCTTTGTCAAGATGTTTGTGACTTCCTGAAGTTTTATCCTGGGATTTGGACTATCGTGATTCAGTCGATGCAGATTTTTTTTTTGGAGCTGCTTCTCCATTCTCTCTGATCTTTTGAAGTAAAAACTTCTCCAGAGCCCCCTTTCAGTGGCACCTGGTTGCAGAATTTAAATCCCAGGTAGATTTTGCAGGCTTTCAAGTTGGGGTCTAGGCCTAAGCAGGAGACAGAAATTTCATGGGAGTCACCGGTGTAGATCTTATCTCCGCACTCACAGTACTGGAAAAGTAAGGATGGATCTCACTTCGAGGGGGAGCTCTTGCAGCAGGTAATACCATTAGGACTAAGGCCACCAGACGTTAGGACCCCACGGAAAAATCTTCTAGCTAGCAGTCAGTGGCAGGGGACTGCCGCCGACATCAGCTCCTCCCCGACGTCAGATGTGGAATAAAGGGGGAGGTCGCCCGGCACCCCCTCAGTTCTTTTCCCACCATCGACCCGCTAGCATCGGATCCACGGATGCCATAGTCGCAGTCAACTGCCTTTTTTCTCGTGCATTGCAGTTTTCTCTCTAAAATTGTATTTTTCTTCGACACTTTTCATCAGTTTAAGTGCATGTCTTTATCAACAGAGCGGCGAAAATCTGAGTTTGCGTACGGGAAGCAGATCCTGGCGAAAGACGCCCACTCTGCCTGGCTGATCTGCCTAGGCCCAGACCATCGGCCTGACAGTTGCCTGCATTGCCAGAAGTTCAACAACAAAACGAGGATTCACTCTGAAGGCCTATCTACTCGAGCAGCAAGTAGCCGCCATGCAGAAGGCTCCATCGGGACATAGTTCATCCTCCTCAGCCAGGGAGTCTTCCCTGAAGGAGAAAAGTTCGGGAGAGAAATGCCACCACCGGGAGAAGGAGAGAGTCAGATCGAAATCCTGCCCAAAGTCCCCTCACTGGGTGTCTGCTACATCCACCTCCAGCGGGAGGTTGGAGTCTGTCCACCCAGGTACCAGTTCAGCTTTGGGGGAGACCCACAAGAAGTCTACCACCTCAACACACGCTAAAGGTAGGGAGTCTTCTTCCCAGGGGCAGCCATCCGCTCAGGTCCCCTTGGCCCACTGACCCCACAAACATGGGTTGACCCTTGAGGGACAGGCGTTGGCTTCAGGCAAATCCACCAAGTCCGGCACCCACAAGCACTCTGGGTCATCCGAGAAGCATAAGAAACCGGACGATTCCACAAAATGCCAGGAGCTTGTCAGGTACCAGACGCCTCCCCCACCTGAAGAACGGGTGTCGTCTGCCTCCAATGGAAGGCAGACCAGCAGACACTCTGACTCTGTGTTGGAGAAAGAGCAGGTGCCACTGGCCAAAGAATGGCCATCGGCCCCTGAAGGACCGGCCATCGGCCCAGCAACCGAAACCCTAAACACATGGACACCAGATGCCCAGCAGCCTCCGCCAAAGGAAACGGACACCAGACCGTCAGACAGTGCGATCTGACACCTGAAGCACCTATAGAGAAGGTTCCTAAGGACCAGATGTCAGTGCCTCCAGATCAGATGCCTGGGCCCTTCGGCACCTCAAACCAGACGCCCCCACCACCAGTCTTTCCACTGGCTGAGGTGGAAGCGTTCTTTGATGCCTGGTGGAATACCATTAAAGGGGATCTTCTCCCAAGACCTAGGGATCCATCCCTAGTATGGCCACTGCCTAGGGATCTATCTCCTCAATGGCCTTTACCACTGAAGGAGCTTCCGCCGCCAGAGAAAGAAGACAGGTGGACACCTGGGTCGGGCGCCCAAAAAAAGACACCCGTCATCCATCCCATCCTCGAGTGGACGCCCGCCGTCGTCTTCAGGGGACGATGCCAGAGACTCTTCTTCAGACTACAGGAGGACAAGCTGCCCATCCCATTTCCTAATCCAAGGGACTCGCCAAGGTCATCTTCCTAGATGACCCGCCTTTTTTGGATATTATGCGGTACTGGGGCCCACACTGTTCAACATATTCATTAGTGATATGCAAGCAGGACCAAATAACTATCTTTCCAAAATTGCTTTTGACACTAAACTGGGGCGTAGAGTTAATGACCCTACCAATTTGGCATCACTAGTTACCGATCTAGGGAAACTAGAACACTGGGCTACCGAGAACAAGATGTTCTTCAACCATGATAAATGTATTGTTCTCCACTTTGGGAGAAACAACCCAAAGCACGACTACTGTCTGAACAATATAAAACTTAAAACATGTATTTGTGAAAAAGATCTGAGGATACTCGTATCTAACAAATTCACATCTAGGGAACATTGTATAAAAACAGCTAAAATGACCAATGGTCTCCTAAAACAAATTACACACCTACATTACCCATTCAGAACAGTGTATCATCCCTTTGTATAGGACTTTCATAAGACCATATATTGACTATGGCTTCCCGTTCTGGAACCCCTACCTTAAAGGGGACATACTCTGCCTAGAACAAATACAGAGAAGGGCTACCAAAATGGTACCAAGACTTGCACATCTAGATTACCCAACAAGACTAAAACTTACTGGACTACATTCACTAGAAACTAGGAGGAAAAGAGGTGACTTGCTAAAGACTTACAGATTACTTCAATCACCTACCCTTATGAGTCACTGTGGACTTGTTTATTCAACTAGACGGATAGTATCTAGACTGCATAATAAGCAGTTAAAGGTACAATCCTTTAAAACTGACAAAAGGCGACATTTCTTCTCCTTAAGAGCACTAAGGCTATGGAACACCCTGACACAGGAACTAGTCAGTGCATGTCACCTAAACTCTTTTAAAACCAATTTGGACATTTGGATAAGGGAGAACTTACATTAAGTTCTGAAATGATCCACAGAAATGTGGGCACATCCTTGAAGGGCCACAGCCTTCTTTTGTCCCTTAAACCAAGTAATACCAAGTAATAATAAAAGTAATACATTCAGTAGCTATACCAGCGGGACACAGAGGTACTGGACCGTGAAAGATGCAGATTGGCGAAATTTTGGGGGGGCCACTGACCCTAAACCCTTGGTCACCCCCCCCAATTGGTAGAGCCTTTTCAAGATGTAACCAGGTCAACATGGAGACATCCAGCCACTACGACCACAGTGCCGCGCAAGGCTGATAGGCTCTACAAGACTCCAAAAGGGGAGCCTTTCCTGGGCGAACACCCGAAGGCAGACTCTATGGTCCTGACGGCTGCCCGTGGCAGGGCACAACAACCACGCCACATGAGTGCGCAGCCACCAGACCCTGAATCAAAAAAACTGGACCAGATGGGTCGTAAGGTGTACTCGTCGATAACTTGCACTGTTCGGTCACTGAACTTCCTTGCCCACGTGGTCACGTATCTGAAGTCCCTGTGGGCAAAAGCAATGGACCTGGCCAAGGCCCAGACAGATTCAGAGAGTAAGGTGGAACTCCTTGCTGTCATACAGTCTGGCATGGACGTGGACAAACACATCCTAAGGGGTTCTTATGACTGCACAGATACAGCAGCAAGAGCAGCGACCACTGGCATTTGCATGCAGAGGCATGCTTGGCTCAGGGTTTCTGGCTTCTGACAGGATCTACAGGATGGTATCCTGTATGCTACTTTTCAGGGGCCAGGACACTGAGAAGCTGATTACTGGACTTCAAGATTCGGGTAAAGCAGTATCTGAAGTCCACAGGATGTACAGGTTGGAGCCACAGCCCACTCATCGCCGTCCCTTTTGGAAAAATCGAGGACAGCAAGGAAGATGTCACACAACACAAGGGAGGTTTTAAAAGAAAAGGTCACCCTCTCGCTTCAGGCGCCCAAGGTCTCCAAAATCCCAAGGCGCCCAGACCTCCGCTGCCTACCCCCTCCAATACAGCATGACTCCCTACCCCCCCCTCCACCGCAGAAAGTGCAGGGGGAGGTGTTAGGAGGGAGGTCCAGTATAACATCGGACCAGTGGGTCCTCTAAAAAGTAGAAAGAGGATGCTCCCTAGAGTTCACCCAGATCCCACCAGGCACCCACCAGTCTCCTCCCACTGCTCACCCTTCCATGCGCTTCTCCTGAGGGGCAGAGATACAGGCCTTATTGGACAAAACAAGAGGTTCCTTTTGCTCAGCGGGGCAAGGGATTTTATTCCCATTTCTTCCTTGTCCCAAAAAAAGACAGGAGTCCTCTGTCCCATTCTGGGTCTGAGCCAACTGAACACTTTTATTGAATACAAACGGTTCAGAATGGTGACTTTGGTGAGTCTGTTACCAATGCTTCACCAGGGAGACTGGCTTTGCTCTCTTGACACGCAGGATGCCAACATGCATATCAAGATCCTGCCGTCCCACAGGAAGTACCTCCGCTTTACCTTCCAAGGCAGATGCTACCAGTTCAGGGCACTGCCATTCGGCCTATCATTGGCACAAGGATTTTTTTACCAAGTGCCTAGCAGTGGTGGCAGCGGCCCTCAGGAGAGGGGGTCACTTTGTGTACCCTAACCTGGATGTTTGGCTTCTTACCACTTCAGCAGAAGACCAATTGAACAGAACCTTGGAGGAGACTTTGTCTCTTCCAGACTCTGGGCATTACCCTAAACCTGCCCAAGTCGCAGCCATGACCAGCTCATTGACTACAATATATAGGAGCAGTCCTGGCCACAGTCCAAGGGAAAGCCTTTCTACCCACAGACAGGGCATCAAGGCTGAGACATCACTCACAAAGTACAGGACTCTGACTTGGTTCCCATCAGGGTAGTTCTACAACTTCTAGGTCACATGGCCGTGGCCACAGTCACAGTTCCACTTGTGCATCTGAACATGAAGATCCTGCAGTGGCACCTCAGGGTTCAATGGGATCAAGGCACGGACGAGCTAGAGGAGCCCATTTGGGTCTCCAGTACAGTCCATGACCTGGTGGCTCACCCCGACCCACTTGAGCCTAGGGGTTCCCTTCCAGTGGCTCAGCCCACAGCAGACCCTTACTATCGACGCCTCGGGACTGGGATGGGGGAGCACATCTTGCTTCTCATCAGATGAGGGGTTCCTGGAACTCAATGGAACGAACTTTCCACATAAACATTTTGGTGATGAGAGCCATACTGTATGCCCTTCAAGCCTTCCAAGGGGTGCTCCTTCTTGGACCTCTGCTAGTCCAGTCGAATAGTACCCCAGTAGTCTTCCATCTCAACAAGCAAGGGGGCACGCATTTGTATCCCCTTTGCAGAGAGGTGATGAGAGTATGGTCTTGGGCAGTGGATCACAGCCTGGACATTACGGCAGTCCATGTTCCAGGGATTCACAACGTCCTTGCAGACAGCCTAAGTTGCTCTCAGTTTCAGAACCACGAGTGAGAACTACAGCAAGAAGTGGTAGACGACCGCTTCGAAAGGTGAGGTCAGCCAGAGTTGGACCTCTTTGCGTCCCCACACAACACCAAACTGCCCAATTTCTGCTCGCTAGATCCAGGGCCTGGTGTTTTTTGGCAAGACGCATTGTCCGTCTCTTGGACGGGGAGGTTTGTGTACGCCTTCCATCCCTTCCTTCTTCTTCAGAGGGTCCTGCTCAAGTTGCAGGCAGAAGGAGCCAGGATGATACTGGTAGCTCCTTTCTGGCCTTCACAGATGTGGTTCTCTCTGTTACAATGTCTGTCATTGGAACCGCCAGTTCCATTGCCCCTCTCCACTTGCTGTCCCAGGAACAAGGGATGTTGGTCCATCTGGCCCTCTGGCCCCTGCATCGGCATGCTTGGCTCCTGTGGACTTAGCTAGGGATAGATTTGGAGTATCCTCAGAGTGGCAGAGGTGCTCGTTGCAGCGGGAAAACCCTCTACCAGGGCTACATATGCCATGAAATGGAAGCGTTTCTGCTTGTGAGCGATTCCCCCTTCTCTGGATCCCCTCGGCTGTCCGGTGGAATCTGTGCTGGAGTATCTTCTTTACCTGTCATACTTGGGCCTCCGTTACTCGTCCATCAAGGTGCATCTCTGTGCTCTGTCAGCTTACCATGTACCAATGAATGGGAAGATTCTAGCACAGCTGGACATCTGCAAGACCTTTTTAAGTGGCATCTTGCATATTAAACCTGCCAGGAGAGACCCAGTGCTGCCTTGGGATCTCCTGTTTGTTTTAGAAAAGCTCACCTTGCCCCCCTTTGAACCTGACGCAAGTTGCAAGCTCCGCCTTCTCTCTTGGAAGGTATTATTTTTAGTTGCCATTACCACAGCCTGGAGGATTTCTGAGCTGCAGGCTCTAATGTGTAAAGAGCCTGATCTTATTTTTCACAGGGACAGAGTAGCCCTCGGTACAAACCCTAAGTTCCTACTAAAGGTAGTGTCTGAGTTCACGTTGAACCCCGACATCCAACTAACAGTTTATTACCCAGAGTACTCGAACAATGGAGAGGCATTGTTGCGCACTCTGGATGTACGTAACATTTTGTGTTACTGTTTGGCCAGGACCAGTTCTGCCAGAAAGATAGACCAGTTGTTTGTCTCCTTTGCCCACAGGAAACTTGGAGCACCAGTCACAAAGCAAACACTAACCAAGTGGCTTGTGCATTACATCACTTTTCTACTACCAGCACCGCAACAACCCCCTACCGGGCCAGGGGTCACTTCACCAGAGGCATAACGACACCCTTCGCGTTCCTTCAGAATGTTTAATCAGCGGACCTCAGTGCGGCTGCTACTTGAAGTACAGTGCACACCGTTGTGAGGCACTACAGTCTGGACATTGCTTCCAGGAGGAGAGCAGGTTGCAGCCTAGCAGTCCTTCAGGGACGTCTCTCCTACTTTCCTACAGCCTTTTGTCCTCCACCCTTCTGACCTGGGTCTCTTCTTGGGCATTGCTTGGGACTCAGTTCATATGGTATTACCTGCTGCTAGAGTTCCCCCTCAAAGTGAGATAGTACAGTTACGTAAGAACTTACCGTAACAGATCTTCGAGAGGAGCTCATGCAGCAGGTGGCTTTCCTACCCACCTGCCCGCAGGGACAAGTTTCACATCTCTTTGGGAATGGGAGATCCTCCTCGGTTCTCCATCTGTTTTTTCAGCCGGGTCTCCGGCAAGAGAACTGAACTGGTGCCAGGGAACCGCCCCCTTTATACCACATCTGACGTCGGGGCGGAGCCGACGTCAGGGGTGTTCCCCCACCACAGACTGCTAGCTAGAAGATTTTTCCTTGGGGTCCTAACACCTGACAGCCTTAGTCCTAATGATATCACCTGTTGCAAGAGCTCCTCTCGAAGATCTACTGTTACAGTAAGTTCTTGTGTAACTGTACTTTCCTTCAGTGACATGCAGGTCATTGAAAATCACTATAAAAGTGATTACTTTTAGTAAGTGAAAAAATAAAATGGTGGCAAAAGCAGCGATATTTCCTGCAGCAGTCCAACAAGTCTGACCAACGATAGGAAAGGAACTGAGGGAGGGGGACGCCCACGTTTTCTTATACACAGACCTCGGTGTCGTCATGGGTGGCCCTGGGTGACTGCTTGGAAAAGTTTCTGTTGGTCCTAGTGCCTGTCAGCTGTATGTTTCAAAGTTGTGGCCTGATGAAAGCGATATCCTTGAAAGAAGATCAAGTATTTTTATTTTTTTAGTTTATTTATTTTTACTTTCCTTGATTGGGGGGGGGGGTTGTGCCTTTGGTTCCTCCCCCCACCCCAGCCAGCTGTCATGGCTGCTGCCTCAGTCACGGACAGAGCTCGGACCTCCCCGTCACAAGCTCTTCTGGCCACATTGCAGTGGGTACTTACCCACCACTGCAGACCAGGAGGGTGGACCCGGTAGGGAGCTGACTTGTGCTGGCGACCCGTGGCCGGCAGCACGTGAGGCAGCCTTCATGCTCCGAATTTTTTCTTGTGGTTCTCCCCTGTGGGAGAGGGCGTACAGTGACAACAGTGGGAGGAGCACGCATGCGCCCACACATGCTCTTCCCGGTGTCTGTCCCCTCCCGCCTCTTATGCCATGCTCTCGCGCACTGCCCCCTGCCTTCACTAGGGGCCAGCCTTGTGCCGACCACTGATGTCCCCCCCTCCCCGGAGAAGGAGAGCAGTTGTCCGGATGCTCAGTCCTTCTCCAACCCTGCCAACCCCCAGCGCCTGTGCTCGTTCCCGAACATGGGTCACCAATGTAGCGTGAGGTAAGGCATCCAGCGCCTCAGCCCTCAGTGCCACTGAGCCAGCAGAAGATAAAGTATTTTAGTATACTTCCAAAACATCTAATTTAGTAATCAAACATTCAATTAATTTAACTTTCCTTTCTCATTTTGGGCCTTTTTATTAATAGTACCTCTTTACTTCCTTGTCTTTGCCATACTGCTGCCAGTCCTGCTCACTCTGTCTCCCACTCACTCCAGGAAATGCTGTCATGCTGTTTGCATCTCACCAACTCCATTAAACTAGGGGCTGGCAGTATAGCCTAGAGGTTAGAGTAACGAGCTGTGAATGAGCTTGATACATCTAGCAGACCTGGGTTTGATTCCCACAACCTCCACTTGTGTACTGTGTGACTCTGAGCAAGTCGCCTAACCTCCCCAGTGTTCCCAGGTTGCTCCTGAAAACAGGCACTTGTGATTAGTGGGCTTTACCCGGTTACCAAAGACAACAAAAAAAACACTGCCATCTCCCTTTCACAAACTGAACTTCTCCAACTCTCAAAAAGAAATGTTTTCTTTAAACCATGTACTGACCGCAGACATCTTCACAGTCCTCCGAACCTCTCCTTCCACTGCTGCTCTCGCTACGGTCCCACTCGGTAACGGTCTCCATCCCAGTGCATGCACTAACCACAGCACAGAATAAATTAAAAAAAAAAAAAATGAACAGCTCCATGATGCAGAGCCTCTTATGACCGCACTCCATCCTGAAAACTAGTGCTTGCTAAGGACCTCTGCCATTTTTTCCCTAAAAAAGTCTTTCAGCCCTGCTATTATCCAGTGGGCTACAACATTGCAGCGCAAACATGACGTTATGACAATGCATCCATAGTGGTGGCTGTAGCAAC